>JACDQD010000003.1:24730648-25979653 GCA_019843655.1 Lethocerus indicus | reverse complement strand
TTTCCCTTGGATTTATCAACTGATATATTATCCGAACGGAGAATATCATTAGTATAGCCTTCTTAGTGACAAACTAAAACAAAATTAAATATTACATTTATTATCTATAATATAATTAGATAACTTATCATAACTATCGGTATTTTGAAGCGCGTGTCATATTTTCATTGCCACAATTTGGACTAAAATGCTGATTATTCATTATTATTCATTTTACCGGTTGATTCAGGTTAATAATTAGTTTCAATGACAATTGAACACAAACATCTGAACAAATGTAGTATTGGTATTTATCCGATTAATTCTAACTATTCATTAAGCGCAATTACCATTTACTTTGCTTTTGCAATAACTGGTTTGAAATTGAACGGAATAACCTACTCGGAATTGTAAATTTTCAAAATTAAATGACGAGTGCCGAATCATAAAGATTCCTGGGAAATTGAAATTAATTCTGGCCAAAGGGCGGGCGGAAAAGCTCATTTACAGATAGAAAACGTGCTTCATTAGTAAGCCATCAGATTACTTTTCAATTAGTATGTTTATTGGGGCTGTGTCTGGACTGGATTCTGTGCAATAAAATTGAACTCAGCCGGGAATGCAGACCCGATACCGGTGTCCATATCAGTACCATTCATTTCAGTCACAGTGGGGAAAGTCACTACCGAATTTCCAAGCTCCAATCACGGTTATCCAGGAGATTGACGGTTCGGAAGGGGGCCTGATCGCACAGAAAGTGAAAATTGATCTCACCCCAACATTAATTCCCTGAAGCCTTACTTTTTAAATGGCTTGCTTAAACAAAGTATATATTTATAAAGTAGCAGGTGAATTATATGATTATGAGAAATAAGGGAAGAATGATAGGATTGATATATCTGAAAGAAGTATTTCAATGTATGTTCACTTGTGAAGTATGACCACCACAAGTACATTAAACAGTTTTAATAGAATATATCCTGTATTTTGCATAGTTGCACAAACCACCAACAACTCTTGATTTATTGCAATAAATTTCAATTTACGGATTATATATGGCCTTTGTTTTCTCGAGCGCCCAGGAGATTAATCTGGAGCGACACTGATGTCCGAATAAATAAGGAGGAAATATCTTCGGTCGTTAGACAAACCGCCGGGAGTGAAACTAATTTCAATTTCGAGCCCCTCCCCCACCCCTTATCAATCCTCGAGTCACTTTTTCTGCATTTATTTCCAAACCGAAGAAAAAACCTCCGAGCCGGTGATAATTCAGGCCCAAATAAGATTAGACCGCTGGATAAGAAAATAAGAAAACGAGATAAGGACTGAGGTGAATGATTACTAAAGGGTAAGGTGGAAAATGGCGATAATTCGTTGCTCCTGGATTTTCGGTGCGGAATATTTCATTCGCCCATTTGTCTTCGATATCGATCATCAACTTCTTCGGCTCTTGAGGACCAAAGCATATTTCATCGAAATAACGTCTGAATTTCGTAAATCAGACTTTTTCTCGGTTGATTAATTATTGAAATATCCACCTCCGATTGAGTTAAATAATCTTATTTCCGCCAACTGGCCAATCACTTTATAATTGGATAATAATACCTTATATTTTCGTCACTTAAGGTAATACCTTGATTATAATTGCTTGCTGTAACAAAGGTATGATGAGCAAATTTTATGGCATATATTTTGATGGAAAATTATATTATTGAAAGGAACAGACTGAGTAATTTCCCCTTTCAATTCACACTCTTATTTCCTATCGATCCTCATACTCTTTTATCTTTGTTCGTTAGTATGGTAAGTAAAGAAAGGAATGAATCGATATACATTAACCGAATTTGAATACTTATAGATTTGTTCAGCATAATTTTAACAAGACAATTTATGTATTTTATTTTTATTTCAGATTGATGAGTTTTAAAGCCATTACTTGTTTCTAATTCTCAATTACCGCATAATTTTGAATGGAATAATATATTTTAATGAACGAGTTACTTTAAACACAAATGGCGGTGAATATATAAACTTTTTAACCATTCATGACCTTCGTTCCGGGCACTTTAAATACGAAAATCCTAACGTTTATTTGAGGCTCTATTTTCGACGTACCGGTAATCACCCCACGTGAGCTGGTTTTACAAACTCGTGCAGTCCATCAGTTCTCCGGTATGAATACTGCTGTCGGACTGGGATGAGCCGGGAAATTGAAATTTTTTTTTATGGTTGTCTTTAAAATTCACATTTCAATTTACATTCAGAATTGGTTCCGAGTCACGAACTTTTTAATGTAGTTTTGATTGACGTAGGCGATGATTTAGCTCTGAGTACGAGATTTTAGCAGGATTAACGAATGTTGCGTTTGTTTTACATAGAAAAAAATAATCAGGGCAATACCATACGGTATAAACAAATATTAAAATTAAATCAATATACTATTAGATCTCTAGTTTATATTCTTTAGGAACGTTTGTATTATAATTAAGTGTAATAAAATTCGAAACGAAAACTGCATTCAATGAACAAAATCGGAATTATCGGAATTCATAACAATAGGTTTATTTTTAATTTTAGCATGGTTGTTAAATTATTTGAAATACATTTCACTTGTATTTGGCATCACGAAATTTTCCTTAACGCTGTATACGCTTACCTTCAGTGTTCCAACAGTGAGTTTATTTTACGATTATATTCGAAATATATAAAAAATAATGAGCTTAACTTTGCGAAATATTGCCCAATTGTTTGCGCTTAATGTTTGCGGTTTTTGTCCAAATAAAGAGAAGAAATTATGTTCATTAAACGGGTAGGGGAACATTTCGTTTATAAAGACGCGGTTTTTTTTTAAACACAGATCACAGTATGAAATGTCTTAGAGTTGGACGAAACTGGTCGATTCGACTGCCAATAAGGAAACGGAATAAAATTAATTAATTTCCGGACTGTAGGGGTCGGTTTGGGCGGTAAACTGGGAAGAGGGGCAGGAGGTGCCGCGAGGGAGCGGCCTTCGGTAGCCAGAAATAATTAAAATGAAATTTCATTTGGAATCGCGGCCCGTCCATGGCCTGTTACCAACGCGGTTCCCACTCCCGCCAATTTCCCAGGGCGTTTTCGGTTCATCAATATTAATTAAATTTTAGGGTCCTGTCCTCCTGGTTTTCCTACTCGGTTTCACTCTTCGGTCGGACTGAGGGCGGCCGGTGAGTAGCCCAAACTGAAAATAAAATTGATACCCACACCAAGAAGTATAATTACTTTAAAATAGTTAAGTCCGAGTATCGTTCCCAAGATTATATCTTTCCTCCTGATTATTGACAGACATACCAATTCCCACCCAACAGCAGATTCGCTATCTTGGGCTCCACCTCGACAAACGACTCACGTGGAATCCCCACACCCGACTCAAAAGAATCGACTTAAACAGAAAATTTGGACTCTTAAGGCCATTACTAAAACGGACATCGAAATTGACCTTAAGTAACAAACTAACAATATACAAAGCGATACCGACATGGACATATGGTATTGAATGGGGTTTCACCGAAACATCCGACATCGCTCGCATCCAGAGATTCCAATCAAAAGTCCTTCGCACCATCCTTAATACTCCCTGATGTGTTTCTAACCACACAATCCACCATGACCTCAACATACCGACAGTCGACGAAGTCGCAAAATCTCGGTTCCTGAAGTTCCACTCCCGCCTTTCTCCTCATCCTAAACCACTGGTTCAGTCCCTTTCCTCTTCTACCCATCCACTATCCCCACCACGACGGCTTAAACGCCACTGGCCCAGAGATCACCTCGGACAGTAGTTAAATCGTGTCAAAAGCGCCATCACTGGGTGGTTTCTTTATCGAGACAAACACGCGAAAAATATACATGTATCAATTGCACCTATAACTGTAAAGGTTGATTGTGCAAAAGAAAAAAGTTAAAAAAAAAGATTATTGACAGAACGCGAGAGGAACTTGATTTTTCAATTCATGATAATTTAATTACAATTCCCAATAAGCGCTTTATTATTCTGGTGTTTGTTTGGTTCAATATGGTTGAAGTAGCTAAGTAGTAAAGACACATATTGGGAATTAAAATTATTTAACTTGCTTCAATTTAATAGCTAATTAATTTGTTTTAAATTAAACTTTAACCAGTCTATTTCATATACGATATGATTATGTTGTTAACTGTTTGGGTATTTGCGAACTAATGAAGTTTCGATGCAGTCATTCCGGTATTGAAATTTGACTGAGGATAATTATTTTTGCATATATCAGATGATAACAGAAGTCAGTGGTAGCCTCAAGACTATTAATCTGCAATAGTCACAAGGATAATCATACGTTCCCAACAACAATTGTGAATTATAATTTTCAAAATGACTTTCTTGTATCTGGCATTTTATTTTATCAAAACAATTGCTTCTATTCACTTACTTCTGTACAGAACTCTCTCGGCCTCCGGTCCTTGAGCCTGGAAAACAGAAAATACAAGTAAAGAAGATGCAGCATTGTTTAATTCAATATTATATTAATTTGGTGCAAATAAAATTATGCAATAATCAAGCGGAAATAGTATAAACGACCAGAATATTATAGTTTTATAGCAGTTTGAATAGATTTTGTTTATAAGGCTTCAACACTGTTTGATATATTGGGAGAGCCCAGAGTGTAAAAATGAAGTAAAATATGTACTTAATTAAACTGGAAAATGTTTTGCGGATTCTTCAGGGTATTTACTTCATTTTTGCCCAGTTAAGACGCCGGTTCTAAAGTTCTTGAATTCATGTTCAGGGCCTTAACAAGTCCCATTACGGTTTGCACAGGTCTAGCGCGTCGGGGGAAGCGCCACGACGATTTAAATAGTCCTAATCCGTGGATAATGAGAATTTAAGGGTTGAAAACAGATGTTTTCTTGTTCATTTGCTGAGCCCTGCCGCAGTGCTGTTACGAGGCCGGCGGATGGTCTCCTGTAAATGAAGCCGAGGCGCCTCCGTTTTGTATTAGTTTGCTAATAAGCAGCCCAACTATATACTCCCTGAAAGAATTTAACCCTCCTCGTCTGTCCTTACTCGTCGCGGACATTTTTTCATTAATTTAATTATATGGAATGCTCACAGTAATCCAGCGATATATCAGCGACGCATAGCAACCCAAAAAACAGCGAACGAATAAATGGACGATTATTTTTCGTGTTTTTTTCAATTGTATAATCAACCTTTATAGGTACACGTACACTTTCAATATATATGGTTATCGAAATATTTTAATTGGAATTCGGTAAAGAAACGGACTCGGTATTTGTAGTATGCAAATTCTATTTAATAGATAACCGTATAGAATGTATAAAATTGCCGGTAAATAAAAAGCTTTTACCCAAATGCTATAGATAAAAATATGTTTGTCTCAGCGTGTGTGTGTATATATCGGGTATTAGGTGTTTGTATTCGCCGGCCTAGCGAATTTATCGATCAGAAACGAAACAATGAACCGTATTAATTTAAATGTCCAGTCCGAGAAGCGTAAACACGTTTACTTAGCAGCTGTTCTTGTGGTCTGGGAAGAGGGATGGATTTTGGTTGTCTAATCCGACCACAGGCAGTGGCTTTAAATTGTCCACAGTAAATGTCGGTTTGGACCGCCTGGAGCTGGAGCCGGGGCCCAAGCCGAGGCGGGCCCCAACATTTAACTTTCAACTTATCTCCTCCGCTTAATTGCTTTGGGCAACTCGTTTTTCATGCGTTCCACTACAAAATTCTAGCAACGCTGTCACCAATCTGCGTCGATCGTGTCTAAGAGAATTTCACTGCCCTCCTAGAGATGAACAATAATAATCCAGGTATGGCTGAGGTATAGTTGAACTAATGGATCTCAAATTTTGTTCCGTTTTGAAAATCATGTTACCGTTTCTTTATAAAACCAAATAATGTGAAACAATATCAAAATTCGTTTCTCAGACTCTTCGTCTATATAAAGCTTATATCATGTAGCCGATTCTTAATGGAGTTTAATCACGGTAACCAAAACACAGAATAACCCATTTTAAATGGAAATGAATGTATTACGATATTTTAAATTGTTCGTTCTATATCGTGCTACGATAGAATTTAAAGAATTTATTGAATATACGAAATTATACATTCTTATAATTAATGAGTGATTCATTTATTTTAATTTATATCCATGATATTATCGGTGCATTTATTATAACTGTAATTAAAATTCCTCAAGACTTGTTTAACAAAACTGTAGATTGTATTTGGTTTATGACATTATGCATTCTTAGGACATTATTCTTGTAATGCGCGTACTTTCGATGTGTATGTAATATGCCGAATCAACTGTTCGAATTCTGTTGGATAATAAAATTATTAAGTTTCTTTATTGTTGAGTATCCGTTTTGAGCTTGTTGGTAATTTTGCATTACCGATCGTAGAATAGAGTACTATCAATACCAGAATATCGTAGGTACATAATTTGCCATTATGATCTCAATGTCTAATATTAATGCTATTGTCATTCCACCGTAGGCGAAGACTTTTATATTCCCGAATGTTTTCACAATTCAGACTGTACTGTACGCACTGAGATATTTAATAGAGGAACAAAAACTAAATCGTTCCATGACATATTGGACGAGGATTGGGAAATTGGAAGGACCTGTCACCTCTAAACGATTACATCCCGAATTCGAATGACAGACGCGAGCCTGAATCTGAACATCAATTTCTGAACTCACTGATTCTCTTTGTACCGAAACAACAAACGGGCAAACATTTTTCATTTTATCTGCGAGCCTGAATTAAATACTTTTCGAAATTATCTCTATTTTTTAGAAAAAATCGTGGTACAACGAAAAGGAATTGTTTATTAGTAATAATATGCGAACAGGACGCTCCAGATGATTCAACAGACCTTTAACAGGGCTTCTTAATGTATTTTGTCTGAACTTATATAACGTGTACGAGTATGGGAGTTGGTACCAACAAGTTCTTTGCAGTGTCACTGCTGTTACACTTACAGCATTTACTAACGGAATGATGCTTATCACAGGAAATACATCCACGCTCTATAGAGTGTATCCATTGATTTAATTATACCCCGATCACCTGCAAATTCACCAATCTCGGCGTTCACACCTCGACTACTGTGACTGATCCCAAAATAACTCGCTAACTGGGGCTTGATCTATGAATGATTGAAGGAATTGTTCCCTCGTCGAAACTCGAAGGGTGGAACGGGGCTGGGGTGTTCCCAAACGGGCACTGTTCAGTAATGACTCCCGAAACTTCCAGAAAGTGCGCCAAGATAGAGTTCAAGCTGTTCACAAGACTGAGGCTGTGAGGTCAACCTAGATCCTGTTGATGAACCTAATGCTTCATCTCACTGCACGATACGTGGAAAAATAGTTATATCGCCAATACATCTCAAGCCCCCCGAGGCAACTCAGTTAATCGGTTTTTAAAATAAAATAAAATATTCGGATTTAAACATCATCTTTGCTAATTAAGACGTTACCATATATTGAACAGTAGGCCCTCAAACAATTTCATACTGGGATTAAATTTTGACTGAATGTGCACCATTCACTCCAGTTAATTGGGCTTTTATCGGGTCAAGTTTAGAAAGCCTGGATTCGCGTTAACGATTTGAAAAAACAATATTTCTTTCGACTTCTGTATTCAGCTGGTGTCTTCGTATATATGTCTTCAGTTATTTGTTTGAGTTATGTGTAACCTGCTGTTGGTCCAAGTTGGAGTCTCCTGTTCCTAGGTACTTTTCTTTCTCCGTAAAAAATTGTTAGGACAACGTATTTTTAATCTCGTAGTTCTGAATTAAAATGCAGACATTGGCAGAATACTTACTGACGCTAAACGTGAACCAGTTTATTATTTCGGAATAATTATCATAATTTTTAATTACATCGCATTAATATTGTTCGAGTAATTACTTGAATTATAACAGTAACTTCCTATTGAACTAGTTCGATCGTTGAATTGTATTAGTAATTTGATTTGGATTATAGCCATTAGAGGCCGCTTTCTTGGTCCAAGGATGGATTTAGGCTTTTGCCACTGCCAGTAGAATCGGGGACTAGTAATTATTTTTTTCTCTAATAGGACAGAGTTAACAGTTCCTGACTCTTGTGGTTGTTTTGTTGGTGTTAATTATAGTATCGTTTTTGTTGTGATTATCTTGCGGCAGGTGCAAAAAAATATGATAATTAATGTTTTGTATCGATAGTTACTGTTAATATTTTTCTTAATCTGTTAGCTATGTATCTAAAAGAGCACGTAATAATGCTAATTTCTATATCCTTTTTTTATTTCCTTTATATTTGTACAATCAACTACTTATAGATATTAGTACAATGCTTGAGTGTATTGTTTTGTGCGTGAAGGACTTGATAAAAGAAACCACCCAATGGTGACTTTTGGGACATGAGCTATCTCTATGTGAATCTTTCTTGAAATTTAAACAAATCGACCGGTATTAATTCAAACAGAATTTGTGGAATGTAAAATTATCGCTTCTTGTTTAGTGATGAGTCTGAACACAGCGTGAAGCTGGTGAAGACCATATTAGATGGCGCGGATTTTGTTAAACTATGTAACGCCATGGGTTGGGCTGATATCGGGTTAATCTCTACTTGCTGCACACACGCACGCGTGCATGCGGGGTAAGCCCAAATACCTTCTTATTAGGCAGATCTTCCTAGCCGGGAGAGCTTAAACCCCGTTGTGCGCGATCTGCGGGACACGATCTGTATGCGGATTAGTTCCAATTAGTTGAGGTGGTGGAGGAACGACCTCGAACCATGTTAAGTTTTGACGTTAAACAACGACACCCTGAATTTACTTAGTGACGCGAGGCGGTGACTTTGTCTAATAATCCAGAATGGGGGCGGAGGAGGATTTCGACATCGGTGAATATAATTGTTAATTGAAGGAAACAATGCTTAAGATAGGGCGTGTGCGGATAACGAGCCCTGCCCCGCAACACACACGTCAACGTCCAATGTCGCCTAATGTACCAGCTAGGCGCTCTCTGCATAACCCTTTCGGTTAACCCAGTTTCATCTTGGTTTACCGATTTGCAGCGATGTAATCATGAGGGTGTCGCCGTCGCTTAAATCTGTTGCACAGATGTAATAAAACATAGAATCTGGTGCAAGAAATATACTTGACACTGCCAAAACCGTTTGAATATATCTAATACCAGAATTACCCAAGTAACAATTTGAAACATTATTATAAATATGAATCTTAGCGTACGTTATGGTTGTCCTGTAAACTACAATTATAGTAGACTATTATAATAAATTATGTGTCTACTGAAAGACGTCACACAGTGGTAATTTTATTTTATTTCCAAAAATTACATCATTATACAATATATGCATTATAACAAAAACATGTTTTGTATTTTGAAAACAAAATTAATAATAATATCTAATAAAATTATACAATCATTTTCTTAATACTTTCATCGTATACATGGTGTTCGAGCGAATATATAATACAGAAGAAATAAACGAAGGACAGAAATGTTATATAATCGTGTTTCTGGTTAAAAGCATCTCAATAATAACACTTGTACAGAGATTACCGAACTATAAATAGACCCAGCTTAAATGAGAAATTTTGCGATTTAATTATTAACCCACTTCAACTCAGTAATCAACGGTCCATACCCACAAGTCAATTTCCAGGAAAGAGGAAATTGTTATTAATACTCTTTGTACAAATACGTCGAAATTTAAATTAATCCCACATTTATAATAATTAATTCGCACTGATTATAGTCATGTTAGTGTTCGTTGTTTGCCTTTTCCATTTATAGTATTTTCGACAGCAAGCGTATTATGGTGTTTGTGTTGGGTTGATATCTAATAAGTGAGTCGGCGACCCCTATTCCGACAGGTAGTTTGAGGGGGCCCAACGATATCGAAACGGAATATACTAGAATAGGGTATTCAATCTTCTGTGACTTTTTCCGGTAAGAATCGGACCGAATGAAAGGGAAATGGAAACGGGAAGTAAATGGGGCCCATTATAGGAAATAAGATGTTGAAAAGAGGCAATGGATATGGATGGGGCGGAGGGTTTTCGGGCCTGTAAGTGACCATTGGGGGAACGGGTGGATGAGCCCGCTCTCATCGGGAGCTCAGATAAAGCTCGGCATTGACGCCACACCGATAACATTAGATCCATAGGCCTCTGCCCAGCACAATAGCCTCAAGAGGCTCCCCTCTTTTTACCTAGTTTGCGCCTCGATATCCTTCTATAATCTCCGCTCCCCACCTCCTCTCTATGCACAACGAACATTGTCTTCAATCTGAAGGCCATCGATTGACATTGAGTGATGGTGTCAATTAATAAATTCGTACCCGTCAATATTGACTATACAGATTGACTGACGGATTTATGTATTTTTATTTACTAATTGGAGAAATATTTTTTTAGCATGAAGGTTTTTCCCCTGTCCTTTTAAGTTCACTTTCATGTTTAATATACCTGTTTTGTGGTCTGCGAGGGGTTGGAATACTGTAGGTTCGTGATGTTTCTGTCTCCTCTCGCTGGTTTGGTCCTTTGCTAGACCGGTTTCGGCTGCTCGCCATCTTCAGTAGCGGTGTTAGTCACTGTTAGCACTTTGGGTGTTTTTTGGGCATCCTCACTGCACTGTCACTTTCACATGTACTGTCATTGCAGCCGAAACCGGTCTAGCAAAAGACCAAACCAGCGAGAGGAGACAGAAACATCACGAACCCACAGTATCACTTTCAAGCTTCACACAAACCCAGTCTGACGACATCCAATCAAATCGAAGACTGCATGATCTTCTTCAACAGTGATGAAATTATCACGTCAAAATAGCCTGTTTCCTACTCTTTTATACAATATATTTGAACAGAATGTATTTCTCACACTCACAACTAATGTTCAGATACTTGCGAGAGTGTCAATAGCAAGTCGCCAGAGGTAATTTATTAAATTAAAATTCGTATTCAATTAGTTAAGGTCTAGATTGGTTACATTGTCTAATTGGCAGAATACACTGAACGGCTTGACACTCTTGATTGTAGGGAAAGAACGACTGGTGAGAGTGATGAATTTTGATTAATTGGTGGAACAGTTTGCTTCAGCTAAACCATCGAAAAAATAAAATTTGATTAAAAATATTATTTTCCAAAATTTTCCTATCGTTTAAATCAATAGCCTGTCAATAAAGTAATTATTTAACACCTTTTCATTTTAAATTCCTTAGTACTTTGAGTGGCAGTAGTAACTATGTAAATTAAGGAATGAATTATTAAAATAATAATCGACTCAATTAGAAAGTAGAATAAAATTCAGCAAAAAACTGAGTTAGAGCGGACATATTCTGCTATAAATTGAACGCCCAATGATACTGTATAATTCGCATTGCTAATTGTAACAAAATTTAATCTTTTCAGTAAGGAAAACAGCAGACCACTTTTTCAATCTATGGATTCAAAAAAGAAACAAGTCAATATTAATTTAATAAAAAATAAATAAACTCTTACAATTGATTAGTGTATTGTCCCTAAAAACAAGAAGACGATTAAATATGTAAATATATTTTCTATAAATATAATATTCTTGTATTAAAGGAAATCAGAAATATAACACAAATTGAGGAATTGCCCCCTAGGGTCCAAATTACCCTCGCTACAGCACTCCAGGTACGTGCTCTTTTCTTTGCATATCAGTTGTATTTTATACTACGAAAAACGTTAGTTTTTCTGAAATCCGACAATTTTAGAAAACCCGTCTATTAATTCTAATTCTAATCGGCTATCCGCTTTTTGTCCAGTAAGAGTGACTCAAATATTACTGAGTTCTCTATATATATATATATAATCCATCGGATTTAAAGCAGGCGACCATTGTTTAAGACAGGTTGCGGGCTTTCCAACCGGTCGGCCGCAATATTTTCCGGAGTGCGACCAAAAATGTTCGATTTATGCAAAACCCGCCGTGTCCGGTTGCAAGGCAATCGTGAAAGCAAACGCGGATTTAGAAAGCTAAACAAACACTGGTAAAATAGCGGCTCAAATCGGGCTCTGATTCTAGTTCCTGCCGGGTACGAAAAATCCTCTCATTCAATGCGATGCTCACTCACTAAACTCCACAGTCAGGGTCTCTAGAGTGGGCTCCCAATAAATCCCAGCTATTTTTATATGGAAAAAGTCTTATAGAGTGGACCCCGGTTTATAAATAAATGTATTTTTTGGAAAAAATTAACATTACCATTCGAGAACTGTAATTTTGATATAACACATTATTTCAACGATACAATTTTTTAATCAGATAATGAGGATATATGTTCTTCATCTGGAACCTGGAATATTTGTTAATATCAGACTGTATTCCTCATGGTAAATTTCTCCACTGCGCTTTCTCGTTATAATATAATACTTATGTGTGTTTCTGTATATACTGTAAGTGTATTATAAGTAAATGAAATTTTATTTCAGGTCTAGCGAAATTCTGTCTACCTTGGGACCAATTAACTGAGTGGAAACAGAAAATCGCAAGAGATTATTAAAGTTCCCAGAGTCACTCCCAAAAGTTCACTATTGTTTAGATAACCCAGCTTCTTATATGCTTATTTTTTATATTTATAAAGAAATAATTCGTTCGCAAATAACTGCGTTTTTGACCGAAAAATATAGCTTTTTATGATACAGTGTGTTGTAAAATGTTAATAGCAATTCTATTTTAGAGTTACCCGCAAACCCTAATAAATGAACATTTCTGCAATCAACAATTTAATATTGAATTTTTCTCATCACTTATCCAAATGAATTCAAAATAATTTGTTTCAGTAATAGTACTTACGAATATATTCTATCTGCGAATATATTCGTTTATAGGTGCAGAAAACCAATTTTGGAAAGGGGGAAACTCGTTTTCCCATTTTTGATCGGAGAATTGTTCAATTGTATATGTAGGCTATTCAATTCGATCCTTATAACCAGGAGTGAACTGCAGTTGAAAGGTCTACGATGGGAAATATCCACGGTGAAATACCAGTGTATTCGCCCAATTAAATTTAAAATTATTGTTAGGCTTCCCTGTTATATTTCACGACATGAGATTCGTTATTTTTTTACTCTGACAGTGAAATTCGGAGAATGCATGCATAGCACTCCCTCAGTGATGATTATAATTAACAGGCGACACCGGAACTTTTCCGCGCGTTAAACCTTCCCATTATGATTATGTTCCTGCAACCTCATAGTCGTGAAATACTTGAGGCCTATCTTGTGCAAGCGTATCGTTTATAATTGTTTTTACGTAGATTATATATTTTCTCGAAACAAGAATTCCGAGATCCGAGACGACACGAAAATGGCAGAATTTCGAATTCTGATTCTTAACAAATCGTATCCCCAACCGCGTGGCTAATTTTATTAGTAGTTGGGATATAACTTCTGCGACCATCCCAATTGGTGTCGGAATTCGTTAGCTTTTTCGTAATAGTGCGCATAAGAAAAACTAGTCTTACATTGAGTCCATGTGGAATCAAACAGTAAAAGCTTCGTCATTAATTTAAATTTACCTATATCATCTCTTGTTAATAAAGTATTTTCGGGGATAATTTTCATTATGCGGGAATAAATGTAGATATAATTAACTAGGTGTCGCTCCGTTTGATTTTAGGGATGTTTGAGATGGCAATAATAATTATCGAGCAATCAGTGCTTGGATGTACTTCATTTATGGGCCTACACCCACCGCGGTGTTGGTAATCGGCACGAATTATCTAGCCGGCAGTGATTCCTTCCTGGTTTGCATGTAAACAGGAAATGTAATAAAAATTGATTTGGCGATGGTCGAGGTAAATCGGGTTGACCCCGTTTAAACTGCCGGCAATCACGCTCCCCGCTCAACCGCCCTCCCTCTAACGTCAAGGGATGAGTTCCCACTTCCTTCCACCACCTTTTACACACTTTCCCCTGTGATACCTTCTTTCGACTTAAATATCGTCAAATACCTCCACTATTTATACCGCTCAAACACTCACTACATTGTTATCAATCACAGCAATGGCGGTTAAAGTAATTTTTTTATCTAAAGGCGGGAACAGATTCTTTGAAAGATTTCACTTATGACTTTGATCAGGCAACAACAAAAAATGCTATAGTAATAAAATGATAAATTTTAGTTGTATTGTGAGTGGGTAATTCACATTAATAAATTGAAACTGGTATAAATTTGAGTAGCTACGTTACACTCTATAAATTCCATACAGAAAGTGTTTGACGTATGTGTACTAACGAAAAGGATGATAAATTTACGATTTTATTTTGTGAGATTCTAATGCACACATAAAGCAGAATTGTTACCAAAGTTCTTAAAAGCAAAAATGGGACACAACCCTTGGAAATTGATTATGCCGATTGCGAATTACATATAGCAAAGTACACCCACTGTTCGGGCTGCTATTTGATTATAGGACGTGGGATAACATTTTCATAAGTGCACTTAGGCCTCCGTTTAAATTAGCGGAGCCAGTTAATTTTTAAAATCCGAACTGCTATCTCTCAAAAACACATCCGACGATCACAAAAACGACATCTCACATCCTCCCTCCGGCCACCTACCCGCCGTGCCGCCCCGAACCTCCCTCACGACCCCGCTAGCCCGTCGACAACTCACATCCTCCCTCCGGCCACCTACCCGCCGTGCCGCCCCGAACCTCCCTCACGACCCCCGCTAGCCCGTCGACAACTCACATCCTCCCCCCGGCCTCCTACCCGCCGTGCCGCCCCGAACCTCCCTCACGACCCCCGCTAGCCCGTCGACAACTCACATCCTCCCCCGGCCTCCTACCCGCCGTGCCGCCCGGAACCTCCCTCACGACCTCCTCGCTCGAGCCTGTCGACATCCACATCCTCCCCCTCCTACCCGCCGTGCCGCCCCCCCTGAATCCTCCCTCACGACTCCTGAGCCCGTGCGACAACTCACATCCTCCTCTCCGGCCTCCTACCCGCCGTGGCCGAACCTCCTCACGACCTGCCCGTCGACATCTCATTCCTCCCCCGGCCGTGCTGCCCCTCCTCCTCACGACCCCTGTGATCCTGACACTCTCATCCTCCTCCTACCTCCTGCCGCCCGAACCTCCTGCCGCCCCTGAACCTCCCTCACGACCCCGACATCTCACACCTCCCTCCGACCTGGCCTCCTTGCTCCTACCCGACCTGCCGAGCTGAACTCCTGTCGGCCTCCTACGACCTCCCTAGCCTGTCGACATGCTGACATCCCTCTTCCTTACCTGCGGCCTCCTCGATTCACATCCTCCTCCGGCCTCCCCACCTGCCGTGCCCTGAACCTCCCTCACGACCTCCTACACTCTCATCCTCCCTCCTCCTCCTGCCCCTGCTGCCCTGACTGTCGACATCTCACATCCTCCCTCTGCCCTGAACGACGCCGCGACCCTCTCACCCTCGTGCCCTCCATCCTGGCCCCTGCTGCTGACACATCTTACATTCCTCCTTGCCCTGAACCTCTCCTCACGACCCTGTAGCCTGTCGAACAGCCTCTCACATCCTCCCTCACGGCCTCCTGCCGCCGTGCCCTGAACCTCCCTTTACGACCACATCCTCTTGCCTCGGCCTCGTTTTCTCACTCAGGCCTGCCAACCTCCTCACTCCCTCACGACCTCTCCTTAGCTCGATATCTCATCCTCCCTCCGGCCTCTACTGGCCGTGCTGCCCTGAACCTCACGACCCCAGCCTGTGCGACATCTCACATCCTCCCCCGGCCTACCTGCGCTGCCCTGAACCTCCCTCACGACTCCACCTTTTCATCCTCCTGCCCGCCCTGAACTCCTTGGCCCTGAACCTCCTACGACAATCCTTGTTTTTTATGATTTTTGCGATTATTCCATCCTCCCCGGCCATCCACCCGCCGCCGTGCTGAACCTCACGACTCCCTAGCCTGTCGACATCTTACATCCTCCCTCTGGCCTCCTACCTGCCCTGCTCCCCTGAACCTCACTCACCTGACCTTCGCCTCCTACCTGTCCTCTTTGAACTATCTTACATCCTCCTTCTCATCCTCCTCTGGCCTCCTGCCTCGACATCCTCCCTCCGGCCTCCTGCCTGCCGCTTGCCCTGAACCTCCTCACGACCCCCGCTTTAGCCCGTCGACAACTCACATCCTCCTCTGGCCTCCTACCTGCTGTGCCTCCTGAACCTCCCTCACGACCCCTGCTAGCTGTTCGATATCTCACATCCTCCCTGGCCTCCACCTGGCCTCCTGAACCTCTCACGACCTCTAGCCCGTCGACAACTCTCACATCCTCCCTGGCCTCCTGCTACCTGCTGAGCTGCCCTGAACCTCCCTCACGACTTAGCCTGTCCATCCCTCCTCCGACCTGCCGTGCTGCCCCTGAACCTCCCTCACGACCCCCCGTCGACAACTCACATCCTCCCCTG
Source organism: Lethocerus indicus (assembly GCA_019843655.1). NCBI lineage: Eukaryota > Metazoa > Arthropoda > Insecta > Hemiptera > Belostomatidae > Lethocerus > Lethocerus indicus. The sequence goes on along the minus strand of JACDQD010000003.1, from coordinate 25,963,201 downwards.
GCCTCCTTGCCGCCCTGAACCTCCCTCACGACCCCGCTGCAGCCCGTCGACAACTCACATCCTCCGGCCTCCTTGCCGTGCTGCCCTGAACCTCCCTCACGACCCGCTGCTAGCCTGTCGACAACTCACATCCTCCCTTCAGCTGCGTGCCCTGAACCTCTCACGACTTCTAGCGTCGGCTTACCATCCTCTTCCTCCCCGCTGTAGCTGCCCTGAACCTCCTTTACGTCGACTCCATCCTAGCCCCTGCCGGCCCTCCTGACAACTTGAACCTCCTTCTCACGACTTCTCCCTCCCTCCCATTTCCTGTCCAATTGACATCTTTCCATTTTCCCTTTCCTGAACCTCCTCCCTTGACCTCAGCCTCCTACATCCTCCCCTCTCCGACCACCTGCTGTTTCATGATCCTCCCTTGAGCCGGCATTCCCTGATCCCGTGGACCTGCCTTCTCCCTGGCGACGGTTTTCTACCTGCCTCCCTGAAGCCTCCCTCTTTACGACTCCCGACTAGCCTGTCGACAACTCACATCCTCCATGGCCTCCTACCTGCTGCCCTGAACCTCCCTCGACATTCACATCCTCCCTCCGGCCCTCCTATTCCTGCCCTTCCTCCACATCCCCACCTTCCATTTGTTTCACATCCTCCCCTCCTCCTGCTGCCGAATCCTCCCTCAGCCTGGACATTCCTCCCCTCCGGCCTTGAACCTCCATCCGACGGCCCGTACGACTCTTTCTAGTGGTCATCCTCCTACTGGCCTCCCTCCCCTGCCTCTGAACCTCCTCACGACCCCTTCAGCCTGTCGACAACTCCATCCTCCCCGGCCTCCTACCTGCTGTGCTGCCCTGAACCTCCCACGACCTCTTACCTGTCGACAACTCACATCCCTCCTGGCCTTCTCCCACTTGCCAACCTTCCTTCCCGTCGACCTGGCCTGTCTTCCTCCCCTTGGCTCCCTGATTCCTCCTCGACCGCTCGACAACTCTCATCCTCCTCGGCCTCCTACCTGTGCTGCCCTGAACCTCTACGACCTGGATAGCCTGTCGACAACTCACATCCTCCCCTGGCCCTCTACCTGCCGTGCTGCCCTGAACCTCCCTCACGACTCCTGGGACAACCTCACCATCCTCCCTCCCCTTCCCCGCCGCCTCCACATTATCCACCTCCCCTCCCCCATTTTTTCCGTGCCCTCCCTCACGACCCCTGCCTGACAACTTCTTGCATCCTCCTCACTGGCCTCCTGCCCTGCTCCCTGAACCTCCCTCACGACCCCAGCCTGTCGACAACTCACATCCTCCCCGCCTCCACCGTCCTCCGCCACCTGCCCGCCCTCCTGCCTGTCGACAACTCCATCCTCCCTCCGGCTCTCCTGCTGTGCTGCCCTGACCTGTGCTGCCTCTGAACCTCCCTACACCGTCGACCCGTGTTTTCGACACCTGCCGTGCTGCCTCCCTGAACCTCCCACGTTTCGACAACTCCTTGCTACATCCTCCTCCTGGCCTGTGCCCCTGAACCTACGACCCTTGCCCGTCGACAACTCCACATCCTCCCTCCGGCCTCCCATGCTGCTGCCCTGAACCTCCCTCACGACCCCTGCTAGGCCTGTCGACAACTCACATCCTCCTCCGGCTCCTCCTGCTGTGCCGCCCCCAGCCTGAACCTCCTCCTTCCGGGCTCGCTGCCTGGGCCTCCTTTTGCCGTGCCGCCTCCTGAACCTCCCTCACGACCCCCCCGTCGACAACTCACATCCTCCCTCCGGCCTCCTGCCCTGCCGTGCTGCCCTGAACCTCCCCACGACTTCTGCTAGCCCGTCGACATCTCACATCCTCCCCTGGCTCCTACCTTTTTTTTACGGCCTGCCGCCCGAACCTGCCCGAACCTTGGCCCTACGACCTTGCGGTCCAACATCCTCCTGGCTCTCCTGCCGTGCCGCCCTGAACCTCCCTCACGACCCCTGCCCGTCGACCTTCCTCCCACTGGCTCTCCTGCCCTGCCCTGAACCTCCCCAGACTTGCCTGTCGACATCTCACATCCTCCCCCTGGCCGGTCCTCCTGCCTGCCGTGCTGCCCCCGAACCTTGTCCTCCCGCCACCATTCCATTCCACTGCCTGTCCGACATCTCACATCCTCCTGGCCTCCTACCCGCCGTGCTGCCCTGAACCTTCCCCAGACTCACGACCCCCGCTTGCCTGTCGACATCTCACATCCTCCCTCCTACCTGCCGTGCTGCCCCTGAACCTTCCCCAGGACCACCGCTTGCCCGTCGACATCTCACATCCTCCCCGGCCTCCTACCCGCCGTGCCGCCCCGAACCTTCCCCAGGACCACCGCTTGCCCGTCGACATCTCACATCCTCCCCCCGGCCTCCTACCCGCCGTGCCGCCCCGAACCTTCCCCAGGACCACCGCTTGCCCGTCGACATCTCACATCCTCCCCCCGGCCTCCTACCCGCCGTGCCGCCCCGAACCTTCCCCAGGACCCCCGTTTTCCCGTCGACAACTTACATCCTCCCCCCGCCTCCTAAAATTAGGTATCTTAATGCACATCACGTTCTATTTGATCTGCTCTTTACTGACACAGTTCGGAGAGTTTCGTTTGGGATCAACGTTTGAATCATTTTCAATGAATATATTCAATCCTTCTTAGTTTTCCTTTGAAAAAAAAAATTGCGTGAGGATATGATGCGTTGGTACGTTAAATTTTATTCGAAATAGCTCCTCGTGCTTCCCGGCATTTATCATTCCTGTGTTTGTTCGTACGGATGTTTGATACTCCAATCGACACGCCCATGAATTTACTTCCTTCCTCGCATTTTTAACGATGATAGACGGTGATATACCGAATACGGGTGTTATAAACAAATAATACACTTTTCCCGGATTAAGGGAATTGAAATTGCTGCGACATGATTCCTTGTTTTTTACCAGTCAGCCATTTCTGTTCTATATTTAATAAGCAGAACTATCGATACGTAGAATTTTTTTATTATAAAATGTTCGCAGCACAAATAATTCTTTTTGTATTAGTTTTCACTTTCTAAATAAACGGCTCATATCACTCTCCCTACAGCAATATGTTATGGGGACTTGTAATTGGGTTAAGCGATAAAATGTCATCTCTTCAAATGTGCGGTCCCCCATAGAGTCGGGATTTCATTAGTTGGGGAACTGGTAGTGTGTCGATTGGGACACGCTAATTTCCTGGCCGCTATCAGACTCGTATTATCGGCGAACGTGCGTTACATCGGCAATCCGAGAACAATATACAGACGCACGCAACTGTCAACGGATTGCGCCCTACACCGCCGGCCGGGATTGTACGCATCTGTAATCAGCGCCATCCGTCATTGGGTTGGGGGCACCTGCACTTCATCCCTCCCATCCTCCGGGTTCCCCAACCCGCGGGAAACGGATGCATAAATAGGCCCTAAATCGATTGGCGACAAATTGTCCCCAGAAAAAATTCTACTCCCCGAAGAACAAACGGGCCGCCTCGTACGCCATAATTTCGGTTTTAACTTTCAGAGAAACGACGCCGTCCGCCGTTTTTGTTTTTTTTTTGACTTGTTTCGCTCGTTAAAGACGCCATCCAGTGATGGTACTTTTGACCTGTATCCGGTCTACAGAAAGTCTCTAGGCCAGTGTCGGTATGTTGAGGTCATTGTGGATTGTTCGGTTAGGAACAAAACCACGGGGGGAGCGTTAAGGATGGTACGAAGGACTTTTGACTGGAATGTTTGGATGCGAGCGATGTTGGATTTCTTGGCGGAACCCCATAGTTCTATTCCGTATGTCTATGTCGGTTTTAGTATGGCTTTATATATTGTCAGTTTGTTGACTGTTGTAATTTTTATTCCTTTTCAAAAGAGGTCTCAACAGTCCAAATTTGCGATTTAGATCTGTTCTTTTCAGTCTGGTATGGGGATTAAATGAATTCTAGACAAATATATTCTAAACGAGCTTCCGTAAGTTCGAGAACTCGTAAGTTTTAATTAGTAAAATTTGACGTCGGTAAAGCATTAATTTAGTGGGAATTCCAAAGTCACCAGTGAATGATGTCAGTTAGAGCAATATTTATTTATTATCCTACACTACATTACCAATTTCTACGGTTAGGTTAGCAGCAAAAATATAAATACACATACATTCGTAACATATGGTCTGAAGTAAAGCTAATTCTATGAAAAAATCCTTGTTACAAATTTTGGGTAATTCATCAGAAGATTGAAATTTCATTGAAAATCTCATAGTCGGTAATTTATTTGTTTTTCTTATAATTTTTTTTCAGGTACGTAATATTATTAAATTTATAAGATGTTTTAATAAATGGACACGTATTTTATAATACTTTTTCACGAAATTATTTTAGAATATGTCCCTTTTGTATTGAAAGTGGAAGAGTAATGACTAGAGTTTGCTTTTCGAATTAGTTCATTTTATAGTGGTGTATCCGATTTTATTCCTGAAACAAATTACTGAAATAAATAAAGCCGTTGTATAAGCGGCATGAGACAAACCGATATCATTTTTTGTTCTTCTCCCCCGCGGCCCCTAAAAGACTGGAGGGGGGGTCGGTTCGGAGGGCGGTCCCTTTTCCATTTCAACCAACAGGTGAATATAAATCATGGTTTAGTCGTTCCAAGATGGGTTTTATCCGGCTGTCTTTGGTGCCGCCATTGGGGAACACGGTTTTCTGACTGCCGTACATATATATCGGTGTCTGACTGAGAGACACGCGCACCATATTCGCCGTATTGACGGGCGGGGGCGGTGAAAACTTCCCGGGGTATTTCCAATATAAATCAGCGTTATACCTCCCAGCTCGACTTTTCAATCCTCCCGCCTATCCCGCTCTCCACGCTTGTTTTCAACGCTCTCCGCTCTGTTTCTATTTGCCTCGACGAGGAGAACAACGTATATGTTTACTCTCCTCAGCGTATCGTCGCTTGCTGAGAGGATATCTCAGTTTGACGGGTCGCAGAATTCCATTTGTCAATTATTTCTTTACGCGTATCTGTTTTTTTCTTTTAATTACCTAAACTCAAATTACAGGTAAAAGTTTTACTTTGTAGTGTATCTGTCTTATTGGAATACAACCCATATTAAATTTGAGTATAGTATTCATTGCAGTCCCAGTGATGACAGTCAGAGTTAGCAGTTACCTAGCATAACTGCATAAACATTTTAATTCTGTGTAAGAACAGTGCGTTGAAACAAATTGAAGAGGCTTATAGTATAAATGTACTTGTCCTTCGTTATATTTTCGACCCGAGAAAAAATGTTTTTATTATTAACTGTGGCTATAACCATATTTTCGTTGTACCGCATTATCGATAATAATTTCATTTTGCACAAAAATTGTATTGCGAAGCACATGTAGCCAACATTTTGAGGAAGATTTCAAGATAAGGTATTCGAAGTGTAGTCGCCTTTTTGGGGCAGAGTGTCTGGTCCACAGCTGTTGGCGCGAGGCGACTGCTTGAAACATTCAACTGGAAAATCCGTAGTTCCGACTTTTCGCCAGCAGCCTATCGCTCCGGCCCCAACTTTAAGGCATTTTCGCTGAACCCCGACCCCTCTCTAGAGACGGTCACAACGGTTTTTTCTACCGGCGGAAGCAGAAACATGTTCAGGGTATTCTCTAATCGCAACACGGAATCGTTACGTGTATGTAAATGTACCCCATTATAACAGAAGAATTTACAAAAATTAATATAACTACAATTCCTAGCGGAATATATATTTTATCATAACTGGCTGTTATGCTTAGTGCGTAATCACATGAGTTATTTTAATATAGATATAGTAAAGAAATTATTTATTAATAACTCATTGACGATTACTTATAGGTCAGGAGCTGAGCGGGGAGGTGGTCAGCCACATTACCATCAGTCCGCAGAGCGAGGCTTTGAGACTCTTTCAAACACAATCGCTTCCCGTTGGGGCCGGGTTGAGGAGAGATTATCTTTTCCGTTTTAATTTCCGTTATCTATTTTCTCCCCTCCGGAAAAATCCACCCCCCGCCGCCTCTTCCTCCGCACTCGGGGCCCCGAATTATTCGGACCGCCCTCTGGCGGAGCTCGGCACGCCTTGGCAAATACAATCCCGGTCGGGTGGGGGGGAGGAGAAACTTTTGTCCCGAAATTGTTTTCGAGAGGGTCCACCCAGGGGCCGAGGGTATTTAAACCCGCCTCCGACCCCATCCCCGGCAATCTCTCTTTTCGGAACTGAACACAAAACCGAATAAAATAGCGCGACCCGAACCCTCTAACGATGAATAAAAGAAAAAGCCTCCAATTTCCTACTTGTCCGGTGTTTCATTGTCCACGGACGGATTGGGATCGCGTATGGAATTGGTAATTAGTGGGACCACCGGAAAGCGAAGAGGTCAATCCCGGAAATTTGCGCCCAGATTCGGAGCATTGCTTAGTAATATTATTTTTTTCAGTTTTCCGCTGTAATATAGAAGCCAGATTACTCTCGGCCGGGTCTTTTGATTGCATTCTAAAAAAGTAGAGATAGGTAAAATATGAATGGAAGTATATACCATATCAACTTATCCCGTTCGTTTTCAGCTTGAGCAGAATATCTCAACTCGATTGACTGTCTGTTCTTGTCGCATCTATTTTTATCCTAGAATTGAAATTACATCTTACAACTAGAACCGTAGTTCTAGAAACTTATCTTCATATTTCACCTTTATCCTTGTCAAGGACGTTTCAAAAGGGAACGAATATATAAGACGAAGAATATAAAAAATCTTAGAGTATCAATAAAATTAAGAATTTAAAGTTATACTTGAAAATTCTATCGGACTACAGTAAGTTTATGCATTTTGATCCTAGAATTATCAAATTAACCAAATTTTATCGACAGCGCAAATAATAACTGTCCACATTTTTAACTGAAACAGCAAGAAAATTTTATCTGAAACTTGAAATTATTACTTGAAAACGAGATGTACCTGGCGGAATAATTTGTTTTTATATGGTTACCGATAATGAGCAGTAAAATTTTCGCAGATGCTGAATGGTTTGAAATTTTTTTATACAAAATATTATGTGAAAATGCGTCGTCGAGAAATCTCATCTATTTTAATAGCATATAGTTCGGAAGCGAAAACGAAATCCAATATTTATAATTGTGGGTTTCAATTAGAGCCAATTTCATTTTCTCATTTCAAATGTTGTCTCCTTTAGACCGTATAATGATGTTATTGTTTCTCTGGGTGGTTGTCGTCGCGCTAATTAATTTAACCTCAAAATAGTGGCTGGTTATTCCCACATTATCGTAGCGCCACTTTTGTGCCGCGGCATTGCACCGGCGACTCCTCCGTCCAATTTGGTACAACCGCAAACACGCGTCCAGAATCAAATTTAAATCCGCGGTAATTCCATAAACCGACGTCAAATGTTCCTGCCTCATTTGGCGATGGGACTCCGGGGTCATTATCGTTCGCTTATTGTCGCAATATCATATTTTAAACGAATAAAACTCTCACAATGTCACTCTCTCACCTACGCTTTAATATCGTCTTTCTGTAGTAACATTTATGTAATGTTATAAAGTCCATGTTATATGGACAATGTCTCAATTGGGAAACCTGTAATGAAAAATGTTTAATTGACGTGTCAATTTTGTTGCAGTGTCTGATTCGGTGTTGCCTCGCTTCGCTGAGCCAATACCAAACGTGACGGTGACAATAGGGAGAGATGCACTAATGGCGTGCGTTGTCGATAACCTCAGGAACTATAAGGTAAACTTATCATTTTTCAATAGATAGAAGTAAAAAATGAGTAAGTAATGGAAGAAGGTATACGTACTTGAAAATTATAACATCCTCGATCGTTCAATTTTGCTGCATCTCCAAATTTTATTAATAAAAATCATAAAACGATTTGCGATAATTATGACATTTTTTCGAATATAAGTGTAAATTCAATTATTACATTTATGTTCAGAATCTGTACTCACAGGAAAGTTGATTTTTAATTAACCAAATATTAAAAGAATAACATGTTGCACTGAAACGCTCTTCTTATTTATATATAATTACCTTACTTTGTTATCATCGAAAGAAGTGGACGAAAAGGGAAAATATTCTACAAGAAATGGATATTCATCCTTTCCATAAACTTCTCCATAAATATTTTAAATGAAAGACAAGTATTTCTTCATTATTAAATATATTGCTTCGAACAGCGATAGAAAATGTAATTTTCGAAGAGTGAATTCAATTTAATATGAAAACTTGACATTCAGCGATATTATTCCGCCCGAATATTCGACCCGTATTTAGGAAAGTGTAATTTTCCCTGTGTGAGAAGCCAAAGGTAAGAAGCAGAGCCTCATTTACAGTTTCTGAATCTTTCGCCCTCGTTTCCTCGTAATTAAGTAAATCGGAGATCATGTTGCAAAAGCCCATCATGGAATTTCCGTCTCTTCTGATTGAAGGCGGAAAAGTTCGCCGGCCCTCATTATTATTGAATATCATTTTCTCGTTGCGAAACTATCAATCCAGTCTCCCTTTGGATCCGGGCAAAATTATAAATTCCCCCAACCGTCTTTTAAGGAACTTTGGATTACGTCAAAAGCAACTTTTATAGATTTCCCTCCCTCTCCCGCCTACAGGCTCCCCGCTAAATTCTACCTTTCGGAAGAAACAGAAAGGAAGAAAAAATAGGAATTATGGTCGTCGGCGAGGCGACCCTGGGTGGGGGTTCGGGAGAAAGGGGATGGGTCTGATTTAAATTCTTAACCTCTCCCCCTCATTTCCCCTCTTTCTCTCTCCCTTTCCTCTCTTTGCAGCCTTGAGACTTTGTTAAGCCCCGTCTCACTCGGTCCTTCCCGGTGGGAGCCCAAGGAGGGGTTTTAAACGAAATAAACTTGATTCAGTTAAAGGCCCTGTACGTGATCCGGCGGCGCTGGCGGCGGCGGTGTTCCTGCTCTCCTTCACCTTTACCAAGGCAGTCACTCAGATTGAGTCACGATCTTCCAATTAGCGACATGTTCAACTTGACAAGGGGGAGTTACTTTCGAATTATACCCGGCACCGATTCCCCAGTCAACCGAAGGGAGATCTAGACTCTCGGAAATAATTATGCCCCTTCAGTTTTTCCCGGTTATTCGGGCAACAATTTAAGGACTTTCCCCTAGTTCAAGTTTATCACGCGTGCGATATATTCCTTATTAACAATTAGACTCCTTTGTAAAATTCGTCTGAACATAATTTATTTGATTGCGAAGAAGTTAACCGGACGTCGCAAAGTAAATAATGCATCCATGAGAAATATATCTTCAATTTTAATTCTTTATAAATAAGTTTCTTCATTGCAGTTACACACACGTGCAGTTATTATAACAACGCCATAATCTAGTAGTTATGGATTAAAAACTGCTGTTTATTAAAATAAAAATATTATCTAATTTTTCGTGATAAATACATTTTGTGACATATACACTCATTGCGCAGAATGTGTCCTTCTCTGCTGAATTAGACCACGGGGGTCTCTACGGGGGGTTGGAATTGGAAAAATAATTCAGTTTACAAAAGGTCGGAAAGGTGATTGTTCGGTAAAAGCCCGTTTAATACCGCAAAAGTTTCTTTCCAAAGAAAACTACCTCTTCCAAAAGCGGACTTTTACATCCTGCCCCCACCACCACCCCCAAGAGGAACCGAAACCAACTAAATATGGAATAAAAAAAAAGGGCCATGGCCGAATCTGAAATGAACTGGAGAGACGTCGTTGTGCGTGATAAAAGTTCGGGGACGGCAACAGATTGGTTTCGATATTCGACAAAGGAGTTGGGCAGGGTGCGGGGGTGCGGTACTCGACCCGTACTCGACCAGTCGTTTGCGTTTACGACGGGGCGTTCGATTAGCGGGGGGGGGGCGCTATAAATAATATGGCAATCCGATAAGGAAGATGCCGCTGGAAAATATATAATGGTTTCGGCTATTTCGTCACTCGCCTTGTTGCCGCCGCCGGTCGGCGTTAAAATGAAAACCCGGTTGTTAAAACAAACTGGATACAATATAAACATTGCAGGTAGCTCTTCGGTTGTAGAAGGGGTTCATTTAGCGACTCTATAAAATCAAGGAAGAGTATACTTTTCCAGCGTGATATTTTCTGGTTTCAACTGTAAATAAATGAATAGAAAGTTCGCTTTGTATCCCGGTCGCGACATCTATCAATATTACCTTCTACTGCAAATTTACAGTAATTATTCGATAATTATCGAAGAGGCAATGGCATATTTTAAAAGATTAACAAAACATCGGTAGCGTATCGAGTAATTAATGCATAAGGATAGTAACAGCAGATGCATACTTGTAACAATTTACAAGTTAGTTCTAGCAACCCTTATTTCTGTAAGGCGTTTTGGATAATGGTTGTCGAGATGAACTTGTCAGATTTCTCATATTCTGAAAACTGTTAATGACCGGGCCGTCAATTTTCAGCTCGGGATGAATATCACTTTGGCAACATTAAGGGGCGGTATTTGAATTCCCCATTGAGCTAATTGTTCCGTCGAATAAACGGGAGTTTGAGACGGCGTTAACCCCCCACCCCGTACCCCTCCGCCCATTATTAGGAGGGTTAAGACCACTTCCTTGGAAATGGCGGAACTCCGAGGCAAGTCCAGAAAATGGAATATCCTACCCAATTGTCTTGAGTATTTTCCTTGGGTCTTTCTGAATCTGAAATTTGAGTCGTATTTTGAAATACCCGACTACATTTAACTGATTGGTTTTCATTAGAGTATTTCTTAATGCTCGGATTCCGTGAATAGATGCTCGGAGTCAATTTAAATTATAGTTCGGCCGAGTTTAGTTTTCATCCGGCCCGGATTAAACTGGGCTTGAAATTAATACAGAAGAGAACATCGTTTGCCGAAAAATATGACTCGAGTATTAATTGAAATTATAAAGTTTAAATCCAGAAATACTTTGCCCCAGTCATCCTCTGTATGAAAATCATTTCACTTTATGTTTCCTTAAGCTTTTAACATAAGAAGAAGATATTATTGGGTTATCGGACAAAATTGGCATAATAATAATTTCGAATGCATTTATAATCTTTCATGATGATGCGTTATTATGAAATAGTACTCTTTCAGGTTTTACGAGCTCCTGTCATAATTAATTTCAATTTGTAGTTGGATTAGAATTAAGTCGTTCCTCAACAACTGTTACCGATTTAAATTACAATCGTAAGGCTGTCGCTCTCAATAAAATTGGCGAAATGAGCATACATAATGAGAGTAGGTTCGGGCAAAGAAGTGAATGAAGGGGAATGCAACAATCGGGTGGTGTTGGGGGATATCCTGGACCATTTTCCCGATTAATCTTCATAATTAATTTATACAAGATCGCTCGGAATTTGCACCAATATAATTTATTAATTATATTATTATACTGTCTATTTGCAATGCTTCTTAATTTCTATTTGAAAGTTTTTTATTGCATTATTTTCAGACCCCTTCGTTATAGTGGACTCCCTTGAAACAAGTGGTAGCATTGCGCGGATAACAGTTGGTATTTCTTCGGGAACGTGAGATCCGCAACCGCAGCAACAAACAGCGACCCCAGCTCCCAGCGACAAACATTCAATCTCAAACTGTTTGAGAAGACTTCCCCCGGGGGAAACTTTATAATGATTTATTGGGGAACGCGTCTCGCGAGCTTAAGCATGTCTCGAACTGCATGAATGGGCGTCGAACTTTATGATGATCGAGAAGAGAGGGGAAACCGACTAAATTTTCGTTGGTGTACGAATCTTCCTCCCTTGGATCGACTTTAAATCGATGAACGTTCGTAGTATGCTTGGCGTATGCGATGGGCTGTGGGCGATGAATCGGAAATATTAACACAATCCCCGTATTTCGCGCCCGCTCCTGCTCATTTTTTAATTCGAACCGAATAAATCATCTTTTTCCTCCCTTCCCTGAAAACCGATAACATCTAGTTAGCAGTAACATTAACGAGTTTTGATAGTAGTACCGGTAGCCGAGACACGATTTCGTGTCGATAACCATAAATGCGCTTAACAATCGTTAAACGTCGGTCGCTGTAAACGGACATCCATTTGAACGCAATTAGAATTGGATATGGATCTATACTTCTGTCATCGTTTCGTGTAAATGCATCATTAATTACGTCTGGAATGCTATCCCGATTGAATCGGCGAATGGGTAATGGACAATATATGTATCCAAGACGTGGTTCTGGGCTTGAAATCAATTGAAACATTATACCTGAAACATTGTTGATATCTGAAACGGGATAATCGAATTTGATCGTAGAGAAATGCTTTTTGTACTATTTAGACGTTTCATGAACTGAGATACTCTATTATAAGCTATAAGAATCGATTGGTTATATAATTTGCTTCCTGCTAACGAATGTTTAACTTTAAATTTCGACAAAATGTCAAAATAATGACGCTTGTCCGTGCGCGTTGAGGGGATATAATTAATTTACTAATCTTAAATGTGACTCCTAACATGTATTATATTTAGAATACCTATTTGTTATTCTACAAGAAGAGGTAGTTTTCTATTGTCTTTATATTTGGATTTCCTTTTATTATTTATCGGTCTGAAAACATGCTAACAATTCTTTGAAAATACTGGAGAGCACTCGAGTCGGAAAAATGAAATGCCGGATTTTTATTCGAATTTTCCTTCTCTTATTTGTTTTGTTTTTTTTCAATCTCCGGGCGGCGAACGGCCCTCGAATGTTGGAGAAGCCCGCCAGCGATTTTTGAGAGAGTCATTATACGAATCTTGTACTTGCACTGTTCGGTATTTCAGAACGATAAAAATATGCTCTGGGGTGGAAAAATGTATCTATATATATATATTTACCTGTGTGGGTGCGTGTGTGTGTATGTATTAACTGTATAACGTTAAATATACACGAAAAAAATAAAAATTATAGTTCATATTCCACTGAGAAGTTTAATTGATCTGAGACATAGTTATTCTGTTATCGTAATATTTAATTGAAAGTAGTACAGGAACAAGTGAGCTGATAAAGTTTTATATAGAAATGTATAGAAAATATCGTTGAAATAAATACCAAGTAAATACATTTATTGACAAAAATAATATTTCGGTAAAATGGTAGCGGTAATGGTATCAAATACTAATCTGTACTAATACTTTTTTAGGATACCGTCTCTCTAACGATTGCAATACATACCACTTTTATAAGGACCGAATTAACAGAAATTCACAACACTAAGCATTTGCTAACGAAAAGAACTGTATTTTGACAATTAGTAATCCTTGCGCTTTTTAAAAAAAAACAAAAAAGTATTAGCAATCAAAATAAGAATCGTCTTGCGAGTATTTAGACACACTGTAAAACGAGCAAGAGCCATATGAATTTCTCCCACATCTATGTATTCATGTGGGTTATTAAGATGAAATATATTCGGGTAGGTTTCGGGCTAGGGATTTAAAACGTTTCTCGACGAGAAACGAGTTATGAATAATTTAGATCCATTTCAATGTAATGAATTAACAGAGACGATTAAAAGTGAAATACGAGCCCACTACAATGCCATATTGGAGGAAATACTTCTTCATTGTGTCCAGCAGTATAAGAGCGCACATTTTGCACGTATCATTTAATCTTCGCGGCAATAAAAAGAAATTAATATTACATCTATTTGTACTTGAATTTCATTCAATATTAATTAAAACCTTTTCGGAAAGAAAGAGACGCAGAAGTAATGCAGGTGACATTTGACAGGTGACAGCTCAATAAAGCTGGTGTTATTGAATAAAGCTTGTTTATATATAATCCGATGACTAGTGTAATAGAACAATATATTACCCTGATGTATTGTATTAATGTGGCACTTTCTAACTGCGGTAGTTATCCTAAAATATTAGGATACAGAATGATTGAAATGACATCTCTCGAGTATTACTTGTGCGGTTACCACAATTGAAAGTATTGTGCAGAATATCAGTCATGTCCTATATTTCAAGTACTGTTTGAGCCCTCGATATTTGCTTCAGTTTTCATCAAACAGTGATCGTGTACGTATCGGTAGTCGTTTTACTATTAAAAAATTGTTCTATAGTATTCAAAAATATCGTTTAAAAAATTATTTTCATCAAAAAATGGGATACAATAAACACTCTGTCCGGAGTCCGATTTTCGGGGCAAATAGAAAACACGGGTCGGGCTAGGGGTCGAACTGGGCGGAGTTTAAATTGAATTAGAGTTTATTGGAAGTAGTTAGAAGTGGGCGTGACCCGAGGGCTCTGGCCGGACACCTTATTCCCCTCCAACACCACCTCCAGTTCCACATTTAGAGACTCGAGATGAAAAGAGTTCCCCGAAGCCCGCTACTCGGGGGGAAAATATTGTGCCCAACATTATTTAAAAGCCTCAACATAATTGTCGAAATTCATTATAGTCTTTTATTACTTTCATTTGAAAATTAAGTTACAGGGTGTACATTCGATCATTCAATCCTTCGTTTTTTACACAGCGCAAACATTCATCAATTCGGGAATAATTTATTTTGTCCAATTACCTACACAGTCCGATATATTAATTCAGCCTCCTCTCAGCGTTTCAATCTCGGTTTCAATTCGGTAAATTTACCGGGCATACGTTTTATTTTCGAATAATATATACTTTGCAATTACGTTGAGTTCGCTTTTACAGAAACGCCGGTTCGGTTTCGCAAAATCGTTAAATAGGGCCGCGGCTTCTCCGAACGACGGGGCAGTTTAATTTTCCCCGCCTAAAACTGTAAAATTATTCTCGACAGGTGCGCCAGCCAATTTGTTTAATAATAGGGCGTTGGTTTGATGACTTATGGGCGTGTGCGGGGGTTAAATTATGCATCTACATCTCTCAGGATAGACACGCCCAGATTCATCAGTTGACATAGGTTCGAAACCAATGAACTGATATTTTATTCGACGATCGTGATTTTATGAAAGAAAATTCCACATAAATGAAAATAAACAGTTGAAGGTTATTAGAAGAAAACATTGAGTAGGATCGCGTTTGCGGATACTTTGGTAGTTGTATCTCCTTGAGCATAACAAAAATTATACGTTTTGTTGTTTGTTTCGGGGCCGCTCCGGCCACGAAACTAGATACACGAAGAACTGACTGGAACTAATACACCCAGATAGGAAAGGCAAAGAGACTCAATGTTCACCCCGCTAATGCTACTCAATGACCTCAACCACCATCCCCTTTCAGCATAATTCGCGAGAGAGAAGGCGTATATATAAACATATACATAAATTTCATGTAATCAACAGAGAGGAGCTCACAAAAACCACTGTACTCACTAGAATATATTTCGAATAGTTACCAATGTAATATTAAACAACTTGTATATTGACATACTAACTTCAATTTGTTGGAATATGTGTCACATATCAGGTGGACAGATTAAATACCAAGTTTAACGGAATCGCTTTACTTGCACACACACACACACACACACACACACACACACACACACACACACACACACATTCGTATATATATATATATATATAAATATATATATATATATATATATATAAATATATATCATACCATGATACGATTTTGATTGAATCAGATATGCGCCCTGCATATTAGTGCCGATGCTTGAACACAGCTTACAGTTACGCGTTATGTACCAACGGGCTTAATTTGGTATTGCCTGGGTTTTGCGCTTATTTAGGCTTGAATAGCCCCCTAATGATTTTCCCGGAACGGAATTGGATCTAATGGCTTACCGCGCAGTTTCCGAAAATCATACTGTCAATTTTGAAAGCCATCGAAACCCAGTTCCATAAATTACTTTCTACACTGTACTCTCATCATAATCGTCCCAATTACACTCCCCCACCTCGCTCTTATTTGCTTGCGTGGAAATCATGTTTTGAATTTGCCACATGTTAGACATTTTCTTCTTGGTTTTCATTCGCATTAGACTTCTTCTCGTGCTCATAATATACTGTTCAAGTTCCACCTCTTTGCTCACTCTGCATATTGTATTTATTATATTGTTATGACATCAGGATTTTTAACACTCGGTTGATAAGGAACTACTTTTCAAAAATACTTATGGTAAATATTGCTTCACCGATTTCCTTGTTGGAGTAATGCAGTTAATTTATCCGGCTTATGATTCCTGTAATTCGAAAATAATTGGCAATACAGCGATTTGCGAATTAATTATGTAATTTCAATCTAATTTCGTTTTCATTAAGCCAACTTATTGTACTTCAAGATAATGGAATAAATGGGTAATGTTATTATTTCATATTCCCCTTCGCACAATAGACATGATGCGAGCTATTTAAAACACTAATACTAGTGAGTGGGAGAGTTAGAGGGAGATGCATGATACCCACTCACAAACCCTTATATTTAATATATCATAATAATATAAAGTATTAATTGAAGGGTCAAATATATATATATATATATATATATATATATATATATATATATATATATATATAATACTTTATGCTATTACTTATCAAAATAGTCATGTTTTTATAAAACTTGGAATAGTCATACAAACCATAAGTGCTTGTGTTCTATTATTTTACGAAGGAAAAAGTGAATGTTTCATTTATTATTCCCATTCCGTTTCAAATAGATCTTCCGTCCAAGTCTCTACGGTTTTAGATAGTAGTATAAAAAACGGTTTTACTTTTGAAAAAATTTGAAAACATCTGTTGAAATATCTGTTTTATATAATACCGTGTAATACTTAATAAACTTTTTTAACGGCCACATACACGAAGTGAGCATTTAGTATCATTTCGTTGTGCCAATCTCAGATATCAAAGCATAATTATAAATTTAAAAAAAAGAGGTCTGAGTCAGAAATTAGTTGTGCAATATTGTATCACAATATAAGGAAGGTGTACTGATTGTAGTACATATCTCTCAATATAAAAAATGAAGAGATAATAGAAAGGTCAGTTCGAAAATATTGTGTTACCAATAAGTGTAATAATCTTGCTTTTTCCGGTCCCGAAAGAAAGGAAAAGTGAAAAAGTCGCAATGCAACCGATAAAAATATCCGTGGAAAGTAGTGGGCGAGGAATCGCGGTCCCGGGCAAAGGAACAGAAGAAACTTATTCAGACATTAATTCAGAGAAACAGCGTCGGGCTGTTCGAGTGCATTGGGTGGAGGTGGCCCTTTCGTTTTTTTAAATTGCCTGGTGCCCCTATAATAACCAAATGCCTATATTTTCCTTTCCGTCCCTTTCGCTAGAAATTCGGGTCGCTCGCGGCAACGCTCCCCTCCTTCTTTATTTATTGGCTTATGAATATTAATGCGACGCCTTTTACGAGTTGGCAATAAAAACCGTCTCCCCCGCCGCCCAATGTGTACGATTCTACGTGAAATGTATGCCATCGTCTTCCGTTTCTATGAAAGCGCGGGGGGTCAATTTATTAAGAAATTAAAATACCGTTATGACGTAATGAAATACTCGATTTGAATAATCCACTGACCGGTGCGGGGATTGTTCGGTATTTTGAAACAGTGTAATTTTTCCAAAAAAGGAATCTATTCTAAATAAACGTCCACCAATCAAACAGGAGCTCAGTCAACTAATTACTTACTTTGGTTTGGAAGAAAGGTAATTCTGTCGTCAGTGCGTTTCTAAACGACAGAGAAGATTTCTTCTCTGAACCTCGAAGGGGTAGGTTAAAATAACAGGGATAATTTGTACAGACCGTAAAAGGGTGGAGTGGGATATAATAACACTAACTTCAAATCAACTTCAAACTCACCCACCCCCCTTTCTACTCTCTCTGCTAAAATAAGTTGTCCTAATACAAGCCGGATTTAGATTATAATTAGTTAATTAATTCTCAACCTTTCCCTCCCATCACCATTCAATTACACTCTCATCCCACCACCTCAGCCCGTAGGGGTCAGCAATGATGTTCAGGTGTAAGCACTTTTACTGTGCCCTAAATACAGAACAATGACACTAAACAAGAACTCTATAAGTCTACAGTGCTTAGCTCAGGGCTACCGACTCCGGGCGACCGCAATGAAAACCTTTCTTTTGAAGTGTAGTCGTGCGCCACTGAAAAATAAGGATTAACGAGGCGAAAGTATAGGACAAGCCAAAGTGAATGGAAATAATTAAAAAAATGTATTTCTCCTTCCAACCCTCCCACTCCTCTCGCTCTCCCACCCCTCACCCCTTTCCCTCTCTCTCGATTGCCAATTATTTTAGGATTACAAGAATCATAAGCGCGCTTATCAGGTAGAAAATTAGTTATTAAATGAAGCTCGCTTGCCAGCAACTAATTGTATTGCCCCACTCGATTAGACCTCCGGCCTTGATTACTAAGTACAATGATGGAAAATCCTTTGATAAAAACGGAATTATTTATTGTACAATTTTATCTGCATAGTTTTATTCCAGTGATGATTTTCAGAACCAGTTTATTTTCAGAACATTTTCTTTATCTTACAATGCACTGTACATGACATATGAAGTTCCCAATTTCAGTTATTTTCATTTTCAGAGTAAGATTCTTATGTTCCAGAACTAAACTAACTGCATTTAAATTACATTTAGGATGCAATCGGCGCGGTAGAACTTGAATCCGCGTGCTTTGGCTATTTTGATCGACATTTTTCGGCTAAACGGCAGAAACCTAACATACAACCTCACTTCACACTTCAAATAAGGTAATACTTATCCAATACCGAGGTAATTTTGGCGAACTACCTCGGTAATTTTGATACTACCGAACATAGATTAAAATCTATATCGAAATTATTTAAATGAAAATCATCTGAAGAATTGGGGCAACGAACTGTTTGGGAATGGAGGTATGACTGTGGGTTAAAACGTGGCGGGGGCGTGAATAGAGTGCCTGTTATGGTTGTATATTACTGCGGGCAGGGCCCCACACTCCTCCTGTACTTTATTGGCGGGTAATAGACTCCCTTTTCCTACGTTGGGACCCCGACCTAGCCCCCTCTACCCCTCTATCAACCTAAAATTTAAAACGTTGGGCGTGAAAATCGTTTTTCACTGACCATAAAAAATTTTCCAGTGGCGAGGGGTGCCGGCGCGATTTACATTTTTCATTGGGAAAAATAGGGAAAAAAAATCACCGTTGAAAAAGAAAAAACTGATAATTTAATAACACTAACACAAGCGCAGTGTTTTAAGGTACACGAGCTAGCAAATCAAACACTGAATTGTTAAGACTTCAATTTTCCCAGGATATATTTAGTTTTTCATACACGTCCTTTTTTATAATAATCGACTATTTTTAATTTATTTTTATTTTTGTAAATTTTTTAAATTTGTAATATGAATACAAAGCACTAACTTCCCGTAACTTAACTTCAAGTTTCGTTTTCTCAGCAATAGCTGTTAAGATTTACCCTAAACCCTTTCAGTTTAGTTCCTTCTTTTATCAGTTATTGGCCCCATAAATATATTGAACTATCCGTCCTTACTAGGGGGAAGTATTTAAGTAACTGAAAGATTTTTTAAATATCAAAGACATCGCCTCTTAGTGAATTAATGGCTCCATGGATTGAATAAATAAATGAAGTGAAAGGATACTAATTATTAATTATATTGTAAGGATTTTGAAAATTGGCAATGCACTCATAACCAGTAATAATCAGTAGGAGACTTAGTGGCAATTTCCTCCTTTGCCAATTCAAAAATAACGTCGTTATCTCTGGCGGGAGTGCCTGCGGTGGAGTGAATGGCAGCAATAATTGCGTTTTACGGTCTCGCATAAAACGGACAATTAAGTAATTAGGGCCTGTTGAAGGGGCGAGGCTGTCGACGCCGGTGAAATTGCACCGCGTCTGGCGAGTGTCCAGTTTTATTGGCCCAACAGACAATAAAGAATTGGGATAGTAGAAAAGGGGGGAACAAGTTTTTAGTCAACTATCCCGAATTAAGCCGTCAGTCTGAACTGGCGGCCTCTAGTTCAGGCTTTAGTTCGCTGTTCCCACAGAGTTCTGAAAATTAAACTGTTAGAATTTGACATTTTAAACACCGAGATGGTTCGAAATATTATTTTACGCCAGCAGCAGATGACATTACTGTCTTATTTTTATTACATCCCAGTAACAACAAATATGCTCTGGGTATGCTAGACCGGCTTCTTACAGTCTCTAGTAGCGTTCCCTAAGTAGATTAGCGAGGTGATTCAGCATGTCCAGCCGGTGGGGCACCCTATCTGCTCTAAGAACTTACAGTCACTGATGTAATACGTAGACGCTACTGATGATGGCGAGAAGCCGAAACTGGTGTAGCGTATGAATCGAATGGAGACAGTACCTGTGCTGCGCTGGACAGTCGCATGACAAAGCTTTTTGCGTTACGACGGTCATTGGACTTGACACTCTGGATTCATTTTTTAAGGCACGAATTATATAACATTGAATATTTGGAGGCGAAAATGCTTATTAGAGCGGCAGAAAATTTCAACAACCGCAGTGGAGGGTCCGAAAAAAAACATCCACTCGTGTAAGAGGCATAGGCTGTTGTGGAGATGGTGGGGTAGGCCGCTTTGTTCGAGGCACTCAACACTCTTTAAGTGTTGTTTCTAGTTTGTCGGTGTGCGTCGTCGGAGCCGAACGTACGTAGGTAGGCGTAACCGGGTGCGTGGGCGGTGATGGAAGGGGGTGGGCGGTGAGGGGGTGTTCACCCTCGGGACGATTGTTTGCCCCACTCGAGGGGCCACCAGCCTCTAGGCAGCTATAGGCGACTCCAACGTCGTGTCCCCCGCAATTATTTTCCTAATTGATTTGTTTGCTGACGTTGGGTCGCACGTACGCGCCCCCACCCCTGGAGTAGGTTGTGGGGGCGGGGGAAGCGCGGTCCACCCCCGTTTAAGAGAGGTGGAACAATGGGGCCCGGGCTTTTAGGGCCGTCACTTTACTCCTGTGTCATCGGCGGCGGCCTTTCTTTTCCGTCTTCTTTTCGGCCGAGATTTCCCTTTTATTCGCCCTCCACGAACAATTCTTTCCTTGCGTTTGAGGTCCGGAAGATGTGTCTAAATGCGGGATTAAAAAAAAGAAGGATACAAAGTGGAAATGGTAAGAGAAAGAACGGGCTGTGACTATTTTCGGACACTTTCATCAGTATTTTCTGGCCGCTCCGTTGAAAAAATGACACGAAATACCAGCCTTCTCACGAATTTTTAAAAACATATTCATATTCCGTAACGACATCGAATATTTATTATATGAGCCGTTTATTTTGAAAGTGGCCTAAGTCCATTTATCTTCAAATCGAGATATTTAAGGGTTTGCGTTTCGATTAATTTAAAAATATACGGATACTAATGTGTCATACTGCTTAAGTGTATCTAAGGGTGTTAAATTTATAGTTCCTATTAAAATAGTGGCAATTATTAAGCGAATAATATTCGTTTTCTTATCGAGAATGGAGTTAGGCCACTTTCAAAATAAACGGCTCATATATCGCACGCGGTTTCTGTCCCCTCCCATTTCTCCATATGGTTCGATAGGACATCCAATATTTTGGAATCGAATTAGCCGTTATTGCAGTTTCTGTATTCTAAAAATAGGATTTTAATAAAGAAGTGCTACAGTAAATAGATTAGAAAATATAGGTCCAATTCCCGTCGTGAACTTATTATACCGCGATAGTGTTTGTTATAATTTTGGTTACATATTGTAGCTCGGTATAGAGGTCGTTAGTAATTAGGACTGATCCCGTTATATTAATTACCATTAACACGAAATGGATTCACGATACCGGTTTTGGAAATTAAATTGTGGAACTCAATTTAGATAATGAGTTTTGTCATATTTTTAAAATTAAAATACATTCCTTCTGCTCATATCGGCATAAGGTATAATTTCGTGGCAAATTAATAAAAAGAAATTATATTCCTTAAGCATGGATTTATGCTTGGTCCATATATCGTAAACATTAATTAGCCTATGATTAGTTTATAACGTTTTCAATTTTTGACAATACAGCTCAAAATTCGACTAACCAGTATTCCACTGAATTCTCGGTGGTAATATTTTTTTATTGGATTTAAGTGAATGCATCCTTGACTACTCATCAGGCCTACAGTACCTTAAGTAAATTATAACGCGTATACTAGGAACTAATTGAATCGATTTAACCAACGTGCATGTTGAACTATGAGAACATTTTTTACTTGTTAACAATGGGTAACAGCCGTGAGGAATTTCTGGGTAAACAGTTTTCAGAGAGTTCTCGAAGCAAAGCAAATTCGCAAGGGATCTGACTACATTATGTATAATAGTATTTGATTTCAAGTAGGAGGGCTTGGAACTTCAAACATTTGATCCCTAATCCAGAATTGTTGTTA
Organism: Lethocerus indicus; assembly: GCA_019843655.1. Classification (NCBI taxonomy): domain Eukaryota; kingdom Metazoa; phylum Arthropoda; class Insecta; order Hemiptera; family Belostomatidae; genus Lethocerus; species Lethocerus indicus. The sequence continues at coordinate 25,940,836 of JACDQD010000003.1, read as the reverse complement.
TTAACACGACTGATATAAAAATAATTAAGTTGCCTCATATAATAATTGTTTAAAAGGTAGTTGAAAGTAGCCGTTAACATTTTTAAAGAGGATGATGCTTTTAACATGTCCCATACTCCCAGTGGTTAATTTCTATCTGCCCAATGCATTTCCATATCCCTCCCTCTTCTCCACTTCATTTTTTCCACGATTCCTCTTGTGCCACATTTTCAGACCATCTCTGGACTACCTTTTGTTTCAAAATTGCCGGCATTTCAAAGATGTGCCCGAGATTTTCAGTGCCAAATCCTTTTCAAGTGGTGCCAGTCAGAGCGACGCTAATGGCTTCCCTCCGAGGAGATCGTTCCCGTTAAAACTGCATCACTTTTCTTGTTTTTAGGCTTGATTACAGCCCGGCCAACCCTTCTTTTCCTTTTCAAAAGATTCATTTCGACATCGATATCTCGCTAAGGGACGTAAGTCGCTGATATGAAACATTGCTATATGTTTTCCAGCTCGGAGGATGGTAACATAATTTTAATGATTTGCAATTTATACCTCAGAATAAGTAAAATTTGATTTTACTAATGTAGAATTGGAGATGATGTAAACACTTTTGATTATCTAAAACTTTAATTTTAACGTTAAACGTTTCACTTTGTGTATGCGACATTTCCTACTTTATTTTCTATCCGTTCTAATGTGTTTTATGAAAACCTCTTGTTTCGGATTCATTTGCTGTCTCCTCGTTATTCTCAAGTTGTTACACTGTCACACCAAACACTAGAGGGCTAAAACTGAAATCGTATTGTCGATAAAATCAATTGGCAGTAATATCAAGCTGGTGGAGTGGGCCAACCACCCACACCACCTCAACTCACATCATTAAGTTGAAAAATGCGCCCTGAATTTACCTTTACCCCGACACAAACTCACAGGCGCGCAGAAGACCGGTTTGTCAATCTCGAAAACATATCGATAGTACAGGGTCGCAGAAAGGCTATTTTCTCTATTCGGTTCTTTTGCCATTGTTACTAAATTATGGTTATTATTTTAACCACTGTTATTATACGACTGGTCACTTCAGTTCCCGGTGGCCTTCATCTTTTATTCCGGTTTGAAATAAGTTCAGATGTTAAGGTTTAGGAATCAGTCGCCAGGTATCAAAATGTTCTCACATACCAACTAGATGAGAGGATAAACTAAAATTAACTTCGCATTACAATTTACTAGATATTAAATAAGAACAATGACATAATCGTATAACTTCTTATTTCATTGAGACTCAATGCATTGTATTTCGTGTATCTTAATCGAAAGAACTGAAAATTTAGAAAAATAGCAGTGTGTAGGAAAATAACATTGTCCGCTGATGCAGTTTAAAATCCTCGGCTCCAAAACGCGAGATTATTTTAACTGCAACATCCTCTACACCGCAAGAATTTTTCAGTTAACAGCAATCGTGTTTGGAAGATCGGAAGGAAATGACGTGAAAAATAATCTTTACGAGCAATTTAACTTTCACGCCCTCCTCTCCGACCGAATTCGCGGAATATCGTAATTTGATTTCAACCCTCGAAAAACATTTTCCATTTCCCCCCTATTATTTTTAAACCGGCCCCCTCCACGGCCCCAAACGACGAATTCTCGCACCCGCCCCATTGAAGAAATTCCTTCCGAATTTAAATGGGAGGGACGAAATGTCGCTCGACGAAATGCGTAATGATTCTACCGAAACTGGTAGACAGACCGCACGTTGTGGGGGGCGGGGGAGGGGCCGGGACATGTTTTAATCTGCATAACAGAGGGCGTTTTCGCGGACTCCCCGGGCGACGTTTCAGCCGAGCTCCTATCAGCTCTAGATTCAGCCCTCGTGTTGAATGTTGCGGTCGACCGTGAAGGAATTCCACCCCCACACCGACCACCCGACCAATCCGGTTGGCAGTTGTGTAAACGTCGCCGCCAGCTCCACAAATATTTAGGGCTGGAATGAATTACAGTTTATGAATCCGAGATTAAATACGTAAGGTGGAGTCATTTATATTTGAAGCGTGTAAAACATTTTGGCTCAACTCCTGTCAAATACTGCATTCGCAATTAGCGAAGAATGAAACCAGAAAATTTAGTCCCACGTCGACTAATGTAGACACCTTGAACAAATGGTAAATACGGCCTTCGCGGAAAATTATAAACGATAAAAAAAGAGGAGGGCGAGAGGGTTCCGTGATATTTTCCACCTTTGTTTTATTAGCGTGGCCTCCGTAGGACCGACGGGCACTACTACTGGGACAGGGCTGGGGCTGGGGCTGAGGGCTGGAAATAGAGTTGACGCGTGGTCGCCGCCACGAGTTGAAGCTGGCAACATTTCAGGGTGATGAATCGCCTCCGCCCCCGAGTGGTGTCATCGCGCTCTGTCTCCACCCCGCCCCAAACTCGCATGAAATTGTTTCAGCCACCAAACACAGCGCCCCTCCCCCCACAAAGCCCCTTCTACAGTCCGTTTATTGGCTTTGTCCGTGAAGGGATTCAGAATCTCCGATTGATTTCAGCCGTCATATCACGCCCCTCCCGACCATACGAACGTCGTAAACTTTTCGAGGCCTATTCTACATTTGAAAAATTATAATAGCACGCGGCCTAATTTTTAAAATGCTCAAAAAGTACTTCACATAAGAGCCAGATATTAGTTGGGATTCACACCGAGAATAATGATCACACCAAACTTTTGTTACGGTTTTACAATGTGATATGCAATTAGTTAACGCGATATAAGGAAATAAAAATAATCATTTATTTAACCGTAGATAGATAATTATCCTAATTACTAGATTTAACGGAGAGAATAAATTAATAGGGCTGAACGTATATTGCGTATATTCGGAGTCAGCATTTCGATTTCGTCTTCTAGGAAATAAAATCTTTTATTCGGACGACAATGCGCCTACATTACCGTTCTTTCTCTCGAGATTAGGGAAGGTTCGATCGGTACTTGGGGGGGTGGAGTATGAAGTCTTTACTGAAGAGGCGGGCTCCTGCTGGAGCTTGCTATTCACGTAGCGGCGGTTTTTAGAGAGCTACGGGGGGCCGGCGGTGGGGGAGGGGATCAGAATCAAAACAATGTCACCCCCAGTTAGCAATTCCCAAGCGCTGGCAGTGTGCTCGTGTTATTGAAAGCGATATGCCCCGGGAGGAAGGGGAAGAAGGTCGTAAGGGGGTAGAATTTCGCCCCCGGCCCTCCGCCGGCTCCGTGCCCGGAATCTACCACCCTATTAGGAGCCCGGCGGGGGGTGGGAGGCCTACTACTACGTGTCCCGCATCCCTTAGAAATGCTTGGTGAGCCGCCCCGGGGGCGATACCACCCCCGGAGACCGCCCCCCGGCCACCCCCCACCCCTAATTGACAAATCGGTTTAACCGTTTTAATGGGGTTACACCGCCCAATTGGAAGGCGAGGCAAAAGGACAGCGACCCGCGGGGGGTAATGGCGGCAGCAACTGGTAATTGTTTAATTCACTTATGGGTAGGAAGGAAGGAATTTTTTTGTTTTAATGTCAATATGAAATTTGTTTTATTCTTTTATTGAAATTCTAGTAATCTCTCTCACTGCTAACAATTACTCTACGAAGATGATTTAACTCGTGCGTTTAATGTTGTGTATACAATTTAATTTTCTATTATCCAATATTTATTACAAAAAGGAATAGTAAACGTGATATTTGAGGAACAATTTAATTTTTGATATTGTTGAAATATCATTCATACGGAATATTTATTCGGGTGAACTCGTATTAACATTTCTACCTAATTTCATCCTGTAGCTTGGAAAGAAAATACTGGTTCTCATTCATCTACAGAATAAATTTATTTTATCCATCGTGAATCATATTATGAGCGGTCCAATTTGACTCAAATCCATTTGTCGTTGCGACATTCATGTTGCCACTCTTAGTAGCCCGTTAAATGCATCGTTGTTGTTAAATTAACCATTGAAGCGTGCCACAACTGCTTGAGGGACTACCTGTTTGAATTCGACCCGGAATACATTACAGGAGGCGTATACTATTAGCAATCTACACAAAGAGACACAAGGAGCGTTTGTAGCAAGCTGTTACTACACAAGAGGGTCGGATGTTAAAAGATACTGGTGCATATTCACTTCCAATAGACTTCACTCCTGTTTTGACCTTTTTCTTTATTTGTACATACGTATTATACCTTATATGTTGTGGAAAACAAGATTGGACTCGGTGGTTAATTTTCTGATAAACCACGGTGTAGATAATATACATATTTGTTTCTGCTAGTATTTTATAAATTAAACGTAGAAAAAAAAGTGGATATATGTAGACATATACGAGATTGACGTGATCAACGTTCCGAATGAACTCAAGGAATATTGGTGAATAAAGCGGATAAAAATTAAACGTATTATGTATTAACACAAAATTAAAATGTATTATGATATTAAATTGGGATGTAGGTGTATGGACCTGCAAAAGAGGTATTTAGGGACTTGTTTGCTTCCCTGGCCTAATCCTGATTTCAAATACAATAAAAAATTAGCTTTTAGCCAACTATATTTGTCGTGTTTTATATCAAGAATAAATCGGTATATGAGGGAGTGGATTATTCTACGACTATTGTCCTGTGAATATTTGTGAAATGAACGTGAGTGTTAAAGACAGCACGGCCGGGGGACCGGCACCGGGCTAGAGGCGAGAGGCCCTCCCCTAATTATCAATTTGATTGCAATCCCAAAGTGCAGAGCGGGTGAACAGAGTGGGACGCGCATCTGGTGCAACCGCTGGAGTTAATTGCACCAGCCTCTCTCGCGTTCAGCACTCACTCTCTCTCTCTCTCCTCTCTCTCTCTCTCTCTCTCTCTCTCTGTCTGGCCCAATGACACTCTATCGCTTTCCCACCCGTAATCAGTTTAAATGTTGTTATAAAATCCCCGCAATGCATTCAAATATCGCGTTAGAGAGACAGATATATATATAGAGAGAGATCTGTTAAGTTGCCTTTGAGAGTTATGAATATTATCAATTGTGCAATCTCCTGTCCCACCTCGCTTATACGAGACCGGTTTCGACTTTTAGCAATGTTTGGTGGAATAACTTTATTGATACACGTTGGGTCCCGATTAAGTACCTTTGTCCGCATTGATACTGTCAGACATCTGTTTAGGTATCTGCCTGTCTAAATTGAAGTGCGGATCGGCCGACCTAACGGAAACCAACGTGCATTACGTTTCCATTACTTTACACTTTGGTACTTTCGTTTCGCCCATTGCGGCGTTGCGGCGCTTCGTCAGTTCAAAATTGGGCTGGGCCGAATCCCCGCAGCCCGAATTTCCGGCGCGGGCCCATTAATAAGGGCGGCGGTAGGTAAATCAATGAACAGATGTGCCGGCGAATGGTAATGGGACACCTAGGCCGATGATGAGCCTCTCCTCACAGGGTCCGGCTGTCGGACAAGGCTTGTGTACAATATGAATTTAGCGCACCGCCCACAGATTGAATCCGAACTGACGCGCTAACTGCTCGCAGAGCGGGGGACCCCTCAGCTAATGTTGATATATCGCCCCCTACCGACTGCCCCAACTGCAGATCGAAACTCTGCCCCCACACAAAGATCTCCAGCCACAGATCTGACCACAACTTACGAAAGTACTACAGCCGATTCCACACACAGCGCAAAATCACAATGTTTTTTTAAATCCCCGAGTTTATAAATGGAATAATCGAGGAAAGGAAGAACTTATAAAGCACATGTGTCATAGAGTCATGAATGAAACTCTCCGATTAATTTACGTTTCAAAATTGATACATCAATGCCATGAATTGTAGTAAAATTATCGTTATAGCGCTTTGTCAAATTATTTCAATGTTTTGGGATTTATGGTCCCGGATGAATTATCCTGGGTGTTTATGAATACATAAAGCAACATTTTAATTGACCGACCGCTTGAAGGCTGACCCTATAATTATAATGTGAGAGCAGAAAATGATCCGACCTATTTAACCGGCAATGACCTAGTGATCCACTACGACCAAACCTATCCAACAGACATTTATTTAATTGCGTTCAGCGTTCGTTCAATGCCGTTCCATCATTAACCTAATGGATCTGAAACGCTTAATTGACTTTCCGATTATTTCCGTGAGCGAAATAAACGGCTTTAAGCCTCTTATAAATAAAAAAAAAACGATACGACGAATCCGCACAAGAATAAGACATAAGTCTTTCTCGGTGAAGGGTTTGAGAATGGGTGTGGGTGGTGGTGGTGGGGGGAAGTTCAATCTTGGATAAGGGGATGGGGCGAGTGGCTTTCTCACAATTAGGAAGAAGAAGAACAGGAGATAAGTTTGATGTGTTCTTAGCACGCGAACATCACAGATAGTTACCAAATGATTTACAGCGCCGGCAAACCGACAAAACAGACCAACTTATTCCTTTTCCAAACAGACCTTTATTTTTAACAGACTACTTACATTGTTTTGTGTACATAATCCTATGAATGCATACATTGTTCTCTCATATTTGGGCGCTTAAATCGTTCTCTGTAATTTTAATAATTGATTCAAAATTGTGATATATCACTTGTTTCATACATTTCAACTTCCCGACATGAAAACATTTCTGTATGATATTGAACTGTCATGCAATTCGTATTTCTATTTTAATTCTGATATTTGAAAACGTAACTAAATAATATTAAATAGTTAAAAGTAATTAATAATTCCAACAAGAGGGAATAGAGAACGTTTAGGTATATCTTTGTTATTTAAAGGTTTATTAGTTATTTTATTTTCTATTTGTGTTTTCCTTATCAATTTTGGCGCAGGATCGTCAAAATTTTCAATATTGCGTAGCGAATAGATAATGAAAGGCCATTCACGCTGCTATCAATGTTGTCGTATTTATTTTCAGCGATTTTGTTATCGAGAGCCAGGGTCGGGATAATAATAGGAATACCTAGCACAAAGTTAAACAGAGAGTTTTTGTGTACTTACTAAACCAAGTTGGAAACCAGGGGGGAACGAAACAGACTCGAAGTAGTGGCTTAATTAATTTGGAACAAACAGTCAACCTCACCGCGCAACCCGACCGCCCGGCTCCAAACCAGAAAGATTTACATATACTGGTACTTAATTTTGAGAACGGGACGCACACGCGTACACAAATACACGCACTGTGAGGCAACGAGACAGCAGAGAAGCGCAATAAAACTTCATCGTAGCAAAAATAAACTTCCTGCCCGCAGACGAGCCAAGTTGCAGAATTGTTCGGTCGACAATTGGACCTGGAATTAGGCCGAGGTTTACCATTCTTTTTAAATTTGTTCAACTTGGAACAAAAATTAAAAGAAAAGTATACCGCTAATTAATGAAATTGTATGGTTTACCAAAGGAGTGAAGCTCACCAAATCTAGTATAAGCATTATATATATTATATATTTATAAAATTTTATTTTCAAATGAACGAAAGATTATATATTACGGCAAATTTAACGATTTGAAACATCAACTCATTAAATCACCCCCTTTTTAACAATGACAACATTTACATTACAATATATAATGATGTAAGTGAGACATGGTTTAATGACTCTGAGTTGTTAAATATCTAAAATAAAAAAAATTAAAAGGGAAAGCCAGTGGTGTTTCATCACCATGATTGTGTACTCGTTGTTAGTACTGCTGGAACATCAAGGTTGTTTGTTTTAATTTACAGTTGTGACAATAAAGTAGCGAAAATGATGTCTATGATATTATGAATATAGACTAAATTATTCTCCGAAAAATTACCAACGCTCGGTCCTATGTTACCAAAAACCTTTATGATGCTCTTATCCATTTACGCATTCAAAGAATTTGTTTACTTTATTTATACAGCAAATATTCAAAGCAGAGGTCGTTTTTATGTTACTGTATTTAATTGCGTTCATTGTAATAACCGTGCCACTCCTGTATCTCGTAAGGGCCGATTAAACAACTGCCGCTTCCACTGCTGACCTTCGACTCATTACACGGTGAGAATTCATAACCGGGGAATTACGGAGTGTAGGCGGAAAATTTTCCAAAAAACAATTTTCCCCGGTTGGGGCCGAGTGGAAATGGCTTACGGGATTCGGCGGGCGTGAGGTCCGGCGGCGGGGGCGGGGGCGGAGGTTTTACGAATCGGGATACCCAGGCACAGGCGCTAAGCCTCTACCTTACCCCCTCTAGAGTTATATATATATATATATATATATATATATATATATATATATATATATATATATATATATTTGGGCCGTGGAAGGGGCTAAGGGAGCGAAAATAAGTGAGAAAAGGCGTTTAGGGGGCCGGCGTGGGGGGAGGGCTATCGAGTCGAAAAAGACGATCAAATCCTATAGCGCGGACGCGTCCCGAATATCCTCCCCCCTCCTCCACGCCGCCCCCACCATGGACTGGGAGATTCGGAAAATATTCTGGACAAGAATAAGGAAGGAAGTAAATCGCGGGGAGTTGACCGCCCTCCACAAATACTAAAAAGGTTACCCGGACCGGCGGCCCCCATTGATTTCTGCCGTTTGTATGCTATATTTTATTGAATTAAATATTCAATTACCCTACTCAGTGTACAAAGAGCAGGAAACGTTTTGAATTAGGGAGACTACAATAGAAACTTGGGGTTAGGTGGAGTTATCGAAATCTGTATTTGAATAAAACCTGGACTGACGATGATCGCCTAAAGGTTTTCAAATTGTTCACGGACTTCTAAAAGGAAAGCCGTTAGTTTAGTTACAGAATACTACTGACTACTACTAGCTATTGAATACTAGCACAACAGGAATGCAAATAGTTAAAATTAAGCCCCAAGAACCCTTTATTTTATATACCTTATTTATCTAAAGTAAATACAAAGATTCTTAATATCACCGTCGGTAGTATGCTGCTGATTACCTGTGATATAAATAGGTTCTAATTGAAATAATTATATCGTTACAACTACGAGCCGCACAGTCATCCTGTTAGCATATTTGTAAACAACACGGAGTTCAGTCCGCGCAGTGGCAAATTCATTATGCGCACTAGTCGCAAACAACATGAGTCCTGGACACAGTCAGCGCCCGCATTCCACTCACTTTATCTCGGCAACCGTGAACACAGCTCTGGTTTGATTTTAACGCGCTCGACAAAATCTATTCAGCTATACCAAATTGGGAACGAAATTCCCTTGGAATAAATCTAAATCCTGAACTAATCAAATGAATCCCGACTGTTGTCGTTAAGTTAAACAAACAATGAAATTTCATTAATACTTTATTTATTGCTATTAATAAAACACAATTAACGCCTAATAATCACTGAACACAAACATATTTGCTCTCTGAAGTTAAACATTTATGTTTAGATGATACTTTATTGAATTGTTTCTTTGGAGATTGTGCGCTTCAAATGTGTTTTCAACAATGTCTCCTCCCGCTTTTCTTCCCCCCGACTAAAATATGTTCGGCTAAAATATATCCAGGAGAATATCTTTTCTCAGCTTTCCTCGGAGTGAGTTGAAGACCTCTTACCCTGTTTCATTCTGTGCCTCTCTACCTCCTCCTCCTTCTTCTTCTTCTTCCTCCTCCCACTTAAAATGCAACTCTTGAACAAGATTAGACGATAAACTTTAAAAGGGGGGAGCGGGCTGTAGGCACCCGCTCTTAGTACAGTCTGTTATAGGAAGAAATACGATAATTGGAAAACAGTGAGTGGGAGAGAGACGGTGAGCCTGAAACGGATGAGGGCTTTTCATTCCTTATTCTAGCGGGACGAGAAAGTATTTACGTAAACGTTTCCTTGTTCCTTCATATGTTCATAATAAATCAGGGTCAATTGGGAATCTCGATGAGTGGAATTAATTACACTTATAATTAACTCTGATATAATGTATATGTTCATTATACTACGCCTAAAATTCTTGTCACTTAGAAAATGCTAGTTATAGAACTCAATCCTTAAGAGCTCAGAAAGTGGCGCTTCTGATACCAACCCGCCATGCTTCAAAATCGGACCTAAATATTTATTATAACCCCAAATTTATATTTAAAATTATTACTATTCTCAATAATAATTATAAATATTATTATTACAACTAATATAACTTGGACTTATTTCGAACAACATTACAGAGCAGCGCTCAATGATTACTGGTATATTCAGTGGTTTTTATTACAGAAGTTTATTATTATATTGATTACGAGCGGATCTAAATGTGAATCTACTGAATTCAGATAATTATAGGTACTGTTGTGTATTATAAACATAAGACGGATACACTAGGCAGGCGATTTGGACGACCGAGTGCCATTTTATAGAATAGATCGATAATGACTGAATTTGCGTATTGCGGACAATTCAACAATTCGTATATGTTCCAATTTATACTGGGCCGTGTAGCCTGAGTGAGCGGATGGGGTTCATTCTCAATTGCATTACCATTTATGTTAATTTGAACAGTTTCCCTTTGCCCCCGTCCCTCCGACTGGCTAGTTGGTACGCTGGGAGGGGACTTTGGGAGAGGCTGGCTCGCACTTGTTTTTCCTCCAGATTTATATTTACGGACGATTGAATGAGCTCTGAATTATTATACCGGGGTGTACGTTAAATTACGCTCGAATACACTGATACGCCTTCCGCCCTTATAACCACTGCGAAATGTATTTACTTGACCGATATTTTATGATCCTTTGTTGGTCGAATGAATCAATTTAATCGTTCAAAATCATGCAGGCGATTAATTTTCCATTTAACCATCACAATTGGATTTCGTTAGGTTTGATTATATCTAATAAATATAACACAAACAGTAATTATATCAATGGTTCTATGTTTCTGGCTTAGGTACTGGGGCATGTATTCCCCGAATTTCAATCTATTGTCGCTTATCCGTCCTGCTCCTGTCACAGGTTCTCGCAGTTATCAGTAGCATTCCGTTAATAATGTAGTGATGTACCTACAAACGTCACTAGTACCGGGGCATAGTGTCAGTGTACCCAGAATCAGTTGTACTGAACTGATTTTACTTTATTTTGTTCGGACTTATTTCTTGTTGAATAGTATTGCCTATGTGCGCAATATAACGAGGATATTATTTAATTTATACATCAATATTTCATCAGTCGAGAAGCAATATTTTCTTTTTAAATTAAAACAGTAGAAATAAACGTTGATATAATTACCACAGAAAATCGATTCTAATCTCGACATTTTGCAGGATAACTAAAGGTCAGGCTGCGAAATCAGCTGTCAACATCTCATTCCTTAATTAGATTCCTTAAATCGCTTGTAGTCAGGCAATTCGGACGTGTGTTTAAATTACAGCTTATACCATTTGAATCGTTGCTGGTAATATTAAAAGGGTAAAATTTTGAACGCATTTCAAGAGAGAGTATTTTTTTCTCGAGATATTTGTCCAATGGCCGTATTAAAAGCATTTTAATTCCTTTCACCAATCTCTAGTTTTTCAAGTTTCGTGAAATAAAATTTGCGATATCTAATGGGAGGATCGAACATTGTTAAAAAATCGGTTGGGCGTTCATTTCCATCGAGTAAAAGGTGGAACTTTTAGGATGGGAGTAAAAAAAAAGAGTGAAATTGAAGGGTTCGATGCTGAGCTCAAAACCTCTTTTTCTCTCTCTCTCTCTCTCCTCTGGCTGTCTGTGAGTTGCGGTAATAATGGCGATAATTAAATCATAATAGTAATCGAGTTATGGTCCTCGGTGGAAACCCCCCGGCCTTAATTGGACTGTCGATTGCTTCGGCTTTCCAGGACCGAGGTAAATCTCTTGACAGACACCGTTTCGACGCCGCAGCATCTCAATTTTTTATTGGATATACTCCCCCTCGTTCTTCACTTCTTGCTTTTAAGCGTCAGCTAAGATTTTAGGATAATTCTAATATCGCAATTTTCATAATCATAAATTTACTAAATATCACAGAACATAATATTCCAATAAATATAATGTGATATACGTCGTAATACATTGAAACTTCATATAACTTAATATTCGGAAATCCTAGCAATATAAATAAAACGAATCTCTGTTGGTTGTCACTACTCGGGTTTTAGAAAGAACAAAGTAATCTGCTTCGGGCAAATAAATGTGTAAATGGGTAGGAGGTCATAATTGAATAGATAGAGGATTCATATGAAACAATGAGACTCAGGATCGGAATGATACGAACGTACAGGAGTTAATCTGTTCTTTGGTTCCTGCAGGTTGCCTGGGTGCGAGTCGATACGCAGACGATACTGTCGATCCACCACAGCGTGATAACGCAAAACCCGAGGGTAAGCCTCTCGTACAACGACCACAGGTCATGGTATCTGCACATCAGTAACGTCCAGGACATAGACAGAGGGTGGTACATGTGCCAGATCAACACCGACCCGATGAGGAGCCGGCAGGGGTACTTGCAAGTTGTCGGTAAGTACCGGTTAACTCTTACAATTGTCCCGTGCAAACCGCGTTCAGTCCAATACGGTCATCTTTCCATTAGACCAATAATAAGTCGTATACAATTTCCAATATATGATTTTTACCTGTTCAGAGAAAAGGTTTCTTGACACATGTCGGGTCCAGGAAGTTTGTAACTGCTTCGTTAGTATAATATTAAGTCAGCCAAACTGTTTATCATGGCAGATGCCGTTGCAACAGAATATTGCGGATTTACCCCATAATCATTAATATCGCTAATGACCAATTTAGGCCAAATTACTGAGCTAAATATTAGTATTAAAACATGAATTTTAATCTTATTAATCCCTAAAAATTTAATTGAGTATGCATCAATTGAAAAACCCGAACTCGGATAAGTCGACCTTTCGTTTAATGCCCACATAGGTATTCAGAGGGTAAGGCCGAGGAACGAATTTCCATGGAATTGTTTCATAGTTTCTTTTTTTTTCTCTCTCTCTCTTGAACTTAGTCTGAGAACAACGCGGCGGTATCTCTGGAACAAGAAGGGCGGCCCTAGAATTCTGGATTCAAAGGGCAAATTGAATCATGTCTATTGAGTTGTTAGGCGCATCCCCCCAGCCCTCGGTATCCGCTCGGCCGGCACAACAAATTCATTCCGATTCAACTTGCAAAGAGACCACATAAATAAACTCAGGCACAGATCTTCCGCGTCTCTTCGTTTTGGCCCCTAACGGAACCGAAAGTACAGCTCAATATGGAGTGGACGATTAATTCATATTTAGATTAGCATCGGGTATTTAAATAATCGGCGTAAATTCTGCCCCGCGATAATTGTACAATTTCTTGAGATATCGTCTGTTAATTATTCATAACAAACTACAGCTTACCGCCATATTTTATTTTTCCATTATACATTTGGTTCGAACGGATTATTGGATCTTTCTCCCCAATCAAACCACAAAGGTGAACCAGAAGTGGTGGAATATTTTTTGGGAATGTAACGGCAACTCGGTGTTATTAACTGATCTCGTTTCCTGTAAAAGTTTCAGCTCCTTTTCCGCCCTATACTTTTGATCCGGTCACATTTGGAGTTTATTAATTTCCCCTGGGGTACGGAGCCAACGCTCGCTCGGCCAAGCTTAGCCGGCCGCAAATTTTCAACATCTCTTCCCCTCGGAAATGTTCATCCCCCGTTATTACTGCCCCCTGCGAACTGATAATAAACCCAGACTAGAAGGAAAACCATATAAAAATAAAGCCGGTTTATTTTATGCTAAATCGATTTTGGATCGTTTCGAATTTTTAATACTAGATAAATTTATATAGGTACCTGTAAACTTCCTCATTCTCGCTTGGTTCTATGCTGTGAAACCTTTTTTTAATATGCGTGTAATAACGCCTGCAGAATTCCTTCGCCTTATAAATAAGAATAGGTTTAGTAGAGACTCACAAAATAGCACAATCTTAAAATAGTGCTCGCCATTGTCGCAGATTAAAACCGTATTCTAATGATAATATTTCAAATTACATTATTTGTTCTTTAAAAAAATGGAATATGTATCGCGGCCAGCCGGTCTTTTAGAAAGCAAAGCAGCCGTAAATTTAAAAAAATATAATTAAACAAATATTTATAGAAAAAAGTTCTAGGGTTCAACGTCTATTTTGTATTCTTTGATACTTGAGGTGATTGTATTTTCCTTATTGGTAAATCAGCGTATGGGCCAATGAATGCGGGCCGAATCGCGGACTTGATTTGTTGGATTCTCTCGATTGTGTGGTGCAGGTAGTGTTAAAATTGGTGTGGGACAATGGGCGGGTTATGAGCGTATTAGTGGGTAGGAACTGGGCTGGGACGGTCTTAATATCGTTGTGGGGGCGGGGGGCGGTCGGTGGTAAGTTTCAAGTGACAAGTTAGGTCGCTTATCGCGGCCCCCACCTCCAGGCATAAAGCCCGATTTATGAACGCCCGCCGGTTCCACTTCTTGCCCACTTCACGGCCGCCTAATGTAGGCCGGTCCCGGATAACGACTCGCCGATAATAAAAATTATTCCTTCCTATTTGGCCTCTATATTGGCCCCGGTATTCCACCAAATTCTCCACCACTACCCGTTCCTTAGGTAGAATTTATAATATGTACCGTTCAGTACCATATTTTGGACAGACCTCTAACAAATGCATTTTATGAGACACATTTCTGGCTGTTGGATGAAAATTGTTGTAATAATAACCGTTGAATAACTGAAAGTCCAAATCGTATTATGAAAACACGGATGGGAATAGATGCGGCCAAATCCATAGGGGGATTAATATATTATCCGTGTTATTGTTCGCGCATTATTCGAATATCTCTTGAATAATGATATACGGTATTATCAATATTCTATTATATTATGTTACAATACCGTTTAAATTCATAGTTATAATGGACGGAATTCGTGCAGCGTAATAGTTCATACTTTAATATTTTTAAATCCACCTTCATTTGAAATTGTACTGGCTGGAGGAAAAATGTTGAAATCGTAATTTCAGACCTCTAAAGAGGGAAATTGGGTTTGCAATGAGAAACTTATAGAGAAGGAAAAAAACCGTAAGCCGATATGTCCTATTAGTGAGTGGGACGCCTAACAACGGTCTCTAAGGATATAGGAGGAGTCTGTAGGATCCGGCGATAGGATCCGCACCGTTTGTTTCCGCGATAAAACGTCCAGCCAACTGCTCCGCCCATGTATTTCCCATTCCCAAGGGCTCTATAATTTAATACAATGCGACAGTTCGATTGCCCTAATTTTAATACAAACCACGCCTCGGTCGGTCCGCCCGAGGAATATTTTGAAAAAAATTTACCCAAAAATAAAATAAACGAAGCTGGCCTGGCCGGCTTTTTTAGGCAAATCATCGGGGAGAATGAAACATCGTGGCGAACAACCGTCAATAAACACGTTTGGAGTTGGCAAACAGCACTGAAATAAAGCGATATTGTTGGCGACAATAAATTTTAATCGAATTTGTTGGCGGTATAAAAATAAATCATTTGCCTGTCGCCATCGAGTAAAAGGCTGGTATAATATAAGGAAACGACCGCATCAAAAATACCCGTTCTCAAAACATTCCCTTGCATTTTTCAATGCAGTCTACAGTCAGCTCGAACCTAAGATCTGATTCTCGACCTGCAAACAAGTAATCATTTAATAAACTAAAACAGTCACATCGTAAATATATATTATAAATACCCATGTGTGTAATAGTGTATGTATTTCAACGTACTAGAATTTTACTGGAATTTTTGCTAGTTTCCTTTTCAGTATTGATATTCAACATCATACTGTAATATTGTAATTTTAACACGCATCACATAATACGATTCATAGACTGTGGTTGTCAGGGGATTCATTTTAATTAACCGTACAGCCATCTGCGACATTTCGCGGATGGAACACCTGTTTTGTAATTATACAGTTAGAATCACGGTTATAATTCCCGGCTTTGGGGGAAGCTTCGGCGTCCGGATTGTCCGCATCGAACACAATCTGCGGGGGTGGGAAAAAATTCGGGCCCTAACCGACGATACGATATTTTCGGAGGGGGATTTGGTGCTGCAGGGTAGTTGGGCACTCTTGTTTTCGAAAATTAAAGCGGATTCGGTTCCGGGAAGGGAGCGAGGGTTCGGATGCTACCCATCCCCATCCCCCTCTCCCTTTCCCCTCCCGCCACAAGGCAATAAATAAAAAAATGTGTAGAATGGGGTAGAAAAGAGGGTTAGGGAGACAAACGTTTTTGAAATTTGTCCCACCGGCCAAGCCCGGGTTTATTGTCGGTTCGCTGTTTTTCGGCTCTAATGGGTAGCCTGTCCCCATTGTTTCCTATTTGGATGTGGAGGGGATGTGGGTGCGTACGTGTGTGTACATAATCGTCACTGATATGGGCCCCGCTTCGATATCTATATTTTGTCACCGTAGTATCCAACCCTTGTGTTTCTTCGTAGCCGACCTCCGGCATCGCATTCTTTCCCCATATACCCTGTTTGCAGACAGATTTTGTTCCATTGAAAATATTCTGTTAATCCTGTACAGTTATGATTTATCAATACATGAGGATTAGTTCCATTTCAAATAATACCCTAGTCTAGTTTACTGATGACGGTGTGAAGGCCAGGTTTTTACTATAGATTTATTCCGGTATTAAACTTGTATTAGACTTCTATGCAAGATAGGGTATTTTATCGGGTGCTGTCGGTCTTATATGCTTATCTTTTGACAAAAGCTTGATTTCAGTTTCACCTGTGTTTATTTTTCAGAGTTGGGTGCGTTAGAGCTGTGTAATCGGCGAAGTCACCAATTTAACTCCTTTCAGTTGATTATAAATGACGTCTGAAGTGTACAAGTTTAATAAATCAGGAGATAATAAGACACCCTGAGTGACAGCTGCCGGAATGGTGGAACGTCCAAAAATGGGCCCCTTGACATTTACTCAGATTTTTCTTTCAGTGTGGAACATCGGCATGAAAAAGCTCGCACAGTGGATCCAACTTTGAAAGATGCGTTATAATTATTTAGATGAGTATGTAAACACTGAGTCAAAAGCTTTTCTTTGCCCAATATTAAAGGGACAGGGCTAGGATGCTTTGCTCGAAATCCAGGAAAGGAATCCCTACCGAGAATACGCACACGAGAAACCAACCGCTCACAATGAAAATAAAATAAATTAATACAGGCCTCGATTTTAAACAAAAAGTCTTCTCTGTCTACAAGTCAAATGAATTAGTCGAAAGAAAAAACTACCCCTTGAATCGCGATACATACGACTATCCTGATCGACTGGTCGATTCTACGCTAGGTCCAACCCCAATGGCCGGTGACTTCGGTCCCCTACAACTACCCATTTCTCGAAACTCACCCTCATTATGGCGTCAATTATTAATACGAATTGATCAGGAGAGGAGCTCGTAAACTCCAGTACACTGATTAGAACGGCGATAATATTCCACTTTTCCGGTTACGCTGAAGCAAATTTCCTAAAAATAATCAAATGCTAATCCCCGACTTCACGTTTGTCGTAAAATACAATGACAGGAATAACAGTCGGATTTATTTATTTTTATCGCAGTTTCTTTCTTCTCAACGTAACGTCTTGTAATGTAACGTCACCTGTATTGTCACCCATTGTCCCCGGGGTATTCGGGCGAGCAGTTAGTGCTCGCGAATGAGGCCGTGAGGATTTCTAGGTTCCGTAACGTGTAACCGGGCTAGGGCAAATAGTAGGCGTCTATCCGGGAGATGGGATCTCTTAGGGGAGGCCGGGCAGAAGGGCGGGTATTGCGGGCGCGGACATTTCACGGCTTAGTCGCGCATAATAGCCGCGGGCCGCATTTTACACAACGACCCCACCCTCCCCAACCCCCAACCCCCAACCCAGGCACCACAGCAGCGCTCTGTCCCCGCTACCAGAATGGGGCTAAGCGATAAAATCGTACTTTCACCCCCCCAAACCCCCCACCGGCCATCCCTAAACCGAATGGCGGGCCCTGTCTGGCTGCGATACGGGCGGGCACACATTGTATATTGGAAGCCGCCGATACTCCAATTGGCGTCATGATCGCTTAATCTCACCTCGTTCCGATTTCCGCCCCATACCCCACCCCCACCGCCTACCGTTTATAACATTTATCCGACTCAGTACGCTGAATTTATCCAATTAGGGTGAACTAGATATTAGAACGTGTTAATATCAACATGCGATAATACACGTACACAGACTATTCCTACCTAAATAAACGAATTTGAATTGTTCTATTTAAATGCTGTTATTATTCGGATATAAGGAAAGAATATTTTCATTATTAGGCGTATTTTTTTGTAAGGTGAAATTTTATACTATCCGTAGTTAGAAACCTTGGTGTCCTATTTTAACTTATGTATTTTATAGGAAACTATAACCGTATATACCACAACATGAATATTTTAAATGTTGGTTGATTTGATTTAGCCGGTAATTATGATTACCAACCCGGAACCGACGACTAGCGAATGATGAATTAGCGTACAATTTACGGATGAACAGTCGAAGCAAAAGAGTACTCAGCAGCTTGTCTCTTATTTCCCCTGAATATTTCAGAGCAATAAACGATATGTTTCATTGAACAAGAATTCGGACATTATAATAAGACCGAATCGAAATACTATGTAAGCTGATATAATAGTAAATGTTTGCGGTCCTAGTCGGGGTTGTTAAAATAGGTTCCATTCGGTCGGATGTGGTTTAGAAAGCGGTTTCCCCTTTCGCCAATATAGTGTCCGGAGATAGTGGCGCTCTTGGGAACTGAAACAGCCCCACTGATTTTATCTGCCCGTTTTCAAAAGCCGACTCTATGATTTCTGAGCGGAGACCGCGACCCCGACTCCATTGTATGTTGTTTTCCCGAAAACCGAGATAATTGTAGATGCCGCCAACATATGCCGTTTACAAACACTATCGGAAACAAATCGCATTCGTCACTTCCTACGTTGTAGTAAATTTTCCTTCCTGATTTATTTCACAGTATAAACTAAGATTCGTCGAGTATTATGAAATGTCTCTGGCATTTAGAGAAAAATTAGAAATGTTTTCAGTGTAAGAATTGAAACAAAAATACATTTTTCTCTTCTGAGACATTACAACAAAATAATGCAAATAACAATATTTTGGGGCTAGTGAGTCTAAAGTTCCAGCCATGGGCTACACACAGGACAACTACATATCCAGACAGGGTTCCGCTTTCACAAACATGAGACGTGCATTACACGCCTCACTGATAAGCCTAAACAAAAATTGAATCAAAACTAAATACATTAACGTACCCCTTGACGTTGTCTTCAGGGTTCTGTTTCCAAATTGATCAACTGTTCCTTTTATGTATTGTGGTACTTGCAGGGGGATCAAAAATATCCCTCAAATGTTGTTATTGCTTCGATGTTCGCTTCCTTCTTGATGTGATGGGGAGTCAGTAGGGTTCTCATCCCAGCCTGTCGGATCAGTTCTGTCCTTTTCTCATCGAATACTCGGCCTGCGGTTGATTTTTGCCGTCACAAATGCCAGGTGCATTCCATGCCATCCCGTATCCTATTACAGATTTGAAAGTTTATCATATCCCCCCGTATATCGTCGGGTATTGTCGCTCCCATCCGGTGAGTTTCCGCCGCTTCCAATTTTTTTTTTCTTAGTCGTCTGCTGAATGAGATTTCCTAGTGGAACGGAAGACACCCCACTGAGTAGTTTGCAGTGTACCTGCGCTCGCCGGAAGCTTTTCACAAGCGGAAAAGTTTCGTCTACACCCTCAGCTATGATGGATTGGAGCTGTCAGTTCCTCTGCGAGGCCTCGGTCGACGTTTTCGACGTTGGATCTGTTTGCCTGATTCAAGCGTTTGCGCCAAACTCGTGACTCGGGCCGTGCTTCGCTTAATCGTTACGGAAGATGGAAGTTAAATGTTACTACAAACGGGTCTATCACTGATGTATTCCCAACCGGTATCGATAGCTTGCGTACAGCAAGCGCTTGCGGTATCGATAGCGGTAACGCACAGATGCTTGCGAAGATAAGGTGGCAATTTGGAAAAATAATGTAGGTCCAGATATGCTGTTCGTTTGAGCGGTAATTATAGATGAATATATGTATTCACAAGGGAGGTTACACCAATATGCATTTTTATTAAGATGCCCTCGTGCGTTACGTCGATTTACATGCGACTACTTTGTCGTAGTGGTTGACAACAACTGTTTGAGGAGAAATAAATGTTTTAAATAGTGGAAAAAAATTTATTCCTCCGTATAAGTATTCCTTTATCTCAATATATTCCGTTGTGCTACCCGTCGGACAATGAGAACACGGTTTTCTTTTGTAAAGGTAAGACAATGCGTTTGGAATAGTCCTCAGTGTAGAGCCCGATTCTCGATAGGTGTGTTTGCATTCGCCAGAGTTTGGTTTGAGTTTGCGGGGACCCTCACCACTGTGGACATGTCGCTCTGTTTATGCTCCACCGTCAGTCATAACGATGCATTTGCACCAACTGCGTTTGGCGAACAATCATCATAAATTGTGAAATGACTCGGTTTGAACAAGGTACCCAGTTGCTAAATTAAATGTATATTCCCGTTTTCTGACGAAACAGGGTGTTATGCAGCATTTATGTAATTCTTGTGAAATATTATGGACGAATTATGGGGGCTCTAATAAATAGTTGAAATTGAATAACAAATTATTACAGCTTTCTAGAGCAATCT
The DNA here is from genome assembly GCA_019843655.1 of Lethocerus indicus. Classification (NCBI taxonomy): domain Eukaryota; kingdom Metazoa; phylum Arthropoda; class Insecta; order Hemiptera; family Belostomatidae; genus Lethocerus; species Lethocerus indicus. The sequence continues at coordinate 25,920,145 of JACDQD010000003.1, read as the reverse complement.
TACGTTTAACGACTCTTGGTTTTATCAAATTTACAATATACGAAACCTCCATTTTATCGTTAGTATTCCATGTGCTTATATTGTAATAGTAACGTATAGCTATTGTAAAAACAGATGTTACGCTTGCGTTCAGACGATTGCAACATTAGGTAAACACATTGTCCTCATTTTGTCTCATTAGGTCCCTAATCTAATGGCAAACGCGCCTGTTGGTTGTTTCCAATCCTGTTATTGCTAGTTTAATTCTGTTAGTTGCAATTCTCTCGTCTATCTCTGTGTATAACTTTTCTATATTCCTAGATATACCAATACCATTCCTAAATGGCTTTTAATGAATGAAATCGGTATTTGAGATTCCAATTAATTAATACTAATTATACACGTGCTAGATAAATAAATGAATGATGTGGATAGCCGACATTTATTTATGGGGAATACTAATGGGGTATGCAATAGGAACAAGTCTATATTTTTTAATATAGCAAGTGCTGATTTAATCTTTCTAGGTTAAAATAAAGCAATGTGTTTCCCTGAATTTGCATTGTGCTTATTACATCGATATATTTGGATAAATCACAAATTCGGGGGGATTTGTTAATCCCTTTAAGTCTTTGTCGGATTATCAGTCAAATATATATTTGATCATACAACTGGTCACAACTATGAGGTTCTGACTTCCAAATATATGACAGCAAACCTATCTGGTATTGTGTATTTACCATCGCAAAGTTTTCCTGTTGATCCAAAATGTATTGAAAACAAGTTAAGTCAATTAAGTTTCAGTTAAGTACAAAAATCAATTAACTATATAATGTCATATGCAAATAGATTTTTTTGTGTAAGGATACACGGCACTTGATACTTGACCCGCAATACAAACAAGCTGTGCAGGTTTAGTATTAGCGCCGTGTACATTTCCGCACCACACTCAGCGGGCGCTAGTTTATCGGGTCAAGGGCGCCCAACGAACTTTAGTTAAGTACATTTCCGTACCACACTCAGCGGGCGCTAGTTTATCGGGTCAAGGGCGCCCAACGAACTTTAGTTAAGTACATTTCCGCACCACACTCAGCGGGCGCTAGTTTATCGGGTCAAGGGCGCCCAACGAACTTTAGTTAAGTACATTTCCGCACCACACTCAGCGGGCGCTAGTTTATCGGGTCAAGGGCGCCCAACGAACTTTAGTTAAGTACATTTCCGTACCACACTCAGGGGGCGCTAGTTTATCGGTGCAAGTTCACACAACGAACTTTAGTTAAGTACATTTCCGCACCACACTCAGCGGGCGCTAGTTTATCGGGTCAAGGGCGCCCAACGAACTTTAGTTAAGTACATTTCCGTACCACACTCAGGGGGCGCTAGTTTATCGGTGCAAGTTCACACAACGAACTTTAGTTAAGTACATTTCCGCACCACACTCAGCGGGCGCTAGTTTATCGGGTCAAGGGCGCCCAACGAACTTTAGTTAAGTACATTTCCGCACCACACTCAGTGGGCGCTAGTTTATCGGTGCAAGTTCACACAACGAACTTTAGTTAAGTACATTTCCGCAACACCCTCAGTGGGCGCTAGTTTATCAGTGCAAGTGCACCCACGAACTTTAATTTAGTACATTTCCGTACCACACTCAGGGGGCGCTAGTTTATCGGTTCAAGGGCGCCCAACGAACTTTAGTTAAGTACATTTCCGCACCACACTCAGGGGGGCGCTAATTAATCTATATCTAATCCGATAAAAACTTAAACCGATTAACGAAATCCCTACCAACCCAAATAAGACAAACAACAAACCCCTAAAACACAGTAACAAGAGACTATTGTAGTTGTAATAAAATATTCCAGAATTAATTCTACATCAATCCCACAAGTGCCTACAAGTTTGCAAATTAAATAATCCTTGCAATATTTCGTGTTTGAAGTTGTCGAGAAGTACAGGGTTGATGCGTCAGAACTTCAGCTTTATTAAGAGGGTGCGCCGCTCAGGCTGCACAAATCGCATTTCGGCCCTATGATGGACGGCTAGTAATCCTTTTTTCGCGTTTTCAACGCCCGATCAATTCCGGATCCCATAATTGGATTTGGATCTCTCCTTATTCCAACGATTTCCGCCATTGTTTTGTACATTGAGTCTCGTACCACTCTCCGGTAAACGATTATACCATTTAATCATATACTAGGTTCGTCCTAATACCATAAAATTTTATGTGGAAAAGGAACGGCTGCATTTCACACAGCTGGAAGTGGCGCGGGCTGAGAAATAATTGTCTCATGAGACACCAGTAACGGAGTGTCAAAAGAATGGTAACACTTCTACGAAACTACAAGTTCTATACGTCGACACTAGGTTTTACCTTTTGACTAGTAAGTTGCGTCAACCCGGTTCCGAGGAGTTGCATCAATTTGGGCATAAAGTATTAACATAATATGCAAATATGAATGGCAATATGTACCGCGGTTGTGTTTGTTGTGGAGGTGTTCAATGGCCGTAAGCAACGCGGGGCCCCCTTTGTAGGGAGCCCCTCATATTTGTTCAACGTACAATTATTGCTCAGTCCCATAAACGCTCGGATTCACAATTTAAACGCCGCAAAATTAATACCGGGACGGCGCTAATCCATTGAATTGTATATAAATTAGATTAAATGAATATTATCCGCGTTTAACGACTGACCGAGTGTTACATTAGGGTTGGCTGATGCGGTGAAACGAGTCGCGCTCCAAAGGATTTCACGCCATTCCCTCCCCTCCCAATACGCAACTGGTGGGTTATCAACTCAAATATTTACGGTTGCAGAATTAATTTCGACATTATTAAATACAGACTGACATTATTACTACATTTTTGGCCGATGAGGGACGTTCACAAATTTACATCTATATACAAGAATCTATTACGGCCGTCATAGTACGTTCGTAATGATTGGGCTGCAAATTCTACAATAATAGTCTAAATATATTACATTTTCCGTGTGCCAATTTAAACGATCTCGTGTACGATTCATGTAATTTATTTAATATTTACACAATTCAATAATCGAGAGAGAATTCCTATTTTTTCGACGTCTTAATTTCAGAGCGACTCTACTAGGCTTTAAGATAACATCCTTGCTGAGTGTTCCGTTCCATTGTTCCTCAGTTTTGTAGTAAAACATTGAAGTAGTTAAGCATATTGAATACCGATCACAGTCAACAGTGATAATAGCTTGAATAGGAATCAAATTGGGTTTAGGCGTCATGGCGTTGGCTAGAAGATTGATCACGCGGGCGGATAAAGAACGGGTGATCTATGTAAGGAGGGAATAAGTAAATGATATCCTTTCGATTTTAGGTAATAGCGCACCTTGGTCTGAGGGATATGAAATTCATCAATATTATTTGAACGGGAACAATATACTTATAGTCTTGAACGGTTGCTTTGTGGGCAACCGACACTCGTAAATATCACCATTGACGATAGGGACGTAGAATTCCAATATTTAAGAAATTATCTTACTTCTATTCCGGGGTATAGTGATTCTACGAAATAAGTGGTCTGCACTGAGAATAATGTGATCAAAATTGTATTTACAAAGAAAGCTCGCCGGACGGCAACGTATATGTTGCCTTTCGGTTCTACCGAAGAGATTAACCGGCCGATTTGGTGTTATCAAGTACAGGAAAAGGATGGTGGGGTCGGTTTAGGGGCGGGGGAGGGTGGTGGAGGGGCCTCTCGGAAAATCGTGCGGCGGGCAGATATTGCACAAGGAAAGCTCTCCCACCCTCTACTCCACCCCCTAATGTAGACTACGTGTTGGGAAAGTGAAATCAAGATTTCCGCAATCATTTCCTCGGGAGGGTGGCGGGTATTCCAGCGCCGCCGCCTCCGCCGTCCTACCAACATTCTATTTCCCACCAATCTCTCTGTCGTTTTCTTTCTCGCGCTCCCCACCGCCCCCAACCGTCATGGACCCCCCCCGACCCATGGCCCATCGTTCCGCCCCCGAGTCCTTCGTAACGTCTCACTTTTCTCCTAAAAGTTCGGACTGAAATTCCGAAAGGAATATCCGAAATATGCCCGAGAGTCATTAGGGGCCGGAGAGCGGAGGGTCGTTTTCGATTCCTTCCATTTTTTTTTCGGGAATTGCGATATCCCGGATTCAGTCCGCGCCCAGTCCCCCTAATTGGAGAGGCCCCGAGTTCCGGAGACATTTATCCGGGCCCCGTTCCGGCCGTCGTTACTCCTCGGACCGACCTAGATATACATTTCCGGACCGTTTTCGCCGATCGGTACAAGATTGCTATCCGGAACGATGTATGTTTGAAAATTATTAAGCGCCAATACGCCAATTTAAAGAATTCTTCTTCCGAAATTTAACATTCAGAATATCAGGAATCATTTGGCTTAAACTAAAAAGTGTGGGACAAAAACAGATCCACGATAAGACCAAATTAACGAATTGAGACAGATGGAATTACAATATTAAATAATAATCAGTCGTAAATTTACAGGATTTCCGATTAAAATCTATCGTTATTATTAATATTCATACGATAGAAGGAGAATCTTATTAAACATTTATGTTATTTGTCTTCTTTGAGTCTGTATAATTTGGTGCCCCATCCACCATCCTGATTGTAAAATGATTGTTAGATATGAAATGACTTATGAAAGCGATTATTATTGCAGTGCCCCCACGGATAATAGACCGAGAGTCGTCGACGGACATGGTCGTTCGGGAGACGAGCAACGTGACTCTCCACTGCAGGGCCCAGGGCTACCCGGAGCCCTACGTCATGTGGCGCCGGGAGGACGGCAAAGACATCAATTACAACGGCGACATCGGTAAGATTTATTACTCGAACAATTTATGGCACTATTCCGTGCCATAATCGATCCAAATCAACAAAGTAGCAGAGTGGCAATTATTTTGTTATAAGCTTCGAACTAATACGAGGGGAGTATTTCACAATTGTTTTATTTGAGGGACCGAACAGATATGGTAATTGGAAATCGTTTATATTAATAAAATTATAACCCAATCAGTATATCGTTTTAATTGTTTTCACTACCTCTGTTTAATATTCATTGAGCTAGTGAATTGTATTTCGTACTTAGTTTTTAATTTTTGCAGTGTAAAATCGGAAAACAAAATTTATCTTTCCATTTTTTGATGAACCCATCAATAATTACTAAAGGACTAAGTTTAGTATTAAGACATTAATAATTCTATGTTTAAACCTAGCGTCCACTGGAGATGGCTTGAATAATTTTAAATCAAATTATTTATTTATGCGTTAGTTGGTCTGACTAATTAACTAGAACCTCCTTTCCATTAAAAGAAAACTATAACTAAATTGTAAGCATAAATTATTCAGAGGCATTAGCATAAAATTTCTCCCGTACTTGGTCTAAACCTGGCACTTTATTCCAGTTTTTTCCAACAACTGTTACAACAAAGCTCATTTATTACAATTGGGTTATCCAAATCGGTGTCCCAGTTCAGTGGAGGCGTACACTGAATGCGAAATAGTGGATTTAACAATTACTCGAATTGTTCAACAAATTCACTAATCCAATGCTACTTCCACGAACTAATTTTCCAATATTTCATTTATTGCAACCCGGAATTCCTTTGAATCTCTAACAATGTTTAACTTATCTGCAAGTTTGATGAGATATCCATTCCATTTTGAATTACACAGTTTTTGTACTAAACGTTTTGTTTAAACTGGATACTCTGTTTGTAATATTACCTTTTAATTTATCCGACCGTTGAAAAATCTTTACTCCCGCGATATTGTGTTTGCACTCACTCTCTGAAAACAGTTTAACAGATTGCCAAGTAAGTAATTAACAGTGACATTCTGGCAGTAATGTTGTGATACACTTGCCCTCTGTGAAGCAGTTTGTGTTTTGCTTCTGTAGGTGCAATTATGGAGGCAGAAAATCAGTCGGATGATTGTGGCAATAATTATGTACATTAATATTATAATTGTAGAAATGATTTGTCGATGTTTAAATGAGCAAGGAGAAAACGAGCGAATTCTGATTTAAATAATGTCTAAGTCGTAAGCACGACGAGAGGTTTTTGAAGACTGATCTATCGTTGAAAGCCGATTTTATTCTCTCGCAGTGGAAATCTAAAGCCGACATAGGGACTGCTGGGTCAGCCAAATCCCCACCCCCGGGTATAGAACTTCCCTATAGAAGAGAGTGAGTGAGAATGGAAGGCGGAGAGTGGCCATTCCTTTGGAGGAGAAGAGAGAGAGAGAGAGAGAGAGAGAGAGAGAGAGAGAGAGAGAGAGAGAGAGAGAGAGAGAGAGAGAGAGAGAGAGAGAGAGAGACTCGAGTTGGCTTAATGACTTGCCTAACAATCGCTCCTCGGGCATTTAAGGCGGCGTTGCTGGCTGTAGGTTGGGGGGTGGGTGACTCTCTCCCCTGGGGAATAAGATCGGATTACTCCCCGGGGAATGGGGGAGAGAAAGGACCCGGTCTGAAGCAGAGAGGGCCGGTAAGAAATATGGGAAGGAAGAGGCGGGGCCTGTATTCAAGAGTCCGACACAAACCGGAGGTATCGGTTTCGCGTAGTCACAGCTCCTCCTTCCCGCGGTTACCTTCTTTCTTTATAGTCCGAGGTAAACCTCGCTTAGACATAAAAATAAGAGGGAGAAATCGTCATAAAAACTATCGTAAAGTCGGGGACGGGTTTGGCTGCCCCACTACATCCGTTATTGAACCCAAATCAAGAACTGTCAGACTCATTACCACGTCTCTCTTTTGCACGATATTCTATTTTATCACGGCAACGCTTCTATTATAGGAACTGAACTTACACAAAAAAAATTAGGGTTCCTGCAGGGTGTAAGCTCATCGTTGACCAATATTGGAGAAGTAAAAAGAGCAGTGCGTTATAATACATATACCGAATGTAAGCTGCACTTGTTTAATTTCATGTGATTTGTTATTGTATTTATGTATATCTTATTTTTGGTAATTGGGAAACAAAAGTCTGATTTCGATGTATCCCTTTTTCGGGATAATACATCCAGTCGAGTACGCATTAAGAGTAACATCAATTTAATAGTTTATCACATGAACAGGTGGCAGGTTAATGTCTCTACAGCGCCCTATTTTTAATTGTGTTTTTTAGTCGAGACGTTATTCAGTTGTACTTTCAGAATGTTAAATTGGCATTAAAGCAAGTTTTTTTTTCCGGGTGAGCGGTATTCAGCCTCTGAGCCCTTCCATTAATATCAATTAGTCCCGGAGGGCGGGGACGGGGGCGGTAAATACGAGTTAAGGGCGAGGAAAAGGGGATGATGGAGTGGTAAACCACTGCCAACCAACACACAGAGTCAACAACGTTAAAATATCTTCATATTTTTCCTGTATAGTTTGCCTATTTATATATATATATATATATATATATATATATATATATATATATATATATATATATATATAAATGTGCAGAAATTAAAATTTCATAAAAAGGAATTTCTCATGATAGTCATATTTACCAACTAAAAGGCTTATGGACACAGTAGATTTAGCCGTTATGATTTAGATTTTTATCATTTACATATAATTTTCCTGTGCTTCCGTGAGGTAGCACCATTTTAAACAGTAATATTTATAAGAATTTATATCATTCATGTATGGCTACATTAAAACCAAAGTTGGTACAATGGGCAGGTTACCATTATAATATGTTTAGTTCGAAGACACCTACGGGGGACTTGTGAATATATAGAATTTTGCTAGTGTATTGTGGTTTTCCCGTGTAAGATTGTTGTTATGAATTGGCTCCCACGTTGTTCTTCCCTCCACCATTTTGCGGAAACGGTCCGTAACCGTTTAAGTAAATTATAAATTTCTGGGGCCCAATATTTTAGGAAGATTTCCTCTCGGAATTTCAGTCCCGCCTTGAAGTTTAAACCTCATTTATAATGTGCTAGCACCGGATAATAAATTCGCAAATTTCAAGTAAGAAACATCCCGGCCGAGTTTGATAGATTTCCCCTAGTTTGAGCTGAGTGTAGCACGTTTTAACGAATAACGAAGTTACCAAAATGTAATGGAGACTACGAAGGATTAAGTCCACGAATTTATAAGTCCTGTTTTTGGAAGTTCATCTTCAGAGTTTTTAGTTGGCCTGGATGAAAAGTTGTCCCCGTTTCAAATATCCCGAGTTAAATGTGTAAATGAGTGATCCAAATTTAAAAATAATTCAAATTTCATTTTGTGATTTAATTTTACGATTAATTAATTAGTTGGACAATTTGTTCAATAATATCATTATAATATTTTTGACTTGTCAAAAATCGTGTTAAATATCAGAATTTATATATTTATATAAACTTTGTCATATTGCCCTCGTCGTGTCATTATTTTAAATTGTTTCCACGTACAAATGAGCGGTCACTCATCCCAACTCTGATTGCACGCTGGTTTTAAATTTCGACGAAGTTATTTTAAAAGCTCATCGAACGGCCGGTCATTATAATGAGGGGGATAATTTCAACGCAAATCACAATTAACCCACAAATTAAATGAAAGCGGTAATGATACAAACGCGTCTTTTCGAGACCTGATCCGATTGTCAAGGGCGCTGACTGTGGAGCTTGTATAGAGTTTAATTGCTGAAATTAAATATTTGCCCCCACACCCCTACAGGCACTGACGCTCGCGTCCGCCGCCCAATTAGATTTTCTTCTATAAATTCAAACAGGTTTATTGGGGGAAGGAAGTTGCAATTAGCGGAGGACGGTCTGGAATTAATTAGCGCTGTTTTATAAGAGGACAGCGTGGAGTGGGGCCGAACCCCCTTGATGCCGTAGTAACAGACACCCGTGTTATTCATGTCTCTTCAGAGGAACGGAGAAATTGTTAGCATTATGCAGAACAATGCAGGACATTAATAAATCCGCAATGTATAAAATTGTTACAGATATATACGCGCGATATTAAATAATTATAACATCAATTTAAGTAATTAAAAGGTAAATTATTATTTATATTTAAAATAAGTAGGTAAATTTGTATTTTGTTTTGTCGGGGAGAAATAATATATCTTCTACTTGATTTAGCAGAAGACTCGTTTATATTTTTCAATTTTCTTGGCCAGGGAATAAATAATATATTCTATAAGGGATACCAGTTGTGTTAATGTAATACTGAGCTGGACCCAGCCGCCAGTTTAGCCATTCAACCGGCGTACCATTCCAAACATTAAAACCGAAGCTCTAATTAGTTTACTGCCTCTCTTCCTTAAATTAATATCTCCTCCCCGAAATACATTTCTTATTTCAGCCGCTTGATTGAAATTTTCAACGTTATTCAAATCCAGAATATACGCCCTGTACAACTATTACAACAACGTCAAATTCTGTTTTGTATTTCAACAATAAAAATTATAATAGTTAAGTACATATTCAGTAGAAAACTACTGCTATGGTGATAATCTTTGACTATCCGCTAAAATTATCACCTACATAATGTACAACTTCCATTAGTATTTATTTTTTAGAATACATAAATTTATTTGGCGTTCCCTAGGCATCCTCCTAGGGCCATTTATTCATTTCTTATTTACGATTTCTAACCGTCCATATAGCGCACGTCTAATGGAAAAGAATTTTCATGTGCTGCCACTTTCTATGTACTTTTAATTAATACTTGTAGGGGTTGTCTTATATTTTTCTATGTTGGGCTAGTACACTAGTACACCAATGGTTCCACTTCCCAGGGGATGTAGTTGAAAGGCCATGTCTGTGAACGTACAATATATATAAAATTTCGTTCCCTTTCATTGTAATATGCAAGAAGTTAATAGTAATTTCCAAGAAGAAATGTATCAAAATATGTTGGAGATATTCAAGTATCTGACGAAAACATTTCTGAGGGGATTCCTACCACATATGCTAAGCTATTCGTAAATAGTTAAACCTATAACTAAATAAAATTGTAATTAAAGAAATTGTAAATTGTAATTGAAGATAAAAAAAATGAATTGGCTTCTTTTCCAGAAGTTCAGTTCGAATCCTTCCCGAACTGGAAGTAGAACTGTAATATATCTATTAGGGGTGCGTATTGGGGTGGCTATGCATCAATCACTGGATCGGCTGTCGACAGGAGGGATGGGCGGGTTTAGGGGCGGTTATGTGGGTGGGGGTGGAAGGGGGTTGTGTGTGTGTGGAGGGTGTTGCTCTCGCACCCATCGGCGAGTGTTCAGCATTCAAAGTACGAACTTGGGAGTGAGCGTTTTGTTCGGGGTCCCACTCGACCCTTAACTTATCCTTTAAGTTTACAACTCGGACTCGGGCCCTTCTTTTAGCCCATTCCGGTTGTTGGGGTGAAAGTAGTTATCAGTACCTTAAATCCCCGCCAACAGTGAACGAGTCCTGAATTAGTTATGGAACGGACGGCCAGTTACGATTGTATTATGCCTCTACTGTACAATATATTAATCCCGGTCAAATTGAAGTATTGCCCCGAGATTGATTTGATATTAGTTAATTCAGCTCATTGTACCTGTAATGACATCTATAAAAATAACATTTAAAAGCATCTTTTAAATTAAGGTTTGTGGAAAGAGGTCCATTTGTAAATGCTGTTTATAAATGATATATTGTACAAAGGTCATTAGGTTTATGAAGGTGCTGTAGACACGTTTAATTTGGCATGATCTAGTCAACCTGTCCGTCATAGGAACTCTATGTATAGGTAATTAACATTGTAGTTTACGGTTAATGGTACAAAGCATGTCAATGTCACCTTTGGTGTTATCCATCTGTTACCGTTCCTTGACATTTCGTATCGTTCGTCCTAGTTGCGATATTCGTATGTATTATATATATTGTTCAGAACAATTTCTCCCCCAAGAATGTTAAGACTACGTAAAATATTATTTCATGGCGCTTAATTGAATTATATTTCTAGAAATTAATCACCTTCCGTGTATTTTAGTAATTACTGGAATGGCAATTATGTCTGGCAGAGTCAGTGCATTTCCGTATCAATAACATTCCGAATCAATATCATTTCCGTAATGAAAATATAGTCTAGTGGAAGTTCAGCTCTAAACCTGTTATTCTTATTTGATGAAGTTGTTTTAACACTTATTAACAATATATCTACAAAAAAACTCGATATATTTTCTGAATTAAAATTACTTTTAATTCGTGGTATTTTTAACTTTTTACTTTTTTTTAACTGCAGTTTAGTGAAAGTATCATGGTATGTTATAGATCTATCTATATCACCTCCTTTGGCTTTCCCTGTCTCACAAATCATTCAATATTTTAAAATATTTGTTTCCGATATCAAATATTCCTTTTAACTTGATCGACGAAGCCTGCTGTTAGTCATTGGTTATTATTAATTTTATTGCAATCTTACAGTTTAATTATTGTTTCGATGTACCTTAAAATGTTTTGTTACAGTTAATGTTGTGGACGGAGAGACACTTCAGATAACTAGAGTGAGCAGATTGCACATGGGAGCCTACCTCTGTATTGCCTCCAACGGTGTACCGCCCTCCATTAGCAAGAGGGTTATTCTTAGAGTACAATGTAAGTTAAAATCAAACTTAAGCTTAAAATATGAATAAAAACGATATATAATTTTAGTTTTAAGCAAATTAATTTCGGTCAAAATGAAAGAAATATAGAATCAAGTGATTCTAAATTATAATATATCCATATCGATAATTCAGGAAAAAACGGGTAAAGTAAAACAAATGTTGAATAACGAAAGCATAAAATGAAACATGATAAATGATAATTTAAAAATACTTACTAGATGTCCAGCACTTACTGGTGTCTATGGTACTCCTAATGAAATCAGGAATGATATCTGAAACAGCAAAAAAACATATATGTAGGTGTAATAAAGAAGAAAAAAATAAATCACTTCAAATAAATTAAGCAGTTTTTAAATATATAGAGTCACAGTATCAGAACTCAACAACCAATGTTCCAAAATGAATCATCGAAAGGAACGTAATGTCACTACTAACCTTTCTACTGAACAAAGACAAAGTATCGCCCAGTGCCACTTGACCTTTCCAATGGGGAAATATACCAGTTGGGTATGGTAGTTTATTACCACAAATTAAGTATTCTCTATTATTGTTTTAGAGCTGTCGTTAACCTAAATATAACAAATTTTATTAATAATGTCAGGTTGAGAGCGAAAACTGAAAACAAGGTCCGGATAAAAAAAATAAAGGGGTACAGAACGACTTAAGTGTAATTAAATATAAATCTTCATTTCGGGCAATTTTCACGGGGCTGGGTGTATACAGGATGGGGTGGTGGTAGTGGGTATGGGCGTGGGTGCGGGTTAGGCCTAAAGGCCCCTCCGCTAATAAATAAATAAAACAAAAACCATCCCCTCGCTCAAGAGATTTATTAAACGTTCAGGCGCCGTAAGTCAAGGGTTGCTTTGCTCAGGGCTTATGCAATGAAAGGGGTTTTATATATGGGAGGCTTGAACCCCACCCCCTCGCCCCCCTACCGGAGGGCCTAATTCAAATGAAGTGTTGTAAAATAGGAAGCGCCCACCACACCCAGGACACGGGCTTTTAAAAACTTACAACCTGCTAATTGTAAGTTATTTCTGGGGTCCGGGAATCCAGAGCCTTGGAGCCGGACATCGTTCATATTGTAACGTTATTAGAGTTTACGCTCATTTTACGAGTTGAAAAATATTTTATACCAAATTATTACATTAAAAATGATTTAATACTTGGGACAATGAATTGAGTGTTCTTACCCAGATTCGCATTCATTCATATTCACATATTCTGCAGTTACTCCATCTAGTTAGCGGTCAATTAATTTCTTTGCTGGGTTGTATCATGTGTTTATTCATAATAATCTTAAAATAATTCCTAAAGCACTCGACATAAAGTATTTAACTGCATAATATTAGATACCACATGATCAATAGTCCCCACATGCTTTGGACTTCATTTTAATGATTATCATTAAAAGAGAATTCGTTTCATGTATTAGGTTTTTCCCTTGAGGGGCCTTCCAGTTTGTAATATTGGGCTCTTGAAAACCTTTCTAGGAAAATAAATGGTTGGCCCACTTCTTGTTAACTCAAGGGTCACTTTATCCCGTTGGGGGAAGGTCATTTTCCCGAAAATGTAATCCGACGTGAGGCTAATTGAAATGATAAATATTGGGTGTGCTACATGAGAGAGAGAGCAACAATTACAGGCCTACCCTTGGCCCTGCTAAAGTGATTTTGGGTGAGATTGAACTGCCGGTCTGACCATTTACTGACAGAAATATCGAACCTCATTTATCCCTGGGAGATTTATTAATGCCCCGTTAATGTGTAAGCGTGGTAAATTACATTAAATTGCAGGTGGCCATTATATCAGAACTTTGGATTCATTCATTCTTACGAGCGTCTTCAATCGGTGGTTCAAGTAACAATATGCGAAAATTAATTATCAGACCCTATGTCATACGAATCCACTGAATCACTACGGCTTAAGATGATTTAGTGAATGAATTTTCACAATTTTAAATAAGCATGATTCAACATGTACATATTTGTTATAACATTATGATTTATTTTGCATTAATTAGTATTGATGGAACATCAGTTCCCCGAAATAATACAAATACGGTTTTTAACCCTCCCGCCCCTTTTACGTAAATGCTTTAATGTGATTTACAAAGTTTTTGTCATTTAACATTTTACTGTTTAACAATCGCATGTTGAAATTGGCTACAGGATATCACCACTCTCGAATTAAATGGTTTTCAAAATAAATTGTTTCATTAATTTATTCCACGTTGTCCATTTCGAATTGAACCCTAGACTACATTAAGTTCTCGAACTTAGGTGTCCCAATTTTTATTGGGAATAAATCGGGCGTGTTAAATTTTATTATTTATTTTCAGTTCCGCCAATGCTGACGATAGCTAACCAACTTGAAGCGGCCTACATAGGCCAGGACGTGGCCCTCGAGTGTCACACAGAGGCCTTCCCTTCTTCAATTAACTACTGGACCAACGAGAAGGGAGACATGATTGTTTCAGGTGAATATTAAACGCATCTCTTATGATTTCATCTTAACAGATTATTGCAATTATCGATGCGAATCATGTCTCATATGACTTTGAATTTAAAGTCTTGAACTGTTATTGCAGCACAAACGAAACTCTCGATTTCGTCTCGATTAATTACACGATATATGGGCCTCTTTCGGGCCGATTTCAACATAAATTGTATATCTGGACGCATTGTTATGTTGACCAGGAGAGAGACACGAGACTGTGCTGATGGATCAGGGCTACACGAAGTACATGATGCTCAAGATTCACAACGTGACGTCCAAGGATTTCGGCACATACCAGTGCATTGCCAAAAATTCACTAGGCGAGACCGACGGCCTCATCAAACTTGAAGGTAGCATCTGTTACTTATTACGCAGTGAAGTATTTAATGAGAACTATAAATTCGAGCTAATCGTGCTAAATTTAAAATTATACGGGGTCTGATTACTGTAGCACCAGTGTATATCCTGCCCCCTGTTGACCCTTGGGATTATATGAATTGAGAAGAGAAAAGACTATATCAAAGAAATTACGTTATCAATTATTTGACGTTCGTTCCATTTTCTAATTTTACTTTGACTTCACTTAAGGAAGAGACAGTTCTTCTCGAGGAAGTTTCAGGCTGGGGTTATTTTGATATATTAAATGTTGGATATTGGTAAATATATGGGGGTCAAAAGCGAGAAGGAATAAGTGGAAGGAAACGGTCGAGGAAAAATTCTCCGCAAAACTGACCCGCTCCAAATTCTCCTGTCCATTCTCTCGCAGTGGATTTGAATTATTGTTATTATAAGGAAATATTCTAATTTCCGGAATTCTTAGCCGGGGTCAACGCGAGTCAGGTTTGCATATGTAAGGCGGGTCGGGGCGGGAGGAAGGAATTCCAGGCGCGTTTCACGTTTTAACGTGCCGTTCTCGTAGGCTGAGTTGTGTCGGTGGGACGTTCACGACGGGACGGGGCCCGCCTACGCAAAACAATGCGGGACAGCGGTCGGTTATTAAAACTGCCCTTCAACCGGCGGCTTCCACCAGCCCCCAACGGACGTCTCTCGGTCTCCGGGAAAGAATTCGAGTTTTCTTCGTGGCCGAAGAAAAACATGAAGTTTCGTAGGATGCATTTCCATTTAGATAAGAGGCCAGAATTCTTTATATCGTTTCTTTTGTTTTTGCAGAGTGCGAAACTAGGAATAAATTAATAGTAACAAACAAAGGTAAAGCTGGAAAATGGAACGAATCTTATTTCACCTTTCTCAATGCGTATAATTCCAAGGGTACAGTACTGCTGGATGTAGTTCTCAGGTTGGGAATTGCGGACCAGATTTTTAAAAACGATATTCTATAAAATAATAAAATTTAATTGAATTCAATTAAGAACTATTTTTATTATTAATGTTTTGATCACGCATTGTATTGGGATCATTTTAAAACCAATTTTTATCTGTGTGCCGATGGGATATAATCCCAACTCCGGGTTGGAAAAACCCTGTTTTTTCCTTAAGAGAGGAAATATTGTTACGGTGATGCATCGATCCCGAGAAAAAATATCGGCGAGGAAAAATTGGGGAAAGAAAGAATAAACCCCTTCGAAATAGCGTTGCTGATACTTAGACTGGAACACTAATCCAGGTCCGGAGTTTTTTTTCTACCGGTGTTGTGAGCTCTAACTTGTTGCCCCGGCTTAATGAAAGGCAGATTCTTTCCACCGCTCGCCTCCTCCCCCTCACTGCCATACCGCAGCGGGGCCCACGGCTCGCTTTTTTACGCAAACTTTTTTCCACCCTCCGCGCCGTGTATTTTAAATGGGTCCGCAACCCGGAAATATTAAGTCCTCTGCTAATTTGGACCCGGGGAAAAGAAGTCAGCCCGACTCGCGCCCATTTAAATCCCCCCTTTTTGAGGGTGTGACCGCCGTTTCTGTTTGCCATTCTTACCTGCGAATTAGGGCCACTTTTTTCAAACAGCTAAACAATTTATACCCATTATCCGCGAAAGGGTGATTTTTCCCAGAAAGGTTAATAAATCTCTAGTTTGTTTATTAAATTAAATTTAATAAATTCCCTCGAATAAATAACATTTGGCATTATGATTAGACCTTCCAAATATAGAAAATATATATTTAGTATAAACAGAATAAAGTATCATAATCCAGGAAATTATGCGCATCAATTGCAAACGCAGGTAAACATAATTCATTTTCTAATTTTGTGTTTTAAAATATAATGGAAAAAATGTTCAGTAGTGAGACAATATATACCGCGATGAACGAATTGTACTGGAAACATAAGAGGGATAACAAGTGAGAAATTAAAAAAATAAATAAGGAATAGGCTCAGTAAGCGTTATTTTAAATAAGTGGATTAATTTTTGTATACTTTACAATGGGTTATATGTACAGATAAAATTTGGAGACGAATATTACCATTATGCCAAACCTGTTATATCCATAGTGCCAGCGAGTTGTAATTATGTCGTAATCAAGTTTATTTCACTGAAATAGCGCAGAAATTAATTATGCGATTGTTTTTGATGCGAATGAATTCCGAAGCAATGGGTCTCGCGTCTAATATCCATTATAAACACCTCCTGCCTCCTTTACTCTGGAATCCTTTACGCGGACCCCCTCTTTTGTTAAGTAATTATAACTATTCGCATTCCGTTTGTCTGATTCTGTTTTGTTGTGTGTGCGCAGAGATCCCGGCCCCCGTCAGCAAGACCTCCAGCTCGCTAGGACCAGCAAACAGTTCAACCTTTGTCAAAGGTAAGTCCAACCCCGCCCCACCGCCACCACTCGGGACACCGGTCCCTGCTTGTGCAATCACTTTGTGCCACAATATGCATGCCGCCGTGTAGTTGATGGAGCGTCTTGGTATTGCAAAATAGTCTTGAAATATCACCGACGAATAATCCGAATACGAACTAAAATGATTGAAAGTTTCACTGGATCCGGACCGTATTTCCAAGAGGCTAAGACCATTAGAGCTATGCGTGTATGAATGACGGTCATTCGTATACGATTCCCAGTATACAGAAATAGGAAAATACAAGAACAGAAGTAATGGGGTACACATAAGAGTGATAGCATTGCTCTATGTAACTAGAAACGTTATTTCGTATAATCAAACTAAAACGGCCGTACGTTTGATACTTAATAAGAGAAATTACAATTGAGCAAAGCAGCAACATATGCAGATTATGAGCGTATATTCTTCAAATTGACCTTGTTGAAATTAACCTTGCAAAAATTTCCATAAGTAAATATAAACCAAGATGAAATTAAGAACAATAAATTAAAGGGAAAACACTACGGAGGAGGAGACTTTAGGCGTGTGGTTTATCTGTACTGGTCTAGTACTTTATTTGTAGAATGGAACGACACTTGTTGTCTGAAAAGCCATTTCTGTGAGAGGGATTTTGCAGCGTTTTGCGATTTTAGAGCGTGGCGCCGGTTTTATTTGCCCGCGGAGTTTAATTCCCCCTCTGTTTATTCTGCGGCCACCGGCCAACCGATTTTTAAATAGGAATTTTCCACGATATTATTGGCCATCCTTTTTTCACTCCCCCTTTTATCGAATTTAAGCCGGCTCGATCTCGCCTACCGCTTTGAACCGAAATTGTATTTCGTTTAGGTCCTCCCCTGTGCAGGTGATAAAATCCGTGTTCAAACTATTATACGTTGCAGCGCCGGTTAGCGTTGGAATTTGGTTTACATTCGGACCATTGCTACCGCAACCTTCCTAAACGTAAACGAGAAAAAAAAGTAACTAGAAATATCTTCCTCACAGTTTTCGTTCTCTCGGTATTGGAATCTATGGTTTAGTGGGTTTAATTAGTTAGTCTTTCCTTGACAAAAAAATGTTTATATTTAAATAATTGATTTATTCGTAAATCATCAATACATAATATATTAAGTTAAAAGCCTCGTAGGCTGTAAACATAAACACTGCTAGACGAAGGCTAATATTTCTTCTTTAACAGCTCTGAATCATCAGCACGATCATCATCCTCCTGCCTGATAGTTCTGACGGTTTCTGATACTATCCGCGGGTTTAATCGCAGCCCATATATTAAAAACCGATTAAAGTTATGCGCACATTTTTCAACTTCATCTTACCCTATATTTTACCACGTTAAGCGGTTGCAGTCCTATTAATATTATTTTTTAATGCCTATTTCTACCTCCAATATTTTCTTATCTTTTGAATAAGTACAATTAGGGGGCCCACGTGAGCGCGAAAATTACCAGACGAACGCGCATGACGATGTGATGTAGTGAGGTGTAATTATTGTACACCTATCAGGAAAGAGAACGATTTCTTTTCCAGGGGCCATTTCTGACATATAATTTCCTCAATGTTAAAAATATTTCGTTCTTTTACAAAAAATAAATATATATCGTATATTGTTCAACTAAACAATCGAACATTGTGCACTAAATTATGTTTTATATTCCTTCGTTATTTTCCTATAATCTTCAAATAAACTTATAGGTTAGTTCTGTTAATCCACTACTGTACTTTGTACAGGAACAATGAATCATCTCAATGTAAATGTTTCCTATAGGCATATACGGAATACTTGATCGAGACAGAATTAGCATATAAAGGGTTAATGTGAGAGATGGGCGGGGGGAAGGGTTGTTTATTAAGCCACAGTGGCAGCTACTCCCTTCCTCTCGTGTACCTATCAATCTGTATCGGAGACCAGTGAGCAGAGGTTACCGCTTGTCAACTGGAGAAAGGAAGATTACATATTTAAACGCTCTCCACCATCGACTTCACTACTTGTTTTCACTTCCCGTTACGAATTCATCCGGATGCCCTTTGGGACCCGTCGTTTAAAATTGGCGTGTTTCTGTGAACAATAGGGAATTGTATCGAATTCAGATACGCACGAAAATTATTTCTACACATAAGACTGAAGAAAAACAATATAAAACTTATTTATTGTATACTATATTGAAACTTATTGAGGGCCTTCAAGTGACTAGGAACTAGCTCTTTACTTCTGTTCTAATTTAGAACTTTAGAAGGCTAGTAAAAACTATATTTTAATTATGCCAATGTTATCGTCGTATTGCGGAGTAGTCGCGTTCAAATTTGGTTTAAAACAAAGCGGTCGTTATCATATATCAATCGTAGTTCTTGTATACATCTCGTGATAACGAACGGAATAAACAAACGAACGTTATTATACGCCCTGTTTGGTGGGACTTCATACGTGGGCTTGCGGGTAACAATGGAGGGATTAGGAGCGGGCTATCAAGGAGCAACTGTTCGAGGATTGTTCATTTGCAGACGGGGGAGGGGCCCGGCGGGTGGAAGGCGATTTTAATACAGAGCATTGCCAAGGGGTTGGCTCTTTGTTAACTTGTTTCTGCACCACCCCAACGAGGGATAAAAGCTTTGTCGTAAAGTCTATTTGCTCCAGCGGGGAGGGGCCGCCGCCGCCGCCACCGCCGCTCTCCGGCTCTTCGATTATAGCACAAAAGAGCAATCAGCAAGCGGCGGAACCTTACTCCAGACAATACAGTGTTCAGAGAGTGAGAGAGAGGAAGAGGGACGAGGAAACGATTGAAAGATGTGGAAACTGGAGAATTGGAGGAATAGAATAATAACGGCCCGAACGGAGGGGATAAAGAATTTGGAATGAGTTATTCCCGGATTATACGTAAGACGCTAATAGCGGGATCCTCAAACCCAACGAAACTTAAAACTAGTTCAGTTCTGTTTTTAGTTACTTTCAGAGGGATTCACTCAGCAGACGATGGAGGACAACCATTTTAAGTGTTTAATTGAATTGCGTTTTATCTTTTGAAAGATGTAAAATATTATTAAACCTTTCGCTACGGGCGGGTTCTCCGGCGCGGTACTTCTGCTGAACGGAGCGCCGCGACGCCGATCGTCAGCGAGAGTACCGCAGCGGAAAACCAAAGCTGCTTGAATGTTTTCGGACGAAAAAATTTATAAATAAAGTGTATTCCGGGGTATTTATAACGTCTTAGTATGCGCTATTTAATTTATAGTATGAGAGGAAGTAACACTATGCAATATAAAATAATAAAATAATATATCATAATATAATACAGTTCTAATAATGTAACTGCCTATGATATTTTTTAAAGCATGGTGTTACACACAAGCCTTCATTGCAAATTTCGCACTTGTATCGCGATCTCTCTCTTGTAATTTCTTGAACAGACTACACAGTTTCCAACCTGATTTTTCCGTCTTGAATTTTCATTTGTGTATAGCGACGGGAAGTGGTTTCCAGCGAGGCGAAGTGGATTAGTTTCCCCTCAGTGGCATCTCGTGGGAGCCACTACAGTGGCCCGTAGTACCTCAGTTGCATCTTATGGAAGGCCACTATAGTAGCGAAAGGTTTAATGACAATTCTGTTAATAATATAAAATTGTCATTGTTTTTACGCGATGTACCTGTCTCGAGTCGTACCCGTTTCAACAGGATGGTGCTGTCGCTAACAATTATTTGATACTTGGATTGTATAACTTTTATTGCTACGCATTTGAGTCCGTTTGGATGAAATGTTGACGCTATTATAGGCGGCGTTTTGGTGGCTCCGGGAGGTGAGAATAGGGAAGAGGTGGGAGTCGGTCTCTCTTGGTGCTGGCTTGCATTTGATAAATGAGTCCAACATTGAACACTGGCGGTGAGGGGAGAAGGGAAATTATACGGGTGTGCGTGAGGGCACACAATGATGTGTGAGTGAGAGAGAGAGAGAGTTCGAGGGGGTTCGGGAGGGAGGCGGTATGTCGGTCACGAGTGGTAGTGGTAGTGGTATTGGTAGTGGTAGCGGGAGCGGGAGCGGGTGTATGATTAGGGGGAGGGCAAGGCAAACATAGGCTCAGAGTGTGTTAGCGTCAAGTTTGCCTAATCTACTACAGGGTAGCGGGGGTGGTGGGTGGGTGGGTACAGCGCTGGTGGTACTGGGGGCGCATCTACGCGGTGTGACTGATGTCGGAATAGGCGCTATGATTGATGTTACCCTCAGCCGCTTTGACGCTTCCCTCCAGTCAAGTCGCCTCAAGTCCCCGACGGATTCTGCCCATTATGAGCCATAAATTGGGATTGGCAAAATATAAATATCTATTAAAGAAACGCAACTCGATGAATTACTAGAAATCTATGTAATATCGATGGTATAATTAAAAAAAATGGTTTTGAGTTCTCTTTATATTATAAGTAAAATCTATGCCGATGGAGTATAGGGTTAGCGAATTTTTGCAACATTTTCACCATGAGTTTTCATAATCTGTAGATTTGAGAACGGCATATTTGCGACAAAAATGGAATATAATTCAGATCTAGGAATAAATGGTCTGTATAAGAATAAGAAACATCCAAACGTCACAATTGACTGCGAGTCTGTCAGTGTCAGCTCAACAATCCCCCTATCAACTGCCAATCCTTCAGTCGATCATCCCTTCTACTAAACTTCCGGCTTAAATCTGCCCGGAGAACGGCCACTAATAAAGAAAGGGTTAAAGTTAATAGGGGCCGCGGAGAAGCAACAAGCTCCGGATGAGGATGAACGTCGTTTAAGACGGGCCCACTAAATCTGTCCGACTTGCCGGCTCCGAGCCAGCCCCCTCCCTTCAGGAACCCCAACAGAAACTCACCCTCCTCCTTCTATTTAACTTTAAGCACTCGGCACAGCCAGAATGAATGTGGGCTTTAATTCGACTGTAAGGACGACGGATGGAACTGATTGCTTTAACTAACAAGTGAAATATTTCGGAGACCTCCTATATATTCTCCATGTGTTATCCTTACTTTCTGAATTAATTATCTTCAGTCGAGGTATTGTACAAACCATAAATTAGTCCAGAGATTAGTATTATTTAAACGTTATATAGCGTTATGCAGATATAAGTTACACAAATCATATACATTATAATAAGTACAACTTATACAACATAAGTACACTTATAACAGTAACGTAATGTTTGCATTTGCCATTATGGATTGGGTGAAGTGTTTATGTTGGAATGTAACAGTCGATGTTAAATTAGGAGAGAAGATGCCTGATATTATGAAGGCTGTGACTAGATATAAAGTCAGAATGAATCAATGAAAACCACTATTTATATAAGGATTAATCGTTTTTCTCGGAGCCAGAAGGGCATAAAAGGCGACAGTTGCCTCGTATATATGTTTATATATGTATGTATGTAGATGAATTGGCATAATGCATAAAGACGTGAAGTGGTGTTTGATTGCTAATAAGGTGGACTCCGGCCGGGAGGGCGGTCCGTTGTTAATAGTGTGGCAGTCATTGTATACAAAACAGGGGAGCCCATTTAGCCAGCTTCCCCATCCCTTAAACGTTAATCGGGCTTAAGCTCTGCTCCGGTGGTCCCTCCCGCCCTTTAACGAGCGCCCTCATCATTCAGCCCGACACTTGCCCCTCCTTCCAAACCGAGCTCTTTGGCTTCATCAAACTAAACGACCGCTACAATGAACTCGATCTCCAGTGGGGAAACTTTACCTGATAATTATGTCCCGAATTCTAGACAGAATTATTCTTATATACAGCCAAAATTAAAAGTAGAGACAGTGCTTATTAATTAGTCTTTGATTATAATCAATTGTCGATCCACTTAATTATCGATACTTCCGAAAACTTCACGCGTTGTTTATATTCTACATATTTGGAATACACGTCCGCATAATTTATACCGCGCACATGTAAGGAGTGGAAGGGGGCATAAGAAAGAGACATTCCGTTAAGAAGTTACTCCTGCACTCAACTCACTCTTTAATCTCATGGGGAGGAAAGTTTCCTTTCTTTTGTCTGCCAGACTCTTCTAACTTATTTTTAAAAGGGATCTAGCCGAGCACTCTCCTTCCACTTACCCCCTCCAACTCGGTTAAGGTTGATTTAACCGGATCAAAAGAATAAAACATTTTTTTGTACAAATTCAAATTCCCCCGACCGGAGGGCCAATTTAAAAACGACGGTAGTAAATTGGTAAGAGGCGCGTCGTTTAGCTCGAGAATGTTCTTGAAACGAAAATAATGTCGAACGGATGTATATATTTTTTTAACTTACAATCAGATAAAGTGTCGAGCTGGTATTCCGGTGTGAAACAAAATTACAAGAATAATTCACGATCACCCTATCGAAATAAATATTTCAGAGAGTTCTGTCCGGCCGACAGTCCGGAAAACAAATAACATAGGTGATTAGGTCCGGGAACGGGTTATTTGAGAAATGACCGGCATGGCAGGGCCTCAGGTTTGGCGGTGACCGAGGGCTACCGAGCCGAGGCCTCATAAATAGGACAACCTATCGTCGGTACGGTTATGTTTAAAGGGAGCTGCTGTAGGTGGCTATTTGCGGTGCCGACGGCGGGCGAGCGTGTCGGCCGGCCCTCAATTTGCGGCCCGGTCTGCGGCCGCCGCCCCCCCTCTAATTAATTGATGACCCGCCCCGCACCCCATCACTGCCACTAACCGCATCCCTAATTTCCGACATCAAACTCGTCGCACCCTTCACCTGAGTTGTAGGACGAAATTCTGACCGCGGCGTAGATTCGGCGTTTAGGCCGGCTGAGGGGGTGGGCTCCCTCCCCATCTGGCCATTACAGTAATGAGGGGGTGAGGGCTGGCGCATGAGGGGGGGGCAATTGTTTGCGCCATTTACATATCAAAGCCAGGCACCGGCGGGCGGCGGCGATGAATCAAAGGAGCACTTTACAGAAGCGACCCGACATTAGCTCGATTAGCCGGTCAGACACCTCACTCCTGCCGTAAAACATAAAAATGTGTTCGCCCAAAACAGTTGTTGGCATTAAAGTCAGTTTCAGAGCCTGTATAAATGAAACCTCGACGTATAAAACGGTTATATTCGGACCTCCTAACTCTCCGCTATATTTATTACACGTTTGATGACGGCGTGCTTGAATTTAATCTAGACCTGCTGCAAATTAAACCGTGTCGATTGATGAGTATTATATTTTCATGAGAAAACGGAGAACGAATCGATATTTTATTTCATCGCGGCAGTATCTTATTCTGTGATATTTAATCTCAGCCGACCGGATTGAATTCAGATGGGGGAAACAAAAGCGCACATTGGCTGCGTATCGGGTTCCTTATTTATTATTAGAATCGCAAGCGGAATAACTTCCGGCGAAACGTTGGAGACTCAATGAACAGTTCAGAAATAAGACCTGAGATAGGTCCCAAAGGCAGTTTCCATTTAAGAAAACCAATAAATTAGGTTCGAAGAAATTCTCTTCGTCCTTTGTTTGTTCTTGAATATTTCCGTGTTCGATAACAATTTTCCGGAACAAAGGAATATAATAAATGAGAAAATATTTTTTATTCTTTACTTAATATATTCTCCCATGTTATGGTATACTTTCTTTCGTTCGTATATATTCAAATGTTAATATGTTAAGCATAATTTGACGTGGTTCATTAACTCATTCGAAATAATACAGCATAGTCAGCTCCATCCAAATGCCCTTACAATTCTAATCTTTTTTCTTGACAAGAATGAAAATAACGACTACGGTCGTATTATTATAGAAAGGCAGGAGGAGTAAGCAAAGAGGAGAGAAAACATTGATACTCAAAAATGGGAACAGGGCCGAGCCATGGCTGGATGTGACTGTCTGGGTTAAAATCCGAAGTGAAGTATATAATAATGACAGTCGCTACGCTTCATTCGTTTTGTCCGCCTGTGTAGGGACATGAAAACATTGTTTTTTCCGCCGAATGTTTATATCAGTATCCTTTCCCACAAAAAAAAACAATCCCTTTTTCCCATCTGTAGGACCCGATCACATCCAGTAACATCTGGGACCATTTTCTGCGTGATTAGTGAACTTGCTTTGCTTCCAATTGAAGGAAGCCTGGCCCTGATTAGAAACTCATCTATGGACGTTACAGTTTCCAAATTATTCTCTTTGTCAATTCTAAAAGAATTTCATCTACAATTATATCATATATTATAACGGGTTTAAATAAGATTTACGCGTGGTGATAATAAAGTGCTAAATAATGATGTCTCCGCTAATTTATATGTTCCTAATGATAAGTTGAGCTTCGATAGTTACAATACGGTTTTAGTTATTTAGATAATATAAATTAGTTTACTCTATTAGATACTGACCGAAGCTATATTCTAGGGATGGAAAAGAATACCTAAGGGAATAAAGTAGGAATTGTTGAACCGGAGCTAATGATTAACATTCAATGAGTACAGAAATCACAGTTTGGGATCTTCATAAATCAGCAAGGCCACTTATGACTGACAAATCGGGAACAGATAGGCACAATCCAGGGAATAAGAATGGATGTAAGGAACATTAAATAGCTAGAAAAACCGCAGGTTGTGTGTTTAGTAACATAAATACAGTTCAACTCACGACGGCATTGCTCTATATTGCTTTATCCTCGAATTTGGGAACCTATTTATGGAGGAAAACTATTGCGCCCCGAGATTAAAATTATTGATCACTTCAACCTTTGGACGGTCTCAATTTTTTTTAAAAATCCGTCATAATCGGCTTTCGATAAACTGCAGCGCTGGCCAATTCTGGCGCTATAAATTATCCCGAAGGCGGCAATTGCGCTGTGGCCGGGGGCGCCGGTGCACTCTGAATGGTTCCAGAGTGTAACAAGAGATAGCGACGCAGTTATATAAAGTCTGCCGCCGCATAGTTCCTGTTGTAAGCCAGACTGGTGAGAAGGACTTCGAGAGATAGGATCTTGGTGGGGGTAACAAGTTGTCTCTAACTCGAGCTTCCTCCCCCTCCCGACCAAGTTTAAGTCCTCCAACACCGTTATTCAAGATTCAGGGACCCCTCCCCATCCACCAACACTGCCTAAACCACTCCTTGGAATTTCTGTCCCATTTAAATTTCTGTGAACATTTTTTAACAAGTGGTCGAACTCTATTTCACTAAAAAAAAAAATAAATAATACGAGTAGTCAGCGATATAAGGTATATGTGAGCCTCGAAGTTTATACCGGTATGAGTTCCGTCTTTATTTTGAAATATTTTTTGAGAATCATCACGAAGTTAACGTGTTTCTATTCGTTCTTTTATTCATCGTATTTTTTGTGAGCACCGCTCTGATTGGAATGCTTTATGAAAACTTTATTCGCGAGTTGTATATTCATGCGTCTGTGCCTGGAAAGATTTCCGTGCGCGCATAGTCTGTGGCATCGGGAAAGAAATATTGCCGAGAATGCAATAAATAATTCAACGCAATATCTCCGCCCCACTGAGAGCGGATCCGTTGCAGTAAAAGTCATTTATCTTTTCGAACGATTTACTCGTTGATTAGGATGTGTCGACTCGGTTCTCCCGGCGGCGACCTCGTCCCGTTTCGGATGGAACTTGAAATAATTCGCTTTCGGGGGCTGCCCCGGGCGTTGGGCTTTGAATCTTCATGAGTTGAAGGATTTAGTGCGAGGAGATTCCCCTGTTAATCTTGTTGGGCTAAAAGGGCCGTCTTTAATCCCTCTCTCTTTCTATCGAAGGCTGTCCGGCCGATCATCTAAGTCGATAGATCTTTGGGCCCAAGTCCCGTCCCTCCTTAAAATCCTTATCGGTTGTAAAATCTACTTTTAACACTGTTCCGTTATTCATCCCACGGCTCACTTCGAGTACAACCTTTAATATGAATTAGTTCACTCCGGTGATTAATTAAAGCTCGGCATTCATTGCTTTGAAAACGTAGAGAAAGGACAAATGAAAAATGTTCATATTTATTTATCAATTAATAAATAACCTATTATTTAAAAGTGGTTGAATAAAGATTCAGTTTTCAAAAATTGCTAATTGGGTCCCACATTATATTATTATACGTTTCATGAGATTGGATAACTATATTTCTGTACCGGTGAATATTTTTTGCCCATTGTATTTTTTCCCTGTATGCATTACTTACTCTCGTGGATCAGTAGTCCTATATAGGTGTGTGTGTGTGACTGAGATGGGTTACAATAGATATGTTATGCAGTAGGAAGGTTAAGTTATTAAGTCAAGTTAGGTCGGTGAGTCGGGTGGCTGTCATTGCCCTCCGCCGTAATTTATGTAGCAGTGGGGGAACGGTGAAGGCCGAGGCCAGCCCCCTATAAATTCGGTCATTTCACATCGGCCCGAAACAAGCTCAAAACAACGCCGAGTTTGTTCTGTCGAGGATCGCTTAGCTCAAGTTGGCTCAATGGATAATACGGGGCCGCTGGGGATTAATTCGAGCAGATGTTTTGTTTCATTTTCGGCGAAAGGGGAACAGTTCCCCCCGGGGCGGTGATACAGTCTACCCTACCGTGGGCTCTCATAATAAAGTCAACTCTCCGGCCAAACCCACATCACCGACACTGGAGTGTTGCCCACCCAGTTTGACCGGCCTTTGACCAAATGGGTTGAAACGTGGGGCAGATAATTTATCTCCGTGTCGCTTAAACCCTGACCGAGGGAAACCTTCGAGTTAGTTGTCGGTTTTTAGAACAGTAAACGATTCTGCACAGCGATATTAATTTAACATTCCTAACAGGGCCGTTCCCGATGTTCCTTTCCGATTTCATCTCGTCCTAGAGTCAACACACGACTCTCCATTATTGAATTAATTTACTGATATATATATGGCAGTAGTTTTTCAGAGATCATCACATTAGGTGAATAGTCTTCTGTTAGTAATGCATGCTTGGGTGGGATCAATCTAGAAGTTTACAAATAATCACTAAATTCCTTCTATTGTCTAAATCCTCACTTTTGTAAGCGAAACACATAATTAGGTCTATTTTCTTGTTTATTCTTTCAATTAATACGAACGCTTCGATCGAAATAATTCTTGGCCAGATTCTTTACCTAGGGCCGTGTCCTCAGTGCATCAATCGACTTAATATTTGGAGAGCCGGCATTTCCTGAGGGGCCAATTAGGAGCCGCCGACAGCGGACAATTTGCATTTACATCTGGCTCGGTTGGAACCTCGCCCCTCTTAACTGGCGCTTCATTTTACCTCCCATCGACCGCCCTCAGACCCTCCGGTTTAATACGAAACGCATGAATATAGATGCAACAATGGTCCGACACTTGAACAATGGACGATGCGATAATTACCTAAATTACAATTAGTCAGTTGAATTAGTGGAGCAGACACGCCGGTGAATAGGGCAACATCGAGAGAGAGAGAGAGAGAGAGAGAGAGAGCGAGGGAATACGATAGAGAGGGAGAGTAAGAGAGAACGTGGGCGAAAGGCAGAAAGGGGGTGAGTGAGAGCCGCTGCGGCTCTAACCGGGCCCGGTTTTAATTTGTAAATAGTCGGAAATAATAATTAGTTAATAGTTTTAGTTTGCACAGTAACACTAGCACACACTCCTGGTTGGAATGTTGGAAGGATCTTGAAAGTTCCTTGGAAGGGTCCTTAATGTTGATACAATCTTATTGTAACACAGATATTTATATACAGCTGACCATTTATACTGAGCCTGACCATATTGCATAAATTTCACAAATTGTGAACAATATATTCATCATAGTGCATATAGTTCAGACCTGAAAAATAACGTATACGTTACAATTACATATAAATGTTTCAGGTCGGAGTAGGATGAAACAAGAGAGATATTCAAAGCAGGAGACAGAAGAAGACTATCCTTGGCAACAACCTGGTAATTTTTTTAATTGTTATCATCTAATTAAATAATTCCGTTCGTAATTCCGATTAACAAATAACCTTTATTTATGCTTACCCGTTTTTTAATTAACTTGGCAACTAAAAATTTACGCTTTGAATATTCAAAATATTATCCCCGCCGATATTCGGGCGTTCGAAGGCAATATCAGGGCGATACATCAATTTCAGACCTTGTCAATAAAATATATCAAATATCGGATCGCTTACCCTTTAACATTTTTTATATTCCCTACTAAGCGCTTGCCTTTCTTTCAATATAAAAATCTTTTCAATATTATCGATAGTGATATCAGGACCGACTAGTGGCTGTCGGTCGAAATGATGAATGTGATCAATATGAATGGACAGTTCGGAAATAAAATACAAGGCGGATGACAGAATATTGGCAATTATGAAAAGTGGACTGTAGGGCCAAAGGGTGGCCCTCTCAGGGGTATAACCTTTAGGGTCGGTTTTTCAACCCTACAAGTCTCCTCCTTTCCTCAACTTCCTTCCTTCCTTCCGCCTCTAATGGGGGAAATTGGGGGAACCGTTCGACATTTAATTTTCCGTAGAAATGGAAATTGATTCGTTTATCTCACCCAGTTTCCAGTTGTATGACTTGTGAAAATTGAATTGAACGAGGTTTTCGGTGGGCGGTTGAGTGGTACACGCCATTATGGTGATCATTATTTTAGAGTAGGATAATTTTCTAGGTAAATTCACATTTATTATCCATTTTAAACATAATCCGACGATCTAAAACAACGAGCAGTAGATTTGATGGACTTGATATACAAAAACATTTTCCTGCTTTAAATGCTTTAACACTGTTGAATTGACAATAGCTCTCTCAATGATGTTTGAATAAGTGAGATAATATAAATGACCAAAAAGAAATTTAAAAAAACTTTTTTATAAACTTTTGAATATGTGATTTCTTCTGAACTTTAAAGATCCAGTCTAGAAAATCGAATATATATTAGTATACCTTCTTCCTAAAAGCAACGATGTAGCTAATTACTTATAAAATATTGTAATATTCATTATATATATCAAATGCGAGTCTGGGAATGTTACATTCAAAAAGAAGGAGTTATTAATCCGGTTAAACGAATTAGATCGAATTAAACTATCGCTAACATGAACTTAATGAAGGTAATGATATTCTCATTTAGGGGCATTAAATCATAATATTGTTCGGATATTTGTTCAACAGTAATAAATTACAAATCAGCAAAGTGTAATAAATTAAATGGTATACGCGTATAGGCATACATGAGATTTTGGTAATATGTATGCAAATGGATGAAATGAGGAATAATCCACGCTACAAATGTTATTTTAAGGGTTATATGATATGATCCCCACCTGCCAGGAAAATGGAGGTTTGGTTAGAAGCGACGTCATACAGAACTCTCGCTGGTTTGAAACTTTTGTTTTATTTCCTACTGTCCTGGAGATTACTTTAAATTAGGTCCCAACGTAAAGAATTTTTCGTTGCCGATAATCCACTGTAGCTAACTTATAAATGAGCCTTATTTGAAGAAGGAAATGACGGACGCGGGTGAACAAATCATTGTCTAGGGTCCGGGCCATGTTGAGTCGACCCTTAACCCTTCCAACCACCAAAACACAAGGGAGATCTTTTCCCCTTGCCGGGTGGCCCGCGCTTTTATAAGGCTTAGGGCAGTGGGGCCCTCTGATTGAACTTGCCCTCAGCCCCATCTAAACTTCCACTCCGGGTCTTTCATATTGTACTCTCGGACGATATTAACAGTTGTCGGCCCTTCAACCGTCCGCCACAACACCCCTTTCTCGGCGAATGCAAGATGTTTATATCACTGACATCAGTGGTAAACACATGACAAAAATATTGTATTCTGTACCGTAGATTTCTTGTGTTTTTGTCTCCATTCACTTGTTTGATCATTTGCTAGACCGGTTTCGGCTGCTCGCCATCTTCAGTAGCGGTGTTAGTCACTTTGGCTCATTGGATGTTTTTTGGCCATCCTCACTGCACTGTCACTGTCACTTGTACTGCGGTGGTTTCTATATATGTGTCTTGTTATTGTTTTTTGGGGATGTTGTTTGTCTTATTTGGGTTGGGAGAGATTTTGTTAATCCGTTTATGTTTTTGTCAGATTATCGGTAAAATATATATTTGATTACGCAACTGGTCACAACTATTAGGATCTAACTTCCAAATATTTGACAGGAACCCTATCTGGTATTGTGTATTTACGATCATAAACAAGTTGTCAAATAAGTTTCAGTTAAGTACAAAAATCAATTAACTATATAATGTCATATGCAAACAGTTATTTTCGTATAGGGATACACGGCACTTGATACTTGACCCGCAATACAAACAAGCTGTGCAGGTTTAGTATTAGCGCCGTGTACATTTCCGCACCACACTCAGCGGGCGCTAGTTTACGGTTCAAGGACGCCCAACGAACTTTAGTTAAGTACATTTCCGCAACACACTCACTGGGCGCTAGTTTATCGGTGCAAGTGCACTCAACGAACTTTAGTTAAGTACATTTCCGCAACACCCTCACTGGGCGCTAGTTTATCGGTGCAAGTGCACTCAACGAACTTTAGTTAAGTACATTTCCGCAACACCCTCACTGGGCGCTAGTTTATCGGTGCAAGTGCACTCAACGAACTTTAGTTAAGTACATTTCCGCAACACCCTCAGTGGGCGCTAGTTTATCGGTGCAAGTGCACTCAACGAACTTTAGTTAAGTACATTTCCGCAACACCCTCAGTGGGCGCTAGTTTATCGGTGCAAGTGCACTCA
Source organism: Lethocerus indicus (assembly GCA_019843655.1). Classification (NCBI taxonomy): domain Eukaryota; kingdom Metazoa; phylum Arthropoda; class Insecta; order Hemiptera; family Belostomatidae; genus Lethocerus; species Lethocerus indicus. The sequence goes on along the minus strand of JACDQD010000003.1, from coordinate 25,888,621 downwards.
ACGAACTTTAGTTAAGTACATTTCCGCAACACCCTCAGTGGGCGCTAGTTGATCGGTGCAAGTGCACTCAACGAACTTTAGTTAAGTACATTTCCGCAACACCCTCAGTGGGCGCTAGTTGATCGGTGCAAGTGCACTCAACGAACTTTAGTTAAGTACATTTCCGCAACACCCTCACTGGGCGCTAGTTTATCAGTGCAAGTGCACTCAACGCACTTTAGTTAAGTACATTTCCGCAACACCCTCAGTGGGCGCTAGTTGATCGGTGCAAGTGCACTCAACGAACTTTAGTTAAGTACATTCCCGCAACACCCTCAGTGGGCGCTAGTTGATCGGTGCAAGTGCACACAACGAACTTTAATTAATTGTATTGTGTGTTTTCACACTGTTTTATAACTGGGTTATTTTCATAAGGACATTGAGGTTAATGTTATAGATAAGCCTTCTAACGATCTCACAATACTCCGTGATTGTACACAGGACTTAAATCTACACGAATATAGTAACCTGAATTTTAGAATTTCTAAATTCTCTTGAAAATCTAGGAGGAACATGAAATCCTCTTTGTTTTTATAATTTTTCCTTAATTATTTTGTAAACAAGGAGGGCATTGTTGCGAATGATTATCCTTTTGCGAAAGGAACTGGAAATTCTTTCTGGAAAAATAATGAATTATTTGCAGAGGGGTCCGCAAAGATTCTATCCGAAAAGCACTTTATTAATAGAGGAACGAGCACCACCCTCAACCGCAATTACAATGTATTACTCATTTCAAGGTTTCAGCCCTTTCATCGGACACATTGTAAAAAAATCTACTGTCGTTTTCTTTTTTTTACTTCATTCCTTTCTTTCGTGTTTCCTTTCCAACATTTTCGGTTTGCACATTCCAACCTGAGAATCGAACTCGTCAAAAGTATTGACAGTAGGTATTTGAAAAATTAAAATTCTAGTATGCGACGTCTATTTTCCCATGGTTTTACTATTGGCTTCTATATTTATCGTTGAGTACTCTTAATTGAGGCGGACTGGGTACAGTCCGCCTCAAATCGCACCTTGAGGCGGTACAGCCACTAAAACTTGTCCGTTCCAATAAACGCCCGCGGACGCTTTCCGTGTATTAAACGCATAAAGGTCAGTCGGACCTGCGTCCCGTGCGAGCCCCGAGTTTTTACCGTTTCCCTCCGACAATAAAAAGGAAGAGGGAAGGGGAAAAAAAACAATGGGTTCGGTGAATGACAAAAAAGCTGTAGCCGACTACTGTGACTCGGACTGTAAAAATTCAAGTCGACCGTAAAATGAATAACATTGGGCCCGGTGTAATTTTTCTACGCACGCGCCGGTTCCAGGGGGTACTTAAAGGGCGGCTCTCACCGCTACTGCTCTATTTTTACAGCGTAGAGATGAAGATGACTCAAAACCGACAGTCCGTTTGCGGGAAATTCGGCAGCGACGTATACCGACTTTTGACACTTAGATAGTTCATTAATTACTCCCCACGCTACTAATTACTACATCAGCAGGTTATTAGTATCTTAAATTAATTAATATCTTAAACTTCAGGGTAGTACAAATGCTATCACTTCTCATGGTAACACAAAAAGCATTATTTTTTCATTAACTGAATGAACATGGATCATAATCAAGTTCTGTTGTAGTACCAAATGTGCCCGGTTTGCCATTTATGTAACCAATGTACTTTGTGTAGGCAATACAATCACGAATAAAATTTAGAAAATGGTAAAATGTATTTTACCCACAGAACACAGACACTGATAACAGATAAAAGATATCGTCATAATCAATCATTAAACACCGCATCCGTTTCCACGTGTATATCGGGAATTTTTCTGCAGTTTCATCTAACTCGTCTGTTTTCCAATCGTAAAAGCATAAGCGGTAGCTGAGTTCACGCAATTTTCCACGGGATTTTGATTGATGGGAACAAACATTTGTATGACGTCGCGACACCGAGATTAATTCAGAGGGCTGAGAGCGATACGCAATTAGTCATTGGGCTCTATTCTCGCCCGTGTAGGGCACCACTCACTAACTTGCCCCCGCTTATACTCGTTATACACCACTGTCTTCTAAGCCCGATAAATTAGTCCCCCCCCCTCGCTCTTACCGCAGTCTTCCTCTCGTCCCGAATTAATTATGCGCCCGGACGGAGAAAAATTATACCCACGTGGCCTAAGCATTTAATCGGATAGTGTCTTGATTACAATGGACAGGCAGTGTCGAACATGAATTAAGTTTGTAAACAATTTCGCTTTATTCCCCTATAATAACGATACACGTTTAAATTGTTGAATGAGGTTTGCGTTTCGGCAAGCGTGTTCCCCACTTTGGTTTCACGTCTAATCGCTTTGCGTAAATGTTCGCAGAGTGTACTTAATTTTTATCGAGAACAAAGCTCCTCCGAATCGCAATACAATCTGGTTCGCTGTCCCGAAATAAACCCCCAGAAACCCGGAATTTTTCGAAATAAACAAACTCGGCAAAGCAAACAGTAACTTCCGAATCATCCCACGACCGCCGAAAACCTTTTATTTTAATTAAATTCGAGCGTTATTCCTGTGGAATCGGCGTTCGGTTCGGTATCCCCGGGCTCATCGGGGATAAATAACTCTGTCGGTGGAGGAAGAATGGGGAGGTCGGAGGGAGAGTATCGAAAACAATGGAAGCGGACCGGCACCGAAAGTCGCCCCGAATTCCGAAAGATCCCCCCGGAATTCCCGACCGATTCTTATTTCATTTGCGGGACCGGCCTCGCCCCCGCACCTGCAAAGGTTATGAAGAATTCGCTCGTCGTTGAGAAATACGCAGCCCTGCGAAGAATTCCATCCGGTGTCAATCCGAAGTCCAAGACATATATTTGTCTTTCGCAAATGGGAATGGGGGAATGGGAATATTTCCTTGGGCTGGAGCTCATTATAAAACAGCGATAAAAGTTTGTTCTTGATATCGATCAAAAACGAGAGTGGATACAGACTCGCAAGAATTATCACTACCTTAGGACAGTGTTGGATTTAACAGTTTACTATTTTGTAGTTTGCTAAATTAGATTCAGAAAGCACATGATTGTTCGCTTGACTGTAGTTCGCTGAACTTTGATGTAAAACATCTTTCAAGTACCGTCCAGTTTAGGACAAAATTTCACAAGTTCCAGAGCTACTTCGCTCTGCTGATGAGAACCGAATAGTTCGAAAATGATACACACGAAACAAAGGAAAACATTGCCTCTTCGCGTCCAAAGTGCGGAGGACCGGTTAACAGTAAAATTCGCTGAATCCGTTACCTCTTTGCGCCAGGTTCGCCTTTCGGCTTGCTCCCGGCAAAAATATTTCTTTTAACAAGTTCGGTCTGTTTCGGTTTCAATTCGCCTCTTCAGCTAAAGAAGTGTGACGACAAGTAGTCGATCACTATCCTTAGGACAGTGTTGGATTTAACAGTTTACTATTATGTAGTTTGGTAAATTAGATCCTTCAGAAAGCACATGATTGTTCGCTGAGGCAAATTCTCTTTGCAGTTTTAACTTTGATGTAAAACATCTTTCAGATATTCTTCAATATTTCTTCTCGTGTTCTGCTTGAGAACATTTTTTAAAAATAGTTACTGCGATGGAACTTCTGGAGGATTCCTACGGTAATTCTGGTTAGTTAGTCTGGTTCAACGAAATGAAATAAGTTAGAACTTTGTCGATACGAAGCTGTTCGTCGGGCAGTGTTACTGTTAATAGTGTCGCTTATCCGCTGATATCAGTGTTACTAATTGTGGCGCTGTTGCAGACTACGGCGAGGACGATGACTACGTGCTGGGTACGCCCGGGCTGCCGGTGCTGAGCGGAGGCGGCTCGGCGCTGAAGGGGCCCCTGGGGCTGGTCCTCTTCCTTGTCCAGCTCTGGGCCAGGTGATGCGTCCTCACCGCCCGTCCACCCGCCTCATAGGACCAATGGAGACCAGAAAGACATCTCGTCAACCCCCTGATTCCTCCCGGACAGAGGAGAAACCGAGGAAGAATATATCCTATGTAAATTTTTAACCGAACGAGGGACAATATATACAGTATATACATATATACGCGAAACAAAAAAATGATGTTATAATTGTAAATAGGACGATGATATGTGTTTGAGACAGAGTTAGATAAGTGGATGAAAACAATTGTAGAGACGTAACAGCCAAAAATAAAAATATACATAAACAAAAAACTCAATATAAATAAATATATATAAATATATACATAGTACCGTTGTACATCGTTGTATATTACGTTATTTTTATGTATGATTGCGGAAATAAACAATTACGCTTATTAAAATGTATTGTGGTTTTATTAGTTTTAAGGGTATATTTTAAGAAATGAATACTAGCATTCATGGTATGCGGTTATTTGGTGTGGCGAATTATTTATTATACACCCTTGTAAAAGTAAAAATATACTCCAATTTTATTTTCAGGAAAGATGTCAGCAATCAGTCGTCTATAAGCGGATTTACACTCTGGCCAATTAGTTATATATATTTTCGCTTGTATTTATAGATTTAGTTACTAGTTGGTAGATATTATTTTTTCGATAAAAACGTGTTTTCATTTGAGTTGTAGTGACCTTGATCCAATCCTTCATATTGTATTCGAATTCTGACATTGTAATAAAAATCGCACTTTTTCATCATTGGCAGCGCGTAAGACAAACTGAAAAAAAGAGGTTTATTTAAGCGAAACGACAAATTCAATTTTCGAACTTTGTAAATATCGACAGCGCAGACGTTTATAGACTTTTCAAGTAAAAATAGAGCAACATGAATGAACATTTCTTTTTAACCTCAGCATAGCAGATGATAGGTAGCCCACGTTAGGTTATTATAAAACAACAAGATATAGTAATTTATCTTGTGATGGCCAGCTTGGGTGTCTTGCAACTGCCAAGTTATAGCGCCCACCAGGTTTTATAATATTTTTTATTGTTTAAATATAATAAAGCGTATAACACTTGCGATCCTCTGTCTCCACTGGTTTATTCGATCCTGTCGGCACTGTCACTGGACCTGTAATAACTAAGACGTTCGACAATAACAGTAAGTGACGGTTCAGGAAGGATGCTTCATAGCCAGCTGACGAGCTTAAGCACCTTAGTATATTACAGACGGGATCACCACCGGCCTGTATACTGGATGAAATAACCCAGCTGAGACAACTTCACAAGAGCGTCGGTCTTCGTGTACGTGGTACTCGTTGGTCATCACAGATATATTCTAACCCTTTGCACTCCGGACCATTCTGGATGTTGGCTACCAGCTACTCGTTGGTGGTTGGCCGATGTCACTGTCACTGCTATCGTTTTGGTCTAGATTTAGTCTTTCTAACGTATCTGAATAAACGTCTATCCGGAGCTCATCTTCGCTACTACTTGTACCATGAGACTCAATCCTGTTTGAACGTTTTGCCATTGTTCTAATAAAAAAAATGAATAAATTCGTGGGTCGAATTCTAATTGTTATTACAAAATCTGTTACAAAATGGTATTTACCAAAAGAACTTATTTACCGAGAGAAGAATCACTTCCGATTTTCTCACTCGTTAGATCTGTCTATACCGCTCGACGCTTCGAACCGGACTGAGCTCAGCCTTGAAACTCAAAACTCGCTGACATCTCTTTTATATATCATAGTAATTTTACTATATTTTGATTCGATGTCTCGCGCCACATTTCAAGAGAAAACATCGGGCAAAACATGCACGTTTCAAAAAGTTGCGCGGAAATAACTTAATTCCCCGTAATCACTAATAAATTTTAATGTCCCCTTAGAGGGTACATCGGAGTGATAGGCTATAATTACTATGTCCCACGAGAGGGGACAACGGAGTGCAAAGGGCTAAATTATCCATATCACACTGAGTGAAGCAGGTAACAGGTCACGTCATTTATTTTCTCTAAAACTTCTGAGGAACGTCAGAGTGGTGGAAATCAGTGTCTGAAGTTACCTAGTTTGTGTAGATAAAGGATGGAATGCGGGTCTGGTGTTGTGACACGCGTCTGCCGGCCTATGAAGACGGCAAGACTGAAGTGTGAAGCCCCCGCAGCCTCCGACCCCAACTATCACCATTCCTCCAGCACTCGCTCACTCACTCCGCCATTGCCAATTATATCAACCGCAAAATGGGGTCGCGAATTCTCCGCTCGACCCGACCGCCAACTCCTCGGAGCCGCACAAGTTGAAACTAAGTTGGCTTCAAGTAGCTGGGACTTAGCGTTCCGCCCTCGCCGGGGTGGCCAAACTTGGCCCGACACGCCCAATAGATGTAGGCGAGAAACCAACTTCAGCACGCGGTAGTTGTTCCAGGGATATCTACTCTCGAACCGATCCCGAGACCCTCCCCCAACCAACCCCTAGACTCCTTACACCTTCGGATAATGGGGATTTAAATCTGATCCCGTTAGAGCAATTAAATTGTAAAAAAAAGACTACCCACTTGGACTTATTGGGAGTAGGGAAATACGTTTAGTTAGTAAACTCGTGGTCGAATCGGATATCAATTTTCTTTTAAATCCTTTTAAATATTTGTTTAATTAGCCGTCTAATAATTATGATATTGTACCTGTTTCCTTGTTTCCTCCAATTTTAGTATGCGGATAGAATAAAACACCCCACTCGTTACTACCCAAAATAATATTACATTAATTAAATGAATAAAAAATTTGGGTCTTCACTATGATTTTCATACCACTCGTATATTTGTTCTTAAACTAAACCGATTTCCGTGTTTTTCAAGTCAGTAGCATTGTATCAGTAACATAGTGGGGTGCTGCGCAGTGCCGGCTAAAGTTGAAGAATCTTCATACTACTAACAATGGTCGAAACCGGTTGAGCTTAAAACCAATAAGGAGAAAAGGACTACTTGAATTCAAAACAACGTCAACTCTTCCATTATGTTGCTGAAACGATATTTTACCTCTAATAGTTAAATATATTACGAAAAATTTGAAAGCCCGTAGTTAGCCCGTGTACAAGTATATTAGATTCAGAGCCGATCAATCATCCGGTAAATTTGGCGGAAGTAAACCCCCTTATAATTCCATCGCTCTTTTTACTCTTAAATATAACAAAGCGTTTTTTAACTTTAACGGCACCAACTGGTACGAAGTATTAATTTTATTAATGGAATAAAATATGAATTTGGCGAACATTTCTATTAGTCACGTTGACATTTAATATTCTTCCACAGTTTTTTCAAAGTTTTATTAATGCTTCACATGTATTTATAGAAGGTCTCGAAATGTGTTTCAGTGGGGTATGCCACTGAGTTTCAAAGGTCTATTTTACTAATTTAAATAATTGTACGAAATAACATAATTCGCAGAGGGTATTATGAAAGATTGTGAAATTCAGGGTGTGGGATACCTGCGTAGGTATGTCAACAGAAAAATAGTTATAGTTTTAGTTCCTGTAATCCAGTTAAATTGTCGGATCATGTACCGAGAGAGGGACGTCCCTTCCCGAAGGGGTGTAACATAATCCGGCGTTACTGTTTGACGATTCCAAATAGGAAATACTCTCCTCCTGAAGTGCGCCGCAGTAGGCGGGGACGGTAAATTGACACCGTCGGTACCCAATTTGCCGGCGTTCGAACCGAACGTCGCAAGAAGGAGAATACACCGAAACCGATTTCTTGTCGACAACAAAGTGATCTCTGGTGCGGGATTGGTGCCGGATAAGGGTCGGCGGGGGGTTTTTATAAAAAGGCAAACAAGAGGCCCGCCCGATCAACCCCCAAACCCCCGCCCCTCACCGCCGCAACCACCGCTGACGCCCTCTTTTAAAGCGGACGAGAAAGGGGAGACAATCGGACCTCGAAATGGCGAAACTTAGAAGCAATCTTGGATCTGAAACGCCGTGAAAAAAACGAGAACCCCACAATTTGCGGCCCTTCTGCACAACTCACCCGACACTTCTACTCTTCGCTTCACCGCGATGTATAACAACGTAAACCTGAGTTGTACAATAAGTTAAATTCCTAACTCCGTTTTATACCTAATTTCTATTTTCGGGTAACAACATTTCGGAAGGCAGTGTAATTAATATTTTTTTATTGGACTAATTTTGGTACGGGACTGGTATGCGCATATATCTTTTTACAACATGAGTGAAAAAAATTAAAAAAGGTTGCGTAATGATGTTGAAAAGGTCCTACAAAATATGAGGGCAGAGGGAAAGTCAGTAGGAAATTTAGTTTATTCGTATAGTTGAAACAGACGATTATGGCACTATTTTTAGTCGTTTTTTTATTTTTTGCAGTAGGACAATATAAATTTACATTTAAAGGAAGGCTAATTTACCATTGTACGAAGACAAATAAATGTTTTAAATATAATTTAAAATGCTAATTTTTACGAGGAATACCATTTCTCTTACTCCTTAACTACTTCTCGCTAATGTATATATATACTCTGACGAATTTATTTATTTCAAAGATAAAAATAAGGAAAATTAGACCCAACATGATTTATTTATGATTATTGCACTCGGAATTTTATATCCGCATTATTGAAATAATACGATCGCATAATTTCAAAATTGTACGTTTTGTGTAAAGAGATTCGGGACAGTCGTTATACTGGAAGGGACGGCTAGAAGTGGGGATTCGCCCTTTCCTTTTGCGAACATCGATTAAAAGATTATACCGTGGGATACACGGGTATGCGAAAGGGGTGAGCGGTCAAGCCCGGTGAAGGGGCGGATTCTGGCGAGCGTAAGCGCTTTTTTATGCAGCCCCATTTTAAGGGTGCGCTATTACTACCCCTCCCCGGTCCCACTACTGACCAATATATAGAAAGGGCGAGGGCGGGGCCGCTCGTGAGGATGGTGCAGGCAAGAAATAAATCGTGCCGGGGGTTAAAGGGTGGCCGGAGACTGGAACATTTTTGGCCGTCGGTGAACTGCCCTATGAGGAGGCGGCGGGGCGGGGGTGGCACGGGCTAGGCCTAGCCCAACTTATGGCTCGGGGATAAGGATGATCCTCTCCTTTTATGTGTCTCACTCCTATCCCCTAGTATATCCCACGTAACTTAACACTCCGGGATAAGAATAAAGGTGGAGAGAGCTATAATTATCTTTTCACTGAGATCTACCCAGTTATATTTCAAATTTACGAGCGATGGAAATTGAGCGTCTTGGCAAGATTCGTAGCCGGGGTTTCCCCTTTTATTAATATATCGTCACACAGGCAAATATACGACAGTATTAATACTTGTGATGAGAAGTCGAAACCGGTCTACTTTACGACGATGTAGTAGGATTTAAACTGAAAACAACACTATATGGTTAGTTTCAGTCATGATGTTTATATGAGAGTAGTGATTCCTCTCCGTCCTGGTGTAATTCGACTACTTCCAAAGCGTCACAAAAATTTTACCATATTCAGTTCTTAATTACTTTCTAAATGCATGTTATAGAATAAGGAAAAAAAAGATTGCAATTTATAGACATAAATTGGTTTACTTGAAGAGGTTGACCTGAACATTCATTGGGTGTAAAGGGGAGTCCAATGTTTGGTTTAGGCCCGTTTCTGTTGCTAATTCAGGCGGAACGCAGACCTCCAGCCGAGAAACCAATTACTAACCCTTCGGTAGTTTCAAAATTCAATTTTGTAATAGGGAAATGCCTGAGTGGCCTACACGGGGCCAATAAAATCGGTAATTTATAACCGTGATTACCATTATTTTTAATATTTGCATTAAAATTAAGTCCCCAGAACTGGGGATATGTTTACAAAACGATTTTTTTCTATGTTGATGAGTAGAGGCATAATTTAACAGTTGTGTGATAAATATATCAGGAGTGATATAAAATAAATTGAACATTTGATACTATGAATCAGCTTTTTTGGGAATTACTTCATTATTTTTCAGAGAAACTACTCTAATTATTTCCACTCAATCCGTGTGTGTTTGTGTGTAATTTGAGGTGTAATAAATTAAGGAGGTGAGCGTGAGAGGAAGTTGGCCAGCTGACCCAGTGACAAAACATTATGCCGGGGGGTAGTTAGGGCGTCTCCCTAACTTAGTTGAAGAACAGACTAAGGTCAAGGAGATCCTTCCACCCCTCCACCCCTCCAACCCCCCGTTACAACTTACAAACCCTCTACTTTACGCCCACGTGTGCGTACGCTTCAGTAGTACAACTGAAACTGCAACTTTTGCGTTTGATTACCACAACTAGACGTAATTGATCTCCATTGACTTACGAAAATTATCAACTATGAGGGTATCAAAATGTTCTTATGGTCAACATTATTGAACAGTTGCCGTACATATTGCATAGTCGTGTTTAAATTTTTGTTAGTAGGAAGGCAACAAGATTTCAACAGCGTGATCCAATATAGGAAATATAAATTGAGGATAAGAAAGCTAATCTCAAGAACGGCTCATAAATTATATATTATATATTTACGTACTAAGATAATTACTAAGATATGAAAACCATAATAATGTGGATGTAAGTAACTTTCGCAAACTGATTTCAGTGACCTGGAAATCCTTCAATTTGTTAAACAGTTTTAAAGTTTTAAGCTCGCTGTTTAACCGCGATATTTTAGATTACAAGAAAGTATTTCAAGTAACCCATTCGTGTGTGAAATGAATTTTCCATTGAAATTCAATTCCGGAAAGCGTCGCATGTGTCGGTAACTTCAGGAAGATCCAAATTAGTAATGCTCCGAATAAGGCTGAATAATGACCTCGCTGGTCTTTCTGTCGGGGACAATTATTATATTATTCTAAAACATATTTCCCAAGTTGGCGCAATAACGTTCTCTCCCGTATTACCCCATTTGCTCGTTACGAAAACGAGCCCTTTACCCCCCCCCCCTGAATCCCAGAGTGCCTTTTATTAAACCCCAAATAATAAAACCGTTGGTAAAATTACCTCGGCTTTGTGTGTCCAGACCTGTGTCTAACTGAACACTGATATATTTCAGAGGCTTATTGCCCTTTCCCTACTTTACCTTTCCTCTCGTTGTCTCTCTCTCGCTCCCTCCCACTTCGGTCTCTATCCCTTTCCCTTTCCCTTTGGTCGGTCGGTTTGTTTCTTTAAAATGAGCGGGCTTATTGTCGGGCCCGAAATTCTGCCTCATCACAGTTAAGCCTACTTTTGCCATTCTTACGAGGCCATCCCCAACCACTCCTTGCACCGCCGATTTTTCCTACTCCTCCCTTCTTTAATATATTCTCTCTAGGCGACGCCCATTTTAATGCATTGTAAAATCTTGATAAACTGCTATATAATTAACGGAGTAATTAAAATGGCTCGTATTTTGTCTAGTTTTGTTATCGTGTTCAATTATTTCAGATCGGTCTATGCTCAAGGATTATATTGTATAACAACTTTGTGCAAAGTCAGTGCATCTCATTGGCTCGATGAACACACAAGACAGTCATAGATAAGAAGAAAGCACGGGACCAAAGGGGTAATGATTTACCTACCCGGATAAGACGACGTTAGTATTTCTTGTTTCAGTACGATGGGTGGGCTTGATTAGCGTAACTCTAGGTATCGGAGCCGTCTCGGTTCTTCAAAAGACAAGAACCTCTCATTTTATAAGTGGTTTTAGCTCCTTAAACAGTGTTTGTCTTGTATAATGAAACGCGGCCCGGACACCCTCTCCACTGGCCCTTCCCCGCCCGCCCCTTCTTAAAAATTGGCGCTATTATGAGACGAGAATAAAATCAGAGCTTATTCCCCGAGGGTCGGTGGGAACAGTCAAACACTTATCTCCGAAATTAAATAAATATATTTTAATTTTAATTTTAATTAGATAAAATAATTTCCCCCGATGGGCTAAACCAATACAATGGAAACTGGCGATGTATTTTGAAGGATACCGCACACGACACTTTATCAATTGTAGTATACTAAATTAATTCATTTCTTTCGAAATGTATTAGCATAGCGGGTTTGGCCTGAACGATTCGATTATAATATGAAACGAATAATGTTTAAACAATAATTTATTTATTCCGCCCTAAAAATATTCATTTACGAGCACTCCCTTCGGGAATACCCTCACCACGATAAAATGAGCTTAGGAATTTGCGAATAATATCATTTCTGGTAATAAATTAAATCGTATAAGCCAAAACTGATACCAATAATATGGATTTTTAAAAAGAAAAAAATTCGCCAGCAGTTGCACAGTGAGATTCCCTCGAAACAAGAAACCGAAGTGTCGAATTTTCAGAAGTAGAATAAGTTTTTTGGCCCAGTTCGAAATCCTCCGGGGATTTTTTTATGGGATATTTTGTAGTTGCCACCTCTTGTTTTAGAGGGGGGCGGCGGCTAATGCCGGCCGGCCCATCACGCTCCGCTTCACCACCTTCAATCGGACTCGGAAAAAGAAGAAGTCCCCTTCAACTGATGTTTCCGGCTCGATCATCGGCCTACCGGGGGGGCGGCGGGGGTCTCCCTTGCATACCCTTCTTTTCCACTCCGCCTCCCACGGTTTCAATCACGCCCCCGCTCCGTTCTGACGAAATTAAATCTTTTTCCTCAAGCTGTAACGCCTTACAAATCGCCGACCCCAATCCGACAAGGTATCTTTCCGCGGCAGCGAAAAGACTGGCTTATATTTTCAATATGGGAGCTTTTCCACTCCCTCGACGTCCGAGGCCGAGCGCTGATTTTACAAATGGCATTCTCTCGATAAATACGCGAAGAAACCTAGATAGAAAACTACGTAATAGATTATGTTGTCAACGGATCGTCTAATATCTATATTCTTGGAACAGAGTGCTGCGTGGAAATAAGCGATGTCCAAATACGCGTCGTGGATCGGCTTACTTGACAACAGGAAGCGCCCCGGCGGCTGACAGTAGGGACGGACCGACGGGCACTTTGTTAAAACGGTGGCTTAATTACAAAGGTTAATTAAAGCCATTACTTATGACGACATGGAGCCGTGGCAAAGGCCAGGGCCAGGGCCTAGTGGCGGTGGCGGTGTTGGTGGGTCGGCGCCAGCACTGAAGTTTAACAACTTTACAACAGTTGGGTTGGCGCGGGGAAGAGTTACAATCAGTCTAACTAAGTCGAGGCCCCTTCAACCGACCCCTTATATACATAGATATAAGCACACGCACGCACACACACTCACACCGGTTATACATTATAAGCCCAGAGATAGTGAACAACGGATTAAACCCAAAGGACTCGAGAGAGTAACGGAGAGAGACAGAAAATGGGTATAGACTGGAGCCAGATAAGAACGGCGGCGTTAATAAGAAAACAGGGAACATGTTATTGTTACGGAAGATAGTCTCTGACCGAGAATATATTGTAAACATTAAGAAAAATAAAAACCTTTTTATGGCAATAATTAGAATTTTTTTAGTAGCTAGATTTATTAAATTCGCGATTCTCATAATAAAGAAACAAATTTAATTAGAAATACGAGTAAAACTGGGAATCTAGACTGGGGTTATTTTCAGCAGAAACCCGTGTAATGTTCCAGTATAAATGCTCACCGTAATGCCGTCATTAATTAGGGGAATTAAGTTATTTATACTGGATGAGCAGTATAAGCTATTACTAACTGGGATATATATAAAACAAGAGGATGATCACTATATATAAGTGCTATTAAAAGGAAATTCGCGCCCACTCATTTGGTCGTTGAGGTCGAGCTTCCCGTAAGAATTTTCTCCTAATAGAATATTACAATTATAACACCACGGAAAATTTGCGAATGTGCCAAAATTCAATAGAAGTTCCTTGATTGTAAAATACTAGGATAGACCGATAATCTAGCATCCATCTTCCGGATTTAGACATTTAAAATCTGTGCTACCACTCGTCTCAATGTTCTTATCGTATGTTCATATTAAATTGTAGATTTCTAAATAATCCACATACTCAGTTGGTTTGAATCTATAATTCTAGCACTATATCATAAAATTAAAAGCAAATGAATTCATTCTCAGTTATTAATAGAAAGGTTTGCGCAATAAGCATTTGAAAATAAGCCAAAACCAAGTCGAGTTGTATAAATTTGTTCCGATTCCATTACCCGTGTTCACGAACACATTTCTATTGTATATTCGGCTGTGAACACTTGGGAAGGAGGTAGATAGCACATTTAATTTTTAATTTTTACTCGGGGATGGCGTAAAGTTTCCTTTAAGTCTGCCGTTAGTGGGGCTAAGCGCGTACTTTAATATAATTTTTATCGCCGACTCCGGCAGACGTTTAAGGGCCGCTACTCAACGGCGACGCCCCGATAAGCCCGAAAGATAATATTTAAATTACCGAAATATTAAAAAGCTGTTAACGAGCCACCGAGGAACACAGATAGACCGCCAACTAGACTAATCTGAAGAAGATTCTTCTCTGACAGATTTCAAATTCTGTTTGACCTCGGATAATACGCCCAGTCAATAAAGAGCTAATAAATAAGAAATATTTTGTATTGTTCGAAAATACTCAAAATCGTTCCTACAAGGATGCATTGGAATAAGAGACTAAAAGTAATGGCATTTCTTTTTAATTTCTATTTCAGTGCCAGATCGCAATTATGTTAAGGCATACACCTACTGTTTATGATTTATCTTTTAATTCTAGGGTAAAATATTTCTTGAGCTTTCAGGGAATGACGACTCAATTATATTAAAGGGTAGGCTGCCGGGTGACAATAGGGGAGGGACACACGTTTCCGCACACGTCCACAGGGAAAATCGGTTATTGATTTTCACTAACGAGGTGTTAGATGCTTCCATATGTCGGTTAGAAATGGATGTTTTATTCGCTAAAACCGAAAACAACAAGGATCCCGGAACAGGGTTTCTTACAAGTCTATTATGTTTTTAATGACATTTATTGATCTACTGAGATGAATTCTGAGATATTATAGTTTTTAACAGATATTTCTTCACGAATTCCGCCTAAGAATAGAGCTGTTTTACAGTATATTAGCCAGTTCTGTTTTAAATTCGTGATTATGGGCGAGGTTGAAGAGGGTTTGCCCTATATTTGTAGCTGCCCATAATGGGCGACTGACCGTAGAGTGGGGATAGTCGGTTTTGAGCTTGATGAAGGGAAGCGAAAGGGGGGGGGGTTGGAAGTGTAGGGAGACACGCTCATTAATATATGAGGCCGTGTTATCTGAGCAAATACACCCCTGTTGACTTATTCCTCTCCACGCCCCTACCCCTCAGTAAACCTCCCGGCTACCGCCCCTAAAATCCAGCTCCTCTACGTACTATCGGTTCGCCCCCTCCGGTCTCTCAACCCCGCACTTCCTTCTCACATTCGGAATTAGTTCGCTCCGAGGACGACGGCTATGGTTGGCTGAAAGGGCGGGGAGGGTGTCTTTATATAAGAAATTGTAAACAGTCGAGGGTGGCGCTCACGGCGGTTATAAGGGATGCGAGTCACAGTGCAAATTTGTATAAACCACGAGAAAATTAAACACCGGTGTTGCGAGTGCAGAAGTGACTCTGCACTGGGTTAGAGGCAGGATGGGTAGACTCGCTTACAGATAAGAACCAAGAAGTTAGAAGTTCCGTGAGAGGAAAGAGACACTCAAAATAACTCTTCAGGTGGTTCAAATTCGAAGCACCAGTGTGGTGTACATTTCCTTGTTGCGTTTTAAATTTTCAAGGTATCATCTGAATAAGAAATCTGTGATACCTCTCTGGAAGTCCATTACAATTTTTGAAAGAAGCAAATATTATTAGAATTAATTGTTGTCTATGATACTGATTAATATTGGGACATAATGGCATTCACAACCATTTAATTTCATGACCGTATTCAATATTTATCTCATTATAAGGCCGTTTAACTCATTATAAGCGGAGTAAAACCGGTCTAGCGGAAGCCAGGGTTGTTTTAGCTAAGTGCTTAAAGTAATTAGAAATTCAGAGTTGCACTCTCCGGTATCGCAAGGCATTTTCCTTCAATTGTAAATATTACAAAATTAATAAAAGTGCATGTATTGACACACACAACAGAAAACTAATATATAAATAATGCGGGCATGAAAAAACTACCATAAACAATTATTGACTTGGTGGACGCATTACGAGATATCGTTTTACGAGATCGTCGAAAATATTACATAATTTACAGAATTTGCAGTGGAAAATTAAGGGAATTAGAAACAACACCGGAAATTGTGTTGCATTTCGGTTAAAATTAGGTGCACACTTTGCGGCCGGAATTATTCCAATTTGGTTTAAATAACAACTTAATAGAATAATCAATGTACTAGACCTCGTTTCACATCCCGTATGCCGTCTGGATACCAGAACCAGAAAGGGAGGTAGAGAGAAATAGTCATTATCAAATTGGTTAGGTAGGGGGCTGTGTAGCCGAATGGCGGGGGTGGAAGAGATCGCCCGCGTGGAATGTTAAACAGAAAACTCCTTCCTAGAGTTATTCTAGGAAGAATTTCCCAATCTACTGGCAGGAAAAAGTCAGTTTCTTTAATGGCCAGGCAGGGAGGCCGGGAGTCGATTGATTAGGTCGGAGGGAGGCGGGAGGGACATCCCATGACTGGGAGTGACTCATGACTCGTGAGGGGTTTGCACCCCCCTCAAGGGCAAAAACCCACCTGAATTGAAGTTTTCAAACCCGGGGGGGGGGAGCACCGTCTAATTAACCTTGCTCGGACCCCACACACCCTTCGGGCTGACCCTATGAAACAAAACCGGATTCGGCGTTGTTCCTTTTTTCGGATACCGGTGTCAGAGGAAACCGTTACTTGATCCGCCTAATTACAATCTATGGTTAGATTTTCAGTTTTTCCCGTCTGAAAAATTTGAGACATTTTATTTAAAAAGCGTCGCTGAACCTTGTTCCCCATTGATGTGACTGCAGTATTGTAATACTGCAAGTAATTGAAATGTTAACGGTAATATTTGACCACGTATACGCTAACCATAAATAGGTACTAAATTCATAATTAATTAGGTGGTTAAAAAATGTATTCCATCCTGCAGTGTTACCATAAATAACACAATTTCGGTTTTTTATTATAGAAAGCAACTATATAACCGTTACTTCAACGTAAATAAATCATATTCTATATCATTAACTAAAATTCCTAGTGAGTAGTTCTCCAATAATGTTGCCACCAATCCCGTATTTAAACTCGAGAGAAAAACATTTATTTTGTTACATTAGGCTGTTGGAGAATTACCGCTGGAAGGGAATGTATTCCGATCGAATGGTAACGTCGCCGGGTTTGCGGAAGATGGGCAGAATTTTAAACAGAAAACTATTGGAAGTCTCCAGTTTAAAAGGCGCGGAGCCCGGAAGAATTTCCCAATCTCTTGTGAAGGGAAGAGGCGGTAGTGAGGTGGGGGCCCTTAAGGGGCCGCTGTCGATTGATAACCCGGTGGCCCTTGCCGGGGACTAGAAGGGCCACCGGACACACCCGGTGATGGATTGAAGCCCGCCCCCACGACACACACACGCGCGTCGGGGCACAGAGAAACTGGCATGATACGAGCTGATATCAACCCTACCGAGCGCACCTGAGATCCCCGGCACCCATTTTACGCTTAAATCATCATATAAGAAACGTCCCTCTCCAACCCTCCGGCTAATTAATCTTGTTCGATTCACACTTTCTATTACAGGGTTCCATTACTACTTTCACAAGAAACCTTTTTTTTCACTCTTTTATCCCTTTGTACTGTGTATTACACTGTACTCGTATTAATATTTAAATAAGTTATCTATCGACTCGGATTTT
The DNA here is from genome assembly GCA_019843655.1 of Lethocerus indicus. NCBI lineage: Eukaryota > Metazoa > Arthropoda > Insecta > Hemiptera > Belostomatidae > Lethocerus > Lethocerus indicus. Next base: position 25,870,874 of record JACDQD010000003.1, on the reverse strand, counting down.
TGTTTCCACATTCTATCATAACAAAAACATTTTTATAGTAACATATTTCGTAACAACATATATATTTACTAAAAAAAAGATGCGACTTTTTTTTGATTTTTTTGATTTAGAGATCAGGTTGGCCAGGGAAAGTAAAAATCTGTACTGTATGTATTAGAATAACTAATAATTTTTAAGAATTATATAGAAAAAATAAAAAAATAATGTAGTTAATACAAAATAGTAAGAAACCGATACAAAAAGATAAGGAATGAAATTGATTTGAAAAAATAATCTAAAAATACAGATTCGAACATAAAATTCTGTGTGTGAATAAAATCCTTATATAACAATGACTATTCAAATACATCTATTGATTACTAAATTGATTGAAGCTAAATAAACATAAGTAAGCCATTTCAAAAAATTAAACATTATATTTTATAATTTTGTAATGTATGGTACCGACAAAATGAATTATGTCGCCTATATGGCGATATACGAGTGCAAAGGGTTATTGTTACAACTATAAAATTATTCAACGAGCAGCATTGATATAGGCACTAGCTACAATAGACAACAATTAGAGGAGAAACCCACTGGTTCCTCCCTTTTTATATTACTTTTTTTATTTTTTAAATTTTATTTATTTAAACATTTAGGTCGCGTGGCCACTTCCTTTTCAGGCGTCTGTAAGGAATGTTTGGGATGTCGGAAGATAGTAGGGTTTGGACTAGTGGATTAGGGTAATGGCTGAGTCGTGAGTGGAAATTGCTGTATCGTTGTATGGCAAGGTCTCGGATAAACGGGACTTTAAGATCTGTGCGTAGGGTAAGGTTGGAGACATAATAGGGTGCGTTGGTTATTGTCCTTAATATTTTTGACTGTAAGGTAAGAAACCTTTCCCCAATTCTTTATACTACAATTAATCATTTACCTTTCGCAATATTTGCATTAAAAATCAAGATTATAAACATTCTAAATCACTACTAGTATTTTATATTAAGACAAAATTGTTCGAGCAACGTTGAAAACATTCACGTCGGAACTGATCGTACGCGTAATCTGAAAATGTTCCGAGGGACTGTTGTTGAAATTCGTTCGCAGTGAAAGGAGAAAGCATTAAAAAATTGTTGCTCGGTCGGTGATGGCCCACCTGCTGAAGAAATATTCGGCCGAAAAAAAACCGGGACCAAAAAAAACTGCTCCAAGAAGAAAAATATTCGGGACGGTAATAGAAATGGAATTATCTGGCGAGGGAATCCAAGTTGAGAGAAGGGAATTAAATTTCGGCCCGAGCATTCCAACTACGGGGAAAACCTATCGGGCGTTTTAAATATTTGTCTATAACCGATTAAATACACTTGTTAGCAATGGTCCTGCCCCGATTCTTTTTATTTCCAATAAATGGTGCACTGGTGATTATTTATGGCTTCAGAATCACACATCAAGGATCTCTACACCGCAGTCTCAAATATTATATATCCATTATTTAGTTTTTCCTTAGTAATGTATAGTAAATAATCCCAACGTATGAAGGATTTTAACTATTCTCATGCTGGTATAATTGTCTCTATCTCTCGATCGGTTATTCAAACAGTCAGCCTGTTTTTCGACTCTTTTCGCACCTCTTTTCACGGTCCTCCTGGTTATGAATGTTACACATTTAAACAATAATTATATTCGAATGGATATAGTGAAGTTTAAGCACGGAAAAATATTAGCACTCATTCCTGGGACTGCTGGGTTGCTGAGCCTAAACATCGAAATATAGAATAGTTCTGGAAGTTTACTGAAAATAATTTAAGTTTCTAAACGCAACCTCGGACTGATATTAAGAATCGATCCGACACTGCAACTCTTTGAGTACGATATAAGCCGTGTCAAATACCCAATCTAACTTCTTTCTTGATATCCTGGCTGGAGTGATGTTGGTACACCATTTTTTATTGGCTCAGATTTGAAACTTCACACAAAGTTTTCATTGCAACCTGCAGGGATATTTTAATATTTGCATTCTCTCATAAGTGTATTACTGTGTATAGTTTTATATATGTGTTCACAGAGAGAGGTATTAACGTATAACGATGATTTCCAATATCACTACGCGTCAAGAATAGTTGGATGATGTATAATATGATAATTCAATATGCATCGACGATACTTTATGGCTAATATATTTTATATATGGGGCCATCTATATCAGAGCTGTACCGCTCCGGAGTTGCGGAGACGTTTTTAGCACTGATTTTGGGTAGGAATTCGGTTGAACTGGACATTAACCGAGTTAATGGTTTTACTTAGAGAGGGGCCGTCCGTGCAACACGTGGAAGTGCTCTACTCCTTTCTTTCCCACTCACATAGACTGGGCTCTCTCTCTCTCTCTCTCTCTCTCTCTCTCTCTCTCTCTCTCTCTCTCTCTCTCTCTCTCTCTCTCTCTCTCTCTCTCTCTCTCTCACTCACTCTCTCTCACTCACTTGCTCAGGTTAAAAGCCCTAACGCTAAGTCTGAGTAGTTCCGCTCGCCTGGGTTCTAGCCCTAATGCCAGACCCGGACTTAAATTTGAACTAAACTTACCTCTTTCTTTTTCCCTATTGTCTGAAAAAATAGTATTACGCACTCTCCTCTGTTCTGATCAACATTCGATCAGTCCGTTCCTAAAATCTATGTAGAAAGGAACACTCGATTTAGGAATATAAATTATCTCTCATGTTTGCAATTCGGAAGGAAACTACAAATACGCTAGATACTGTTAATAATTTCCAATACATAAATCGTAGTTATTATAATATCTCATTTAAATGGAATTAAATTAATAACGTAACGGTCAATGGAATATTATGCCAGATATTAGCACACTCCAAAAGATATTTCAGAAATAGAATCAACTATCTCAAAGTAATATTTTCATTAACTCGATATACTTGTACCTTTTTATTTTTGTTAATGGAAACATTCTTAAATTGGAGAGCTCATTTTTACCAAAATCTTATTCCAGTTAAAATGAGAATCTATTTAATGGTAATTTATTATTAATTATCTGTAATTAATAAGGCAAAATTTCGACTTTAGATGTATTGTGATTGTGGCTGCTGGAATGGAGAATTACTGATGGTGGATTTATTGTGTAAAAGAGAAAATTTGATACCCTTGAATCTGAAATATTAACCAAAATAATAAGTATTTGAAAGTTGCCATATATGAGAGTCTGTGATTACCACCCATCAGGCGCTGCAAGATTTTGTTTCTGACAAAGTGGATTATTGTTTTTCGCTTTATTATAAAATGCGAACATAAAAATTAGGGCAGATTCATTATTGTACATAATCGAGAGTTGCAAGCCTATTTTACTTATTTTGGTACACGTAATATTTTAGTTTTATAATAATTTAACAGGGTAAATTATTGGATTTTTTCAGGAGATAGAAAATATAAAACCAAAATTTCGACGTTTGTTACCTACACGGGAGTTCGAGTAAGCGCTGCGGTAATTTCTTAAGCCGTGGAAGGTATTTTGTAACTGCGCGAGGGGTGAGATTATTGTTATAACGGCGATGAATCGAACCGGGCTTTTTTTTGTCGCGTAGAACAACGGCTGAAGGCGGACAAACACTCTCGAGCCGCAGGGAAAAAAGCCGAGGCAAAACCGGGGGAATTGGCCCGGCAAACGGGGGACCATCCCAAACCTTTTTACAAAGCCCAGAGCGGCTGGTACTTTTTTTTTATATATACCTTTGCTTTCCGACCCAGTTCCAAGGGGGTCGATGCTGTATCGACACATAAGCGTCGACCGTAGCGTCTGAAGTTAATTCTTTCAATATGTGTCCAAGAGAGGTATCTCGAGCTATACTGAAACATTTTACCCATTTCCATATAACTTATTTATGCGGGTATTTTATTAATTTGACATTAAAATTGAAGTGACCGCGCAGTAAGGATGCAAAATTCTGCCCTTGATTTTAATAAAGTTAGGGGAATAGGAATTCTTTTTTTTAACCTTTTTATTTTTGTACAATCAACTACATAAAGTTATTGTTACAAATGTTGAGTGTTTTCTTTTCACGTGAATGTCTCGATAAAAGAGACCGCCCAATGATGGCACTTTTTTCACATGAGCAGTTTACGGCTTCGGACTAAGATCTCTGGGCCAGTGGCGTTTGAGCCGACGCGGGGGGGATAATGGATGGGTAAAGGAGGAAAGGGACTGAACGAGTGGATTTGGATGTGGAGAGAGGCGGGAATGGAATTTAAGGAAGCGTGATTTTGCGACTTCGTCGACTGTCAGTGTATTGAGGTCATTATGGATTGTTCGGTTAGAAACATACCAGGGAGCAGGATTAAGTTACATATCCTTAAGCAGGAACATACCAGCATTAAGGATGGTAGGAAGGACTTTTGACTGGAATCTCTGTATACGGGCGATGTTGAATTTCTTGGCGGAACCCCATAGTTCTATTCCGTAAGTCCATGTCGGTTTTAAAATGGATTTGTATATTGTCAGTTTGTTGTCTATTGTAAGTTTTGATGTCCTTTTCAAAAGAGGTCTCAGCAGTCCAAATTTGCGATTGAGATCTGTTCTTTTGAGTCGCGTATGGGGGTTCCACGTGAGTCTCTTGTCTATGTAGAGTGCCAGGTAGCGAGCCTGCTGTCGGGTGGGAATAGAAGCATTGTTGAACTGAACAGGAGGGCAAAGTTGTCGACGTAATGGGAATAGGTTAGATGCAGAAAAATGTGCGGTAATCCAGGGTTGTTTCATCAGAGAGGGTAAATCGGGCACGACCCGGTAGTTAAAACGGTATGGAGCACTCATCACCGGTAAATGTAAACCGCTCGCATCTTCTGGTCAGATAAATTATTTGCTCACATTTCTGGAGAGGAACGCTCCGTTTTATTTACCCCCACCGGCGTTAGGGGATGGGGTGCCGGTTAGGCCACGCCAAATATTTCCGCTTTAGTCACGTTTACCCCATTACGATGGGGGTGGAGGGTTGCTCGGCAGGCGGGGCGAGGTTGGTTTAAGTCAATTTGTTCAGCTATTTAGAGCGGCGGCCAACTTTTACAAGGAAAAGTCCTCAAACCGCAATTGCGGTCTCCGGCGGCACCCTCCCCCCCTCCGCCACCACAGCCACAACTTGGCCACCGCTTGAATTAAACAGGGGATCCGGGTCTCGCTCTCTAAATACTGGATTCGTTTATATTTCGCATACTTAACATTCTTAAGTGTCCTTCATTCTTTTCGGTTACTATCGGAGCGATGTGTCTCTCAGCAACGCGGGAATTATCTGGGACATTAATCGAATCAAGTAAAAACGACGCGCGACATAATAACGCATTCTCTAGTATTAGAAGGATCTCATTCGTTTCAAAATATCATTGCATGCCAGAATTTCTGTAACAACTTTTTTTTCAAAATTCTGCTTCGAAGGTAACTCTCAACATGATGTACAACAATACCAGGCTCTGTACGTGCCACAAATGTTGGGAAATTTCATGTGAAATTCGTTCAAAATTACTGTGATTCGTAAGCTTCGCCCATCACTAAGATCTTCCAAACCCAAATTAACCTTCGTAATTCTCCTCCAATTATTGTATTATCCAATTATGTATAATTCCCGGTGGTGGACCGAATTTCCATTCGATTATAAATTGAATATATGTAGCAAGTGATTTCTATTCTACATTCTTTTATTTACTCCCGAACACGAATATTTACGGTTGATTAGCATTGAAATGGGCAAGCGACAGTGGCCGAATCAACTCGCTGTGTCTCTGGAATCTGTCGGTTGTGCGGTGCTATCAGTTCGTTAGTACTTTCGTGCCGGCCAGTGTAATCGACTGTAGTCATAGACAATAATTCTCAATATTTTCGTTATCAGCACCGACAGCGTTGGGCGCCCTCTCCGGTGACACGTCCCAGCTGTAAATTCAATGGAAGGAAGCGAGCGGCAGTTAGAGGGGCCCACCACCTGAATGAAAATTACTGTCTTAACTTTCAGGGAGCAATCCGCCCACCGAATGGTATGGGCGGGGGTGGGAGAATTAATGCGATACAAAAAAGTGAAAAAGGAAACAGAAACAGTTTCCGAAAAGAATTGAGAATTACAATGGCCGAGAAATTGAATAATTGGGTTCCGAGGGAAAAAGTAACTGTTTTGAGAGCGAACTATTTTTGTTAAGGGAAGCGGGGTCTGATTTATAAACTAAGGTTTAAATGAGAATAAGGGGCCCAAATAATTCATTTGAAATTGATAATTTAGGAAACAACATTTTGCAATAGAATAATAACAATTACTTTTATTGTAAAATCCCCTCTTTAGGAAATCGGCTTGAAAGGGATCCTTTTGCTATTGAGTGTCTCGACTAATTAATTGATTGTCTTTTTTAACGATTCTAATAATTAGATACCTGAGTTATTATATGACTGCATTGAGTGATTTTTGTTATCGTAGCGTGAATATATCGGCAAATAAGTATGTAAAAATAAAAAAGTAAGATAATTTAATTAAATGTTGTTCGGCGTATTTGCAAATCAATATAAATGTGGTAATTTCATAGTATAATTTAGGTGTGTACCTCAGTTACAAAACGTTAAATTTTTTAAAGAATACAGTTCTATTCTGCAACAAACGCAGGATTTGTTCGGTAATAACAGCGTCATTGGATTAAAAAGAATATCTTCATGATCGTATGATTAATTTAGGACGTGCTAAAGTCAGCCGTATTCTGCGTGGTTAATTAGACGTGCGCCGAAATCGGGCCCTGAAATGTAGCACGTGATGAGCAACAAACATTTGGGGTAGGAGAGCTTAGCCGGCGGTGCCCAGATAAGGTCGGTGACAGATACCTTGGCGACTAGTGTCAATATTATTAGCGCTGAATTGCTACTACTGGGCGGAGTGACAGCAGTTTACTTTACATTAGTCAGATTGGACGGACGTGGAAGGACGCCAAGTTCGACCAGACTGAATTCCTCTCCTCCAACATAGCCATATCCCAACCCAAAAGCGCAAATAAAAAACCTGGAACTACAGTGCGTTAATAAGAATTTGATGAAAGGATAAATTAATGAATTGAGCATTGTTATTGTCTAGGTTATTTGGAAACAATATGAATTTATTTTATATTTTTCTCGACACGGCTTTTTCCATTCACCGAATTACATCCTGTACACCAGTTTCTATTTGCAGAATATAAGGACTTCAAGGTTCTTATTAGTGATTAATAAAAAAGAATATTTTACTTACAATCATCTAATTCTCAGGCTAATTAATATGAATTTTCTAATTACTTAATTAGAATTGTTTCTTTATGCTAATAGTACAATAGCATCAATACAATTATGATATATAATAAATACAATTTATTGTTATAACCCTGTTTGTCGTGTTAAATAAAAAAGGAAAGGAATACGTCGTATACGCTGGACGTCATATTGTCTTCAATAAGGCGTTCGTTGGTCGGTAGGCCAGTGGAAATGGATACGGTGGGTGGGGGAAAGGTTGGAAGGGAACTCCCGGAAAAATTCAAGGTGAAATCCGTTTCACGGTGTATTGGTGAAAAGCCGCCTGAGCGTGAAACGAAGTCCTCGTACACCGCACCGCGCGTTCCTTCTTCAGACTTTACGAGAACCTAACAAAGTCAGCCGCCGGTTTCCACTGAAACCCCGCACCGGTCTAATGGGGAGACCCCTCCGCTGAAGAAAAAACCGCAAAAACAACGAAGATGTGGAATTTTCGTTCCCCCGCAGAAGTTCTTTAAGTGATTTTAGACTTATAAAATAATATACGGCGTACAGGCTCGCTTGTGCACGGAACGTCTTTCACTAGGGACTACTGATTTCAGAACGCACCTATTGCGTCATTAATTTTCTCGACATATAAAAGTAAAACGCAAATGAATGTATATAATTGTACGTTTTATATAATATATTTTTATAATTATATTTCCAATCAATGCAAAATATTTCTTCGAATCATGGCGGCCAGCTGCGAAACAACCCGGGAAAAAATATTCGGATGGTCGGAGGGAAGTGTGAAATATTGTAGGAAGCGGTACGGGGGTTTCGGATTAGGGGGCGGGTTTGACTGGTAACAGTTACAAATAGAGTTGGGCTGGAGCAGTTTTGTTTGAACGGCTAACCTGTTCAACCTAAATAATCGGCTTTCATTTATTTGGGCCTCCAGCCGGGGCCTTGTTCGGCTCCGTGTGCATTTTTTTGACATAAAGAGACCGAGCCGAGACCAAGTTTTTGCCGCCGATTTGCCGGAGCGAACGCCGGTTTCCCCAGACCGTTTCTCCAACTGCTGGATGTTTCGGTTTGGATGAGCTGCAGCCTTCAAAAATAAAAGCAGTCTCCATAATTATATCAGATTAAATATGCGTAGTAATATCTGTTTATTTTGTAATCGACGTGTTGTTCCAAACCGACACCGCTAAGACGCTGTATTCTTTTCAACCCTTACCGTGAAGAAATTAAGTGAAAAGAACTAGAACATTTCTAATTATATTATCCAGCTCATTAAGAAATATAACTGATAATCTGGAGCTGTGATACAATGTAACTAATGCGAATATTTTTATTGTAAATATCAGTTTAGTGTATTCTCCCTACTCCGTACAGAAAATATTGACAAAAGATCCGTTTGGAAATAGGATATTAAATCAATTTATATTTCACTTAGATGTCAGTAATTCTTGAGTGTTACTACCACTCGTTTTCTCGTATAAGAAAGGAATGCATTATTATGCCAGAAAAGAACTTTAATAAGTAATTTAAACCGTATTAAAATTGACAGGGTTTACACATCTTTTCTATATCGTAAACTCCAACCGACGTCTTAGTTAAACTTCAGTAATCCACATACATTCTAACACTGGCAGATTGTATATATCGTCGCCAGCTCTTGTTATGGACAAAAAACTTACAAAACCTATTTTCCGTTGCGAAACTATGATTTGAACAGCAGGAAAGTTAGATCAGTCCTAAGAGGGGTAATTGTGCCGCTCGAAGACAAGGGCCCTGAACGCGTTTTCCGGGTGACAAATGGGGCTCGTTAATTTAAGGACAAGATGTCTCCGGGCGTTGATTAGTCGAGTTTGGAGATTGAAGCCGGCTAAGTGTGATACCTTGCGGGGGGCAAATATTAACGGCGCCCAGAAATTTAATTAAGAACCGGCGCCGAGAAGAGGACGTTTCTCCATCCGAGAATACTTCAATTGCCCCTAATCAAGCCTAAAATACGGACCCGCACACACACACACACACACACACACGTCCAATCCTCTCAACGAGTTAATACGACGGGCGGATGGTGGGGGTTGAAGAACTTAACTGTTATTTGTCCCCCAGGGCCGAGCGATGGCTTTAATTAATTCGCGACTCCATAAATTACAGGCCGGACAGCGCCACTAGCGGCGGTAAAGTATGAAAACCGTGGTGCGATTGTCATAGCCGAGGATTTATGCTTGATTTAGGGACGGGTTGTATTCACTCGACACGAAGGACTGCAAACATATTGTAGGCCACCGATTAAGGAAGGCTTATTCATGCCCACAGAACAGTTTCACGATAAAGGAATGGAATTATATTGGTTTAACGGAATAAATCAATAAAACTGCTGTTTATATACACGACCTTAATAATTTTCCTAGGTGTTAAAATCAGTAATGTAAGCCGAGTAATTACATATTAAACTTCTTCTTTATATAAGTCGACTTATTTACTTCGATCGGATCATTCCCAGTGCGCTAAGTACTCCATCTGCTTACGAATCAACGTCCACAACACGCCAGTGTATGCACCTGCCAACCACTATGCATGTGAAAAGAGTAATAAGAAAGTTACCTCCTGTAAAACTCGACGAAGTTTATGACTACCACCTATAATATATAGGACTGAAAATATTATCAGGGTAATCTTGGTGAAAATCCTTCTTGAATGGCCTGTTGTCGTAAATAATATACGAGATGGGCTGACATCACTTCGACGGGGAAGTCCGCCATCACCAAAAGCATTAATATTTAAATTACTTTTTTATCCATAACAGTAATGAGGGCTCTGAAATAACAATAAATTTAATTTCTGACACACACACAGATGTTCACAAATGTTAATATAATTCTGGGAATGTTCTGTAAAATAATTTAATATATATAAATGCTGTAGATACATTTGAACGTGTTGCAATTTATAGACGTACCATCGAATAATATTTGTACTTTAATGACATAATTGTATTCAGTTCGTGGAATCCGATCTGGAATTTCTGTTGGGAAATTTATTAAGAATTTATGTTATTCTCTATATATTTATGTCTGATTACAAGCCAGAAATGGACGTATCAAAGTGAATGAGGCAATAAATGTATTTGGGAAGTTTCATTGGAATAGGTCCTGGGAAAGGGGCCGAGTTGTCCGCTGGCTGGGAGGACGGTTCTAATTAATCGACCGCAATCAGAGAAAATTTACCTAACAAACTTGTGTTTTAGACATTTCGTGTTTCTAACGAGCTACTTCATGCCGAGGCCGGCCTTCCGTCCACAACCGGGATGCTAGAAATAGTACAAAACAGTATTTCAATAAACGTCCGATAAAGTAGGCGAAAACTATTTCTCAAAATGCATAATTCATATCATACCCCGGTATTCACGCCTGGAGAATCATCCCAATCAACTGACTGTGACATTGTATTGAAAACCGGGAATACTCATTTTACTCCGGAATATTCAACACATTTCAATAGATACCTCCTATGATTATAAAATCCATATACACTGTATAAACACTCACGTATATGTGGCGTTAGGATAATTTGAATAGGATTTCATTTCTGATTCGGGAAATCTCATTTCCGATTTGTGTGCAACGTTATTTAAGGAATCATAATTTTCATTAATTAGCAAGCCTCTGATGGGGTACCTTAAACACATAACTTTGACAATTGTTTCAGTTTATAGTAATTTTCAAGAAGTATTCAAAAGAATAATTTAAACTATTTATTTCTAAAGGAAAACTACAACATTTATATTCTTCTTATGAAATAATTAAATAATTCCCTATTAAATAATTTTACACTCTGCCATTTATATATAAAAAATATTTCATCCCGACTTTTGTAGACTCTGATTCAAATCCATATTGCACAATGACACGAAAATCCCGAGAATCAAAATTCACAAAGGGAAAGTTGAATTAACTACCACCTTTGTCGAGACCGCAAAGTTATAATTAACCACCATCACTTATGTCTATCCGGCCTGATAATACCGGGTTACGTATGGTTAGGAATTATATAATCGTCCGCGACAAAATACGAGGCGTAAAAATCCTCTTGGATTCAGTGACATAGATCAAGACTGGGGAAAAAAGTAATCTCTTCGTAGATTACTCTTGCCCTGGGGAGAGTACATTTTTTTGCCCATCGTTGGAAACTCGCTACTAAACTAAGCAAAACGATTCTTAGGAAGAGGGGGAGTGTTGGCAGTGGGCTGCAGTGGTGAGGGGCACAGACAAAAGGAAAGTGTCAACGAAGCGCTGCCTCCAGAAAATGTAACCCCCGACCGGAAAAGTGTGAGAACGGGTAAGATAAAAATTTTGAATTACACGAAGGAAAACCTCGGCGGAAAACTGGGCCTGGTTTATGGGCGAAGTTTTAACGGGGGCGCAGACTAGATGAAACTACCCCTTTTAGCTCCGGTCCCCTCGGCTCCGACCCCTAAGTAGACAATTAAATAAGGGAAAAATGTTTTTCCGATGATAAGAAGACAAAACAGCCGGCTCGAGATAGGCCGACTGGAGCTGACAAATTCCCTAATTTCCATTTAAATAGCATTGGTCTAATTATCGGTTTCAAATCAGTAGAATACAGCATTTCATAAATTACAATAATATAATTCAAATAATCCGACCACAGTTCCTAGCTCTGTAGACTGATACTGATCATTCCTTAATTACAGATTATATGTACGCCACTTGAAAAAGTCCTTAACAATTTAAAATAAACCAATAAATGGCATCAATAAACCTAAAGCATTAAAAATAGATATATTTTTAGAACTGTACGCGGATTTTCACTCAGGTTGCCCAGTAACGTAATTCTGAAATAGTTCCCTTTATATTCTCCATCCGGGCATTAATAGATCCTAAGCACTCAAATCTATTTTTCAGTTAATTCATAATTTCAAATACATACCTGATCAAAATAAAATGAACACACACAGATATTTCAAGAGCTAATTATGAACTTAATATTTACAATAATGAATATCCTATGAAAGAAAATCGGAGAAATTTAAATTCCCATTCAAATTTGCAGTTGTGTCCCTAATGGGTGGAAGGAGTCGCGATTGTGTTTCGGAATCAAATGGCTGCAATTCAGAAGAGTGCAATTACTTGAATGTAAATTATTTATCAGTGTTAATAACTCTTTCTTGGTAATGATTTGTAGTCCGTTCCAAGAATCGTGTTTCTAAATGGTAAATCGGGGGAATGAAATGAAGGATTCGCGAGCGTCATTAAGCACTAGATAAATGAGTGAACTGATAGAAGAAATCATAGATTTTATTCATATAAAATGACATACATAAAGCTAATGACTACATTAATTAATTAATCTTTAATTAGTTATTAATCAGTTTAAAATATTCGTGTTAGATGGTCCTGCAAATTTAATTCATTAGAAGTTAATAACCATTATACGTCTTCCTTTCCTTCTGGTTATGTGTAAATTTTATTTCATTTGATTATGGCGAAGGGAAGTTTAAGAAACTATTACTTTATAACTCACCTCAATGTTGAATATATTACGCTCGTAGAAATACTAAATATTATTATTTGGTTACAGACAGAGAATAAAACCTCGCCGCACGACCTGATGATTTATTGTCTGGGAAAATGGAAACGGTAATTTCGAATTCGCAAAGCTGCCACTCGCCAATCTCATTTAATTCCCCCTCCCAACCAATCCCACAGTCACCGAAACCAAAATGACCGCGGCTTTTTTTTTCTTACGGTCTTAGCAATTCTACTTAAGAACTTAATCCCTCGAGAGCTTTAGTTCAAGTATGAATGGCTGAAGTGGGGGAGGGGGAGTGGTCAAAGCAACAAGTGAGTCTTAATTTCTTTTTCCGAGGGGTTTTTAATTTTTTCCTTCCGCATTTTTTTTCAGCCCTCATTTTAATAAGACCAACCGCTCTCCGCCACTAATGATTTGCCTAATTCGGGGATTATGCGAAATCGATTCGCGCAATTTGTTAACCGCAATTAACATTCAGCGCGTCGAGTTAAAATTTCGCCTAAAATTTTCAAATCTTCACATTCGAAGTGTATAACGAAAGACATCGTTCAATAAACACGCGATAATTATTTTATTTTTATTTCAACGCAGAAGTAAAAACAGGCATAATTATACTACCTATAATTCAGAAATTAAATTGAAATCATTTAACTTCATCTGCAGTCAGTAGTGCGAGTTTTACATGTACAGTGGAAAGGGGGCTACTGAAAGTATGAAATATAGCATGCCGCGATGGCCACATTACATTTGCTATGAAGAATCGGGTTGATTGAGGGAAGAAGCCAATCTGCCATTTATGTTTGGGTAGGGCGTTAAGTGCGACAGTTTCCCTTTAGGGCCAGTGGTAAGTGTGGATTGCGTGTGAAAGTATTACGACGGCCGTAAGTAATTACCTGTAAAAGGGGACACAGGCAGTCCAACATTAAACCAGGGTTTGATTGCTTTGTCACAGTTGGCGGCTGTTCGACGCCATTGATGAGGCGGTTATACGTTCGCCCGGTGTTTATTTCAGACACTTAAAATGGACAATCCAAACTATGCGTGAATTAGAATTCCAATTTATGATAGATCCGCACGCTATATCTCATGTCGGAATTTCATGTCTTGCGAATTTCTCCTTTTGTTACGAATGATATTGAAATATTACAAATATTTATTATAAATAAGACGGCGTTATTATAAATAAAAATATTCGCGTTATTTTTTGAATTATTAGAAAATACATTGCAAATACCGGGCCGGGATACTTGGGTTATATCCTTGCTTTTTTTTGTACCACATAAAGGCGGTCCCTACCGAGCATGAAATATTGCGCGAAATCGTTTTTTGAATTGCCAAACACTTTGGTAATTACAAAATAACTCTTTGCCCGCGGTCAGTTTGATGGAATTAGCGGTATCGGAGATAGAGCGCGGAAATCGACTGGGTCTGGTCTAAATGAATATGTATGTACACTCGCTCTCTCTCTCTCTCTCTCTCTCTCTCTCTCTCTCTCTCTCTCTCTCTCTCTCTCTCTCTCTCTCTCTCTCTCTCTCTCTCTCTCTCTCTCTCTGGGCGCCTGCACTGCATGGAGGTTCTCTGTTCCTATGATGATTCTGTTACGTATCCCTCCAGCCGTGGGCTCTATCCGCCGACATTACACATTCATGTGTGTATTAGTGGAGTTATTAGAGAGGAATATTCTTAGCCAATTTGGCCGGACAAGTGATGGGAGGGGGGTGGATTGGTGGGGTTCTGTACGCGGCGGCCGAGGCTATTTGAGCGACCCAACAGATGACGATTTGCATTTGGCACAAATGTACCGACCGGGACTCTCACTGGTACAGTAGTTGGAAAACGAGGCGCCACACCGTGTAATGCGGTTAGGATGGAACTTCAATCTGGGCCTTTATACTTTCAAAGAGTCAAAAAAGAGGATAACTAAAAAATATTACTCTTTTCTTTGGCAAGAGATATCCCCTTACGTTTTGCAATTTCGAAGATTTCAACTATTAGTATAATAGGCCTGAAGGTAATTTGGAATAACTCTATTTCCGCATGGGTTACTAATTATTCTGTTTTTTAAAGGGAAGTAATCTCTGAACGAGTATAAATTATTTTTTTTTATATGTAGTTAGGGTTTCCGTATGTAGGACTTCAAACCGCAGTAAGACATGCTCTGTCGAATTTCCCTTTCTTCAGCTCTCTCCGGATGTAATTCCGTTTTAAGTTTCTGTCGCGGAAAGGGGGATTTAGGCTTTAAAGTTGGGCTGGAGCCCGAACTAGGAATGCTCATGTAAAGTGCCCACTCGTAACTGCTCTTGGTCGCTTTCGGCTTGTTAACTGCTCCTTGTTCGGATGGTCCCGCTTCCTGGGAGCGCTTTTGTTCGAAAATTAGGTAAGAAGGGCCGTCCCCCATTCGGTATGCATACGCCGATATAAATGCGGCAATAGAACCGGGCCCAAGCACCGCATTAACCGAGTTGACTAACAGTCGTTTTCATTGGGAAAGCCTTAAAATCCTTTTATGAAGGCTGCTTCCCGACCGTTGGGAATCATCCCGGAGTTATTCAACACGGCGGATGTAATTCGAATGAATAGGCCCACGGTCTGTACGGATGTAAAAATATGTATTCATAAGATAGATGCCGGCTACAGAACACGAAACACACGCTTTCAAACTAGAGGAAGGTGGTATATCACATTTTAGTTGTTTCTCTCCTGATATGAGCCAACTTCCCACAAAATTGTACTAGATCGTGAAGGACTGTAAATGCATATTTGCGTGTATTTTAGAACTAACGTGTCACTAATGATTTTCTTATGGCTTGTGTTTAACTTTGTTCAAAATATCTTTGTTGAAGCACATTCATTGAACGGATTATGATCTTTAGTGCTCCTGAACTATTATGATCTCATTTCAAGGCTACACATATTAACAAGTTAAAGGAATTGCAGAGTCAGTAAAACAAGTTTCTTAGGTAAGAATAAATTTCCATCCAAATATTTCATATATCTTCATACAAATACGGAAAAGGGGATAAATCAAGCAACTTTATTGAATTGGTACATATCTCTCGCTTTAAGAATGTCGTAAGAAAGGAGAGGATCTGTAGGTTTTTATATTTTTTGTCGATTAACTGATGTTACTATGACAGTCTGGTAACCGTCAATTGTAGAATGTACAGACATCTGAGCAGATATTTGTAATATTGATCTGTAATCTCATTTACTTGTCCCCTTTCAGTTCTCGGACCTTCCGACCCATTATATTATATCTTTCTGTACCTTCCCTTATATTTCTAAACCATTCCGCATTCTGTGTAAGCTTGGTAATTCAAAATAGGAAGATGTGGGCCAGGAAAATTACATAATTAAGACATTGAGCAGTGTTTTCATATACCAAATTCACAGGTTCCGCTGAAGCGCATATGCGGTATGAAAGCCAATTTGAAATTAGAAAATTCCGGGCGGCTTGGAGATTTTTATCTCGAACAATATTCCACTGTTTAATTTTAATATTTGCTTATAATGTAAAAATTCTCTACAATCTTCTACTAAGCGTTCAATGAGAATACCGCCTTTTATACATGACTTAGCACAACTGAAAATATGATGTGTGAACAATTATTTAGGTAATCAAAAATTTCTTAGTTCATAAAATATTTATAAACTTTATTCCCATGTTTTCTAGCAATTTAATGAAAAATAAATTACATTAATTTTTAAATTCTTAAAAATGAATGAATTTGCCAACGTAATTTTGTAGGTTTAATACGATATACGATGGTTTTGTTAAAACGATTATTATGCTTTATACACGCATCCAATAATTGTCTTGTTCATTAACTTATGAACATATTTTATTTCCTCAGCTAGTTCTTGCCCCAAAGTAATTTTAAGTTTAAAATGGATTACATAATTTTGTTTAAAGGAATACAAATTTTACTTCCAAGAAACTTTAACTTTATCTACATAATGTCAATCGTCAGTATGTCAGGTCACCTTATCAATAGTGAAAATTTGCTTAAACAAGATATCTATTACAGCTTAAAAGTCTAACAAGAGAAAATATAAAAAAAACGAACATAATAACTCTTAAAAATGTATTTATTATAATAAATATTAATACTTTCATTACTATCTTATAGCCAGTTACACATAAAAATCGGTATACTTGACCAGGGGTACAATTATATTAATCGTATAAAACTGTTCATACATTTCGAAATGTTCGATTGAATTCGATTATCGGGCTGATCCTTGTAAGTCCTGTTCAAAAAGTAGGTTCAAAAGGGTGGCAGGTTAGGGCGGTGGCGGTGCGGCAGGTTTCTAAAGCTCCGATAGAAAGCCACCGGCAGAATGTCCATTGTAGTCGCTGGCTCACACTTTGAAGCAATTAACTCCCAAAAGGACAAAGCCGAGCTCTCTCTCGCCCCTCCCAAGGTGGCCCATTACCCCCTTTGGAGAAAAAGAACTCCGCCCCCAGCCCCACGCCCCCGTTGGAAGTCCTAACCCCCTCATCCCCGGAGCAAAACTATAAATCCAGGAAGGGGAAGGCAAAGGCCTAATTCCCGGGCCCTTAGAAGGGGGCCGCTCCTGTTCCCGGCACCGGTAATCTTACTAAAAGGTCGTTCGATTTATAGACCGCACCAATCTCCCGTGTGAGCGATACCTTTTATCTGGACAAGGGGCAAACGCTTAAAGAGCTCCCCCATAAAACGGGACTATATTTAAATAGCGGATCTCTCTCTCGGGCCGGCGCCATTTAATTGACGGACACTATCGGATGCCGACAGCGAATAACAAAATAAAAATAAGAAAATAAGAATACGACCTAAAGACTCTTTATGCAAATCCTAAATAGAGGTATTAAATTCTGAGTTAATTTATATTATAAACCATGAATTGGGCAAGCTGGACACTGAAGATGTTGGATAGTAGAGTGGAGTTTAATAAAGATAGATTTACTACCGGCAATCATAATTAAATAGCTTTTAACAAAGTAAACTGCGAGTGTAAGTTATACATTCCAAATATTAACGTACACTTACTTATGACACGATTTCTTTATTTATTCGTATATTTTAATAAAAATAAAATATCCTGCCAGCAAGTACACCAGAAAATGTATTGACGTTTATTGTATTCCGTATTTATAGTTACTGTCAAATGTAAAGTAGAATTGAATAATTTAGACCGAGGAGCAAACAACCGGGAAATGGGATTTTTATACTGCAATTCTATTTAGGAATTTAAAATTTTATATACCGGGCGGCAATTGTTGCTACGCAGAGTAAATACCGGGCGAAGAATGTTGGCTCGAAAAATTGTCCGTTCATTTTCCTTTCTTCTGCCTAAGCGGACGGAGGGAAAAAAGGAGAGTAAAGAAGAAAACAACATTCGGGAAATTACTTTAACTCTTTCCCCGGGAAGGGAAAGAGGATAGGAGGCGATGCAAAAAGCGAGCCGTTGGACGGGGAGGAAAACGAAATAAAATCGGAAGAAGGAGGCAGGAAAAAAGGTCGGTGAAATGGGCAAGTCGGGAGATGGAGGGACAGGGGCCGCCGCCGCCTCTGCTAAGACCCTGCCACCAGCTATCCTCCACTCCCACTTCTTATTGGATCTAATTAATCGGATTTCCGTTAAATTGACTTCCAGCCTCGGGAGGGACTAATGGGCCTCTACTTCCAGCCATTCCTGCCAGTTAAACGCGTCCCGTTTACCTGTTTACGGCCCGACCACAGTAGGGGTAAAACTACGCGAGTTGTGCGCAAAACAAAATTCATGGGGCTTCAACAAAACGACAAGTAGCACAGACCCATTCGATTTAATTTTAGTTATTTGAACAGCAATACTTATAATAACGGCAACGTTCGGTGTAAAATACTAAAACGTTTTGGAACTACACGCACCAAGCACGTATATGTGGGCATTATATGAAAAAATTATATCCCATAAATAATTAATGTTGGAACACAATTTTGAAGATATGCATAGAAATGTTATTAATAAATGTGACTTGATATAATTCGTTGACGTTATCTGTCGGGAGATAAGCCTCACAAGTGCATACACAAACACATGCATGTGAAATTAGGAGGCACTCCGTTATTCAATCACCTAGGTTCTAAAACTCATTTTACAGGATAAGTATTTGAACTTTCTATAATTTCGTTGATTAGTTATTAACTTCGCATACCAATTTTATGTCCTACGGTTGTTTGTAGTTCAGAGAGGCTGTCCTACCGGCCAAACATGGTAAAATGACTAATCGACTGAAGGAACGCTAATTAAGGTACTCAGGATTTGTCTGGATTAATAGGACAACGGGAACAGAAAAAGGAGAAATTAAAACATCTTTTCCCTCTAGGGTCTGTCAACTGTCTTTTAATTTCGCTACATCCTCTAATACTCGTATTGATTTATTTTCAGAATTATGTTCAAGTTTATGAGCGTTATTAGTTTTGCGGTGAGAGCGTTTAAAGAAAATGAGGGCCGATATCTCCGGCGGGGACAGCCACTAACAATTTCATTAGAAATCCATTAATATAGCGTCGCGTCTTTCGGTTGATGAAATAACAATCTGGGAGTGCCATTACTCGAGCGGCCGTCACGTTTGGCCTTAACGACGGCCGACTTAAGTTGAAAAGCTTTCATCACTTTTTGCCATATACGTCTTTTCTGATTAACGCGGACGATAATCGGACGTTTTGCCGAGCCGCTTTATCGCCGGTTTTCCAACTCCGTGGGGGGGTGGGTGGAGTATTATTATCTTTATTATTGTTTCCGGGCGAAAACTAGGCCCTCTTCTGTCTCGGGTTTTAAATTCGCAATAAGCAATTCAAATCAGGGACTAAGAATTCAGCCGGCTGGCGGCGAGTTCTTTGCTTCCGAGTCGGCACAAAATGTTTTTGCATAGTTATTAGAAAATTAAGCGAGCCCGGGGGCATACGCTCCGCCGGCACATACGCCGCACCTCGCAACATTACCGACACCTTTCAACTAATTCTACACCTATTCTCCTAGGTTGTTTCATCTGAGTCCACTAACTAAAATTTCGACCACTATTCATCAGCGAGTTCGTTATTTGGCGTTAGTGCTGCACTGATATTTATGGGATCATGAAGGCATGTAACTACAGAAACTATTGACGTTGATATTGTATCCGTTAAATTGTTCAATAAATTGCATCGATGCGGACGGGCAGAATTCTTTAATTCAATTAGGAATGTTGGAAATTAATTAACCGAAAACTCCGCATGTCCCGTTTCGCATAAATGCGTTAACAATATACCGCTCGGTGAAACAATGTTCATTCATTCTACATCGGCCATTCCGGAAAATCCCACTTTTATCCGTCAATTTAAAAACTGTCCGTAAAGCCGGGGCCCCCAGTATAATTAAGCCAATAACCGAAGCCCCGATGTACGGGGCGGACCATTGATTGGAATCGGATTTTGTATCATTATTGTATTTACTGTTCGTCCGCCGAAATAAATGTACCGTAAGACCGATATTTCCCCACCCTAAACATTCAAATATTCAGTTACCGCTAGTAATGGACAACGGCCCAGTGAGACATACAAAGCTGTCGCGGTAATTGCGCCCGAATATATTTACAGCGGGTGAAAAAACACAGAAAACACGAAAATAACGATTAGAATAAATAAGCGGTTTTCTTCTATAATATATTTTCCTTTGAAAATTACATTTGGTCCCATAAGTAAACAAAAAAATAACTCTTTTAATTATTCGAAAATCAGCGGGAACTAAAATTACATTCATTTTGAACTTATTATCTGATGTATTATAACATTTCAAAGTTCTATCTATATAACCCTGCTGATGGTAGTTTCACCAACAGTAGGCTCAAAAGTTTTTGCCAAGAGTGATATATTAGTGTTTTAATCTTCTTTAATCACGTACAGCATACAAGCGTTATTATAGCTATTAAATTAATAAAGTAAGATTTGAAAATCTCACAACATATTTTAAGGTATATATTGTCGTAGACTCACATTCTTATAAAGCACTTATTATTGAGATATATCTATGTATTTCATACAAAATAAATACATGTTAAAGAATATACTGACCTAATATAATTGGTTTCTTTTATTGTATTTGCGTGGATGAAACTCACACTCTCAACAGAAACGTTGAGATTACCTCATCAATAATTTTAACTTCTATAATTTATCCCGGAAAAAATTATTTGATTCAGATTCACGCTTTAAAATGCAGTAGAAAATAATTTTTTCAATCCCCAAACCCCTAAAACGTGGAACTGGAAAGCGATTCTGTCGTCAAATTGTCTCCCCCGGTTATAACGTCGGGGGCTCCAACACCAAAGACAAGTAACGCACTTTCGAAAACTTCTACTTTCCGTCCTTGGGCAGAGTTTTACATACTATAGGTTGTAGGAGGGGCTATATTTGAGTTGGGAAGCGAAGAACAGGGGTTATTGCATTTCGTCGCATCAAAATGCAATATATATCAGTTGCTCGTAAACCCATATAGAACATCCCAAGTGGAAGCGGCTCAACAAACTCATAGTAGCACGTTGTTTACCTGTTGTATAAAAAAATAGTTTTATATCCTATACAAGTAGTGAATATAAGTAGTAAATATATATATATATATATATATATATATATATATATATATATATATATATATATCAACACTAATTTTCAAATGAAAAATTATTCAATGAAATATATTCACTGATGTTATTATCCTTTATTTATTTACAATAAAGCTCAGTATTCACTAATTTAAAGTACTTGTTTTGTCATTTTAACCTACAACATAATATATTCCGGTAAATCATTATTATTTTACCGAAACAGAAATTCATTAATTCCAGCAATGGTTAAATTCAATTATTTAGTTTTCGATTTATTCACCCGAATCAAATATTACTGTTTATATTTAGCGTTATTATGAACCTAATTTAAGCGCCTTTATGCTTCTTTAAGCGAATAAAGATTACTTATATCTCATCAGAATTTCCATTTAATCTCCGAATAATATTTTATCGTTCCCTTGGTTAAATTAACAAATTAATAAATTAAAGTTTACTGCATTAGCGCTCGCGTATTATAATTCCACGTTCATCTTAATTTGCAGTATTTTATCGGTTTACTTCCTTCAAACGACGTGTAACTGTAACGAACGAACGTTAATTAAATTCTTTTTCAGAAGAGCCATTAGAATAGCGGTTAAAATTTATTGATAATGGCAATATAATCCTATGACAAAATACTACATTCGTGTAACGGCAAATCTATAATTTGATGTAAACAGCCTCGAATTTCAATGTCCGAATTTATAAATTTATAAATGCAGTTAATAAAGAGTGATATTTGAGTTCGGTTTCAGTTTGATGAAACCAATCGCATGTGTATTCGTATTTTATTCAGAGATAAACTATTTCAACGAGACCCACACATTCCTCACGCGAAGGACTACGTCCATAATTCTATATATAAAAATAATATATAAGTTCAGTTATGATATTGTAACTTTTGCGTATAAAACGTTGCCAATTGGAACAATTCAACTTTTTTTTTCGTCCAGGTACCTAAATCAAAAATGAATAATTCACTGGATCAATATTTCTGGTTAGAATTATTCCGGCCTCTTCTGGGACCCTGAGAGAGGGGCCCGAGGTTGTCAAAGGTAACGAAATTCCATTTATTGGGTTGCCACATTTGAAAGTTTATGGGAACACAACACGCGGCCCGGCCCCCAGCCCCCAGACGCTCACCTACATCTACTTCTCCTCGTATATAGACGCTAGATCTCTCAGCTTTTCGTCTTACAACGCCTGTTTTCAATATACACGAAATATACTTGAATTCATGAGCATTCCCTAGAGTCGTGATTTTGATTTCAGAAATTGCCCCTTAATATTTTATATTAATTAAAACATTATTTATCGGACGATTCCGTCGGCTACCAATTGGAACATTCCTTTAGTAGGAAATATAAAAAACAATAAATTATGTCACTACAGATTATTTTTTAATAGTGTATTTGCGTAATTGGAGGCATTTTCTGTATGTCTGGATGAGAAAAAGAAGTGTTTAGCTTAGCTGGAATATTCTATATTTAACCAAAAAAAGGTAGGAAAGCATGATGAAAGACATTTTGTCTTAGAAACAAAGTGGCGGGGGAATAAAGGAAATTAAGGGAGAGTCGAAAATTCGAAGTTAGCGTAATGCTATAAAGCGATTAAAATGAATCTCAGGATGAATGCTTAGACGGGCACAATTTGAAATCGTGGCCTTTTCAAAGGTAAGTAAAAACAGTTATTCATCGGCCTAGTCTAGAAACTATTGAAGTACGTCTGGTAGAATGCCTCGCCGCCGCCCGATCACGCACAAAGTGCCAAACTTAGAGGCTCCTGTTCACTCGAGCGGCATTCTTAACTCGGTGCCGAACTTTAAAGCTCTAAGGGGTTAATGCTTTATTAAGTCGAATTGAAATCAACAACTGAATTTCAACAGCGAGCGTGAGAGGGCGGGGGAGGGCGGGGGCGGAGGAACTCGGAATCCGAGTGTCTTCTGGTAACAAACTTGAATTGGATTGCTCTCTGGCGGGTGGAGGGGAACGGCGCGCTAGTAGTCCGGTACTTCATAATCCATTAGTTTAATTAAGGCGGGACTTGGTCCGGGCCTAAGCCGGCAGGGGCTAGCCTCCCGCCCCCCGCCCCCCGGCTCCGGCTTTTCATCATTTGGAGACCTATTCACTGGCGAACGGGACCCTTGGCTGGGGTCCTTGGGAAAAAATGACGAGTCCTCTGTGATGCAAATCGGAAATTAAGGACTGGCTCCGAAGAGTAACATGTTAAATTTGAGCTATATTGAACTCAACTGTGACAAATCACCGATTTTGACCTTTCGCCATGTCGCGTTTGTGGATATTATTTAATTAGATGAAGTAGTTGCCAGTGATACTAATATTATATTATTCAATAAGTGGAGAAAACACATTAAGCAATCAGATAACGATTTTAAGCATAATTTATTGCCTGTATAATAAATACACTACGGTGGTGAGAAAGATTAAGACATTGTCATGATATCAATATAATAATAGTAATCAGCCGAATATTTAAATTAATAATTCAACGCGTTAATTCTAGCTTATGGTCGCCTCAGAGTTCTGTACTTTTAAAGTACTAATAAATATAAATGTTGATACTCAGTTATTTATGACATCTATTCAATTATTTTCTGCACGCAATTAGATGATATACGCCCGAAGAAAAATATAACCAGTTATGAATGGAATGAATTGGACACGACGTAACAGAAACGAGCACGAAAAGAAAGCGGGATGTGGGATGAAAAAGTGTGTAGGAAAGTGATTGGATGTGTTAAGTGTCTGTGGGATATATGCCAGGGCAGTAGTGTAGAGGTCAAAAGGGGTCCGTGTCACAAGGTAGAAATGTCCCATTTGGGACAGTTGCTGGAACAAGAAAAAGAACAACGCTCACAGAAAAATCTTATTCATCATTTTATTTTTCGTCGAGGCAATACCTAAACATCGAACCAACCATACCAGGTTATAGTGGTCGTGACAGTAAAATGGCTAGATTCACAGAACAGAGACCGACAAAATGTTTCGATCCACATTGACTTCATCTAAATAATTGATTCCAGATATTACGGCCACAGACGAATATTTGTTTCAATTTGAATACATTAATCATCACTCTTGCGGTCTCCTACTCCATTCGATTATTTGGGTTCTGCTAGGCCCGGTTTGGTTTTTCGCCATCGTCAGTATCATCGCATCATTGAAATATTAAAACAATTATGTCACCTGCCGATGAAAAACCCCGTTACTAAAATTTTTACGAATATCGTGCGTTCCTTAATATCTGTGTAAAGTGTTGGTCGTGACATCTCCCTAATCTATTTGGTTGTGTCGATAAGGTGTTCGCACACAGTTAGGCAAAACAGTGTAATGATAGTGGCCGATGTGGGTAAATACCTCACGTACTTCACTAAAATTGTCATTCGAATAATAAAATGTTGATTAATATTGCTCAATAAATCTTAGCACAGATGAAGGAAATCCTCTCGGTATTGCCGTTAATAAAATCCTCCTGTGTCGATGAAATTCTGTTTTGTATCATCACAAGGACGGAGAACATCACGTGAGGACCCCGAAACAGGCGTCTTACACTAAATTAGTCCTCCCTCAAATGACTCCCTTTATAATTCACTATTCTGTTTCCTCCTATAAATGACACCGAGGCGAGCCGATATGGAAATTCATGAAGTCTGTAAGTCAGTGTTTGGCTAGTTCGCGGGGACTAAGTTAAGCGCTGAGCGGGCACAAAAAAGCCGGTGGTGCCACCGCCCCCGCCCCCCCAACCAGTGTCAGGAGGCCTCCGCCCCCGGACCAGCCGCCGAAATTAACAGTCACTCCGTTACAAGTGTTACGAGTGAATAATTGGCGGGGGCGGCTCTGAACCTTCATCCCTCATCCCGACATCGCCCCTCACCCCTCACCCAAACTCATACCGCACCCCGGCTTCAAACTTGGTCATCATCCCACCGCCCGAACTCACAAATAATTGCCGGCGGTAGAAAAATAATTGATGTCAAAAAAAGGACACAGTCTTGCAGGCACAAAAAACAATTAAAGATTTCGTCTGTTCGAGTCATCCTTCGAGTTGGAATGACCAATTATTGGCATAACCGAATGTACTACAACTAGGTAATATATCAGTATGTCCAACATAAATTTTTAATTTTATTTCACATATAATCTTACTTACCAACTTCAAATATAAAACTTTGAAAACAATAATAATAAAAATTGCAAAAAATAAATGTACTCACAACGAACTATGTCATTCCTTGCTCCTCCGGACATCGTGGATACTACACTCAATTCATTACCGCGCGAACACACTATGCACTAGACGGCAAAACTAAAATACAATGGTGATGTTTTAACAAAAATAATACTAATACAATGTAATTCAAAAGCCGATAAGAAAATAGGATTAAAATTGAACGATTGACCGGTTCGGCAATTGGTAACTGAGGTACTAATAGGGTTCGGTTGAAGCAATGCTTCCTGGAGATAAAGCGACATGATAACGCAGGCAGCAAGCAGGTCTATATCGGGCTATTAGAACTGGCCAGCCGATAAACAGGTAGATAGATAAGAATTTCGCTCATGTTCGACACTTGAAAATCTTTTTTCAATTGAAATTAAAAACTGACGAGTGCGTCGTTTAAAATTATCAATAATTGTAATTAATAAATTAATTATTTGTAATATCTTTTGTACTTAAAATAATATATGGGGGAACGACGATGAAAATGATGTTCAACAAATTTCCTCTTCACATATTTCCCGCGATATATGTTGATATTGGATAAATTCAAGTTATTTATTCAATAGCTGAACATCAGAAAACTGGGCCTTGCGCTCGGCCGAGTCTCGAAAAGCAGTTATTCGGAACTGGGGTCGGGCCTTTTCTTGCAAGTGCTCGGGGCCCGTGAGAGCGTTAGATTTGGCGTGAAAGTGGAGCCAATTTCAAACTGAGTTTCGGGATTGTGCCGCGGGTCGGGGTCGGGGCCCGCAGAATATTCCTCGGGAAATATCAGTGGGCGGGGCCCCCCTCGCCGCTCACAGCCCGGCCCAAACTTCAACCCAAACACGATTCGATAACTTATTTTATTCTGCCGGCGACGAACGCATTTTGAATTCCGAACACGAGCCAACAGGTTTGCCAGATTCAACAAACGCGTTTTGCCTCGACATCTAGATCATACCTTTCACGCCGCTCTGGATTTACATATTGCATCGGATTTCTGGGACAGAAATGGAATCGAAACAATTGCGCCAATATAGCGCCTATAATTACGTTGAGTGTAGTTGAATCCTGCGTGATTCTAGAGCTGTGTTTTTCAACCTTTTCTAGCGTTTCATTTGAAAACCCGATAGATCGATCTCATAAATAAATGATGAACTAATAAAATAACTAGGTATATGACATGCGTGAATCTTAATAGTAACTCATAATCACCTCGTACTCGTATCGACTATAGTAGCCATTGAGTGAAAATATTGGCCAAATAAAAGGAGTAAAGAATATTTTTCTAATAGAGTCACTATACGAACTGAAATTAATCCGTCGATATTTTTTGACAGAATGTATTTCCTATGACATGTATTCAATTTTACTGTCAACAAGATTCGTTTTCGACCCAATAATTCTTCTTTTCAGTTTCATTTTCAGTGGGAGTTATTGAGAATTTCACTCGTCGGTATTGGCTTAGTGTCAGGATGGAATTTTGAGATAGAGTGAGAGATATAGGGGCAGAAAGTGGATGGAATGGGAATGAGAGGGAAGTGGAAGGGGTTGATTAATGCTGGAGGACAGATTATCCGAGTAGGCATACTGGGTCCAGGGCCCTGCGCTATGGGCTCCTGTCCTTGTCAAATAAATCTGTCTAATTCAACTCGGCTTTATTTATAACTGGGGACGCGGTGGGAGTGGCCCGCCGATTTTTCCGACCGTTTTCCCACCCGGTCGCTCCAACGTCTCGCGTCTATCCCCGTTCTGGTTATTCGACTTCTCTATTTATTCCTCTTTTCTTTTTTGTTGGCTTTTCGGGAGCTTGTTCTCGGTTTTTGCAACGGCCGCAGAAGAGGGGAGCGTACCATGATTAATAGGAATAGTTTAGAGCACCGACCGAACGAAAAACCGAATGCAAAGTTGAGAATTGGATAATTTATTCTAGTACTGAGGTAATTTGTTTGGACATTGAAATAATAAACTCTAGAGGTTACTCAAGAATACACGATTTTATTTCTGAAATATATTTTATGCTATCACGTGCATTAAAGACTCACCAATGATAATGTCAGTTGAGGTTCCGAATGTCATCGGCCATAACTCGTTAAACATTTAACATAAATTTAAAATACTTTACAATAAATATATTATGATTAAAACTCCTCTTCTTAATTATTTTACTAACACGGCAATAATAATATAATTATTTATGATGTCATTTTGGTGGGATCCACTTAAGATATTCAACACAAAAGGATTATAAAGGCGGTCTTAATACTTTGATAACTCTTAAGACTGTTCATTTTTCCAAAAAGCACCTTATGCTCTCTTACTTATTCCATTATAAGGCGGGACTATTGGGACTATTCTCAACTTTTAGTTTTAACAACTTTTACAGTCTCTACAGAAACTGCGTTTCAAGAACACTACTATTTTTCAAACTCCCTATCATGCTCCCCTAAATGCCTGGTGCGAATGTAATTTCGAATTATTCCGTACGTAACAAATTATGATTCGCTTTCAAATACGTGTATGTACGTGGCATGTACAATAGATCAGATTGCCATATTTCCTCAGGAAATGATATCCGAAACTAGACAATACCAGTAGTATCGGCCAATAGTACTGATTGAAATTGATCAGTAATTTAAAAATACCAATACCAAGTTTGAAATTACAGAAATTCTGTCAACTACAACCAACCGTATTTCTGATGCAGTTCATATGAACTAGTTTGCCTAAATGAATGACTGCACACTAATATAAATTAGAAAAAATAGAAACTTCTGAAGCATCCTAGCTAGGAGAAATGGCAACTATTCAATCTTTTTCCTCTTCGTCCTCCCCCTTCTTCCGATTCGTCGAGAGAAGCAAGAGCGCGAGGAACAGAGATGTTGTTGAATGACGAAGGGAGTAAAGGGACAATAAGACATTTAAGTTAGCTAAGGGGACCCTACCAACCGCCCCCCGCCTTTGGCATTTGGGCTATAAAGAGAATTCAAACCATTATGCAACACTCCCCCTTCGAGAATCCTATTGGAAACTGAACAATTCTCGGAGAAACTTCGACCTTTACGAATTCCGTACAGTCGAATACGCTCCTTAATTGCGTTAAAGTATTTCCACCGAGAATATCTACAGTTGGGTAATCCGTGGAATGGAAGGGGAAGGGACTAGTGTCTTGACCAATTGTTTAGTCTTGTTTTCATGCCATCGGTCCTACGGTCACAACAAAAGGAGCCCGTTCAGTCGTGTTTTGAGAAGTTTAAATATCTTCCGATTATTAATTGAATTTAACTCAATTAATTAGGGCGCGAGCCCTTCTGAGATTTTCCAGACGAAGCATCGGGTCGTGAAACTTTACATCTGCCAAATTAAGGGTAGTTTAGGTAGTTAAGGGTAGTTTCGTAGAACATCGTTCTCCGCATATTTCTTCGGTATTATAGCAGATAGCTTGGTGTTCATAGTAGGTCTCCCACCGTTGGGAATCACAGGGTAGGATCAGATTCCAGGGATATATAGAAAAGAAGACCCGAAGTATAACGTGATTATGACTTGAAACATGAAACATATTACTTTATATCTCTCTGCAGCATCGTAGAGCCAAAATTATTACTCGGTTTAGTATCTTCGAGTTGCCGAGATCTATGAGAAGACCACAGAAGAAAGTCGTAAGAGTACGGTTTCATATTTTCGTTCCTCATTATAAATTTGGTCTTATCTACTCGGTATTGAATCGGGAAATCATGTTTCCACCTTCTGGAAACGCACTGAGTGCATGAACAGTAATTAACGGGGGTAAATAAATTATTCATAGCCGTGTGACCGAGCGAGAAAGAGACAGAGAGGGAGAAAGAGGGAGAATGGTAGCGCCGGGGGCGTTGGTTGTGGGGGGCGGAGTGAATTATCGCCCGCCATAAATATTATACATCGTAGTCTGGTGTTTGTTTCAGACTTGGTCCATCCCACTGATAAATGGACAGAGAGTGTGGAGCCGGCCCGAGTCTCACTTCAAGCGACAGCTTTAAAGCGATCAATTTAGTTTCCATTGTCGCGTGAGGGTTGCCTAGTGTGTGAGGAGGAGGGGATGTCTCCCGCGAGGAAATTTTAATTTATAGAATCCCAGCGAGGAATTGTCCGCGAATTCGGATTGGCTTCTGCCGCACTCTCTCCACTGCAAGTTTCCCTTATTAATTCAACAGGCTTATCGCAGAAAACATTCAATTCCGAAACAATTCCGACTGCGCACACTTGAGATGTAACACTCCTGAACCTTCCTGAGTTTCAATTTTTGTTGCAGTCACTATGATTATGTTTAGTCGAGACCATTGATTTTGAATTCGAATTCTATGGTCATTTTGACAAAGAACTGCATTTTTATTAATACTGCAAATGGAATTTTGCATCAACCGTTCAATCCTGTGACTCCACCAGTCTACTTGATCATAAGCTAGCCCGTTGTTTGCTTTTCACCTTTGCAATTATTTCATATCGCCGAAAATTATTTCACACTCGGCTTTTCCGCCAAAATCAGCTACCAATATGAAGTATCAAATTGAATTTGAATATACGAAAATTTTTGTGACCCTTGAGTTGCTTTTCATGTACCTAACTGCAACTCGAGCAATAAAAAGGAGAATTCTTAGATCACCTTATCTAGGCATACGCGAGGATGTTCAATATTTCACAGCTCGCATAAATCATTCGCAGACATTAATAACACACCGATGATGGGATTCTAACTAACATGCTAAATACTCATGAATATACAGAGGTAAAATCTCCTGTCGACGCTTAATCATTCAATTTGTCTCGGCACTCAATAAATCAATTACGAACAATACATTTTCGAGCTTGTACATATTTTTTGTGATGAATGGTTCAGATTGCCATTCAAGAGTCACGGCGTAATTTTTTTCTGGCGTATGGTTTCACTCGCGCATTATTTTTAATTTTTCACCATAAGGTACTATTCAAAAAGTCGTTTATCGTCGATTCACTGAATGTCGAAAATATCCGTAAGACAAAATATTAAAATACGTACCTCCTTCGGGGTGCTATTTCACTTAATGAAAATGTCATAGTATGTATGCCGCGATGATGGAATTGCAAGCCTAATTTTTAGGCTAGTTCAATTTGAAATTTTTTTTCAATGTGAAAATATTCAACATTATATTTTTATAGGAGGATGAAAAATATGACGATGTCCCCGATATTTATGTATGTGTCAACATCGCTGTTTTTATTTATTTTATGTGAGAGATAAAGTGAAGAAACTTGAATGCAGTAGACGGGGGCACAATCCAGCGCTGGTTTTCCTCCAATCGGTCCATCGTGTATTCGGTACATCGTACTTGATTTCGGTCGTACGCGGGATACTACCGCTGCGTGAGGCCGAACGAACAGATAAAAATGGCTGTATTTCCCGGATGTAATGTCACAAGAGCAAACAAAGGGAATGTATATGGAGGATACGCGATAAACAGAGAGTTCTAAAAGGCCCAAGTTAGTGGTCTCACGTTTCCGTTATGAAAACCGGAAGTCGCCACTTGGTTTTATACTTTACCCTTTTACCCTAATAAACCTCTTTATATGATGAGATCCCGAATAAGTGCCTATTTATTTTTTTTATTTTTATTTTTAACTTTATTTGGCATCTGAAAACGTAACGACATTTCAGCCGTAGTAATTTCCTCGCGATAGAAATAAAGAATGTCATATATTCGAGGAAGTTAATTAAACAAAAATAATTATTCGAGGTGTTGACAAAATATATTTTAGTAATCTCGAGAATAATTTTTCTATCCTATTATTCAGTCCGATTTTAGTATAGTAGATCGCAGTTTACATTATGATAGTGTGGATCTAAACACCGTGTCTGTAACACGGAATTATTACCTGTATACTTGTTAAATGAATATTTACAAACTAATTGACTTGTGCCGTATTTTTTGCAACTACGTTCACTGTAAACTGTAACAGTTTCCCGGCTGGGAAAGTAAACGGTTAATAAATGTTGATTTATTGCCTTTCATTTAACGGATTTTACGGAGACAGGACGGGGAACAAAGCGTTGTGGCCATAGAGGGGGAGGCACCGAAAGGGGAAACATTTAAATTTCAACGGAGCCCAGAATCCGTTTTTGAAACCGTTTTGCCGGCGGGTATGGTGGTGGAGGAGTGGGGCACCCAAATTTTATAATTAAGGATTATATAAGCGGCTGTAAATATTCATGCCGAGAAAAGGGTTTTAAGGGCGGAGGGTGGTGGGCGCGTCCATTACAATATAAATGGTGACCGCGTCGTGATTTGTACGCATGGCGGCATCTCTCTTTCCCTTGCCCCCTGCCTCTCTCTCGCTCCCTTTTAAACGGGCGGGAGGTCCAGCTTTTAGTCCTCCCAACCCCCGACGAAAATCTCTTATGTTTCAGTTCGGAGCGGTGTACGAGGACGAGAACGCCAACGAGAATCGTGTTTTTGGTAGATTTCGGCTTTTGTTCTCCGAAAGAGCGGGGAGGGTAGTAGTTCGGCGGCAATGTCCCCACCACAATAACACGCTTTTCCTCGGCCGTAAAACATTCGGGTCGAAGCATAAAAAAGGAAGTCCCAGAAGTGGGCCGTGCAATTATTTTTGGCTAAAATTAAACCGAGACGGCCACAACTGCTATATATTTCAGATCCGAGGAATATTACTATCATTACTTATAGTTCCTTCACTCGCCGAGGCCAAGAATTTATGACGGGAACCCCCTCAATACTGCCCGACGTCAAACCTAAATACATTCTCGGACCTAAACTTCGGCTTCTAGGATGAAAGAATGGCAGTCGAAAGTTCATTAAAATTATTTAAGCGCATATCTAATGCGCTAACAATATCCCATCTGCGTGCAGCCAATTTCTTTCGTATATTCATTCTGCCTACGTTATAAGGACCTAAAAGCATATTGCATCCGTGGAGGGGTCCTCAGTAATTTTGAAGGGCGTAAAAGTCCCCGAGCTTGAGAACGATATGAGAACGGCTGCACTACATAATGGAAGGGCGAAGTCAAAGAGATAACTCGCGCCACACCAGCGCTGAACCGTAAAATGACAAACGGAATACTGCCAGGCGTTAAAACGAAGGACAGAAGAAAAGGTAAAACGTTTTAATAAAGAGCAAATGAATCCGAAATAAATAAAGGAATAGCCGCATTTTAAACACGTAGCTGTAACCCAGTAAATAGTTCCCAATCTGCGGTCATTGTATGCTATTACAGAATGAACTACTACCAGTGCTACAATTGTATGGGAACCCGAGACAAATACAGTAGGAAAGTTAATATGGATTGCCTGAAATATATATATAGTAGTTCACAATATGTCGTCATAAACTTTGTTGGGTTGTTACCTGTTGGGCTTGGAATTGAAACCACCTCGAAATAGAAATACTCGTTAATGAGCCAAACCTATCATTTCGGGCTGCACTAGAACGTTGCAATTGATTGTTAATATAATAATTTCTGATCGATAATTAATAATAATGCATCTCGTTTCCCTTATAACATTGGCAATAACTATAGGCGAAATAATAATGCACGAACACAATTAAAGTTGATATGCCTCAGAATTATCAGAAACTGGTATTGTTCGTTTGATTCAACCGTTATTCGGTTATTATAACTGTACCCACATATTTAAGGGAACGGGTAGAAATTTCTAAACTCTTTCATAAGATAATAACCCTGTATATACAAACCTATGAAATATTATTATTGAAAACCCTAATTGATTTTGATTTGCTAAGGTAATAACAAGCTTAAATTATATTAAATCTGGCAATATATTACCTAAAACCTATTTAGGCATAATTAACCAACCGTTAATACTGTAAACATGAGGTAATATATAATATTCTCACTTTTGAGCCTAGCAGTTAATAAATACTGAATTCTTGAGCGAAAGATGTTCTTAAAATTCAAACATTAATCCTGTGGGACGAGTCAAGGATTCAGTTTTTCTCTTCCAGTCATCTCAAGGAATCGACAGGAAGCTAAAGGAATCTCAGAAGGCCGAAACCATTTTGTCCGAGCCGGTGTTCCTCCCGGGCCCCAATTGAGAAATCAAAGCTGGATAGGGCCCAAAGGAAAACTTCGCCCACTTGGAAA
This sequence comes from Lethocerus indicus, assembly GCA_019843655.1. Lineage (NCBI taxonomy): Eukaryota > Metazoa > Arthropoda > Insecta > Hemiptera > Belostomatidae > Lethocerus > Lethocerus indicus. Next base: position 25,837,142 of record JACDQD010000003.1, on the reverse strand, counting down.
GTTGTCACTGAGCCAGATTAAAAGTTAGCCTCAGAATCTCCAGTAACACTATACCGGTCTGGAGAACAGTCAGCGAACTCCAGCTGGAAGCTAGACAATGGATATAGTCTATCGACAATCCTCCACCAGCAATATCCCGCCCGAAGGGTAAACGAGTTTTCAGTTCAAATTTCATCTGTATCTATTCCAATAAAGCGAAAACCGATAAACGGGATACCTCTGTGTTTTAATACGAAAGAAAAGTTGACCTCTGCTGAGCAAACGATTTAGAATTAGTAGACGATTTTTTATTTATAATTCACAACCTTAACAATTTGCATACTGAAATATAGGCTTCTCACATTACTTATCATACATAAAATGTTATGCTCTACTTTCTTAATCAATATTAACCGATAATATAACTTATGTTCACATAGTAAATCATACTTCACGCGTTAGATTATCCTCAGAAATTAGTCCTCACGAGTACTTGTGACGCTATCTGTACTTATCACTTGATCCTTCTGACAGTTTATAAATAGCTGTTTCTCCGCCAGATGACAGCACTATTATATTCCAATTTCTGTTTCCCGCCTTTCCGTTCAATCAAGTTCCGCTGGTCAGCGCAAGATGGAAGCACAATCCAATATTGTGAAATGCAAATATTATTGCTAGAATCCTCATGAGTTTACTTGGATATAGCAAGTGTTAGTAAAATCTTCCTTTTACTATCAATTTCCGTCTAATTTTAAACCTATAGGAGTACAGAAATTTATTGTATTCACATAAAATCATAATTTTTGAAATTAGAATTAAAACCAATAATAAGTGTACATCAATAATACTGTTCATCACTACGGGATTATAATATTTAAACATCATAATTGCACGAATGTTTTTTTCGATCTAATTCATTAGTTATTTTTCCAGGGAACTGGTAAATGTTCCATCTAAAGTGATCATTGAAATTTTTTTGTTTCACTTGAAATTTCGTAATTTATTTTTAATTGATTATCAGAGATTTTGCTAATACCGATAATGGAGTTATGTGTATAAATGCAATTACCAAATTGATTTTGCTATTCAAATTCGTTTATTATATGACCCAATACATTGTTCCTTCCCACAAAATGAAAGTTTAGAGCTATTAATATTTTTAATATAATATTTTATAAAATTTATGTACAGTATATACTTCACTTAGGATATATTATTTGATTGTTTTTTGAAAGTTTGTAATGTTTTTCATTAACCAAATATTTAACTGGAGTTCTGTTTTTTAGTACTAATGCAATATTTTAATGTAGATTCATTTATTACATAGTGTTGGTTTAAGATAATTGATATAAGGCAAAATCCCAATTTTGTGAAACTACCATTTTAAGGAAGTAGCAGGTGTGACTGAGGATATGAATGAGGAAAGTTTACCAGGAACATCAATAGAACTTGTGTCATTGGTTTTAATACTTTGGTTAATAATTGTTCTGGAACTTTTAAACGTTCATCAGTTTTCTAATATAAATTATTTATTAGAAAATTATTTCCGTTTAGTTGAAAACTACTATATTACTAGTTCACCAGTAAAACGTTTGCTTATTGGTATCAGAACATATAGATTAGATGTGTGCCTGCAAAATATTAATTACAATTGCAATTTATTGTTTGCATTCACCATTTATGTGCCTGTAAACTTTCACTTGATTATAACATTTCACACTGTCAGTTTGACAACAAAGCGCAATAAATACGAAATTGAGGCTGGATGAGTAGCAAAATTGTTGACCATTACCGAGTGTAACAACGGTTTCAATTAATTTTAAACCGCAGTTTCAATTATACGTTATTGAGCGGTGAGGCTTTTTTGATATGTTATGATATTGGTTTTAGCCATGTGGGCTCCGCGAATCCTAGGGGATTCCCGCACCAAACTCATCCGGAAAGATCGAACGGCATGCACACTCTCCGGGGATGCAATTAACAATTAAACCGGGTCGTAATAATTAGAAGAGTTAATTGCAAGTTGCATTATTGATCCGATTAAGGATTCAATTTGTATGCGCGGTCCTTCGAGATTCCACTGTTCCGACCGGGCTCGAGCCAGAGAATCCGACCCCGGGAGGCTGTCGAGGCTAAAGCCGGGAATCAGTTTCTCCGAAAAATTCATTATGAATCGCGTCAATCTTGTATCTAATTCACTCAGACCGGACAAACAGTCAGAATAAACACGACTCATTTTATCTTATTTTGAAATATTTATTTCAAAATTTAGCAGCGAATATAACAATCGACTGGACACAATTATTCAAACAGGACGTATTTATTTTACCATATCTTCACTCTTTATTCCCTCTTCTGGTCAGCATATGTGATCAATGAAAGCAACTATTAACCATTGTATCACCTAGTACAGATCTTAGTACAAATCCCCTACTACAAATAGAAGGAGGCTGTAATCAATTTAATTAAGGGGCGAACTTATACAGTAGTATTAAAATCTATGACACGCCTATGATGGATTTTTGATTGCCTTGTCGAGGAAAAGAAATATTTTTTATTGTAAATGGCTGTAATTTTGATAATTGTTAGTAAAAAAATTATTCAATTTAGAATCCTCTCGATCTATTGGAACACATGCCACTCATGTTGTGGAAAATCGCCATTAATCGTTATAAGCTTGACTTTGAGTGTAATAATGAGAAACGCAATGCAAATTAAATAATAAGAGGGCTGGCGGTCGGCGTCGAATTTCAGGGACAACGGCTTTATTAATGCAGCGATGAAAGGATCCTTTGTAATAACATAATTGACGGTGGGTCGATGTGTGCTTCGGTCGCGCTGAGGGTTTTACCCATAGAGAAAACGGGAAGCGAATTTTTTCATTAAATTCGCCTGGGAGCTTGAACAATTTTAATTTCATTAGAACTTCCCCTATCCCCCAAACGACAGAACTTCCCTCGGCGGTTTTATTTTCATTATGAAATTAATTATTGCCCGCGCTCGGCGCTTTGGGGCGTTTTTGTGCGCATTTTTAAAATGAAAAGACTGAAAATACGACAGGTTGTGATCAAACGACATAAAATTTGGGGCAGTTAAAATTGCGCGGCAGATTATTGGTTCCGGGGCCACACTTTTGAATACGATACCGTTTTGAATTCGATGAGCGGAACATGGAAAGGTTTAGGTTTTAAACCTATCTAGGCTTTAGGCCTTATAACCCGAGTCCTCAAGATTTGTACATGTTTAGGTAAGTTACGCGGATTCCACTGGCTGATTTTCCTCATTGTACCCTGTATTTTATTTTTTTTAATGCTTACCACTGCCAATTTAGAAAGTGCAAAAACTATTTTAGCCGTATCAACTTTTTAAGTGGAAGAATGGGTCAACATATAGGTGAGAGTTGATTTTCGATTGCGAGGCGTGGTTCTACGGTGATTAAAAAGCCAATGACAACGCTGGTTTTAGCGCTAAATCAAACAGAGAGTCGGTTAATTGTTTAACTTCAATCTACCTGCAAGCCAAATGTCAGAGGCCAACCAGCTCGACCTTCTACTTTTGTCGAACCGAAATTATTAGTTTTGTCACCGTAATTTAGTCACTGGTAACGTTCCTGCACAATTATATTTGTATAAATACAGTTCTGTAAATCGCGGAAAATTTGCCCAGTAAATTGAACCGAATTTAGAGTAGATTTTATTGGCTGATTTCGAATAATACGGTACATTCATAATTTGAGGTGAAATTAAACATAATTAATGCAATTGTTAATTTATGGCCACGTGAATACAGTTATCTAGTTTCACTTATGTAAGGTTAACTGAAATGTTTTCAATATATGTAAATGACAATAACAGCCGACTGAAAAATGGAAATATATCTGAGGATTTATGCTAGACATAAATCTGGAATTTATTACTAGAAATCGTACGTTTTGAGTTCTACTGGCCATTTAGATTTGGCAAGCGCAAACTAGGGTTCGGTACTGCGACGACCCGCAGCGGGTTTTTAAGACGTTAAAAGGGCCGTGATGTGTACGTTAACGATACATATATGTGGGATTTTTTTTACCGCTTCCGTGGCGCAAAGTCTGGCAAAAAATATTGGGAAATGTATTTCAGTTGGATTTACGATGCGGTCGCAAAACTGGAGGCACAGCGGTAGTTTCTGCCAACGTTGGAATGGGGCAAGAAAAATGTCTTACCGCCGGCTAAGGAAAATGCCCGCTATTGCTGGGACCCTAATCTGAGTAAAATCCCCCTGTACGCGCCTAGTTTGGCGAATTTACATTGGTAATATTAAGCATCGATGCAGTAAATATAATATACGTATTTTCGTAGTGCTTAGAGTATTTGGACAATCGCAAACTAATTACATTATTCATAATAGGGGATCAACTTGTTGCTACACGAGAAAATTGTGTCTTCCCTTATTCATTACTTCCTGGTTAGCCTGGGACACACATCCTCCTATCACATCTCGTACTACTCATGTAAATCAAAACTCAATAGATCAAACTTATATCGTTACTATAACATAAATATCATAAATCGTCCTCGCAATGTATTAGTAATTCAGTTACTGATGAAAAACACCATTAAGGCAAAACCGACATAGTTTTGTCAATAGACATGGAAATTTCGGCGCCATAGGTCAATAGAATTTATTCCTTCAAAATATTCCTTGCACATTACGTTAACGTGCTAAAAGTTACGTTTTATCAGCTAGAAATGTAATAATATAAATTCATTTTCACAAATGCGACTTTGGTGAGCGCCACGAAAAGTGTAACTGAATTTTCATTCCGAAGGGAATGATTCCCCTGTGAGGCGAAAGGGAGTTAAACATGTCTCGGGGGTTTCCGATTGTACAGGGGAGCAACGTCGTCGTGGCCCTTACGAAAAACCGCATAATAAATTGGAGGAGCCCGAATATTATTAGGGTAGTGTCCTTTATTTTCTTTTTAGAAAATAAAAGAAAGCAACGAACAGGTTGTCCCGTAAGTTGTGGAATGGGGTTGGTTTGGAGGGCGAAAACCCCGGCTATTCACTTAAAACAGGAAATAACAAAAGAGGCTACAAAGCCCCCCCCCCTATTCCTCTTTCTCTCCCTACCAGTCTCGACGACTACTTTGTCCCAACTTCATTATTATTTACAAAGCTTTCGTCCGAAAAGAGAAAAGGGAGAGAAATGCGTATATTTTCTTCTTTATTTCTGTGTGTTTTCTCTGTATTTATTATTTTTGTGTGTGTGCGTGTACAATGCTCACTTCAAAATTAAGTACTCTCCGGAGTTTTCGAGTCAGCTATGAACCACGAGTGGCCTCTCTCCACCCACCCCCCAAACACAACGTCACTGGAGACCTAGGAGGTTTTCCCTCCGCGTTTTATCCCCTTTTTTTTATTTTGAAGTTTCCCTTTTTGAATGAAACACACAAAAACGGGTTAAAAAGCAAGCCACTAATGGAATTCTGGCCGGCACGAAATTATGACAAAAAGTAAGAAAACTTGACCCGTTGGCATTTTCGCGGGAGGAACTCGACGTTTCGGATTTGACGACCGAAAGCAAACTGAAATAGACCGGTTGCGGCTTCTCGACACAGTCAGGAAAATAGTGGGGGATATTGAATACGACTGGAAATGGCGATATGTCGAAAATGTACTAGCTTAGTATTAGAAATAGGTTGGTGGACAGTGAAAATGTTACGAGTAATAAAATGACAATAATAACACATACAAGACACTTAATCGTAAGTTCATTTAGGAAACAGGATCGGACCTATTGAGTAAATGTAAAAATGACTAATAGTCTTTCTATCCCTAACTTGTCCTTGGGAATTCGGCGGATTATGTATTACTCGTGTAAACGTGGAGAATAAAGAATGAAAAGTCCTCCGTCGACTAACCCGGCAAAACGACACCCAACGTCCCCAAAAGTGACCAACATGCAGTGCGTGTGATATTCCGCTGCTCTAACATCAGCTTTATAACTCTTTATACAAAATTTAGCCGCGGATATACCTTGTCACGGAGTGAGGTGTATGAGATCGGTCGGAGATTAATCACGTTTGAGCACAAAAGGTGTACAGCTTAAAATGCCAAAGTAATATTCGAAAATTTTGAAATTATTGTGTTTTTCCTTTATACGTTGTATAACGAATGAATCGAGTCAGTTGGTGTTTACAAGCAATTTTGCCCAGGTCGCACATAAAAAGGAAACTTTAAAAAAGGAAAAGATAACTCACGGAATGTCACTTGCAGAAATCGAAGCGGTAGGAAGAGAGGAAGTTCTGTATGGAGGGTGGTTTTGATGGAGGGGGGTATTTCAGGAGCGAGTTAAAGAAAAGTCAGAATACGATAAGTGAAAAAAGGGTTGTTAGCGAGCACATACGCTGGGGGTTGCGATCAGAAAAGGGGGTTGAGCATTGACACTCACCCCGTTCGTCTCATTCGAGAATATCGTTGGAAAATGTATCTTACATACATTTCTCTCTGTATTTATTCAACACGTGTTGAATCTTTTACCATATTATCAATACCTGTTTTGGGATTGGTCGGTGGTGGAGATACCTCAGTGCGTACACACTAGATTCCTACTAAATCGTAATGTTTCATTTAACAACATAAAGTTGAATGTAAATCTTTTAAGTAATAAAATGTTCAGTTACCTTAATGAGGGACATTAAATGGAGCAATTGAGTGGTGAAGCGTCGGTTTGTTCCAGTCTGTCTGGGGGTGTGCAATGCGTGGAGTGATTAACCTGCCTAAGTGTTTGCGTAATTGTGGTATTTACAGAGTCACTGTAGTAGTAATGGCGCAGTACAACCGTCACAACTGCCTCCAGCGAAAAGCTCACTATTACCACGAGCGTAGCGAATTTTCCAGATTATTTAATTCAATTCTGTAAGAAATAAGCAGTAGTGAATATGAAGAATTAACAAGTCGGATCGTTTACTAAATATATATATTTATTATTTGCCGAATTCTCGGGTTAGAGTCGTTTATCTTCGTTAAATATAGTTTTGCTTATGGTTGTTCTAGGGCCGGCTCGGAGACGCCGGATCAGATGTTGGACCCGGTTGTTTATTAGTAAGTTAGAGGGGCGGAATGGCGGCGGTACCCCGCCGAGATTTACTGCGTTGAATAAAGGGGGGATTTTTCCGAAGGTTTAATATTCAAGGAACGATTCCCTTTCTAGAAAAATATTGTTCCGCTCCGACCACTGGGTTCGGGGTCCCGACCGGCCACCGGTTCCAACAACCGAGATTTGCGACCTATTCAATACCACGCACACCGACGATAATCCTCCATTTTATCCTGTCTTCCACTTTTATTTCCTATTTTTCAGAGAAAATATGAGAGAAAAAAATGAAAATCATGCGTGAGGAATATTTTCCACAGCCTCGCCCCCGCGGCCGTTACTGAATACGTGGCTGTACCTGAATGTTTCACTAATCGATCATCACTCAAGTAATACAATCACTAGTCCCGCGAAATCCATAACGACCAATTACATCTAACGGTAACCGAATCGGTCGGTTCCTAATTGCATAAACCGATACCGTTGACCTGTTCTTGTGTTGCACAGGTTCATGACTGGGTTTCTGAATATTATAGCTCAATGGATAACTCAGTAGTACTATTCGGTAATAATAATGCAATAATAAACTGTAGAATAGTACGGTCAAAACACCTTAGTGACTCTCAGAAGAACTAACCGAATGAAACTGACGTTAACGAGCAACAAATATTTTTCGGACTTAGACAGAAGAATAGATAGGCGAATGAAGAATACAATAATATACATACCGGCGAAGCTCACCATATAATTCAGACATAGTAACAATTACTAGTGCTATACCATATTAGGGTTGTATAATATAGTAGGTATAGTATATATGAAAATTAAGGTATTTGAATATTCCATTTGTACGACGTTATCTCTCACTTGAGCGCCGTTCCCGCGGTTCCATTAACAATGCATAGTGCCGATAATTTAAATTGTGCCCCCTCAAGTGGAAACAACAATACACCAGAAACACCAAGTGAAACAACAATACACATTGGAGCTTGCCAACAATGAAATCCAGAACGGCCGATCCACCAGCTGGACCTTAACAATTATACAGATTGCTCCTCGGTTAGAGAAGCAAATAATTGAATTTCTCACCCTCCCTACGAACGCTTACAGACATTTCTAACCCAACATAAATTGGTATTGCGAGATTTGAATTTTTTTTATTCGTGTTTTTAAATTTTTAACGTTGATATTATCTGTGTGTTGGTCTGTTTTCTTATCACATTCTTAGAAAATATTCTATAATTTGTGTTATATTTATAATTTAAATTCTCCGCGCTCCACAACAGGAATTCAGCTCCGCACCGCTCAACCGTGGGTTATGTTCTCGCTCAACGTTAACCCTAAACTCAATTCCCGGTGGAGAGGGGGCGGCTCGTGTTCCCCTCGGAGGCGCAATAATTGCAGGCCTCCTTATATTGATTGTTCGGTATTAGGGAGGACAAGATGTTGCCCGGAGGGTGGCCCAGAGGACGGGGCTCCTTCGAGCGTCTCCATGGCCCTCCCGCTAAGGGTTAACGAGTAGACCATTAGTCGGCGGGGGAGGGCCGCTGGGACGGGGGTTTGGTCTCGACCGGGTGTTAACACTGATTGGTTAATCGTGTTCGGAGCCGCCCCTTACTCGGCTCATCCGAGACCCGATGGCTTTCCCTTGTTAGCCCGCTCCCGGACCCGGCCGGCACAAAAGACCCTTTTCCCTTCTAACAAAGATTAACAGATCAACTTCTATCTTTTAATCCTACCTCTACCCACTCGTTTTCCTTAGTCTCTCCTACTCATATTGTACTCCAATTAATACCTAAAATATTGTTTGAAACGTATTTATAATCTAACTTGTAACAATTGACTTCAATTTTTTGGTTCTTACATATCCGTGAGCAAAACAGAATGAGACGTACAGTATGAACTATTTTCATCCCCCGACACACCAAATTTCTATACCACTATAATTCTACTACTTCATGGGGAAGCCGTACAATGTTTTTTCTGCGACAGTCCAAAATTATATTTTGAAAAAACGTTAGCGACATTGCTCAGTTATTATAACAGAATTTCTGACGCACAACGAAATCTACCGCTGAACGTAGAACTTAGCTTATATAGAAATTATTATACATTTTCAAGATTCTCGGTTTTTTTCCACTTATATTATTTGCATATTTATTTTCAAACAAAGAAAAATGTAGTCCAGCGTTTGTTATTAAAAGCGAAAACAGCAAAATACGTACTCAATGCGTACACAGAAACACCGTAACGTGCTTTTGTGGGACTATTATTTCCAATATTCATACTAAAATGTCATATTCCTAAGCTGTAAGGCCGTCATTAGATACGCAGGATATTGTATGGAGGTAACTGGATCCATGCGCTCCCCATTCGCAATGAGGGGAACTTTTTTTTCCAATTATTCCGGTTCGTGGTACACTGTCATTTCCGAGGTATAACTTCTCGTCTAAACCGATCGAACGAAGACTTGCAAAACCAGATTTATTGAATCGGAGGCCGAGAGATTTGTAAAGTGCCGGACACTTCCATTCAAAGTTTCTGACAACCAATGCATAATATTCTATTACCTAATTAAACCCTCCTATTTAGGTACTGACGAAAGCGTTACGCCGAAAACTGTCTGTGAATGGACTAAAATCGTGAGTTGTGTAGAGATAATAGCTTTCATAATTCCACTAACCCTCGCAGAAACCCCCACCCCCCGAATAAGCCCTTTAAAAATTAGTATTTACCCTGGAGCTTTAACGTTGCGCTCCCCGTAGGAAAATCGGGCCGACACTCTTGAATTTTCAGCAACGGGGGAGGAGGGTTAACTTTTAATTCCGTCAGCTGTCTTTAGAATTCTAAAAAGACAGCTGTAAACCTCCGAGGGGCGACGGCCGGAATAGGAATTAGGCTGGGCCCCATGTTGATTTTATTCTCGGGCCTCCCCGCGCCCGGGAAAAGTGTTTATTTCCCGACAGTTGTCTTGTTCCACTCTGGACGCCGGCTTCGACTAACACACGAAGATAAACTTCACGAGGACCCTGTCACGAGACAATGGGCTAATTCAACCCTCATTTCCTTGGTGCCGACGTTTAGCCCTGAATCCCATGGAGGGGGCGGATATTTTTACGGCCGAATGAGCACGCATTGAATTAAAGTCCTTATTTCCTCCATTTCAAGCAATATTGCCCTTTTCAAAAGCGGTGATGAAATTTCCAATACGGACGGAGCTTATTATGGTTCGCCACCTCTCCAGGATAATAGTACGAATTTGTGTTAAATGTCATATTTAAAAGTTTCATCATTTGTTGTTTATTTTTCGTCAATTTTATCGGCTTTATTTGTTTTATAATTTAACTATTATTTCCAAGGAATATAGAAGCTTAAGTTATCAACTACTGAATAATACTCGCGCATTTTGCTTACAAATAAATGTCAGTGTAAGATCATGATAACGTCTACACAAATTTGTTCTTCATCTCCATAATACCCTCTTACAGCTGTAAGCCAGATGTGACTCATCCGCAATGTTCATTGAGCGTAATAACGCCATTTAGGGGAGAAACAAAGTTACGAAATTAAGATTTTATAAAGACATTGCTACATATCCAAGCTTGCGTGCACGGATATGAGTTTTCATCTGGGACGTGACTCCCCTCGGATGAGAACTGAAGCTCCGTTCGAGAAAGCTCAGGAAAGGTGTAGGTGTTCTGTCGACATACTGTAATAATGGACGACTGAGGCGAGTAATCAAAAAGTTGCCTGTTCATTATACGACAAACCGTATTATACGCATTATACGTATATAACGTCAATAGGCCGGCGTCAATAGTGATAAGGAGACCGTGTAAGCCATGTCATGTGCGGCCCTGGTTAATGCTCCGTTCAACTTCACCCTAAGTACAGGACAATCCCGTATCGGCGTATAATATTAAAAGTACACATCTGAGGGGGACATTTGCCAGAATGTGGCATGCTCCACTGTTTGTTTGTTTCAATGTTGGGTGTTGAGACGGCGACAAGTCAGGATTAATGAGTGGTCATAGGCGAAAGGGTAGGGCATGACACAGTGTTTGCCAACTATGAGAAGTCTGTCTCTCTCTCTCTCCCTCTCCCTCTTATCCACTCCACTCCGTGTATGGCCTCATGAATGGACCATTTCATTCGACCAATCTCAAAATATTGTATTTACTCTCCCCTAAAGGGTCTCTGTTTTTTTTACTATATTCTATGACCTGTAGATTATACCCACACACCAGATTCAAAAGAATCGACTTAAACAGAAAATTTGGACTCTTAAGGCCATTACTAAAACGGACATCGAAATTGACCTTAAGTAACAAACTAACAATATACAAAGCGATACTAAAACCAACATGGACAATTGAGCTATGGGGTTCCACTGAGACATCCGACATCGCTCGCATCCAGAGATTCCAATCAAAAGTCCTTCGTACCATCCTTAATGCCCCCTGGTATCTCTCTAACCACACAATCCACCATGACCTCAACATACCGACAGTCGGCGAAGTCGCAAAATCTCGGTTCCTGAAGTTCCACTCCCGCCTTTCGCCTCATCCTGATCCACTCGTTCAGTCCCTTTCCTCTTCTACCCATCCACTATCCCCAACACGACGGCTTAAACGCCACTGGCCCAGAGGTCATCTCGGACAGTAGTTAAATCATGTCAAAAGCGCCATCACTGGGCGGTTTCTTTGTCGAGACAAACACATGTATCAATTGCACCTATAACTGTAAATGTTGATTGTGCAAAATAAAAAAGTTAAAAGAAAAAAAGATTATACCCATGAGCTAAGGCCGGTTTGATATTAGGTTCCTGTAGTGTTACGTTAATCCAGTTGTCTACCTGTTTGTTCTGTGTACACTGCCACAATTGTAAATTACGAAAGGGAAAACTGAAAAAAAACAAAACCGGATTAGTTGGACGCATTAAACGGGGGTATATGTACTGCGTGACGACTGCCAAGGAGGGTCGCTACCGCAAAACCGTGTAAATATGTTTGGTCGGGGGATGAGCGCGAAGCTGGGGGGACGAGGGGGGGGGGGGGTAGCGGTGGAGACGGTGCTGGGAAATTGGGGCTCATGAATAAAAGATCTCTTTTATTGGCGGCGGTCCCGCTGAAATTGGGCCTAGTGGGACTCCGGCCCGCACCGTCACATATTATATCATAAGCATATTTTCCCAGCTCCGCCCACTCAGCCGCCGACCTCCCGGCGATCGGTTAGTCAGGTGGAGCCATCCCAATAGCGGAGCAGAGACGGGAACTGTAGATTTGAAAACAGATAAATGGAGCGGACCTGTAAGCTTTGTTTATTCAACGGGAGTAGGCGGAAGATCTGTCCGTTGCCCAATGCGTTTTTTGCTTTCCAGCCCTGTACACTTTCCCATCGACGTTAATTCATGAAAGCACTCCATGATAGTGCCCGCCCTCCGTTATATCACCAGAAAATCTACTATTTCCTCTCTCGGATAAATTTCGAAGGGATAGTTAGGCATATCAAACATTTCGCAGAAATGGTTAATAATCATAGTAATCTTCATCTTATGTTGTGTTGAGAATTTCAAATATTATATTTCGTAGCCCATCAACAAGATCCGCAATAAAATCGAAAATAAACTATCGATTTAGTGTATTTGGGTGTCTGCATGAGTTGCAACGTTAGCATTTCACAATAGTGAAATGCCGATGGTCTGATGTTCTATTTCAGAGTAGTTTTTCCCGTGTGTATTTATTCCGAATATAATCCTTCATTCAATTCAATTAGTGTTAGGTTCACGTGGTAAAGGGTAGAATAGGTTGAAAAATGCGGGGAAGTATACATCTTCACGGTTTCTTTAGTTTCAGTTTGACTTCAAACGATTTGAACGTTAATGGCGTTCTATAGATCGAAGAGGATATAAAACATCCCTTCGAGAAAACAGGACATTTATCGCGGTGGATGTGGGCTGATTTATAGGCACTACAAAATAATAAAGAAACCCCGGATGGCAACGGTAAGAAGAAACGTCCGCATAAAACCGTGCAATAAACACAAGCAAAGTGTCGAAGTTGATATACACTTTCCGGTGGGGTGATATCGGTTTTCACAGTAGACTAAGCGCCAGGAGTTCGGGCTCTGACCTGAATTCCCGGAATGACGTGTAATAAAGTCACAATAACAGTAAAGATGCACATTTCTTCTTCCTGCATTTTCCGCGGGAGGGCTCTTGTAAGAACTTGGCACCGATTGAGGTTTATGGAATGTAGCAAATATCAGTCGACGTTATTTTTGTCCGCGTACAGCGCTGTGAACTTATCGAACTATTTTTGGTCCCCCTAAATAAATTGAGCGTGTCGAAATAGGCAAATTTATTTGTTTAGTATACACTGGTTAATTTTCCGAATGAAATCTACGAATTATAAAATAATATTTACTTTAAAGCGATATCCGGCGATAAAAATATGAGGATGCACTGAGGCAAAGAGGGAATATTCTACTGATGACGGGACAGGCAGAAACCGCTCTTAGTCTGTATTTAATAACTTAATTTGTGATCGCCGTTACATCAGAATTGGACAACATACAATTTCAAATTGAAATTACTTGGTCCATTTTAAAACAAATATTTATTCAAGATAATTTTAGCATTTCTCTGTTTCTAGTACTGTCAATACAAAAGAACTTCGAATTGTGAGCAGTCCACGTCACCTCGTATATTTGCAAAGTAAACAAGACTTCAGACAGAATATATGCACATTGATTTTAATCGATCCATTTGCCGTCATTCGTCTTCCGGAATTCTTAGCCTTAAAAGCCATCAGCGACAACGAGAAGGACGATAGGGGGGAAGATGTTTACAGAAACTTTAGAACCGGAGAGTAAAAAGTAAAATAAATCCCGAGCGATAAACCAGGTTGTTTGCTGAACGACTTCACCCGAAGAAGCTTTTTCAGTTATTCGTCCGCAGAACGGCTATTCCTTCTTCCATTCGGGACCAGAGACCGGTTTCAAAATATCACTAATTTTTTGGGTCCCTTTTATCCGAGTCAGTAAATTTTCCCCCGACAAAATATAATCATTATCACATGTCTATTTATGGTTATAAAAATGATTAATGTTAAATACAATTATGTTATAATTATATATGTGACGTGCAATATAATATATTAATAAATATAATACAGCGATGTGACATTAATTATTTAATAATGTTCATGGTTAGCTTTAATTTCTTAGATACAACATTGTATCGCGCAATACTATTATTGGATTCGTTAAGCATATTTGTCAGAACATAATCATTTCTTCTGTTTATCGTTTCTCAAATGTTTCGTCGCTCGATGTGAGTAATAAATTATGAAAATTGATGTGACTCAAAGCCGTTTTTTTCTTTTTATATTAAATAGCATCCGTTAACGCAGGGAGAACAGAATAACGCCTACTTTAATTGGAAGCCATTGGGGTCACCGGAACGAAGACCGACGACACCAACGTCCACGATATTGTTTGCATAACATTGTATTCCTTAACTTAATCAAACCGGCAACAAACAGAGCCTGATCCGTATTATTTGGCCATTGTAACATTGTGCAAGTTCACTGGAAGTCGCCTCCTTTAATTAACATCATCATCGATTGTTACATATAATGTTTTCTGTGGATCATGAACCGGGTACAGGCTGTGTTTTTCCACAGAGTCCAACTGACTTATATGGCCCCGGGCTGTTTTGACGATACTTCGGCCAAAAGCTTCGTTTATACTAATAGCCACCTAGTCAATTTTGAATTTCTCAGTCCAGAAACGCTCCCGTTCCCTGTGTTAAACGGTCTCTTGGCTCTGGATTAACCCCAAGGGCCGTTACACGCCCGGAAGGCGAGCTGCGGTATGGAACTGGAATTAGTAGAATGTTTTCGAACGATTTTTCATGCCGGTCGCTTTTAAACAGCGACAGTGTTTTGGCAGTGACTTGGCTCGGCCGCTCGCTCGCAGGGCGTTGAGTTATGCCGTGCATTAAGTATGCGTTATCGACGGGCCACTTTGCCCCCTGTACGTTTGCTCGTAAAAACTGGGCTAAAACGCCTCCGAGTTTTTTGGCTAATGAAATATGGGAGCGCTGTATGAAAACAGCGTTACGACTTACAAAAGACGAACATGCGGTTTCCAGGGAGAAGGAGCAATATATCATTGCACATTACTAGCAAAAATGTATTATAAATTAGCTTCTCCCGTTAAATTAAACTCTGGGATATTTTACATTTAGAAATAATATACACGGAGAAGAAAAATGATTTTATCGCATGTATCAAACATATAATCTATTTTAAAGTTTAGATCTAAAGTATACTGTCAGCTTTGCGAATATATCGGTTTCTCCTTTTTACTAACAAGAGGCTGCAAAAACTGGCATTATATAAGACTAAAAGTTGGAGAAACAATAATTTCCGAAATTGAGACAAGTTTGCGGATCTGAAATGTACGCTTTGCAAACGATATTTCTGACGTTTCGGGAGGTTTTGGTGCGGCTTGCGAAAATTCCCTCCGAGAACAAGAGAATTATAAACAAACTGAAGAGTGAACCGACCTAATGGAAGTTTCGGTATTGTTGAATGTAAGCGGAGCATATCGAAAGTGAACTTCGCTTTGAGTCTTCTTAAAGCGGTAATTGCGTGTTCCGTTGGGAACAAAATAAATATTCATTCGCCCGCAAATCTGTCAGTGTTAAGTGTTGGCTCGGCTGCGAACTCAAGAGCGGCGTCGCTCTTGGTCACTCTTGTATATATAAACTCGGGGCGGTGGCGAATCTACGCAGTAAATTGGCATCTTTAGAGGTAAACTCCAAAGTGGAGTTGGACCCCTCTCTCAACTTAGTTCCCTGCCATTTTACCAGCTCATTGCTCTTTCGTTCCAACCCGTTTCCGTTTTCCTCGGAGATACAAACGACAACAGCCTTCTTCAGACTGAAACCAAGATTAATAGTTGGGCCTAATATGGATTCTTTTTCTCCTAATACATTATTAATTTATTATCCGTTCAAACAATAGTCTGATACAGTTTTAGAAATTGAAGAACACATTAGTGGTATCCATGCAAAAATAATATGCTTATATCTATCTTGTTGTTGCATGTTCTATCTGATAAAAATTATTTTATTATTATCCTGAAGGAATCATCTCTGTTACTGAAAGTCACTGCTATCAGATACTTCACTGTATGACAGGATTCCGACAACAGCGAAGAAATGAAACTGGTCTAGCTTAAGGCGAAATGATTACATTAGATTTTATTTTATGAGCACGCACATATTTGAAACAATTTCTTCGCGAGGCTGCGATTTTCATAATCTTTGGCAAAACAGCCCTGAACTGTATACTGTTAAATTCTACTAGTCTGAGGTTTTGTAATTTAGAGTTATGAGCCGGTGTTTAAGTGTTCTAAAAGTTAGCGGGGCTGGGGCGTTGGAGAGCAGGGTCGAAACTGCAGTGCACTCCAGGTGTCCCCTGCGGCCAATGCCCGAGCTTCAAATTATATAGAAAGTTTGCAGTTTCATTATAAGGGTAATAAATCCGATGTTTTTCGCAGAAATGCATTCCGAAGTTGCAAGACACCAAATTTGCATATACGAATAGCCCTTACGCAATAAGTGTACAGTATAACAAATAATGTTGATAATACCTTATAGTTAAGCTGGGGAGACGCCCACCTCCCCATTTGAGCATCAAAGGGAGGCGCCAAAAAAATCAATGAAAATGTAACTTTCATAACGTTAACATAAAAGAGATAATTATTTTATTTAAATAATTTGTACTTGTCGGATTTGAAAATTCATAAGTGCACATACAAAAGGTTTGGAATCCACAGAGCTAGCAGAATGGTCTTGCTGAAAAATCCATTCAAAATAAATAAAAAAATCCTTCAAGTAAGAGGATCCCTATAAATCGTACTTAATGCATTAAATTCAAAGTGCGGTTGAAAGCGCGTTAGAAATCTCTCGGGTTAATGGTTATTCTGGTTGTCCCGCGGGCGGGAGGGGTACTGCGATGTTTTATCCGATGCATCTTCAGCCGGGGATATCCCGCCTAATGCCTTTTATCTGTGCGGTCCCCTCTTGGCCTTTTGGCCCCCGCTCGTAGCCTCCACCGGCTTGCCCTTTTAAATGTTTTACGACCCTCCGACCACTGCTCAGGGACCACTGGCTACCCCTTATTTTTTCGTCGAGAGGCCCCACCTGATTTGTGGGAAAGAATGATTCGGTTATAAACAAATGATTTCATAATATGTAATAATTGGTGGTGATAATAATAATTATTATTTTGATTGTTATAAGGAATATTATAATTCAATATACCTGTTTTGTGGTCTGCGAGGGGCACATGTACTGTACATGTGAAAGTGACAGTGCAGTGAGAATGCCCAAAAAAACATCCAAAGTGCTAACAGTGACTAACACCACTGAAGATGGCGAGCACCCGAAACCGGTCTAGCAAAAGACCAAACCAGCGAGAGGAGACAGAAACATCACGAACCTACAGAATATTATAATGTTTTGTCTTTTAGTTTACAGTACCTTTTTTGTGGTCTGCGAGGGGTTGGAATACCGTAGATTTCGTGTGTTTCTGCCTCCGGTTTGGTCTTTTGCTAGACAGAAATACACGAAATCGACGGTTTTTGTCTCTTGTTAAAGAATAATGATTAAATAATTTCATTAATTCTCCTATCTGTTATGTATTCATTCAGGAACGTTCCAAATGAATATTTTACAAAGCTTAGTATTCTAAAGTGATGATTCTTAGTCCTAAATCTAGTAGAAATAGTAAATACTTGACTTTCAATAGAAAACAATAGCGACGCCAGTTTTCATAATTAGTATTATAATCAATTTTAATTCACGTTACCATGATCATGTTTTTATTTCAGTTATTTCATATGCCAACTTTTTTACAAATTTTTTGTCATAAGTTTAACTCATAATAATTCGTTCTGGAATAGGTATTTTGCTGGTATTTCATTTTCCAAAACGTTGGACATAATGAATACACCATTAGTATACAATCAATCCATTATTATTATTCCCAGTGGAATATTTACGTCCGTTTGGGACTGAAATAGGATCAGAAAACATCTGAAAATACGATTTTGTTAGCCATTGCGTGTTGTTCAATAAGATAATTACGTACTTGCGTGGTGTCGGCTTGTTTATGCAGGGCAAATGAGATTAATCGGAATAAAATCTATTTTATTTACATTTATTTATCAACTGAGCAGTGGTCGCGATAAGAGAACATTTTTTTTACGAATTCCTGAAATACTAAATAGTAAAATGATATTTTTGTTGTGCATATTAAGATTAAGAAAAATGTTAGTTTAGTTAAGAAATTAGTAAATAATATGATAAATATTTAGTGCTCTAATAAGAAATTTTCATTGTAATAGATTAGACACCAAATCTGGCAGTGATAGTAGTGAAAATTCAACGTTTCAAATTTCAATAAAAATGAGTTTTTAAAAATGTTTTCACCTTATGGACTGTTTCTATCTCTCTCTTCTCATGATGACTTCTTTATAAGAAGTCCATTCGTCCATCTTCTGTTTCCTCCTTTTTATATTTGCCAGGCGTGAAGTAAAATGCGCAAAAGACGTCTTCTCTACGAAGGATAACCCTACTACACCACTTGATTATCGTTATTCATATTATTAAACAATTAGTGGTATTTAAATTTAGAAGATTATTATTATTGTTTCTATATTATAACATAAAAATAATACATTAGAATATACTAAACATATATCTCGCTTTTATAAATGTACGTAGTCTTCTCCTGGTTTCCAGATATGCCGGTTGTTACAATGACCGATAGGCGGACTCTGTCGGTAATCGCAGGCCGTCCAATGACCTTCTATTACGTAAGCGGCTTGCGCTTGTATTACATTTGCGTGCTTGTGTATGTGCGTAACAGCTCTGGGCTACTGTGTGGATATGGAGCAATAAATCTACCGGCGTTGCAGGTGGTGTAACTGTGGATAGGGGAGCATGGTCGAGGGGCTAGGATCGATGATAAAGGGCGGGGAGTGATATCACAATGAATGATGAAGTAACGCGTAGAAAACAACAAATTTAAACACAGCGGCCATTAATTAATTCAAACTACGACGAAATATTATGACCATAAAACGATTAGTTTTCAGTACGAGACTTTCAAAGCACCCCGAAGAATATTTTTAAATCCGTGCGAAATTTAATTATCCGATATGATTATCGATGTTGCTTATAAATATTTGTTATCTGAGACCCGGATTGTCCAGGAGTCGGCGAAAAATTCATAAATAGTTGAAATAAAAATGTTTCATCAATATTGAAACACAACTTGCTTGAGCGCAACTAGACCCAACCTGCCCTTATATAAACACCGTGAATCTATACATAATAGTGTAACAAGTAATTGCAATACATTTTGACTACTAATCATAACTGGGGGCGTCGAAGTTAAGGTTGATGAAAGTTAGACGCCTTTTCAGTCCTACAGAAATGGAAGTGAAGACTTCTTTTCGTCGCCGTTCTAATTTATCGAATTACAGCGAGGCGGTCCTTCCCGCAAATTAAATTCCCCCTCCCACTCCGCCGAAACATTAATTCGATTAGGATATTTCCGCAGTCTCCCTCGGCCAGTTGTAGAGTTGTTTCCCGTATTAGAACTTATAATCGCGGCTTCCTACAACAAGAAGAAGTCAGAGCCGGTCGCTGTGAGCCCCTCATTTCTATTAACAACTGCACAACCCTCAGAATAACAATAATAGATTGTTAAGTAGATTACAGAGGTTTAAATTTAATCGCTACACGTTGGCGACAACGCAGTTCCGCTCTTCGGTTTCATTAAAAACAGAATTTCAAATTGGAATAAAGCTTAATGCGTGGGTTAACAGTTCTCACGTGATTAAACATAAGTAATGAATAATAACAGTGTTCGAACTCTTTCATACTGCAATGTTTTCATACTGTAATGTTCCTTTCGCGGTTGCAAATGAATGATTAACAGTCCGGTGTATATTCCCGATTTCAATGCAAGTTTAATCCAATAGCGTTTGCCGCAATACATGCAGTATTTTGACCAAATTCCAATTTCCCAACCGAGTTTGTATTCGAGATTGTTCTGTTTCTCCCAAATCGTGGTATTGGAATTTCCGATTCTATTAATTACCGTTCATAAGAGCGAATTGCAGGGTACGGTATATGATTTCCAAGAAGTAAACGATATTTAGATAAGATATTTTCTAAAGAACATTGATAATCAGTTCAGAATGTAGAAAAATTTTCAGACTTCGACAAAGTGAAACGTTTACTGTTTAAAAAAAAACTTTCTTTTATTTCATTGTTTTTCATGTTGCGTTATGTCAGGAACCATTTCGAATTTATATAAGGGTAGTGTGTTTGGAAGATGTATTAGACTTTCGTAATTTCAGTGATAGATCCAACAAGGATTTGATAAGGGGTGCGGTTCTTATATAGGAGATAGAAATCCAGCTGTTTGGATAATATATT
This sequence comes from Lethocerus indicus, assembly GCA_019843655.1. Taxonomy (NCBI): domain Eukaryota; kingdom Metazoa; phylum Arthropoda; class Insecta; order Hemiptera; family Belostomatidae; genus Lethocerus; species Lethocerus indicus. Next base: position 25,816,561 of record JACDQD010000003.1, on the reverse strand, counting down.
TTCCGCTTGACCGTCGGCCAAAATTATTCCTAATCCGTTGCCAGAATTCCGAATCGAAAATGCGCCATTAAAATATGAAATCTCTACGGCGAGAATTGTATTCCAGATAGATTTCGTAGCCGAGGATATGGGTCGCACGAACGGTTTTAAATATCGCACCGTGGAACGGGGCAGTATTAATTCTTCTCGGGGGGAAGGAAAAAAGAAAAAGCTGAAACCGATTCGGTTTTAAGGTCAAGTTATCGGAATTATTGATGGCTGAGCCAACGGGGCCGCCCTACTAGTTGGGGGTACTGTAAAATTTGCGGTGTTTAATAAATCACCATGCATTTTCATATTTGAAAGGGCTAGCGATTTGTTGAGTGGCAATCGCACAACGGGCCATCCACATTAGTACCGTATACATATAGAGGCGCCACAATAAATAATAAGGTCCGAAGCAATTCAAAACTAGATTTGCGGATTTTTAGACAACTCGTCCAAATAGTTTAAAAAAATATTTTGTTGGTTTGAAATTATGATCGCTCTTTATATGCATTGACCTGTTTAAAATTCGCCATAAACTGCAAATGACCATCAACGGTAAATGATAATTATTGCCACACATTAATACTGACCTAAATATCACTGTCAATTATTTTAACGATTACATTTGAAACTTATCTATAGCTACCGATACTTATTATAACATTTATATATATTCCAAATTGAGGTTCTGTGCTCAAAGGGGGGAAGCTAGTTATTATTAGTCCCTGAATTCCCCCGATTATGGCGCAAAGTCGAGCTTGCTCTAGTTCCAAAGCAAACGCGTGTCACAAACAATCGGCTGTATGATACTGATTCGCCCAAATAATCGCTATAACGTACCGTTCCCTGGAAAAGAATTAATTTAAATCTGGAAACACCTAAAGATGACCTTTATAGATCAAATACACTATTTGGTAGTTGGCTTCAGCAGAAGTAATTTTTCTGAAAATGCGTCGCGTGATCCACCGTCGGAAAGCCAATACTTTCTCTAGGGTTGAAGTAAAGAAAAAAAAAACAGAAAAATATAATTTTAATAAAGGTTCAATCTGATCCTGTTTATTGTGCAGCGAGAAAAAGGAAGAATTTTCGAGAAATATCCGCAAGATGGGGGAAAAAAATCAATTTTTAATAAATGTTTGTTGTGTTCTCGCCCCTCCTTCAACCCTCGACGGAAGAATGAATCGAGACATTCTTTCTTGCGGGGGCTTCTGAAGTATTTTCTGAATTATTGCCCAATGAGAGGGAAGGGGGACGGGGCGATAAAATATAGTTAATGGGGCGCGAGTTTGATTCGATGAGGGGAAAAATATGGATAGGACCCCACCGGCCTTAATACAGATCCTCTTTTAACACTGAGTGCATTGAGAGACGTACGGCCGTATGTTCTCTTGTTGGGAAATTAATTTATTAAGTACTTTATTAACTATTGATTATTTCACATCCGATGGCTAGTATCGTACTCTATGATTCTATCCTTCGATGATTAATTACTCTTAAAACTGTCGTGCCTTAACTTAAGGTATAAAAACAACATTTTAACCCGGCGAATAATGCATATAGGATTCTAACATACTGACGGTAATGAAGATTGCTAGAGGCCAACACCGGCGTAGCATAAGACCAAATCAACTCGTGAAGATAGTTCGCAAGAATTTAGTGTACACAATGTTTTCTATACTAGTCGCATGGTTTAATTTATTTCTGGCATTAATTTTTTCATTTGGTCTCGGCTACTCTCTGCCAGCAGTAGCATTACTGGTAGCCTTATTCGGTAAGTAATCTATTCATAATTTTCGTTATTTCGTGCTTTTCAGGACAATATTTTAAATGGCACTAAATTCAATGTAATAAATAATTTTTTTAGTTGACATGCGAATATGGTTATTAAAAATTGTAACTTCTATCCAAACACAATTTTTAAGTCATCGATTATGTATTTAACCGCTTAGCTCATGGTGTTTTTCGAAGGGGTCCCTGTAAAGATTTTCATTTCACAGTCGTTTTCTCACATTTCCGGCGACACCCCCGTTTCTAGCCGGGGGGTCGGTAGTCGATTTTGGCCCAGTTCCCAACATAATACGCCAAAACTGGTGTAGACCCAAACACGAAACACCCACTCGTGCAGCAGGAGCAGCCTCCACATCCCTCCCTGCTCTCGGCACTGTCCGGTTTTTCCAAGCCCCTTCTCTATAATGGGGCGAGACGCCCAACGAAAATAAGCCGATATTTTAACGCCGCTTGTAATTCTTGGAGAATGCCCTTCTTAAGAGGCACGGGCTCTTCCTTCGAATCTCAAAAATCCTGGCCCAGAACTAAATTGTTTATCCGTAGTAACCGGAAACATCTAATTCTTCTGTATCACCATCGTATATAATCGACACATAAAATTATGTACAGCAACAGCACCGCCGTTATTTGCCCTAGTATACACGCGAAATACTGGGACACGATGTTACAAAAAAAAATACAAAAATAAACTTCAATTAATTGAATGATTATTTCAAAGATTACACTCTGGGAGAAATATAAAAATTCAGCATTGTGCTGATATAATTTTGCAGAGTAGAAATTTAAAACCGATTGAATAAGGATTGAATATTATTTTCATTTTAAAGCCCCTCTTCGAATAGCGCACTGAATTGTTCTAGTTTGGAATGCAGACCGATATGAATGTTTCCGAAATGAATTCCAGTGGTTTCAAAACGTGGAATCATTTTATTTTCGATAAACAGGTATAGTGAAAATTGGTACAGACCTAATTGGATATTAATCTTTCGGCTGTACTTGGTTTTGTATTCTATATTCATCGTCAGTGTACATATTTTATTACGACTAATGAAGTATGGTACGATTCTGCAGGCAATCATAATATTCGGAACATTTCACAAATGTATTTTTAAACAATAGTCTTGGAGAAGTGCATTGAATACAATTATAATAGGCTCCCACTTACCTTTGATCGGGTTGATATCCTCATCAAGCAAGTATTATTTGTAGAGGGAAGCAGAGAATGGCTTAGACGGAGGTGAGTTGTGTGTATTTAGATAGAAAGAAGAATAGAGGGATTGCGTTTGTGATTGGTTAGGTGGGCACACCTGTTCCAACGCTAATCAAACTGGACGGGGTCCCTATTCCTTCCCGCTTTGTGAACTACCACTTACCATTGTCGAAGAGTCAAAGAGTACGCTCCCTCTCTCCGTCCCTCCAGTTTCAATCCCCTCGATTGTACTTCTTTAAACATCTGTCCTTTTCAGTAGTGTCCGCTGAGGCACGATTCATTGATTGGAAAGCCGGGATTAATTTTACCCGCGTAAATAAATCCCCAATCTTTAACATGATCTCCAAAGTACAAGTTCGCCTTTCGCCTCAGGTACCTGAAAAGTAGACTGTTATAGTCCTCGTATGGAGTTAATTTAACATTTAAAAATATCTTTAATTACGGCCAAATGTCGGAACGAGACAAAGGAATAATTTTTGGCTTATTTTCATTCATCTATATTCCTTTAATTAGTTTAACAATGTCGTCAAAAGAGTTCACGAAAGGTATACTTAAATCGGTTTTGTTAACGTTGCAATACACAAAAGAGTAGTCTGATTCGGGGGATCTCTAAAATGGATAATTGACGAGCCAACGTTTGGAACCGAATCGAGAATTTTCTACTCTACATTCGGCGTTTCTTTATGTTTATTTACGTAGAAAATTAGGCGATAAATTCTCCCGACAATATTCTCTTCAAATCTGACGAATAGGATTTTTATGAAGTCGTAACGAACGAACGGCGGGGAAGTGAACAAATTTTCAAAGTAAAAGGAATGACCGTCCGGGGAATAAAGGACAGCCCTGCGCCTTAGCATTTCCGACTCTCCCCGCCGTTTCCGATATTACCTCCGAACTCCGGGTATAATTCATTTTTAGCCGGCTACGAGTGTCAGCCAGGAGGGTATAAAGGGTAATTTATAATAACATTTAGTTCGTTAAATGCGAGCCTGGCCCGGGTATTTTTAGCCCCCGCCCCCTCAGCAATACTAAATGCCCCGGAGGAGGTGGTTGCTTGGGGGAGGAGCCTCCGTAGCTATAGTTTCACCATTAAGAACTGTATATCTATCAGGTCTGCCGCGATCAGAATTGGAAATTTCCCCGCACAACCCCCCCTCACCTTCTACCACTGAACGGGGGGGGGGGGTCTTTTCCTTTACGAGGGACCCGGGCCTACTACAGCACCAATTTCCACCCTTCAGGTGCGCCACCCCCGTGGCCACCTTAATGGGAAATAAATTTTGCGCACCCAACATCCACCCCCTCCAAAAAACGTTCTGTAGCCTCAATGGGGCGGGGGGTTATTTGGTTAAAATGCCTCCCTCCTTCCCTCCCCACCCTGCAACCACCTTTTTTTTGCGGCACTCTTATCGCAAAAAAGGGCGTTACCTCTTTTGAACCGATTAATTACTACGCCCGCTTTTAATCCTATAACCGGATAATGACTGCGGTCTGTACAATAGTATTTTATAAATGAGCTGTAAAATAAATATGATTGAGATATATGATTCCCAACACCAAACGTGCAATTCGGAACGTCGGTTGCCACATAATCAATGTGATAATATGCAAATGATGGGAGCGTGAACTGTATACGCTAGGAAATTCCCTTATACATTACCAAAATGGAAGTGCAATCATTTGATTGATTCTATTAATAGGTTTTGTGACTGGAAGTCATCTGTCATCCAGTCTCTGTCTTCAGAATGTTGTAAACTGTGCATAACTACTATTAGTAATTCAATGAAATAATTTAAAACCGACGAGGTGGAACCTCATTTATTGCCAGACCGAGGAAGTAACAGGAAACTCACATTTATTATTGATTCGCTTTGCCTTTTAAATATATGAGAGCTCTGTTCAGTCTTCTGAATCGATATCGATACTTATTCTGTAATTTGAAAATACACTCAAACATATATATACAGGTACAGAATTAATAATTTTTAAAAAAATCTTGAGTGTATAATCATAGTACAGAATATGATCGGTTAAGCGGTGGTATAGGTAGTTGGCGTGAGAATAAATGAAGGGGGGGACCCTTGCCCACCCCCACCACACTTCACTGATCGCTGAACATTCTCGGAATTTTTTATTAGCACACTCTCTTCAGGTCGCCCGGTGAAAATGGGTTTTTGGGAATTTCCCACAGGGTGTGATGGGCGTAGGAGTGGCGGGGGGGGGGGCTGAAGGTTTTGAGGATGAAAATCGATTCCTGTTTTCACCGCTTCACGCTTTTCCGGAAAACACGTTCTGAATTTAAGTCCCGTCCTAGAAAATATTCAACGTCACGGTCATGGGCCATTAAGGCCCACCGAATAAACAATGAAAGACGGAAAAGAAAAGTAGAGGACCGGCGCTTGTAAAGGAGGTTGGTACAGGAAAATTATGGTCATTCCTATTGGTGGGTTGGACTGATCGCCTGTATAGACCGTTGCATGTATACCGCCTAGATGTTATAGGTTTGCGTTTTCTGGAATAAAGAGATTATTTCTCTGACGTTGTTTTCTTACTTTATTATCCCGTTTCATTGCCTAGTGGAAGCTTTGGGTCAAATCCTTGAATCTACTGGTGCGTGCCTACTTTCGAAATCTACTTTTCTAAATCAAAGGAGAGATAGGAGAATAACAGAATTATTTAAGGAACTAAAATCTGTATTTTTAGTCACTAAGGAGCATTAAGGGCTGCATTTCATAAATAAAGTTGAAGAATTCCGATTAATTTTGTACTGAGACTCTGTACAAGCAAAGTTACCAGTGAGAAAAAGAGTTTTGCTGTTGTCCCACGTTCTGTTACTCCTATAAGACGCTACAGTAACTTGTTTCATCCTTTTACTAGTAAATCAAATCGTGGCAACTGCTAGCACCTGTTCTTCAAAAGAGGATTAATGAAATTAAATTTTGAAAAGAGGATCTGAATCCTTCAGCGTTACAGTACAGCGTACAGTAGTGGCGATAGGTTGCACTATTCCCAACCGGCTTACGTAAGTACTTCAGCCTATTACAAACTGCTTTGGAACGGCTAGGGTGAACAAAGGGGAGGAGATAATTTTCGCAACCGTTGCAGAACTTCCCGTAATAACATAGATTAATTACAAATTTGCTTGTTTACGCATACTCGTAAAATTATATTATTTCGAATACGATTGCCGCGAGGTTCGTTCAATTGTACGTTCTGTTCTGCAATCTGTTTATATTCCATGAAATGTATATGAGAACGACTTGTAAGGACGAAATATTTAAAACTGAGTATGTTCGTACCCAGTTAGCTTGCACTACAGTTTGCAATTTCCTTATAGTCCACCTTTCTCAGTCATGGTGAACTGATTTGTCCCTTGGATTGATTATATCTAGAGTCGATTGTCTAATAATTATGCAGCGGAAATAATTCGCCTATCGATATTCAATTGCAGCTGGCGATCATGCTATTGTTTTTCAGCTGATAGCATGATCGCCAGCTGCAATTCTTTCGGCGTTTTCCTAGGAAGTGGTTGTCGTGTCGGTAATTTCTCTCGAGACTCAGTTTATAACTTGGTGGACTAACGTGCACATTTATGACCGCTCATAACATTCCAGTTACATCTGTCGTCGAGACGATATTTTTTCCCATTTTTCCCTTCTCGTTTGAGAACTATTTTACTTGCTTGGGGCAAGACTCGTAACTACAGAGCGCCGCCATCTATTATTTCGATGAATAGGAATGGTGCAATAGTAATAATAATGAATCTCTAAAGTAACCCGTAAGGTACGAAAACATAATGTACAACATTCAAACAACTATACGAAATGTATTTATTTTGGGGCAAAATGACAATTTTGGTGAGGCGGAAGTGCATCGTAGAGAATTTTTACGCAAAATTAGATTTCGCAACACTATTCAACCTTATATGGCTGTGTTCTGTATTTCGATTTATTAAGAAACGCCGACAACCATTTAATAAGAAATTTGGTGACAAGGGGCTTCTATAAACAGTGCCCGATTAAACAATTACTCAACTCAGTTGGCATGTTCAGTTAGTTACAACTAAAAATTAATATTTTAGGGTCCAATTGTTGTTGTAATTGAAAACATTTTTGTTCATATTTTTTACCGTCCAGTGTGTTATGAACGGACTAACAAAGAGTTTTGATTGATTAACTTTATTTGCAATTTTCTGTTCGGTACTAGAACTAAAATTGGCGATAAATTGTTATAAAATGGGCGTGGATTCAATTGTTAAAATTGGTTCCGTTCCCGTTTATTTGTTCACACTACGAGTTGACCGCATGCGTCCTTGTATAATGTATTAAAATATTTCACCGCATTCGCTGACAGTAATAATACTACGGTGATATGAAACGAAATCGTAAATAATTTGCAACTGCGTATAGCAACATTTTCGATAAAGAATCCCGAAAACTTGTTTTAATCATTTTTTGAGATATGAGAACTATAATTTCATTAGCCCTGAAAGTCACTATTGCATTTTATATACACGAAGGACCATTTTATATATATCTCTCGTTTGCACCCAACTTGCCGATTGAGGGACGGCTCTGCGACACCCTCACAATATAACCGGCAAATTAGAAAACAGGATACGCATCGAGACAGTATATTTACGCTCAGAAACATATCAGATATGGCCGGGAGCGTACGTCCCGGATTTGGCGCCACGGGCAATTGGGCGGATGATATAGCCAGGGGGTGCATGTCACCACATAAATCTGCGGGGAGGAGGGTGGTCGACAATAAAGCCGGGCACGAATAACTCCCTCAATCCGCGGGCGGCCGCCCCTCGACAAAAAAAAAACGTTAAAACACAGTCTTTTCCCCCCTCCACCCCATGACGCGCACTAGTGGACTGCAGCGGTCATATTTTCGTGGCCGGTCCATCGTTTGCGCGTTTTTCCCCAATAACGACGTCGCATTATTTCAGCCCCCTTCCATCGGTCGGCCGACAACCACCCCCCTTGAACCAACCCCGACCCTTGCCGCGCCCATTATTTGGCCCATCAATACTACACGATAGAAGCAATTATTTGAAGTAGCGAGGAGGGAGGGGCGAGAGACCAGTTCCGAGTTCGGCATTGAATAGAGAGAGAGAGCGTTTTCACTCGGTCACCCACCCTGTCGTTCCAACATCGGAGGATCCATTGCATACTAATTCTATTCCCGATTTTTTAACATCCTGCCTCGATGTTTATTGGTTTCGCTATTCGAAAACCTTCCAATACATAGATGAAACATCCAGGAAGATATCCAAAATTGGAAAAAAGTTCAGCGCCGAGTTTCGATTCCGAAGTTAAAAATTTTCATCATTAAGACTCAGTTCGGAAGATTGAGTAGGACGACAAGAAATAACAATCGCCCTATGTAAATACATTTATAGGTGACAGATAATTATATTTGCACTTAAGCATCATATTCCCTTCTGCAGTATGCAGCAAAATAAAGAAGCAGATATAATGTACTATTTAAAACAAAATAGTAGTTGAAAGAACATCCTTAAACATCAATATTGAATGGATCATATTGTCTTTTAACTAATTGACGGAAATTATAAGATATTTTGATCATGAACTTTTCTTAGTTGATGAATAGATGAAAACTAGGGCAATTAAAGAGACGGAGATATAAAAAAACTTAATTAATTTTGTCATTTTTAAAACATCTTAATTGAAGATATTAATGAAAATAGAAGCGAAGCGTAATAATGAAATCAGGGAGGCAGCAATTTATATTTTACACATACTTATTCATCAAGAGTGGCAAGTGTTCAGTTAACTGGCCCAAAGTTGGTTGGAAAAAATCTTTGGTGGCGGAAAAAAGTGCGGGCCTTGGCCACTGAGTGATGTCTGCGTTGCCAACTCGGGCCCCATAAGCCCAATTAACTTGCCCATCTCGCATCAGAAAAAAAACTCCAAAACCGGCCAACGGTTTTAAAAACTTTGACACTTTCAGTTTGACAATCTCTATTTTTTTTTCGGCAGAGCGATTCATTGAGATTTATCTCATGTTGCTCGGCCCATTTGGAGGCCGAGGAAAAATAAACGACCCAATAATAAGTATGAATGTTGCACGAACGGCATTATGTCTCTAGATCTTAATATCGTTAAAATTAACTTTCATGATTAATCCAGTACCAAATTTGAAAACATAAAATTTATAATTGTTTATAAAAATGACGTAATTAAGTATAATGATATAAAGTTGACGATAATTCTCGATTATTTATCTACTATTTTCTGTCTAGTTATAAAAGTGTGCTTTGTGTGAATTACTGCTTAGAATAAATGTGGTTTTGTACAGAATACAGAGATGGTAGACACTATTATTTTGTGCACCTTATTCATTCATGACCTTGATCGAATACCGTTTGCAAACCTCAGTTTTTATTAACAGTTGATGACACTGATCAACTGATGATCTTTTGAATACATAAGATATTCTTTAATACATATCGTGATGAATCTGTTTCACAACATGTTAAACTATCCTCACAACAATATTTGAAACTTTAGACAGACTAATCACCGTTGGTTAATCGCTGCAGAAATGACCCCCGCGGGAGTCGAGCAAGAGAACACAATCCTCTATACATTATCCTGATACACATTAGTATACCATAGTCTTCCATTATACATTATACCTGCATTATACCACCCTCCTCAGGTTTAAAGGTAATTCTGTTCGAGAGGCTACGTTTTTGTACCGCATAGTATCGTAATTGCCTGTCCGATGTAAAAAATGCAACGCGATTTTACTCAGTCAGACTTAGGGTCGAACACGCGATTAGTGGATAATTCTATTGAAGAGAGAAATCTTCTATCTCAGAGACAATCAGTGTACAAAAGAATGTAGTAATTAATTAACGCGAGTTTCCCAAACTGCTTGCAGAACTGCTTGTTTACATGTTGTCTCAATTCTGCTGAAGGTACTGTTAATTAGCACTAGACATGAACCGGAGGAGGAATATAATGAAAATATGTTGTCATTATTATTATTGCAATGTCACAATATTGGCCGCGAAAGTGCGGTGTGCGAATCCATAAAATACATTTAATTAATTGTTGTTGAATCACAGAGAGAATTGCGATTGGTAATTGAACCGATATCAGGTTTTTTTGTTGAAGTTCTATATTAAACATACTATACAGTTTTCAATTTATTGATGCTCCCTCTAAATTCACTAAACTGGGATGTGTGGAATTCGATAAACCCGTTCACCGGTACGAGTGAGGAATTAAGATAATACAATTTATTTATTATGCGGTCGCCGGTTTGGGTCCTGCCCCAAGTTTTAATTTATTTATAATTGTAACAAACGAAACCGAGGTCGATTGTTCAATCCGGGGAAAATCAGTTGCAATTGCAACATTTAGCAGCAAATGAACGCCGGGCTGGGATTTAACAGATGGGCTTTTATGTTTAAATCATTTCACTTTTTCATTATTTGAGCTCTCTGTAAACTCCATCTTAATTCTTTAGCTATATATTCCTGCTCGAGTGTCGTAAGTTTTTCTTTACGGAAATGAATCCTTAAATGTAATATATCTCAGTAATCCTATTAAAATTGGGAAGTGCTTACTTAACACTGGCGTTTGTCATGTTTAGTAATTTCCGGCGGTAAAAACGCGCGTCCCGTGATCAATAAAAATTACCAGCACGCAAACCGTCCAGTTACCATCCTGGTAGCCAGTCTCCTCCCAAAGATGATTCAGTCACTTACTCTAATCGTCTTTGGATCGTGGAGTGTGAATCCTGGAGCGATTGCCCTCGACTGTTTAATTCCGCTTAAATTACATTATTTGAACACGCTCAGATCCGTGAAGGGGTGCCACCGGCCAGGTGATCTAATTGGAGTGGATTGGCGCGGATGAGCTAGCGTGACTTGGGGACGTTCACTCGGGGCCTCAGATATTTATCTGGCGGCGATTCGGGAAATTACACCCGTAATGTAACGTATTATGGTGTGTGCTTAGGGTAATTCGTTTCTCCTATTCCCTTCCGAACGCGGTCCTGTTGTAATCATAGTACCTGACATCTATTTTCTACAGAGAGAGAGAGCAATTTACCGGGTGATTTCTCTAAATGAAATACCTCAATTTCTTGTTCGGGTAATGTTTTTAGTTATGTGTTTCTGGTCCTTTTCATCAACTCGCGCACGATATTAAACATAATCAATAGTTAAGGAATACGGATGAAAAATAATAAAGGTCACAGCTTTAACCTAGTTAAGTTGCCTGGTTATAAGCTGCATCTCCAACGAAATTCAATACTAATTACTAATTTTGAACTGTGTTTGCTCCCAATCACCGGTGTAATATAATAACGTTAACGACGTAGTGTTTTTTGCCCGCTCAGTAGGGGTAATAATGGCGTTGGGGTTTCTGAATAAATAATTTCGGTTGATTGCGCGTCGCGGTATTAACGGTCGGCGCTATCACGATTCATTACTCCGGCCGCAAAGTAGGTAATACCCGGCGGGAATAATAACGCTCCCATCTTATTTGCCCCTTTCCAAATGAACTCAGAGCAATTTTCCGCGGGTGTCGGTCGTGCCGGCCCGACTCCGAGTTAAACCGCGGGAAAATAAAAAGAAAAACCGAAACTAGAACAAGCGAGGGGGGTAGAAAAAAGTGAGGGGAAATACGAGAAAATTTTGTTCCCCCCGCGAGATATAGTGCCGGTCCGGGTCGGGGGGGGGGGCTGGGACATAAATGCGGTTTTGAAGAAATAGGGGGATGACTGTGTGGGGGGGGAGCGGGGCGGCTGTTTTCTCCCGAGTTTTCCTACCGACTGGAAATCAGGAAGCGAGTCCTTCACCTTCCCCATAGATACCCTCTGTATACAATCTGCGTGGCCGAACACATATTTTAAATTTACAGGAAGCTCAGTATTGCTCCGGTTTGCCCGCCACGAAACTGCCCTCAGGCTCCAATTCTTGATCCGGAGCGACCCGCTGAATTTTATTCCCCACTAATCCCCCAGGGGTGTTTTCCGCCGGAATGAATACCTTCCTAGCGGCCCAATTACGTATACGTTATAAATGTCACATTGCCTTCATCTATAAACTATTTATGCAGTAAAGCTATTCAACAGCTCTTAGTATCCTCTTGAATACCTACGTAACTCGAAGCCAATGACTTTGATAGTCCCAGTACATAAAAAATAGCTATTACGAATAAAATTAATGCATTTGAAATTAAAGGTTTATTAAGCAGACAAAATGTCAAATATCTCATTACCGAAAAAATCTTGTTTATCTTAAAAATTATCTTTGTGTAAATTGGCGCTGTGTGTCTTATCGATTGTCCCTATGGGGAAAAAGTTGACTAATTATATTTAGTTCATTTTTGTAAGGTAATAGGTGAAGTCAAAAATTGTTTAGCCAATTCAACCTTTGAAATTTCCAACCAAAACTCACTTTAAGTCCAAATAATGACGACCTTTCAATTAGAACCCTTCTGAAGACATTTTTCTGATAAACCAGAAACATGTTTTTGTTTACTTTTATTCGATTCATTTCTGATTTTCAATAATTTATAGAAGTTATTGGTAGGTCCATATTTTTCATGATTCCGCAGGTTGATCACCAACCGAGAGCTCCTTAGCATGAATGTGATTTTGGTGAACTGGAGTGATGCCCGTGTTTAAATTTACTTAGCAGACTAACCAAGTAGTCGGATACGCTTTTGGATTTCAATTCGGTTGCGATCCCGCGAACTCCAGTTTCCAAATATTACCCCAATTGGCAATAATCCGGGGGGATGCCGAAACTCAGGTTTGTTTCCGATCAAAGGAACAGGTCAACCGGCTTTACACTCTCGTATGAAACAGTATTACGTTTCGTCAATACATTCAGGCTTGATAAATGATTTACACGCATTTTAAATTCTATTTTCCTGCGGTGTTTAAAACGTTTAAAAGAAGGGTTGCGCTAATTACAGATTAAATATCCTGTACAAATATTAAGAGTTTCCAATATGTTTAGCAGTATTTTCAGGCGTCGAAATAAATTCCCAGTAAATACCTATTTTAAACATATTAGAGAAAAATTTTACGAGAGAAATTAAGCAATGTGGATCTCCAGAACTCGGCATAACGTACAGGAAATACTGTTATTCTTAAATTGGCCCAAGTGGCCGATACTTGGTGCGACGCGAGTGGAGGCTAAGAATGGAGAGGAGCAACCCCCTGTTCACGGTCGGTAATTCTCTGACTCTGTGACTCAGCGGAGAGAAGCTCTCGGAGGGCGGCCAATAATTAGCTCACTTTGTTTCTGGAGGGCGCAGATGGAAAAGCCCCGCGGGGGGATCAATGCGATGCGTATCCATCACTGGAAGAGGGGACCCGCGCCCGGTGTTACTGCCGCTGCAATTTACGAGCCAACCGACTATAAAGCTCAAATTGATTGGAAACTACCGCCGAATTAACTTCGGGGGCAATTCTGGCTCGCCGATTCCGTATTTAGTACGAGCGCTGCAGGACTCGTCACACTAAATTTAAGGCGGACTTTCAGGTAAATGTTGTGTCACAACAGATTAATACAAGTCCTCAACTTGTCTGGACCATTATTATCAGCCCGTCGAGATACCGAATTAAAAATATGTATTTTTGTTTATTTTTGCGATATTTAAGCCCATAAACTGATTCTTTGATAGAAATTTTATTTGATTTATAAAAACTTTAGTAATATTCGGTATTTATGACAGCTTTCCTTTAACTTTCATTGGTAGGAACTGATTAAAAATTGGTACCGGCCGAGAGAGGAAAAAAAGAATATTTCTTAATGAAATAGATGATAAACTTCCGATTGAGAATGATTCGGTTTACAAAGAGAGACCATTGTTCCTTAATAATTGTCTGCTTTCGAACGCACATTATTGCCCCGAGGAAAGAAAGACATTTCAGTCGAGTTTCCTCTTAATGTCGGGTAAGAATGGAAAAAATAAAATGCTCTGAATGGCCAATGATTTAATTTTCAAGAGGTCTCTCGGGTTAAAGGATCTTCCGAAAAGGGACCTTTGTCTCTTGGAGACTCCTGTAAAAGGATTTATTTCATGGAACAGAGCCCGTCTTTTAGCTTGTAATTTCCTCCCCGGCTATTTGTTTTTATTTCTTCATCGTTCCGTTGTATACGAACACTAAAGCCTTTCTGACAATATAAAATTCATTAATACTTCAATCCTCCGTTAATAAATATTAATATTTTACAATAAATTAGCAATGCCACCGACAGGGTATGAACCTCGACCTAGAACTTATCCGGGCGGATTGTTCCATAACAGATATCTCTCATTGAATGTGGAGGCAAAAAGTCCTTCGGGATCGTTACATATTTTAACTGATGTTACTGCAGCTGTAACGTCAGCCCGTACAATTACCGGTCGAGAATTGTACACCGCCGAGTTGGTCCGGGCATTGAGTGGATGGAAAGGAAAATCGGTGCATTAAAGCGCTTTGAAAAGGGAAAATGCATCAATCCGGAATCGGTGTGCAAAGGGAGAGATGAAAGATGATAGAAGGACGGAGAGGGAGGACAGAAGGGGGATGGCCGGGTATTCGGGTTTATCGATGTTGGCACCACTCGATTCGAGAACACTTCATCTTCTAGTGTCCAGTACCCTATTTTAATGGCACTGCACTCACACACTCGCCCCTACCGACAATTCCCTCTGTGTTGTTTTCATCGAAACAGATATATCGGATACAATTTTCAGTATTTGAAGTTAAAAGTTGGGTTCATTTAGGGCGCTGGGAATAACCAGAAAACTAAAAAGACGTTCACTCCAAGTAACAGGTTGAGAAGAATAGGTAATGTTCCCAATTTACCAAATTATAAAATCAACGTGTGACTGTGATTTGCGATCATTCAATTAAACATGTTTCTTTTTTAATTTGAGGTGGCCTCGTCCAGTTTCTGATAATGATATGGTGTTTTGCTCGGAAACTAGGAGAGTATCCTAACGAAGTAACGAGGAGATAAAGCAACGATAAGAATGCTAAACAGACCACGGAATTCACTAAAAAAACTGCACGTCTAGAGGGAGCAAATAGATCTAGAAAAGAATTCATGAAGGTTGTTAAAAGGCCACGCTGGAAATGCGAGTATGTACGTACATCGCGTGACAAGCAGAAAAATAAGATATAATCGGACGTGAACAATTACAATCTCGGCAGGGTTAAAAATTGTAATGGCGTCACGATCCGACAGTAAATATTTCGAACGGGCCCTCCAGTAAGAGGTAGCCGGGGATCTTTCGGCCGTAAAGCCTTTTTTTTCTCCCTTTCGCCCGCGACGGAAAAAGACATTCAATTTTTGTTCATTTCCTCCTTAAACGGGCAGAGTTAATGGCTTTTTAAAGTGACGAGAGGGGCGGGGTAAGAAAAAAGATGTCCAAAGTGAGATAATTTTTTTCGCGGATCATTTAACATGATTAAGGGTCCGGTCGGAGTAACGCTGGACCGGCGGCAAAGGAACCCGGCGACTGGGAAAGAATAAAAGGGGATGAAAATTGTAAGGAGAGAACCCACCCACCCCCCATCTTCCCCCTCTTCTTTTTCAAATATATTGGCTATTAGCGATAGAAAATAATAAATCCGAAAGGAGGAACAAGCGCGGAAAGTGAGTCCAATTATGGCGCCGAAGATAGGGACAAGAGAAGAAGGGTTGCGAGATGGCGCTAAGTGGCACCGGTCCTTTTTTCCTGGTGGGGGGGGGGGTGCGGGCGGGAGCTCCTGCAGGAGGATATTTATCATCCCGGATTTATGTTCGGGCCGGGGTTTCGCTTTTATGAATCCTACTGGGACGGCGGGGATCCAGTTTCGGCTGGCAAGTGAAGGGGGACCGAGTTTTTTTTTCGGGTTCGGTGAGAGCATTTTAACGCCGTTCGGAGCATTCCCAAAGTAAACTTGGGAAAGCGGTGTCGGTTCTGATGGAGGAGAATTCGACGACTGGGTGAAGCCCCCCTCCAACTAACTGAAGTCTCATCCTCGTATATTTGCCTCGCTTCAATTTGAATATTCGATAAAACCAATAGTTATTATTTATTTTATTTTATTTATTTACTATTTTACTTTTATGCATAGGTTAAATTGAAACGAGATATTATCGATTCATTTTTAGAAGCTAATAATATAATGGGGAATAGAGTTTTAAAAAAATATGAGATGGAATTGAAAAAAATTACCCGCTAATTTGGAACCGAACACTTTCCTGAACTCGGTTTGCATGCTGTAGAGAGAGTTCCAACAAGTACAGTATTTCTGTCGGTGTTTCGAGCACGCGAAAACTTTTCCCCGCATGAACTTAATTTCTTCTGTGCAGGAAAGAAAAAACATAAAAGGTTTGACCTTCTTAATTCGAGAAGTTTCTTTTCAAGCCCCGCTCGATTTCTGCTAATTGTTATGGGGTTTGATATCCTCCGATGAATGTAGCCCTAAACTAACTTCGTGAAGTAACTTTTTTTTCTGGGCGAAATGTTACTTTTCATTGGCCTGGAGAATACTCACAACGGATGCTTAAAAAAAGGGAGGTATTTCCAGGTAAATTACGCCAATACCTAGAATTTGTAATTCATTACTGGATATGTAGGGCTTCCGATTTAGAACAAACCTTATAATAGTGTCCACGTTAATGTGGAGGAATTTGCACAAGGTATACAGGGGGAAATGTGGTATTTATCATCAAGGTCATTTAGAAATGGTCGTCTGGAAAAGATTAGTGAATTATGTCTATTCTAAACGAAGAGAAGTGAATTTTCAGTTGTAGCGTGGCAGTTCTATGTGGCTGGATATTGTGGGGTGAAACTACAGTACTGAATTCATTTTGAAAGTTTTTCCTCTAGAACATTGTGAACACATCTCCTTTCATGTTCAATCGTATTTTCACTCATAAAATTATAAGTAGCCTCACACTTATAGACAATACGTAAATATTATGCATACCCTTAACTTATTCTCACGTGTATATAATATTATTTAATTGTTAGCGGTGTGACTTTCTAAGAAAATAAATATATACTTTTTATTATTATATTCGTTTCGTATTCGTATTTCCTAATACCCACATTGAAAATGTGAGCTCAGTGATAGGCGGTCTCGGCCGTCATAATTTGACCGACATTTATCTATGTCAACCAATCCTAAACATCCAAGGTTGGCTGTCCCAAGAGATAAAGTTTTATTGTTTCAGGATTCATTCCGATTTCCACTTCTCGTTAGAGGGAGCTCTGCGCAAAGGGTTGGGGAGAAAGGAGTGAGAGTAGAGGGGAAAAAATCATCGCTGGTTTAGGCCCGGGGGGTTTTGCCCAGAGATTATATAAGTTTGGTCTGGTCTCCGTTCTGTTGAGACTTGGTCGCGGTTGTTGTGCGCCACTTTAAGAACTGCTCCCACGGTAAAAAAAAGAGGCAGAAAAGACAAGAGACAGAAAATAACGGTACAAAAGGAAAAAGAAAAAGAGAAGCCATGGCGGAAAAACAGAAGCTCGGTCTCGGAAAAGTACTAGTTTGAGGGTGGCCTTCTTAAGGAGGAAAACATTTTTCACCGCACAGTGATACAACAGAAACTCCTTCAATTCTGAGGGTGTTTGAGACTTTCGAAAATTGCCACGGACTCACCGGAGATATAACCAATTCAATATAACAACATAATAGAGGAGGATTTTGATCGTATACATCGTCCCCACAAGTCGGGAGCTGAAACCACCTACTAGAGCCCCATTTTATATATGACTCGATCCTACCGTACAAAACGCTGACCACACGAACAGCTCAGCCAACGTTGCCCACAGGTTCAGACACATTAAAAAATGACGCCCTATATTAATTTAATACGTTGAATTTACCTCTGCGAAAATCATCTGACTATTAATTAATTACTTAAAATTATTTTTTTTAGAGGTACATGAACAATAGTTGGGGCATTTTTATATATTAATAGCTGCTTTGCAGTCATTTTGGTTATGTATAAGATATTAAAGCTTGGTGGAAAATAAGTAATGTTATCTCTAGGGTATGGATAGTATGCCTTTAATTCTAACTCTTTAAAGAACGAATAATTTTTCAAATTATCGAAAACAGTAGTGCAAATCGTAGTGCCTATCTCTAAGCTGTTAACGGTCCTTCAATTACGAATGAAATTAAATATTTGTTATATATATTTTCTACCGATATAACTATAGTTTTTGCAATCCCACGGATAACCCAATCTAGGTCTGCAGTCAAAGTAAATTCAAACCTAATTTTCCCCGCCTGGGCGTTCTCAAGGGCGGCATATAACTATCCCATTTATCCAGAACTCATTCTCATTCTCGGCCTGTCCAAAAGTTTATTCGGACCGACCGGGAAACTCCAATTAAATCGACAATCGTAAACATCAATCAAGTCTCGGCAGTCCGCTCCCTCTCTTTCTCTCTCTCTCTCTCAGTCGGGCTTATCTACCGAATCCCTTTTCGGACACCATTTTCCCAACAATAATTCGATCCAGGGTGGGTTGATATTAAGCTGGCGGGTCTTGAAGGTCGTTTTCAGAGCGGCGACGCGGGGGACGCTGAAAGAATAGGAGGCCCCCGCGGCAAATTACCGGTACCGTCCTCGATCCGTCTACCGGTTTCAATTCACGTAGGACGGAGGCGGGGCAATTTGGAAACCGCTAGAAATTTATCCCTCGCCGCCCGCTCATAAACCCGGCCGGCGATATCCTCCTTCCCGGAGGGCATGAATTATTTAAGAGTCGCTCGGCCAGTTTTCAGAACTCCCCGCGGGATCTTTTAAATTTTCCCCGCCACCCTCCCCCTTTTTTTCCCGCCCCTGTCCCCGTGTATTAGTTCCGACCCCGTGGAAACAGAAATTATAATTTTTCCGTCTTCCGACCGCAGACAGGAAATTCAATTAAAACTAAGCCTAAGCGGCTGGCGGAGCGGCGCTGTTAATTTCTGGTTTCGCGCATCGGCAAACACGAATCCCGACGACATTTTTATATTTACCTCCGGGAGTAAGCTGGGGGGAGGGGGTGGCTTGAGTTGGAGTGGCGGGATTGTTTCCGATCCGCTGTTGTTTTTTTTTTGGGGATAAAACCATTTTAATGAGCTCGTCGTGACAACATTTTTCCCGGTTCGACGTCTTGTTGTAAGATTTGGTACAATGGATTATTAAGTTTACAATTTATACCAAAGTAAAGAAATGCCTTGAATTAGATTTGGATTATCGCGGACTCGTAACATCCCCATCTTATAAATTACCAGGAGGATATATTAAATTGAGGTGTTATATATATATATATATGAATTTTTATATTGTTTAAAAGAATTTAGAAATGAAAAGAAATTTGGTTTTCTTCATTCTAATTTCTGTGTTTAATAAAGCTCAAGAATATATTTATTTTTTAAATGATAACTGACACGATAAAAACTCGACAATTTGGGCCAAAAAGACCGGAACATAGAGTGTTTAAATCACCTCCCATATCCAATGAATTTATTTTCCACTAAGGAGAAATTTAAATGTAATCTTCACGGCACTGTTTATACTTGACTTGGTATGACTCGCCTGTAATGCTGGTTAGTATTAATACATTTCGTTTGAAACGACTTCACAAACATTTCTATTGGGCGCGTTCATTAGTGTACAAAATACTTAGTGTACAGATAACTCACTTTTGGTGAATATATATTTAAATATTTTGTATACTAATAAAGTCACATACCCTAAGAACTGCATACGATATCTGAAAAGAACTCGTCCACCTGGTCGTGTCGATTTACCCATTTTAAACAGAGGCCGTACAGTGAAATTCGGACGGCCGTCTTTGATGTTTCGAAATTCCAGAGAATGGAAACCCGGTAGTCTGAAAACCCGTTTCCATTGAATAGGGAGTTTGAAATAGAAGGGCTAGACATTGGCGGGAGGGGGTTGCGGTCATATCGTTCCCTTTTACGAGCGTGTCGCTCAATCTCCTCCGACCCCAGATTTGTTCCATTTCCTCTCACATTTTTCCACGAGCCCAAACCTTCACCCCTTCCCCCCTTTCGTCGTCTTATTCCGGTACTTTCTCCCCGGATTCGAGCCCTCTGACACCTTGTTCTACGATCTTCAGTACGTTTGTACAAGTTCCCATTTAAAACTTTACTTTGCACTAAGCACTGTTGGATGCCAGCGCACGGGAAAAATATGTGAAATTCCTGAAGAATGATTATTAGGGGCAAGATGATAATTCTACATTTCTACATTCTCGGGGTCAATGCCAGAGTCTACTGTGCCATGTCCACACAATATTTCCTAAACCGTTCCGCACGTTCGAATCTGCACTGAACGCAACATAATTGGGATAATTTGGAAAGGTGTATTAATAATTTTAAAGCGGTAATTAGTCCAATTAAACGCTAATTACCGTTAAAATGAAAATCCACCCCCGTGGTTTTTGTCTATAGGTATAGCTTACAAAGTATGCCGAATGGTGCGGGGCGGCTGTGGTAGTGAGGCCCGCGCCGCCTCCTAAAAATTCAATGGGCTAAGCCGCCTTTTCAATTTTAATAGCCACAACCCAACTCCACCCAATCCGCCCCCTAAAGCCGAATACCTACCGAAGGGGTGGGAGTAAAGTGAAATAAGGGCGGTTTTTTAGAAAAGAAAAAATCGCTTTCTATTGTAACCCAAAAAGGGTAATAAGGTTGGCTTGAAGCCGGGGAAGGGGTGGAGGTGTTCAACTTTATTACGAGAGGCGGGGAGGCCACCCACCCCACCCGTTCGCTGAAACCAAACCGACTACCTTGGGTTATTGCTTCTGGGCCTTTTATAAATTCAGAACTCGGCTCGAATTTTAAGCTGCACGGGAATCCGTGGAAGAGGTTTAAAATCTGGAGAGAACGGCCGGCGCCCGGCTCAAGTGACGATTGTGGTCTGGAAACTGGCGCTGTTTGAATACATTTAACAATTTATTCCGTAATTATCGAGCGACGCGCTCAGCCACTACGATGCGCCGAAGTTAATTGGGCGGCTCGGAATAGTGCCGCGACCGATTGGGGCCGCAGATGGTATGGGGGAGCCGGCTATCTTAATCTAAGGTAGTCATACGTCATTCCTCTATCGGGATAGAGGACAGTTAAAAGTTGTAAGCTGCACTGGACGTGTACCGGGAGATATCAATCCCCGTCTGGTTGGCCCGAAGGCCTCTCGGTAAATTTGACTGGGACAACAACATTTATTTTCCGGTTTAATTGCGGCACAACAGGCGTCGCTGTCTTACAGTGAACACTGGAAGAGTAGAGGAGATTGCCCCCGCCATTTTAATTACAATTCCGGCACGTCGGGGGCGGTGGGTCGCCCGCCGACCGGACGAAACGTCCGGGGGCCAATTTCGGGCATCGCTTAACACGCCACTAATGAGAAACAAGTCCCCACGAGTAGGCCGCAAAGCTCCAC
Organism: Lethocerus indicus; assembly: GCA_019843655.1. NCBI lineage: Eukaryota > Metazoa > Arthropoda > Insecta > Hemiptera > Belostomatidae > Lethocerus > Lethocerus indicus. Next base: position 25,795,092 of record JACDQD010000003.1, on the reverse strand, counting down.
TCTCCCTCCGCCGTCTACTCGCCCCCGCCCCCGCCGGCAATTAAAACCGGAAAACATTTGGGTTTTACCAAACGAGGGAAATTGGGACCGGGGAATTGAATTCGGAGTCCCGGATTCCAATTCCAATAAACCCCGGGAGGAGTTTTAAAAGCGCGATGTTTGATCGCAAATCGGTAAAAATTGGCTTGGAATAGATCTTTAAATCGGGATTAACGCTTAAGTTTGATCCATCGATATTAAGAAGCGTTTGACACTGGTCGGAAAATCAATGAGTTGGGAAAACGCAGGCCTCGGTCTAACAAAAGTTATTTTACGATTCTGTTAGACATTATAATAATGCGATTAAATTGATGCGGCTCTAATTCATTTCTGGAAATTAGTTTCTGGTTATTAAGTATTTATCGGTAGATTTTACCTGCCTTGGTAAGGATTGAAAACCGTATCTCTCCGAGAATCAAACGGACAAATCCGATGAATTTGAAAACAGTTTCGAACTGGCGGAATCCTAGCCGATACTAAACTGCCCCTTTCCAGTCAATTCATTTTACGCCATCCAAGCGTGCGGTGTTTAATGGGTCTTGGCGGTGGATGGGGGTGAGGTGGAGGGGAATGATCTCGTAAAAATTTCTGCACTTTTATTTCAATTTTATTGCATCGAGGACTAAAATGCGGCACTAAAATGCGGATTCAAATCTTATATAATCGCAGAGTTATGACCGTTTTTTTGTCTTTTTTGTTTCGAGCGAAGCGAAGAAGTATTAAATGAGAAAAAAATATTAGGCGTAGTACTTGTATCAAATTTCAATTTGGATGATTGGTATTATGAAAGTGCTTGATGAATTTATTTATCCAACTGATGGATAAAAATATATTGTGTTAATACATTGAAAATGAACCTATATTGATTTGATTCAATGTATTTGGCTTGAAGACCTCAAGGTTTTGCAACTCTTACAATCCATAAACTCATATTGTAAATAAAATAATTTGATCTAATATGTTAATTAATCCAGAACATGAAATCGTGCGTTGGGGTGTCATGGAAGTGTTACTAGAATGGAAAAATTTAACTGTAGTTAGTAATATCATTACAAAGAAAGAGCATACTCGATACTTGTAGGCACAAATATCGGCGTTATTGATTATTCGGCGGCAATAAACTCCGAATTCTACGAACTTTAGTCGGGGTATTTTGTTCTCTTTTACGATAGGCACTCTCGACGCCAATAAAGGTTTATTACGGAAAATATGGGACTTATAAGGAAAAAGAGGGGAAGCGAGAGGCTTCCACGCTCGTCATTTTAAGCGGGGGATTTATATATAGGGGGCGTAGGGGTGGAAGAGGGGTTGTGGGGGGAAGGGGGACGACCCCTTTTAGTGAGTGGAGCCTCAATCTTGTCGCGCTAAATAAGAGACGGACCGTGACGCCCTTTCCCGATGTGAGAGCGGGCCCGCCCCCACACCTTGCTACCTGTAAAAAAATAATTGGAGGATTTCCTATATATATATATATATATATATATATATATATATATATATATATATATATATATATGGGTCGGATACGGGCCGAAAGGTAGGGCGGTGGGAGGGGTTTAAACGGCGTTGATCCCACCCTCGAAAAGCCAATATCGAAGCGGTGAGATTGGCTCCTATGTTCGACAATGGCCTGCGTTGTATGCAGCCCCTAGGCCGTATGTGCTCAAACCCCGCAGATTGCCCTCACGCCCCTACAACATGACCGGGGTTTATTTTACCCCTATTTTAATAATGACAGGGACGGGGATTGGAACGGTATAAAACTGATGGTGGGAATATAAAAACAGTTTACAAAACAACGGAATAAATCGGGCTTTCATATCGGCACAGCGCATTTCCGCTTTAAAAATAAAGTATAATAAAACCAAAAAAAAACGGGCTTCCATTTGTGCTTCAATATATAGATAAAAATGCTGCGGATGTTAGGGCCGAAAAAACGTAAAATATGAAGAGGATTTGAACTCTAACTGAGTTTAATTGCTATTGCAGAATTTGTACAGTTCGTATGTTAATATCTTCAAATAAAACGAAACCGAATTGGGGTTGATCGAGAGCACTTCAGAATGAAGTACGGTAGTCTGTTCGGTAACAATTGCTTCAAATCAAACGTTGTTGCTAGATACATATGAGAGTAAGTCTCTCAGTTGAAAAATTTATATTGATTGAGACTGGGAATAACTCGAATTTACTCATAAGATTACTATAAATAACAAATAAGTTATTCAATTTTAAAAAAGCCAGAAGGGAGTCATTACGAAAACTTTATTAAGCGAAATTTATCAATAAATTGAAATTGTTATAGCCGTAAATTTTGTATGATATTATGCAAAATATTAGCTAGTCCGCCTCTACTGGGTTAGAATTTTCAATTATCTACGGTTGTTTTAAACCGTACCGTGCACAAATTGTGCGGCCGATAAATTATGCTGTTCTAGTGTACAATATTAGATCAAATAAATTGACTAATAATAGCACGATCTAACGATATTCGTGATGCGTGATCTTTCAAATCGCACCTTCTTTGTAAATCGGAATACTACAGCCATATTTAGCTGAAATTTAATCATTAATTGAAATAATCCACAATAAATTGCATGCGATTACCGATGTAGCAGCCTACGGTCGTACTGTTTTTGATTTGATTTATGATTTTGTATGTTTGCTTTGGGTTAAGAATGCGTGTTTTCTTTCACGACCGGCCCTAATCTCGTCAGAGAGATTCGCCTCTTTAGGTTCTCCTGTTACGAAGTATTAGAGGTGGAAATGCGGTCTACCCTCGAGAATTTAATGTTTCGTTTAATATTTCTCGCCCATTGCTCGTCTTCTCAATTTAAGTAAGGATTTTGGTTTCATCTCAGTTTCTCTGCATGGTTTTAAATGTAATTTTCTTTAAATTTACGTACCCACATATTTTTTATTTCGACTATTTGCCGAAGACTACCGCTCGGTTCCTTTCTCTGACCTCTGACCTGTACAGAATGGGCGTAAATGTAGCCGGCCCGTATGTAGGCGAGGTTGTATCTCCGAGCGCCCATTGAAGAGGGGGCCAAGTCCTTCACAATAATATTTCAGGGTGAAATTTTCTTAGGGAGCCGAGGCGGGATCAGCGGGGTGTGAAAATTCTGCAGACAGAATGTTTACTGTACGCCTCTCCACCCCCGTCGTTCCTGTTTTTCTCTTCTCGGTTGGTCCCCTTACGCCAGAATTTAGTGGCCTTTAGTGGGCACTGCCAGATGCCATTTATAAGGAATAGAAGTGGAAGTTTTCGGCGGCGGCCCCGTTATGCGCCGCACAAGCTTGCCCCTCTCTTATGAAAGCGATAATATAAACAAGGCAAAAGGGAAAAGGGACGACCGTCTCGTAAGGGACAGTCTATCCGGCGCCTCCTACCTTCTCCGCCCGTTCCATTCCTTCCGATTGTTCTTGTCCTCCCAGAAACGAATAAACTAAATAAATTATTTTTTTCTGATTTCAAATTCCCCTCTGGACATCTGAACTTATACTCACTATTCTAAAGCGAACTGATGCTTGGTGAACATAATAAAATACATTTCTATCTCGTGAATTGTCGTGCTTCCGAAAAAAAATATATATTTGTTCTTTTGCTCCACCGGTATCGGCTGCTCACAATCCCCAGTGACTTTTTATCAGTAGTTTGTTGGGTCACTCGGTTATATTGGTTGGATTGATTGTTATTCAACTTCGGAGAAGATAAATAGGAAATACGAACGGAGTTATATATCCTCGTGGCCACGAGCGTTGGCCCAAATAAGCGGCCACACTTTATCTATTATTGGGAGGCGTCGTTAAAGCGATAAGAGTGGGAGCGGGAGGCGATAATTCATTGCACTTAGTCGGCCTCCCCAGATATCGGCCAATGGGGTTTAACCCTTAGGCTTCCCACAATTACGTTTTTAGAACCGGCCGGCTCAATTTGCATGAAGCTTGACCGCAGCCAATCTTTAACATTTATTTAAACCAAATAAATAGTTTGCTGCCACCAAAAGACGTTTTTTATTACGAAATGGCGTGATTGTGTAATTTTATTTGCACAAATTTTAGATTATAAATGAGAAATGTACTGTTTTCATTTTAAAATAATGTCTCAAGGTATTCTAGCTAAAATCACGACTGAAAACCGCTGAAGTGAACCTTCGCTGCTGATGGAGCGTCCGAACGGTGTGAGTGGAAACAGAAGATTTGATGAATAACGTTATTATGTTTAACTTTTTGTGTATTCGTTCCAAGAATTAAATCTATTGATTTTATATAATGTTTAGCTACATTTCCATGAAGTGTGGACGCGATACCGAGCAATTATCCCGTAATTGGGCCCACCGGTACCCGGTACCGGCAGTAGAGCTTTCATTCCCTTTTCGACAGTGTGATAAAAAAAAAGGAGAGGGTACTGTTATGCAAAGTAACTAACGGATTGCTCGAATCGATCGGTTCCGCCTATTTAGCCTAGTGCAGGAACAGGCAGAATAGTTTTATTTGGTGGGGGTGGTGGAGCGTAACGCCGATTTCCTCGATTAATTTCAAGGCCCGCGACGGCATTGAAGATTTGGGGGCTGGCACGGGGCTACAATGGGTAGCTCGCCCCGCTAAGCAATGTCGAAAAAAAGCCCGAACCCCCTTCGACTAGTCACACATTCATTTGACCCAGCATTCGTGAGGAGGAGAAAGAAGGAGGCCTCCTCCTCCGTTCGTTCCTCTTTCACGAGTAATACAGGCGCGTTTATTTTTTTTCATTCCCGCCTCCTTTTCGCCCGACCCCGAGGGCAACAATGTGGAAAAGTAATCATCAACACTTTCGTTTTCCCACTTTGATTAATGCCGACTCCATGAATTCACCTGAGCCATTTCTAACGCCGCGCTGTATGTACGGGGACTGGAAATTAATTCCAGCCCTCGGTTAAATTACTTTTCGTTCGAAGAACGAATTTGTACTTCGAGACGTCCGCGTCATTTTCCCAACGACAGTGTGTACAACAATAACCTCGAATTTTCAGTATAATGGAATTCGTTTAATATGTTTTATTACTCGGGAGAGAGTCGACAAGAAAAAAACCCTAAAAATTACTTATTATCGGTACAGTTTTGTTTCCATTATGTTCGATTACCGATTCAATCCATCAGCTTTTTTAGTGGTGTGGAATCACGGGACACTACATTGAAAGTATCGCACTATTACTCTTAATCAGGTGTACACGCACCCTTTTCCCATGCCATGTAGGCACACCACTATAAATTTATGACCTTTGATTATGAAGTACAAAATGCCAATATATAATCCGTGAATGGATATTTATGTAGTAACTACCGTTTGTGTAAAACTGGGAGTCGACATGCTTAAACAACACAAATCTAATGAAGGAAAGCTACTAAACATAGCGAGGCAGCAGATCGCAGGAATCATGGTATACAAAATATTATTAATAAATGGGTACATGAAATCTGACTTTTGTTTTAATTTCCGAACGATCTGTTAGAAAATCTGAATTAATTCCAACTAGGTGGAACCACTTTTACTATACCACGAATTTTTTTTATATCATCCTATCGCAACCTCAATTCTGAACAATATGTACGAAAATCGATCCCGCTTCTCTTCTGAACGGTAGCTCCAAATGGGTTTTAAAGAGTCGTTTAAAGTAACAAATGTTGCTCGCCGCCTGAGAACAATAATGCGATTCCAGTATTGCGGGAAATATGACTCAATCTTTTTCCCCTTTTGCGGTGTAAATTAGGTACGGAATATTTTACAGAGTTCGGGCGGAGAATATTAAACAATTGCGGCAATTCCTCCGCAAATGAATTATGAATAACAACACAGAATTCTCTTAGCATTCTGAATATAAGGGGCGAATATAAGTAGGAAGAGGAATGTATATTCGGTCCGATATAGTCAGTTAATTAGGATTCTTATTTTTGTAACGTACCTCATTCATTACGTACTTAGGATCAATTCCAACCTTAATTAGAAAATCACTGTAAATAATTATTATAAATATAAATAACGTCTAATTTAATCTTCTACACTATTTGTAACACTAAATAATGATAAAGTTAAATGCGGTCCACGAAAATTTGCCTGTAATTATAGGGTGAAGTTTAAGCGAATTTTGCCGAGCCGTTATTATTTGGGGAACATATTTATGGTTAAGTTTTAACAAAGAGATTTTAGCCTTTGCTTTAGAGCTCCGCCGGGATTTGCCGTTGGCTCTCGAGAGGGGCGCCGATACTCTGGATATTACCGCGTCAAAGTGTCTTCTCGCGTGTATTTTACCTTTCGAAATACCTGAACTACTTTAGCCAGGCTATTGAAATATACCGCAGCTCTCGGGCTGTAGACCGCGCGGAATTATTCTCTGAACCGTTCTGTCGGGAGGAAAGGCCGCGGTGCAAAATAATTTAAAGCCGTCATTTCAAATATTTCGCGAACTCGCGACTGGGTGTGCCGCAAAGGGCCCCCGCCACGAATCTTGCCAGAATTCTGAGGCCGACTTTATGAGTCATAAGGCCGGCCATTCCGCTACGATTCAAGTGGCTGGGGCTTTGATGTCCAACGTTGGTACAAATAAAGAGAAATCCTTGTATCGGGGTTTAAACCTATAATGTTAAGCGAAGAAACCACGGCGAGAATGACCTCCCACCCTGATGAAGAAGTAATTATCACTTACTTTTAAGAACTAGCCGCCATGCAGGATGAGAGCAAAACCTTCAAGCATGTCCCGAGCGTGCCCGAATACGCATCGCTGCTAAATTCTTGTTTTTGATATTAATTTTAATATACTTAGAGTTCCGAAAGGCAAGTTTCTAATCGGGTCTTGTTGTACATTAGTGTTTATTAAAAATGATTCTGGGAAATTCAATATTTCCGTATATAAAAAATAATCACCTGAGGATTGTAGTGATTTGGCAGCGAATCCAAATTTGTACGTAATGGATAGTAGACTTTCGGGTTATTTAAGGGATATAATTCATCGACGATGGCGAGAAGCGAAAAACGAACTAGCTCGGACAAAATAATTGGAGAGGAAACCGAGAGATTGAACGAATTCCAGTAGTTTCGGCCATAGTTCGAGTAATAGTCGGACGATAACAGTGCATAGGTTTGTCACCAATTTAATGACAGAATAAAAGCCGAAACCGGTTTAGCCAATTTCGCTAGTGAAGATTGTGAAAAAGCTCGCTATCACCAAACGGTTGTTTTAAAAATGAATCCCGCTGCGAAATTGAGGCGAACGATATTGCGAAGGAACAATACAGTTTTCGAAGAGGGGTTAAGTTGCTACCTGTAGAACGCCGGGCGTCGCCTTAACGGTTCTATATTCGGCGATGGTCCACGAGATAATAGTGTATTATGTGGGTTGGGGGGGGGGTTGGAGGGCAGGAGAGAGCGCTTTAGAAATTGAGGCCGGCGGAGTGGATTGGGTCAAGAACGGGTTAATGCTTTAGTTTTAGAGGTTGATGAGGGTGTCAAGGGCTAGAGGGGCGGGGGTGGCGCCGATTGAAGTGGTTTCACGTATGCGGGGGTTCGAGTGACAAAGGGCCAACCCCCCGTGTTGGAGGCCGTTCTCCTACCCCCTGGCACAGCCCCTATCTATAACTTGGGTCGTTACCGTCTACGCGACCGCCCTCTCTCATCCAGTATTTTTGCTATATCCCGCTCGGAGGATTGGCAAATCCGCTCGCACCGCACCCAACGCTATTTCATCGGATCTAAGCATTTTAAACTTATTTTACCGAGCGTACATCGGGCATATCATAAAACTTGTACAATGCTTTTATACGAGACAATATCTTTCAAAATGGTACAGTTAATAATATAATTATAACACGATTTTTAAATTTATATAAACTATCGCCGAATTTTATATAAATTGTAGCCGAAACACCGAAAAAGTTAATTTTACGCTATTATCGATGAATGTTCCCCATCTATCGGCATAATTTTCATTCCTGTTAATCGTTTTATGTGCATTTCCGTACAAGAAACTGGATGTTCTTTTGAAATATAAACGCCGAGTATTAACAATGGTGAAAACAATGTTGATCGGAGTATGATGTATGCATCTGCACGATTATTACTTGAAATGACATTCGCGTCTACATTTCAGCCATCAAAAAATTTGCATAGCAATTCAAATATGAAGTTTATTTTATATAATTGTAGTACATCTTTGTTCGCCATTAAATATATTTATTGCCTCAAGGAAATGAAACTAAACTCGTGGAATGCTTTCAGTGTCGAAAGTTTTAATGCTTTCCTCAGCCACTGGTTTTTTCGGAAATGACGCATGGCCCCCAGGCTAGACAGAATCGATACAGTCCATTCCTGACAATGAAACTACTTTCAGACGCTCGGAGCTTTTAAAAAAATATTTAAGTTGAAAACGAAAATATCTCTGAGACTAAATGGTTCGGTTTCCGCTTTACAACACCGCCCGTTTAAAATTTCCCAGTCGAGACCACGTCCTACATGGAATAAAATGCTTACACTCCTTAAAATGTCACACCGTCCACCAGATTCCTATGTTGGCCCGTACACATACATGCTTAATGTATCTATTAGAAATCGGGATATTTTATGGTACATAAACGTCGGAGTCTAACGAATAAAAAGAATCCACCTATTTCATGTAATTCCAATTAATACGCTCTGAGCATTAATTTTAGTTAATTATTCGAAATGAAACAATTGCATATTATGGGCTATACTGTACTATTATTAGAATTATGGATTGCGATGGAAAACAGAGTTTCATCATGAAATGAATATTTACCTCTATTATTTCATGCAAGGAAAAATGTACTTGATTTGATTTATTGTTTATTTGAGTATTTCTTTAGTCAATTATTGGAACTCTGTATTACTGACTGATGGCTCTCTTAAATTTTTTTCATTTGCAATATCAAATGAATAAACGCGGAGATTGTCATTAATTCATGATTCGTTGTCATGAATTATATTTGGCAAAATTGTGCATGAGTCTTAAGAATCATAATAATATTTTCATAAATGTTACTTCTGTAAAGATTTGTTCGTTTCAATCACGAAACAATAACGTTGTACAGGCCTCCTGATTCTACAATTTATGATGGTGATGACGGGGACTAATTTAAAAGGAAGGAGGATCCCTTTCGTTAACGCTGCTGCATGAAAACTGACGGACCGATTTCAGTATTTATCCAATTTAAACATATTATCTACACGCTTAGTGTAGATAATACTTGCTCTTGGTAAAGTTTCACTTAGCAAGTATCCAATTTCATCGAGATTATGTCCCGTTTTTATGGTCCGAGTTATACCTGAGGCCTGGCTGCTTATCGCGGAAATGCCCCATCCGAGTAGGGCACTTCTTCTTGTCCATTACCTTGATTATTTGCTAAGCCCCCGCCGCTCATTCCTCCAATTCATCCGCAGTTATTATTATGGACGTTCGGGGAAATGGGGTGGGGATGCAATCGAATTAAACCTTATTGGAGAACCCGATGTTTGCTCTGTGGTGCGTGTTCCGACCCCGGGCCTAATAGGAAGTTGAATACCGGTTAATATGGGGGGCTAAAATCCCTTGGGCAGAAAATTGGAGGGCTGGAATGCATCCGCGAAATTAAATGCATATTCATATTTTCCTGTCGGTCCCGTTTGAAATGCGGACCGCTCCACGGGCGGTTGCCCACCCACGGCACTCATAAATGACCCTATTCAATTTAACCCGATGCGCACCTTTTCTACAGCCCGAAATTTCATAAATTTCAATAGAGGGAATAGTGTACTTTCAAAAACCACTTGCGAGCATCAACAAATAAAGAATTACTCGAGCGAAAAATGAATATCGTATACTATTGTAAACCAACATTATATAAACAACATAAACCTTTTTTAAAATACAGGGCTACCTCCATAACTGTAAACTGTTTTTAAATTATTTTAAATCTGACGCACCGTTACATTCCTCGAACATCTAGATGATATGTCGCGAATTGTTTAGAAATAAAAAAAAAGTTTTTTTTATACCGTAAGTACTCTGGCCGTGGAACCCTCGCTGATGTTCGACAATTAAAGTAATGCTCGGGGCCATATCTTCGATTGCATAGTCAGGCACGCTTCAACCCCTCAATCAAACCGAAGAGGACAGCGTTGGGGGGTTGGGAGTGTCGCGGGCCAACCTGAAACAGCCCGCGTCGGGCCAAAATGAAACGCTATTTCCCCTGTCTTTTTTTTTCATCGCCGGTTTGTCACTTCTGCTTCGTGGCCCCCTTCTTTTGCCAACTCACTCGCCGGCCCTACAATGGGGGGGCGGGGGCGGCCCCCACCCTCTCTACTCAACAGTCGTGGCTCCCACCGTCCAATCACTTAGTCCGACACCGCTCCGCCACCCAAATTAAATTACATCGCCCGTATAGTTGTTTCCGAGTAAAATTAAAATGTCCTAGAAAAGTGCGTAGGTGGGTATTTTGATTCATGTCCCACCCACCGTCAGAAGCGGAGTATCGGCCGGAAATATGAGCCACATTTCGTTCATAAGGACAAAATTACGCATAAGGTTTAAAGAATAGCATAAAACCATATATTTATTTACTCTTCCCATTACATTTTTTTAATTAAAAAAAACAATTAACAGACATCTTATGTAGTGTCTTGGGGAAGAAATGATCCAACTTCCAGCTGGGAATATAGGCGGCGGATACAAGTTGAAAGAAAATGATTGCTGCTTAAAAATGGAATGAAGTTATCGGCTTAAATCCTACGGAGTGTTTCCCGAGGCGAAACTTTATCTAGATGCCGGCCAGACCTCCGAAGCCCTTTTAATGAAGCTTCCAGGTGAGAAAACCCTAACGCTGTAAAGTTGGAAGAAAATATCATGTCCGAAGGAGGGAAAAACTTCAACGATATTAGGCTGTTAAAAGTTAATAAATGATGCTCTCTCTCACGCCATAAGTCTTCAACTCCAACTATTCTTGCTTTCACTTTCCTTGAAGAGTTTTCTTCGTCAGAAAATTTTTCTCAACGTATCCTCGACTTTATTCAATTCACACTCTTTATGTAAATGACGGGAGTTTTGTTGTCAATTTAAGGAATTTCTTTTGGGCCCTGCGATTTATTGGAATATCATCAGTCTTATCGTTTTACGTCCTCAAGCCATCGTCAGTGTATAACATAATATCATGAATAATATAATAACGTGAATAATATCACGAATACACTTCTCTGTTACCGACGAAGCATTCGGTTAGCACTATAAGTGCACTCTTACATGTTACAAGTGCTATATATCTGACCAATCCTGATGGTTGAATGATGAAACGGGTTACGTTCTTATATTGTAAATGCAGTATAATTAGAGACATAAGTAAATTTATAAAAAAATAATATTTGTTGTTGAATATTACCGGGACTGATTTTTCGAATATTCCCCACTAAATCATTGGTCTTGTAGTTACTAAGTTAATAAGTTGTACAAATGCAAATGCTCTTAAAAAATTAAGCAGTACGAGTCATTGTATTATAATTTAATGATCTTAACAATATAGGTTTACAAGACACAAACTATTTCTGGTTAATACTAAGAGATAATATGTAATCAAGACGCACATAAAAGCAATGATATATCGCATTAGCAATGATATAGCGGTCCCAATTGTTCGAAGCTTACGCCCCTACTAAGAGGGGGACCCCGGAGGATGTATAGGGCCGGCGACAACACGCCCCCCTATTCGCATTAACAGTACCCTGCATACAGAACAATTACAAAGCAACACGTAACACTGAACAACACCCATCACAAGCGTTAACCATTCCTGGAAGGCCCTCTGCCAGAAGATGGCAGTCAGGATATTTCGTTTTAGATGGATCATACGATGGCGACATATTTATAAATTCTGAGAAAATTATTTCAACAGCGGCCGTAGGCCAAACAAAATTGAATGAAGTTTAAATGGGGAATGTATTAATTGTTATACTCACAACGTCATATATAAGCGCATGGAGTGGAAAAATAAATCTAATGTAATATATAAATGCTATATTCTCCTGTATAAAAGTGTGGTTATGTGACGCTACGATGACAGGATTTGAAGAGGAGCAATAGGTGGACATGTCAAACAGAATTAACTGCCTAATTAAATAAATATCTGGTCTCAGTGCTATGTTTGAAAACTACCCAAAATATTTCTTATAATAAATGTAATGGGTTGTCCGGAAAGTTCGTGCCGATTTTCGATAAGTGGTATTAGGGCAGGTCTGAATATATCAGAATGATTGAAAACAAATGACATGAATACATATTCTAAAAGTCAGTACTTCAGGCGTATTTGGAAAAAAGTTTGGTTACGAGACGTTAATTTTTCTCGGTTTTATACGCCTTAGAATATGGTAGCAAACAAAGTGCATTATAGGCATTTAATGCTTTACTTTTTCCGAAAAGGTAAAAATTCCACACAAGCGGCAAACAAGATATTGCGCTGTTTATGGCGAAGAACTGTGCGGAAGTGGTTTGCTCGGTTTAAAGCTGGAGATTTCGATCTTGAGGATCAAGAACGCCCGGGTAGGCCGTCCACCAGAGACGAAGAACCGATTAAAACAGTAATCGAAAATAATCCACGCTCTACAACACGTCAATTAGCAGAAATGCTAAATAAATCAAAATCAACGATCCACGACAATATTGTGAAGCTTGGCTACATAAGCCGTCTCGATGTACGGGTTCCCCACGATTTAACGGAGAAAAATCTGCCGGATCGCGTTTCCATTTGCGACTCGCTTTACAAACGCAACGAGGAGACACCATTTCAGAAGCAATTAGTGACGGGGGATGAAAAATGGACAATTTATAAAAACGTCGAGCGTAAAAGGTCTTGGGCAAAGCGTGATGAAACACCTTTAACCACCCGAAAAGCCGGTTTTCATCCGAAGTAGGTAATGCTATGTATCTGGTGGGATTGTAAAGGGATCCTCTATTATGAGCTTTTAGCAAACAACGAGAGACTAAATTCGGAAAAGTATTGCTCCCAATTAGACAGCAATCGAACAAAAACGTCCAGAATTAGCGAATCGGAAGGGCGTCGGGGGGCCGATTAGGGCAAATCGTCTTGAATTTTCTGGACAACCCATTAATAGATAAATGCTATATTCTCCCGTAGAAAAGTGTGGTCATGTGACGCTACGATGACAGGATTTCAAGTGGAGCAATAGGTGGACATGTCAAACAGAATTAACCACTTAAATATCTAGTCTCAGTGCTATGTTTAAAAACTACCCAAAATATTTCTTGTAATAAGTGTATATCTTATTCTATAGTATGTTTCTATATTATGATATAATTTGGCGTATTCTGGCTCGCAGGAGTTTCTGCTTTTTTAAATAGTCACCGATATATACAAATTAATGTCCACGTATGCGTGAAAGTGGAACAGGGAGAATCGGTCTAGTTAGGAGTCCGGGCCTCGACTGAGGGCCGGAGCCGGAGATGAAGGCCACGAAGTAAATGAAGAAGGGGTTTGTTCCCCCTCCAGGCCGGCAGGGGGTCGGCGCCCCCACCCCCCGAGCGGCGCCCCCACCACCACCACGGCGCCCCGACGCCGGCCCCACGGCCGCCCGCTCTCAGTAGTGATGTGGTTCAAATGGCGTCACCATACCAGCCAGTGTTGTTATTCCTCGCGGCATCCGTCCTAAGCATTCCGTACGCAGTCTCCAACACCCCGCGCTGCCAGATCATACAGGTGAGTACACTGCAAAAGCCCCCCCGACACAATCCACTGCTTAACGGATAAAACGTCTCAAATAAAAAAAAATGAAATGAGTTCAATAATAAATGACTAAAAAAAAAATAAATAAAGATCGAGTTGACGAATCGTTCATTGTGGGATGTTGAAGAATCCAGAAACCGATCCTCAGTTTCTGCTCTTTTTTTGTATTAATTAATTAGAAACCAAAGCCGCACATAGACATTGTGCACGTCTTACATTCTGTGGTTTATAAATCTTAAGTCGGCCCTTCGGTGTTTTGATATGAATGACAATTCGTATATAGTGTGAAAATGTCTATATAAGGAGGATAAATTATATTGATGAATATAACTTTTGACTATATATACTTTTCATAGGTTTTAGAAGAGTGGACGACTGAATTCTACCTAGAATGAGAACTGTCCGTTTGTTATAGAACTAAATCGATACAACACTAAATGTTGGAATGACCGAAACACCATATATTTAAGTAAAATATCTAAAAGTCCTGGAAACGTCCGAGTCCCTGAATCACAAATGGCCCGCTGAGATTAAGTTATCTGATGACGGGCATTGTTCCTGGAGCAATTTACAGAATAGAATACCGTCGGCCTGTGAAAACGTCGATGCTTTTCGTACCTACTGTCTCATAACTGTTGTAATGTTAAATTATTTCAATGACGATTTGAGCTAAACTCAACAAATTTAGCCATCCCAGGCATTAACATAAATCCAAATTATTTAGGATTTAAGAAACTGAAATATAGTGCAAGTAGCGTTTTCTGTGCATTTACTGGGGATAGCAACAATTATTATTGCAACTTCCAAGTGTAATGGAAGTAATTCATAAAATCCTCGTAGTTTGAATTAGTTGATCGTTGAAATGATAAGATATAAAAAAATTGTTTAAATAATTTATAATTGACTATAATTGAACTCAATAGAATAAAATAGAAAAACAGAATTCGCTTTTTGGATGTCGTATAATGAAACTAAAGAATGAGGAGACGATAATAAAATGTCAATCGTTTTTCTACACAGCAAAATTCCTGCTGTATTCATTCTTTGATATCTCTCACGAACATTTTATATAATACATGTTAAGATCTACAGCTGATATGGCCAGTGTAGTTGTCCCTAAGTTGTAATAAACAACAATAAGTTGTAACAATCAAATAATAGTAAATTTTTTTTTAATTGAGCGAAATCAGATCACGAATAACACAATGGTGTTATCACAGTACTGAGTTTATCTCCGGACTAAATCGGCATTTTATGATTCCAAATATTAATCATTTATGGGAAGAAACATACCAATATATTTTGACTATACTTTATGATATACTGTAACATTTTTCGTTAGTTAGTTTAAATTTTTTATTATAATTAAAATGGGATTGGTCTTTCATAAAATTCTATTGTACGAAATATTTCCTCTGGATAACATATTTACCACATCTTTTGAATTTAATCTTATGAAAAATGCGATGAACAGCTGACAGTAAAAAAATTATGGAATACGCATTGAATCATCTTGACGACTCAATCCTCGAATAGTAATTAATTTCAATGAATGGCCGTTAGAGTACTCGAAATATTGTTAATGGAATATGAAACTCTGCACTTTGAATTGTACGGTTGGAAGTTTCCGGGCGGGAATTTAAACCGGGCATCGATTGATGCCATTCTTTCACCAAACCGGCATTCTCGTCGAACTGCGCAACAAATCGATTCCGCGTTCGACTTTGCGTATGAATTAGGATGTCAATTTGCGGAAACTATTCAGAGGCTCGCGATTCAATAGCTTTCGGTTGACCCCGTTCCCAATCCCGCTACGTTTCCCCGTTTGTCAATCTTTCTTGTGGTCGGCTGGAAAAGAGGCGTTTCGAAAACTCCTATAATCAGAAACTCGTATAATGTCCTGTTGACGATAGTGATACATAAGTATGTCGACTGCCATTGTATTTGCACTGTTACAGTGTTTTTATACCGCAGTCATTCCTTAGCGCTAGGCTGGGACTGTCTATTATATCGTTTAGTTCATATTCCTTTATTCCTGCTTACTATGTAAGATTCGGGAGAAAACATTTTCGATGTTGAATATACAAGCATGAAATTACATAATTTTTCCAATCTGCAAAAAGGTTGATTTTTAATGGAAAATGGATATCCAAATATTTTACGAACAGTACATTGGTAATAGTTCTTTTAGGACGGATTATATGCATAAATTTTAGTTTACTGCCACATTTTAAAATATATATCATTTAACAAACGCTCATTCATTACACATCTTAGAACTGACGATTAATGCTCTGAAAATTTCCTTAATACCACGATATTCTACAGAAGAAACTATTGTAATCGTTTAGTGCATTCATGTCTATTTAAATTCCTACATTAAAGTTTCACAGGTCAATAACCTGACCCGTGAAATTGAATCCTAGCCTCCGATATAAACCTCCTTCTGAAGAATCAAATTAATCGTGTCTGATTGACCCTGGCCGCATTAGATTTCATAACGATTGGGGCGACGGGGAAGTGTTTTTTATAAAAGTCAGTTTAAACAGAATAAACCCTTAACTGGTAGCTCTATTTTAAAAGAAAGGGACGATCCCAGATTAAGTTGTTCTGGATTGCTTCAGTGTACTTCTGCAAGAATTCTGCCGCCCTGGACTACTTTTCCCCGAAGTAATGATCTCAGCACCGAGTATTTGACTTTCTTGCAGACAAGTTCAACCCTTAAAACTTAATTGAGCTCCTTTTTTTAGGCTCACTTTCGCCCCCCCCCCACTGGTAAACGGCGATATCCGGGCTCTAATTGACACCGAAACACTTCAACAAAATTTTTTTTTCCGGTGGCGAATTTTTGGAAAATTCGACGAATCGGTAGATGAAGCCGAATGTCAATTTCATGAAAAGTGTAATTTAGAATTGTACGAGTTGAACGTGGCTTTTTATCGTCGAAAGACCGAACATTTTACTCTGAAGAATCGAGAGATGGTGCAATGTAACATTTTTACGTGAAGTTCACTTTTATATCTTCAATGACGAAGTTATATTTACTGATTTTCAAGCATAGTCTTTCGGATGTATAATTAGTTTCACAAAATTTAATCTAAGAAATAATTCAATAACTGTGTACATTAGAATGTTAGAAAGTGTAGAGGATAGAATTTGCCCAAGTTATCGCGGACGACCGTCGGTACAAATTTGTCCAGCTTCGGACCTGTCTTCTGGACGAAGGTATAAACCTCTTCTGGGACCCCTGTGAGATAATTCGAGTTGTTTTCCAGGATGTCGTGTGCCACTTTGTTAAGTGGAAAGGAAAAGTAAGCCACGTCAGTCACTCATGGGGCTCCCTCTCGCTTGTAGAATGGAACAACCCAGTCGATAACCAACACACAATCCTGTTAGATTCGTTTAGCGAAGTTGGTTCAACCTGATCTTCATCGTATTTTATCGGCATTTTAATGTGGTCTCATTTATATGATTAGTGCTCTATCGTAGCGTAGAGTCAACGATCTAATGCAGTTTTCAAAATATAAAATTTGCAAGATATTTATCGCGAACTCAAGGGAAGTGTGCCATAGTGTATTTTCCCGTTGTAAGTTTCATCTCGGGCTAACGCTACGCTGAATATTGATGAAATGGAAGTTCCTATTGATCTCGGATTTACCTCAACAAATATGTCAATAATTTCCTCCGGCGTCAACGAATTAATAAACCGATGTACAGTGACCGAATTATTAATTCTCTGTGATTAATTTAATGGTTTAATGGTTCATTTACGGCAGCGGCCAAAACGGCAGATATTTAATTGTAGAAAGGTTTTATGTATATTCATACAGGCGGTCGAACCGAAACGCTGCCGGTTACTTCTTAATGGCATTCGTCAACGCAAATTAACAGTTTAACTAATGCATCGACTAAAGTGTAATAAACGGCATATATTACCTCGCCTCGCTGACAGATGTTTATGTTTAGCTCTCTAATTAATGTTTCTTTGTTTCTGTAAATTATGGTAACGAATTGTGAGGTGTAATTATCATATGGACAGTTGTCCTGCGAATATGCATAATGCAAATTAAAACGCAATAACCCCCCTTTGTTCGGAATAGTTTAAGGGAACTGATTTGAATCCGGCTGGAATTTTCGTATATACCGTACTATTTTACTTTTAATACAATACGAAATTCTTTTTATCAATTTTGTCGGGAATTATTGACGGTAATTTGAGTTGCACCGTGAATGCGTAAGCTGTCTTCCAAGAGAATGTAGGTGCGGGGGAATGGAAGGATTGCGGGTGACATGACTGAGAAGTCGGTCGGTAAGAATGGGAAGAGGCGACCCAACCGCCGGTACCAGGACCCTTCCGTCTCCATTCTGTCCCCTACAGTGTAAACAAAGTCCCAGATAGCGCCAACTCTGAGACCCATTCCAATCAAATGTGTACTCCCCGGGAGGATACTTCCGCCCTGCCGAGTTCTCTTTCACAAATATTTGCAGAAAATTAATCCGAAGTCCGAAAAGCGAATTAGTCGATTTTGGCGTGAATCTTTATGTAATTGAAATCTAACGGTATATCCTTAAGTAAACTGGGGCTTATTCCAGTATCTAACGAAGTAATTATTTTCTCTCGTGACAATACGAAAGAAGGAATATAAACGTGATAATAAATTTGCGTATTTACTTTACTTATATCAACATTGTCAACTATTCCCTCTGATGAATGTACTGAAAATGTACTGATGAAAATTACTCATTGTCAAGGCGTCTAACCATTCCTTGAACATGAAGTATTTTTTAAATTGTCTTTAATATCTAATACTTCTAATTCAAAATGAAACAGCATATTATTCCAATCAAACGAATCTTGATCATAAATAATTTGGATTGACATATTTACTAAGGCAATATATGTTACCCCGGAAGTTTTACATTATTTTAACATTTCAAAAAACTAACCCTTATTGCGTAAATATATTTCATTCGTGCTTTCTAATTATCCACAAATCCGTGTTCCTAAAAGTATGTTAGGGCTACTTGACTATTTCATCCTTTATGTAATACATATCACTATGGGAGTCAAATTGGATAAGTACCCGAAACGTATAAATAAGACTATATTGACAATTTGGAATCCGGATGTGGTTTTGTTCGGTTATGGGAGGGGGAGGATCGCGTGACCCTTTCCTTTACTTCAACTGGATCAGGAGAAATTCGATAATTGTTTCCGCTAACGTCAATTCCAAAAAGTAACTCGGTTCTAAAATCGAATCTCGCCACGACTCCTAACTGATTTATCGGTTCTTAAAAGTAGATTTGAATTGAACAAATGATTCGTGTCCGCAAATACTTAACGGTCTCGGTCTGAGTCGATTCACGCTAATATAAGTTAACATCCTCGGAATAGATTAGGCTATTTCAGGATTGGAAAGGCCTTTCGGCAGCCGATGAATGGTCCTGTTAGCACTTGCCTCCGGGTTGCGCACATCTCCGTTGGTGATTTTACGAAGGGAATTTCACTGTGCCTGTCAGATTGCCTATATTATTCCTGATTAGGGACTGAGAATTGATAATTTAATGACAATACTCCGTTGTACATCCAAAGCGGATTAGGCGCAGCTATAAAACGGACGGGTAATTTTGTAGAAAAATTCGCGAACATTTTATCGCGACTCAAAGCACTGGAGGGGAAACACTAAAGTATTATAAAGAGGGTAAGGCATGTACAAGGGAAATTAATTACGGTAGTTAATCATTGGGGGATTGCGGCGTGGTGGCCTGGCAGGGTTTGGGGGGTGCGGGGGTGTAGGCTCTAAACCGTCCACTCTACTCCTGAGCAGGGCCCATCGCCCAAAGAGGATTTTCTTCGAATAAAATCAAAACCAATTTATCTCACGGCTGGAAGATCCGGACGGGGGTAAAGTGAGTGATGGATAAATTAGGGAAACGGCTAAGAATAAATGCCAGCATTTGTTTGAAAAATATGTTGTAATAATATTTAATAGAAATAGTGGGTGTAGAATTATGCTGATTATGCTGATGAGCGAATGTTTGGCGAAATTATTATCAATATTATGAAGAAATTTCCAATTTTTTTCATTTAAATGTAAATGTTAATATACAGAGGGGTCCAAAAAAATGTATCAACTGTTTAAAAGTACATAACTTGGAAACTAATTGACGGAGTTGTCTCATTTTTGGTAGTGTTTTAGTTTGTATTTCCGGCAATCGCCATAAAGGCGTGTTAGGGCTTATATCGACGAAAATCTACCAGGAAGATGAATAGGCCGTAGAGGTGCTGTAGAGTATCCACCACGTTCCCCAGACTTAACTCCTCTGGACTTTTACCTGTGGGGAACACTAAAGGACTAAAGTTCGACGGCATCGTTTGTGTGTGGATGTTTATGGTGACCATTTCGAACACCTACAGCGATATCTTTAAGTTGGACTTTAAGCTACACTTTCACCAAAAATGAGACAACTCCGTCAATTAGTTAGCAAGTTATGGACTGTTAAACAGTGGATACATTATTGTTAGATCGGTTTCGACCTCTCGTCATCGTCCGAACCGGTATGTCGATTCAGTTCTAGATTACCCGAAATTTAAGCATCCTTCTTCGACGTAGAATAAATACTTAGCGACCCGGTGTCGACTATTTGAAGAAATTGTCCTCGAGTACATTACATATTGTATTGTGTATGGGACAATTGAGAATAAAATACAATCCCTCGTTGCTCATAAAGAATCAACGTTTATTTTTGTCGACTTCAAGAAGATCCAGAAGGTTGTGCCCATAGGTAATCATCGTGAAGTACTTGAACCGGATTCGTCGGGCAAAAAACCCTTAGCTTAGGCACTCTTCTGAGAAACGATAACTCGCTATCCCACGATATTGAAATCTAAACAAGTGTGTATTTCAATGTATCTGATGCATATATGTAAGTAGAATACTAGTAGAATACGTTATTTGCCAATAATTTATATATCTCTTATTTACCCAATATAAAATAAAAATGCGTTTATTAAATTTCTTATCAAGAGAAATGACGTCCTCAAATAAAATGTCGGAAAATGGAAAATCAAAACACGTTTATCATAACTGTGAATTAATTGAACTGCGATAATTATGCAGACGTTTGAGGGGTTCAGAAATGGCTTATATCTTCTCTCGAGTGTTCTGTTCATCATTCTAGTCTTTACAGCTTCACATTACCAGCAGTTTACCATTGGCCTCATAGCGAAGTAAATCTGTACCTGCGTAGCATCCCGTCAGGTTTTGGAACTGTCCTGTGCAATAACGTTTGAAAAGTTCTGTGTTTTGGCTGGCGATAAGTTAACGTTTATATTTCCCACATTCCCAACACTGTTTAGGATGTACACTGTACACTGTCGTGTAAGACTCGGTGGAGGTCTCGGGGGAGACCACTGTACTATATTCCAGTGTTGAGGCATCAGATTATAACGGGATAATCTCAGAAAATAATTGTTTTAATTATGCCGCTCTTAATTGTCGTAGATGAGTCCGAAAAGACATTAGGGACTGAACTGAGCGTCAACCCCAATATAATTGCCCGTCTGACAAGAGAAACCCATTCCCCCAAGCCCACTATTCTTGAGAAAGTATCCTCACTTCCAGGCTCGCTTCTTCCTCTTCAGATTTCCTATATAACGGCCATATTTCTTCTTCGTTTTTCCTTCCCCTTTCCAACCACCCCCTCCCACTCCTACAATTCCACCCCTCCGGCCTTCATTAAATTGTCCCATAAATCAGAAACGGGCTAAAAAGCAAAATATTAAATTACCAACGAGCGTCAAAGTTGGTTTCCACGATGAGGAAAATTAAACGCGAGTGATTTAATTATTTGCCGGGTTGAACAAATAAAACATTCCCAGTCATTTTCTCTGTTTCATGTTTTTTTTTTAACATACTATGATAATTATGCGAATTCCGTTCATGTAATTGTACCAGCGTATCACTTAAAAAAATGTTCTATGATTTTGACTGTTATATGATTCAAATTTTATTTCGGCGTATGAATATTATAGATGTTATATCGCATATTTTTAGATAGGTATAATTTTTTTCTCTAATCGGACGGAAACAAGCTCACCGCTTGATCTTGTGCATTCAGAACTACATACTTTAATGCATTTAAAAGTTTGTATTAGATCGTTTATATTACCTCTCCGTACTATAATTTTGAAGTACTGAATCTAACTTCATTCACGTCTTCCAATTTCTATTCACCGTTTAACCAACAAATATTAAAGAGATTCATATTCAGTAATCAGTTTCTTTAAGGGTATTAATATAAGACAGCATTTATAATTTGACTGCGGGAATAGATTTCAGTGCATTCAAATTTCGTTGGCGTTAATTAGACGTTTTGCAGGGATCAGGAAGATTCATCGGTCCCGACCCTTCTTCAGCCTATTTGTGGCTCCAATCCAAGATTAACTGTTCCCTGCTGGGCCGTGTTGTTTTCACCTCGGCCAATAACATGGCCACCACCTTGCCACACCTGCAGAAATCAAGGCCTAACTGGATTCTCGCACAGGCACATAATGCCTATCCTCGTCCGGCAGTACATGCTCTGTTGGGTCGCACTGTAAACTGAATGCAAAATATACGATTCAAACAAAAATTGTTTTCCGAAAAAATTACAGAAAATCGATCAACCGATTCAAGTAAATTCCTCGAGCTTTGAGATAATTTTTCCCATCCACCCCTGTTAAAACAGTAAATAATATTATCCATAAAAGTTGTCAACTACACTGATTGAAGGATTACTTAAGAACTGATCACTAATCTAAGTTTTAATACTATTTCCAATGACGTCAATGATTTGCGCGAACACATTACATCACTACGATTGTCTCGAGAAGGAGAACGAAGAATGTACCAGTCTGTTTTCGACAACCGTTGATGCTTTCGTAATTATTAAACGGATACGCCTAACGGATGTGGCCACAGAGTAATTGTTACATCAACTATTTTATTTCATCGCGCCACTACTTGTCATAGTTAAGAGTACCGCCTACTCTCATTGAAGGTACCTCAATCCTCTGTGGGTTTCCGGTACACTTCTGTTTCTGTTCACAATTTTTTTTCTCTTCATAAGTTTTTGTCTCACGGTATTCGATATTAAGCATAAGTAAAAAATATAGTGGATCTAGATATAAGTGCTGACTGTTTCATGTCTCGTTGGTACGTAGAGTAACAGTCCAAAATTATATAAATATAAAGCGGCAGCTCCCTGATGCAGACCGTATAGCGAAGTATTATCTAGAAATTATTCGATAAAAATTACATCCATAATCGTTAATTAAGTGTATAATTAGTCGTTTAATTAATAATTGCACTTAATTTTGAGGGAGAAATTTATTTTCGATACGAAGCTGTGAATTCTGGAGGTGGAAACGGCGACCAATGTACCGGAGTGGGTAATGTAGCCGCCGTTAAATTGGTCTTTGCGAAACGATTTCGAGTCGGCCTAATTACCTACTCGAACGGCGTAATCTGAATAAACGCATTAATTAATTCATATTCAGCGTACGCCGTTTAATCCCGGGCAATAATGGGTGGACCGCCGGCCGCCATCTTTGGCAACAATGGGCTGTAGTGAAACCGGCCTCCCGACCTCATGACGCCATATAGCATAAACCGACCTCGCCTATCTGCGGCTCGTAAATTGAACTGATTAAATCGGTTCGTCAGAGCGGCGGACAGATTTATTCACGGTCGTGCCGGACCGGCCTCATCGGCGACTGGCTCAAGTGTGCCGGGCTGCGTTTACCCGGACGACCCCCCTTAGAGGGCCCGATTAATCGCGGGACGAACCGCCGCCATCGCCCCCACCATGCGGCATGATCGCGGACCTTTCACGCGGCTCTCGCCAAGATTTAATGCCATCGATAAAACGTTAATTCTCATAAACGTGACGTCCGTCTACCTCTCGAGGCCTTAATTTCAATTCAAATCACTGGGCGTGAATTGAAAACACAATTATCGAGTTTATCCCAAAGGATATAATTAATCTGATGCGGTCTGTCAAGTGTAAGGCATCTCGAAGGGGACGATGTTGGACAGCCCCTTAGTCCAATTGTAATACTTCGTTGATTCGTTTTAGTTAACCTCGTTTGTCTGTGGGTGCTCGAAATCGATCGGTCCGTAAGCGTATCACACACATAATTTTGTGCACCTACGATTTGGAAACACAGTAGCGTCCCTGGATATTATACCGAAAACATTTTATTTCCATTCCATTACTTGTGTACGCACAGATGCGAAAGAAATATTTCAGGGACATAATATAAAGGAGATTGGGTGTGAGAAAATAAAGGAGGAAAAATGTTGATCACCTATTTAATTGAACAATTAGTTGGTAGGGCAACGTCTCTGTTGGGGTACAGAACGTCCGACCACACCGTCAATTGGTGCCCCCTTGTTTTCTTTGATCTCGTTATCAATTAACCCCCCGCCCCCAGCCACAGACGTCCAATTTATAGCTCCGCCCGCAGAATGCATATACAACTGACAATATGAAATTCTCATGGTAGCAAACGAAGCTTTATTGACACTGCTATTGGAAATTGATCACACTTCCCCCCCCCTCCCGTTGCCCACGTCCGGTCCTGAATGCGGAATAAATGACGGCCAAATTTCATTTCGCGAATTCGTTTATGTAGTATTATCGATTTTCATTGTTTATTCCAGTAGAAAATTTGTGCCGGCTAGAACTTTTTCTCTCCTATCGGTCAGAACTTTTCGCCTGATTTCAAAAAAAAAAACCTATTTAATATGAATACTGTGGATTGTGGATGTAGTACATGGCACGTATCTACGGTGGGGAGGAAATAAATGAGTTCAGGCCATAATTTTAATGAACCAGTCGCCAGGTGGATAGAGAACGAAACTCGTATATAAAAAATATTCAATTCATACGATAAAATTAATTGGATATATGCTGTTTAAATAGTCACACAATTATGGATTTTTATATTATTTGTTCCAATGATGCCGTCATTAATATAGTAACGCTCGTTACAAAAACGCATGATTTACATAACAATGTGAGTTCTTCCTTGTCAATGTTTGTTTCTTCGTAAACTTACAAACAGCTGAAAATATGCGTTAAATTTAACTGGGCTGTTTTGGGCATCGGGCGTAAAACTGGTTCGGTATTGGCACCTATTATTGCATGCACCTCTTCGGCTGTTTACATTCCTTATCAATGCAGCGTTCGTTGCAGAACCCAATACCAATTTACATAGGGTTAGACTCAAAGTTGTTACAGTATACACAAGCCGCCAGTCGTTGTTTGTACTGTCCAAAACAGTGTTGTTTTGTAATTTCGCCCAAAATTCTGTCACTAGGCACCCGGAGGAGGATGTGTACGTAAAGGTGGTGTACTCAAATGATATCGCTTGAAACTGCTTTACCACTAATACCGCTTTTCCCGTTCTACTAAATTCGTCAATTAACAATTTACGCAACTCCGGAGACAGTTTACGTTAGAGCAATAGACATACTTTTTAAATGATGTAATTTCACACAGCCACACACTTTGAGATCTCCATCATATTTCAACCTGGAGAGATTTAATTTATACAATCTGAGTTTAAAATTTCGTATCGATAGTTATTTCCTTCTTAATAATATGAATTGCATATAAGTATAGTGAAGTATAATATCTTTATTATATAAGTACTTCATTATACGTACAAGGGTGACGTATAAAGTCATATTATTTTTCTTGTAATATTCGCTCTGTTTTCTTATAATTACTGGATAATCAAAACACTAATTAATAAGCGGAAAAAATAATAAACTGTTAATTTATATGTGAATATATAAACAGATGGTATGACCAATCCGGGTGAGTTGTGGAGTGAGAGTGGCTCCAACTCATGCAGCCGAGGGGAGCTCCATATTTTGCGCACATCAATTTTGTAATCAAGACATCAATTTAACAATAGACCAAATAGCGCTCAATCAGTTGATGTCGTGTGCGTCGCATTTATCAAGCACATGCTGGAGCGAATTCTTTATTTAAATTTAAAATTCCCGAGATTGAAATTACGGCGAATCTAAATAAATCATTAAATGAGTTTGACCAGAATTTGAATTATCAATCTATAACGTCCGCTGAGGACGTTTTGGATACTACAATTCTGATATTCTATGTACACATTAACTATTTGGTACAGTAGTATTAACTGAATAACAAGAAAGCGTTTTCCTATGAAATGGCGGTATTAAGATATCCAGATAGGAAGCCCCCATATTGAATGACCAAGCGATATATCGGTGCGGTATTGAACGTCAACAGTTACAAAAATCCAGAGCAATATTCCCATAACTTCCCTGCTCGATTTCGATAAACATCTCCGGATAGTATAATTCAGGGGCTTGTAGGTAGAGCGGAGGTTAGAAGGGCAGTTTATCTCTGGAGGGGGCCCGGGGCCATAGCTTCATCCCCCGCCCTCCTTTAGACTCCCTCACCGTCTCTCTCTTTATTATGCACAATCGAATTTGTTAGGTCCCCCTCAATCGAAATCGGTACCGCCGCTTTGCCAGCTGCCTTATCGAATGGAAACAATGCGCCGATCTGTGGAAATTAAAATACCCCGACTTTGTCTCATATCGTGTCATATACGAGGAACGTAATGAAAACATCCTATAACACTCCGCAAGAACATAAAGATAAGGGTAACGGAACGGTTTATTTAATACATTTTTTGACACCCGTTCACTGGGCCGGAATACTTGGAATGGACAGATTCTTATATACACAATGATTTTTTCCGGTTTTGGCTTCTCGCCGTCCCCAGTAGACTACTGTGTTCGGCGTGCATTTGGGCTCTATCAACTGCGCATGACGCTTATCGACGGGGTATCGTGTTAGCGATTCATCTTCTGACTGACAAGTATGACAGAATTGAGCGAAATATTATAACGCAATAAATTCAAGTTCCGTATACGCGGTCAGTCCGCATATTCCCAATTCCGATTGTCCTGATAAAATTTATAACCCTTAATAATACCGTATATGTAGATATTTATGGAATTTATAGTTGTATTTATTTTGTAAATTGTATGGTGCTTTATTATAATTTTTTCTTTATAATAACTATAATTGATTATGAGTTTGGAAAATAAATATCGTATTATGAGTTATACCGGATGAAGTAGTTTTAAACACTGAATTATTTATTAAATTAAAGTCGTATATAACATTTTTGCACTAAATACAACGTGACCTTATTATTCGTGTCATTCGATATTTTGTCTGAATTTGAGTTTTATTGAGTAGTGAGGTATATTGATGTGCTAGGCGGTGGGATTGTGGAAAGCGGACGCCGTCTATAACGGGGACGAGTATATCCGTCGACACCTGCAGAAGTAAAATTGAAAGTGCGACATCAGTGCCGGGCTCAATTGGTGTGAGCGGGGTTGATTTTTCAGTTGGCGGGGGGGGGCTGGGAAATGCTGTTTTTGCCGGCTTGTTTTGCGAACCGGGCCGAAACATTTATTCGGACCGGGGATGACAAGTTTTGGCGAGGGCGTTTCGTCCCAATTTGTTGGGGGGGCGCCGTTTCATTTCGGACCGCGATTGACGGACAGAAATATTTCATTGTGTCGATGCGGTCGGCGGAGCCGGGGGCCCCCCGGGCTCGGGCATCAATCATCCGTTGACTGAGAGGCCGGCCGCTAAACGGATTGACTCCCGTTTTCGCGTATTTTTCCGTCCCGTTAACCGTTCGAACCGAATGACGCTTTAATTTTTTCACAAACTCGTTTCCACTTACTCCGCTGTGACAAGTACGCGTTAAGGGTACCGAATAGTTGCAGTTATTCATCAATTTATAACCCAGATTACTGGCATTATAACGTAACTGCGGTGGTGTATTTCTCGATGTTGCAGAAGCATTCGATCGAGTGTGGCGCCCCGGGTTACTGTTCAAGCTCAAAAGCATCCTTCCTAATACATATTACCTCATCCTCAAATCCTACCTTGAGGACAGGTTCTTCAGAGTTAAGGAAGGCCAAAAGCTATCCGACTATTGTTCGGTCGAAGCGTCTGTCCCTCAGGGTAGTGTCCTAGGCCCACTACTCTCCAATATATGTCTCCGATATACCCACACATCCCTCTTCAGTCCTCGCCACATTCGCTGATGACACTTGCATCCTCACCTCCGACAAAACTCCCTCAATTATAACTAGCAAACTCCAAGAGCACCTTTCCAACATCCAGTCCTGGTGCAAACTGTGCAGGGTGAAGGTGAATAGCTCACCTCACCTTCACACTACGTCGACAACCTTGCCCTCCTGTTCAGTTCAACAATGCTCCAATTCCCACCCGACAGCAGGCTCGCTACCTGGCACTCTACATAGACAAAAGACTCGCGTGGAACCCCCATACGCGACTCAAAAGAACAGATCTCAATCGCAAATTTGGACTGCTGAGACCTCTTTTGAAAAGGACATCAAAACTTACAATAGACAACAAACTGACAATATACAAATCCATTTCAAAAGTCCTTCGTACCATCCTTAATGCTCCCCGGTATGTTTCTAACCGAACAATCCATAATGACCTCAACATACCGACAGTCGACGAAGTCGCAAAATCACGCTTCCTTAAATTCCATTCACCTCTCTCGACATCCAAATCCACTCGTTCAGTCCCTTTCCTCCTTTACCCGTCCATTATCCCCCGCGTCGGCTAAAACGCCACTGGCCCAGAGATCTTCTTAGTCCGAAGCCGTAAACTGCTCATGTGAAAAAAGTGCCATCATTGGGCGGTCTCTTTTATCGAGACATTCACGTGAAAATAAAACACTCAACATTTGTACCAATAACTTTATGTAGTTGATTGTACAAAAATAAAAAAGGTTAAAAAAAACCTATATCCCCGGAATAGGAATATATATAAAATATATAACTAGATTTAATAACATAATAAACCAACTGGTTACGTCTGAGAACTTGAACAATTCAAAAATTCCGCTTCATCTAATGTAGTATTTACCGAAAAATGTAATAATATATTATTTAGAAATTCGTGATGGATGCCATGTTCATCAAATATATAACGGAGATAAAATGTCAGCGTCGGTCCGGCATACCAATAGGTATTCGTGGAAGGAATACCGAAGGAGAAGGTGGGCCGGGACGGAGCTGGGATAGGCATATAGCTCCCCTTATCTGCCTCGAGTGGGAGTCTGCCAGAGGAAAGCGGCTCCACCCCCTCACTACCCCGATTCAGGGATAAACTGACATCTCTTGTCTTCGACCCGCAGAGAAGTCATGTTATTCGCCCTTTGTTTCAGCAATTTTTCCCGGTATAAGTGGGTTCAACAACTCACTAGAACCGTCACGGTCAGGAGAACAAATCTAACAGAATCAACATTTTCCTGTTCCTTTTCAACCTTCCACACTCCTGAACCTCTTCCGTATGATATTCGCACTTCAATCAGTTTTACCTACGCAACACTCTTATATTGAAATTGTATTAAATAAATTTGAACATTTATGAATTTTAATCACTACTCTCTAATTTATCCTCTCTCCTTATATAATTATATAATCAGACGACAGTCGGTATTTCAAACCCCTACAGTCAATCTTATAGAATACAAAAGTAATTGATTGATAATATTTCGTTTTCTAGTTAAGTAGCATACAATAGTAAACCAGCATCTGTTATGGATATTTACAGTTTGCAACTCCGAAACATAAGCATACTCTCTCTAGAGTTGGAAGTTCAATTGAATTTGCAATGAAAATACGGGGTCACCGAACTTTCGTATATAGAGTTTCTGCCGGCGCAGTACGATTGGCCGTAGTAGCGGGCGATAATATATTTTTGTTTTCCAACTGCCTTTATCAGGGTGATGAGAGGAGGATGAGATGGTGAGGGGTGAGGGGGTGGTTGGAAACAACAAAGTTGTACCGGAGGGGGGTGACTGGCGACTGATCCGCGGCTTCTATCAGCCAGACAACTTTCCGCGGCCTCCCCGCCGGTAAACAGTCCTCGAAGTTTCCGAAAACCCGCAAGGGGTAAAACTTTGGGCGACATCCGGGCTTAAGTCTGAACGAGTAGGAGGAGGAGGAGGTGGAGGAGGAGTTTAATTTTAAAATTTGACAATACCGGACGGAGATGGATTGCAGAATCCGGTGAGCTCCCATCACTTCGCGAGCCCTCTTCGAGAGTTCCGCGAATTTCGAGATTTATCCGCCTTCGATTCGGCCCCCAAACAGATTTTCACAACTTTCTAGGCTCATGCCTTTCCAGAGGTCCTGATTTGACTAAGTCCCATTTAATTCAATACGCATCACCGGCGGTTTTCATTGTATGTGTAAGTTGTATTGTAGGCTTCGCATTAATTAATGTGCTGCACCGCAATTATCTTCTAGTGAAATGCGACTTTAATTATTGTACAGCCGTTTACACAAATTATGAATATATTAAATTCCCTTAAGCTTGATTAAGTTTGCATTATTAGCTGGAATGTAAACATTCGATTCTGCTTCACACCTCGCTACGAATTTGGTACATTACCTGTTCAACTGCAGCACATTAAATTTAAATACCACCTGTAGTTAATTATTGCTGTATCATTATCTGTAATGAGTTCCTTTAATTATATACCTTTAATTTATACGTCGTTCGATATCGAATTATAAGTAATATCTGGCGTTTATCCAGTATTGTAAATTACGAACATAATATTTCTCGAACGATCGAAGAGTGGAAAAAACTGTGCTATTTTGGTTTATTTTAAATCGTTTAGCTACTTTATTTGACCTGGGTGGAGGCAATGGATGAACGAGAGAGGAGCAGTCTGGCTGGATTTGAACCCAAATATGGCTTCCCAACTCGAGAAGCCTCACAGACGACAGTAAATAAGACGTAATACTACACCCAACACTTTTGAGTAAACAACTTGTATTGTGAAAGAAAGTGTAGTTGTAATGTTTAATAGTTTAAGCCAGTCTCTGTTAATTAATTCAATTTGAAACCATTACATCAGTAGTACAATATTAGCTAGGCTGAATTTTTAAAAATGTTAATTAATTAATTTCTCCTATTGTGCAACCAT
Organism: Lethocerus indicus; assembly: GCA_019843655.1. Taxonomy (NCBI): domain Eukaryota; kingdom Metazoa; phylum Arthropoda; class Insecta; order Hemiptera; family Belostomatidae; genus Lethocerus; species Lethocerus indicus. The sequence continues at coordinate 25,764,200 of JACDQD010000003.1, read as the reverse complement.
TAAAACCATTTACAAGTATCTCGATTGTGTTTCATAATGAATCAACACTTAAATCGCTAATGTTATTGCAAAGTGCTTCGCCCACTCGGCTTATTACGGGCGACCGATCTATAAAACAAAATCAGCGCTAGAACATTTCAAATAAAAAAAGATTGAAACCATGGAAACAGGAACAAAAGGAAACCGCCGCGCGCTTTCCTAAGTTAATTAATTCCCGAATTAAAAATGAGGAATGTTTTAACGCGGAGAGGAAGTGGGGAGGGAGGAAGAGTTGGAAGGGAAATCACCAAAAAAACCCCACTTTTATTTCAGTTTACCAACACTCTGGTAAAGGATGAGGGGAGGGAGTTAATTAGTTTTACGATTATTTAAGCGGAAAGGAAGCTTTAAATTAAAGATTTAATATCCACCGGATAAGCAATATCTCCCGGTGGGTCGGGATAGCAAGAAGTTATGAGGAAATGATACGAAGGAAAAATATTGTTGACCAAAAATTTAGACTTTAAACACGCATGCTGAATCGTGTTGTTTATGAAAGGTCGCGGGCAGTATTACTGAAAGTTTTCTTTAACGCTGGACAAGTATCGGCAAACCACGGGCCTAATTAACACCGATAGTGAGCCTATCATCTTCTGTCATCATTATTGATAATGTACAGGTGTGTAAGAAAAGTGTCGAAAGAACTGTCTATTGAATAAAGTCAGTACCCAACATATAAACAAAAAATAATTTATATTATTGTCCATAGCGCTATAACTCAAAAATTTTCTGAATGTATACGGTAATATTTAGATGGGTTCTAGTACCGGGGAACTAGACGATACTGAGGGCATCAAGGAATTTGGTGGGTTAACGCGTTCGGCGGGCGATAGAATCGTCGGCTTTATCGTCAATGGATCTCAACGCCTATATTCATTCTGGAGATAAGCCGAAAGTTTTTAGAGCGGGACTCCCAGTTCTTAACTTTGACCTAAATATTGGTGCAAAACATTTCCCCGGAGATAAGGAAGCGACTTAAAACGGAGTTGAGTAGATCGAACCCAGTTTATCTGAAATAATAATCCTATTTGTAACTCAATGAATTCGTCCACAGAAGAACGAGAGCTTTATTTAAGTTTCACTTCTGGAATGGACACAATTTTTGGATTAAAAATCAATTTTAGGTTACAAATTTACAAGGAACGCAATGTTTATTAGAGATCTTAACATTAGTTTTGATTTCATTTGTCTAATAATTTAATAGCACATCACTGCTTCCTTCTTCAGTCAAGTAAGCAGATCAATTGGCTTTCAGATATGTAAAAAGTACTACAAATATTTATTATCATTCCAAGCACTAGAGCAGTAGCTACCGAGATATTCCGAGAGTAATACAGAACTTCGTTCCATTGATACAAGCCAGTAATGGTAACAATTATAATTTCCAATTAAAATAAAAACAAGTGTATAAAATGGTTTCGTTCTGTTTTACTAAAATATTCTTTCCTAGAGATAAAATTTCAATTATCCTTTCAAGATTGTTTGGTCAGGAAGGCGCCGGCCATTTGGGATTGAAAATATTTCAATTGAATATCTACCGGCATTAATCTTAATCCACCATTATCTTATTTGTATACAGATCACACTAATATAACTACTTTGTACATATTGTTAAACTTCAATTAATACGTTCCTTTTATAATTAATTATAATTGCTCAGGTTTTATTTCAGTTTATCGTCAGTAGCGCATGTCAAGTCCCATGTCTAATATTACAAGGCCGATTACACGAATATAACTCTGCGCACTGCGGCGTAGGAATAAAAACTGGAAAATATTTTCTTATAAGATACCGGAACGATGATCTCCGAAGAGTTTCCGTAAGTCATTATTTTTTTTTCTCTGGTGGAAACTAATTTTTGCGTGAGATAAGAAATCGCCCCTGAACGGCCTAAGCGCCGCCGAAAAAGCCTAAGACCAATATTTATTCTGGTATTAACCGGGACCTGTGGATTACATTTGCACAAAGGGTGACAGCGGCGGAGGGGTGGAACATCCCACCCTATCCTTTCGAACTTTTTCCCAGCTCTCACCCCCCTAATCCTGTGCAACATAGAGGACATTCTCTCACTCTCTCTCTCATTTGAATAACGGGGAAATTGTTTTCCTCTGTTTTTCCGTACCGGACTTTCTTTCTGGCATTGTTCCTCTGCGCGGATTTCACTGTTGGAAAACGACCGCAGAGCACTCCGGCGACTAATTACATACGAACTGCGGTTACGGGTAGACTCAACTTTGGAATATGCCTGGAATGTGTGGGAAATGACGATGAAAATAACTGACAATCCTCGCGAACGTTTAACCCGATGTGGCAACGCGCTTAAACTACAAGAATACATAATAGGATCGTTATTCATCAGATTTCTGATATTATAAATCCTCGCGAGTTGACCAGATACGAAATAATACGATTAAATGACAGTTCGACAATGATGAAACGGTTTGACGCTCTCGAATGTCGATTTCGCATGAAATAAGCTTCCGGAGAATATAATGCAGTTGCCGTGTTACGAGTTTGTAACTTAGTTATAATAATAATCATAATAATATCATAATTATAAGGAATAGTCACGTATAAATTACAAATAAACAGTCATTAACCGAAGAAGGCGTCGTGTACAACTAGCGTCTTTTCTAAAAGTTATACCTCTTTTATGATGTTCATTCAAACTGTGGAGACAAAAGTGCTGTTTATTTTACATCCGATATGAATCTTTACTATATTTTGTTCGGTTTTATTGTAGTGTATGCCACGACTTTTAAAGTACTATAAAATAAAATATAACCGTATCGAGGAATTATACTTTTGTATAATTTTACATTTTTATGTAACGAACCCACCTCCCCCCAACGGAACGTGTGTTTCTTAGACACGATATATTTTTATTACACACAGAGTTATTATTTCTGTACGTTGTCCACATGCCGCATTTTTGCCCGAATTCCCAGCCCATTTATTCAATCAATGTCTCTTTCCGGTTCCTTCCCTTTTGATCTTCTTCGTTCGGAGGGCGCCGGCTATCGTGTCCCCGAACATAAATCTCTGGAGGGATGTTCCTACGGGACTGATAAGATCCCCCCCCCAAATCCCAAAGGGGGGAAAAAAAACTGTGAACTGAAATCATGAGTCGGCCCTCGGTGATTTGTTGCCAGGACGGGGCAACCGCCGCCTGTTTTGGGTAAGGTCGGGTCATTCGGAACCCCACGCCTGTTGAAACGCCCCGTAAATCCATTCCGACGTTACCTTTGTCTAACTCTTTACAAGTGGAGTAAACAACCTAGATCCGAGAGAATTCCTAGTTAGAATTTTTATTTTCGTTTTATTCTATTCTATGACGATATTAATCCACTTGGAGGGAATAAATATACTCACACAATGTATCAACATTTTTTGTAGTGTAAAATATTTACGGATACTATATTCATCTATAATTTCGCTAATAATAAATGTAATATTAGAAATTCCTGTTATTCTACGTTTACAAGGTTATTAGAAGTAGATAAACAACTTTTTTTATTGACCAGATATAAAATACTTTCAAATTAACAAAGTGCTGCATATGCCAATTAGGCCCATTGATAATATTTATTAATTTACTGTAGAATTGTAAACATATATGCATCAAAGTGTTTGTATGTTTGTTTATGTTAATCACGAATGCGCGGATATAGTGTTAACAGGATTATTTTGTAGATTCGCCAGCTGGAAACTTAGGCAGCCCGGCACTTTCACCCCGGCTAAATCACATTTTAGTTGTTGATAGTTTCCGGTAGAGTGAGGGCCCGGTTTCGGAAAAAGTTAAGGGGGGGATAAGGGACCGGTTGAAGAAAACTTGTGAAATATCGGTGGGTCCCGCTCGCCTCGTGCTTTTTTAACCCAAGCCGGCGCCCCCGCCCCTCGGATTTTGTTCTCTGTCGTTTAACGAGGCGCCCTTCATCATTTTTTATGAATTAGGAGACAAAACCCTTTTCCAGTTTCTTTATAAATGTCGCCCACTCCACGAAGGACTTGGGACTAAATTATTTCAGCATCCAGTCGCTGCTAAACTGACCCTGAAGTGAACAACGTAATTTCAGCACGTGCGCTAAATATTCCATATATTCGGGATAGATTTGGGCGCCTCCCAATAAATATCATTTGGCACGCCGCCAAATATCGTTCCGCCCATATCGTTAATTATCACAATGTTAGCGATTGGCTTTAGATGTTTGTCTGTTTTTAAAAGTAGTGATATAAAATTTTGACTTGACTTCGTGTAATTAATTCAAGGCATTGTTCGGAAAGTTCACGATAGTTTCAAATATCATTGAATTTGGAATTGTACTAAATAATGCTGGAATCTATGAATGAAAACTTCACCTAATTTTACAGCAAAATAACTTTATCCTTGATTTAAATTTAAATATATTAAATAGCTATTTGGGTGACCTTTTATATTTGTAGATGAATACATCACTATTATACAGAATTTTGTGGGGTATGCGAGTTTTTTGGTAGACTGGATAATTACTGAAATAAACGTCGCGTATTTTTATTTATGTTTCACTGGTGATATGATATTTCAGAGCCTTTTCTCAGTATGCGAACTTCATAATTAAGATTAATCGCTTTTACCTTAGAGCTAGTTTGTTGTTTAAGGAAGAGGGGTTCTAAATTTCTCACGACGGGGGGTAACTCTAATAGTAGTCTCTAGTTGGCCTCTGCTGAAGAGGCGACATTACTTTTCACAATTAATGTTTTTCTTGGTTTTGATGGAATTCATTTGACAGGTTCTAGAGATGATACATGTGGCTTACTATGCCCTCTTATTCTGTTTATGTATAATTAATGTTTCGAATCGACGTCTGTGCTGCGATTAATTACCGAACAATCGAAAAATACAAAGGTGGGAAAATAATCGGGCCTAATTAATTTTAATTGCCGGTTTAATAATAGGAAAACGGATCGGGGCGCTGGTAGGGGTGAGGGAGTTCAACAGGCACGTTAGCCGGGCAATGGGGCGCTCGCCAAAACTCAAGTGCAGAAAATTCACGGGCACAAAGATCTCTGCTGGTCCTCTCCCACTCGTCCTAATTCCATTGTCGGGGCCGTATTCTCGGCCCGCCCCCTAATTCGAGGTTCAAAGCGCGGCCTCCACCGGCCCGTCACTAATGCCCCCAACAACACACACACACAAGTTGACGCACACAGCGCTTTAGAAAAAAAATCCCGACCGGCCTACTACAATGAAATTCTCAAATCCCCGGCCGAGAAAAGGCCCGACACCAATTAGCGATAATGTAGAAATGTAATTAAGAGTAGGGCCCCCCCCCCACTCCTAACTCCGCCGATATTTTTTTCACCCTGTTTTTCGTGCGAGAGAAATCATTAAGGCCCTTACCGGCGGACAGGTCCGCTTTCTTTCTTTTTTTTCCGCCCTGAGTATAATTAATTTCGTCACTGCAATTAGGCAAACGATCGTCGCGTTGCCGAAAAAACGTCCGCTGTCATAACTGTAGAAACATACACGCGGTTTAAAAAAACGCAATAAAAATAGGTGCGTTTACGTTAAATTTCAGAAAAATTTTTAATAGGAAATTTTATATTCCAACCGCAATCTATTAGTGGCCATTATTTCGTCCAATCTCCCTGTCCGCCCGTGCTCAGCTAACAAAAGGAGAACAGCTGCACTAATATTTGCACATTCAGTAAAGGGCCTCTCTTTTACAGGCGGTTGGAACGCATTAAATTATTAACTGATCAATAATGGTTATTCGTTAGAACCGTCTAATAAACAATGCACCAGTTGTCTGTTCATTATTGTACATGCCATGTAATGAAATAATTAAATTTTTCCACGTCTCATTGATACTACAAACGTCAATTTCTAATGGCTAATTTCTACATTGAACGTCGAATATATTTGTTGAATTAATACATTTCTTATTGCTGTTGTGTAGTTATATAGGGAATAATTTGATCTCCTAAAAATGAATAGTCACTTTTAGATGTAGTCAACTGAAATGTGTTCAAACATCGAATCAATTTGGCTGTGTATTCGCTTCACGGTTTTGGGCGAGAGATTTTCCGTTCGGACCGATATTCATGATTTTTTTGTGTTTCCACCGAAAATTTATTTTGAGAACTCGCTGAAAATTATGTCACTGTTGAACGATTAAAGTTAATTAATTGTAGCCGTTCTCTTTCTAAACACAAATTATCGGAATTCCTGGTCGATTCATTGTTTGAAAAGCACTTTATATGAGCACATTTGCCTTGTTTGTCGTACATTTCAGGGCGATAAAAACAAAAGAAATTTTCATTCACGACTCTGGTAATGTTTCATGCGAATATTTAACTTACATTTAACATTGTTGAGCACAAATTAAATGTATTTTATTGAAAATTAAATGTAATTTTAGTATCGGTGAAGGTTTGTTACTATGCACTGGTGTATATTAAGCTGTTTGTTTGATTTGAGTGTTGTAGTCATGCTGACATTATTGTTAATAATAAATCTATATGAACATCGATATTACTTCGAACCGACTTCATATATTTAAAACGCTAATCGCATTCATTAATAACTAATAGCAAAATCAAAGACCAATCACCCAGCACAATTGAGATAGTGTATAATCTCCGTGATAACTGACACCTTAAGCCAAGTATTAGAACATAGAAGTGTTCGGGTCGGAGAAGGTTTCTAATCCTTCCAACAGAAGCCATTTAGAAGAAAACCTCCAACAGCCAGTTGATTTCCAAGGAAAGTATAGTACCAGAAATGGAAATAATTCGTTCTTCTCACGACCAATCATGCTATTTATACCCACATATATATAAACTCCGAGCCGAGAAAAATAACACTTCAAAATCCATAAATAGATAAATCTTGTGGATTGATTGAGATTGAGCACTGTTGTCACGTTTTGCGTGACTATCCCAGAAGGAATCCGATCGCTGTTTTTCAGAATTCGTTTCAGCGTGTTAAGACATTTGCCGAGCTGATTTTCTTAAAGTGAAAATTAATAAGCAAGTTAAATAGAATTAAGATACTGGATGTGTTTTTTTACTGTTATTGATCGAGTGTAGAATTACTTAGAATATCATGGGAAGGGAAAAGTCCGACCGTCTTCCTTAGACAAAATACCTCAGATAACTGATAACATCTATATAGATGGAGTGGCTATCATGAATAATTAATTTATATTAAGGTGAATATTTAATATAGACTGATGGACAGTTTTCGAAGGTTATTTCCTTATTTACTACCTTGCATTTTCCTATTATGCTTTTAGCAGAAGAGCAACCTCTAGACTCGCTTAAAATCTCAACGGCTAAATATATTGCTGGCTATGCGCTCGAATGCACAGGACTAGCTGAAAAGGAGGCCCGCTGCCCATACGAGTTATTGGTACTGCCCACGCGCGTTGACGCACCCACGCGCAGACATCTACAGGGGTTACGTCATGCAGGAAGTGGAAACCTCAATCCGAGACTGGAGAGGGATCATCTCTCTTGGTGCCTAGGGCTCCCCTCCACAACCACCAAAATGTTGATGTATATTTCATCAGGGGGATTATATCGATTATGTCAGCTATTAGGGGTGAATGGGGGCGATCTATACGCGCGATGAATATTCGATAGCGATGATTAGTTTAACAAACATAATATTGACGCTCGGACGTCCGACTCGAGTTCGCGGATGAACCAATGTTGATTAGATGAAGTATTGTTTAACTATCGTTGATGACCTTACGAACCATTAAGACAATCGTTCAATATCAGCCCATAAATAAGCAGTACAAAAAGAAGTCATCAATATAAATTATTCAATTTACTCAATATACTATTGTGGAAATACAGAAATAATTTCTTTAAACATCGAAACGAAAATATGTAAATTTTTGTATCGTTCTCTTATCCAGTGAATTTTATAAAACAGTCACAGCCCTCGTCACACTGTGAGGATTTAGGGATATGATGTATATATAAATCACTTTTATTATACTAAATTTCCTAAAACTAAACCGGACTAAATAAATTCGAATCGGAATACCTCCTCCCTAACCGTGGCGGTACCTTGTATTATATACATCTATAAAATCTATATTTCTGGGTAAATATTATATTCATAAATCACCAATCAGGACGTGTTTTCAGTCATTCCGTTTGTAAACCGCGTGCGTCTCCGTTGGTCATTTGAAGGCGATGTTGGATAACTGTGGGATGGGCTTGGTGGCTGTAAGGGTGGGTGGAGGGAACGGGGCTAACTCGATTGAGGCTCAGTCGGGTGTAGTTGTTTCTCAGCCGCACGTCCCACCGCTCAAGATTGAATAAACCTCCACTGAAAAGTTCCTAACTGAATCGGCTCAGTTCACAGGACACAAGGTTACGACATCGCCAAAAAAAATGATATCAAACGAGTCTTACAACCTTTGTTCTGGACCCCCCACTACTACTTCCATCACATTTCTCCCGGTATAGTTTATTTCTTTTCACCTCAGCATTTTGTTCCTGATGCTCAGGAGTATACTTCTGATACGGAGTCCCTGTATTGATCATTGGAAGAAACAGAAACCGGTCTTACATATGATCGAATAATCAGTGGGTACGGAAGATGTCATGAGTGATAATGTGTTTTCTTCTTGCCTGAATAATCACTTTTAGAAACAAAAGTAAACACAAAAATTATTATCTGTATTATTATTTTCACTACCGATAAATGTGAAGTTATTAGAAAGGTAGATGAGGATAACCAACTCATGCTGCAAAACCCTTTAACCCGGGGACGTACCACAATTGGAAATTGAAGATAACTGGGGAGATATTTATTGAATGTTCATTGTTCATGCCTATTCAGCCATTTTGTTTTTGAAAAGCGAAAACTAAATATCCGTTGCCACAGATTGTTCGAAGCGTCGTTACGCGTTATCTGTCTTCTCCGTTGTGTTTGGATTAGTAACAGTATACTGACAGTTCTGACAGGTCGCTTCATTGGCAGCTGGCAGGCATATTAACCTCCCTCTATTAATAAAGGCATATTACCGGGAACTCAAAATCAATATATGAAAATGCCATATGAGTGAAATCAATTGTTATTTTAACCCCAGCAGATCTCCATAAACATACATTGTAATAAAATCAACAATTAAGTGTAAACTAATTGTCATTCGGTTCTGATGAAAGCATTCGGAACACCTCTAATAAAATCTAATTTTCGTCTATTTCCACCGTGCTCCCTTTGGATTTCATGTTACTTCTGGCAATGGCCTACTCATTTTCAGGCGCGATACAACCGAATCGCGAATATTTCAACAAAATTTAAGTCCAAAAAGAACCCGGACAGGCGCAAATAAACTTTTTTGCGAAGCCGTTCGTCGAAATGGGAGACGAGACCCCGACAATAACTCCATTATCGGCTCCGTCAGACTGAGGGATAACAATGACGACGTCAAAGAAATAAATAATGGCCTAAACAGTATTTTTTCTTTCAGGCCGGCGGAGTATTGTCAGGCCCTCCTGACGCTTCTGATTGGGCCGAGTTTTTGTTCCAGTTTTTCGGGGCGGACTCGTTTTTTTTTTTTTTGATATCGTAAATAACAGCGGGTGCTCAGTTGGGGGGGCGGGGGGGGGGTGGTCGGAGGGAGGAGGGACGGGAGAGTAACGTTTTTATTTGGAAGCGCCCCCAGGACTTTGTCAGGGCAGAAAGCGGTAATCCCCCCCCCCGGCCGCTCCTCGTGCCATCATAGTTCTTGGGGTGGGTGACCGCCTCAGCAGGACCAATCCTCAGGGAAGAGGACGGCATCGATTTCCGGAGAGGAAACAATAGCCTAACCCTACCGCCCCTTCGAAAAACGAGGGAGGGGAACGGGCGTCAAAGTACATCAGGGAGCTTCATGAGACCGAGGCACTCTTTCATTTGGCAAAAGGAGTTTACCGAGTAATGCCCTCGGCCTCGGGAATTGGAATCGCATTACTTAGTAATACTCGTCATGGCGCTGCAATATTGTCATATAAACTAAAAAAGATAGCGTCCGACAATACCCTATAATTTACTAAAAATATTTATGGGGGGGGGGGCACGAGATAAGATCAAGGTTTTGTCGTGAGTTATGGGAGGATTTTGAATATAAATTACTAGTGCGATTTTCAATAAATAAATACTGCGCATTTTATTATATTGGTAATGCTTTCAGATTCAAATATTACAGAATATTTTTCGCGCTGTATATAAAAAGGTTAAACGGAAGCATTTTACATAGTATATGACTTGGGCGTTTACAACATTCGGTACTAATAATGAATAATGGAGTTCTTCTTAATTCTGAATAAATCATTCATTGAATAGAAGACACGAAAAATACCCTCGAATGACGGCTTGAATGAGGAAGGTGAATGAAGATATGTATAAATAAACATTAACAAATGTTTCTGATATATTAATTTGAAGTATACAGAATATGATTAGGATGTAGGAATTAACACAGTATAATTTTTATTTAAAGTTGGGGAATTAGCGGAGACGAATTCAATTTCTACGAATTTATTTAATATCCAAGGCGCCCTAAATTAGGACACCCATATTGCACTCATAAGCGCACATGCTCTCGTTCTTAATAACGCTATAATGAAATACCAGAGAGCGACATTCTCTTTAAAATGTTGTAGTTGTCCTGAACAGTTAGAATTGGAGTGCTGTCTAACCGAAAATTCCCCTACAATGGTTACGCCTTATCTAGAGCAGCATTAGGCAAGTAATAGAATGTAACTGCGATATTGTTCAAAAGTTCATTAAATGTAAAATTCTAGTTTTACTTCCATACTGCAATCTATAAGGCTACTGGCTGAATTTTAGCTTTCATATATCTTTCGAAGATTGTTGAGTTTTATATGTTGACACATTTGTTGTAGACGTGTTAATTACTCTGAAGGGAGACAGTTATTCGATTTTCAAATTATTTTCGTTTCCAACCGGTTTCACCCGACGGATTGTTCATTTTTGAAAATCCCCCCCTAGTTGTTTTCACATGTCGGAGTTTCCATTGCCCCTTCAGGCGGTCGGCTGGGCGGTGCGAACCTACGAGGCTTAAAGGATTAATCCGGAGCTGGGTTGTCTGCTCTCAATTTTGGCAATGGACGGAGCCCCTGGAAGGATATAGCCCACCACCTTTTCGGCTCTACCTTGGCCCTTTAAAGGATTTTCAAATCCCTATCAGCTCACCGGGCTGTCGCCGCTTTAATCCGCCGTCTCCTAACCGGACCGTTTTCAACTGAAGTTGCTTCGGCACTCTCTTTTTCAAACTCACGTCAACTGCTTGTGTCCGCATTTATTAGGGAACAGCGTCCGAGTTACCGACGATTACCATAAAAACCGTTGTAACAAAGATATGAATAGTATAATTGCAATTGAAAGGCTGGATATGATTACTAATATTATTTTATGTAATTAAGTTATCAAGCTGTCTGTGAAAAAAATTTTCCGGCGGCGGACCGTAATATAAAATTGAATATAAATATATCTAAACCAGTTAATTAAGAATATTAAAATACAAATTTGTAAATGACAATTTAAAGTCTACGAATTTTATTTTCAGCGTATTAGAGATAAATCGGCTGTGTTGAAACATTGGATCAAAACTTCGAAATAAAATTCCACCGTAGGGCATTTAATTTTAGCACGTACCTGCTCCGAAAACAATTTCACTGGCGGTCGGTAAATTTAATTCCGCCGTCAATTAACGTGGGCCTCGGTATGACAACAGGCACCGAGCGTAAAATTTGTTCACGGCCTCTCATGTCTCTCAAGACTCAAATTACACCAAAAAGGATAACTAAAAAATACATAGATAATCTCATCGAAGGTTTAAGATCATTTTTCCAATGGTTAAACCAGATTACTCAGACTGTAGGAAACTTCAGTTAAATTGACTGCAGTTAAAGCGTAGTGAGATAGACTGTTTTAATGGGCGTCAACATGCGTCATTTACGTTGGCAAGAATTTGAAACCAGCCTTGAATTCAAATAGGCCTGGCTAGGCAGTAAATTACAAGTGATAATAAAAGCACATTGTAACCAACGATTTAGCACATTATAAGGATATAATTTTTCATCAGTGGACACTCAAGATAGACTGCTTGTAAAATGATCCGATGAGTTCGGCCTAGAGTTCACAGTATCTCGAAAATAGTAGAATTAGTGAATAATAAAACTTGAAATTGCGGTATTTAACACGTATTTATCGATTCGAGATTATTTTTCTACGCATTAGCGATTTCTTGAGATCCAGGCCATCGATAGACTTCGGCCAGCCGGTCTATTTTATGGGGCAGAATTGTGATTGCGTGTTTATGCCAAAGAAAAATAAAAGAAAAGCTAACGTCCCCTTAAGCGGGGCGATGGTTATCATTTCGGCGTTACTCCCCAATCTCCTCATACCCCGACCGGGCACAAAATCTGTTCCCGCGTAAGTTAGAACCTTGTTGGGGGGCGCGCGTGGTTGTGAGGGCATCGGGGCTTACAAGTTTCACCATAAATACACGATTAAATCTACATATGTAGGTTTTGAAACCGGGCGGTCGAAGTTTACGACTCCCCGGCCCTGTGGAGGGAGGCGGTCCAAACAGGGATTTTATATCCCCGAAATTTTTCCGGCACGGGAATGGGAGTTAGGATCGGGAATGGTTTTCTACCCCCGCTCGCCCACGAATACTCCTTGCGAAATGCAAACCGCCCTCCGACCCCCGGACAAATGTTGGCTTCGTGCCAAAATGGGTTTTGCACATTTGCAAATATAAAACTGGCCCCCACCATCACCAACCCAGTTATAAATTTATACCTAGTACCGACGAAAAAGGATGGAAAAAATAAAAGGGAAACTAAAAACAATTCTGGAATAAACTCCTGAGCTGGGGATAACTCAGAGTCGCTTCGAAGAATACAGTTAACCTATATTTCTGTACACGCCGGGTCGAAGAGAATTAATATAAAACTAAGAATTTAAAAATGAAATACAACGTGCCAACTAAGCGGTAACGGAGAGCTTTCAACAACAGACCTTGTATTCTAAAGTTACATCGAGCCCGACTGCATAGTCTTTCCTTTGACGTCCCGAATTATTTTCTTGTTTTGAAAATCGTACGCTTTCTTTAATTATTTGCCTCGTGAAATGAGTTCTCAACCTGCCAGCCAATAACAGTATTGTACTAAACAGAACCCTTAATACCCTCAGTTAAAATATCATTTTGAGGGAGGATACTGGCAGTTTTATTTTACCCGTTTTCTAATTCACCTCCATAGGAGAAACACTATCTGTTTAGTGTAGGTGAATCGAAAATAAAATTTTCAATCCAAATAGTGCAACACGTAATTGGTGATAGTATTTCCATAATTTTTATGTTATGTATTTTTATAGCATCACGGGATTGTACATAATTCCAAAAAGAATTGCTAACGCTATTATTAGAGTTAATTATAATTTGGGGATAAACGTTTAGAATCGTTTTATATTCACAGTCGTTCTAATTCACCGGCTGAAGGCAGGCTAACTTATATCGCAGTGGGGAAATATTTGGGGATAGAGGTTCGCCCACTAACCAAACAAAAACTTACTACAAGCGTCCAGGAAAGTTCTGATAAACAAACTATTTGTCCTCCGCCGGTGTTCCACTGAGGATCCGCCACGTTATCTGGCTCGAAATATGTGATGGAGTTGGGGTTTTTTTTAAAGAGACAAAAAAAGAGACACGAAACTACTTTCTGAATGGAATTGAACTTTTCAAACACGGAGAAAGTTCAGGAACTTGAAGGGAGACTTCCCTCCCCTAATAGATGGCAGACTTTGTTGCAGTTTTAGTTCTTTTTATGTGTATACCGTCGGTTCGGGCATTATATTTTTCTCATAAGTTAATGCGAACCTTTAAATATGATTTTTTATTACTACGGCGATGCGATCTATCAACATTGCTCCACTGTAGGGCAGTAGTTGTCAGACTGGTCTGGGAAATTATATCGCGTATGATTGTCAAGAATTAACCTTTATTTATTTTAATAAAAGCTTAATTATTAATTAAGCTTGTCGGCAATATTTAATTGCCTAATTGATTAGTGATAGAGTGACCCGAATTCATTGAATTGCTCCTAGGTATATACCTCTAATTTCATTTGTGCCGTTTCCCTCCTTGCTGTGACGGATATGAGAACGTGTTTCGGTTTGCCGAGTATTTGAGGAAGGGGGTGGGAACGTTTCCGATAAATGGCAACTGCTTGCCGGCTCGTCTAACCTTAATATCCGAGAGAAGTTCCCGCTGATTCTGATGAGGTGAATGTTTGTGATTGACACGATGTATAGCGTTGCTCGATATGGATTTTATCTAAAGTCAGGATTGGTCAGTTACTGAACACAGTACTGTTTGCCACGTCCAGAGTTATAATCAGATTTGGAAAAGATTAATTAAGATTTATTCAACATTTGAATTTGATTTCAAAATTCTGAGCGTATAGCTGAAATTCCATACATTTAATGCGATCACTTTCAATTATTGCGGGTATGAAAAATCACGTTTGCTGGGGTTTTCTGCGACGGTGGTTCCTGATATTCCCTTATTTTCTTTACGATAACTGAGTGTATTTAAGCACCCTATCAGATATTGTGGAATTTTCCCCTTCCCTCTGTACCAGATTAAATGGATATTTTAATTTGGAAAGGAATATTTATCTTTCGTTTTATTGAAACAATATTGTCAATCTGTTTTTCTTTCAAATAAATATTTAACAGTTGCGTAGTCCCGAGGTAAATATTATCATCGTATCAAATAGTAATAGTAACGACTAATGGCTGATGATTACGATAGTGATGTCATTCAATCATTTTATCAAGTAATAAAATAGAACATTGTTAATCATTACCTTCAAATTTGACCAATATGCCTTCATGTCTCCGTTAACTCATATATTATCTTATGAAACTGATATTGTTTTATAAAGTTGTGTGCAAAGAGACAGTGCGATCGAAGTGATACCTAATATGATATCTAATATTTTTCAGACTGGGTAAAAAACATGATTTATTTATTGATGAAATTGCATTGTAATCATGCTTTTACCATCGTGGGAAAATCGATATCAGTTATCGGTTGACATGAATCCTGTTTTCGTACAGACAGACACGCGCAGAGTAGTTTTTGATTTCGTGTAATTACAATCGGTCTCTTTAATTTTAATCAATAAGATTCAATTACATTCGAAATCGCCCGTGTATCAACGACCGCTTCAAGGAATTGTTTGTCTAAACAGATTCGGCTCGAATTTAGTTTATAAACTAAATTGGATTTCGGGTTAATCTTGTGTAAACAAGGGCCCGAGGTTTGGTTCCAATTAGCGGCAGTATCGGCGTCGGTGATCTTGAGACCCCTCCAGCCTCGGGGCGTTCAGATATTGCTAGCCCCCGCACGGTTTCATATCCTATCCTCCTCCCCTGGAGGGAGCCAGATTGTCAGTCTATGCCAGCCCAATCTGACCTATTTACCCCATTAGGGGGTCCAATTTGCAAGGTATTTCGATAAAACGAGGAAAAAAATTCTCAATTTCCTTTCCGAATAAATTCCGCGCGAATAAACCGAACTGAGAGTAGTATTAAATAATCCGACGCCGCAAAACCACGTTTGGAAATAAATTAATAGGATATTTACTGTGTCATTGAAATTTCATCAAGCAGTATTGAGAGCCAAACTCATGCTAGAAGAGAAATGAATTAAATAAAAAACTTCATTATTCCTTTTATCTACGAAGCGTGACTTTAATATTACTCATATTAAGTTATTCGTAGTAATATTAATTAGTTGAATACTCAATGAAAATTTGGAAATTACTCATTGGTTGAAGTTGCACATTCATTTTAATAGCCCATCTATATTTTTAATACTATACACAACGAAGAACAACTATTTATTTCTTGCGTTCTCCACAACCACAATCAGTGATATGATAGCATTATAATATAGATATGTATGTACATAATGAAATATATACGGTTACGAGGCAGAAACTAATAAAGAGAGGTATAATAGTTAAATCGTCAAAGCATGAAGCAGGGAATCCAACGTCGTTGCATTAGTGGAGGGCTTTGTTTGAAATAAACTGACCCAAAATTTGAATCTTTTACATTTTAATGATTTACAAATAAGAACAGAATTATTTTATACGGAATAAGAGCTAGGGGAATAAACCCGAATGAGAAGAACTTCCTCAATACCGTTATACAATTTTTTTTGGAGAAGAACACCTTAAAAAAAACATATAACCGGAGGTAATTGTCCCAAAAATATTAGATAAAATTTGATAAATTAGAAAACTGTATTTAAGTCAACCTTTATGTAATGAACATAGGTCATCCTTGGGCAAGAGTATTCAAGCGAGAAGCCTGACGAACGCAGTTCACGCACGGCGACTAGTAAGTAAGGCGAGTTAGTCAAAAATTAATTTCAACTGGATTAAGAGAGAAAAAATCTCCTGGGGAAATCTCCATGAAATACCTGTAGCAAGTATAATGGTTTGGAATAAACAACCGAAATAGGATATCGGGAAAAGGGATACGGGATGTAATAGGGTTAGATTGGACTTGGACCACATCTTTGATTCAGACCACGTTTTTGTGCCACCTACCATTTATGTTCGAAAACCCATTACTCCCCAATATATATATATATATATATATATATATATATATATATATATATATATATATATATGGTTGTAGTTTTTTTATTTGTAATGAGATTATATCTGCTTCTCGAAATTGGATGTTCATGTTCTTAGTCGTGTATTACGGGAACATTAATGATACATTATTATTGTTTTAATAGTTATTTCTCTGAACTTCGAAGAATTCGGTTCACATTCGATGGTGTTAAGTACTTTTTTGATAACACAACACGTGGAAGAATATTTATAAAGTTATATTTACTATTATAATAGATATTGTATATAATATCCCAGATTATAGGTGTAGGGATTATTAAGAATGATTTCACATTTTATGTAATTACTTGTGGCCAACAGGACGTAAATCAGTACTAACTTTAAATTATATCACGAACTGTACCATTCTGCAAACCGCCCGTTACATAACGTTACAATAATCAGCAAAAAATAGATTAAAAAATCAGTGAGAGGGGAATGAGCTGGGGGTGGCTGTAGGCGGTCGTCTTCACTGAACGTAGGCACGGTCGTCTGCTTTGCCGCAGAAAACACTTCTTTTTCCTATCTTTTATTTCGCGTATTTCCCCCCCTTTTTTTCGCTTTATGAGCCCACTTCAGTTTAGTACCTGGACGGAATTGTAAAAATTTAATTTTATCCTCCGGGAGACAGTAAAACGTCGCCCTATGTTTATTTAGGGCCCTTCTAGTTTTTTGTTTCACTTTTATTTTTATTTTCATAATATTATTTTTATACGAATTCACCCTGCAGACCAACCCTTTAGGTCTTAACGGGCGGAGTGGCTCTGGATTTACCCCGTTGTGTCGGGAATTCGGTAGTCCTTTTTTTCCTCCGCTTTGTTTTTTGTCCGGAGGGAGGACACGATTATTTCAAGACGCTAGATTCCCGAGGGAGGGGGTGGTTTTATTGGCTTTATAAAAATCCCCGGGGTGCAACAGTTTTTTTTTTAAACTGGCCGGAGGATTTTAGTCTTTATTCCCTCCCATATTATGGATAGGCAAAAGATTTGTAATTATCAGTTTTACGAGTGCGTTTGTTTAGTTTTCTAATTAATACGCATAAAATGTCCTTAGCTTGGGGACTAATATTAGGAGTTAGTTAATCGAGTCGGTAGAATTCATATAATATCTCATATAAGAATATAATATGATTTTAATGAAATTTTAACGAAATTCCTTGTTTAATGTTTCGACAATCACATTATCAATACCTAAGACAGCCAGCCTATCACTAGTTTCTTGTCACATTGACGGCGATTAGCAGGGCCGCGGTTAGGTTAGAGGTTGTAGTTATATATCATAATAACCCTTATACGCGTCACGTAATCATTATGTATGAATAATGATTCCAATAAATGGGGCATAACGCCTCCACAATACCTGTCCTACCGTAAGCTTATCGACTCGACCTCCGTGAAGTGTATTAGCGCAGAACACCATTTTTGTATCAAATGTCAAATTAATACTTTACAAAATGTGTTACAGAGTTCTTGAACCCACGAAAGAACTGAATTCTGAGTAGAAAGTCTCTCTGTCGACCTCCACCCCCTTACTAATGTTTTCCAACAAACTTTTACTGCGTCCATTTCGCGATGAGCAATTTAAAAATGTTTCTCATTTCTTCTAACACACTCTTGTAAAGAAGACGGACAAGTTCAAATATGATTATTTAATATGAAAATTCCTTTATTAGATACATCTTACATATATGTAATCGACAATCATATCTATGTATTCAATGTCGTTCTGAAAACTTATAGATCGCTACAGTAACTGTCTATTAGGCGCCAAGTAGGAGGCCACACACCGCTGAATGCACCGCCGGGGCGGGATATTCAGACGCGGGGGCTAAAATAAGCGCGTCACTGGAGTAAGTTTAAAATACGGAGTGTAAGTCAGCAGGGCTGAGAGAGGGGCCGTGAACGGCGGAGGCTCTCATTTAACCCGGGGACGCCTCTATAAAAGACTTCCCAGTCATCATGCGTCTCTGCAACCCCTCAGAAAACGGGCTCCATTTTCTACATCCGGAAAAACACGCCTCCTGAATATAAGATATATCCTCCCTGTTAGAGCTCTAGCGCTTTTCAGCATAAAATGTTAAAATTTAATCTAATTTCTTCCGTAATTTACCTCCAATTTTATGGCGTACTTCGTGCTTCATAATACAATAATTATCTCCGGTCACGATTAACAGTCTGCTGACATCATTTCAGTAAGGTTTTGAAATAATGAACATTACAATACCTGCGTCAGGGTACACGAGGGTTTCAATTTGCCATTACATTAGTGAGTTCCTTCAGCTTGTTGGATTGCTAGTGAACTGTATTCGTCTTGATACAGCGAAACAGCCAATAAAAAAAAATAATACTCGCACCCTTAAAAACCGCATAGTATAAATTAGCAGACAGTATTAAAAATCCGGTCATTCGAAGGAAATAAGAGCGTCGCTTTTCGTTTAAACATCTCCCATTTGAAAAACCGACGACCAACAGTATAATAGGATTTCATGGCCAAAGGACTCCCTAAAGACCGAGTCAATCCGGGCAGTTTACAAGAGAATCCTTGATCCTTTGTATAAAAGGTTAGATTTGTTTAACACTCTGCCGCTTCTCCGCTCCGGGACTGTTGCCGATTCAATTTATTTATTAGAAAGCAATCTGGAAGTGGCTTTTAATCTGATAGGAATGAGGAGAGGAGGAAATAAGGCGGAAAGAGGCCGCTGGTCCGGTCCAAATGGAGACTTCTCGCCTCCCCCTGGAGCCACACTTTTAGCCAGCCCACACTCACCTTATTCAACCCTTTGTCGTCAAATGGAACCGTGTTATGTCTCTAGCCCTTTGCACTTTAACGGCCCGAGGATTGTCCTCTCTTTATTGCGCGTCGAGGGGCGATGTACACCTTTTGTGCTCATTAGAGCTGGTGGTTATTTCGAGAGTCGGTTTCCAATGGAAGCGTACACGTTGATATTGAAAAATAGTACCGTGACTTGCACGACCAAAGATAAAGGAGGGACGGGCAGAAAGTCGTATGTTGTATAAAAACTGTGGAACAATGAATACACGTTAAGGTCCACGTTAACGTGGACACGTTAAGTCGAATAACAAATTACGATTCCATTTTTTCCCGTAAAATGAATTACACAAAATGAACACAGCCTTTTGTCCTTGTAAATTAAAATGCCGAGTGTTTTAATCATAACTTTTGATGTACTTATGAGCCGATTTAAACAAGTCAGTTGTATTATATCGAATGAATACAACTTCAGTTTTACTTGCATTTATATTTGGAGCTCTTTAACCTTTTTATTCGATTCGTTGTATTAATTAATTGCGGAAATTTTAGGCTAGAGTCGAGAATGTTCGTTTCGTGGATCGAATTTAATTGATATTTAAAGTACTCCTTCATTCTCTTTTCTTTGCTATCTTATATATACGTAATTTAATGTTATTATATACGAAAGTTATATGTATCTGGGCCCGCGAGGATTTGGAATATCGTTAGTATATTTACTTATTGAGTTGTTACACAGTTTGTGTTACGCGCTAAACCAGTTTCGGCCTCGGTGATTTACATTATAGATGCCCCGAAGAAGGGCTCTGTCAACTCGTTGAACATTACAATTCTCATACCGGGTCACTGTGCTAATACTAATATGAGTCAACGACGACTACTAGGCCATCATGCTGGAAAGAAATACTCACGGCGGGGCGAACGTTCCGTACGCCGCTACGGATGCGGGTTTTATTAGTTGAAGATGGTCAAGATAGATTGCCCTGGCGGCCGAGAGTGGGGGCGGGCAAGTTGGGGCGAGAATGCCGATAAGGGTCTAAGCCCCCGTTACGAGGTACCCGGGCTTTGAATGGTCGGTGGGGTCTCCGCAAAACGTGACCATAAAACGGATTCGGTCCAATTTGGACGACCCGGCCTTTTACCGCCGGGATAAACCCTTCACGATTGGGCCGGGGCTTGCACTGCGCAAGATTTTTACTGCCGCTTTCTCTTTCTTCGAGTTATTCTTATTTGACGTCCTCACCGCGTCCGCGCCGACTAAATGACGTGTCATTTTTCAGTCTACCACCGGCCGATCGTCTGTCGCCGCTTCCTTCACATGCAGTATACCTCGTACGGTATTTCATACTTTTTTGAATATTATGATAAACTCTCTTATGACGCGATTCATTTCATTCACCGGAGGGACCAATATGAACTCATTGTTTTTATCCAATATTGTTTTGAAGCTCTTCAATTTATAAAATATTAAATTATAAAATTTTATATTTAGCCGTTCATATTTTTTATACTTGTCGTATATATAGGTAGTGCAATATTGTACGATACCCCACAATAAACTCCGAGCGATTCCACGCTTTTGCGTTATTTCAACTATATTACAAATCTTTTCTTTTACAATCTGACTTTGGTCCCCCCACAGTCTATAAGAATGCCTAAACATCGATTTCTACGCTTAGTTCACTGAAGATTAATTATTGATAGAACGCTTTAATTATTTTGCATTTTGCGGGATTTAGAATACTGGTATTCAAAATAATTCCAAACATGGCAACCCGAAGTCATGGTCAGGGATATCGGGAATGGAGAATGGAAATTTGATGAGCACTGTTTTTATTTCAGCGCCAGAAAAAAAAGAAATAATTTCGGAATAATTCCTACAGCTCAGATATGCAAATTAGATTCGGTTTTTATTTCCTTTCTCCAGTTCCCTTTGCTTTTAGATTTCTTTTATAATTGCCGCAGAATGAACGGTGTTTACCCGGTCGCGAGTAAATCCGGCATAAACCAGGAATAGGAATGTTTCTCGAGATCAGATACGGCCCAACATACATTATGTGGGTGGGACTAACAAAGTGAAACTATCCCACCGGCCGTTCCCATAAAACCGTGAGGAGCACTAAAAGGGTCTGCCGGTCTGCGGCTCTCCTAAAAGATTTAGGAGGTTTGCATTATCGCGGTCCCACCCTGAAGAATAATTGACCGCCCGGGGTTGACCCGAATTGACTGTTTTTTCCTCCCTTCGTGTTTTCGGGCGCCGAACGACCCTCCGCCGGCCGAAAAAAGAGACTGTAAATTCCTCCCAAGAAAGGACAGAGAAGGCGAACGGCCGCAGGGGCCGCGGCCAGCCAAGTCGGAAACGACGTACCCTCTACTTTTTAGGGACTCAACACATAATTCTCCCCCAATCTTAGCTCCACTCTCATTTAACATTTAAAAGACGACGCTCTCGCTTATTTCTTAATATGTAAATGCATCCTGGTTTGGATAATGCGGGATGTATGTACGTAAAAATATATAAAAATTACGACTTGTCCCTAGGGCTCTTATTATTGCAATATTAATAATAATATTATACAAGATTCCATGTATAAATGGATTGTTTGTTAAGTGGCCCGATGGGTCTTGTGAGTCGGCTAAAATAAATGTTCCATTTGTGGGTAAGAGAAAAGGACACACGCCACGGGAACTCCATCGGCGTTCACAAAAAAGGATCTTTTATTTTCACAAGAAAGGAAGACAGGCGGCCGCTGTTAGTCCCTCGTTTCTTGTTTGTTCAATTATACAAAAGTGATATTGAATAAAGTCGATGTCTCCTCAGAATGATACGGAGGATGTCAAAATTGCCGGTTCGCATTGGACAGGCTCCAAAATCTCTTTTCTGACTTTCCTCCGCATTTCGTCCGCCTCCCTGCGTCTTCCCTACTTCAGTTTTTGTCCCGCCCTTATTTGTTTGCAAATGTTTTCAATCATAACAAGGAATTCATCCCAACCCAACCCGTTTCGGCCAACACAAGTAACATGAAGAATGTAGCAAAGAACTCTTAGAATTATGAGGGGGCACGTCGGAAGAGAATTTTGTTATGTCCGCTTTTTAAATCGATTTGTAATTTGTAAGAATTTAATAATAATGCATAATAAGTATTGCTTTTAAATAAATATGCAATATAATAATTATATGTATATTATTATTAATATCACCTTACATAAGAGCATGTGTCTAATATTATTGGCGTACCTGTTCGACGGATAGGCTGCATTGAGCTGTTTAGATAAATGCATGGATATTAAACCAGCTCTTAACATAGGTCCTGATATTCCGAATCTGATGGGCGCAAATCATTCCAGCAAATGCATTAAGATATGTAGAGGATGGAGAGTTCAAGACTTGTTCTAGGCATAACCCCTAATATACAAATCGGAGACTATCCCTTAAGTTTTCCTTATTGGAGTCCATACTATATAAGTCATTGATAATATTTAATTATTTAAGGGAGCGAAAAATATATTATCTACAATATATTAAGTTCCTCAAAAGGAGAAGACAAAAGCTGGAAAAATGCTAGGAAAGTATACGGAAAAATTTATTTTTTGTTTCTTTGAAATGTCAGCGCGCAGGTTTAAACATACCTGCCGGTTAGATCCGATAGTGGGCTTGTTAAAAAAAATTAAGTCATTATAAGACATATAATGCGAAGAAGCAATCGGTTGTTAACAAAGTAAGTTAGCCCTGATGACTGACGAATGGGTAACTAGTGGACTGGGATTTGGTGTTTAGGTCCGGGGGTTTAAGCCTTAATTGGGGGAATGAATGGTTTTTCAGAGGGCGAGGAACCGAGTGGGGGGCCGGGAAGAGGGAGGGGTAGTTGTTTGTCGGATGCCCACAATGTTGTTGTACTACAAGCAAAGTGGCACTCCATTACAAGCCTTGGGGTCGGGCCAGTTCCACCCACGCAACTCCGCACCGCCCACAGTTTCCCCAACTTCAAGATATTGTTTGTCCTCAGACGAAGAAATCGTTCGGGCATTATAGCCCGGCAAAAGTAAATATTTGCGTTTTATTACAATTTCTTGGGCAGATATACAGGGAACCCAATTGTGAAATTTAATGTCTATTTAAAGACATGTCATTCGCGAAGAGTAACTTCCAGAATGGATGAAGTATATGCGTTTACACTTAAGTATAAAGGCCGGGTTGTATTCGAATTGGGAATAAATACAAGCAGGAGGCAAAGATAAAATTTTGGTTTGCCACAATTTTTGACGAAGACACCACAGGATACCCATTAGCATTACATATTCGAGATATTTGTACTACGTCATTAATAATACAATTACAGCTTAATGTTATTAGTATTATTACTGTTTTATTTAATATCTTTATTTAAAATTATTATTTATTAAGCTTCTATTTTCGACAATCTTACTGATCCAATTTCGAGAACTTTTGTTGGAAGGATTGAATTCTACGTTTTTGTAACACCGTGGTAGTTATTTTCATTTTAATTTCGTCGGTACGGAAGTAATAAGGGAGGAAAAAACGGAAGGTTCTCCACGGAAAGGAAGAATAATCGATAAACAATTCCTCAGTCTTGTTTATCAGGACGGGGCTGGGGTTTGGGTAATGGATTAGGGGAGGAATTCAATCGCGGGGGGTTACGTGGGGGTGGGGGGTAGGTCCGGATGGAACAGAGGAGACGACAAAGCTGGGGGGCAGACAATGGGCCCAAATGTTTCGCCATTCAGTCGGTTCTGTTAGGGGCCGGAGATGCGCGCCTTTCTTCTTGCCGGCTTCTTCTTCCTCAGCCACAATTCGGCCACCACTCTTCCTGCATTCACTGCCCACAATACAGAGACAACCGCCGGCTATATTCGCAGTTATGAAATATCCGGTTACAGTGTGTTCCAATACAAACATTCTTAACGCCATTAAGAAAATCTACCACCTATAGCACTGGTTGTAAAAAATATAAATGGAGCGCGGTGTCTCTTACGACTGGTGAATGGGTAAGCTTGGGGTCCTGTGGCAGTGCGTAAAAAAAAATCCTTGGATTTTAGTCTGTTAGTTCAACATATAGATCGAGCCTAATGCACGTAGTGTATACCGTAGCTCTTACAACATTGGTGTTTCAGGACTTCAAATTGCACATCTCTCACTCCGCAGAATCGCGACAGAATACTCCGTTTGGGTTAAGGGAGTTCAACAATCCCTAATATTTTTTGGGGTTTAGATAAACTAGTTCTTTCGAAAGTGTTCCCTAAAATAATCGTCTTATTTTCATTAAAACATTATTCCCATACAATTTTGTTGAAAGTAGCAAAAATATGAAGACATTTTTTTTCAAAACACCGTATCTCAGAACTGCCAAGTAAGTTGGGCAAGAAAATGGGCAAACTGGAGGTTTTTTTAACCTGGTTCCTTCTGGTTATTTTAGTTCAAGGAGCGTAGTGGTCCAGCCGTCCCGAATGTGGCACTAAAAATACGTTGGTCGTGGACGAAAATCGCCGGGAAAGAGAGAGACTGCGATAGAGCATACTATTCATTCTATTCTGATCATGCTATCCGAGGTCAGGGAGAGGGAATGAGAGGGAGGGAGGGAGGGGGGTTAAACCTTTGGAAAACTACCAAAGAAAAGGGCCCGGATAGCGCCATTTTCGCAGTGGCCCTGACACATAGGCCGGAAGTAGTAAGTGGGCGGGGGCAGACATTGTGCCAGCCCGGAGAGGAATGAATAGTTTTATTTACGCCCGATCGACCGCAGTGACGACGGGTTTTATTCGAACGCGGACGGTCTTCGAAAATACCCCCCGAGTGATGTATATCGTGAGTTATCCGGCGATAAATAACGAGCCGGTCGATGCGCCGCGGATATTTACGAGGCCGAGATGAGGAGCCGTACTAATTCAATTTTAAATGAGCACCAGTGCAACTCGAACTACAGATTAGTGCCACATTGGATCCTACTCGGGCAACAATGTACTTGCAATTGTATATTCCTTGTTAGTGGAATCTTGGAAGGAAGAACGAATTTCTCCAACATTAAGACGCCTCTTGGCTTACATATTTTACTCTCTTGAGTGTCTCTAGTGTTGAGCTTTTGTGTTTTATGTCGAAAACTATTATTATTAAATACCTGAAAAGTGAATTAATATTTAAATTTTACTTGTATAAATGGTTTTTAATATGGGTGAGCCCCATGCTATTACTAATAGTATTAAACTATCCAATGTGGTATTACATTAACAAACAAAACATTAGTTTACAAAATTTTAGCTGGGGATGAACAAGAAAACTTTTTCCTTTCCTATCCCAAGAATTTTGATTAGTTTGATCTAAATCACACGTTCGGATTTCCTGATGAACCGAATCTTATTCCCCTCTCGGAAGAAACGCCAATTTAAATTTTTCCACCTCCCGCGCGAATTTTCCCTCCGAGAAAGGGCATAATAAGAAAGGGAAAGTGAAATGGGGGAGTTCTACGTGACGATGGGCCGTAAAATCCGCACACAACTATCGCCTGTATTCGCGATTTATCGCGTTCCCTCCCGAACCTAAGGGAGGCGGGCGTCGGTAACGATCCAGACAATTTATTTGTTAAACCGCTCAGTTCTGTATCCTGTGTCCCGTTTTCGATTCTACACCGACCTGGATTATTTTTACGGCCTACGAACATACGAAAAAAGGATATATATACAATTGAAGTTATTGGGCGTAGAAAGAAAATAGGCCCGGATAAGCGTCGGTTGTGTTGGAGTCGAGGAAATTATTTTCGTAGAAGGGCCTACAGAAGAATTTGTAGAAGGGCTATTTGGAAATCTAATTTATAGCCTCCGCTGTAACATTGTGTGCGGTACACCTGCGGACGGTTCGGCGGATAGGAGATAGGCTCGATAAACCCGGATAAAACCTTCTTACGTTCTAAAGATTCCTGCCCAATAAACGGTTAAAACGATTTTCACGCCTGACGAGTTACTAGGCTTCAACTATAGAAAATACGGTTCCGATAATAGAAAATAAAACTATTATTTAGTGCGCACACGTTCGGAGTTAATGTTTAGCGTCCTTTTATTTAATTCAAATCAACAAATTTTCAATTGGTGTATTTATTTCTTACGTATATTGAATGAAACCATTCTCAGTTATTTCACTTCAAGATTGGTGTTAGGCTGTCCGCGATAGTTGGGAACATTCTGTTCCCACTCGTTGATTTGGTGAAAATTAAGCCCAAGCGTGTCGGAACGGGCCTGTGGAGCATCGCGTCTGCACTATTACTGTGGTCTGTCTCACTACCAACCTCTGACCACACCGTACATTTATCACCGCCGCGTTCGGAATTTCTCTTCAACTACTTCCTATCTGGAACCTAGTCTCATTATACGCGGGTATTTTGCCACTAGAATTTCGAGGGGCCACCTCGTGTCCGCACTCTGACGGAAATACCTATTCCTGACCGCAATTCTCCTAATTTTTGTAGTATCAATAGTCACTTCATATATAAAAGGAGAAGACAAAATTTAATTTAAACGGTTTCCAAACCGTTATTTTATAAATTGAGTTCCGTACAAAATACAAATTTCATGAAAGATTTGGAAAAATTCTGGAGAGTTAGTTGAAGAGAAGATAAAATCTTTAATCTTATTAGCGCTCCCTGTGAGTGAGAATTTCTACTCTGCCGTTAGATGCTCAGCGCCGAGATAAGTCTATCCAATATCAACCTTAAAAGGTGGCTCATCCCTTTTATTCATTCCGTAATAAAAGGTTCGTCCAATACCAACGCTACGAAGGACAAGCAAAGCAAAACAAGTTTTTAATAATCTATGCCCAAACTCTTAATAAAATGCCGCCATATTTTCCGATCCGGGCAATATGAGATTGGGGGAGGGGGGGGTTTAATGAGGGCGGGGCGGAGGTCAGACAGCTCGTGTAAAATAAGCCCCCGATAAGATGTACGGCTCAATAATGTCATATAATAAAAAAATATTTCATCCCGATATTGCCCCACTCGAATGCTTTGTGTTCATTAGAAGAATACGTGCCGTGTCCAAGCATAAGTTGGGAATTCGGTTATTATTACTGCGGAATTCGGGCCTCAATTTACGACACGGGCACAAGCATCTCAGAACACTGAAGTTTGACATGTGGTGCACAACTCAGTTCATTCCGCCCTAGAACTTATTCATCAGCAGGGACAGTATTACTCTATGAAATAATTCCAATGCTTAGTACGTATATTGTCATTATGACGAAAAGTACAATTAGTGTAACAATCGCTGTAACAATTGCCCGTGTCATAATAATTGGGACATAGCAGAGATGAATCGATGAACGAATTTAATTAGAGCATATTCGCGCACATTTATAGAAATAAATCGATGCCAGTTACATAAAACAAAATGTAGTGTTTTGTTCCCAGGGTTGTCAGTAATTCGACTAGAATAAATAGGCGTTAGATTGGACTGAAACGAGGAGGAGGTGCTGAATTTCAATTAAATCGGGACTTTAATCTAAATTGATTCGTAATTATTTTCCGATTAACCTCGCAAAGCTGGACCTTTAATTTGCATACCCCTTTTTATTTCAACTGAACGAAATAGTCAAGAAATTCATTATAAAATGACAATTATAAAATAAATAATTACGAATAAATAATTATTGAAAAATCGATAATTATTTATTATCGATTTTGAATAAATATTGAAAAATCGGTAACAACAATTCTATCTTCTAGGACTACGAAAACCCAACGGTTCATTGCGTCATTGAAGTATTGTAATAATTACTGCTAAATTTTTAAAAACCAAATCATTGGTTGTTTTATATTTTTTTAAGGTTCGCTGAGCAATTTTTATAAGAATAGTGTTGTAGTTTCTTCACAGAAGTAGTTGCATTGAGCTTACAGTTCAATCTACGTTTGTCATTTACAATGAATTAACCACGAACAGAAAGAAATTAAACCGAAAGATAATTTAATGTTATGTAATCTCCCTGTAACCGTGTTTAACGATGTCAGGGTTTAACGAGAAGGGTTTCTCGCGATACATGATGTTTCGAAATCGCGGTTGATTCAATGTCATGTCTAATATGAAAATGTTCACGAAGGTGGAGAAATGGATTGCACAAATGCTATTTGGGCTGTTGGAGTTATGAAAGAACCAACATCCGTCTGGATATTCATACACTACGCACTTTCTTTCGTTCGTGCGATCACTTCTTCCGGAATTGTCGATCGGTAATAGGACGGGTAGGCAGTTGTCCCGATAATGCAATCGATGAGCCCGCGGAAACGATTTGGGCTAATATTTTATAAGTGGCACTAAATAACGATTAGGTCAAAATAATTCTCTCCCATCTGGAGAACAATTTTGATAAAGAGAGAGGGAGTGATAGAGAGAAGGCTAAGTGGATTTGCATTAATAACAGAAGATTAACTTCAGGTCGAAAATGGTCTCCCATTATAAAGCCCTCGCCGCCCCGCAAAGCCCGCTCTCGCGGCCATAAACTGTTTCTCGATCATTTGGAAATGATATAGCTCTGAACGTTTAATACTCTTTTTATGGGAAATATCCTCTTCTTTTTTTAATTTTATTATCGGATAACTGGTACGGCCTTTGATTTACAAGTTTTTCAAAAGCGGTAGCCGTAATTTTTGTTCCGGAAATGGGCGGAACGGGATACTTGATCGAGGACTAGGGAGATTTCTCGGAACACTGACGAGAATTTATGAGTGTCATTTCATTTATTCTCTACGTAGTTGTCGCTATTCCAATCTTCCCGTCGGACCAACACCGTCGATATTACGAAGACCGAACTAAATCTGGCGATCAACTGAGGGTTATAATTACGTGAAATATATATTATATATTTATTTACAGGTATATTGTGTTATTGAAATAAGTAAAAAACTAAGTAACCAATGTTTTGTTTTGGAGTTGTTATTTATGCGCAATTATTTTACATGTAACCGAACCTAACGTTCTGTTCTCCGCTTCGACACGATTTAGAATTAATTGAATTTTTTTGTTCCAGGTAAACAATTTGACTAGGCATCTGGCGCCTAGTGTATCAATGTGAAATGTGAGACGACGATTATTTTTACTTCATTACGTTGAAGAGGAACATCAGGTGTGTATAAAATACAGTCGGAGGGAGCCCCAGGGGGATAATAAATAAGCTTATAGTTGAAACCGCAGTTGGCCAATGCGCGGTATACTATATTTCTAAATATTAATGCCCGCAATTTATCGTTCTTCATCCTGAAATTTTAATGACCGCCACTCCATCTAATAAGACAACGATTTATACCCTCTATTTATTTCAATGGGCGAGGGGGGGTATGAGTTTTTTGTTCATACTTCTTTTTACCCTCACTTTATCGTCCTCGTTATTAGTTTATTTATAGAGTGAAGCGTGTTGGATTTTCGGCCGGCCCGAAAACTTTTTGGTTGCAACTTGAAATTAATTAAAAAAAATTATAGAGCGAGCGGTGGGTTGGTCGGTTGGGCGACGGTGGAGTGGGAGGGGGGGAGGTTACTCTAAAAACCGTCCACGGCCCGTCCCTTCGCCAGTAAGAAACTTTACCGCAACACGTTCTAATAAATCTCTTGCAAAAGGGCAGGAGAAGCGCGCTGGGGCAGGGGCTTAATATAATTTCGGCCCACCGCCATTAGAAACCGGCGGCGGGAAGAGAAAAAAATTCATTACCGAGTTACCGAGAAGCGTGGGGGCCTGGGGCGGAGGGACAACTTGGCTATTAGCGCCGGACGCCGGACCGCCCGGCTAAACCCGCCGAACCCGGTTGTTTTGCGGGTCCGCTCCTAAGAAAAACAAGCGGTCGCACGGGGATAATCGCTTCCCTCGCAACCCCATCACCACCGGCAATCCGAATAAGTTGTTAATTGGTTTTCAGGGAGTGCGTATTATACAAGTGAATGAAGGGGAAGTTACCGAATCAATGTTTTGGTTCATGTGTTTGACACTACCTTGACTGTACACAATTGCTCCTTATACTAATCGAACAAAGAAGCGAAAATTAAACTTAATCACTGTTAATATTACTTATTTCTGTAGAGAAATGTATTGGATTCTTTTTAAATATTTTATACGATTTCAACATTGTACCGAGTTATAAATATTTTTATTATTAATAATGATACTTAATGACTTTCAATTTTTTGGCACATAAAAAAATATTGTCTTCGCTAGAAAGATAATTGATTAATTACAATAAGTAAGACCGCAAGCAGACACACCAGAAAAAAATGTTCCAACAGGTATTCTTGATAGTTCAGTTTGGTGGGAACGAAAACTAATATTTCAGTGGAGGGATTATATAAGGCTTGTTGTTCGTCTGTCCCGAGAGTGCGATAAGTTTAAATCAGAAATAAGCCAATGAGTCTACCGGATTGTACGTCCGCGCGCGAGTTTTCTAATGGCAAAGTTGCGAGGCACTTCTTGCAACTTCATTTCACGTTTTCCATCACTCTGGTCTCACCGAATCCAGGCCAAGCGAAAATGGATTAATGTTTAAACTGCAGCAAGAGTTGCAACACTAAATTCTGTGCTTAATTAAGAAATACAGGGTTTGCATACGCTATTCCCACACATGGAAGTACGATCCCCAGTTATGGACTAAATCATGAATTCGATCCTCTCTTATAATTTCTCTACCTCAAATAATAATATGTTTTTTTTAATGTCCAAACAAAGCGGTCTGTATAATACAAAAAAAATTGTATGCGTCTGATAGGGATTTGACCGTAGTTATGTAAATAAAAAAAATTCATTTTGAGAGTTGATGCGGTGCTAGTGTTGTCGGGGCGGGCGAATACCGGTCGGACCAGCAAATCATCGGTGTTTTGCACCACTTGATTTGTGTACAGTTTCCAACCGCCGCCCTCAAAAACAAGGGGAGAGAATTATCGCCCTTGTTAATTGCTTTTCTCGTTCGAACAACGGCATTAAGTGGCAATGGGGGGAGGAGTGAGAGGATCACCGCCCCAGTAATGCCCTCTCGTAATTGTCGTAGATCGGTTTTGAATTATTGACCGCAAGGAGGCGAACTTGATTCGCGCAGGAATACCGAAATTTTTTTCTTTCATAATCGGAATAGAATTACAACATTATTTATTATACTCCAGTTGGAATACTAATAGAAAAATTTGATAATGTTTGTGTTCCCCCAAATTTTACAGGGATGTTTGAGATTGATTTCTCCTTAACCGGGTTTACGAATATATACAAAAAACGTTTTCTAAAATACTATACATTGCTTTCATGATTTATAATATATTTTCCCTCGAAGCAATTTATTTGAAGGGCTGTTAACCGGCGATGTGGATGATATGCACAGGAAGACGAGGCCGGGGACAGATTGGTTGAATTAGGGGCGGCGTGTATGCGGCCGGAACGAGATAGTTGGGGAGTTATGGTTAAGTTGAAGTGAAGTTGAAGCGTTCCCGACGGGCACATCATTCATCGGCATTTGAAACAACTTCGCGGCGTTGGGCGAAGGTGGCGAGGGGGAGGAGGGGGACCGACTTAAGCAGTTTCCAGTTGAGCAGACGCCAACTTAGCCTACGGGAACGGCTTCCGCTCGAAGACTGATACAGATATTTCTTCAGTATTAGTTCAGCGGAAGTGGAATTAGAAACTCTCAATAAACTTTCTTTTGATGTGACTCAATCAGATGAGTTCAGCAAGCGGCAGTAAAAATAATGAGTGGAAAGTGAGCCCAAAATCTGATTACTATTATATTATTACTATAATAACTCATATTAATAAGAAATATTTTTCTTATCAATTTTGGACAGTTAGACATATTATGATTTTAGCTGCAGTTTAATTTTTCCTAATCATCTGTAACAATTCCCTCTTCATTTATTGCACAGCTTCAAAAATTTCATATTATTGGAGGTACAAACTGGGTTTCTCGGTCGTGCTCAGAGAATCAGCAGAGTTTTAGTTGAATAAATGTTGTGTTATTGAATATTTAGACTTCAAAATCCAACGTCCAATTCCCTAATATCATATAATAAATTCCCATTATCTTACTTTATTATTTTGAAATTAATCTGCTTAGAATTGTATTACTATAACTGTTTCAAATCCTCGGGAGCTCCATCCTTGAAATAGTTACGACAGATAGATGGGAACGGTGAAGTCAGAAATTGTGGCCGTCTGAGAAAGATCAACATTGTTAAGAAGTAACACAGCCAAAATACATTTTGGGTAGGACCGCGCCAGTCTAATAACATAATACAATTAAGTGCATTATACGGAGTGGTGGAGTTGATAGTTTATATTGACCCATTGAGATAGGTCGGCGGGAGAGGGTGTCTCTAAGTTTGGTGGCATTTATTCAAGGGTGGGGGCCCCGAACAGACCCCGTTTAAAACAATATTCTCTAATCCTTCTCTTGATTCCGTTTAAGTCCTTCCTAGTATTAAAACGCAATCCGTTTGCGTGGTGGCGGGGATGAGCGGGCGGGAAGGAGGAGGGGCGCTCTCACCCAAACTCGTAAAATGTATACAAATGAATACGGAAATTTAGTAAAACCAACATTCGGGAGTCGGAAAAGCTACTTGGAGATCCAAGAGGAGGGGGTGGAGGACCGTATCTAGATTTGCATTCGACGACGGTATTTAATGCCAAATATTATTCGTGGTTTAATAACTTCATGAATATGAATCGGTTTTCGTAGATGTTATTTTTGACTTTAAAATACGGCGGCGGGCGCCGACCGTTTTGAAGTTTGAAATTTGAATTTAAATCTCCCGCGACAGCTTAATCTTCACAGTATTAAACTTAATAAATCGTATCTGTCCGGTAGAAAATTCTGTCAATTGTCATGTTTCATCGAGAGAAATTTGTGTCATTCTTGTTAATAATAACCTAAGCAATATATTTCCTTCGAGCGATGTTATAAATTCACATGCAATAATTGTTACAAATGTATGAAATAGATAACCAAATGAATCATAGCCAATAACAAAAAACGCGGTATAAATAAGAAAATTATTCCTACATTTCGCTTATATATAGAATGTTTCATAATACGTTTTATAATAATTCAAAATGGGAAACAAATCGCGATAAGAAAATCAGCATAATAATACATGTAGAGCTACCATGCTCAAACCTTAAAATGTTTTAGGATCGATTTATTTATTCGTCCAGTGTTGCTTTATTAATATTTATTTTGGCCGAGATCACTGCCGGAATAATATTAGCGACGGTAGGATGTTAAGGGGGGATGGTGTGGCATTGGAAAATCAACAATTACTGTACCCCAGCGACCAAATTGTGGATGACGCTCCCACGCTTTTATTTATTTTGGGACATATCACGATAGGTCCGGCTCACACAAGGCCTATTGTATTTGTTATTGATTAGTCTGAAACATACGCCAGCATAATGTATTGCCGTTAGTTGGCAGAATGGAGAAAAATATGTGTATTTAACCAAAGATTAATTGGCGATTATGATTTTTCAGAATGTCCTGCTACAGCTGGATGACCGCTACCACTTTAAATATAAACCAAAAAAGGTCTATTTCTAAAACCTAGCTCGAAGTATTACTGAAATATTAATCATAATTGATACTGGTACAATTGATAATTGATACATAAAAATTCATGCAACACGAAATTTACAAAATGCTTGTTCCCGAAAATTGGTTAAGCAAACAATCGGGTTTTTTTCTATTGTACGCCGAAATGTATACAGATCGTCTCCTTGATGATATTTCGTTTGCGGCCCGGTTTTCGTTTCAAACGGAAGATATTAAAACAGCGAATGGGACGGCTTGATTAAGTTCGAAAATAGACGGAGTAACATGCCGGCTGTTTCAGAGACGTTATCAAAGCAAAAGAGTGAACTCGGTGAATGAAATCGGGCGTGGCGGTATGAAAAATTTATGATTCTTATCTCCGGTCTTATTCAGGACTCTACTGAATACAAGAAAAGGGTTAATTCCTGATTGGAGCGAACTGGGTTCTACGAAACAGTCGTTGCACTGTGCGGTGGGTATATCTTCTTTGACTTTCAAATAATAATTCCCAAGTTCTTCCCATCTAAAGTGCAGCTGATCGGGGACCCCTCTCAATTTCAATGTCGAGAAGTACATCAGATTCCTTTCGTACAATCCACTCTGATGGGCATATCGTACATATCTATGGAAATGTGTGGTCAAATCCTTGACCACATATTTAAAGATGTGTCGTTTAGCATAATATGTCGGATTGTAACTGTTCTGTATGTTGAGTGCGATAACGAATTTCAACATGCCAGATTAATGTTACGCAAATCATCGCAAAGACCCACCATCTTTTCATTCGACGTTCCGTCTCTTAACACATCCTCGGTTCCAGATCCTGATAAATTTCTGTTTCTCCTCCATTCTCACCAGTATTGTTTTAGTAATTCAGCAACTGTTGATATATATATATATATATATATATATATATATATATGTTCAATCTATAACTTCAGCACCTCAGACTACTGTATGTTCCTTTTCGCGTCATCGATACCTTTTCTCGAGTTTCCGATAAAAGGTGCATTGTCTCTGTACTCTCATGTGGAGGCGAAATGCTACAAAATTCGTTTCTTTCAACGATGCCATCAACTCTTTGGGTTGCCTGAACAGTAGAAAACGCCCTTTTCCGGGCAACTAACTTAGCGAGGACTATTGGCAAATATATTCGATTTAAAACCGTTCAATTACACCCGAGGAACAGTACTCAGTTCTCAGTACGGACGTACCTTAAATAGGTTGTTGATTGGGGCAAAGTGACCGTGAACGCATTTAACGTCCAAATTCAACTCAATTACCGTGACTCTGAGTGAAGAGAAGTGAATACTCGGTTGGCGCGAATAAGGTTGTTATTTACAAGGGAGTTTCCCTTTCGCTAGGCCTGCCGCTGGCGAAACTTCATGGCCTGCCCATATAATACAGTACGGGAGCCAACAAAACTGCCTTACTACCACATCAACACCCAGGCAAAGCATGACAGGAGGATAAGGAAATCTGTTTAATTTAATTCGGCGCCCCGACTATTGCGATTCGGAGAAAAACGATTTCGATTTGTGGTATTAGATTATATTAACAATCCCTACAATAATTGAAACCCAAACTGACGGCATTCGGAACACAAGGAATCTGAATATAACGCGCCAGTAAATAGTATTGCAAATTAATTTATGATACTGTTCTAGCGGTCAAACGTGGGTTTGGAACGTGAAATATGACTTCAATCTAAACCTCCAACTATTCAAATAGCAAACCGCAATGATGTGTGAAATTCTGATTATTAAATGTGTACGTTCGAGGCATGAACTATTCGTATTTTAAGCTGAAAATTAATTTAATTAAATAAATTTCCACGTCGAATGATTGATATCTGGTCAGATTGTTCCTCGTTCGTGGCAGTAGCCATGTTAGCAACACCACAAAACACCGCAGGAATGAAATCTGAAAATGAAGGCTTAGAAGATAATTACACGATCGCCGGTGGTCTTCAATCTGGCATATAACTTCATAAAAAATTTAGGGCTATATGATATGACCGTTCAATTAATGTATTATGCGTGTCTTACTATTATGAATGTCCAAAAAGTCATGTATGTAAACGTAAAAATTTGAACCCATTCCTAATCCCAATCACCGGTGATTTTGAAATTCCCCTTCTCAAGAATATTGCGTATACATCAACGGTTTCGATGATCGACGCTCGTTACAAGAGTAACAATCTTCGAAGTATATTTAACTAAGATACATTATGTTTATGATAGGCAATCTTCAATAACCGAAAATTCGATGTAATACGTAATGGCCAGAAAAAGTTTTGAAGAACATTAGCCCTTTCATCGGCTCGTGTTATAGCTTCGCGAAATCCTTTCTGGAAGATTAGAGAGTTTGGCGGAAGAGAAGAATGGGGCCGCGGAGGAGTGTTTGCAGGGCAGGAGGCAGCGTCTCGAAGGTCGGGGCCGCGCTTCTGAGCGAGAGCGAGACGGAGAATGGGAGCTGTGTAAGGGAGGGAGAGAGAGAGAGTGAGAGAGAGAGAGCTAGGGTGAGGGAGCTAGCGAGCGGGTGGCCCGCAGTTGCCAAACCTTTTGTGTTCCCCCTCCGCCACCACCGAAAAGTCTGAAAAACACATTCATTTTAAATAGGCCCATGTCCAAATAGGGAGCCGGCCCCACTAAATCCATTCTCTGTCTGGCCTCGGGCTAAACTATCTCGTCGCATTCCCCCGCAACGCTTTTTATTTTTTCTTTCCTCCTTTCTATTTTTTTTTCTATTTTGAGGCGGAAGAAAAGTTTAATCGAAAATCGACAAGGGACGTCTAGTTCAGCCCTGGACATTTCTCGGAGTTCGGTTAAAATATCCGACCATTTTCCTCGGGTTCGTGTTACGTGAAATCAGTTTCTTCACCCGAACACTTTTTAAACTCTAAATCTGTTCCGTCACACGTTGAGTGATATCCACAAACTAATACTTATTATTTCCCACTACTTCCCACTAGATGTATATTACTTTGGAATACCTATTTTGTTAGAAAAAAATGTGATTAATATAATAGAGTTCAGTATAGATAGGACTGATGTGGAATAAAACATTCTGGATTTATTTACTGAATTAATTAAATTATTATGTTCTAAACAATAAACAGGAAAGATGTATTTACTGTCATACGGAAAACAATTGTGATTTTTCAAATAATTTAATCGAAACAAGTAGGGTTTGAAATATATTAACATAATTATTGTCGTACATCTCCATCCGTATATGTTTGGCAGCAATAATAGCCTGTGGTTGAGACATGGACGTGTCATAATTGGAATTAATAATAGTTTTCTGTAAATTCTAATTTCACCAATAACTCGTAACGCCGTTACTTAGTCCTGTCCAAGTGCATGGATTAATAAAATATATGAGCCGTGTATATGTGAGACGCGAATGCTCACACGTGGCGAATGGCTGTCTCAGAATAGAGCCGAACCCAACAGGGATGGGAAGCGAACAACGGAAACGTGTCTTAAAAAAATTCGAAATTATCAGGCTGAATTAGTCCGATTACGGTGGCGCGAAAGTTGTCGCTTGATAAAGTAAGAATGACTTGCGAGATGGGCGATGGGTTTGGGGACTGTTTTGGGGGGGGGGCCCAACTGTGGGTGTCGGGGCAGAGTTGACGGTGGCCCGAAGTGCCGGGGGAGCTGTGGACGATGAATATTCATGGCGAGCTGTGGCCCTGTTCCCGGCACAAGATTTGCATCAGTAGAAACGCTTTGCGACACGCCTCTCAAATGGGCCGGCCACAGAAGGAATTGCCATTTCAATCACCCTATTAATCTATAATTGACAGGTATTATCCCTGAAAACCTTTAGTGGAGAACATTGGAAAATTAAAAATTAATCCACTGTACAGATCATTCCCTGGTGAGCAGCAACGGAATAAATAATCTTCCTCCTTCCCTAATTACGTTTAACACTTTGTTCAATGATTCAGTTATCAATCTAACGGATGTTCATTTATAATCCTTTCATAGTGAGGGTTTGAAGATCATCTACATTGTAATAAATGTTACAAACTGTTACAATATATAGGTGAATTTCCTTGAGGATATCCAGTTGTATGATGTAAGTACTGAGGGGATTCCTATCACGTAAACCAAAATATGGAGCCTATAAATAAATATACGTAGGTATTATACGCATATATTGGCCCGCAAGCGTTCCTACAATTTTCTACAGCATCATCGGGACGGCTAACGTAAAATGTGTACATTATTCAATTTCATAACCGGCAGTAACTCACTGTGTTTTAACAGTGTGTTAAACCGGTTTGACTTTGTATTTATACTTTTAAGAAGCGGAATTTTGATTGAAATGTCTTAAATGCTTGAGTATATGTTTATAGTCATTAGTGTGATTGCTTAAACTCGTCGAATTGTCACCAGATGTTTCAATGAAAACGTTGACAGTACACCGGGAAATAAAATCATCATCGACGGACAGATCCAATTTGGAGAAAAACCTGCCAGTCTATTCGAGCAGTGTATTAAATAAAACATTATATAAAAGTTACCTAATGGGGTTATAAAAGCCATTATGTAAGGATAGGTATAAGTGAGTGAAGTGCAAGTCAGCGATTCGTTTCATAGCTTCCCACTGCCTTCCAAGCATTAATCTGGACGCGGTTTAATAACAGGTGTCTAAGCTGCTACACAGCACTTCAAAGTACACGGCTTAATAAACTCTCACAACATCTTGCCAACAAAGCCAACGCCTTTTTCGGCACTTCCGCCAATTATCTGCCACTTCGTAGGTATATGAAATACCGTGTTTAAGCTGTAACAATGATTTATAACAACGAAAAGCGCAAATAATTAGAATTAGTTGAATTATATATTGAAATATTTAATATGCTAACGATTCAGCTAAAAATAGAGATAGCTAGAAATCCGAACAAAATATACCTTGTCTTCTGTTTTCAATAATTTTCAATAATAAATACTAACTATTAAAGAACAATTTTCAATGCTACAAATCGTTAGTCTTAATGAAGATCATAAAAATTACCACGGACTACTTTTTAATTGTTTCAAGATGTGTAAAAAGTGGTTGAATCGAAAAAAATTCAACTTTCCTAAATTATCATTTTTTTCTTGAAAAACGTAAGCCTCCAGTTGTCCCTACAATCGCCTGGGTGCTTATTTATTGTAAGGTTCCTGAACTTTCCCAGGATACCGGACCCCCTCCTTGCAATATTTTAAAATGGGTCCCAGGCGTGATGAGTCTTATAATCAAGGGATTTGTATTTTCCAGAAAGGCCAAATGCTTTCTCCCAGCCGAATGCTGCTGTCGATCGAATTCATGACTTAATATGATATACTATATACAACGTAATATGCTTGGTTTCAGTCTACATATGTACAACAGTAATAGAATAGAAGGAGTTTGCATTTAACTTCGTTACTAAAAATGGTTATTGGATAATTTCGTACAGCGTGGAGTTTATTTCGTGAAATTATTGCCCAAAGGGAATTGATTGACGGCCGCTTTTAAGGGAATCATGTATTAT
Organism: Lethocerus indicus; assembly: GCA_019843655.1. NCBI lineage: Eukaryota > Metazoa > Arthropoda > Insecta > Hemiptera > Belostomatidae > Lethocerus > Lethocerus indicus. Next base: position 25,724,594 of record JACDQD010000003.1, on the reverse strand, counting down.
GAATGACCCGGCCCGTATATCCTCGAAGAACATTTTACCGAAACCGGATTCGGGCTTTGAAACACGAGCGTTCGGGAGGGCTGAAGAACAGGGGCAAAAAAGTCGGGCATTTAAATATAATTTCGTGCCGAATTATGCAAAAGAATTTCGTCCGCTTATATAACTGCCGGGTTTTATTGCACAGCTTTGAAAGACCGAGTTTTTTTTTTAAACCGTCGCTGAAACATAAAAACGGAACAGGAAAAAGGAGGAACACACGAAACGTTTAAAACTTCATACTCGGGCTTTGCCCCGACCTATTTCGAAAACTACAACAATGGAGGCTGGCGTTTTAAAAAAATGTACAAAAAAAAGGAGGAAAGCAATTAACACTAAGCCCAGTTTAGGTTTTACCTTCACCGCGGGTCGATACATCCTGTTAAGTGACGAAACCGCATAAACTAAAAAATGTGTACATAAACAAATAAGCCGCAAGTAATTGACAGAGGAAATTACATAATATCTGGTCCCAATAAAGCATCCCCTAAGAGCTATTACTAATATTTAACAGTGATTACGATACTTTAAAGTGATACTTCGGCAATTACGATGAAGATAAATCAAATATGGGGTATCCTAGAGAGGAATGTGCAAGAACAGAAGGGAAGACGTGTTCGTGGATCCGCGTAAGTAGAAATAATTTTGCGAAAAATATCAGGGAAATGAATGGTTTAATAATAAAGGTAGTAGCGAAAGTTTCTTACCCTTATGTTTTGTAATCGTGAAACAATCATTCTTATTTAGGAATGCTGAAAATCCTCTTTGCTTCCACAGAACAATAACCGCGACCTTGGTGTCGTTTAAATAGGACCGAGATGCGAAAGTAAACCTCCTAAGGGAAGTTCTCGAGTTAAAAATGAATACAACCGGAAATAATAAACCTTCGGTGTCTCGATAAAGTCGCAACGAAATAAAACACGAGCGTTTCGAACTTGGGCCGGGTCAACGACGGCTTAAGTGCGAGCGCAAGAAGTTGACGCCACTCCACTGAAAACACCTTTAAAAAATTCCCCAGGACTTTAATTAAATTTTCATACTCCGCTCGACTTAAAAACTGCGCTTCTTGAATAAGAATCAGCCCGAGTTCTGGGGAAATGCCACGTTCTCTAGTAAACGCTCTCTCTCTGGAGTGTTCCAAGGCAAATAAATTCTTTGAATTCTTTGAAAGCATTTGTTGCATTCAGCTACATTAATCGTTAGCCTAATGGAGGCAGTCAGGTTTAATGTGAATAAACTACAAAACATTAGTTGAATATTACTCAGGTGTAAATTAATACAAACATTATTAAATGTACACGAATTTAATGAAATTTGAATGCACAGAAAAATGGAAATCCCAGCATATAAAAAGTTTGGTCGGCTCAGTGATTGATAGATAAGTAGAGAGAGATATTTTGAAGTATTTTTCATTACGTCTCTAATATTACGGTATGTATAAAAACTCTTGAAATTGGCTAAATTAAAGGAAAAGATTTGTATACAATTATTTCGCTATCCAGGTAAAAACGAAAACATTTAGGACCTTTTCGTTGTTTAAAAGAATTTCCTAATTTGGTACTGGCTTTTACTTTGATCAGAGCTCCCTTTGTGCACTCGCGCAAGTCTATAAAAGTTATAATTTCATAGAAAAACTCCGACAAAATATTCCGCCCGATTGCCGAAAGTTCCGTCACACCCTGGAATTAATGTCAAGCCGAAAACGTTACTTGGACCTTGTTTTTGCCTATAAATAATAGGCGAAAATTAGTGAAATATCAGAAGTTAGAGCGGGGCTTTAAGCCTGTAGTTCGCCGCCAAGAATAATTTAGATTCCTATCTTTAGGAAATCGCCAGTTTCCTTTGCCTTTTCGCTGTTGTTTTTCCCCCTCCGCCCGTCCTCTCCACCCCATTGGGGGAGCGCACTTCCGTCGCTTCATAAGCATTAAATATTGGAGCAATTATAACTTTATAATAGAGCACGATGCGCGGCTCGCCTCCACCTCCAGAACACCTTGCCAACCTGTAATCGCTGTACTCAACTTCTGTTCCATACACTTCTGCCAAAAGCACAAAGTGGTTTGGCCGATATTTTGCCGCTCAGACACGATTGGGGTGGGTTTGGCTAATAAAGTAAAAATAGAAAAATTCGTCGAGGTTTTTATTTTATTTCCTTTAAAGTATTTTATTTCGATTGTTTTTTCCTATTTCCATTGACATATGCCGCAGTATTCAGAGGCATTTAATAACTTTATTAAATAGTACAATCCTGAGTTTCCATCACAGTTTTCCTGCACATTCCATTTCATAAATATGAAAGAAATATAATATTTTTCACGTTTATGCTGGGGTGTGTTGGGCCATCCATGACACATTTTTTTATGTTGCAATCTGGAGTAACGTTGAACGTTTTTGTTTTCTCTACCTTTATTTCTATATACCCTAACTTAAATGCAAATTAAATTTTCAATGGCATCACTATGTTCTGTACCTACTGTCTCGGTATTGTGTTAAACCATGTTCACCTAAGGAAAATTTCACCACGCTCTTTCCTGTCTCTTAGCCGGGTAAACAACTGACTGTTTACTAAAACAGTACGAAATACACGGACATTTTTTGAAAATTAATTCTGGGACAATATACAGGTCTGATTTCCTGAAAATATCTATGTATACAAGAACCGAGATTCGTCTCATAATCTCTCCAACTGGCATGTCAAATTACGATTTAAATTTAAAACTGCCTATAAATAAACGACAATAAATACATTTTTATAACGACGCGGGAGATCGAATTTTCTCTGGGATAATAATAAAGCAGGCTATATAATTTATATTAACGATGTCGTTTCTGATAATTTAAATCCGCGTAGCTCGGATATCGTAATGGCTTCTAGGACCGTTCCCGGCAGATTTAACGTTCGGACATTTCCGGCAGCGAGCAGCGTCACAACGCCCCATCGCGCTTATCATCCGACTGACATTTTGTACAGAACTATTTTGAATAATAGCTAGGCGGGGTAGGTTGGGGGTGGGTGGGTGTGTGGAGGTAGGGCCGGTAGGGGGAGAGGCAATAGGTACGGTTTCTGTGCGGGAATAATGGTTGGAACTGTTGGTCGGGCTGAAGTGGGGGCGGGAACCCGGGTGTTATTACTGAGCCCTAAGCGGGGGTCCCTGTCTGACCCCCCGACAAAAGGGTTTGTTCCCCGGGGCCCCGGCCCCGCTCATTGTAACACGACCATTGGCCGTCCGGTCAAGGCCGACGGTGAACAGAACACGGTAATTATCGGTTATTCTGTATGGAGACGGTTATTTGCCTTTTGAATATTGGGGCCAATTTGGGCCTTATTAACTCCTGTCTCCAAGGGGGTCAGCGTCCGTTGCAAGCGGCACTAACTCATCCCGAAGTACCGCTTCCGAAATGAATACAAAGATACGACGAATATATTGCGAGCTCACAATGCCCGCCATTACTCCTTTTAGAGTTTAATTTAACGAGCCACGAGTATAAACTACGATTTGCTATCTTAATATATCCGTATTTATCACGACCGTACATTTTATTTATTGCTACTCTACCCCGGTGCAATGTGTGTACGGGATACAGAAAAGTATCTTCCCTACTAGTGCAGTGCTATTTCAACTTACATAGATTATAACTTCTCAATAAGATTGTTGAAATATTTTCCGGCTCTGTGTTCGAAAGGGTTAGAATTTCATTTCCCGTGTGATTTACTTAATTATATATCCTGTCAATAATAATGATTATACTCCGAAACTCCCGAAAGGGCGAAATATTATCCGATATTGGACAAATCCACTCGACGAATTGCCGACCGACCGTAGAGGAAACAAAGCTGTCGAAGGAAACCTGCAATAACGTTAATATATTTACACTGGAATCGTACGGCGTCACACCAACCGTTTAGTGTCAATGTTGACAAGCGTGAGCGCCTCGCCGTAATGACGAAACCCTCCCACCCCGACGATGGCGACAAGGGGATACGAGGGAAACACGCGGACGATAATACAACAGAGCCTATAACGCTTTCAAATTCAGCAGGCGAAATATATCCCCCGTTCCACCCACATAATAACGTCTTCTTGCCCGTAAGTCATTTGGGTAGAGTGTCGCCGGTAACAAATCGGCCGGTAGGAGGGCCCGCGGCTACAGCACCGCCGTTCCATCCTCAATATGACTAACACCCGTCTTCCCCCAGCCCCCGTTTCACTTGGCCCGTTATTTTTTATCGATGATCCCCCGCCTCGTCCCCGGCGCCGGGTTTTTATCAGCCCTCTGTCCCCCCCGGGTTTATCTCCGGGCCGTCGGGCCGTCGGTATTAGGCCGCCGCGCAATTTTCTTTTGTTGTCCCTTTTCGCCGTCGGGACTTATCTAAGTTACTCGACGTCCCCACTTGTCCGTCCGGACCATAACGACACGCTAGATAAAATCCATTATTTGGTAGAAAGAAGAAGGAGAAAAGAAATGATGGGATATGTCGGTCGTTGGTCGGGGCGGTCGACTGTCGTCTCCCGGACAGGTGGGCCTTTTGTGGACTTGATCGAAGATACAATAAGTTTCGGCTTACATCGAAACGACCGACTATCAAAAGTGTGAATGAATAAAACATTATTACTCACGGCTTACGACCGTCTCACCTTAGACCGTTGTAAAGCTTTACCAGGGTATTTAATGGTTTTTACTGTTGAAATTCTGTCTCTTAGTGAGGTTTCCTACCTTTTGACCTGCCTCGGCACATACACCGGTGGTGCGGTCCCCTGTGCGGTTTTGCATTTGAGAGCAAGGTTCTAAATTTGCGAATAATACTACAGAAATTAAATACCGCCTAGCGGTACATAGAACCTGTACTTCCGAACGTCGGCACCATCTGTAGGTCATAGAAAGACTACGCTGTATAACGCCACTCCGACTGGAAGGCGGGTATTTTGTTCCAATTCAGTAAAACCCTATCGATTTAATTAAACAAAAGCTCTTAATTGAATCTATCCAATTGAATATATCCCACCTAAGGTAAACTCTTGTCAAATATTGTCCAATGAAAACCTGTCGGATTTGTTGCGGGTGTAGCATGTGAAAATAAAAAATGTAATGCTTATTAAATACTTGTTTTTATATTCATTTTAATAGGAGGGTAAAAATTCGGTGATACAAAAAGTAAAAAGTATTGAAATATTGAATCCAAATACATTGATATATATGTATATATAATACAGAGCGCGAAATATGAATACTATTGCGTCATACATAATTGATAATTTGATTAAAGTAAATGAAAAATTATATTTTCTCATAGGAATGGGCCCTGCGCCCCAACAAGGTGCATGTGGGTCAACGGTCTAATTAAACGTTCATGTCTGGACTTGAATAGTACCGAGCTATAATGGACGCCAAGTTGACAACTGTAACGAGCGTATTAATTAGCCTCCCTGAGAACTTCGAAAATCCCGTTATCACTGCTCAACTACGCGCTTATCTAGTTGCAACAATTAGGTACACGCTATAAGCCTAACTTTCGATAAACCGTTAATTCCCAACTTTGTTGCGATCCTGAAAGTTGAGTACACATAAAACTTATATCTACGTATACGGTGTTTCAAATGTAAACCGGAAACCTCATTATATCTATATTTGTTATATTACTGAGTAGCAATTTTTATATTGCATTAATTGTGTTCAATAAAATATAACAGTTAATCCATCGTAGATTTCGTGTTCTCCTGTCTCCTCTCGCGGTTTGGTCTTTTGCTAGCCTTTTCGAGTTCGTGTCGATTTTTCAACAGAAAGAAAAATTGAATGCCCTGTAAAAGTTTATGACTCTCCGACTCAATAATAATCGTTTCCCACGGGGGCCTGTATTCCCTCCTGAGAGGGATGGTCGAGTCCCACTCCTAAAACAGAAAACGTTTAATACCAGTCATTTTTGTATATTTTTATTATATTTCCATAAAATTTATTACATCGCCGAAGTATTCCCTCCCTCCCTCCGGTGAGTGGCCAATATAAACGTCGGAAACGGGTCCCTTGAGTGTCAGAATAAAGGAGAACGCAATGGCCGCGATGCAGACGACGATAAGGAAGCCTTGAGTGAGCGAACGTCATGAAAATAATGTTTTGACAACTCCATCAAAATATTTTCTATTTATTGATTTTTTAAATATTATTATAATTCTTATATGTCTGGGATACTTCAAATATCTATAAATAATTTTGTCGGGTAAAAGTGGTTTATTCAAACATTCACATATTTTCCAGTCTTTAAAATGATTTTAGAAATTATAACAGGGAGCAAACAAATAATTTTATTGATTTTATAGATCCTTTATTCAAAGAAAAGCCCGAATTTAGTGAAAATGGAAAGAAAAGCCTAGATTCAATTTTTATGAAATGGTGGTTTCCATCTGATGGAGGAGGCATCCATCTGATGTAGACTATTTTTTGTAATCAACTGACTGAATTTATTTATTGTATGATTATTTGATTCGTTTTAAATGAAGCTATCTAATGTAGGCATAAGTTATATTTGTGAAATGTTTTAAATTCGTTGAATAGTAGCCGGGCCGGTAATAAACGTTTGAAACGAGTCCCTGAAGACCAAAAGGGAGTGAAAGAGATAGGGAGACAACAAGCGATAAGAATAAGCATGAAGAGCGTCCGACTGGGGAGTTATAAATATGGAGAGATGGCGAACAGAAGAATAATTCTTAATCTTTATTAAGTTTTCATTTTCACCCGACGACTTTCCACTGTTTTTAACTTATATCCTCGGGCCACTCCCGGTGATAACTTGCAAAAACCAGCGAATTGAGATTGATGCACGGGAAGACATTAGCGTACGACTCCGAAGAGATTGGAATTTATGGGGCCATGATTTCGAAATACGGGCAATTATTTAGCGGAAGAACACATTTTATTTGGCTATTTTTGGATATGCGAATTTGGTTCTGTGAATTGGAACCATATTGCCTACCATAATATTAATAGTTAAGTGAAAGTAGTTGAAAGAAGTGCCTAGAAATACGTTTTAATTTTCTCTACTGACATGTTATTTTCTGGTAATTATCTTACCGGAGTTAAACAAATTATCTAATATAGATTCGGGTATTCACTCCCTGAAATGCATTTCCTATATAGCAGTTACTCCTGAGGAAAGGAATTGTAAAAGTGATTAGTACTGCGCAATTATAAATTTTATATATAATAATTTTAGTATTATTTCAAATATGCCGTAATTATATATTACAGTAGAAGGTAAATTTGTATTTCAATCCGATATAGAGTTTCAAAGTGTAATATCGATTTTAGTGATTATATTTTCCGATCCAGGTTAATCTTTATTGTAAACTGAAACAACTCTCAATATATGAGTGCAGTATATGGAAGGAAGAATGCATGATTTTATTATGAACTACAAGTGTTTACAAGGTTGAACAATGTTATTCTCGGAGTTAACTCTTTGAACAAATGTTGTTTCGATTTGAAAAGTTAAATTTAACTTCCGGTAATGTTACCAACTGAGTATAGGTTCAGTACGTCCCCAAGATTAGAGAGAGGCTGGCAGACGTCACTACCCTGTAGCAGAAATATTGTCTCCGTACAACCTGAAGAAAATCTGTAATACCGTAGATTTTTGTGATTGCCTTTCTTGATTGGGTCTCATAACTTTACGGTTTATCGATGTTCATTGAAAGACCGTTTGGTAGCGAAAGACCGAAACAGTGAGAGGAGAAGGAAACACAAAAATCTACGGTAGGTTTGCGGTGTTTCTGTATCCTCTCGCTGGTTTAGTCTTTGCTTGTTTCGGCATCTTCAGTAGACGTGTTAGTCACTGTTGGCACTTTGGATGTTTTTCGGGCATCCTCACTGCACTGTCACTGTCACTTGTACTGTGTCACAGTACAAGAGTACGCCACTGAAGATGGCGAGCAACCGAAACCGGTCTAGCAAAAGACGATACCAGCGAGGGGAGACAGAAACACCACAAACCTACAGTATTCCAACCCCTCGCAGACCACAAAACAGGTATTTTTTTTATTTTGCACAATCAACTTTTACAGTTATAGGTGCAATTGATACATGTATATTTTTCACATGTTTGTCTCGATAAAAAAACCGCCCAGTGATGGCGCTTGTGACACGATTTAACTACTGTCCGAGATGATCTCTGGGCCAGTGGCGTTTAAGCCGTCGTGGTGAGGATAGTGGATGGGTAGAAGACGAAAGGGACAAAACGAGTGGTTTAGGATGAGGAGAAAGGCGGGAGTGGAACTTCAGGAACCGAGATTTTGCGACTTCTTCGACTGTCGGTATGTTGAGGTCATGGTGGATTGTGTGGTTAGAAACATACCAGGGAGCATTAAGGATGGCGCGAAGGAGTTTTGATTGGAATCTCTGGATGCGAGCGATGTCGGATGTCTCGGTGGAACCCCATAGCTCAATACCATATGTTCATCTCGGTTTGAGTTTCGCTTTGTATATTGTTAGTTTGTTACTTAAGATCAATTTCGATGTCCGTTGTATTAATGTAATGGACTTAACAAGACGTACGTTGAACTAAAAATCTACGGTATTCCAACCCCTAGCAGACCACAAAACAGGTATGTTAAAAATCTGTAAGTTTTTTCGCGAGGATAAATTCTGTCAACGAATTTCGGAATAGAGGCGAAATGTGGGTTATCGGTAAATAACCGGCCGTAGTTTGGCGGTGGCGTTGTCACCGGGCAGTGCCATAACACTGCCCTCCTCCGCTGTGTAGTTTTAAATCTCTTTCGTCCATTGTTCCCTCCGCCGCCATTCCATTGAGAGATAATATTAAAGCGGCCTCGTAAATTCTGGCCCGACCGGACAATCGTCCGGCAGGCCAATTACAATATCAGGCAATATAGCGGCCCCCGCCGCGGGGGGCGGCTAATATACACAGCCGCACACAGGGCCGCGTCCCCGTTATGCCTGTGGAGCTATAGAGAGGTTTGACGACCGCGTTCGGCGGTTGTTAGGGCCGTACCGCCGCCGCCGCCGGCTATTTCCAGCCCTTAACCGCGATAAAAACTCCCGCCGCTGGAAATATTATTTCGCGAATCGCGCCCGGAATAAATATTGTTCACGGGATCGTTAGCGTCCTCGGGCCCCGGCCCTAATGAAGATCAAAGCGTTGTCCGAGCCCCGCCTCCCACTCGCCTACTACCACATCCCCATCAAACCCCGAATAATTGGCCCGCCCTTTATATTTTAACGCAATTTGAATAATTACGACAGCTCCGCGCAGTTATGTGCCAACCGCAGAAAACCGAATATTGAGCAATTATACATATTGGACGATGCCCGGGGTCCATTGAAGACAAATTTTTTTTATATCGCGCAATAATGTTCCTCGCATAAAATAACTATTGGTACATTCGTGATAACTTTTACTAGGTATTAATAAGCTACAGATTACCTAGTACATTGATTCTGAGTTATATTATATACTTATTATTAAAATCCTCTTCATTTTAACTGGTTACATATACTATTGCAGATGAAATCAATTGTTCATGTAATTGCTGGCATAGAAACTGAAGTACCATTGTCTTTTCTGTGGTAAAAACGATAGTAGGTTGGGATGTCAGTAAGAAAAATATATTCCTTTCTCTAAATTCCCGAAAATGTTTCTGAATAAATGAAATAATCTTAGCGTAAATATATGAATTGTTTCCCAGAATAATTTGCATTGTTAGAAAGATGGCATACTCTGCTAAAGAGTTTTGAATTAATTAATTATAGCGTCAGCTCTAGAATCCTTCTCCGAATGAAATCATTCTACGGGCATGCTTAAGCTGGCCAAATTTGTTTTGGCCGGTCTACGAGAGAAGGCCGCTGTGAAAATGTACCAGCTCAAATTTGGTTTTAATGTTCCACAACCCCACATTCGAGCCTGTTGTTTCAGCTTTCCGTCAGTTCTCTTTCTCTCCGGTGGTGATTGTATTTTAGGGCATTACACGTTTTACTGTGCCCGGACCCAATTACTCTAACTACAGTCCATATTGAGTCGTAAATATACCAATATGCTTTCTCCCTTCTAATTCCCTTCGTACCATTTAATTAGTGTTTTTTTTTACTGGTGCCTCGTCAATCTTTTATGTTCAGACCAAGGAAAGAAGTATTTTATGGTTTCAGAGCTTTCAGACAGAATTAGCAATGAAATAGAATCAGTACTGAAATTTTACTTTAATTTTATAAAGAATGTAAAAAAGTTTGATTAAACTGGTATGATTGAGGTTATTCAACTGGGAAGAATTTACCGACTTGGACAAAGTAAGTTTACTTAATTCACATACCCAATATACCACAACAATACTCATTATTAGTTCATAATATAAAAATCTATTATGTTATTTATATTATGAACAAGTTCAATCTTCGGTTTGTTACAGACGTGTAAAACACTCTGCGCGTGAGGGTCCCAGCATACACATTTCTGACTGAGATAAGCGAATAAGTACCTGTTTGTTAACAGGCATTTTACAAGGGCCTCAATAATTTTACGAGGACCGATGCGGTGTCAGTTAGACCGCAGTGCGAAAGATATAGGGAAACAAAGCACCGTTGGGCGAATTGCAGAAAGTTTCTATCGGACGGACACGCGTCAATTACCGTTGAAATTGGAGAAGTTGGCGGTGGTCAACAACCCCGCCCGACCGCAAGAGAAAACAGGACAACGATCGCGACTCTGAAGTTATTCCGAATAGATGTAGAAATTTAAATTGCTAATGAAATCCCTTTTTACCTAAATTTCCACTGTAACAATTCTGGGGTGACGTCTTGAATTGAAAACGGAGATCCTTCTTACTCTTTGGTGTAGTATTTTTTTGTGGTAGCAGTGCACGGGCTCGAACATACAAATCTCTTTGGCCAAAATCGTTTTCATAATTCCTCACAGGCAAAATAATATTATAAATGGATTAATTTATAACATTTTAAAATGGAAACAGCGTCGTCTCGGTTTCCTTTGGAGTGTTGTCGAGACCCTTGGGCGGTAGAAAGGGGGCGTGAAGGATTTACGAGGTAAGTTGGCCTAGGCTCCGGAGAAGAGGGGGCCTTTTGGAAAGTTTAAACCGCAGAGCAGAGGACGTCCTCCCGGCCTCCGTACCCACTCCAATCTGCATCTTATCCCAGAGACACTAGACCCTGATTAGAAATACCCTGTTATTCCCCGTTCAGGCCTAAGGCAATTCCAATCTATAAGGGCAATTTCCTTCTTGTATTAATTTTTTGCTACTTTCTAACGTATTCATTGTCTATATTATATAATAGTAATAATACAATTATCAGCGTATTCCTGTTATTTGCAAACAATGTAAGGTGCCAGGAATGATGATCGGACCACTGAAATTCACATTACTGTACATTATTATATGTTCTCCCAAAGTATCATCCCAAAATTAAACGGACGTTCCGAAGCTTGGACAGGTTTTTTAAGGCCATAAAAATAATTAATGAAAAGAATAAGATGTGGACCATTTCCTCCATAAAATACTAATACTCCATAATAATATGATTAATAACGGAAGTCTGAAAAGTCTTCCAGTATTAAAAGAACAAGAGCACACGTGATAAAGTATTCATGGTAGTTTGAAAATAACGCAATTTACTATTATCGTGTTTATCCCGAGCCTTTCTTTACGCCGAAGGAGGGAGATTTTATAAGAAATATTTCTCCGCAGCTTTGAATATATTAAATTTTACGTCAAAGAGGCTCTCAAACAAAACGGGGAAGACTCCTCCCTCGGAAGACGGCCCCCTTTATGAGACGACACTATATATATCGCCCTGTTAATTAAACTTTTATGACAACGTCCAAGTCGGCGTGTCCATAACTTTTATTCGGCCTGTTAAAAAAGACCGTTACGAGAGTTTTATTGTTTATGCGTGTTATTGCCGTAACGGCCTCCGCGTAATGGCGAGAAAAGGTTAATGCGGTGATAAAAATACGTGGGGAATAAGAAAACAAAAACTACGGGGCGAACAAGTAAAAAGGAAAGCGAAATTCGAACACTTTCGTGCAAATCTCGGAACTCATGTTTATGCAAATAGAAGCCGAGATTATGCCCCGAATGAAAAATTTACTTGCTATTACAATTTGCTTGCAAAATATTAAACGCTGAACCTATTACAGTTACTAGTAAAATATTACTGCTATTTCAGTTAATAAATATATTGAAAGGAGCGAGTGAAAATATTATAATTATTCGTCAAATTCACTGCACTTATTGATTTAAACGATTTCATTCATTCCATTGATATCACGAAAAATTCATTTCGATTAAACCAGGTAGATAAAACAAACAGTCGGCATACACAAAATCATCAGTAACGAAATTTTAATTTCCCAATGTTGTTCCATTTTTCTGTCCACACCCAATACTCAATAAGTCTTAACAAAACCCCGCTTGTTTTGTTAAGACTTATTGACAACTGACAATAAACAAACGGGACCGAAGCCTCTTCACTAAAAGCGATCAGAAAATAGATTAATTTTCGGAAATTCAAACGATAATATATTAGCAATTAACAAATTATACAAGCTCTTCGAACGACTGTTAAAATGTAAAATCTCCGGGCTGTTTCCCGATTCATCAGTGGGATGTATCATTATCATCCCTCCATATCTCGTAAGCGACGCTCAAGTGAAACGCCAAAGGATTTTAATTTATAAAGAACGAAAGTATTAAAAAAATGTTGTAAATAGAGGCCGGGAACCGCAAATATGCCGCTGGAGCGGATATTAAAGAGTTTAATAAAAATTGTCTAGCGGCCGGTAAATTCAGGTGAGGGAGGCAGACTGGAATCATTCATCCCTCTCGAAACTGGGAGGGCGCGTTAATGGAAAGTCTATTTTATTAAAAACTTGAAAGTTTGCCCCTAAAACTTGCATAAAGTCGTCTCCGCCTCCCCATCTATATTTATTTCACTTTGTCGCGGAAAAATCATTATACCCCGAGCGACGCTGGGCCGCCGGCCCCGGGGGTGAGCAGAGCGTAATTGCAGAATTTAATTACGTTTAATGACTTTGTAATCTGACCTTGTAATTAGCCCGGATTTCAAAGTGGGGCACGCCTCCCAGAGTCAAATTGTCTTCAAGATCGCTTCTATAATTCATTTAAAGGAAAGAAAATTTGTCCCGCACTATAGTCGTATATTCTAGAATTGAATTGATTATAACATGTTATATATAGAAATTAGCCCCTCGGAATAAAGATTATTCTGGAAGGACGAAACCGGATTTCATTTTGAGTGAATGAATACGATATACTATAATCATATATCGTTATTACAATTTCAATCTTGAATGGAGTACAAAACAATAATAAAAATTATTATCCTATCTAATTATATTAAAATCATTTGAAATCAAAATTCTAACGTTAAATTGGTATGATCTGAAAAGGGACACATTCAATCTACAATAGAAATGCGAGATCCGCGAGGCCCTCATTCTGTAACGGACGAGCATTACACACGAGGGAAAAATTGTTTTATGGTATTTGCGCTTTGAAGAAGGTACACACTTTACTGCAATAATATTATCATGTGGGAAATACGGGTGGAAAACGTGGTTTGTAATCCAGTGGCTGGTGGTAAGGGAAACGGATGTAGAGTGGGCCGTCATTGGAGTTAACACCCGGCCGGCAGACCGTCGTAAATTGCCGGCAAAGGTCATTACGTATAAAAGTTGTTTACAGAGCCGGGCAATCCCTTTATCGGTCTATTACCGCTGGCACTAAATTTCATCCGAAACGCCGGCCGGCCGGGGGGAGACGCCGGCTCAATATCAGACGGGGAATCGGTTACGGAATTGTTTTTTCTCCCCCCATCAGTTCACTGCACTTTGGAAAATAGCGTGGTAATTTAATGAAAAATCATTATTAGAACGGAGACGCTGTTTAGCAGCGAGGACGTGATCTATGACCTGTTTTGCCACAAGAAAACCTTGTTTTATTGTCATTGGCAATAAATCCTCCGCGAAATGCCGTCCTAGCTAGGGCATGTTATGCGTACATGAAAGACACTGGTGATTTGAGACAGTTTCATTTAATACGGTGGTAAAATATAAAAATAAAATGGAAACAATTGTTGAACTCTGATTTGTTACCACGGTAGAATTAATAAAGAGTGTCACTATGTCAAATAACCAAAAGTGGCTACTCAAAAAGGAGAACGCTACATTGGAGCGCAAATAACAATACAAGCACAAAAGTAACGAAAATCAATACTATAAATTGAGCACTGACTATCATTAAATTGTCCGAAATGAGAGACTGTTTAATATTTTCATAGGGACAGCCAATTCAAAGAGATGAGCTTCTGAACCATGGGGCAACCGTCGTTTTAAACTCAAAGGTAGCAGTTCCAACAAAGTTCGATTCTAATCAAACGATTGACCAAATATCTGATGGGTTAATCGCAAAAGAGCACACGAGTAATGATTTTATTGTCCCTCCGTTAATTTTGGGAGCGAATAAATTAATATTTCTCCGATAAGCGATTCAATTCAAATGATATTAACGAATATAACAAGTCAGATATTTATCTATAATTGTATTTAATAATACTGTACGTACCCTTATTGTGTTCATTTGAGCTAACTTTTAAACTCTTTATAGAATTATAAGGTTATGCAGTTTTGATTTCGTATTATTGATTCGCGATATTAACTGGTATTGTTTCCCAATTCGTACAGCCTAAAATTATCGTAACACTCTCAAATTCAAGCAGGATCAATCCTTCCTTTTTCAATCATTTCCCGCGTTTTTCCTTATTATTCGTCTGCAACGTTCAACATAGCTATTATCGAGGAGGGGAAAGGTTTGGTTAGGCCCTAAGTAATTTATTTTGTAGACAAGAAACTACTTACTTCCTGCGTTTAAGTTAATATAATTAATTAATCAATTTAAAGAAATAACAGTTTTCATCCTTTACTGTACAACAGTTGTCAGTTTGGTTTATTGCAAGTGATATTTAATTGTAAGGCGAAGTTGGGCTCGGACGGTCCCTCTAGTTCGACTTGTCAAGCGGTGACCGCTGACATTAGTCACGCTTTCCGGCTACGTGACAGTTACAACGGGGCAAATTTGCGACCAGAATTCTACACATTCTGCTCTCCTCCAACAATGCTGGCTCCACAAATATTGTTTCAGCCAACATAGTTTCACGTCTATACGCTAGACGATATGGACAAATAATTTGAATACAGATAAAAATTAACGTCAAAAAAATTAGTCTGAAATCGGGTATTTAAATTAAAATTTAACTTCATAATATTATATTTCAGTTTACCCCGAGATAAATTTCCTATCCTTTTTCTCTGAACGACGCTATTTCGTTTTCTTAAGGTCCTGTGTACTGCGCCCCTTCCTTCCCAGGTTTTAAATTGTAGCGGTCAATCGCCAAGCTTGCCGTAATTAGCGGAATAATTCGGTTTGGCCTCTATAAATCCAGGTTCGGATGGACGGACATGCTGTGGTGTCGACCGAACGAAGTGAGGGTTTCTCATATTTTATTCAGCGTAGAAGTTAACGCAATTCGTCCGCCGAGGAAACCACCTGTCAGCGTTCTAGGACAACTGCATGAAAGCAACAGATTTACACGAAAAAATAACTTATTTATATAAATAATAAATAATAAAAAATAAATAAATAAATAAATTGTTATTTATTATATATAAAAATATTATTTTAATAAAAAAAAGGGGGGAAACTAGTGGGTTTCTCCTCTAATTGTAGACTATTGTAGCTAGTGATTTCATCAATGTTGCTTATTGTATAATTTTACAGTTGTAACAATAAAAGAGACAAAAAAAAATTATATAAATATAGAGAGTGCATCAAGTCGATAACAATATATATAGTATGTATTATAATAAAATACTCCCAGGCCTTACTGTTAGTATTTATTTTTTTGAGTACGCTGGCATAAATATAAAATATATACTGATAAAACGTTGGCGTAAATATTTAGTAAACTGAATAAACATTTCCTTATGCATGAACTCAGAATGCCTCAGTCCAAACATATTTATTTGTTATTCCGTTGGAGAATACTTTTTTAATATTCGGTTCGCGAACGATTTATCTCTTTCTTCTCGCGGATCAGTGGACAGAATCCCAGATCAAAACGGTGCCGTGAGCCTTTCATTCTCGAGAACCGCTTTTCGACTTTGGCGGGGCTTCAATCTATCCCATCTCTGTGAATCGAAAGGGATTTACCCCGTGAAGTCCTTGCCGGCCTTGCATTTCCTGCCCTTCAAGGCGAACCGCCGTTTATATATAATTAATTATATTTCATGAAAACCGACTGCCACTGACAATGCCGCGTGTCGATTTTTGAATATAAATTTGTATTCCTTTTTTTAACTTTTTTTTATTTTGCACAATCAACCTATACTGATTAATATAAACTATTCCCATTTTTGAATAGGTACTTCAAAAAATATAATTCTTAACAAATGCAGATTTAATTTCAGTTCTTAAACACAGAACATGTTTTATGTACGGTCAGCCTTATGTTCCTTTGTCATTATATTAAAGAATACATGTAGAAAATGCTTGTTACAATATTTTTGCTCTTAACTATTGTGGAGCTAATATGCGAGATATTAACGAATAGATAGCGCTATTTATTTATTTCTATTGAACAGTTATAAAGTAGTATTGTCGTTGCGGTTCGTTTGGGGGAAAAAGAAGGGAAATTCATGCCGACCGGGGTGATTATTCAAATGCGACCGACATAATGTCAAATATTGGGGGCGGTCCGAAATTACCGATTCCCGTCGGTGGGTAATTCGGGCCCTAATTTCCGGGCGCGGGGGTTTCCGGGTGCGGGACTGAGGACGCTGACATTTCCCGGCGCTGTCCCCGTCCCCGGGCCCTCAGAAACGAGGACCATTGTTGTCCGACCGCGGAGCCCTCCTCCGCCCTATCGCCCCTCGTTATCGCGGTTTAATATTCCTCACTGGGCTCATTTGGATTCCGCTGACCATTTAAAAAAAAATTCCTGTTCCACGTATGACGGACCGGCCAAAGCTTGATATCTTGCAGTAAAACGTGTCCCTAACCCAGACCTCTAGACGTGAATGTGCAGAGTATCACACCACCCACAAATAACACACCAGCTCCGAAAACATTATTTCTTCGTCCCGATATTTGGTATTAGATTACGAAAAGGACTCGCCTTTAACTTTAATGGACATTCAAAGCAATAAAGAACATATGCACTTATGCGTTTATTTACTTATATTATTTTATTTTTATTAATTTTTAAATTAGACCGAACGGAGATCTGAGGAGGTACTGAAAAAATGACTAAATCCTGGAACGAATATTTCATAAAGGTGGAACAACTTTTGGCTCTTATTAAAATTCTCGGTGTCCCGCCCTTCTTCCCCCCCCCCCCAGCCGTTGGCGGGGAATGTAATCCTAGATATAATAATTTTCAATAAATTCGCGCGGGGCAAAACTTTTATTCAAAGGTTCCCCTAGAAAAGGGGACTGAAAAATTAAAGTATAGAAAGAGGGTGGGCGGATTCGAAGATTGAAACTTCGTCCTTTTCTAGTGTTACTTCGACTGAAAAAAGGATTTCTTTATGAAGTTTTTCAGCGAATATTTATCAAAATAATTGCAGCCTTAAACTATGCGATGAAATCAGAATTCCGCTTTAGGAAAACTGAATGAAGGGAAACTGGAATTTTAATATATACGATTATACACATAAACGCACGCGAGAGCAAGCGCGGCTGAATGGGGGCATCGTAGGGTGGTGAATGATTCCCATTGGCAAATTCTCCGTAAATATACGTATTTACGGAATTTTTATATATCTACATTTATATTGAATATTAAAATCAAATTGATTTCTCCAATATGCAAGTCTGTTAGCAGAGTCTAATTTTTCTCTACCTGGGAGTTCGTAGAATTTTTATAAATGGATTTCACTCAATAAAATACGCAATTCTTCACATTATGACATACATTTTAGAACTCTAGTAATCATTACTGAACATGAATTATTATACTTTTAATTCTGATTAAATAAAATGTCTCTCCATATCGTAGAGGATTAGTCCTAAAATATTCACAAGAATTAATTCAAATGTAATATAATAATTTTATTGTAATATAATGCTGTATGTTAAAACTTTTTGGAATGATAGATGAAATAGAAGATAGGGAGTTTTTCAATCAAAACGCATCGTGAATTTCTCTATTCATCTATTCTTTTCCTATATTTCTTTCCTATTCGTCATGGACTAATCATTCCGGTGGTCAACGGTGAGCAATATAATAGCATGCCGCTATAGTTGGCGGTCAGGAACCATTCTGATCTCTGTATTGGTCAGCCCGAACTGCCGACGGCTAAATTCCAATTAAATTCATGGCAGGGCCCGTTTCAACCCCCGGGCTTCAACGCCGCCGCCGCCACTACCATACTACTGCAGTAGACTGGTGAAGGACCAATTATGTCTTCGCGAGAAACGGGGAAGCGCCCACTGGCAATCACATATCGGCCGTTAGTCCGCCTACCTAGAGCAACTTGATTAGGAACGCTCGCTGGATATGGGCCGCGATATGTGTTTCGGGTGGAATTATGCCGGGCGCTAAATGCCAACTTCTAATTGAGGCACCGATTTACACTAACGCTCTATCTAACACTGAACCCTTTTAGACATCAGCTATCTAATTGCTTACGAACTGTGAGGGAATTTTATGACTTAATTTTAAGGACAATTTTATTTCGATTTTCTTAAGGAAGCCATTAATTCAAATATACATATAAATTCTTCTTGTATTGCTACTCCAATTCTTTCATTTAAAATCATTATTTGTAGAATATCCCTATTAAATTCGCCTCAACGTGTGATTTACACCAATTCTCTTCTACGCTAGCCTGGTTTCGGATTCTCATCATCGTCAGTAATATTAAGCATATATTCGTCAGCGTTGCAAATGAGGACATGTCATCTACACTTTGTGCACCGTGAGCGTATAAATGTTACTTTGAACCAAGTTTGACATTTCGAGTACATTGGGAAAAATATTCTGACGGACCGACTGGTGGAAAGGGGGTCGCGTTGGAGGGAGACCGAATGCACAAAGGGTGAGCTTAAAAGGGAGCCCTTTTTTGCCTCTATTTTTTCCATATTCTAAGTATGATGGAGTCCCAAGTTAAATGCCACTGTATAGGTCACCCTTATCGGTCCCCGGCACAGCAATCGATATTGGCCTTGTTTGTACGCTATAGATTCGGCACCTTTTTATTTCATGTTGTTATGTGTGATTGTGAAAAATATATGCCGAAGAAACACAAATTGAGCATTTTAAAAACTTTAATATATTTCCACCAATGTCTTCCTGTAAAATTGTCCATAATAAACATATTGTTATACTCGATATCTAAATTAAATTATAAAAGTGTTGCATGTTTATTATGATGGACATATATTTGGCATTATTATAGACGTAATTATGAAGAAGGGGGCGTATTATTCATACGTTGTTACATTATTACGTACACCTCTTTTTTCTTATTAAAATGAGAACAAATGGAAAATGAAAGTATGCCTCAAAAGACAAAATAAGTTCCCCATATTATGAAGCCGAACTCTAGTTAATTAAGGCAATATTGAAACATTTCGACTGTATAGAAAATTAAAATTATGTGTTTCTTTACATTAGTAAATTGGTGTCAAAACGCCCGTTTCTGTTGTGTGAACAACCTTCAATTTCATTTAATGACGCTCCTATAATAAATTATAAATAAGAGCGTGGTGTTACATTTTGCAAATATTTTCAATGCTTTTAACCGCGGAGAAATTCAACATTACTGGTTATTAAATTCCCTTTGTAATTTCCCGACGAATGGTAAAGATTTAATTTAGGAGAGTAAAGAAAAGTTGGGAACTGTTTTTAATTACTATTCGGTTACGCAGAAATTTACACTTTAATTATGCATTGGCATGTTACTTTAAACTCTCCCTTATAATCCTAATTTAACTTTCAGTTCGAGAATTAAATGGAATTTTATCAATTATTTTTGTATGTTAAGTTTTCTTTTCGCAAATGAAGTACTGACTCTCGTCCAGTTTGTTTGCTTCTAACAAAAACCCAACAGCGGGCATCATTAATGAAGAAAAAGAATCAGAAACTATTTTGTTAATTAAACATTCGATAAGAGTATGCATTATTTTAGTCATTTGTTATTTTTTTATGTCTCCTATTTGACTACCGTGGATTGTATAATCAAAGGTTTGATTTTATAATCAAAGCGAATTCATAATTTAAAATAAATTCACATTTTAAATTAATAACACGTGTCGAAAATATATTATTCTTCAGTTTATCCGTGTAGAGATTGTGCTGAGAATTTAGATTTATATATTTATATTATTTTATTTATATTCACTTTAATATTACTAGACAATATAATATTAATTTCTTTTGACTTTAATATTAGCTTTTGATTCCTTAGTTTCCTTAGTGTTATGAAAGTATTCTAGTCCACTCGCAATGGAATAATCCTTTTCTCCAAAGCACCACCCGCGTTCAATTCATTTCACCTACATCTTTTACTTCAGACAAGCATTACCTAATACTCAGCCTGCAGGGAGCGCTATAAAGCTTCCCCATAAAATAACGCTGCTTTTTACCTGAAATGGGCATTATTTAGATATTATATTTTATTACGCAATTATTAAATACGGATTCGAGTGTGGTCGGTGGTGGGGGCGGCACCTGCCTGAAGGAATTGGCCCCTACCAATTATTTCGGTGAAACGGACCGTGCTCTCGACAACAAAAGGGAGACCGAACAAGAAAATCCACAGCGGTGGCTGGTTCCAAAGTCTTCCAGTTCTTAATTATTCCGAATTTTCCGCCGGGGAAAACAAAAACTCCTGTTTTTCCCCCTTTTCTTTTCGTGGAAGAATATCTGACCCGATAACACTTTAATTTTAATAAAGGGCTTTGTTGCATAATGCCGCTACGAAATTGCTCATGCATTTCTCCACCATTTATTTACAAAGCCTTAAATTATTTTAAATTTCCGGAACGTTTTTAATTTCGCATCAATCAGTCAATGGAAGTACAGAAATCAAGAGGTTGACCCAATCACAGTATTGAACCATTCTTCGTCAGTATATTTTTGCATGTTTTAAGGCAACTATGTCTGGTCATGGTATAATATTCATTCCATAAATTGCAGAAATTTTCCGATTTAGTAAGTGCGCGTTGCTACCAACTTTTTAATATTTATTGTCAATCTACACGGAATGGATACAAAAAATGCAATTACTCATCTCTTAATAACACCGAATGATTAAATCTAGGACAACCTTTCTGAAAAAAATCAACTGCAATGTATTAAAGTGCTATGTACATATTCGGCAGTTCACTGTCACACATTAATGTTTTATACATAAAATCAAGCGTGATAGAGAGGCAATAAATAAAAATAAATTGGACTCTTTGTAAATGATTCTTCTGTAGCTATTCTCGTTGTATAATTTAAAATAGAATACATTTTATAAATGTGCCAGAGGGGGAATTTATTGAAACTTAGGGTAATGGAGATCCTTAAATTTTTCGAGCCAACAAAGTAACAGTTAGTAGTTTAGGCAGTAACAGTAACATTTAGGCGCCGAGCCGATTTTCAAGGGCGGCACAGGTCAGGTAGGGATTATAATACGGCGGCGGTGTCCATTAGTGGCATTAGCGTTTGGCGATGACTGTAAATCAGTCTGTAATTTCATTAAAGGCGGCCCGCCGACGTGTCACTTCCCCAACGCCGACCCTATATTTACCAGCCTGTTGATTTAATTAAAATCAATCCCAGCGCCAGTCATTTTACATAGCTCTACCGTAGGCGTTAGAGATATTCTGTAATTGTACTGTGTTAAATAATAAAAGTGGTACGCTAGTCAGCAGTAACCAAATTCTGAACGTAGTAACTGCCCTGTTATAATTATTAATTATAGTGATATCTAAGCGACAGAAGATCGCGACATCGTGAAAACAGCGAAAGGAAGTAGGAACCTACCAAGATCCAGCCGATAAGTATGTTAATTATGCATTATTAATGAAATCAACGACGGCTTTATCCGGTTTAATATAAATAGCATCCTGAACTGAATACCATCCTGAAATTCCTGAACTTCGAGACCAAATTATATCCATCCACGGTGTAGAGCGAGGCCGAAAATTACCTCCCCCTCTTTGTTAAAGTATGTTCCCTGTTTGCAGGGGGATCGTGTGGGCGTGTGTACGTGTGCGCCCGGGTGGTGCGCGCGGTAGCCGACCGGCCTTTATCGAGATTTGCATAATATCCAGCTCTCGGGCTCTGTAATCTCCACATAATCTGGGAGTCCGCATAAAGCCGCGGCGAGGGTAAGATAGTCTGCTGGGCCGGCGAAAGAGAAAATGAAGGCGAAGCCGCAAGCCGAACGAACCCTACCCTCTTTTCCGACTCTCTATTACCTGCCGAACCCGCCCACCTCCTCTAAACACATTCAACCCTTATTGAGACCTGTGTCCCGTGGAGCAAATTTAAAATTCGATTTAGAACCTTCTTTCGTAACCCTAAACCAACGCGTTATACCATGACCGATAGATACGAAACGAACTTCCGAAATTTTCTATTCTATTTTACACCTCAAAGATTAAGCGGCGATTTCGTTCTCACGGCGGCCTGTGGTTAGGAATGGTTACCCAATTGGGGTTTCGCATAACGTTTATGAAACATTAAACGCCGGTTCGTTACAATTTTATTATTTCGAAATTCAGTGCATACTGAGCGAGCAACTAATACTGATAGACACTTTATCTAAAATATAGTTTATTTGAGCGTTTATTATTCTATTCCTAAACGTACATTTGTGGTCTGACCTTTTCAAAGCATCACAAAATACTTATTGCAAGTCATTTCACGCACTCTTTACGACATAATATATTTCAATAATATATTATGAACGTTTTGATTATTCGGGTTCTTTTAATATAAAGCGTACGGAAAGGAAGGTGAGGGTAGGGCAAAGAGAATAATTTAGTTTGTTTTATATTCGCTGCCTATTATTCTAAATTCTGAAGGCAGAGAGAGAGAGAGGGAGAGAGAGAGAGAGAGAGAGAGAGAGAGAGAGAGAGAGAGAGAGAGAGAGAGAGAGAGAGAGAGAGAGAGTTCATTGGTTTGGGCGCCTGTGGTTGGTTGTAGTAAATGACTCGGCAGACGTCAGTAACTTATTCAGCGGGCGGTCCCGAGCAGTGGTGTCGTTTCGGGTGTTTTCTCCAACCGCGAGGCGGCTCCTCCTCGGAGAAATGTCCTCCGAATAACGCCTCCGCCGTTACACCTCTTGGAATATTCAGAAAATCGCTTCTACGCTATCCATTCGCCGGATCGACAGGTAGTCCGTCTGTCTCTCCGGAGACGAACGAAATAAAAACTTCAAATGCACCATTGTGTTTGATGGGTTGCCTTGTTCTTTTTTATTAATAAAGGCGGACCGTAATACAATTCTTGTTTATTCTCAATAATTCCGAGACGCTACTCACTCTAACATTAAACATTCTTCGAAATTCAAGATGCAATATATTGATAAGCTTCCGACAATTTTAAATAACTTGACTGTTCAAACCGACTTTTCTAATTATGTTGTCGGATCTTACAATGGATGCAAATTGGTGTGGTTCAGCGCACTTGAAACAAATTCCAGGAATTGTTATGTTATTAATGTTAAAAAAACAAATAGTTCATTAAACTTTGATGTTCTATTCTATATATTTATTAATAGCTAGAATCATTTTGTCAAATTAGCTCATTATTTCTGGACATGCGGTACAGTGGTTTTCATATTTACAGAACTTTGATAGGATGGTTAATATATCGTTTTATGCATCGAAATATTAGGAGGTATAATAGAGGTTCAATGGATTATTTTAAATTAAACAAACCTAATTATTTTATTGACGGCATTAAGAGTTTTCCTACTGCTTATCTTGTGGCTGGAGAATTTGTTCTCAAGTACGTCGCGCCATAACATTAAGTTAGTGCCTAATAACGGGTCGTGTGCCGGGAAACATACCTCGCGAGTTGAAAGGGGGTAAATAGTCGGGGGGTAAACCGCCCCTAAACGGATAATGCCGCCTTTCTTCTTCTCCCCCCAGACATAAATTAAACCGTTAATTCGAGCTGGGCGCAGTGTGTGTCATCCAGTGGGCGGCGGGACGTGCACGGCAAGCTCGCGTCCCCGTGTGTCTTCCAGCCAACCACGAGAAAGCTCCCAAATTTATTGTCGGGTTTATGTATAATTAATTTTGAACGTCCGGGACCAACGCGGCAAACGAATTTGCGGGTTTCCAGATTTCAGATTTTGCGGAGGACTGTATTTCTCACTGAGACCACAGTAATGAATTAATAACAATCGTCGGCAAGGTAATATATTCGTTATTCCTTAATTTAAAAAATATTCCCTAATTGTGTAAAGCAAAAATATACAAACAAAACTTCCTTTATTCCAATCAGTAAGAAAATGCGGTTAAAATATAAATATAATAAGATATACGAAGAAGTATATACAAAAATATGATCTACAACAGTTCGTAGTAATAAATTGTATTCGAACAGAGCAAAATGCATGAACCTGAGAAATTAGTAAATTATACGATTAATAATATTAAACATCCTCCCGGGTTAACTCAATACAGTTGTATGGTAGCAATGAATATTAGAGCTTTTATTTTACTTGGCATTCTCCTAAAGGTTCCTTTTTCATCTATAAACTTTATTTTCATGCACAAAAGTCTCGGTAAGGGAAATCTCGATCTGGCGTGCGGAAAACCCGCCCTCCTGAATTCGTCGCCCAAATGGAAATAAGGGAATGAGTATGCAGGGAGGAGTAGGGAGAAAAAATTCGACGTCAACAGAAAGTAGGAGGTAGGAACTTATATGTTATTATTTCTGTGCCCGGGTTATAGAAAAGCCGTTGGAAGACGAAAACTTGTTCAATTCCCTGGAGAGGCAGAGTTTTTCCCCTCTCAGTGCCAGTTTTTCTGACATGTTAACAGTCTCTTTTCCGACTTGCGTTTGTGTGTGTCTTTCCCGGGCAGGTGAACTCCGCTTCTGAATACTAAGGAGATCCACGCATTTTGCCATCGAAACTCGATTACCCGACTCCGATTCGATCGGATTTCGCTCGGACCACGGAAAATAGAAAATTCCGCATTGACTGCTTTCAAATGGAATACGGGAAACCAGCCTAGGGCACCGTACTATGTCTTCGAAAAAAATATCCGCGGCCCAGAATGATCTTTACACTCTTTTGAAACTTTTATTTTGTATTTTCCGCAGTTCATACTTATATCATGAAGTATAGAGTAGTTTTGTGCATGAAAGTCCATGTTCGGGTAAAGCGTATAAATGGAGTAGTTCAAACATTAAACGCCTATATTTCCGAAGCTACTAGCGATAGACGAATGGGGCGAGGTCAGTTCGGACTACGTCAGTTAGCGTGACCGGCCAGTTAGGGGACGATTTGGGGGAGGGGCAGTTAAGTTCGGCGCGATGTTGGGGGACTTGCGGTGGCCTATATATGTACCAAGTCGGATTAGGGCCTGGATGCCGGGGTACCCAGTTCGGCTGCGTGGGTCCATCGTTAACAACAATAATATCTGTTGGGTTAATATAACGATTTAGGATTATAATTTAGGGGTTTGGGGGAAAGCCATTAGCGGCATTAGCGGGAAGGGTAGGGGCCCACAACGGCTGATCCGGGGCGCCCTTTGGTGGTGGCCGAGGCCCGCTATGGCAATAACCATTAAAGGTGGTTCATTAAATTAACATAAATTGGGTTCCCCTCCCTCACTTTCCCTACAGGTTATTTCCCCTATTGAGTAATGTTCTCCACTGACCCTCCCTATCCACCACTCCCTGCCCGATTTAACTGCACATATACTATGCAATATAATATACCTGCGCAACATGATGCCTGTAACATAAATTCAGTTTTTGTACTGTTAATAAACCGAGGATTCAGGGAATGCAGTTAATGCAACTTAATGGATTTTGAAAATACCCCACACGATTAATGTAAGTAGCCAAATGAAAGGCGTGGAATTCAGTTCTTAGAACTTAATAAAGCGAAGAGTCAGTCGGATAAAATATTATATTCCTGCATTGAATAAAAAAATATTGTATCGCGCAATTATATAAGAAATAACTAACCAAAAATAGTGTGTAAATAATGATATTTGTAACGAAAAGTGAATACGAATAAACATGTTAAAGAAGGGCAGACATATAAGCAATAAGTGGATGGATACCTTTGTATTAAAAATGTTATAAACTCGAGTGGATACTCTTCATTAATTTTTTAAGCACTAATTGGGCCATAACATTCTTATACTATTATTTCATAATCATAATGAGCCATCATTGGCCTCTAAAGGTTATTATTGGCAATAACCGTTAAAGGATGGTCGGTCGAAATATAAATTGGTCCGCGCTCCACCAGACATTTCCTGCACCGCGTAATGGACTGGAATAACTTAACTACAGGAATCTAGTCAAATGTAATGAGCTGATGATTTAGGAGTTGGTTCATCGTACGGGATTTCGAAATAGAAATTCGCGATTGTCGAAATATATTATGTGGATGTGCAATATTATACGAATAAATTAATTTGTTAAGGAATCGAAGATAATTTTTAAAAAGCGTACTCGAGACGCCCTTCTTTTATTCAATACGCTCCTTTTATAAAAATGGCCCCTTTGTGTATAATTCTAAAGGGTAGGGCGGAGATACAAAGATAATCCTAACAATGACTTCAGGTCATCTAACTAACCCCCGTCATCTCGTCTTTTGATTTTCGCTTTACAATTTGAACTAGCCTTATTATTACTATGTAAGGTAGGACACACGAATGATATATAATGAACTAAATTATGAATTCTTATTCCAATTATTAGAATAAAAGAACGGTAAAGGTAGAAAGGCAAACAAAAAAATATTAGACAAAACAACAGTGAAGATTAAAAAGGGGGACAGAGAAAGATTTAAAATCTTCCTAACCGTTATTTATTGTTCCTTGTAACAGGAACGCTTGAATCGCTCAATGTTCATCTGTCTAGGCGAGGTCATTGTTCAGGACGGACAATTCGAAGTGCACCTTCGGGGAAGAGGAAGTATCGGGTCACGTGCTGCGGGTGGATGGTGAAGCCAGGAACAGATATCTTGACAGCGGAAGGTGTCAGAACTCTCCCAGCCCGATACGTTATTACGACAGCACTTGACAATTCGCAGCAAGAGTTTTTTCCCCCAGCGATTCGATCCACAATCTCCTGATAAGAGGAATAAGGTCGTCCCTTTTCGAGGCTTCCGCCACCGTGGCGGAACCGTATTCCGTTCTTTGCTCAAAAAAAGTCCGGTGCGTATCAACCGAATCACAGTGTAGCAGTTACTTCCTAGATTTATTTTCAGATATTAACATCCCTACTTCCCACCACGTAAAAAATAAAAACCGTATAAATCCTAACCGAGTTCAAAGGGTCAAATACCTGACCGAGTACAGGGGTATTTCAGCTGAAAAAAGGGTTACCGGGTGGAAAAGGACAAGGTAATTAAAAAGATATTGAGCCGGCGGGAGAAAGGGACAGAGATAGAGGGAGATAGGAAGCAGAGGAGATGTGGGAGGGAACTGGGGGAAGAGGGAGATCGGGGATGAACTCCAAAAACACAATTCAATCCGATATTGGTTTCATTGAAGGTAGAAAGGAGAGTAGGGCGGGAGGAGGGGTAGTGAGTGATGGGGTAGGGGGTCGGCCGACCTTTTGTACGATTATTTGAAAGACTCCCTTCCTCGTGGACCGGCCTTTTATTAGGAAGGGCCCCACAGGAGTCGGACCCGACTCGGCACTATTCCGGCAGTAGACCCCCACCAGAACCACTATAGTAGTCCAGTAGTCTATTAAGCACTCGTCCCCTCTCCGGCAATTAAGTAAGCCTACTTTGCGTCGGGTAAAAATGGAAGTCCCCGAAGTCAGTAGGCGTATCTTCCGAACTAACTGGGGTACTTCTTATTGACTGCTTGCGCCAATCACCGACAGCAGTTCCACTATTTAATTCTATGGTAGAAATGCGATAGTAATACAGATAAAACACCCACCGACAGAAAAATACTAATTTTTGTTTTGAAATTATCATTGCGATTCGTCATAAGCCTAAAGAGAGAAGATTGTATTTAGGTTTCATGATAGGTTCATGCCACTTTAAGTCCTGCAAAATATAATACGGGAGTATTTAAAATTGGATAATTGATTTCATTCATCGTTAATCTTCCACGGATGCTTTATTTTTCCGGATCAATAAATCTGGCTTTAGAATTAGATTTTCGATTTTAATCGCATACCGTATAAAATTAGAGAGGTGTGCACGATTCCTTCCGACATGCGCGAAATCGGGGCGACGACACGTTACGAGATGGAGGAAATCAGACCGGCCGGTGACAGCTCTGAGATGGCGAGCAGCAAATCGAGTCCCATTCCAAGACCCGTCAAACCAGACAAGAAGGAATGTCCGCCCAAACCTACCCATTTTTCTTCCCCTTTCGTATTCTCTCCGGCCGCCTCCCAGCGAGGGACGACCCCCGGGCCCAGGAAGCGGGAGCCGATTAGAGGGCGGTACGATAATGCGGAGCCGTGTCGGTGACACCGTCGACTGGGTATCTGTTATTTCACCGATTGTCATGTGCACACGACAACCCAGATTCTCGCCCGTCCCCCACTGGTATTCTCAATAAGCGCACCGCTCACTCCAGACCGGTAATAAAGCCCGTCTAGGTTGTCTGTAATTCACTGAACTCGAATATCAAAGATACGATATAACCACTTATATCCAAACTGAGTAAAAACAAGCGCTACGTGAATACGGCTCTGAAATACAACCTAGAAAACGTCGCCTCTTGTTCAAAAATGCGAATTTAAATTATCATCTTGTAACAAAATTGCGATCGAAACCTTAAATTCTGTTCCATTTCTCTGAATCTCGCGAAAATTGTATCGAAATTTTGACAACAGAGCACGCGTTTCAGGAGACTCGGGGCTGGTTTTTTTTGAATGCGGAGAGAAACAAACCAGGAAATTTACACGGGTCGGTGATTTGGGCTAAAGCGGGGCGATTACCGGGCCCGAACGACCGCAGTTGTGTTTGAAAGTTGTCGGAGGGCACTCGGTGCGGGAGGCGGCGGTGGGGCGGGAATTTACATGAGCCACCGCCCCCATCACAATTAACACAATTACCCCTTCAAGCGCCGCCGGACAACTCATTTACGTGTACCGCGGTCAATTCAGAACTTCGCCCAGGCTAAGTAGTTAATTGTATACTATTTGTATTTATTCGCTGCGCGATATAGTTTCGTTTGGATTCAGTCTAGTTCTGAAGGGTTTCCGCTCGCAGAAAATTCATATATAAAACTGAGTAAATTTTTTATACACAGTCTTTACAAACTCCCCCGGTATTTACGGGACGATTATCCTCAGGTGTATGATGTATGTGGCCATTGGGTGTTAGTATTTTGTAAATGGGTATTGTTCTGTGATTAATCAATCGTATATGTAACCGAGGTCTTTGGGATTTTCAGCAAAAACGTATCACTATATAATGCGAAGAAAAATGTGGTAGTGATTTATTTTAAGTTTCTAATTGTAATAAACAGGTCTTATAACTAAAATTGTAATTTATACAGAGGCATCGGAAACTGTAAATCGCCACAATTGAGGTCCGGAAGTGAAATCTGTACAAGGGAAATGCTCGATTAATACAATATAGGAGCCGAGATGAAAGTGTAGTCGGTAGGCGCCTACTTGCTAACGGGAATCCGGTTGGCCCCAACATGGTTGCTTGGCCGGCGATTGAGATCACCCCCAAACCGGTACTTAACCCCTTTGAACCCCGACAACCCCTTAAGGTCCAAAGCCTATTGAAACTGTAATGACAGCCTACCTGACCTCAGCCGTCTGAACGCAATAATCGGACCGAAATCTCAGTACATATAAGGCTGCACAACTCACAATAGGCACACCACTGGTCATGTTGTTTACCTATTGCTTGGAATTAGTGATGGCAATTTCCCCCAATACATCCTGACATCCTAAACTCCAATATCCTCTTGAAAATCGAAGCGTATCACATGGTTTCGGGAATGTGAAACCCCTTGATTCCAACAGTAAATCGAAATGTGTTAAATGTGAGCTGAGTGGATTCCGCTGCTATTTCATATTACATTACTCGAGGACTTGCGGGGGAATATTTTTCACCGACTAATACACAAATTTCATACGTTTAATGATTCCTGATGAGGTATTATTTGAATATTGTTCCAATTAATTCAGTCTGCGGAAGGAGGAAGGCGCAAAATTTAAGTTTCCACTGCGACTTGGAACCAGTGAACAGTGTCTGTAGGTCTATATAATTAATGTAAACCCGAAAGGTAAACCACAAGATAACGTGGGGAATTATTTATAGGCGTCACGAAATCAATGTCTTCCCTCCCAATAGGCCCGGTACTCCGAGCCTAATCCATTCACATTACTATCCTTCTATTTATCTATAATCTACTCTCATTATATTTAGTGTCCAGCTCATTAGATCCAGTATTGTAATTATATTTTTTATCCTTAAAATAATAGCAAATTATGTATAATAAATGCACGTCAAGCTATTGGGATTTCTTCATTTCGTAACTCACTTAATTGACTTCGTTTTCCGATTATAAAAAAATAATCAAAACCTCACTGCGGTAATTACGTAATACCTGACTAGGCAACAGACGGAATAAACGAGATGAATGGTTGAATCGTACTAGCATGATCGTTTGATCATGAACTATAAACGATCTCAGGTTAATGAGCCGATACAGATTTTATTTGTACCAAGATTAGTCTCTGATCCTGTTGTGCAATGAGTGAATGTTACGCTCTCATAGTTCGAGCATGAACCAACGCAGCAGACGTAAAGGAAGTTGTCTGGTTAGGGGCGGGGAGGTGGAGGGGCAATTTCGGCATAACTGTTTTCACGCATTTCTGTTAGCCGGACGGTCGAACGGTTAAACCAAACATGTTTAGTCCATTATCGGACGCTCGGTGTCTCTAAAGCCCGGGGTAAACTAGAGCTAAATGACGACCGCCCCCCCACACTTCCCCCCGCCGCAACGATTCCGCCCCACACACCACTGGCTTGTGAAGGCTTGTTATTGTTGGCTTTATCGACGCCCCTTTCACCCTCCCCTGCCCATCCCAATACACTCTCTAATTGGGTTCTATCTGCCGCCCACGTTATTCTTTCCCCGGCCCAAGTATTTCAAACACGTACAAACCCACGAAAAATAGAAGCGGTGATCGAGAACCTATTTCTTGTTGGTTTTTGATACGGTCAATATTCCTTACAGGGGGGGGGGATGAGAAGTCTGTATTGGTGCATTGGTGAAAAAAGGTGAGGAAACTTTAAGAATAGCAAACCGAGATATTCAAGCCTTGCCACTACTGTTTTTCAATTATTTTCGAAGAGCAGATATAATTTCCGATAATTACTATTATTTATTCTTCAAAAACAATTTGATTTACCAGACCAAACACTTAGCTTATACGAATAGTCCATTTCATAAAATTCGTAGAGTATATAATGGTATTTGTACACTGTAGTCCTTTCTATTTTATCAGTGGCCCGCTCGATAACTTCGTCTTTTGCTAAACCGGTTCCGGCTACACGCCCTCTTCAGTAGCTCTTTCGTTATTAAGGTGAGTAACTTCGACATTTCGATTACCTGTGGGACATCGAGTTTGTACTCGTGATAAATCACGAGTTTATTTTAGTGTTCTATAAGTGTTTATTTGAATTTTCAACTGGAAACGACGTAGTTTATAGGTTCCAATTTAATTAACTATAAATTATGCAGTATGATACAATATTGATGAAGTCTAGGAAGCTCTCCAGTGAGCAGCTGAAACCGGTCCAACAAGAGACGAATCCACCGAGCGAAGTCCGAAGATTATTTTTATACTTAATTTCAAATTTTAAATTATATTTTGTGATAATTAATGTTGTCAGAACTTCAGAACTGTTCTTTTCATCTCATAGGTTGTGCTTCTTCACGCTTTGGCATTATCATTTGTCGGGATTGATTTTAATTAAAAACCATAAACATAACGCGAATTTCGTCACGTTGGTTCCATTTACTAATTTCAGCTGCGAATTTAATTCGTTTACGTTTGTTACTGCTGTAACCAAATTGTTTTCACGTCGTATTGACGCGTAATTTCACTCCGGTTACAGCCCCTGATATATTTTATTTACGCAGACACTATATCCTAAATGCAATCACAATTTTTTAAATTGGACGGAGCGAGAACCGAACTTATCGATCGGGGAAATGGGGCCGAGTTCAGGGGGTCAGTAGAAGTTTTGTTGGCGCACTGAGTTTTGAAATAAAAAAAGAAAACTAAAACGGATAGAAAAGAAGGATTTCATTCAATTTCCTTATTGGGAGTGGATCTTGTGCTGCTATTGGGTTAGACTAGCAGACTGGATGTAAAAATCAGTTACATATCGGATTCGTAAGCTCTTACACCAAAGTGGGTTTGAAATTCGCCACCCTCCACAGTTTATTATATTACATACATTTTACTCCGAGTAATTGAAGTGCAATTCCTAAGTCTCGTATGATACAGTTTAGGTATATCTTCTTTTATTATAAATAAACAATAACATTATTATTAGAGAATGATGTGATTAGTTTTGGAAGGTGTCTCGGAAATATCCTTTCACTAAGGGTTTTATTAATTTTTTCCTTCATTTTACCTTTTTGACGTTAGGTTTTGCCTATTTAAATACTCGCTTTCACATCTCCAAACTCCGATTCCATCGCCAGAATAATCAAAATAAATAAACAAAAATTGATAACAATGAGCAAAATATATTTGGATTTTCAATAATATTTTCCCCTTGATAATGCTGTTGAATGTAGCGCCTGAATGGGGAACGGAATGGAGTTGGCCACAATGAAAGTAAGGCCCATTCTGGAAAGCGGAGGAGGGCCAACAATCGTTTTACGGACAGATAATGAAAGAAAGAAACACAACCCTTATTATGAAAGTGGGAATTAAGGTAGAATTTTCAAATTAAAACTGTAGGAAGAAATGGGTTTTCATGACAATGGTTCAATGAATGTCCGGGAACAGGCTCGATCATTAAAAATTACATTATATAAATGTTCGATACCCCCATTGTTAATCATTATAATTATTGAAAAATACGAGGAACCCGGTACCTATTTAGTTTTAATCCTGACATCAGATAATGATTAGGTATTGGAATGAAGTTCAGATTATATTAAAAACCTGAAATTTCGGACACCGTCCGAGTTCTATTTTTCATGAAAAACCGGCGATGTATTTATGTAATGAAATGCCATCTCCAGGAAAGTACACTGCTGAATTGAATAGGGGATTAATTTTTTGTTGTCCTGCAACCGACAATGAGAATTATTCAATATCTCTTCGAAAGAAAGGAGGCCAGGTCGAAAAACAAAATCTCGCCGTATTACTGAGGCGAGATTTTAAAATTCCCTCGTTCCGAGACTGCCCCCCATTGTCCGTTCCCGAAAGAAAATCTTCCTGCAAAATATAATGACTCCCTTCTCCAGCCGCCAGCCCCCCTTCACCGCCCCCACCCCTATAATAATTCATAAGCGAACTAAAGCGGACCCCTGGAAAATTATTCCGGGGGTGGAGGGGGGCCGACAATTTGGAACAATCACAAAAGAACGTCATGAACGAGATTAGGTTGTGCATAATTGAGGGTGTGGGGGTGTGGGGGGGGGCGGGGGAGGTTTAGGGGACGGGGCTTGACACGGCCGGCCTAGTCACCGCTAGGCGGGGCTCAGCCACTGCTTTAAGATGTATGGAACAATGGAGACCGGCCCCTCTCTCTTGTGTTGTGTGTGAACCCCGACTCGGGGAAATAATGGAGTTAACGTTCGTCGAAGGCTTTTCATTATTATTTTCCGGTCCTCTTCTTTTTTAACGCCGGTTTTTTGTTAGACTCTCTTTCCTGGAAAGTACACTTGTTGAATGAACAACCGTGGATATGATAACATTTTGCATTATAAATTGTTTTCCTTCCATGCACCGTAGTCGAGTCCTTGTCAGTTTCTAACGAACTCCCTTTCTAAAATAATTTTTTAAGTTATATTTTTACTAAATATTATATTACTGAAAGGATAAACTTCATTAGTTTTAGACAAGACTGAATTGGGAAATACATAAATAAACTGGATGCGAAAATATAAGTCGCTCAATCATTGTAAATGGCTTAATAATAATCCAAAATTATGTCGGGTTTTAATAAATAATAAGTAGAGAAAATGTTAAAATATATACTTAAGTGAGATTAAACGTTCAATTATTAATGAAACCCGGCCAAAGCACAAAGTGTTCTTTAGACCGTAGATATTTTCGACCAATAACCGGAGTTGATATCCTCCATTTTCCATCGAGGTCCCACAGAAAATTGCTTCAGTTTTTGATAGTTTGTTGACAGAATAAACGAGCCCGTGGTGGGAGCCATTAGCGAGCGCCGTTTCACCCAAATCATTATGCGACTGGCACGTTTCCAAATGTAAAATTTTTCTCTCCTCTTTAAGGCTGGAGGATCGTTAGGTTGGGAGGAGCCGGAGGATGGAGTCGCGGAAAGTTTCTTCGGAAATGGCAAATTTCAAGTGAAAACAGAACATTTCACGAAAAGAAAGATATCGAATATTTAAAATTTTTTGGGAATCGCAAAGTTATTTTGTGGTTCTTATAATCTTTTCCACCTGTACAGTAAACGAGCGACAGCAATATTCTTTAACATAAGATATTTAGCGTTAAGATATTTGGGTTGCACAAAATAAACAATGAAAAAAATTACAAAAAGTGTATTTCCTCAATAGTTTTAGTAAGCGCGGCAGCTCGATAGCTAAGTATAGGTTTTGACACATCGAACCTTGTGGAGCTTCGAGCTCGATGCACAGATACAGAAATTTCAGTTATTATCTTCCTAAAAATATTATATGCAGGAACATTTAACACCTCCGTTAGCATGTCCGTTTTCAAATGAATATTTATTTACATACATTGAAGGTATATATTGAAGTATATAAAGTATATAAATAGTCTAGAATAAGGATTTCTAACTGTATTTTTTATATTGATCTAGTGAATTGAAACGCTCTAGTATACTGTACGTTTATTTCCATACGGTACGGTACGGTTATTTCTAGTGTATATAGACTAGAACATGGTTAGTAATATGAAAATTTATATACTATGAAGTTTATAAAGCATACAATTTTAATCACTAACTGATCCATCCTAGCGGTTCCCCCTAGGAGACTCTGAAGTCAAGAGTGTTGAGGTTGTGGTTAGTCTTGGTGGGGACGAGGGGGATCACGTAGCGCTAAGTTGTGCCACCGTCTTGATGGCCGGCGACACGTCCCTAACCGCCATATGCTGCAATCCGGGGATGGCCTACCCCCCTCGTCCCCTGTCGCACGTCACACCCAAAACATTGAACTGCTGGCAGTATTCGGGAATTCCATAGTTCGGCGCACTTGGAAGGATATTAATGAGCCCTCTCGTGAATAATGACTAAAGTATATTGTCGCCAAAACTATTGTTATCTATTAAGAAAGGGTTAAATATATATATTTCAACGAACAGTACAGTATTATACTTATACATATAGATATGCGCTATTTTAATAGCGATTTGGGCGCTGTCTGTAATCAGTAATTACAGAGAAATGTGGTGACATTTATTACACCATTTGGTGAGTCGTTAAGCGGCTTAAGCTCATTTAAATAACCGTGTCTTCATTTCACAGCGAGGAGAATATATTATTCTAGTTACTAAACATAGTTTATTCATTTACATCGTTGCGGTGTACTATCACTAATAATATTCTTAATAATTTACTATGGTAATGATTCTGACGGTCTCAACGATGAAGCCGCGAACATTTCCAAAATGATATATGAGTTTATTCGGTTACTTTATTAAAGTGAAATCTCCTCGGCCGGTGTGAAGAAAACGAGTTCGAGCTTCGTACAACGGAACTCGGAATGAATATATACCGCGAATAAAGCCGGGCACGCGTCCATAAACAGTCATTCATGACCGCACGCAATACGGCGCTTCAATGCGGCAAGCCCGCAATACGTGTATTGCGAGTGTAGTATTAGCGCCGTCTTACTTTGTCATTACTCTCCGAGAAATTCTGAAAATTCGAATTTTAAAAATTAAAAAAATCCATTTCGGCTTACCGGACTGTTCAAAACTCGAATGCCCTTTCATTTACTCCATTACAACTTGCTCCGTGCTGCGAACAGCATCTCACATTTACGCCAATGTTATCCTTATGCTAACAGAGATATTTATGGGCCGTATCGGTCATTTGGTTTCAAAATTTGCACCGGACTGATATTATCATAAAATGGATGTCATGTATGATTTTCTAATGTATTTATCCCAATTTTAACTGCAAAAGATCAAAGTGAAATTGTAATCGATTCTCCGAAAAGTCGCTTAGAGCGACCGGTCATATGACATTTCATCCCTTTTATATGTGAAAGTCAATTACAAATGAAGGGATATTCGGACTCGAGTCGACGCAATCTCATTAACCATTAAGCTATCCATTTCAAAGGCGATTTCCTTTTTCATAGATATCAATATTGAATTATACTTGTTTTATGTATAATGTTGGTACACAAAGCTATGGCCCATAAGTCGTCAAATTTTTCCTTCAAACTGATTTAAATGGAGGAGTTTGTAGTTGGATTTAGACTGTACAAGATATAATACTGTACAAAGACACTAAAATATAATACAGCATATATAGTTTTTTTATGGACAATCGGTCTCAGAACTTTTCCTCCTCCTCAGCTGCGAAATTGGGGTTAAAACGGTTATCACAATTCCAAAACTTATTAACGAAAATTGATATTATTACTGGTTCCGAATTGGACTAAAGTGTTTTGTATTGGGCGAGGTTGTGTTACGTGAGGAGGATACTGTGAGTACTAAACGATAATCGATAAGCAGAATTTGTACGGCCCTCCCCGCCCAGCCTCTAATGAGCTTCCACCTACCGACGACCGCGATTTCCCACTCCCCCTTCCTCACTCGCACTCCGACTCCTTTCCTTCCCTTCCATTATTGTAATGGAAGAAAAGCCGGTTCTCTCCGCAGTCTGCCAAGAATTTGTTTTTGTTCGGAGATTTCATTCGTGTATGGAGGAACACGTCAGGTCGTATTGTTCATAACAAGCCATCTACTGCATTTCAGATAGTTTTCATGAGTTTTAACAGGCATGCGAAAATTCATTTCTAGTAATGTACATCAATGATATTAAAAATCTTCATCCCGTACCGAATTTGATTTAATTATCACAAATATTTAGTTATATAGAGTAGAATTAAGTAAATCCTCATATTTTCGAGTTGAACTATTATTTTCTGTCATATGTAACAAAAGAAACCAGTTTAAATTTACATGGTATTGAGTATGTCGAACTCTGTCTGCCGATGAACCGTAAACGTGGGTGGTGACAATCATACCTTTCGTTATTCCACCGCTGTTAGAAAATCCACTTCATACAGTGGAGTACTTAATTTAACGCGTCGAAATTGAAACATTTCATTGGTTGGTTTTTTACAAGGTTTGTAGAAATATTTTAAATCGCTTTTTTATATTTCTCATAAATCAAACGTTTCCGAGATATAACGGACAGCCGGTAGTCGCAGTCCGGTTTTAACCCAAAACGGATAGGCGTTACTGATTTATTACGAACGCCTGGGGCTATAGAATGTGAAATTACCTCGGGTTAACAAATAAATCAATCAATATTTGTTGTAAAATGTTGACGTTCAACGCCCGACTCGGTAATAATAAAGGAACAAATTGCAAATATCTTACTAGGTGCCCCCAGAATAATTTGCCTTCAGTTTTTGAGGGGCTATTATTATTGTTTAAAGATTAGGTAAATAAAGTTAAAATAATTCCAATTAATTCAAATGCCGGTCTGAAGGATGTTGGGGGCTGGTTGCGGTTTTGGTGGGGTCGTCCTTAAACTGGTTTATCTGGCCATCTGGGCGCCTAATTCATTAGGAAGGGCCCATACAGAGTACAGCAACACTCTTCACACTTACAATATAATGGGGCCCCAACAAGCCGGCCCCCACTACCCGCTGGCCCATGGAACCGCTTCCACCCGCCGGCATAAACCAAATATCTAAGGGCGGGAGGGTAGCTGGGGCGCTGCCTTTCCAGAGCCGGCAGTTGTACTTTAGTGTTATTGCCGCGACCGCGGGTTCCCGCCCTATTTACGGCTCTTGACCGTCGGAACTTTTTTATACGAAGTTCCAGTGAAAGATTTTGGGGCTTTGAAATTACGCCTCTCCTCCCAACTCCGGTTGAGCCCCAGATTTAAGCTTTGTTTCAGTTCGTACAAACATTATTTCAAACATTAGTTTGAGTGTTAGTTTAAAGTTTAATTGCTGTACGCTGACAGGAAAGGATGCTATCAGAATTTTTAGAAATTATTTTTAATTAAGGTTTTGAAGGTCTATTAAATTCTTATCTCATTCGTAAAATCGATTGAAATTAATGTTGGATTACTCCGATCCTCGTTTCTTGTCCAAGAAATAGTTCAACAGTCCTATCGCGCGAATTCCTCGCAATGGAGTTTCCCTTCCCGGTACCCAGCGAGTATTTGTATTTCAAGTCCTCGGGCCATTACGCGCCAGAATGAAAATACATTTTCATTCGTTAGTAAGAAAAATACGACGACAATAATACCCGCAAGGGGGACTAAGTCTCTTAGTCGTACCTCTCTCAGTTTACAAATTTCCGTATTGTTTTTTGTCTAAATCAGATTTAATACAACTCGATTGAGATTAATCGGGCCATAACGGCGTTGAGTCATAATTTAGAATTAACACAGGCGGGTGGAATCATATTTCCGGAAATTAACTTAGCTGATATTTTGAAGTTTAGAAATGTATGTGTTCGGGAAGCGTAAAATTCATTCATATTTAGGTGTTTTAGTAGGAACAACTCGTATGTTGTCCGTTGAATTCCTCCAATTTCTAAGGGAATTAAACCTAATTAATGTGTCATTTCCAGTGGCGCTGATTCCATTTTCGTGTCACGTTGTATTCGTCCATTCGGGACTTTTAGAATGGATGGCTGAAGGCGGCCTTCGAAAAAGTCCGTCCTGATATATAACTCACTACGTCCAGTCGGTGGAAAGATGGGACATGTGTTTCGGCAGAAGTGTTGGGGAAGTGTGTCTCTACGGAAATATCTTTCAGCAAAGTAGCCATCTGCACCGCCACTAGTTTCCAGAATATGTTTTCACGATTATTATTATGCATAACATTCTCACCGTCCCCGAACATTCCATTTCGGCGATTATTTTAACGCGCAGCCATGTTTTTAGATCAATGACAGTGCATGGAAAATACGATGGATAATTTGAAGGGATAACAATGCAGTTTTTATAAAATAAAATTTCTGTTTTTGGCAAACTATTTTATAACGATTATAATAATGCTTTAATCTTATCAAATAATTTCCCCGTTGAGTAAAAATATACAACACCATATTTATGAATAGCCACTACTGCTTTTCCCTGCATTATTGAAAAAAAAATTGTTCCTAATTTGCATTTATTGGGTAAATTGGGTATTTCGTAATCCACAACACCTGGCAGCAGGATCTAAAGTGAAGGAGTGTTTTGGAGGAAATTGAAGATAAATTTATATCAATTAATTTATCAGTCGTGGTACATACCGTTTTGAAGGATCCTTCTTCGCGACCCTTTCTTGTGTCCTGACCTCGGCTCGTACTTTCGTCTTATTATTTTTAACTGGGGGAGGTTCACCCCAAACTCTCAGCCTCGATTGTCCGAATTTCATTTTTCAGTTTCCTACAATGCGGATTTTTCTACCCATAGTTTTCTTACGTCGGCACGTACCCGAGGTGTTATACCGCCTCTTCTGGGTTGTCAGAAACTCACAATCTTGTCCAAGGTTACCGATGAACTATCGGCCGGGGTTTAAATTTCAGAGCCTGACCCGAGTCGAGGTGCGAACGCCGGTGCGGGCACTTTTAACGGCCCGAACGCCATTAACCGGCGTCCGTTATCGGATGCTATCCAACTGCTCTAAGTATAGCCCGGAGATATCGAGCGGACGATTCGTGGGAGGCAAAACCGGGAGCGCGCTAATCCCCCTGGGCTGTACAAACAATTAAGGGGCACTGGAGGGGCCGGCCGGAGGGACGGCTACCTTATCGCTACACCAGGAAGGTATCTATCGCCCCCACTCTCTCTCTCTCTCTCTCTCTCTCTCTCTCTCTCTCACTCTAGGTGGCCCGCCTTCATTAGGATATAGATAGCATCACACAATTATTGATTATCGTTTAGCGCACCAGCATCCACGCACTTTCCAATCCGGTTTGTGTTAAAAGTGAGGACCAATTCCGAAATCAAATGTACATTACCAGTATATACTCATTCGTCTTTAAACTTAGAGATTAAAATTAGATTTGCCTCTCATGGTATGCACAATGTATTACACACACAGGGGAACTATTACAAAAATGGTCACAGCACAAAAACCCTATCTAATCTACCTCGATGGAATTAGCAACGCTCAATTGTAAGTTTATTATTTCGCCCCCATTTTTTTCATAAGAACCCCTATTGATAATTAAACTCATATTATTATTATTATATACATTTCGTAAAGAATATTTTTGGTCATAAAACCTAGATTTTTCTTCCTTTTGATTGAATGGGAAGAAAATATCGTTAGGAACGATTCGAGACGTGAAATACCCGATAGCCCATGAGATGTGCGAAAGGTGGCTAAGTATAAAAATATAAATTGTGTATAGATTCCCAGGTGGTGAGAACGGGAGAGGTTTAGATCGGACCCTATATATCACCCAAGTCTGGAGAGTCCCAAGGGTCCAACTACCCCTCTACTCTGCTACCTCCTTAACCCTTCCTCTCCCTTTATGTATCTTTTGTTGGAATCAACCGATAATCTTTTCTCTTGAAGATTAGTTCCTCCGCCAAAATTACGCAATGTCCACACAGTAAACACCTTTGCAAACTTTCTTTTATTGATTCGGAAGAATTCAACTGAGTTTTTTCTGATTGATTATTCTAGCAGGCTTGAATATTTTCCATTTCAATAATCGGATAGTTTGTGTTACTTTTATATGGGTTCTTAAATAAGGCTTCTGAGAATTTCCCAACTCCCTAAAGGGAATTCCATGAATTTGAAGCATGCATCCTCCCTCATTGCGTGAGTGAAATTTGGGTTATTAGCCCTTAATGCCTCTTTCGACTAATCTGTCGGCACGCAACATTTTATCGCTACATCTGTCAGAACAAACATGAATATAAGTTGTACTCGTGTGCCACATAAACCGATATCGTACCTCAATAGTGATTTCATTCTGGTCATTAATCACTTTTAATTTGCGGTGACTACGAATACTTGTATAATACTCCTTTATAATATTACTACGGCGTCCGCTTTCTTTGCTCCAGGGTGAGCTCGTAATTTTAGTAGGTTATCACATATCCTTCCAATTTTATCTCTTTATGGCATTATATCTACCTCGGGATTAAGACGATACATCCACGTGTGTATTCACCGCTTAAGAAACAACGGATATTCTGTAAATCTTCGACCCAATACATGTCAAGATTTGTTCGTCATACAGTGTAATTGGGATAGGTTACCTAATGTGTAATGTTCAAACAAACCTTAATTGATGTTTGCTTGAATACGGCACACAAACCTAGGGCTCTTGTTTAGTATTCTGGCGCGTGGACAGCTTATAAGCCGATTAGTCCGATGAAAATATTCCTTTTTGGTTTTCTGAAACTAGCAAGAGAACTATTCCTTCAAAAATAGCCATAAAATGTAACGCCAATAAACTGAGAGAGCAATAACCCTCTTTTAATGGTCGATTGTCCAGAGTATCTTGCCGGAGGGGAGGCTGCGAGGCCGAGGGATCGGAAAAAACCGAATTAGTTTTCCGGTGGACGGGGTGGAAATTCGTAATTTCCGCTAATTATTACAACCCTCCCCTTTCTCCGGGCCACCCTCGATCCCGGCAGCCTTCCCCAAATTACGCGTTGACACGCCAGATGTCTCTAGTTTAATGCCGTTCCCATTTGAAATTAAAAAAAAAGAAGAAGAAAAAATGAGACCGAGAGATAGGGATGAAGATGAGAAAAGGGGACGGGGGCCTAAATAGAACGATTAAAGGGCTGGAATTTTTTCCCCTCTGCGGGTTCGGTCTGGGTTGGATCGGGGGTGGGTTGATGGGGGGGGGCGGGTGAAGCGAATTAACGCCGTGAATAATTTCTATTAGCGGGGGCGAGAGGTGGGGAAAATCTCTAATTTCCTTAATTTCGGTTGTCGGTAAATTATGCAAATATTTCAGAGTTCATAGCGCCCTTTTTTTGAAACTCCCCGCTCCCACCGCCCCAGACAGTGGATAATATTGGGACGGCTTGTTTTGCTCCGCGTGGGCGCATTTTAGCCACTCGGAAAATTTGAAAATTGATTCAACAATATTGACCAACATCGGCGCTCCACTTTATTGAAAAGTTTCATGTACTTATAAATAATGAAGTGTATAAATTAGCAATTGAACTGACCACTGAATCTCATTACGTTTAAAGCTTTACAAAAACTAGTAGAAAACATTTACATGGAATTATTTTAAGACAAATTTGTTTATTTCCTATAATACTTGTTAATGTTGTGTAACGATAAACGTGTTTTATTTAGTAAAATATTTAATGGACGATAAACTACCCATATATAAGTTGGCTGAAAATCAAAGACAATCTCAAAAGTTCTGTATTACTCCTTAGGTAAATTATCTATATATGAGTATGTGAAACATATTTTAATTTTATCTATTTAATCGGTTTTTTCCGTTGAATTTTTTCAATTACAAAGTATAATACATTTTTTTTAGTATTAAAACATGTTCCATAATAAAGTATGATTTTATTTGAGCAGATTAACCGGCTATTAGGGCCAAAGAGGTGGAACAAAAGGTCGGTATGATAAATGTCTCTCTTCGTGGTAATTATCCAACACGGGTGATCGGGAGTCGCTGAAAATATGACTGTTGGCCCGCCGATAAGGGACGCTCTTATCAGACCAATTATCGTAATTCACCGCGTCGCCCCCGTAAGAGTTTACGAGAAGTCTCTCCACCTCCAACCTGGAACTAATTAAACGGAAAGGGGCAGGGCAAACATATTCTCCTTTCGCTGCCGGCCGATAAATCGTCCGCATAATTAAAATAAAATTTAATTAATGATCAAAAAAGAAAGTACGCATCAGATGGCCAATGGAAGTGAGACTATTGGCAGCTGTTGTCAAATCAACTTGATCGACTGTCACAAGGTAAAGTGTCTGAATCGGCGAGAAGAAGTCCCCCTAGGTTTTCTCTATACTTGTTTGTACTAGGTTAAGCCTTTGACGGTTAAACAGAGGGGAATAGTTGACCTACTTCATATTCTAAGGGGGACGACAGTTGATATGGGGTGAACATATCAGGTTAACATAAAGGGTGAACAACTTCATCTCAAGGGGTTGGAATTCAAAACGGGAATAATTTACTCAGATTTTTACTTAA
The DNA here is from genome assembly GCA_019843655.1 of Lethocerus indicus. Taxonomy (NCBI): domain Eukaryota; kingdom Metazoa; phylum Arthropoda; class Insecta; order Hemiptera; family Belostomatidae; genus Lethocerus; species Lethocerus indicus. The sequence goes on along the minus strand of JACDQD010000003.1, from coordinate 25,680,770 downwards.
AGTGTTCTAGGTATATAACTAATGAGCCACTTTTTACCGAAAATACTAAGCGATTAATGAGAAGAGGAGCCTACAGTTATTTCAACGCGTTATTTTCCTGTAATTACCGAAATTAATATTGAAATTTGAATAGAAGTTAATTGGTAATTCCCATTTTATTAAATACGATGTTCTGAGTATAGAACATTAGCACGGGGATTTTTTCTCCGGGTGGAGCTAGTGTTTTGTCTCGAGGGTAAGAAAGGGAGAATTGGGAAATAGAAGGGAGGATACAGTAGGGGCTAGATAGAGGGAGGCGGGTCGCTCTTAGCGGCATTTATCACTATTATAGGACGGGGCGGAACCGTTCTGAATTATAACGGGCGTGGACTCGCCTGGGACCCCTCTCTCCACATTAAATCTTTTAAATTCTCTTTTATTGTTAAGACTTATCTAGCGTGACGCAGACCCGCCCACTCATATGCGCCCACAACAGAATAATGGCCCAGTATCTCTGTATTTTTATTATTTCTGCCCCTTTGCCCAGTATACTTGGCAGAAATTCGGATACTCCTTACCTTTCTGTATATTATGTTAACAGCGATAAAGAATTGAATCTTATAATTTTTTCTAGTTCCAGCGTTTTAGCTGTGTTAAAATTGCTTAATTCATTTGGGTCGTTTACTTTCCCATATTTTAGAGAACGAAGTGTTATTAAATCATTCCTGAAACCATTACATATATTTCTGAACAAAAAACCTTCAGAGAATCAAATTCAAATTATAGTCCTAGTATTGATTTGATGACTTCTTTATGACGGATGAATATTTTACTTCCTACAAAAAGAGGACCATTTTCCTCTGGTTTAATGACTTGTAAATGCAAACAACATGGATTGTCGAATCAGCTCTGAATAATTGGATGATTGTTAACATATATTTTCTTCTTGTCTCTCTCTCAACTATTGAGAGACTAGTATTTCGCGAGTAGTTCAGATTTTAGACGCTTATAATTATTGAAAATAGATTAAAGAGGAAGGTGTGCTACGCTGAGGCACTATTTTGAGCGTTTAACTTTGGCTCATTATAGCGGACGAACGCTCCGAGCCAGAAGTAAATTCTTAACCGTCTTGTATACCACTGTTGAACAGTCTTGTGTAGAACATTGTAAACAATATTATATATATAAATATATAATTAAACATATTATTAGGGAATCATACACATTAATAATAATTTCAAAATGTTGAAATACATCTGTAGTGTAAATGGCGCTTCGATTTTTATTCCTACGCTGAAAGAAGCCGCGATATCGGATTTCCATTTGTTGAATATTCCAATTCTGAAGATTTTTTTTCAGAACAAGAATTATAGGGCAGGGGTTTAAAAAAGTTGCAGTAGGAAAGCGGACTCATAAGAATTCCCTTAATGTTGAACTAGTGGCGAAGGGAAGGGGGAGAGGGACGATTAAATTATTCCGTCCTGTAAAACTTTCGCAACTTTTGAGTCCCTTCGAAGCCCCCCCTCCTCCGCTCCCTCTCAAGCCCAACTTCCTTAGATAAGACTTTTTAAAACCGTAAAAACGTGACATCTGCTCGGCATTCGTTTACCGTGAAAACAATGAATGAAAAACTCGCTTAGTTATGTAACTCGAGGTAAGCTCAGTGGAAACAATCGTTAGTCATCTTCGATTGACCTATTACACAGAAAATTTAAATAATTTGTTTGAGAACCGGCAGTAAAACTCTGTCAGTGAAAATCCTAGCTCTGGTACATGTACGAAAAGTGACAGGGATTAAATGGATAACCCGAATTAGGACGAAAGAACAGGTATAATATAGCGGAAAACGTCGAGCACCCTCGCCTTCCAACGTCTAGATATACTATCCCTGAAAACCTACGTAGTTCTACATATACTATATCGGAATACAAAAAACGCTTTCTAATTTCTACTTATACTATCCAGTAATACATCTAGCGCCTTTATACGAGGGCATATATACAGCAATACATTCCTCTTATTAATATCTATAATTATAATTGAATACAACTAAATACAATTTGTTCAAACTTAATATAACTTTAAAAATTTGATAACGAGGAAAGTTTTCTTAATTATATTACTGTGTAAAGAATGCTGTGTTAGAAGATACTCAATGAATATTAAATCATTTTACATCCAATATCGCTTCATTTCCGGGACTTAAACATTGTGGCCTTCCAGAATACAAATTGAGTTATCGCTAACGACATTGTAGGACTTCCTTCCAGCGACCTTCACAAAGTTTTTATTCAATCTGAATCACTTAACAATGCCTCTATACGAATGGATAGAATAGGATTTTGCATAATGCGAAAGTATAGTTCAACTTTTGTTCTTATTACTTAACATGTAATCAGTTATTTAAGCTTACTAGTTTATGAAATTAATCGATTGAAATTGAAATGCGAAGATGTGGTCAAGATTCCGTTGATTTTTATATTATTAACTAATTTTTGATTTAATGGTTCGTACTAATTGAAATGTAAATAAAACTTATTGTAATGATAAATAAAACGGCGAACTTTTGAGCCATAACATATAATATTAACGAGTGAAATAAGCAATTATTATTGTAGCAGTTTACACCGCGAGGAGATGGAATATAATATGCAGAATACGGGGTGAGTTGGGAAGAACTGAATACCGAGGAGATATTCGTCTCGTATTAAGGGGTCGGAGATGTCGCTTGGGCACAATAAAGGTTATGTTCCGATATTCAATATATACATATATAGAACGGTATGATTTATTCGGTGATTTGATTTAAATACATTACCAACTTTATTACTTCCCTCCGTATCGGTTTTCGTTCCTGATTTATTCCTTTAAGGTTTTATTTATTGTAACCGCGGCTCGAGTAAGTTCGTGAAGATTCCTTTCGATTCTGTCTTATTTTACCACCATTAGATAGAAAATGTTGAAAGAAAATCCGGAATAAACCGTAGGTTTTTTTCAATTAACACAATATCGAATTTAACATAAGATAATCATACCTCGAACAGTTGGATTCAATTAATTAACCTTACACTTTAAGTTGTCAATATTCCCTAGCTGGTGTTGTACTCTTCATAGTTTATAATGAGATAAATTGAATGAAGTACAAACAGAGTGAAATAACTTATGGATATACGCTTCTGTATAATTATTCCATTAGACAAATAGATGTTCATTAATGTAATTGAAAACACCGTTTTAGGGGTCCGCGAGCGTTTTGGATATGATTGCTATACTTATCTCCTGTCTCTGGCGTTTCAACATCGTCAGAATTAAATAATATAGAATATAGAAATAATCTCTATATCATCTCTCTATCTCTCTATCTCAGCATCCTGTCGATACTGTCACTACCATCCATTCTGAATTAGACGTAGATACATTTCAGACTTGACTACAGAGTAGTAACTTGCTATACTTAATTTTTATCTCGCTGTATTATTCTGGAAGTGGTACTGACGGCATCAAAATGCCAAAACTAGTCTTGGTTAGACGATATGGACAAATGGAGATGATCGCAAGCATTCTTATATTTATAAACTTATACGTCCTAAAAATAATACTTGATTCCTGAATTTTATTCAGATTTCACATTTCAATTTTATATTATTCTGAATTTCTGAATATGTTCAATAGCTTAACAATTTGATTTAAAAAAGTTTAAAGTGTGTATACAGCATCGTATGGCATTTAATGAAGCGAGTGTGAACTTCAGTTAAACGATAATGTAAATGCTACCGCATAAATGTAACTGAACTTTAACATCTTCAGTTTTTTGAGTGTTGCCTTTCAGTATTCTCGGAGGCTTGGTTTACTTTAACAATTCATTTTCTTAATTACGTTCCCTAAAATTGAACCAGCCACACAGCCGAACGATATTATGTTATACACGAGGTATTAAGACCTCGCTGAAATTATTTGGACTAAATATCCCGAGAGGTAGACTTAATATAGAGGCGTTTCGACATATTTACATTAAATATGGGGTTCAATTAAATTAATTGCGGGGCTCTATTTATTTTAATTTGATTTAATTTAATTTAACATAAGGCAAAATAATTTTTTATATTTTGTGTCGCTTATGGCTATGCAATATTAACCCTTTGCGGACGAGTGTCGGCATATAGCCGTCCAATCTAGTTCTTAGCTCCAAGGCGTATTATGAAGCGACATCTGTCGTTCTGAACGATAAGATTCGAACAAAATTTATGACTAAAATGAGTTAATATTTTGCCAATTTGAGATAGGGCAGCGTTTTTAAACGCTAATTCTGTGCTCTGAACTTGGGTTCCCTACTTCTGGAAAGTGTAGGCCGGCCGTACGTCTGGGGGCGGAACGTTGGGCAGGGTCGGTGGGTTTTATCTGGGCTACGTGTAGCCGGCGGTACCGGCTGCGGTCCCAGGGGGGAGGAAGTGGCGGCCCCACACTAAAAACGGAGCCAGCGGCGCTCCGAAGGGGTTTACGGCGGCAGGAGGTTTGTTTAATACCCGGGACCTCTCGCTCCTCCGGCTTCGGCAACTCTGAAACTACCTAAGGGAGCCGGCCTCCCACCCCCGCCACCCGTCTTCATTCACCGCCCTCAATTCGTGCTTCCAATGAACGTTAATTCGGGCCGTATGAAATAATTAGCGTCCCCGGCCTTTTTCTTTACTCGACCTTCCCTTACAAGGCAATTATTATAAAAGACGTTGTATGTATTCATTCTTCAATGAAGAAATCCCCGAGAATATTCCGGGTTTAAATGGGGCGGCAAGGACCGCCAAACCTCTTTATTCCAAAACCTTATTTCCACTCATTCTAAGAATAATCGCTCTCGATATCTAAATCGGAACAAACGCCTCTAGAATACTGCTAAGATTACTGTAATTGCCCCGCAGTAGAGTCCTCTCCGCTGGAATTAAAAAAGAAAAAACAGACTAATTTTTGGGGCGTCTAATAAACTGTAAAATGTCCAACGGTAGGTTAAAATGTGCACACGATTTTTATCTAGCTCTATGTTACTTTGGTTACAGAGCCTTCCTTCTGCTTCCGAACAGCATTCAGTCTTAGCTCAAACGATTTTCCGGATAATGTAATTCGGGCCGCGGAAAGGCAGTCAGCGGCCCGACACTTTCGGTTTACTCAAAGCGATATCGCCGATCCTCAGATCGGGAATGGAAATTTCCCAATGTTCCCCCCCAAGAGTCGGATTTGCCGGTCGGATTGAGCGCTTAAGACGGGCCGGCCGCAGGTTTAATTTCGCGTCGAATTGCGCCCCAACTATTATAAACTAATCCTGGGGCCGGTCCTTTTCACCCCCGGACGGCTACGAGGGAGAGAGAGAGAGAAGACGGGGCCTGAGTACTAAGCCGACGGAAGATGGACGCTGCGGAAGAGAGGCAATGAGAGGGAGAAGGATAGGGAGGGATGTGGAGAGTGGGAGGGAGAGAGAGAGAGAGGAGAAGAGGGTTTTGCGAGGGAGCCTCCTGAACAGTAATTTAACTTCACGGTAACCGAACTCGGCAGTAATGAAACTATGACTCCACCCCCGCCCGGTCTTAACCCCCAAGACCGCCGCTAACTTCCGGCCCGAACGACCCCTCACTTTTCCACCGATTGCTTCTCTTCCTTCAACAATTATCGGTGCCGATTACAAGAGTTTCAGTCGGTTCTTGAAAATGTTTTGTCGATCCGGAGAAAATTAACATAACAGGCTGTCATCGAAAATTGAGTATCCTTGGAGTGACTCGTTGAAATTCACGGACTCAATGTTCGAAGTTATAGGGCATTAATTCAAAGTATTTGTTTGAGTTTGGGCACATTATTTTCTTTGCCGTCTCCACTGGTGCTTATTTCATTGTAGGCCGGAGTAACTGCAGTATCAGTGGTGATTGGACTTGATTATTAAAATTAATGGATAATTTAACTTTTAATAAATAACGAAATTTCCTACCTTTCCTAAATTTCAGTTCAGATATAAAGCATAAAACAGAAAGGGAGCCAGAATTATACCGAATCGTTGGAACGATTTCAGCCGGTACAGTATTCTACGAATCCGGCAGGGTCCTTCACTGTTTTTACGTCTCGTAAAAACACGGACGAACCAATTTAAGTTGCGAATGAAATCCGGTAAACCGTGGTAAAATCTCCAGTTTCTGTAGAATAGTTTCTCTGACGTTTACATTCGGAATCGGTCTGATTGGAGACTAAACCGAAAATATACGACATTTCCGAAATGCGTCCAAGGATTTCCACCTTTCTACGTATTCTAATACAAATGAAATTAGTAAAGTTTATATAGTACTGTACTTCTCGGAATGAGGGCTGTGAATACCATCGTCTGTCTCCACTCCATAATTTGGTTTTATGCTACACAGTTTTTGCTTTCTTCCTTGAATGTTGGTTAATAATTAGGCCGCTTACTAGAAATCAGTCTGATAATTTGATTCTCTGTTGGATCGTGTCAGGCCGATCAGATTATCTTGATGGTTTTGGGCGGTGCCCTTCCCAGATTTCTGAATCTTGGGCCTAGGTAAGAAAAAGAGAATGATGAAAGGCGTGCTAAGGCTCAGGTGCGCGAATCCATTCCGCTGCCAGTGACAAATACTTCATCCTATACAAAAGTGATTCTTCCCGTCACTGCCCCAATATCACTGCGAAACGTCTCTCTCTCTCTCTCTCTCTCTCTCTCTCTCTCTCTCTCTCTCTCTCTCTCTCTCTCTCTCGCTCTCGGCCGAATTCTCGGCGTCTCTATGTCATAAACCAAATATGTAATTATTCGTACAATTAACCTTATGAAGAATAATTTTGATTATTGTATTTTTGGGGGGAGGGCAGTGCTGACAGAATTTTTATTGTTTATGGCAGAAGACACGAATTATTGCTTCGCTGTACTAGGACCAAATGAGCGAGTGGAGAGGTAAAATGGCACACATGATTATTTATTAGTTTATTATTGCGTTGAGTATTATATGGACCTCTGAGTATACAGAGGGGTCCACAAAAATGTATCCACTGTTTATAAGTACAGTATATCTTTAAGTTGGACTTCAAGCTACCAAAAATGGGACAACTCCGTCAATTAGTTTGCAAGTTATGGACTGTTAAACAGTGGATACATTTTTTTGGACCCCTCTGTACTTATGCAGTGCTGGGGAAATGATGCAATCTCTCTTTAAAGAATATTTTATTCCCCACTTAATAGGTTTACAACGTGAATAGTTTATATAGCTGTTGGGTTTAATCTATGTTTTCATTATAGGTGTCTCTCACGAGGCTGTGTGCTCTCAAAATTGAATAAAGGGCGCGTCTCGGAGGCGCGGAATTACTGGGAATGGCCGGGTCGTTAGAATATATCTGGCCAGTTCCTCGGGCTGGGAGTCTAATAACGGAATTAGTAGATACCGCCAGAGTCGCCCTATTATCAGACCCGCGTCGCTATAACCCATACCCGCCTTAATCACGTCTTAATCCTAGACCAACTCCGCTATTGCTCTCCTAACTGTTGGCGCAGGCGAACGAATTGCACTCGCGACCGTCTCCCGACTAGAACAGTTAAAATTTGATGCAATAAACTGGCAAATTATAACACTTCCTAGATTGTCCGTCAGCACACTGCCATTATCGAACTAGTCTTCGACATCCTTGATAAGTACAGTTCTGCTTGATTGCGGAATACACTTTTCTGCGGTTTTTTATCCTAAGATATTCCCCTAAAGATATTTTGAATGATGATCAATTCAATAGAGGTATATAACCTAAAGTGGCAATCGGCTAAAATTTGTACTGGAACTGGGTGGTTGTGTTAAAAGCTGCGCATCTCTAAATTCCCTAATCTATGCCTGATTTGCAATAAATTATTTCTATACGAACTACCCAATAGCTGTACATATTCCAGCACGCTCGTCTTACTTTGTACACATTATTTAAAACTGTATTGTACTCTGTGACTTCGGAATTCCCTTTCAATTACCCCTTATTCCGAACTTACCTCAAATTTGTATGGGTCTCTTCTCACCACTTGTATTAAGTGGGGAAGCCTTATATATTCACTTTCAATGGGACGCGATAGTTTGGGAACGAACTACGAAACTGAATTATAATGAGTGTACTGGAGTTATATGAGCAACTCTCCTAATCAATTAACATTTGATCTGGGGCCGAAACCCGCCGGCAAATTGACTTTACTTCAGCTGGCGAATTTCAGTATTTTAAGCTGATCTGCCTGAAATATTTTTTATCGCTTAAAGTTGAAACCTCTCTCTGTTCCGAGTAGAGAACTCGCTAAAAATGAATTTCGAGAGTTTCTGACTGAAAATTGAACAACCTCCAATGCTGACATTTAATCACTGGCCATCGCCACTGTGTTTGATGGTGTCGCGTGAACAATTTAACGCGACGAATGAGCGAGTCCGCGCCCCTTTCATAAACTTCGCAGGCCGAACGCACCGTTAACTCCGAATTCAGGCCCCCAATTTGTTCCCCATTGACTAAGGGAGGGCCTCCCGAGAGATTAGTTTCAACGCAGACTCCTGATGACAGCCTTATTCTCCCCCCCGACGTCGGCTTTTAAACATTTTCAAATTAAGAATTGTATTAGTTAATTTGTACTAGTTCAAATACAATTAGACCATTAGTCCAAGTGAACAAATACCCAGTTATATAGGTTGATAACTGTAGTAACACTAAAATAACACTTCATTCTGCTTATTGATTTGGAATTATAGTAATAGAGAAGAGCATGCTTTTTTTTTAAATATCGGTTCAGGTACCATTAGAAAATATTGATTTTTGTAACCGTTTATTAATTTATAATTTTTCAACGTAATTGGAATTTCTAAATCCGTTTCTTCCGGAATGCGATTCTGTTAAAATGTTTCTCTCATTAACACATTATTAAAATATTATAACCCCCTAGGTATGGTTCAAGGATTCATATCTCACTTTTAATTTTATTACTTTGGGAAGTGATTACTATAGGGACAATTTACCTCGATAAACTTCCTAAATATGGAAACGGATAGCAGTGCTTCTACGCTTATCTAAAATCAGTTTTTCTTTACACACTGTATAAACGATTTTACAATATAATTGGAAGTATTTTAACTTTGTGGAATTATTAATTCCACGAGAATCTCGGATATTGAGATTTCTCAATTAGAGGAGTGAGTTTGTTCTCTCATTATTATTCCAGCGTTTTGTATGGGGCCAATAATTAGGGGGCGGCTCGCACAGAAAGGCTCCCCGCGAATGTACTTCAAACAATCGGAGTTCTGCTGCATATGTTAATTAATACAGTTGTTTGGTATAGGCGATAATTTGAAACACGTTCCAAAATAATTTCGCGTGGGCGTTGAGATTGCGCGGTCCAATCGACAGGGCGTAGAGATTTGGGCCGCAAAAGGATACAATTCAAAATAGCTGCAGAATTCCGTCCATTCGGCTTTTCCGAACTCCAATTTCAGATCGATGCAACAATCGAAGCAAAAATCGGGCCTTCGTTTCCTCTACGCGGATTTTTTTCTCGCGGTCGTTTTTCATCGGCAAAATTTTTAGTTTTGTCATCCGGAAAGGATGGGTAGGAGATTAATGAAACTGCCGCTCCTTGGAGCCAACATCAAAGGAACCAGTGTCTTACAAAGACTTATCGGCCTTTCCTCGGTTTTTTTTAATCTGAAAGTAGCAATAATTTATTTTTATAAAACTCCAATAAGTTAATAATACAGATTTTTTTAATCAAAAATATTTAATTTCCCTTATTTATATTGTAAATAATATTTTCGTTGGGTGTTAGATTTAACACGTTATTATCAAGCTGATTGATGGTAAATGGAAGTTACTGACTGACTGGGGATTTAATTTTTTTTTAAATGTGTACCTCTAAAACTGCAGTTGAAGATAGGGGAACGTCGTAATAATTTTGGTGTGCGGGCAGTGTCGCTAACAGGGTATAGTCGCTCTCCTCACGCACACCAAACTATACCGGTCGTATATATAAAGGTTGAGGGCGGCGTGGAGACGCGTGCGCCTGAAGTTTCCGCGCGGTCGGGACACACAAAACTCTCACTACACGACCTGAAAAATAAAACAAAGCCAAACCCTAAAAAATAAAGCATCCCGCCCCCCTCCACCGCCACCACGGCCTCTCCTCGTAACTTTACATGGGGCTAATATTAAAAGTCGGCCCCAGTCCGCTTAGCATGTACAGACCGTAGGCGTAAATCTCCCCCTCCCCACCCTTTACTCTTTGGGTTTCGGTATTTTAGACGAAATTTATTTCTCGACTTTTTTCTTTTATTTTCATACGGCTTATTTAATACTGAATCACTTTTATATAGATATAATTTCCGACTTCGCTTTTTAAATTGGGTGTTACCACTTAACGCGGATGTTTAGATTTTTATTCTTTGCGGATTCAAAACAACATAAAAAATAATCTTTATTCCTCACTGATTTCACTGCATTAGGGGCCTAATCGCGTGTAGCATAAAACTGGCTACATGATATAAACCTATAAATAGTTCTACGTATTAAAATGAAATTTTAAATGAATGTCAATCCTTCAGAATGAGTTCATTTCCAACAACCTTGTTTTACACTGATTGGACATCAGTAATTAAAATTAAGTAGGTAAAATAAAGAAAAAAGCTTGATGATAGAATAAAATGGAAACAATTATATGTGCAGATAACAATAAAGACATACATTTAACTTAAACAATTAAAATTTTAGATGTTGTTTAGAACGTTAGAGCTATTTTAAGATAAAGGTTGTTTATTGCGTGAATTTGGTACCACCTCTAAATAAAAAGTAAACTTCCCCCATTAAATAGAAAATGGATATGTTTTGCACCTGTAAATTATATTTCCCCCGCCCCATATTTATTCCATTCATCCCCATGAAAAGCTGTGTCCAGTCAGTATACCGTTTGCGCTCCGGCAAGTAAAACTACTCGAATCGATTTTTCCGCGCTCCATTAACCCATCGCAAAGATTTTCCGTGCTAACACCCCGGTAACGTCGAATTCATGGCTCGAATAGGTCGCCTATCGGATGAGACTAGCAATAGCCCCGTACGGTGAAATGGGATGCTCTAAATGTTATTCATCGCTCATCGTGAAAATTAAATCGAAAATGAAATATGGTGGTGTGCGATAATTTGGAATATCATGGTTCGTTTTATCTTCTGTCTCCTCTCGCTTGTTTGGTCTATCGATAGACCGTATTTCAAGCTCGCAATCAAGTTAATAAATCAAATGTTCAATTGGGAACAACAACACATTACATTTGTACATTCTCAATATTATCTGTCGCCGGCAGCACGCCGTGCCATCCTCTCCAGTAATGGCGCGTCTAGAGGTAAATCCCGACGTATACCGACGAATCCGGTAAACTTTGTCCGGGAAACGGTCTATTAAATCAGAATTGAGGACTGGTTGAATGCAGTCGGGCTACACCGAGAGAGTTCCAACCTCTCCACTCCATTTCGACCGGCTCTCGAACATCACGTTCGCGTTTTACCAATACGTGACTTACAATAAGTGTTAGGCGTGGACTAAAGTGCTCTCGCGGAAACACCGTCAGTGAAATGTTTGGATCGACTCTGGTTTTGTTCTGGAGAAATGATTGACAAATTAGACTTTCATGTGAGATTTTCGGAGCGTTAATAATTGAAGGTGGCACGCCCGTTGGCTTAAACGAATCCTGATATAAGTTCCTTGACAAAACACAGAAATTCAAAAGTACAAAAAATTTGAAATATTCAACTAACTTATTTATGCAGATTTTATTTCAGATTAAGTCGGAGAAATCATATTAGAAAATTAATTATAACATTGGAAAATAATTTCGTGTAACATCGCCCATTGCTTTTCCTTCTACGATGTTCATTTGATTAATACAACCAACATCTATTATGGATTGCAATGTTCATTCCAATTGAATTCGAAACATTGACAATATGACATAATTTACAGCCCCCAACTTTACATTTATTACGAATGTAATTTTACGAATTTATTTTTTTAAGACCTTATAATAATTATAGTACCTTATAGTAATCCTTATAAAAGGCATTTAAAATTCATTCATGAATTTCAGTGATTCATGTTTTTACTTCTACCGAGGTTAGTAGTAACTTGAAAAAGCCTGGGTTTCTACACACAATCACGTGGAAATCAATCAGGGATATTAACTGAAGTCAATCGTAAAGGGAATTCGTTCGGATTTTCGCTCGATGAGCTGGAGTGGGGGGGATTCTTGCGGTGAAAGCGTTACGTAAAATTTCCTCGACTCGACCTTCCTAAGGAAAGTGGAACCGACGGGGCGTGAAATTAATACCTGGGTCCTCGTTGGAGGCGGGCGGTTGGAACAATGGCGAATTTCGAAACGTCGAAATCTTGTGGGCCACGGATATTCTCCGCCACTAGTTTGAAATTCTTCCGTACAGAAGTAGCTTTATACAGTCGAAAGTACCATCTGATTTTCGACCATCTGATTTCGGAGAAGTGAGTTCTATTTTTGTGCACGTATATAAAAATTAGTTTTCCTTTTCGTTTAGCCCCCAAAAAATGTTGAGGGACTGCACCTGCTAAAAAGCCATTTAGATAATAGAGCAGGGAAAGGAAAACGTAGATTTAACAACCTAGATTTAAATTCTACTATTATAAACCGATGGTAATGTACTGTTTTAAGTAATTTAAATTTCTAATCGGAGCAAAATTCTGTCCGAATTGCGTTTGGAATTTGCGCTGTGCCGCTAATGAAATTGACATAATTCTTTTGTACTGAGAATAATGCTGCGTGAAAGCGGCATTAACGCGAGAGCGGTAGTCGTGCGGGCTCATTCATGCCGTTATATTCCACCAAACAATTTTAACCGAACAATGTGCGAAGGTTCATTATTAATCCAGTGAGTAAGTAAACTAAATTTGGAGAATGACTTGTCAGAAGTTAACTCGGGAACGTACTCTTGAACCTATTCATGCATTCGGGGCAGGAGTTAGTTCGGTTGATGAACATGACCTGCACAGTTCAAAACTTGTTGAATCAGTTACAATGAACTAGGTGTCTCGACGGACGAGTGCACAAAGGTCACAGGGCCCCGGCGTGTCCGTTAAATCTCGGTCTCCTTTTTTATATTTTATTTGAAAGTGAGTATTCCATGTTCAACACCGGACAATAGTTCTAAGTTTAATAACATCGCTGTAACAGATGTCCAATTTAGATGGCCAATCTCAATTAATTATACGCCAGAGGGGGAATTCTGATCACTACATTTAATAATAATAATTGTTACATTACTCAATGCAATAAAAAAAGTAATTCATTTATGATTTACTATTTAAATTAATGTTTTAGTAGTTAGTAGTTAGAGGAATTAATTCACCCCACCCCTAACGTTCCTCTAGTTTATTCAAACTTAATAAACGGATTGGAATTATAATTTTTCTATTCTCTATTAATGCTATGATGTTGTTTTTCCGTTAATTGGATATGGCTGTAAGAGTATATCCTGGTCGAACCTCGTCCATGAAAAACATTCGATTTTGCAATTGGTATTGTTATAATTAGGGAAAACATAAAATCATACCTTCTGTTTAACGGCCGGTAAGTGAGTGCTGTGATTATTACTTCGCTAATGGAAGATTAGCCCCCGCAGAAATGCGGTGCGTACAGATTTGGTATGGGAAATAGGAACGGCTCTAACGATTAGGTTCGGGATCGAAGTGATGTCGCCGCAGTTCTGTTTGAGGGGGGGGGGAGCGAATAGGCAAGGACATTAGGCAGAGTTAGGATAACAGCAGTTATGACAGTAGGCATAATAGGCCAGTTGACATTATCTACGCTTGTTCGACAAGGCCAACGCAAGGTCCGTTATTCAATGGCGACTCGATCAGTTTTACTGGCAAGCGACACGTTGTTGAAGGACACGACCTTCGGGATACAGAAGCCGTTAGGGAGCCACGACAATTGGCGAAGGAGTCCTCAAATAAATTATACTATTTATTATTATAACTGAGTTTCTACTACACAATATTATCATGTTATGACAGTGCATAATATATTTTTTTTGTGTAACGAAAGCTCCGGCGAGGTTCAAACACCCTTTCGGAAATAGGGCCCGGATTCGATGCCTGGTGGCGGACTAAATTTGAATTCATTTGGAAATTTGATCTCGTATAAATAAACCAAGAATATTCTTCCTCGGTTTTGTAGAAATTACAAAATAAATATTTAGCGCTTGTTGAGTTTAATGAATTCGGACCAGAAATATTCGTCCATGTTATAACGCAAGAAACAATATCATAAAGCATTATATGTAAATAAACATTGAATTCAATTTAATTCTGGTATAGTTAATTTAAGAATTTATTAATTACTGCTATACCAATAAGTAAAACGACTATGAATTTTTATAATTAAATTCTCTGCGGGATTTTAATAATGGACAGTTGAATTTCGCTTGTTTGGTGTTTTTATTTTATATTGAATAAATACGTACATATAATATATGAAGTTATATTCTACTGGTGCAGACTCAGAAAAGTGTATGCAGTGATTATATCATAACAAAATATTGCACCCTATAATCATTTTAATGTTCATATTCGTTAATATTGAACATAAGAGTCGCAGTTATTCTGAGTCTCAGAAGGATAACATTTAAATTAATTTAATAGTATTAATATGTTTTTGATAATCATACTTCTACACACATTTGTGAACAAAATTTATATCGAAGTCAAAGTGGGTGAACTAAGATAGTTACAACTTGCAAAGCTCTGAAAAGAGATAAGGATCCCAGGAACTTTGGTGTTATGTGAGTTCTCTCATAACGTTTCGCAACAAAAGGCAGATATATATACATGAGACGCGTTTTCGGCAGTTGATTTTGGACTTGGAAGTCCATTTTAGAGCGCTCGTCCGTTTCAACAGATTCCCTTCTTGTTAAACCTTTGACAACAAAAGGGACTTAATCTGGGTCAAAGATTACAAAAATTCACAGACGAAACGTTTCGAAAATATTTCCTCCTAAAATTCTACACAAGTCTCAAATTGTGATGTATAAGTCATCAAAAAACTTAATTTAGGTCACATATTAAACTTCACAGAATTGTTCCTACGTTAAATACGTCTAGATAGTTTAACAAGACATTTAAATTGTTTACAAAATTCTGCACGTTGGAGGAAATTAAATATATTTTACGTTTTGTTGTGGTAGTTTATGTACAAATTCAAATAGACTCATTCCTGTATTTTTATGTCTACGTTAATGATTTTCAAAATTATAAATGTGCTTCAATTTAGTACTGGCGGAATACCAGATTCAGACGAAATAAGAAAGCTGTGACAGAACACCGATTATGAAGATAAAAGGTAAAATATTTGCTTGACAGTAATAAATACTTTTAATACGGTATCTTAATAGAGTAATGGGGTATACGGAAGAATTAACAGTTCATCTGTATGATAGAAGTTTTTTTTTATTTAAATTATATTATCCAATAAAATGGTATATTAGTCTTGTTTACATTTAACGTCGATGATCAAATCCTAGGAAAGGAGTAGGTTCTAGTTACGAATTTACAGGATACCGATTTAATAACGATTTCTATTGGATTTCCGTCAATATTTTTAATATACCTTCGGAGAATATCCTATAGGAGGGAGGGTTCGAGGGAAATTGACGGGGTATCGGGCCCCCCCGGTGGGCTTTGTCTTCCCTCGCGGTGCTTCCCTCGAAATTCAATTATATGAAAATAGGCGACCGCACCCCCGCCACAGCGGTTAGAGGGCGATTCAAAATATTATAACGGCCTTATAATGCATCGGGGACTCTGTAATTTCAAGGAGAAAGGGGGTAGACCTGCGGAACATTTATTAAATTCGCATTTCAATTGATTTTAAATCTCGCCCGGTTGAATAAAATAATTAACCGGCGGGTAGCTGAAATTAATTGTCCAATAAATTTTACATACAAGGCACGGTGATCGGTATGGGGCGGGGTAGGGGCTTCTCTTTGTGCCTCAATTCCGGCTTCAGCAATCAGTAAATTGGTAGTGTGGACCGGGATGGGCATTATGTCTTGCGGAAGCCCTCATTAACTAATGACACCAATGTCACAATTAGTCTAAGTGGCCCATTGTTAGTACAAAGTACGCTCTGACCGGCCGACTAAATGGTCAAAAAAAAAAGGAAACAAAGGAAAACCATTATCTGTAGTACATTATCTGTAACCGGGAGGCGATACTGTTTACAGCATGTCAGTCACGCCTGTCCCACCCAGTTGAGTTTCTCATAAAGTGTAATCATTTTAGTGGTTGGGGAAGAGCGGTCCCTTGATGTTACTACGCTGATGGGTCGACTACATGCAACATTACTGACGGTAAACTCATCGGTCAGCCTGGCTTTAAGGTATTACTATTATCTAGGAGCCACTGATTACAGCTGCCGGATAGACATTTATCCTAATCGGTTTTGTTCCTTTAATACCTGTAATTTGTAACGTCCCTCTTTATGACGCGTGCCGCTTGATGATTTCAAGGTTCAACTCAAATATTCCTCACGAGGCCATCACTCCGCCACGAGGTAGTTAATTATCTTTCTTGGAATTAAACATCACTTTCATTCTATGAGTCAATCAAATAATAGTAGCGTTGAAAAATTCAAAATTTGAAACTATCCATAATAAGTAAGTCTCGGTAAAACTGATCTGGCGAACATTGATTTCACTCTTGGGACTAAGAAAAAAAATTATTATTGATAACTAAAACGAACTGAAATAATGATAGTGTATTATGCCATTAAAGGGGAAAGATTATTTGAGAAAAGATCGGTTTAATAGCGAGGGACTTTTTTTCAGAACCACTTCAAGAATAGTACAGAACCAGGCTTGCATGGTTATAATAGACGGTAATTATGATAATCATAATAGTTTTTCATTGCACATTATTTTACCTGATCCGTAATTATTTTTATCTTATATAATTACTTACAAAAAATTGTATAATATTCTATTATTTGGCAATACGCGCCGTAGCAGCCGACTTAGTCATGACATGTTCTACATAAAATTATATTTAGATATCGGATAATAAATCATTTTATGAAGAAAAATTTAAAAACCTAGAACTGGACTCGAATCTAATATCTTCGCTATAACGTTAAATACTTTTGGGTAACGAATGTTGTGCTTTCCACATGTTGAATTGATTATATTTTGGAAGAATGCAGGTACTTTGAACAATTGAATATTATGTAATCGTTTATAAAAGTTCCATATTTTCGTACTTACTTCAATAAATTAGTAGTTCTTTCGGAAGTGAGTAATTTATATTGATTATCATTGACGCAATGCAATAAAAGTCTTAAGTGAGTTCACCAAATTTTCACAAAAGCCTACCCCCAGCTCCAACCCGGATAAATCAGGTTGGGGTTTACTCGGGAAGTAATGGTATTCGTAATATATATGGGTTCTTTTGGTGATTTTAACACGATTAGCAACTAATATCATTGTTATAGAGTAATAAAATGAATAATTACAAATTCTTAAAACCTTGAAGAACAGTTTGATACTTTTATTTATATTTCAAATATATGAATCTTACAAAATTATTTAATGGACCACATGATATTTATTACACAAGAAACCAAGAAACATGTTTATTTATCTGTGTAATTAATTATGGTAGTATTAACAATATTAATCCTTCATTGATACTGATAATTCAACTCGTTAACCAGCCTACAGTGTGACTACAGTAAAATTTAATGGCAAACCATTTAATATTGTAATTCATTTGTAGCTGTTACTGTGGTGGGGGAAGGAGGTTAGTCGCTAAATCTGAGCTAGCCTGATTGTCTAATTGCTAGACAGTACAATTAAGTTTAAAGCCGGTTGGTTGGCGGAAGGCTGCAATATGCTCGTGTTAACTACCGGGCCGTGAAATAGCCCCTTTAATAATTACGCTCCCCAACCTCGGAAGACGGTAATTAACCGGATAATTTAGCCGGGAAAAAGAGACAGGTAATGTTCACATGTAAATAATTTAAATGCGTTGTCCCATTGTCATTTGTGTAAAAGTTAATCTGTCTTCTGGTGGTTGGGGAGGATCGTAGGTGTAGATTATAGTCCATTATAAAGTGCAAGTTTTGAGTTTATAAAGTAGTGTATTAATTAAAGAACTGGGCTCAATGAAGCGAAAAAAATTTGTTATATTACGTTATTAAGCGGGTCTATACTTTTAAATTGGTACTTGAAGTTAATTAAGTACGGCGGCAGAGAGGAACGTTTGAAGGTGTAAAATATGTCGTTGAGTGTTTGGATGCGGCGGCGTGAAAGTGCCCTTCAGGCTCGGGAGAACACTCGACGTTGGCCGGCCTTCTTCTATACAAGGCTCCCTACAAACAAACACAAAAAACAACAAAGTTCAAACATTTTTTTTATTGTTCCAACGCGGAGAGAGCTTCCGATTCGTTGGAGGACAAAGCGATATTTATATCCGAACGATTAAGATTTACAGGGTCCTCTTGCCATAATGTACCGCCTGATTTCTGTTCCAGATAATGAAACATAATCTTTTTCTACTCAGTTGGGCACGTAATGCCCAGCGCGCGGTAGTGAATTTTAAATTTGTGATAGATCACTATTGAACTGTATTAGATGGTGAAAGGTGATTAAAAATAAATGTGTGTTGAAAAATTATCGATAGACAAATTATGAGAGTAGTTTTTATCCCTATATGTTTCAGACTTAACATTGTAAATATGAAAGCTGTTTCTAACTACCTGGTTAGAATGATAAAATTAACTAAATGTCGTAGTTATATATGCTCATTCGTCTGTTCGTCTGTATTATTTCATGAATATGCACCGTAGAACAGAAGTCGACCCCGCGAAGGGAGCCCCTATAGTTCTTTCTCTAAACACTCCATTCTTACGGTCGCGCGGGCTTTAATCGGTGAACGGTCCGTGGGTTTGCACTTCTACTCTTCCTTTGAAAGGTATAAAATAAAACCTCCATCCTGAGCCACGGCTTAGACGCACCAAGGCCGGGTACCACTTCAAACCAGACCGTACGACCTGCAATTCGAATCCGAAGTTAAGGTGAGTGCACTGGACCATTAGGAATTCTCGGGGCACCGAAAGTGAACGCGAGTAAACAGTAAGTAATGGGGTTGATGCCAGACATCAGAACGGTTTCTTCGACTTGTACTTATTTCATTCGCTTCAACGAATTCGATAACATGTTATAACCTCCAGGAAATTTGGGCCCAAATTCCCTGTTCGAAAAATATTTGTATAACTAATGTCTGTTGGATATAAAGAATATCATATAATGCCTACAATGCCTAATACATAGTTTTTGTTCTAGGTACGTCATTGTAATTTAAATAGTGATTGCTTTAACCAACGCTTTCACTAGAATCTACCGATTTACGACATTTTAATAAGAGGAGTTCACCTTTAATATCCAATAAGAGTGAGTATAAATTACTATATCATAAGTATAGAAGGAATATCAGTTTAAAATCGTCCTAGTTTAGTTTATGTGAAACATTATAAGGTTACAAATAGTCAATCAAGTGTTGAACAATGTACAATAGATTGGAATAAAAATGGAATTCTGTTGACCGTTCATGATACAACATACGTTTCGATACGCGGTTTCGATTTCCAGCTACGAAATCTTCCCATAGAAACAATGCGATCTTATCTAATGGTTCTCTATAGTTTCTACAGGTAGAGGTTCTTTATAGATCGATCCCCAAATCGAATTTTTATAGCTTAGACTAATTGTCCGATCTGCGCTGACTGAGATAATAACGTCGGGCCACTTAAACCGATTGGCTTAAAAATAAACAGGAAAAAAAGGGCTCGCGTATTTCTCCCCCGGGGGAAAAACGCAAGCGGGCCGATCTGATTTAGGAGGCCGCTATTTATCAAGTCATCTCATGAGGGTGGTTGGGGGCCAAAGTGAGGCCACGCTTAACGGAGCAAGCGGAAGGGGACTAAGACTCGGCAATTGATCGTATCCGGTCAGCTTCCAATTTATTTTCTACTTGTTCAATCCAGTTGGTTCCATGTGCACGCACACATAACATCACCGCCCTGTATAAGAACCTGTACAGGTGCTTGTACCTATGCTGCCTGAACAACCCCGAATAGGAATATTCAAATTAGAAATGCAGTAACAAAATCATTGATTTAGAATACCCGTTTTGTGGTCTGCGATGGGTTGGAATACCGTAGACAAACATAATTCCCCAATAACAAAATGCGTATATATACAACTGACAAACTGACAAACACTACAGTACAAGTGAAAGTAACACTGCAGTGAGGATGCCCAAAAAACATCCAAAGTGCCAACAGTGACTAACACCGCTACTGAAGATGGTGAGCAGCCGAAAACGGTCTAGCAAAAGACCAAACCAGCGAGACGAGACAGAAACACCACGAACCTACGGTATATGTAATTATCTTTAAATAAAAATTTGTTTACAACATATATACTAAATTAAATAAAAAATTATGTTCATCTCTTTAATAACTTTCTTTCCTCTCTTTTAATATTTACGATAAGAAAACACGCAGGTTAATAAAACAATATTCATTTTTGAACAGGGGCCTTATTGAAGTTCAAAGGAAAATTCAGTTTTCCCAATAATGATTTTGACCTTTGGTAAACTGTACCTGTAATCTATTTCTTTAATGAAACCCTTTCAAGTTCAGAAAATTCCAGTCATCACTTCGTCTAAACCACACTAAGTCAGAGCACTTCTAGGAGGAAATACCAAGTTCCAATAAAAAGATACGAGACATCTTTTAATTTCTTAAAGAAGGCATTTTTATTTACAAGAAACTTATTTTTCCTCTTGAAGAAAGGTGCCTTGGTTGGCAATAAAGTTTCCGGTAATTGAGAAAAAGGAGAGAGGCCTTCGTGTCTATTCAAACTGGAAATTACTCAATTTATTTGAGTAGCTGAATTTATTTTTTATTGCTCATATTTTTTGGCATGTTGCGTCTACTACAATTACAGTCACAAATATAGTCTTTTGGTATGAAAATAATGGCATTTAAACAAATTGAGTTATAATTTAATTTTGAGGAAATATATACAATACTGCGGCGCATTATACCAAGGTTATAATCTCATATTTAATGTAAAACCTATCATAATATTTAAAAAAAGGCGAGGATTTTATATTGTGTATAATAAAACGAAAAAACACCTTAACTTTAAATTTTTAATAATTTTAGAGATTTCTTTTTATGGCCAAGTTCTACGAAATATTAATTTCTTATTCCTTTCGTATTATATTCAATAATGAGCTTCTTATAATAGCTAATTTTTAATCCAATTGAAGTACATAATACTTCTAGTTTGTGATAATTCCTTTTCGCAATAATCCTCGATCTCAATAGAGCTCTCATTATCTCTTAATTGAGAAAATACTCGAGTTAAAATGAGCAGTGAATGGTGTAGCTTAAATGCGCATTTATATGTTAAGCTTTAAGCAAAACTCTGAACTGAGTGAAAAGCTCCAGTGGAAGAGAAAGGCAGCAGGTTCATGTGGCCCCTGAGTTTCGGTTAACATCCCAACCCCTATTTAGAGGGTAGATAGGCGAACAACCCCATCTTATAAATACTCCTCTTTATATACAGATTAGAATGTAGAATGGGAGGCCGTTTTATATAAGCTGCACTGGGTTGAGTTCGTAGTCATTTCTCATGTATAGAACAACCCTTATGTATAGAATAATTCCTGCTTTACACGAGAACTAACGCAATTTTCCCCCACATTCAGTCAGTTTCTGCTCCTTTACATGTTTCGATTTTCTGTCAACTCTCTTGTCTTTATTAGCGCAACATAATTCCGACTAAACTAAGGACGAATAAAAAATGGATTTATATTTATATATCGCTTACAAACCTAGTTATTCTTTACGTTATTATTTCCCAGAGCTATTATACCTAAAAGTAATTTCACAGTTGTTTTTTTTAACACAGGTATCATTTTAGCAAAACCATGCTGTAAAGCATAGTTTGAAAACGAACCGAACTATTGAAATATAATTATGAATAATGGTGTAATCGCTTACCACCACTACTAAATGGTTACATTATTACAACTAAAATTCGGTATTTTCTAAAGTCCTAGGTTTTATAAATTAATTCCTTCAATGAACGATCAAGCTACTAATTTTTTATATAACAGTTGTTTTACATGTTTGTTCGATTTTATAATAGTATCGTTTTGAATTTTCTTGCAGCTTAGAAATCGGAGGAAATTAATCGACAGCTTAGTTTTCAAAGAGGCTTAAATTTCATTGTAGCCAGCTATTCATGAGACCCCAATTCATGAGAGGGTTTAATCGACGATACCCACTCTTGAATAAGACGAAGAGTCGCTCACATGCCACTCATGGAAACTAATAAACGGTTTCCATCATCAATTCTACTTCATTAAAGAACCTCGCATTACTGGCGGAAAATTATTCGTTAATTATTTTTGGTACTGTAATTTGTACATTCTTTGAATTGGTAATAAAAGTACTTTTTTAATATCACTTGCAGTTTTTCAGACTTTGTTTGAGCCTGAAACATTATTTCAGCGCTTTTAAGGCATTAATGGTCAAAATGATGTTGTTGACTCTGCGAACAACCGTTCCACAGAAGGCACTATTTAGCTGGTTAAATCCCGGATAAAACAAGGAGTTTTCTCCTAAAACCGATTGTTCATTCAAATTTTCATATATAGGACATTAAGACATTAATGAGTGAATTACTATCATACGTGACATGATAAACGAAGCATCCACATGAACCTAAATCCTATTAAGTACGATATTAAAATACGAATGCATTATGACTTATTACGACCGACGATAACGTGGCCGTAATATTTCAGAAGGACGACTTTTATTATAGCACCCAGAACATTTGACCTACATACCGGACCTTGAAATGGACCACTTGATGGGGCCAATCCTGAATGCACAAGCGCGCGAATCTGTACGCGCTCGCAACGCGTTAATAATTAATTAATTTGGTAGGAGGGCAGAAAGTAAATGGCCAATTAGGCGAAATAATTTTTTTGTGGCGTCCTCGTGGAGTTTGGAACGGTCGCTAATTAATTGGTCAAAGAAAACCTGGCCGAGCCAGCTAAGGAAACCAGGCAGCACAAAAACAGGAATTAAACTGGTGCTTTCCCCGTCCACATTTACAAATCATTCCTTAAAAGACAATCTTAATAAAACGCGTTTCTAGTTAAATATGTCTGCACCAGGTTTTCTACGTCGATTTGGCGAATTTTAAAGGAAATACTAAATATTGCTCGACCTAGTGAACTCGAAAATCCAGTCTATTTGAGGACGCCTGCCTATTGTATTTATTCTGTAAGATAATTTAGTTTGTTCCTGTTACTTTTCTGAGTTGGAAATCATCTCTGGGCGAAATCATCCTATTATAATGCTTCATCCTATTATACTAATAGTGTCAGGAAAGCCCAACGCGCCGACCGTGCCCTCTAAATTAAGTATTATCTTCAACTTCTGCCCAATCAGTTATTTTTTTATATATTAAGGAACTTCATTAGAGACAACGGGATATTTGCATGAACATGAAGAAAATGAAACTTATTTTCCGCCATCGTTTATCGGATATAAATATTAATATTATATCCGCATATATGCGCATATAAATATTATAATTTATTTCATGCGCACTATTTATATTGTGTTCTATTGAACAAGTTATTATTATTATTAAAAGTTCGATTGAACTCAATAAAAGCATTTTCTCTTATTTGACTGGGGCCAATTGGTGAAAGAGAGATGTTGCGGCTGCGGTATGTGGCCGGCGGGGTTCCGCCGACCATGTAACCCCGTATTTGAAAAACGGAAATGCGTTCTGTTTTATTCATAATGGTAAAATCCCCCATGAGCACACACTCGGCTGTTGGCATAATTTCCTGTATTTGTTTCGCGGGGCGCCGGTGCGAAGGCCCGGGCTGGGGGCCCGCATTGTCATGTAAAACAGCCGCCTCCTGGGCTTTCGCTCTGAAATACTGAACGCTCCGAAAGCCCCGAACAATAATTATTTCTTCGTCCGGCCAGCGCCGCCGGGACGTTTATTGCGCCCGCAGGGTAAACGCCCCCCCCCGCCCTCCGCCTTGGGCCCTCCTGATAGATGCGAGCCCGGTTGACACTTTTTGTTATTACAATTTAGTTGAACACACACTGGGCATACGCCGGCCGCCTGCAGAATGCAGAAACAAGAATAATAAATAGTCTTCTGTCCGTGAAACTAAATACGTCCTCTCAACAATAGGCCATTATTCTATATAATGAAAGGGCAACCATGTTACTGACATCTGAGCCGAGTTAAGCTGAGTGTATCAGGTTCTAACTAAACCTAATTATAAAATTACGCGCGCGTGTGTGACATTGATCCAATAGTGAATCACTATTTCCTATGTATTTTATTCAATTAGTATACTTTAGAACCAAGTGTCTGTATTTGAGATCCGCCTTTAGTTTTGCGCTATTATACGTATGAATGTTTAAATTTTTTTCTGTTAAAAAAGCATGCATTTAATGCACGGATAAATTATACTGAGGTAAGGAATTTATTACTGTTTTGTATTTGAACCCGGTTATTCGGGTCGTCGACGTTATATAAAGGCCTTAAAACGATATCAGGCAGATAACCCCGTTTCTCCCTTAACCCTAAATTAGGTTACTCAATATCCAGTATTAATTAGATAATAATACGACGGGAGGCTTGAAGTGTGGGCGGGGGAGGGTGGCGGCCCTGGTTCTGAAATGAAGACCCCCCTCGGAGGGAGAGAGAGGGAGAAAGGGCGAGATCATCACTTCGGTTTTATCTCCGCCTGTAGCATTTTCTCGGCCGCCTCCGTTATTCGCGCCCAGTCGGAAAGAGAGGGATGAGAAATAAAATAGAAAGGCGAATTAATCAGGACCGGACTTAGGGGTGATCAATACCTGTCAGAAGGCGGTAACCCCCTCCCACCGCCGTCGTCCCTTAATTTCCCACCCCTTCACTTTGTGGAACTCGTTCACGGTGTGCCAGACCGAAGTAAATTATCGGGAGCAAATTACAGGACTCATTTTGGCCATAACTGCAGTACGGTCTGAACTTGGAGAAATAGTTCTTCATTAAATTATTCTGCGATTATATATTGAGAAATTGATCGAGAAATTACAACCAGAAAGGAGTGGGCACCTGAAAAACACATTCACTGGCCGCATCATATATTATACCAAAATAACATACCTCATATCATTCCTACATATCATACTAATCTCGAATGTATTGTCTCTCGTTAGAGACTTAATAATTTTTCATTGTCAGTAATATCTGTCCATAAAAGAGTAATTATCTTTTGAAGAAATGTAAGTAATGAAGAAATTGCTACAATATAACTAAACCACAATTCAAGCCAAATGTCTTCAATCTTAATATAATGGCATTGTTAATATTCATAATACATTATTAGTTATACTCGGTACGGGGCTGATACCGAGCTTGCAACGTACTGCGGTATTGCGGGCTTAGTATCAACGCCGTATCTACTATCAGTCAACAAACAACCACCGCGTTCATTTTTAATTGGTAAAAGTAAATCAGTTCACTATTACAATTAGTGCCAATTACAATTAGTATGTAATAATGCAGTTGTAGATCTACAACATCTCGCATTAAATGAAATTTATTCTAGAAATCTAGTACCGTTGAAATATCCCGTCTGTGCTATTTCTATCAACGATGGATGTCGAGGCGGCAAATATATTATCTATTTTTGTATTGTTTTATCCATATCTTGTTTGTTGTCAGGGGCAAACAAATTTTTCGTTTCCGGATCCTGCCTTTGTCCAGCTTTATCTACAGTTTTCAGTTTCGTAAAGTGAACTGAAGCGGACTGCGAGCATTATACCTCGCTGCTGGCATACGCGCGCCGAAACCTCAGAGTGATTGTCATTTCTATTGCTGGTATTTTCTTTGAATGGCGTTTATTTGCGGACGGTTGGTCACATTCAGACTCGCTTTGGGTATATTTCGGCTGTCTTTTTTCTCCGTATTATTTCTGTACTTATTCTTTTTCCTGTCTTGTTGATTTTCCGAGCAAGTCTCATTGTTCGGACGGCACGATTAATCTCCGAGCCGCTGGTCACGGTCTAATTTCTCCGGTCTGCCCGTCGTACTCGGGCTTTATCAGACGGAAGGAGTCGGTATCCATTCATAATGGCTTGTTTGCAAAAGGTCAGTCGGGGTTTGTCATCCCTGGTTTTGTACCGATATCTTACAGAGCAACTAAACAAATCTTATCAGTACTATGAATAGTACTATTTTAGTAGCCTTGAGTCTTATTAAAGTGGGTATTAATGAGCCACAAAGGACTCCAATGATCCGCTGGTTGTTCGTCTGCATTTATCAATGAAATAGATGTAGTTTCCTTTATTTACAGTGAACTGGATTACTGAGAACTCAAAACGTTGTTTCACAGAGTGAAGCAATCAAAAGGAGACAACAATTTAAAGAGCGGTGACATTCCGAAACCTGTAATATTTTACAGAATTTATTTCTAATAAATTGGACGTCGAAACAATAGAAACTAGGAATGTTTAACATTTCAGCTGAAATTTATATCATCCACAAATGTATAATAGAATCAGTGTAGCTAGTCAATTGAGCGGAACATTTTGCGGGATTAATATATCTGTTCATTGACCGGTCTGTAGTTAGTGTTCCAGATCGGTAGAGCATGGGCCGAACATATACGATAGTTACATCGAAGCCTTCCAGTAAAGCAACTTCGGTTTGGCATTGATTTCAGCGAGGGAATGAAATGTTTTTTCCGCTCCGATGGCTCACATCTTCTGCCAACTCGGTCGGGTTGATTTACAGTCTTGGGGTTCAGTCCAGTTTGTGTCTCCGGTCTGCCTCGGCCTCCTGCCCCATAATCGATTCCCGCTAAGGTTGCCGCTCTAGCTTCAATAATGAATTAGCGGGCGTCTGGCATAATTCGTTCCTCCATTGATTTGCCCAAAGGGAGAGACGGAGCCGGGCTCGATCAAACATTTATCCCGGTCCCGGGGGAGAGGCCTGCCCACAGAGGGGACTGCCAACTGGACCCGACCAGATCCCTGATTAATTAAGTAATTCACTTATGCCAAGTTTCCGACCATCTTAATGATTTAACGTTCACTTGCTTCTCCTTCTTCAATAGACCTTTATACAATAATAAACACTTCGTGCAACGAATATTTGGACATCATTATTTTAGGAAGATTAATATCTTCAGCATATGTCCATCACGTATCTTTTCTATAACGCTATGTACACTCATGTTGTATACTAATGTGTACGATATGTTTCAATTTGAGTGTTCCTGAAAAATAGTGTTTTAACGAGTGGCAGTTCAACTGATATACATTCGGAATAGGGGAATAGTAAATAGGCGAGAACGGATTAATTCTCTACAGTTTTTTTGGATTTTTTCTCTACAGTTTACTGGATTTCGAGATACGAACTTTTAAAAGTGCAAACAAGATAGAGGAGCTGATAACGTCACTGTAATTCCATCAAGTTAAAACGGCCGGATTAAATTCCTACCAAACCTGTTCATCGAAAGGTCTTGTAGTGCTGGCAAACCAGATTATCTGAATCGATACTCTGTGTATAATTCGAGGGCTCGGTGAGCGAAAGTTCGAACCAATAAAACAACCAGACTGAGTACTTCCCCGGGTGCATTTATTCAACTGCGAACGTTATGAAATATTATTTTCTAATCTCATCTGTTCTTTTTCTGTCCCCGAAGCGTCGATTGGACTAGATTTATTGTCAGAGAGCGTCCTTGTGTGAATAAAGCGTACGCGTGAGCGAGAAAAAAATATTGGCTTGCAGATAGCCCCCAACTAGAATTCTCTTCATACAGTTCCTCCCTTCACTGTTTTTCAGCGCTTTTAGTACGTTTATTTTTTACCCATCGGGAACAATATGGGGAGTAAATTTGGATTAATGTTATTTCATAAATCAAAATAAATATTTCATATTTTTAAATTATATTGAGATTTCATAATCGGAGATATATAGATTGGTAGATTACCAATCGGTATTATTGTAGATTGGTCGTTGCCTCTTCCAATCATTAAATCCAGATTTAATCTTATTAATTATTAAATATCTAATTAGAATATGATCATGTCGTCAAATGGTTACGATAAGTAACTTACCAGTAGGTTTCCATTACAAATAAAATAGAAATAATATATCGGTATTGAATATTACGAATATATATTTATCTGGATTTTCATTTTTACTAGGGTATTTAAAGAATGTATCTATTAATAGTATTTCCAGAGGCAGAGGAATATTTTTCCTTATATCCCGTTCTAGTAACGCCTTCTAAAAACGGACGAATGTCTGTACAGCGCTTTTAACTTTTAACGAGAGAATTTCAAGTCGACTACTAGGGTCATAATCGGGGAAGGAATTTAAGACAACGTTCAAATCATTCCTGAAAACGGTAGAAGGGTTTCGCGAAATGTACAAACACCGCGAATTAGCCGTTAAGCGAATTCCAGCTGTTGGATTTACATATTTGTGCGTTGGTTGGGGACCGGCCGGAGTTTTGTTTGCATATCTGAGCGAGATGTTCTCCCCTTTCTCCCCCGCTGGAACCAAGCCATTTATCCGTTTAATTTAAGCTCTACAGCTTTGAAGTCTGCCCGGGGCCCCACGCTCAGAGCTTATTCCGAAATCGGAAATGGCTCGATGGATATGCGAATCCGTCTCATTTAAAATTTGCCGCCCTAAGCTGAAAGGATGTAGGGCAACTTTGAGTTCATTATACGAATCGTTAATAAAGTTATACAAGCGAATTAGTCCACAAGATAGAATTTCCCAACCATCAGTCAAATCTTTAATAAGTAGTCTCGGAAAATTTCAGGATAACATTCAACATACATTCGTTGCGGGGAATGGCCTTTTTTAATAATTTATATTACCTTCTATAGTTAATGGGAAAAATTTTTATTCTTATGGCATTGGAAAGCCACTACTTCTTGAAATTGTATGTTGTCAAATGAGCGAAACCAGATCGCAAGCGGTTTTACAGATTCAAACATAAACATTATTTATAAGTTCATATTATAAACATTATATGTTGGTTTATTAATTTATATATAAAAACGAATTTATTAAAATGATTTCTCATGACTGCCTGTTTATGAGCTGTTATAGCGTTCGAGCCTCATTTCTATCTACTGAAGAATAAAATCTTTAACAAAACGCGAATATTCAGTAGAATCAAGATCGCACAGCGTAATCATTTTAATTGCGAAAATATTCAGCAAACGTATAAAAGCGAGCGTTTGCAATTGTAGTGTTACCTCGGTTAATTAAATTAACGCGAGGACAGAGTGGCTTAAGTCGTAAAATTCTTTGTTAAATATGAGAACCGGGGAATATTGCCAGTGGGGGAGAAAAACACAGTAAGAGGGTAATTTTCTGCTAAGCGAGGGCTAAAAGAGAAAGAAGATTAGACCGAATCGCTAGAACAGTGTTGGTGGAGGGGCGGCCCTCTGCCTCATAATACACTGCTACCCCCCTCGACTTTCTAGGCCGGGGCTTATTTAGCAATTCAAAGCCTTTCTCGCTCTGAGAGGCTTTCTATATTAGAAGCTTCACTTTTCGAACTGAGAGAGATGGGCTTTAGTTCAATTTGGTAAGAAATCAATGTGGTAATGCTTGATTTATTAGGGTCGGTTGTTGCTTTGGAGGGGCGGGAGGGGTCGCACTCGAAAGCTTTTTATTCTCCTCTCCAGAGAAGACCACCCGCAATAACGCTTGGCCAGATCCCGAGATAAGCCTTTTACAGAAATAAACTTAAAGCCTAGTTAAGTTTTCCCCATATTTAAGCAAGCAAGAGGAAAAAGAATTGAGCAGACAAATTCTTTAAGCCTATGTTTGTTGGCTAAAGAGGGTGAGTTTGTGGCGACATACTACCTACTAAGTATGTCAAATTTATTATCATCAGTGGGAAATCAGGTAAACGAATCATTGTTGCTTTTCACATAGATATGATTTATACTTCTCGTTTAAATATTTGCAATTAAGAATATAACAATGCTTGGGCATCTAATACGTACGTAAATAATGAGGGCCAATATCACCATAATAAAACAATTTTAATTAAAACGTAAACTAATTACGAATTCTTAATTTAAAAATCAATCAACATCACTCGGGTCTATTATTCGATTATATTCATTCCCTCGTATTCTCCGCTGCTTCAGACTGCTCTGCGCGAATTCCATTTTAGTTTATTCCGGTAAATTAATATCATTACACTTTGTCAGAGTAATGCCTTTTCGTCCATTACTGGTGGCGAAATTGTAGTGAGAACCCCGCTTCCACTCCGAGACCATTATCTTCATTAGCGAACTCTACGAGTCTTTCCCTCATCGAGTTGGCTCAGACGAATTTTCTTTCCCGATGAGAAAACTTTGCGCTAAAAGCTAAACAAGTTGGGGCAGGCGGGCCCCAGATGATCGCGGGGGCCGAGCCCCTCGAGTGATGGCGGCGGGGCGACTTTCACTGTCCAATGATTAATCTCCGGCCGGCTACCGACTGTCCCAACACTCAATATTAGTTCACAAATTCCTTTGAAGCTTTTCAAACCTACCCCTAAGACGCTATCCTGATTTTTCTTTCGGCCGTGCTGGGTTTGCGCAGGACAAGATTCCAATCCGATTACTTACCGATGAAAATATCGTTTCGCAGACTCTGATGCGTCATCTACACTTCTCATTTTACACATATCGAAAGCCACTTTAATTTATGGAAGTCCTATTAATTTTATATTATAATCTATAATTCATTTTAACTTCAAATAATAGCTGGAAATGTACATTTTTTGCCAGTCATACAAAATGCAGTAAGATGCCGCTGGGAAAATTTAGCGTCGAATGCTCATTTACCGGAAATATTTGGGATATATCATACTTTCGATTTCAACTTTACACGCCGTAAATATTGCGTCCAATAGCGAAAGATAGCTGAACTCATTTTTTTGTTTGCAAAGCGCCAGTGACGAGACAACGGCCTCGGGAGACGTCGGCGCGATAGGCGAGTAAAAGCGGAAAGTCTGAAATAATTTTCGAACCCGGAAAAATCGGAAATCAGACAAAAAAATTCACCGGTGAAAACTTCGGGCGGGTCAGTCCGGCGGACGATCCGAAAACACGGACAATCCATTGTAATCCAGAGTTATTTACGAGTGGGGAAAATAAATATCAATTGTTGTGGGGCCAGAAAACTACGGCCGGCGTTCATACATCACGTGAGGGGGCGCATTCCCGCATCGCTCGCCGCCCACGCCCGCTCACACCAGAGGGGGAAAAAATGGACGATTGTCGTACCCGTTTAATAAAGCCGTACTCTCCCCGGGGAGGGGCGCAAAGCGGGGTGATTTATGCGCCGAGAACATTATGGATTTTAAAGAGCTTCGGGTCACTCCCAAATGTCGCCCTTGGCCTCTTCCCAGGCCTCACTAGACAGCATTAATCGTATTCTCCTCCCGGCAAGCAGGTTTGTCTGACGGATTTCATAATGATCGGTTAAATTATGTTCAACCAATTGCGGTCAACATATAGCCGCGGCTTAATAGTTTGCTTTCTGAGACAAGACATGTTCGTCATTTTTTTTTAACTTTTTTTTATTTTGCACAATCAACTTATACAGTTATAGGTGCAATCGATACATGTATATTTTTCGCGTGTTAGTCTCGGTAAAGGAACCACCCAACGATGGCGCTTTTGACATGATTTAACTACTCCCCGAGGTGATCTCTGGGCCAGTGGCGTTTAAGCCGACGCGTGGGGGGGGATAATGGATGGGTAGAAGAGGAAAGGGACTGAACGAGTGGGTTTGGATGTGGAGAGAGGCGGGAGTGGAAATTAAGGAAGCGTGATTTTGCGACTTCGTCGACTGTTGGTATGTTGAGGTCATTATGGATTGTTTGGTTAGAATCATACAAAGGAGCATTAAGGATGGTACGAAGGACTTTTGATTGGAATCTCTGGATGCGGGCGATGTTGGATTTCTTGGCGGAACCTCATAATTTTATTCCTTAAGTTTTAAAATGGATTTGTCCATTGGAAAAATCGTTCCAAAATGGAAAGTTTTGATGTCCTTTTCAAAAGAGGTCTCAGCAGTCCAAATTTGCGATTGAGATCTGTTCTTTTGAGTCGCGTATGGGGATTCCACGTGATGTTGATCATTAAAATTATCGATGAACGGAAAAGTGCGCTTCTCGTGGAATAATCGAGACAAAATGAACAATTCCTGTTCTGTTTATAATTAATCTATCGTATTAAGATTTGTACAGGAGTACTTTTATCTGAGCTTGGAGTTTTATTTGTAGATCTTTTCTTAAATATTTATTAATTGCGAGAAATCGTTCATTTCGAGTCAAACACAGGGAACGTATACGTGCCTCGCTACCTGCCGGATTAATTTCCTCTCTTTATATTAGATTCCCGCCACGATTCCACGTTTTTTTTTTTAATTTAATCATTTCGCATTGAAAATAAAACGGTTCCCACGAAATGAATTAATTCACGGGCCGGCAGCGTACTTAATCTCGGCGTCGGGTCTAATTTAAAACGTGCTTAAAGAAGGCCCACGGCCTTTCCAAATCCCGTCACCCCGGGATGGGAAAAAAAGCAAGTCGGGAGTCTGGCGTGGCGCTATTCGCCCGTCTGGCGGATTTGCATAATACGCCTATTAAATCCACCGCCGCATATTTCCCTCTGCTGGCCGGCAGTATTATTCATACAGGTTTAAGGGAGCGTGTCTA
This sequence comes from Lethocerus indicus, assembly GCA_019843655.1. Lineage (NCBI taxonomy): Eukaryota > Metazoa > Arthropoda > Insecta > Hemiptera > Belostomatidae > Lethocerus > Lethocerus indicus. Next base: position 25,647,886 of record JACDQD010000003.1, on the reverse strand, counting down.
CACGGTTGTTAGAGCAGCGAGGTTGAGATCTCTCTCTCTCTCTCTCTCTCTCTCTCTCTCTCTCTCCCTTCCTCCCCCACCCAATTGCAAATGACCGACGCCGATGCTAATTGTAATAAGAATGGGGTCATTAGAAACATTCAAGTGGGAGATGGTGGTGGTAATGCAAAGTTGATAGTGGGTTTTAAATGTGTAATGCCCCTGATGGCCAAAGCGATATTACGCCACCCCCCTCCGCCACACTCTAATATTATCTGCAATATTTTATTCCATCGGTACGACGTTAAATAAATTATTAACTGTTGCACTTGGATAAGAAATTTTATGATTCTTAATTGTAACAATTTCATTGCTTACTTTTGTACGCTTACTTGTAAATATGTTGTTTGTTTTTTGAATTTGAACTCCCGAAATCATGCCGCCAAATATTTTGCTCTTATCTTCGCGACAATATTACAATTGCGATATATATACTGTAATCTTCTTTTAGTCCGTAGCGTGATTTATTTCATCAAGTCTCTTGATTTTAATGCGCTATCATGCAGTTCAGTATCATGTCATGAACGATATCAATATCTGTGTGACTACCCGGAATTAGTTTAATCATATCTAAACACATGTTTAAACATCTTAATTATATAATTAATGTGTTACCTTAATTTTCCATGGGTTTTCTGCGGTACCTGAGGTATATTCAAAACATATAAAAGTAACTCTAATACCCTTTATAATATTTGTATAAGAGTTTGTTATTAAAAAGAGTCTAATTGAATTCGCACCAATCGTAAATCCGATAATCCGTAGCGATGGTAGGGGGACGGAACTCTTTTAAGAATTCAATAGAAAAAGCCCATCAAAATCAATCTAGGGAATAGAAGGTATCAATTATGTTTCGGTTAAAGTCCGTCTGTTTTATTTTTTAATGAAATTAAGAGTAAATGATGGAGATTCGGTGTATTATAATTTTAGGTCGCCCTATCTGACTATATTTTAATTTCTTAGGAACTGAACTCAATTCAAGCATAATACATTACAAATCGGTTTGAGGATAAGGATGGAAGAGGTAATGAAAGATATTGCTTGGAAAATACAAACTTTTGGAATAAGCTCATCACATAACCAGAATAATTAAAAACGTTCTTAAAAATGCTTTAAATTTTGCAAGGATTTTACTGTAACCAATTTGAATTTGCGCTCGATTAAACGGGCACTGGCAAGCTGAATTAAACATCAATAATTCGGCAATGAAATTCCAAGTTTCACACTTAAGAGGAGTAGCCAATTCAGGTTCCTTATATTTGTACTTTGGTAGAAACACTGACTTATTAGCTTTCAACCCTTTAGTATCAATTTCTTTTCATTAACATCGTTCAAGAGCGACTTATACTGGCCCCATAATGGAAACCGTATAGCAATTGTTTTGCTCGGATAATATAATAAAGATGTTGGTAACAAGTTTGAGATAAGGTGTAATTAATTCTGTTAGCAATATGAAATTCTTCAGTCCGAGGTGTGTAAATCACATTTATAAGAAACCTTGAATAATATTATGATACGTAGTTAAACAACAATAGATAAACAAATTAAACGTTATTTAAAATTAAGGTTGAATCTGCATAACATCGTAATATTTATCTATGGCATGAGAAGTTCTATACAAAATTTTTAACTATACGCTCGATAAAGCCCACATAACGTTGGATTAGGTCCAAGTTTAAAGCTGATATATTTGAGAGCGGGGAACGTTCGTCGTGTCGCATGCATTTATCAATTTAAATCCCTCCCAAAGTAGGAAACCCTGTAATACATTTATTAGGCGGCGGAGGAGGAATAGTCTAAAACCGCGTTTAAATCGTAATACCGGGAGTAATTAGATTCAGCTTTAAAGTTTAAACCTCTCACATATATTATCATTTCATTAAAATAAAGCAGTAAATTCTGAATAATGCGCCGACTAGTATGCTGAAGTTGCAAATGCGTATGCAGGCCGGTTTTCTACCCTTGGAACGGCTTTAGGGCAGGGCGATAAATGAAATATGCAGCTTTTTGTGGCCACATTGCGACAAATGCATATATATCAAAGTTATGAATGCTATGAAAATATAATTTCACTCTTGTCCAATAAATACTCTATCGCTGTACTCACGAAATGGAATTAAACGACAACCAATCATCTGAAAGGCTGCAAATCGTTACTGTAATATGTTATGTAATATATGTACAAACATGGTAACCAAGGTGACAAGTGTTACTGATATTCTTATTTTTCCGGAACATTTTTGACACATTTAACCTCACGTATACACATAATTTTAATTCGTTGTCCAAACAAATGACATAAGCTTAACATCATTATACATTTAATTGCTATCTTCATATTGTTAATATGACTTGCCGATTAACCGTATGAAAAAGTGTTTGAGATAAAAATCCTGTTTAATTCATTCCAATAAAAATCTGTTAATGTTGCGCGTAATGGTATTATAAATTTAAAATTATAATTGTACACGAATTTATTGTTTCTTTTTTTCTGATACTGAGAACCTCTTATATATCTGACTTCGGGTGAATGGCTGAAACTTTTTACAAACCCAGTACTTATAAATTCCCTCCGCCGAGCGTGGTTGGAACTGGAGGTCGGCAATCATTTCGGAAAACCTCGGGCCCGGTTTCGGCCGATAAACTTGGAAAATATTCGACCATAAAACGGTGAGCGGGGGCGGGTCGGTTGTGCGGGGTGTTGGGGAGCTTCTCGTCCAAATTATAAATCGCATCATAAATCCCGGCTGGAGATAACCTATCTCTGGTCTAGTGGCCGGTCTGTGCACGGGCCAATTCCCCTCCTATCAAATCATATCGAGCCCTAGAGTTTTTGGGGGTAGCGCGTCCCTCTGTGTAATTCGTGTTTGCGCGTGTTGTGTCCGTGTGCGTGTGTGTGTGAAGGGGGCAAAGGGCGCGTATTGTTGCCGAAACGGGCACTCGGGCGACACTTGTAACATTGCCAACAGCCCAACCGACCGGTTAATGACTTGAATTAGGTTGAATTAGTGGGGGGTATATCTGTCGCAGGTTTTACTCGTTTTATTATGTTTTCATTGGATTGTATTAACCCCCGGAGAATGGCTCCGAGAGTGCTCACGTCACCTTCACACTACGTCGTCTGCACTCTCCTAACGTCTATATTAATGACATACCTATTCCCACCCAACAGCAGATTGGCTGTTAATTAAATGTCCATAAACCGAAAATTTGGATATTTAAGACTATTACTAAAACGGACATCAAAATTGCCCTTAAGTAACAAACTGACAATATACTTAAACCGACATGGACATACGGTATGGAGCTATGGGGTTCCACTGAGACATCCTTCATCGCTGGCATCCAGAGATTCCGGTCAAAAGTCCTTCTTACCATCCTTAATGCTCCCTGGTATGTTTCTAACCACACAATCCACCATGACCTCAACATACCGACAGCCGACGAAGTCGCAGAATGCCGGTTCCTGAAGTTCCACTCCCGCCTTTTTCCTCATCTACTCGTTCTGTCCCTTTCCTCACATACCCATCCATTATCCCCCCCCCCGCGTCGGCTTAAACGCCGCTGGCCTATAGATCTTCTTAGCCCTTAGACCATAATTGTTCTTGTGTCAAAAGTACCATCTTTGGGTGGCTTCTTTTATCACGATATACATGTAAAAACAAATACATACAGCAATTTGTACTTATAACATTGAATGTTGATTGTACAAAATAAAAAAAGTGTAAAAAAAAGATTGTATTAACCCGAATCTTCGGACGTATCATATCGTCTGCGGGACGGATATAAGGGCAAGCGGTTATATTTATTTTTAAATTATTGAAAATAGTGTGTTCGTCTTGATAATACCCCTTGTATACCCCTTGGTTTCGAATTCCCGATTCCGGAAATATTTAACAGGATATTGTAAGAAAATAAACCTCTCGTCGTTTGCGAATAGCTCATGAACTACAATGGTACTTGCCCCGGGGTAATCACTCATCAAAAGTAACCGAATAATCAAACGGCGCAAAAATTATTGTCACACAGTAGTTCATTACGTGCGGCAACATATCTGAATTTCTTTAGATATATCCCCAGATTTTTCCTATATTCAAGCGTCGCAGCTTAGCCGTTCGGGTTAATTTGATTGAATTGAATGCACTTGGTGAGGGCAGGCTCTTGAATGTATGTTCAACTTGGAGGTAGTGTGATTTAGGTGTGACCCCTGAGGTTTACCCCTGGAATTCCAGACAGCGTGTAACGAGATACGCTCTCCCAGACAGAACCTCAGTCACGGCCCTTACTCAACCACCGAATAATACCTTACATCCGCAACAACTATGTCGGGAAGAACGAGTATTGTATTATAATTTATGTAATTAGGAACCAGTCTGATACTTTTCTTACTTCTTTTGCTTAGTGTATTGCAAAAATATACGTGTACATTCATGGTATTTTAAAATATAGATGCCATGATGAAAAAGTCATTTGTTGAGGATTCAAAAATGAAATTTGTCTGCTCTATTTTCACCTTCTTATTAACGGAAGTTGGAATTGGAATACAAATAAATTAAGCTGCAGAATAATTTCCAATTAGGCGAATATATTGAACATTTATGTTTAACATATTAGGTTGCTTTAATGGCGATTATACTATTCTGGCATAAAATTGTTGACCCGCGTTATTATCGCAATTAGGAAGATGAGGAATTCAATTACTTCGAATGATTATTTTTACGAAATCAAAACATGAAACTGATTAAAGCGGAGAAATTCATATGCGACAGTGTAAGTCTCTGTGGGAAATGTGATTATTAAAATTGACATAATATAATATTAATAATTAATATATATCATTTTAGCGGAGTTTGGATAAAAAAAAGCACTAAATGACAAAATCCCAATTGAAAATCAATTGATATTATTATTCAATAATGAACAAAATTCCTAACTTTTGACATAAACAATTTCAAAAGCTTTTGAGAGCAACGTTCCTGATAAATTAAAAAAGGTGTACTTTCTTCCTTTTCGTCCTTAACTTAAAAAATTTGGCGTCATTAGGGAAATTTAATAATTCGGCTGGAATTTATTTTTTCATCCGATTAAATAAAGGTATAATTGAACTATCGCTAGTCTGTTATATCGGTGTCCATCCGAGACATTAGATTAGTTAGGTTTAGGAGGGGTCGTCGTGGAATTCCCCGGGGTGGGGCCCTACCTACTCTGGGCCCGGTGGGGTTTCCGGAGTGAAGCAAAAACTGTGCCCCGGCGGAGATTAGGCGGAGGCGGCAAACACGAATTTATCACTGCCGGCGCCGAATCTCAATCGGCGGCCCCCTACAGCCCTCAGAGTGCCTTCTCGGGCCCGCAGGGACCGGCCACGGCCAAAATTCGTTTCGTCCCCGAGTTCGGAACGGCGGTAGATTTTAATTTGGGGTCCAGTGGAAAAAAAGGGCTTTCGGCTTACTGTGAAGAGATTGTCACCCTGGTTCTAATGCGCTGTTCCAAAATACGGTGTTCGGAAAACTTGGGTTCTACGATTCAATATTTCGATCCCAGACACCCCTGTGACTTTAGGTAATTCGGAAAATTTAAATTGCGAAAACTTTTTCTTTTAGAATTGTTATATTTGTAGCTAGAATTTGCGGAATAGTGATTATAGATAGGGTCGGTAATAATGACGCTAGGCCTTACAAATCTCTCTCGTTCGGCGCGCGAATACTGTGGCGTGGGCTCCAGCCCAGTTATGGCGAAGGGAGGTCCGATGCCGGCCCCCTTCCGGCCGGTACCCGATACCTTCTACTTGGTAATTCCGCCCCCGTTCCCAGTTCCACTTCATACGGATTCTCAGGCCGAACGAAAAATGCCCTAATAGCGGGACGTGTTCGACCCGATGCCCGACCGAGGGGTTAGTAGTGAGGGCGCCGCTCCGGGATGTAAGCCATCGGCCCCCGCTCGCATTTTTATGAAGAGATCAGTCGATATGTTGTTAGTAAGGAATTGAACCGTATGTATACGACGCACGGAACAAATATTTTTACAGTTAATAAATAAAATAAGTTGTAGTAAGTTTAATGAATAATAATATTCGTTTGGTCGTTTGTGGGGCTTTAGAAAATCATTCTTGTGACTGTTTGAGTTTGTGGGTCTTACTCAAGAAATACAGTTTCTATTACAGCGGTATTATGAATGATCTACAATAGGAAATCGAAATTAAATGCTGCAAAAAGAGGTATATTATAAGCCGAAAATATTTGTATTGAGAAAGGCTTTCTCCCGAATGCTATCACGCCGGTGATAAGGGTGGTTAGGGGTTGTTGAATGTGGGGCATAGCGGTCGGGAATATATGGGAGCGGGTTGTTCGGACAAAAATAAAAATTAAGACGGGGCACTCTAGAATTTTTTGCAGGTCAGAGTTATTCAGAAGGCGTCGCGTTTCGCGAGACGGCCGTCGGCCAGGGTCCAGGAGAAAAATGGTTCCGCAACATACACAAAATGCTATATTTTAGGGGAGCACGTTGTCGGGAGTGACAGCGGTGAAACCCAAGGCCGGGGTAGGCGGGCCCGGTTTCTAATCTGCGCGGCGTGGCCCACTGTAAAACTCACCGCAGCCCACTTACCGGACACCTCCCCCAAAAACATATTCCGCCCACGTAAAATATATGAAAACTGAAACAGCTGTCGGCGCTAAAGCCGGCCTCACACGTATATACGGCGGGGGCACACTCACGGACCCCCGGTGTTGACCCAATTCCGGCTTCCCTCCGGTTTCCCCTTCCTGAACGGCGGCCGAGTTAAACCCTTATGAAAAGCGGTCGCAGCCGAGAACAGTATACCGGCAAGGCCAGGTGGTGCTCCGATGGAAGTGGGGGCCGCCGTGGAAACGTTGTGAGATCTAATTTCTGAGATGGTTTTCCGGCCAACAATTTTCTCCTCCCGGTCTCTGTATGAGTCAACTCTGCGGAGGAATGTCAATGTGAACCACACGGCATTTGCACCCTACTAAGCCCACTATTTGATAATATATGACATTGATTAGTTATATGAAATATTTGACCCTTCGATTTTCGGTTTATCTGCCGTAATCATTTATCAATCAAGTATCTTTCGATAATCGTGAACTGTGTACTTTCCTTAATATTTTGATGCAATACAACTATTTCTTTGTCTGTTTAAAATGTTCTCTGTTCCGTCATACAAAGCTTAACCGTTGAGTCTATAAGTTTCCGGAAAACAGAGACTCGTACGCGGTGATTTATATTGAAATAATTTTAGGAGCATCTGATCTTCGATGGTTCCTATTGCTACTTATTCAATTTTATTTTAATTTCAATATTTCATCGAGTATAATCGAATGTAAAAAATCGTTATAATAATCAATAATTGAATATATGTTTTAATTAGTGGCAAAATTATAGTAAAAATTACCTAAAAAAATATTTGTAATTGTAGTCGTGACCTAAAACAATTAAAAAAATAAATGAAAACATTTTGCCATTTCGATGGACGGAACAAATTGTCATGAAAACATTACAAATATTCTACGCTATTGAACAAAGCCATACGGATTTCTAGGCCCGTATAAACAGTACAATGCAGGACTTTATTTTGAATTCCCGGTTACTGCGAGGTCAAAAATTTCGTGGAAATAAGTTTCAAATAATTATGGTTATATGGAATGCCTTCCTCGAATCCTCTCTGTAATGAAATTTTGGCCAACTCGAATAATTGAATGTGTAAGATAATTAAATGTTCTGCACGAAGGATTTAATTATATTAAACATAGTTTAATTGCACGGTCGGAAATTGAAAATTAGTTAGTCAATATCAGTCGAACAATAATATTGGGGTCATTTGCACGCGTAAACAGAAAAATTAAACGCCGAAGGTTTAATACCAACTTAAATGAGGTACACTTAGCTTTCTTTCTTATCACCTTTTCAAAAAATACTTTAACATCCTCTTCTTACTGGCAGAATTTCATTAAGGGTAATGAAGGGTAATTTTTAAGGGGTAATGTGTTCCAATTAGAAATTATTAATTTTTATTCCAAATTATAATTTTCAAAACCGTTCTGATACTGAGTGATTGAATCTTTCAACCCATAATTTAACTTTGTCGATGAGATGACTTACAAGATAAACCCCTGTGAAGTAAATTAGAAGAACCACTATTATACGTATTGTTAACTGATTAGTCGTGATATTTGCACAATTATTTTATTATTCATAACCGTCCAGTTCAGATTCCCATAATATCTCTTAGCCATTTTAGGTTACGGGGTTGGGCACGTTATAAGATTAATAAAATACTATATCGCAGGAAGCGTTATATAGGTATATAGTCAAGTATTCCCTGAAGTAATCGATGGTTCTTTTGGAATTTTCTTTCCGCCAATATTTACTAACAGAGAATTTCTAAAAATTCATATTCCTAAAGAGCTTTGCAATTAGAAATTGCGCCATCTTCTTGCGAGAACGGACTCGGAACAGTAAGTCAATACGGACCGATAAAAGTTTCGCACTTTTGGGGCGGGGAGGGGGGCGGGTGAAAAATATAATCACGGGAGAAAGAGGCGCTGAACTTCTCTGTACTTCGCAGTAAAATCAAACGCGTACAGAATCCCTTTCCGTCTCGCCTTCAGAAACGCTATAAAAGGAAACTTTTCCTCGCAACAGAAATTAGCGGGCCGAAGTTTTTAACAAGACTTCGGCCCACTTGGAAGCACCTATCGTCAATTGGGGTGCAAATCAGTCCGTCTTCACTCCCAGTCCAATTGTTCCCCAGCATATTTTCTCTTCACACACTGGACGTCATGTATTTGACGAGGAAATAAATTTCTACGGGGTTTGAAATATATACAGAATGTTTTTCCTCTTTTTCCCATTCCCGCTTTTAATCGTTAACACCCCGACTACCGATGTAAACCGACTCCCGGGGGAGGCGTTTCAGACCAGCGGATGCTTAACGATCATTTGTCCCCGCTCGGATAATCCGATATGCGCTCCGTTGCCGTCGATTTGCTCCCCTTCATTGTCGAAGCTGGCAGAAAGGTTGCTACTGTCAGAGGACATTATTACCGACCCCATTATTATTGTAAAATGTAGCCCGTCGTAAGCTGGGCCGAATGTTTTCAGATATTCAAATATTTCAGCCAGAAATATAATTTCCGCTAAAACAATTCTTAGACGTTACTATGAAAATAAAAAACAGTATGGGTTGATTATACTCAAACAATACTGGGGAGTGGAAACAGAAAATGTTTGTGTGTGATTATAACGCATAACCCTCGCGGACATCTAATGCATGAAATATAGATTAATAAATTCTTATTGTTGGTGAAATGTCTATTACATTATAGCAGGATAGGTGATACTTTATGCTTGTCGCTGCCATGGTCCGACAGTTACTGTTCGTCGTTGACTACACGAGTCATTTGACGCAATGGACGGGAACGTTTCAATAGTGCGAATGAAGTTAACCCCGGGCCGTGTTGGCCCTAGAGAGAGATAGAGAAAGACGAGACTGACGAGCTACCAGCTCTACCAGCTACCAGCTCTACCAGCTACGAGAGCTACGAGGCCCCTCGCCAATTAGTACCACCCAGCCAGACCGATATTTCCTCCAAATTAGCCCCGGACCCTCGGCCACTCTCTCCTGAAATAAATTTCTGCGAAAATGAGACAGATTACTACATTGATGATCCTCTCTTGTTGGAATCCGTATTTTCAAATAAACTGCCAACGCCGGGCTTGAAATTGTAACTGGATTACAAACACCGGACATCCAACCAGTAACACAACGCGGAAAGTAGTAAATCCGTTATTTAGTTGTGAACTACACACACCGGGGAGTGTAACCGGCGTTATGTCAAGCGAGCTCGTCAGCATTTAAATCAAATTTGCGGTAGATTGAAAATATTCGTAATCGCAGGGTTGGTCGAGGGTAAGAGCAAGCACGCACTGAGCATGTAGTACCTGGCTTCCTCGATCTTAAATAAACACGGTGAGTATCAGAGATTTATAATTTTGTGGATACAGTTGATAACAGAGAAGAGTTCCCATCTCATTTTTAAGAAATTAATGTTTAATCTTGAATGTAACGGGTGATTTTATTTTCCGTATTGTACCGACGAATGTATTATTAAAAGATAGGATGGACAACGATCGATAAACGATAACGTCCCTGTTTAGCAGACAATGGAATTAGCGGTTCTTTTCTCCAAAATCTCGTTTTGTTCGATTCTAATAAGATTTTTTTGTGACTAACTCCCGTTTCGGGATTTGGGTTTGAGGGGAGGGGTAGGGTATCCCGTGGGAAGGGTCGTCTGTCCGCCAATGAGATTTGTTCGGAGGTTTTTTCTCCTTTGCGGGATCCAGGTGCACTCCTGGATTATGGGATTTTGCGGCCGGCTCTGAACTCTTCTGTCTTCTCTATCACCGAGGACTCCGTCATTGCGCCCCCTGCACCCAGTAATTAGTCGCGTACTTAATCTTTATTAATTAAAAAAAAGAACTAAACGACTTTCGTCTATAACCTTAATTTACGCGTTGGTAGTTTTTTAAACTGAAAATCGGGAAGGGACATTCGATACCTTCTATCTAGGCAACAGAAAGCAGGGCCGATGATCTCATTAAATATTCAAGAGTTCCAGCTAGAGGCGTGGGAGTTTTCATCATTAGATTTAGTTTTCATCATTTAGTGCTATTAAAAAATCTGTAATGAAAAATTCGGTTATGGTATAACTCAATATTTATGTTATTAATTTAAAGAAATGGGAATATTTCGTGTGATTAAATTATTAAGTATAAGTTCTCTGCCTCTAATTAAAAAAATAACACGCTAGCCAATTATAATTTCAAAGCCTTGTTATGTTTAAGGTAAAAAGAGCATTCTCAAATTCAAACTCCGTCTTAGTGGAGCCATGTTCCGGGGTTAGTAGTAATCGAAGCCTGTGATGGAATATCTCGACCTGCGTCATTTCCCGTTAATTGAACCCATTCTTGGACTTCGTTTTTGTTGAGAACGACGGCTTAGTTTTTGCCCTTCTATTCTGAATGCAGAAACGAACTTGCGGATTGAAAACTGAAATTAAAAACGAGGATATTGTATTTATTTCAGGCCAGTTGATGTTAGGTTAGAATCATACAAGTAGACGTTTAGAAATGCATGAAATAACCGGTATTGAAGATAATGTCCTGGTTTTCATCACTTCCACTTGCACATATTTTAAATAATTACAAATTTGAATTGGTGGTCATCGATTTAAGTCGGAATCCACAAATATATTTCAGTGAATGTTGTAACCCCACAGAACTGGTTATTAGAACTGAATCTATTTTCCTTTACAAATATTTTTATAATATTCTTCGATTTCTATCGCTTAAATATATTCACCAAGGTTGAAGAAAAACAGTATTCCTACTCTTCGCCCGGTTCTTTAATTTCAGGACCAATAACACCTGGCACTACAGGACTGAATAATTCATGACGAACTGAAGAAGGAAGTAATAATGGACCTTAGAAAATGATTTCGAAATAGATTAGATTTAAATACTCCTTAATTCAAATGCGTTATTCCCGTTGCGAATCACAAGCGGTCACGACCACTTTTATTAAATGTCACTTTCCACTCAAATGTTCTTAAGAAAAGTTCTTGAAATTAAGATTCATCATTTATGATCTCATCTACTATTACTACTGGGCTAATATGGTCTAGAATTTCAAAAAAATTTCAATCTCCCGTTCGCCATTCCTTCTTTAGCCTCATGTTTTTCTTTTTTGGCCAGTTCGACATTTATTAAAATCTCCTCGGGCAGGCGCTTTCTCTTGAGATTAAATATTTAAAATTTGCGAAGGCCGAGCTGACGTTTATGATGGATGTAGCCCACCCCTTGGGATATAAATCTAATAGGGTTTTCATTGTGTTTCGAGGAGGATCGAATGATGGAAGACGACCGAGTTAAGAAGAAATTAAGCAAGCGAGGGTAAATTCATACCGCCTTTTCCTTGTTGAAAAGAATGGCTTCACTCACGGAGGGATACGTCAAAAAATGAGATATCGACTGGAAGCCGGATAGTTATCTTACGTGGGAAATCAACTTTTCATAATATGTTTTAATATGATCTTTCCATAACAATTTTTTTCAAAAGCATATCACAACAATATTCTTGGATATTTACAAGTTAAATAAGAACGATATTTATGATAAATGAGAATGATTCCCGGAACATTTTATTTACATGGAAATGTATCTCACGATTGTTGTACAATTCTATTAATTTAAACTCTGTATCACGAATCCTTAAACGTAAATTGTTCACGTAAATCTCTCATATTCCTGATTTTCCATTAAATTAAGAAATACCCATTGGTTGTCTGGGGCCGACAGTAAACTAAGGCTATAAAACGTAGGTCATATCTCCGTTTAAGGCAGTATACGTAGCGCCATAAATTCATGCCGCCGTGCGCAAAACCCCCCCCCCATCTACCGACCGAAGGTTGCGTGCTCGGACTTTTGATTTAAATGTAGCGTATATTCAAACAGGTGCGATATGAAATACGTCTAATTTCTCCGATGATAACTCAATTACGTTTGTGGCCGCCATATCCGGCACGGTAGTGCAAGCGTTGCGAGCGCATAGTAACAATAAATATGGAGATTCAGAGATCCTTTAATTTAACGTAGAGGAAGATTTTGAGTCTGCGCAAGTGAAGAACTCACGAATATTCTCGTGAAACGAAAGAGCAGTCCTAAATTGTAGGGGTTGACACAAGGTACGGGCGGAGGGGGGAAGGAACGTACGTACCCTTCCTTCGGGGGTTAGAGGCTAAATTGTTTTAAAGAAACAAGGAGCGAGTTATAATTCGAAAGGGCCCTCTGTCTTAATAGGGGAGCTGAAAGGGGAGCAAAAGGGAAGGGAAGATGACGTTTTGCATTTGGCTGGAAACGAGTCGTCTCCCTTTGTAGAAGGGAGAGGATTTGTGAATTTCAGCAAAACATAACGGAGGAGCGCTTTTATTCCGGCCCGGTTCCGACTGGTAACAGGCGACCTTACAGACAAACGTACACTTCTCAGTATGGGGCCAATATCACGGAATATATTTTTGCTTTACACCATTACTATCGTTCTGACACGTTTAACATCATAGTTGAAACGGGAATGTACGATAGATGAGACCCATTGCTTATCGAATGAAACCGTGTAATGCTCCGATTATTTTTATACACATTAAGACAATATTACACTACATTAACCAAACTTATTTTGAAAAGTTGAATTGTATCTATTAATTGTTAATATTTTAGACCCCTAATATTTAAATAAATTCTCGAATATTTTAAAATGAAATTAAAGAAAATTGTATGAATTGTATTGTACTCGACTGTTAATATGAGAACCGACTTATAGAAGTATATGCGTTTTCCAGCACGGTCTGTAACGTGCGATACAGGAGAACACTATGAATTGAAACTGCGTAACAATTGTGTATATCTCCCAACATCAAACGGCCGAACCCAAAACCGAACTGAGCTTTGGTCACAATGAGCTGGTGGCAATATTCCACTAAGAATATAAGTGAAGCCGTAGGCCTAGCCCCTAATTGCTGGGGAGGGTGTACTCATTAACGGGAAGCTTAATGAGCGCACGCATAATTATCGAGGGTATGAGGGCGGCTAGTATATGCGTCGGCCATATCAGGGTTTCCTGTGGGCGCTCTCTCTCTCTCTCTCCCTCTCTCACGCTGGCGGGGGGACGCAACGAACATATCTATTCTCATTTAATTAGTGGGAGCATTATCCGGGGGAGGAAGGAGGACGGCTCCGGAATTGGAGGACATAGGCGTGGCGGGGCGGGGGGGGGATTCAATATCGAACTCGCATTATCTTGGTGGGAGGTTGGGCTGCTTCAGTAGTTTTAGGAGGACGGTGGTATTGCTCATAACCCCGCGGCGGGTAATTCGGATATTGTCCTGCCCCAGGTAATTACTTGTAGTTAATAACGGCCGGAGCTTTCAAGGCACTGAATATCCTCTATTTAATTTTCCCATTGACAATTCCCCCCTCCCCCCACCATCACAACGTAATTTTAGTCCGGCGAATAGAATTAACTCGCGGGCATCAATTTCCTTGTTAAAACCATACAATATCTAGAATAAATTGGTACAGTGAAAAATAAACTATAAACTTCTGTTTAGCCAAATTCATTGAACTTTCCGTCGGTGAGTTAGGCATTTCGGTGTCTGTATGCAATTTAGTCATTTATTGTCACTACTCCTCTATTGTTATTCGAAGTTGCCCCTTATTAGTATTATTATTATAGACAGGATCATATTAGCTTATACGAAACTATGACTTTAAAGTGAAGGTTTTTGCTGATTTTGCTTAATGATAATTTAGATATGACGTGATTCTGTGGCGTGGTATAATGCATCATTCTTTTAATTGTAAGAACTTAGTAAAGTTTATCATTAGTGGTCCAAATTTAATGAACTCGAATGAATGTAAAAATTTACATTAAAATTTATTAGTACTAATGAATTAGTAAATAAACAAAACACATAGAATACATCACATGGAGTAGAAACAATGTTTTAAAACAGTAAGAGAAGTTGCATGTAATGGATTGATTAAATTCACTATCCTCCATAATATAAGATCGGAATTAATATTTTAAAATCTCGCAGGTTAATGACAACACACACCGAGTAATGTATACACTCCAAGTATCCGTTAATTGGAAACCTTATACATTACTCTGCTTAAGGGACTGGTGCCGGCGTTTGTAATTGAAAATAACTATAAGCGAAGGGCCTTCAAATTGGCCACCCTTAGAACGAGGTTAATTCGAGGGGGAGAAATTGCTAAACCATCCAAAACTTACCCTTGCCGTCCTAACTGGGCAAAGCAGGACCATTAAAGCGTAATTACCTGTATTTAATCGGGATAGGCGTGGCCGGCTGGAGGGCGGCGGGCTAAGAATCGAACCGGAACCCTATCAGACCCGAGCCCAATACGTGCGAGGGATTTTTGGCGGTCGAATTTTGGCCACTAGAGGTGAATCCGCGCCCGGATAGTGGGGATGTTAATTGTAATTCCATGCAAAGGCCCCAGAGTACGGCCGGTATTATCACCGGTTAGCCTACCAACATCCCCCTCCCTCAACCCCAAACACCCCCGGGATTGCGTTTTGGGATTTATTGCACTTGTTGCCTAGGCGGGGAATTTAATAAAGGATTAATGATATTAGCTACGAGATAATGATCTTTTCAATAACGAATGATTCAGTTTTGTTTTCATCGCCATAGAGTCGATGCAATAAGTTAAACAGTCGCAGATCATTATTAAAGTTAGGAACTTGGTTAAGAAATAATGCTATTTATAGAGATTTATTGGATTATAAAAGGATGAAGGGAGATAAAAAAATGTTAAATGGTAACGACGAAAGAAAATTAATGTCAGCTTCGTTATATCTTTCGAGAAATGGTCGTAATTATATTGCAAACCAATCCTCAAAATTCCTCAAAAACGACCACGATGAAAAAATTCAGTTCTAGAAAATAAATTTGATTTTATTGATCTAAGCCCACGTCACCTTCACACTAGGTCGTCGACACTGTCCTGATGTCTATTTCAATGACATACCAATTCCCACCCAACAGCAGATTCGCTATCTTGGGCTCCACCTCGACAAACGGCTCACGTGGAATCCCCACACCCGACTCAAAAGAACCGAATTAAACAGAAAATTTGGACTCTTAAGGCCTTTACTAAAACGGACATCGAAATTGACCTTAAGCAACAAACTAACAATGTACAAAGCGATACTGAAACCGACATGGACATATGGAATTGAGCTATGGGGTTCCACCAAGACATCCAACATCGCTCGCATCCAGAGATTCCAATCAAAAGTCCTTCGCACCATCCTTAATGCTCCCTGGTATGTTTCTAACCAGACAATCCACCATGACCTCAACATACCAACAGTCGACGAAGTCGCAAAATCCCGGTTCCTGAAGTTCCACTCCCGCCTTTCTCCTCACCCCAATGCACTCGTTCAGTCCCTCTCCTCTCTTACCCATCCATTAGCCTAGAGATCTTCTTAGACCGTAGAATTGCTATACCAAGCCATAAATTATTTCATGCATTGTGAAAAGTGCCGTCATTGGATGGTTTCTTTTGTCAAGTCATTCAAGTGAGAAACATACACTCAACACTTGTACACATAATTTTGTTTAATTGATTGTACAAATAAAAAAACAAAAAAAAATTATTGATCTAAACTGAAAATTGTTCATTTCCCGTTTTACAAATAATCGATATTCAATAGGTAAAGGGAAGGATTTGCCAGAACCTGGAGGTAACCAGGTCCAATTTAAGCAGCCGGGGGAGTAAGGCGGCTCTGGCAGAGAGATCTGTCATGTGCACTCCTTGCAAATGGCACCTGGTTTCGAAAGGGAAACCTCCGCTTCATTATTAAATATTTATTTAGATAAGGATCCGTCCTACGCACAGGAGAGCACCCTTATTATTATACAATGTCTGAATTTAAATTCAAATTTAAGCCCGTCGAATCTGAATTTGCAGATCTCGCGACGTCGTCGCACCGATCGCGCACCTTAATTCCATCGCTTCGTATTCAACCATTCTAGGATGCCCAGAGGTTGAAATTCCGTATTAGACCGTTCCTTGTATATACATTAATGACAACACTAGTGGTTTGTAATAATGCAGCACACGTCTTTGTGAGGTGTATGTATAGAAGCGTGCAATTAGACTCTATTTTGTATGTATTTCTCTGATAGGCCTGTTCACAAATTCCTTTACGCCATACGTTGATTATGATGTCGAACACATAATTTTAATTAATAACTTTGCTATTAATCGTCGATGCTTGCGAATATTCTCACCGGAGATAATGGAGTTTAGTAACTGTGCACGGCTTTGGCTGACTACGGGAACTCTGGCGTCTGCGGGAAAGTCCAAATGTAGTTACAGAATAAATTATAACTGAAAATTAATAGAATATTCGTAAAGGACTGCTGCACAGTGAGACGAACCATAATTATGAATTAATTATACTTATCGAATATTGTCATAATTCATCCGTACAAAAACGTAATCTGGCTATCTAATGTTTCAATGTCATACATAATTTCTAATATATTCTAATATGCACGCTTTCAAGATTCATGTTAACAAGGTCTACTAGGTTTTTTCTAAAATGGCGTTTTAGGTATCTCATTCGAAAAATTTATTTCTTATTTTATTTTTCCTTTCTAGACATTGCAAGAGCTGCAAAGTGCAACTACGCCATAAGTTATGGAAATATACTTAGTCTTGCTGATTGGCAAAATTAAAAGCTCCCGCGAAATTCCCTACTCAGGATCCGTCCGCCGTACCCTCAGGCGAACACTCAGCAGGCCAATACTACAGGAATAAATATTTAATAATGAATGGGGTTGACTCACACCGAAACAGGGGACCCCTTTAGGAAAGAGGAAATCGAATCTGACAGGAAACGGAGGTAGATTTAAGATATATATCTTGAAGGGCGATAAAGAGTCAATGGAATATTGAGTATCTTTAGTTCATTTTCCTAATAACCTCGTTAGTACTATTTCTTTATCCGCCCACTTATTATTTGGCGCTTTATTCCACAATCCAAAATAATTTTATATAACATCTACATTATATATATTTTAAATGGATGTAAATATAAATGCGAGAATGTTTGTACTTCCCTTATAATTTCTCCTTTATTTAAAAAGTGTTCAATGTTATAACAATTCATTATAGAGCAAGAGAAATGGCATTGACATTCCGGAAGTATATGATTTATTTTCCGGGCCGAGCGAATGATTGAGCGATTCGAATAAATAAACCTCGAGACGAGATTCCTATTGGAATAAATATTTAATAATGAATGGGTGGGGTGGCTCTCTTGGGGACGCGTGTCAATCGCACACAGGGTTCCTTATAGCGGAGGGGTGGGAACGAGTGGAAATGACAGGAGGGCGCTTTTAACGCCACAAGGGGTTGATCAGAAACACCTGAGTCAATATCGGTAAGGTTCCCGACCACTCATCTCTTTGTCGAGGATACATCCTAATGCATTGCCTCCGTAAACACCCACGGCTAATTACACTGTAATCTCCCTAGTCTTATCTACGTTTGTCTTTGAAATTTACTATATATTTATATACGAACGTTTAAGTTGGCATTTATCCCTTCCTGTATTTATTTTAGTTAGTAGCTAGCTATACAGTTATCCGATGTACTGGATGTTGATGATACACAGGAAATCCTACTTGATAATTAATGCGCAGGCTCCTAATTGTATCACTACCGAAATGCTGCTAACGAACTCCGTGTATTATAAAACAAATTTACCTCTCTTAATCTTAGCTACTTAGGATAGAACAGTGGAAAATGTTGAAATAAAGAGATAGAAAACAATACAATAAATCGAAGGTAATGGACAATACCTCGCTTTTTTAAAAAAGGGAAGCCATACCATAAATTTTTAAATTCTACCTCCTATTTAATTCCTCATAGTATTAGCGTCTTTTCATTTTAGAGAAATATGGAGCTCCATTTAACCCGTCTTTTTGGTAGTGACTGTAAGATTAATTCATTCTTGGAGCAATTAATCTGAACTTAGCGTCGCTTTTGAACTTTAGGGTCAGTCACCCCAACCGAACCGTCGAGGTCAATACTCAGTGTTTAAATGCCAAATTCAACACCCCCTCTTTATTTAGAGCCAGAAAGCGAGTTGGAAGTACCTTGGCCCACGAGGCAATAATGTTGAACCCTCCATTTATGGAACGTGCTAGCAACGTTCCAACAATGTCACCTTATGTACCAACTGATATATAAAATTACCTGACCTTACGCAAATATCCGAAAATTAATATTAATGGTTAACAATGGAACTAAATAGATTTTCCAAACCGACTTCTGACTGTCTCGGGTGCCTTTAAATAATAATCCAGTACAGACTTAAATTTTCACGGATAAATATTAAAATACCAATTCCTCCTTCCTTATCTGCCTATAGAGGCCAATGTATTATTCAATATCTGGGCCATCCCTTTTCTCCGGATAATATTGTGTTACGAAACGGGAGATTACTATCATCCATCAATGTAGTATGCCTACATAAAATGGGAGGCCTGTACAGAATCTCGTTTTCCGACAAAATTGGTTTCGAATGAAGTTTAATTGTTGTTTGTATTATGAATTCTTTCAATCATTTTTCTCCGCCTGCTGTTCATCTAGAGGACTGAAAAAAGAGCCAGAGAACTGCACGAGGGCATCTCAGCAGTTTACAAGGGAGTCCATCACGTTTTAGATAACTGTTGAAGAATTTTCTGTATGAAATCTCATGAAAAATATCGTTTATTATTTTCTAAGAATTATTTTCTCTGTCTATTCAATGGTAATAATAGCGTTTCTTCTAGATCTACCTTTTTCGTAATTTTTGTAATTTATTCGAACTGAAAATAAATGGTGTTATCTAACTGACTATTAACTTAATATGAGGTACAGTTTAGACAAATGTCAATGGCTCACGTTTATGGATATGATCCATGGCTGTGCCATTAAAAATCGGAATCTCGCCCTAATCGATGCCGCGGGCTTAATTGATCCTTCCGGGGGCCCGAGGGGAGCAAGGAGGGCTGCAGGAGTCGAAGGCAGGGGTGCGCATAATGCTATTATGTACCTGTTGTGACGCCTAATGCTCTGAGAGGGGCTCCGCCTCAACATATCCCATTAGCGCCGCTGTCAGAACCACCAGGGTTCCCAGCCGAGCGCAAACCTCAGTATTCCCCAATCTCCACTACCGGGCCCCTCCACTGCCGGATAACAATGGGCCGTTTCAAGACTGCAATTAAGAGCGACAGTTTAATTTGGCCCACTGTTTCTGCTCCGACACTTATGGATCATTCTCGTCCCCCACGCTTCGACCAGAGGAAAGGTCACCGAGTCAATATAAATATATAGGGTGCCGCGACAATCGGCTACAGGAAGTCTTCGGCACTTCTAGAATGAGGAGCACGCAACGGGATTTATTACACGGTGCTCGGCGCAACCTATCGGTTCTCCCCGGACGCTCTCTCTTGCAGCCCCGACGCCACCAGAGCGGAGCAGGAGCTTGTTGACCCTGGTAACAGGATAGGGTACGCTCAAAGCTCGCTTACACGGGCGTGGCCGGTCGGAGTCCTCTTTTGAGGGGAAGAGGAAGAATCGCGTCCTCCGGGACTACCTACTGTGTGGAGAAGTGAGACATCGCCACAGCAGTGGGCGTCGGACGACTTTATGAAGACATGAGTTCTTATTAGGGAATAAGTTACATTCCACCTGGATAGAAGAAATATTCATACCGGGAATGTTATTACCAGTTCAATTATCTTCTATTTATTACTATATATTAAATAAATTTTAAGAATTGATATGCTATTGATTGATAATTTAATAGCGAATTACATTATTAGGCCTAATGCTATAATAAAGCTTTTGCCGAAGTCAAATATAATAATTGAGTGGATGTTTGGTTGGTGTTTTGGGGCATCAGAAACCATTCCGGTTGGGAAATTCACGGAGTTTATCCGGGACTAGGGAAATCCGATTTTCCTTGGAAAAGCCGATACATCCGCACCCTCGCGCTCAAACACGGCCACTCGTACACGACCCGCAAGCCCACACACACGGACGGCCTCAATTAGAAGCCGGGCGCCCAATTAACGCTGGCAAGTAAGGGCCGAAAATCGGTCGGGCTATTTCCAAACCAGATTTGCTATTCGGAAGAGGGGAAGCACTTATAAACTGAGGGTAGCCAACAAACGGCGTTTCCGCGTTCCACCATGTTACATGAGTTCGGGGATATAAGCGGAAAGATTTGAAAATTTGTTGGCTTTCGTCGACGTAAGGGCAAAAACGAACCGTATTCCTCTCATTAGATTTACAATGTTTAATAATGAAATAGGTAATAATTTTTAACGCTGGTTCTTGGACTACGCCCTTGTTAAAAGATATTTAAGATTAAATTTATTCGTAGGTATTTTCAATCAAAATATTCCTGAAATAACTTAGTAATAATTTTAAAAATTGGTAGACTAAATGGATTCAGTTATATGCAAGCTAAAATAACTATTTTCAGATCCCGCTTATACTCGTCTATAGCGACAATAGACATTACTAAAATAACATACAATTGAAAAAATTGAATGAAATTCGAGTAGGATTCTCAATAACGTTGTCGCCTGAACACTAAGCAAGTTTAGGCAATTAACAAATGCAAAATTTTCCTATAGCAAAATTGGTACAAGAGCCACCGCTAGCAATTAGAGACGGAATTCGGTCTGATGTTTTCCGAAAATCCGGTTTATTGTTTAGAAGGGGTTGGCGGGGTGCCGGGAGGGAGGGGTGTAACTGGACACAGTGGCAGTTACATTGAAATCAGCCGGCGGTGTAATCACAGCGGCGGGTAGCGAGGCCAGGTTTGCCCAATGTAAAACTAATTAAACTGTCATCATTGGCCCCCCGCTAAAATCGCATTGCCCTTTAACAACAGTCATTGCGTTCATACACACGAGCGTTGTTCCAGTTAGATGAAATCGTAATCTGATTTCGAGTGTTGGCTAATCGTCGGGGTCGCACTCTACAGGTCGCAATCCTCTTTCATTCTTTCGTAATTATCAATCCGTTTTTCAGTTTTATCTCGCATTTTTATTGTTTCCACCCGACAAATTTGGTCACGATATTAAAAACCGCGGGTCGTCAATACGGAAACTCATTCGAGTGTTCGTCGTAATTAGGAAATATCATGAACAGACAGCGATCTTACCGGAAGGTAAATGATTTAAAATCATTTCAATTATGGTCATTACCTAATTTGGAGCTTTTTTAAATTTAGTGTATCTTTAATTGTAGTATTGCTGCTCAGAATGTATACACAGGTAAACATTTTAACGTTGAATAATTTTTAATTATGTCATGTTACATATTTTGAGTTGAAAATGTATCAGTTTCGTGTGCATACATCATTTTATAAGGGTACAATGTAAGCTTTTCGTATGCTTGTGAACGTAGAAATGTTAATATTTTACAAATTGATTTATTTTAACCGCGAGTATTTTGGACGATAAATGATGAATTTTAAATCTTTCTCTATATTGCTGTGGAATAGGAGAGATTCTCTGAAAACTCCTGCCGACATTCTCATTATTGTCCCAATGCGGAATACCGTACGTGAGTTCGTCTTAATACGGCTAATGAGTATGTAGATACACTGAGCGTGGGGAGTCGGTTGGTAACAGGGCTGTATCGGGTATGTCCAGACAGCGTGGATGTATCGATTTGAATTCAATATGTGCGTTTCCCCGGTCGTTTCGCTACTCGCTAACGTTCGTGACTATTGAGCGGTGGGAAACTCTCTCAGCGCTCATCTATGCAGGAGTGTATACCTCCTGCTATACCTCGCCCTCACACCCAGCGCCGCCCTCCAATGCGAGCGTGTCTACGCCAAGACGGCGTCTCCGACATCTTATTATTTGAACATCGGATGAGTCACGTTCACGGAGGTAAAACCCCGCATCGGCAAATAATTGCGATCCTCGGGGTTGGTACGGATTTATGGGAAGGGCGGCGGCCCTCCGTCAAGAACAGAGTTCAATCTACCAAAAAATCGGCTTTCGTCTGCGTGAATATTCCGTTTATTGTTATTATATTATTTATTCGTGAATTTACGGATATCATTTATATTACAAGTGTATCGACAGATATTTCTTATTGCGCATTAAACACTGCAACTATTGGACTTACAGGTCATGTGTATAACATAATTTACTAATATCTAAGAAATTTACTTTCGTTCTAGCCATGTTCACATTTCGATGCAAGAATAATCTTGTTGATTTGTAAAATAATCAAAAAGAAATAAAGTAGTATCAGCGGCAATATTTGGGGACCTATGAGGTGTGTAATTAATAAATTTAGCTTCTTGAGTCAAAAATTAAAATATTGGGCAATATATTAGTTCGGCCCAGAGACATTCATTTTTTACACTCGGGCATAGAGTTTTTAATCACGTACCGTTTCGGGGTGGTATATTTGTCGGAGGGTTTTCTCCTCTCCCCGTAAGAAGTTGAAATGTGCGGAGGGAGAATGTTGGGAGGGGTCTGTATTGGGGCTCCCGACTGGAGGCCGGTGAGGGGATCACGTAGCGCGGGCCCCGTTTCCGTCGGTGGCCAAATCGCTGTTTGAATTGTCGCTCGGAGAGCAGAAATCAGCCGAGCAAACTTTCCGATTTCCTCTCAGCCCGCGAGCCCCGTATTATTTCTTTTCTGCGCTCCCAGCCAGCTCCCCTTCCCCTTGAAATGTAAATTTTCAACTCGAAGCGAAACGGTTCCATCTCCGGGACGTGACTGCGAATTTCTGAGCTGCAAATCATCGTTTCCTCTAGCGCCGATTCATTGCAACGCGACTGTTTCAAAGCATTCGAAGTGTTTGCAACAGAAGTGCTTCAGAATTATTGCACGGACTAATAAATTTGAAAACAGTTTGATAATTAGAAATGTATGTGGTAGGTCTGTAAATCATTATTTTTCTACATCCCTGTGAACATTTTCTTTTCGTTCCTATCCCAGAAGTAATATACGTAGGAATTACATAGGAAATCCACCCTCGAAACATTAAAAACGACTTTATCATGATGAAATAAAATTAATTTCAAGCATCTATATCTCAGAAGGGCTTTTAGAAAGCAATTAATGACGGGCGGAGTAAACAAACCGTTTATTAGTTTTTTAACTATATTTAGACACCGCTTTGAACTCAATCCGAGAACGTCGATTTGATTTAATTCTTTCAGTTTTTCATTTCGAGGCCGAAAGTTGTGTTTGTCTGATTTGCGTTCACCTTACTGTCAATGTTATTGAGGCCACATTTCAAAAGTCGTGGGCTGGTCGGGTCGCGGGCCCTGCCATCTGTTCCGAATGGATTTCTGAATTACGATGCATTAAAATAAATCCGGCGTGGCCCGCTCCCCTCCCTTCTACCGCCGCCCCCATAAACCAGGTTTACGGGTCCGCAATCATTTCTCTGACAAAATCGAGGCCAAAATACCAGTCCCGTCTCTCCCGGGCGCACTTTAAACGCTGACACCACACCGGAAATTAATAATGGATATTTAGGGACTAGTGAGAATAATCAGGAGAAGTACGGAAGCGCTCCCGGTAATTGCGATTCACAAAAACGGGCAGATTCGGAGAGAGAGAGAGAGTGAGGGAAAGAGACAGGGTGAGAAAGAGGAGTCATTCACCAAAAGTGTAGTGAAATTAATTTGAAAGTATACATGAATATCAATATTTCGGCAATTGTACTAAACCGGACGAAGACAACAATTGAAAAATATTGAACACGTTTCTTTAAAATTGAAGATAGAACAATATTCAATTAGGATTTCATACAATTTTAATTCAAATAATTTCATCAAAAAAATATCATACTCATAAAAATTAAGTCATATTATAATTTTGATACGTTTTATAATGATTTTGACATAAGTATAAACCTACTCTATTTAATAAAATAAATATAATGTATTATTTGAGTTCATTTCCGAATTATTCGTTGTTTCTTCTATGCGTCGTTCATTACTTACAAAAAAAAAATAAATTTGAACAAGTAATAAGTGAACTAAGTTATAAGGGAAGACAATTATTAATGAAGGCATGTCGGGAATTGATGACCTAATTGTCAAAAATAGATGCTAGTTTGATAATCAGGTTTCAAGTTGGTTGGGAGAAGTGTCAGGGCCCGGTCATTAGGACGGATCTGAGATTGACTTCTGCCGAAAACTTTCCCTCTCGCCCGCTATCATTTTCAACTTGGATTGAACGCTCTACCGGTTTCCTTGGTAATTCGTTTTCCCCGGTTCGCCCCGATTTCCTTCCGCCTTTCTATCTACGTAAACTACACAGCAGTCAGACGTCTGTCACTACTACTTAATTAGTTGTGAGTCATATATTGTGAGAATCATTTGATTTCTCAGTTCAAATTGAAAGTGCTTATTTTCAGCTCTTGCAATTTAAGCGAAAATATACATGTCCTCAAAATATAGCAGCAGACAGTAGTTATGATTCTCTAAAATATAAGCATATAATGTTTTCGCATATCATTTTGAACGAATATTTGATGACCCATTAAAATTTTAACTGGTCCCGCTTGGGACAGCTTCATCGCATTTCTATTCTGGATAAGTGAAGACCACGGTCCTTATTTTTAAAAGGATAAACGTACACACCGTATGGCAGCCTCCTAACCTGTTAAAACCTTTCCTGAGGCGTCACCCTTTCCCAGCTATTGACAAGGGGTTTTGGACGGAACTGTAAAGTGAGTATAAAACGTTTTCTCGGTAGAATTTCCTCGAGCTCCACTTCATTGGCATTCGAAATGGATCGACTTTCGATATTCATCTGCGAATGGCATCTTGGCCCTATAAGGGAGGTTTATTTTGTAAGAGCAGCTTAATTTAATCGATTGTTAACGAAAATCGTGTTTGAATCCTCACTCACATTCCATAAGGGATACGTTATTTCCTATTCTTTATCGGTTGTCAATTTTTTAAAATACCATCAGTAGTCATAGAGTAGAGAGACCCCATAAGGATCAAAAATGCATTACTGTAAATGTCGAGCAACCAAAAAACGCTTTAGGAAAAGTCTAAGCCAGAGCGGAGATAGGACATCACAAGAATCATGGTTTCACATCTGATCGATATATGCGATATCGGTTCTGAATTCCGTATGAACATAAAAAGTGGTATCTTAATTGAAGATATTTACATATTAAGGGTAGGTTTTTTCAAGCACACAGAAGATAAGTTGTATAACCCCGCTCTTCGTTTATCTGGTTTCGTTAAGCCCTCTTGGCCAAAAATAATTCAGGTGAAAATCCCGATAAGGCCGGCCCAATTTAATACAGAGGCAAGATATTCATTGTGCTCTTTCTTTTTCGTGTTTTGTGATTCTACACTCAACGCTGTCTTTAGCTGGGAGGACCTCACGCACGTTTTGCTAATTTTTTCGTTCGAAAAACCCCCACCTCGTCGCTCTCTCTCTCTCTCTCTCTCTCTCTCTCTCTCTCGCGTTATTTTCTGGGCGTCCTTCAACGAGAAATGGAAAGAAGAGATGTGCGGTTAATAAATTCGCGCAGGAGGCGGTGAGGAAAAGGGGCGGACGTTAGAAGACGAAATTCGCCGATTGGTCGTGGAGCACAACATTTACTCTTTTGTTTCGTTTGTTATTTCCAGAGTATAATAAAAAGGAATAAAAAAAAAAGAAGAAATTCACCCCTTCGCGTCGTCCTCTTTTCTGTGCCAATTTTATTTTCGAGACCGTCCACCCCTCACAACCACCCCCCTCCGACGCCACTATTTTACCCGTTCTTCCAGTGATCTCGTTTGCCTTCAGATGAGGACATCTCTGGATGTTAAATTTATTCTGCCTCCATTTTATAAAGTAACGAAGTGAACTGAACCGTAGAAAGGCGTGCTTCAGAATGTTATGTACATGAAATTTGTCAGTCTAACGAGGGAATTTATAAATCCAAGTACTTAAAATTCTGTTTGAAATTACAGTTATAAAAGTGCCGCTTCATTAAATTTATTTTAAATTGTGTTAATATGAATTTCCCAAAAATTTGTTCCATGGCGCATAACCAATAAAGTCTTGGATGTTACGAATTCATAGTTAAATTTAATAAATATCATTTTAAGAAATTATATTAACGCATTGGATACAACGTAAATACCTTAAAAAAAGAAATAATTTTAATGGTATAAGGGTAATCTTTTTCACATTAGTATTATATAACCGTTTGGACCGTAGATATTTGAGAATTTTTTATATTAACAGTTACACTATTTTATAACAAAGAATATAAGATCAGGAATTCTTTCCCTGATCAAAACTTCAAAAACCCCTTCAAAAAACTTCAGGCTTGTTTCTTTTAATAACAGAAACTTACTAACTGGATGTGATCCAATTGCAGTTAATAAATATTGTCTCTTTTCTCCTTATTCACTATTTGTATAATTCCCATCTATTGTGCCCGCTGAATACTCTCTGAATAATCATAAAGGAAAACATTGCTTCTACCGCCATAAATTTCGATAGTAATCTCCCAGCGGAAGCCTGAAATACTGTAAACGAATATATCACTGTTTGAACACAATTAGTTATTCTAAGTTAAAGATGCCGGGTCACCGTAAATGCATATCTCATTTGTATTTTATGTAATTGCAGTAATATATTTGCTTTTAACACTTTCGGAATGGCTGCTTTATACAATTGAAAATTAGTTGTGTTAATAGTTATTACTATACTCGCGTATCCCAAATAGGTACATTTAATAGTATCATCATTCCTCAACGTATGAAGCCGTACAAACCTGATGTAACACTGACGAATGTCGAACCACAGAATCATTGAATTATTATGTGAAAAGAAAATTCAAGTCGGAACGGAAAAGTTCCAGAGGTGCAATCACTACTTGAACCGTTTATATTTATTTCTTCTTCTCCTCCCAGGGTTTTTTTTCTTGAACGGAATCTCAGCCAAGAAATAAAGCCTCCAAGGCTAATAAACGTCGAATGTTCAATTAATTGTCGGTCGGTCGGGTTACTACCACCACCCCCGCACCCTCCATAACCGAGAAGGGGGCCGAGAATGAAATCTCGGCCTCCAGGCATAAATCATCCCCCGCTTCAAGATTTATTGTGGCGCAACATTTTTTTTTCTCACGCTCTCCCTCTCCTTCGCCCGCTCATTCTCCCCGGTCCATTCTCTCTATCTCGCTCAGCCAAACTTTGCTCTTAGGGTTGCCTGTTGTCGTGAGGGTGTGGGGAGGGGGTTGAAGTAGCGCCGAAAAGGATAATAATTCTACGTCAGAGGAAGGGGATGGGGGAGGGGGTAGGGCAACGCTGACCCTGTTTAGGCCTCGTTCCCTGCCCCCAACATTATGAATTATTCGAACTCAAATACCCGCCCCGCCCCCGCCAACCGTCCTACATTAATTTTCTCATCCATCCAGTATATATTACCTAACATCCATTATAATGAGATTTGGTGTTCCCTATTATGCTATCGACCCAAACGTTATTGATAATTTAAGATACAAAGCAATTTTCAGAAACGCGCCTTATAGTTGAACAAATTGAGTATACATAAGGGGATGGCGGCTTCGCTCCATAATTTTACAAAATTTAATGAGTGTGAGTATATACATTTTCGTCCTTTAGTCAACAAGTAAGAATTATTTGGAATCGCAGAATCCAATTACAAGTTATTGGATGTTAAGTCTACATCTAGTTTTCACCCATATACACATAAATTAAATTTTGTGCCAATTCATTTCTTTATATTGAAAATGATGTATATTTTTCACTATGGTACGTCTATTTTCTTCCGTCCCTGCAACCCCTTCTGAATCGGAAAATCTAATTTTCTTCCCCCCGCACCGACACCACACAACACACCGACTTCTCCGCCGGAGCCATGTTTTCCTTTTATTAATATACCGTATATAGGGTGAAAAATATTTCTGGGTGAGAAAATAATTTGTAAGGGCGACCGGTTGTGCGGAGGACGAGGAAGGTTTTCGCCAATCATAATTCGAGCGGCGGGAAGAATGAGAAAAAATAACGCGTAGTAAGTTTCGTCTGTTGTTCTTCTCGGAATGTGCCGGAGAGGGTTGAAAATAATTAATGGCCGAGATATTTCTTGGCAGTTTTGTGCCCTGGGCTTAGAGTCTCGTGACGTGTGCCGCCGCTATAAATGTACGTGGGCTGGATTTATACCGCGTACCAACTTCATTAGAGAAGCCCAGAGACCACCCGTATTTCCACCGTGGGCCGGAAATCAAAATCCCTTCTTCGGGTTCTATCTGCCCTATTCCAGACCTTTAGAAGTATTTCTAAGAAGGAAAATAGTTCACGCGCAAAAAAAAAGCTAGAATTATAGATACAAGCGGCTTTATCAGGTCTTTTATACAAAAATTAATCCTCGATGTTTTGTTCGTCCAATTCGAATTTGAGATGAATTGATAAAATGTTGATCTTGTACTAACCACCATGTATTTTCAACATCTAACGTGCTGGTACAACTTCCAATACAGGCATAAAAAATGTGTTCCTCTTATTGTGTACCTGTATTTGTACTTGTTTCCCCGGCGAATACCAAATACCCATAGCACGAAAATTATTGATTCATGTTATAACGAAACTGTATCCTATCTTCGTCGTCCTGCCTTCTCGCCTTCCTTTTTACTTTAAACGATTCCCCCGTAATTGCCACAAAATGTAAATTTAATTGAATAATTTTCCACTCTCACCAAATTACACCGGACTACATTATGAGGGAGCAAAATTAAGGTACCTCGCTCATTCATTGTGCCACTGTTAATCGGGAGTCGAATTATCGATTTCGGAAGGTCCGATTAATTGAATTCGCGGAGAGACGGTGAAGGGCCCTTGGCGTTAATTTGAATAAGGCGTTTAACAGTTCGTGCTGGCTGTTGGGGGTTGGCTGAATGGGCGGGCGGGGGAGGGGTCTCGATGACGACGGGACAGCCCCTAAGTTGGGAGTGAAGTTGCGACTGTGGACTTAACCGGCAGGTATGAAGGCGGGGGTGGTTGGCGAGGACTTAAACGCGCCCCAATTACCGTCCCCGGATCACAGAATAATACATAAACTGTTTCTGAGAGTGGGCCTGAATTCGACTCCGAGTTTAGAGGGCTCTGAGTCCGCCTAGATTTTGCTTTATTACCATTTACCTTTGCCAGTCACCGCTACAACCATAACTAGAGAACTACTGGTGAAAGTTGCGACTCTTAGAGCTATTCCCGGCTAAAGTCCTGACAACTCGGACCATCAAATACTGCTTACTGTGTAAGTTATTAAAATCCTAAATACCTCACACAACTAATCTGTTCAAAATATATTGAAGTATATTTACTTATGTCACTATTGCTTCTAACATGTCTTTAATTATTGGTTCCAAGAAATGAATAGTTCTATTGCACGTATATGACCTTCAAGCAATAGATTTTTAATTCGAAACATTGCCCTAAGTTGTAGTTTTAATATTTCCCAGTATTGTTCCTAGTAGTAGGTCTTGACTGTTATCACCATTGATGTATGACTGTCGCAAACAAAGCTTCCGCCCATTTATATTTTCTTTTATTGTCTATAAAATATCTCCTGACCGTATAACAAGATTTCAGTGTTCAAGTTATTAAACTACAGACTGTATAGTAGCATTCGCTCCAGCATTAAACTGCCATGTGGTGCTCTATAGCCCCGGTTTTGGGCTTTTGGGTTGGCGCCCTTCGCAGGTTAAATTTAACAGTGGCCCATTTCAGTTTAATGGGAACACCGCCGCCGCGAAGGAACCGCCGGGGCGTGTGACCGCAGAGTGGGAGGCATGCCTAAGAATTTCACAATTAGGTCTCGTCAGACAGGAGATTTGTGCTGGAATATGCTAAGCCGAGGGGGTCCCTCCCACCATGGCGATCCCGCAGTAATGAAATTATAAACGCGGTCGTGTTTGGGTCGTGGGGGGGATGGAGGGCATCGTAACGAGCCGGGGGATACAGCCGGGCGGTGTTGATCCCTCGTTAATCGAGGCCGTCCCGGCTTAATGAATCGGATTTTAGGGTTCGGGGATTACAGGCGGGAAATAGGGGCCAGATCAAATTTTAAAATCCGTGGGTATTTTCCTCGCCGTTTAATGTTCTGCAACACCGCGTCCGCTTTATCTAACTTTAGTTAACTTGATTTAATAACACGGAATACACCGTATCGCTTAAGAGGATCTAACGTTTTTCACTAATTTATAAGGCCAACTAAAACGAGTCCTCTCGGATGAGCATTAAAGAAGACTTCAGAATGGGAAAATATTCGTTCGAAAAAGAGGTAGGGAATATATTCTTTTCCGGTGTTTTACTAGACAGATTTTCGGCAAAACATCACTCCCTCAGAAATCGGCAATTCAGTTGGAATCTGTCATTTATGTATAACACAATTCTAATATGGCTAGCAAACAATTTTACCGATAGTCCATAGGAGCTGTCACCTACTGAAACAGAAACATGTTTCAAGGGTTCAGACGATGTTATAAAGGACTGTGAGTTTTTCGATTTATTTAAATAGTAAGTCGCGAAAACCTGCTGGCAAATGCTAGGTGCATATATCATTTCCGAGAGAAAATAGGCAATTACCGACCTACGTATCCAATTGACAACTGACAGAATTGGGTACCTACTGTGATATTAGCAAATGGACAATTCCTTTCACAGGAGACCTTGTTCATTAATGAAATTATAATTGTTTACAACGTAGCCTGGTCGATGGCGACGAGCGACCGCAATTCGGTTTACCTGTCGGAGGTTGCTCGTTTATCCCGGCCCTCCAATCGGTCCGCTTCCGAATTGGGGCCCTGGGGCTTCGCTAATGAATAGGGCTAGCTGGATTCGACCGGCGCCTACAATTCCACATACGCCCCTTCCAACAAACAAAGCTGAGGGGGCGCTATTTTGGATATACGAAAATCGGTTTTTATCGGAATGGAAAAATGGCAGGCTTGGATATAAACGTACATTTGTATCGGGTTGACGAGCAACGCTGCAATTAGTAGCGAGGGCATATTTGCATGGGCATACCGCGGTAAAGAATGTGAGATAACTCATGTACACTCTTTCAAGATGGAGTTCGATATCGTTGACAGGGGGGGGCGGGGTGCTATTTCTATGGTAGCGGACCTCACATTAGGGTTGTGAATGGTTAGCGGACGAGCGGAATCCCCTCCATTATTAGATTTATCCCGGGCTTCGCCTGTGAGGAAAAGATTTTCGAGGAGGGTCTTCCCCCTCCCTCCCTCCCTCCTCCTCCTTCCTACCCTCCCTCCCTCCTCCTTCCCACCCTCGCTTGGCTCGGCCCGGATTCAAAGTGCCACTTAGAGCCGGCATCACTGAAACCTTTTAACAGGTTTGTCGCTCCGCTGAATTTTTTGCTTTTCCGACGAAAGAGATTTTCTCCGGATTCGATAAATCCGATAGTATTAGACTGCGGCCGCCTTACACCCGAGTGTGGACTGTTTTTTGGATGTTGGAATATCTCAGCCGGCGCTCTTATATCTTATGGCACCGGAAAAATGAATACGGGCATGATTTTTATGTTTTAGTTTCATATCGATATATTCTGTATTAAACTAAGAAACAATTGCGAAGTAAACTTTCATCATTTAACTGTGGACAGTGTTAAAACATATAACAGGATTATTTATTGACACCCTCTAATTTCTCTTGACAGATGATATTGAGAAGTCGAAAACTGCCTTCGAGTTACTTACTCAACAGTTATTTAAAAGAAGAATATTGTGATATCTTTTAAACCTTCTAATTTATAAGTCATAAATGTTTTATGATCATTTTTTAAGCCCGATGCTTTAATGTTTCACCAAGCCGTTAACACGATTGTACCGGCTAGTATAACACGATCTAATTACCCCTCTACATCTCAGACCGTCATAATGGTTATTCCTAGATATTCAAGTGTCGTCCTATCAAGAAGAGCAATGATGGACACGAAATACTAGTTTAAATATGTTTACAAATAATTGTATCTAAAACAGATCTAAAAAAATAAATTCCCACTCCCCCCTTCATGTTGGGTTTTTGGATGGGCGAAGCACTCTCTGTGAGTTTCTATATTTAAATTACACTCAAGCCCGGTGCCAGATTGTTGCAGAAATACAATGTTATTAACGTGAATGTGGGCCTCCGCTCTCGCTAGAAAATGTATTAAGAGGAGAGTGAACGAGTGCCAATCCTGCTAAACGGGCAGCGAATTTACAGCAGACAGTTTTCAGCGCCCCTCCTTCAGCTGGCAGCGGCTGAAGAATCGGGGACGCTTAAGGTCGCCGCCGTCAGTTACCTTGGCCAAGATTTAGGGGGGACCGGCCGTGTTGGGAATTCTTAAATTTACGCTCCGTACGCTCGCCTTGACGGCTACAAAGTGTCCGGCTCCGATCATTATTCGTCATCGGGCAGCTCGCTGCCCCATCCGTCTTTTAAGAGGGATTGTAAGAGGGAACGCCTCTTACAAATCTAATTCATCCCCCGTTGTCACAAACCGGCACTGATACAGTCCGTTATGTACCTGAACCCCCACTATACGTATTTACTAGATTATTTCTACATTCCTACTAAAATTCTCTTATCCATATTTGACGCACTGTATTAGGGTCGGAAATCTTCAAAGTTTTCAAAGATATTTGGTCTACATGTAAATTAACCAACCTGTATTTAATAGCTCAAGTACTGGCTTCAACCTCCGCTTCAGTTGTTTTCAACAAATACAGACATCGGAGTTCCGACAACCGTAAAATTATTCATAGATTACAAAAGAGTATAGACAAATTAAAATGAATTAGATAAAAATATCAGGTTATTGTGAGATCCGGTGTATAATGCAAAGATATTTGTTTAAATCCATTGATTTTTTTTCTTTCGAAGTATCAATAATACACAGTTTATCAAACTGGTATGAATTTACTACTAAACAATGACTTCAGAAACGTTTCACATTTAAATAAAATGTTAGGAGTACAACTCTGAACTATAAATTGTCCGTCTGCACGGACAATAAAATATTCATTTCCCGAAGCATCCTATCCGTATACGAGTCCCGTGTTTTATCAAGCTCGAGAATAGTTAACGAAACGGTGAATGAATTAGCGGAAAATTTTATTGGTTTTTATTCCGTGTTTGGGAATTGTGAAAGTGTTGGGTAACGGATTGAATTCAGAACACGCCTCAATTTAGGAACTTAAGCGGGGCAGAGTGCCCGACGGGATGGTTGTAGGGGCGGGGTGCGGTGTTGGCGGTGGCTTTGAATTATTCAAAATCGGACGATTCCAATTAGCGGCCGGGTGGTTGGGGCGGTGGGGGGGCGGTAGGCGGTACCCCGGAATTAACAACAGCCGAATCCCAGTACAAAAAGGCCCCAAAAAATACAACTCTGAGATATTGCCCTCGCCGCTGTGCGAAATGCTGTGCTTCACAACTGCTCCCGGAGAGTCCGGTCGAGTTCTCTCTCTATCTCTCCTCTCTCCTCCCTACCCCCCTCTCTCTCTCACTCCCTCCCTCTCTCATCCGCGGGCCTGTTCAGAATGGCCCAAATAAAATGAATTTGAATGTGCGTTTGAATTGAATTTGACTGCGGAGGGCTCCTTGGACGGCGGGGAAATTGGTGTCCCGTGTGAGCAGTCGTTCCGGTAGTAAAAGCTAACTGAGCTGTTTTCTATTCGGGGAGTGTTCGAATGTCTGTACTTGCACGAGATACGATGAGACCCTACGGTAGGTTCTGGACATTTTTAACTGAAACAACTATCACTCGTTTGCAAATTCCCAATATACTGAATGTAATTGTCTGTTGATACAATACATATCGTTTATTGATAGACTGTTAAAATAAAATATTTCCATATAGCGCTTATAGATTGTAAGTCGTACTTTTAGGAAATTTACATATACTAGAAATAATCTTTTCATCTCAAATTTATAGAAACTCGTTTAATAAATGTAGACAGAAGTCTTTAGTTTTACATTATTTATTCCAATAATTTGACAATATACCTGTACGTGGACATGGTTTCATTATTTAAATTATTGGTAGTTTGCATTTGATCTTTATGAAGTTTAATTATCGATCTATTTTTCTTTTTAATGTTTGATCAGACCACTATAAATCTTGCATTTTTAAACTAATAGATTGGTGCGATGTTCGACTGAAATATATAACTGTATTTCCTGATATAACATAATTATTTATAACTGAATACAAATACTTAGTCCAAATATGTGACTAAGGAGATGATGTCCACCGCACCCCACTTTCAACAACAACCCTGACAGGGTCAAATACCAGTGATTCCACGATAACATTGTCCGAGGTAAAGCCTTTTATTCTCGGTTGGTAAACTTACTCCAAAAGGACCTTAGAAAGCATTCGGGCGAGGACCTGACTTAGGTTATCTTTGCTGCTTCCACTCGTCCAATTCTCGATGGAGTTCGCCGTGGGGTAAAAATGCGGTTGGCATTTGATGTTTATAAAGTTTTCAACTGTCTTTCCACCACAGATGTTTTCCAAAAATGTATTTTTCCTTTTTTCTTTTCATTTTGACAAATAATACTCCAAATTGATGGACTGTAAATACATGCCGGTAAGTAATAATACATTTTTCCTACATGAGGCAAAGGAAAATGTATGTATCCGTTTAGACATATGAGGATAATAATGTTTTTTTACCCATAAATTAAGTACCAAATTAAATTGCCTGCGAATACTTATGCTTTCCGTTTAATGATATATATGTATAAAT
Organism: Lethocerus indicus; assembly: GCA_019843655.1. Classification (NCBI taxonomy): domain Eukaryota; kingdom Metazoa; phylum Arthropoda; class Insecta; order Hemiptera; family Belostomatidae; genus Lethocerus; species Lethocerus indicus. The sequence goes on along the minus strand of JACDQD010000003.1, from coordinate 25,612,411 downwards.
ACCGTGTAAAATTCGATGTTACTTTGGGAATAGTATTACATAGGATTATATCTTACGAACACAGTTTCTGTATAGTATTTGAGTATTGTTTCTCTCTCTCTTGACTTTCCACAGAATCGAGACGCCTTAGCACATAAATTAGGACTAAATTCATGAACTAAGTTATGACTTAATCTTAATGGAGTCGCAATAAAGTTGTACTCACTTCTTGCTATGTAATTAGTTTTAATTTTCGATTATTTATGCCTGGGTTTTGCCAGCTGTGAATATTCAACCTGCAATTTATGATGCGAGACAAAATCGGCCGTGTATTTTTCATAACGCTGCTGACAATTTATATCTTATATCCAACTACTTGTATTCAAAACGCTCAAATCTGTGATGTATGGAGTGTTATAGAATTTACGTATAACCTAATGGTGAAACATGTTATTTTTGTGATAAAGTTCATTCCAATTCGTCATAATGACATTGCGACAGTTATTCTGGCCTATTGCTGTACCGAGGGAACCGGAGGCTGGTTTGAACAGAAGGGTTAATTCTGTAACTATTATCCAGAACCAATTTAATGCACTCAGCTCTTGTAATGACCTCCATCCCCCACCCAACAGCCCCGGCTTTTAATGAGCGTTTGTTTTCGAATCAGCTTCCGGTCAACAGAAATTGGCCCTGAGTGGCAAGCTGTCGCATTAGGTCTCCCATCCTATAATCCTTTGCAGTCAGCTAAGTACGAATAAAACCGATGTCCCGAAACTGGATTCCACTGACAAAATCAGCTGGAAACTGTGTCACAGAAACGCAATAAGAGTAGGCCGAAAATGCCTAATACACTTTTGACGAAAAATTCTAAATCGGAAAAATTTATGATAACTTCATTGTTGCGATATTCCGTCTCCACTCCGAATTCGACTACTCAACATCATTAATAGATTAATGAGCACTTAACAAACCGTTTGTTTCCGATGCACTTCATCAACAAACATAGCATCATATATTACTAAGCGAATGCTACTGTCCAATAAAGCTGTAACCCATTTAGCATAAGATTAAATCAACGTGTGGAGGCAGAAGAAAAATGTATTCGTGTATATATATATATATATATATATATATATATATATATATATATATATATATATATATGTGTGTGTGTGTGTGTGTGTGTGTGTGTGTGTGTGTGTGTGTGTGTGAGACGATTATAGATCATATGTGTATAACTATTAATTCTGGTACTTTATTACTTTAGAAATATTCTATTACATTTTGCACGTATTCATTATAGTATTTGAATATAGAATATTAGTTATTTTACTGCAATATATCAGGCTGGAATAACATTGCAGAATTCAATTTCCAGGTTTATGTTGAGGCGGACCTTTGTGTTTTCACATAACTAGGATTAATCGCTCCCAATTATTAATTTCTCGCGACATATAAACTGTGCGCCTTCTCCCACTGAACAGTTCCTCGCGGGCCGTGCGTTAAACCTTGCCTCGGACTCGCGCTTAATGCCGGACACGTTTAACGGCGTCAATTGAAACTGTAAAGGATCGCCCGGCTATCATAAAGATCTTGTTTCTAGACACTGGGACGGTCTCTCCCATTAATTAATTTTAACGGTTCCCCCTCCCAAACTTCTTTAAGTGAGATTTACAGCCGACAATTTGCCCCGGCGTCGACTCGCAGAGATTATTTATCTCGGACGGGGGGGGGGGGACAAATAAAATGAAACGATAAAATGAAAATTCGTCGGAAGGTATTAATCATTTCCTAGGAGGCGATAAAATATACGGAAACATAATTATTTGAAAACACTTTCCGCCACCTTCACAAAACAAATCGGGATAACGGTCTTGCTGTCCCTGAAAGAAATTATCCTCCCTTCAAATTGCGATAGGAATGTTAAAACGCTAATGATTAATTAAACATTAAATGAATTATGTGTAGCTCGAAAAATCCTTCCCTTAAATATTTGGTTTTGAATGCCTACGTTTAGATTATATAAGAAGGTAACGAATTATAGAAATAATAATTTCATTCTCCAACCTGATTTCATTATATTATATTCTTCCTTCATTACCCCATATCCTCATCAACTCATTACACTTTGGAAGTAATAAACCAATTTTTTTATAAATTATTTCAACTGCGCATATCCGAATTCCGAATTACCCGGAAAGAATTGAGATAAATTAAATTAGCTTGTCGGCTGAAAGGTGTTTTTTTTCAAGGCTTTACATTTCACCGAATTAATTATTTAAACCGGGTGTTACATCGATTCAATTTACAGGAGTACTGTAATTTTTCAGCCGCTGGATTCAAAATACTCCGGCCCCGGTACATTGCCAGTAAATTGGCTTCGCTACAGAACTGATATACGTCGAAATAGGATTAAAGATTTATCTTGCCGTTCCCTACGACCGCTATTATTTCAAAATTATAGATATAAATACACAAACTAAATTTGCTCGGCGAATGCAAACTGAACGGTTGTAACAGGGTACCAATCAGTAAAACAGTGGATTTCTCTTCTATGTTGTGCCGCATAGTTATTAGTATTTCACTAATTCTATGTTTAATTCCGCCATTTTGTTTCAATATAGAACATGCGTGCAAGTTCAGAGCTACTATTTATACTGGTCGCAGAGTATTCACGTTTATTATGTTTGCTCGCGATGGCAGCAGTTGTAGCGGCGGCGGCGGTAAAGCTTTATTGCTGTCTTAAAATGATTTTAACATGTTCTGACGGAGACAAATTCTGCCAGCCAGGGTCGCATTACCGATTTCCTAGCGGTGCAATTCGTGTGAGGCGCCAGGGCCCCGGACAATTCTTCACCTCCCGGCGCGATCATAAAAGAGACAATAACCGATCGTAATGGGCTCCCCTCTCCACTAGGGGCGGTCGGAGGGGCGTAAGTAAGGCGGAGAAGTAAAAGAAGAAATAGAAGAGGGAAAACTTCTAGCGGGGAAAATTTATCGCGAGCGCGATATTATCGTTGGGGGAGGGCGGTGGGTCGCCAGTCCCCGCCCCCGCCACCGCCGACCCACCCCTCAAGAAAATTTGATGTGAACATAAAAATTATTTACGACTTCCTATCTCGTGAGTAGCCCAGGAGAAGAGGCCTCCCCCCCTTTCTACCGTGTACATCTGTTAAGCCTTGAGTGGAGATGAACATTAAGTCGAACCTCTAGTTATGAGATTGCATCGCGCTCGGGCAGGATTTCATGGGGGGATATAAATGGGGCGGGGAAGAGCTAGTTTCCCTCGATGGTCCAATTATAACACGTCCATTCAAAAGTAATTGCCTTTCTGAGTTCGTTAATAGAGGTAAAAGCATTCAGTGGGTTATCGGTATTTGCCAGGCGCGTTTTTACACAACCGACACAAATGGTCAAGTTGAATAGTTCGATGCTGTGATTAATCAAATAGAAGATCCCTTTTGAGAAGAAATCCTTCGTTTTTATTGGGCAGTGAAATACAAAGGGGAGGAAACAGAAGGAATAGGAACGGATTCTTCATGAAAAAGTCTTAATAAGACGAGAGACGTGGATAAAGAAGATTGAGTGGTACGGGGCTCAAGAATATGCAGGACTGGTTTTTATCACCCCGGATCCATTTCAGTTTACTGTTTGGATCCATAGTTTTTACACCCCTTTAACCGTTTAAAGAGTCGGTATTTACGAGCGGTCATTGTGAACCCGTAATCACATACTCCTTATCGTAGATTTGCCTTACACCAATTAAAATAATATTTTAAAATCTCCGTAATGTATGAAACTCTAATTTATTTCATAAATGAAAAGTGTATCCTTCCTGAATTCAGAATATTACAGTATTTTTACCCATAATAAGAGAAAATATTCAATTACTCCTGGCATCCATGGCCAAAATTACAATCGCAAATGCGTGAATAATAGGGGTAGGTCGAGTAGCAATGGTGCGGGGAAAGAATTAAATTTTTAAATTGCGCAGAGAAGAAAAACACGGCAAAGGGTGACCGGGGGTAAGCTCGAGAGGGAAGCTAAAGTAAGTAAAAGACCCGGGGAAAATAGGGGATGGGACCGGGAGCGGGATCTCCGTGAAGGGGACTCGAGAATCGTTTGTCAGCCCGATAGTGTAATCTCGCCCTCCTACCCTCGCCCCAACAACACTGTCTCTTCCTCCTCAGTTAAGAACAGAGTAAGTCGAGACAACTCTTTTTTTGTGACGTTTTCTTAGGTATTCTCGTGTTTCTGCCCCCCTCCGGGGAACGGGTCTGCATGTACATCACACCGCCTTTATTTAGTCCGAGAAGAGGGGAAATGGCGTCGAGTTTTATATTGAACCGTGAGGACAAGAGAAGTCGGTTGTCGTCTGCGGCTGAGAGCCGGCCAGTTACCCGCCCGAATTTCTCTTTCGCCCGACCTACGCCGGTATTATTTACGTTCATTCGACTTGCCTACGCAATTCTTCCCCTCGGAGGACACGGTTTTATTTTTAAACGAATTCTGTCACCGCGAGATTGTAGTCGGAGAGGAGTGAGGGAGGTTAGCTCATTCTCCCCTGTGACTGAGTGTGCAAACGGAGACTTAATTTGGGATTCGGGGACGGCGACAATTCAAATTCTGGAGGAAATACCCAGACTCAGAATAGATGATGGGAGGTAGAACTTGCGAAGAACATCATTATTATTGTGTGAAAAAATGAGCCTGTATGAGCGGACGAGGAAATAAGTTACGTATATATAGTTTTAAACAAGTGGATCTTCTTACGTATAATTAAATATTAATGAATTGATTTCTTAATAATGAAAAGAGTTAGTAATGACAGTGTGATATATTGTATATTAGTTCAAATATATACCAGAGGCGTAATCATACTCGGCAGGATGGTATTTTGCATGGCGATGGTGTCAGTGTACTTATTTGGAAAACTAACTCTTCCTTTCAACGCCGAAGTCAGGTCGAGAACAAATACAATAGCAGTTGTGCAAGGGTCACTTTCTGGCTGTTCCCTGAGCTCCGGTAACGGGCCTACACCAGATGGTCACTTTAAATTGAGTTTCTGGGCGAAACCTTATTCGGACTCCTACGGCCAATCGGTCCACCACTGTCAGACACCAGGGATTGCCATGAAAGCCGTTCGTAAGCTAGTTAAAATTGAATTCCAGAATTGATCCCCTGGTCGACCTTTGTATTTCGGATAACATAAGTTGAAACTACATTTATATACACTCATAACGATATACATTTTCGATTCTATTAAACGGAAAATACTATTAAATTCATATTCGTTTACATGTTATTCACAAGGGACTTGGAAGTGTTAACATTCAAAATGCACTTGATGATTACTTTCATTAATCAGAAATCTAAATCTGTTTTCATTATTACAAAAATAAAATATACATAATAATTGAATGTCCTTTCTTTGGTCAAAATTTAAAATCCTTACATTTACAAAGTTAGGAAAAATAAGAAATTTGTCTAAAATGACACATATCTTGGTATTGAATGAATTGCGATTGCGACAAATAGGATTGCGAAAATAAACCCAGAATCAGTCTTCTTATATCGGATTTAACGCCGCACACAAGGTGAAACTGGATTATTACCTCTCTCTGATTTTCTCTCATTTCGAGTTCATTTTCGGACTGGATAAATTGCAGAATAAACCGGCAATTTAGCCTCGGGTATCTCCGAATATTCCAACAACGTGGGGCGACGCCTGGCCATTTGAGGTGGGTGGGAGCGTTGGGGGGGGGACGCGGATGGGTGAAAAAAACCGAAGCTTTAATTCTAGTTGCAGCTCTGAAAAACAGAACGGCCCCACCTGTGGATTTTGCAGGCCACACACGACCGGCGAGCGGAGAATTTCAGTCCCTCACGCGCAGATAAATTGAGAAATCGTTAAGATATGAAACGCTTTCATCCGCATTTAAACCTTTGTTTTTATTCCTGTAAAAAACCTGTTATGTGGACACTAATTACAGAACAGTACAACTTATTACGATTCTGATAGCTAAAATATATAACTAAAAAATAACAATTAGAAATCATAACGAAGATTGATATTGTAGACTAGTGATAGCCCTAATCACCTTAATTTAATAAAATACATACATTTACGAAAGATGTCGGTTTTGTTACAACTTCCTACAAGTACAACACACTGTATAGCAAATATTTATTTTGCTTTTGTTCAGTAACTTTGGGAATCGTTAGAGGAAATGTAGGAGGTATATAAAGTATTCATATTTGGTACATAAAATTCGGCATAGAATCAACATTCTCCACTAGCTAATTGGAAGATTCGCCCCCACGTTTGCCCAGTAGTCTATTTTTTTAGGAGAAGTTACAAAAGAGAAATAAAGAAGAGCCTGGAATTAAGTTGGGAGCGTGGCCGTTTAAATGGAAATCGTATTTGCAAAACGGATTCGGACCCGGAATAAAAAGTTGGCCTGATGGCGAAAAGGGGAGCAAGGCTTCCGTCCAATCTTAAATGGTCGTTTAAATAACGATCTTCCCTTTTTTCGTTTCTTTTGTGAAAACGCAAATTAGATGATGAGTTTTAATTCGTTAGGAAATCCGGTTTCGTCCAATTGGGCAGCCCAGCCATGATAACAGACGAAGTTATAAGAGCTGTTATAATAAACGAAGCCCAGTTCGAGGAGATTATCCTCAATTTAAAGCATCAAGAAGCAAAATTGTTGTGAATTAAAATATAATTATTTTCCTCGGTGCCGGTGACGAACCGACGATCCAAAACCACAATTGTTGAGGGCAGTTTCTAATTATTATCGAGTTGCGGATCTCCAATTCGTAACATTACACCACATCGTGTCATTTAGAATTATAATAAAAAAGTACCCATAATATTTATATTTTATTATCATTTAATTAATAGGAAGTAATTATCTCGGCATTGCCAGAAAACAATTATATAAAGTCCACCCTCCATGCTTTTCCCGTGAACACTTTGACATATCCAGAGTGCGTTTCCTGAAATATTTTGTCATTTTCGTTCTAGGACTGAAATAATGAAGGTTGTTTACAAGCAAGAGTGAAAGTTGTAAAACGAGAACGTTTTATTTGGGGGAAATCTAATCTGAATAGCCGCGGCTAGAGGCAATCGTTAGAAACTGGGTTACAAAAAAGTAGTCATGAAATAAAAAAGTAGTCGAAAATATGGTAAAACTTCATATTATCAATTACAGAGGAATCATATGCGCGAATAGGACCTGTCTGAGAAATTTCCGTCGATCAATATCACGCAAAATATTTCACGTTGAATGAGGAACATTTTTTTCTCGTGGAGGGGTGTGAGTCAACACGGACGACAAACTGACTCCAGAGAGTCTCCAATTCCAATAAACGGGCGGCGGATTCTTTGCGCTTCAACTTTTCATAAAGTTCCCCTTAGTCAAGACAGGTGGGAAGCTCAGGGGAGGGTGGATTGAGAAAAAAAGAAGAGGAGACGGGAGCAGAGGATGGCAGATTCCTATCCTACCACCCATTCCCGACCTTGTATACGTGTCTTGTGTATTAGGCAGGCATCGCTTCCTAAACGTTCTCTCGCTCTTCTTCCCATCATCCCTCTCTCTCTCTCTCTCTCTCCCTCTCTTTCTCTCCCGCGCTCTCCTCCTTCCCACTCTACAAAGTCCCCGAGCTAAGTGGCGCCGGGGAGTCATTTCGCCACTCTGGAGACTTCAAAGCGGGACTTATAATTTGATGGACGCCTATGGCGCCAACAAAGAAAATTACGCTAATAGAACCGACTTTCCTCCTACCATCGCACACTCCGTGCTGCTTCTCGAAAAGGGCTCCGGGTAGATTGGCTAGACCCATGGCGGATGGAGCCCTCTCTGGGAGGACGCCTTTCATCAAAGTAGAACTACTGAGAGTCTTCGATCCACTTTTTCAGAAGCGTTAAAAATCGAAATTTTCAGATGGTAATTTCAAGGATGGTATTGAATTAAGTATGTTCGGGGTTTCCCGATAATTCTGAAGAACAGAAAATATATTAAGCGCTTCTGTACCTATGGCGCGTTTTTCAGTTCCTTAGTACTCGAAAATAAGTCGGTAAACTAGCTTAAATTAGAAAACTGTGGTAATGCGATGCAAATTACGAGGAGAAAAGTTTGAATCGAGTAGTCCAACTATCTTTAAATGGTTTAAACCTTTAATTACAGCTTTGAAAATTGAATTTAAAATATCACGGGGTTAAAATTAAATACCCGCAGTGTTCTTTGAAAGTTAGGTTTAAGACTTGCTTCAGGAATGATGCCTGCAATTTTGCAATCATTCATTTATTTATCATTCTTGAAAACTTGCGAATGAATTAATATGTATAATTATTTTTATTTTATTTATAACTATTGTCTATAAAATAAAACCAGCATCTATTTGAGAACTTACTGTATAGTATTCTATAAATCAGAGTTATATTCATAGATAGCAATGATGAATGCAAATTTCAAAGACGGGGCCTGAGTCCAAATTTGATTTATGGTTATTTCATGAATTTATTTTATGAATTTCATGATGAACCACTAGTGGTATCTGGAAATCGAGGGGAATCCTCGATTTGTATAATCTCGCACTGTAAATTAACAGTCTGGCTGACGATATAAATTATTACGTACTCCATTTATTGAATACAATACAAGAATGGAACTCTTAGTTGTCTGTCACAACGGAAAATATTCCCAACATTGTACTAACATTCCCATCCTCACGACTTTTCCCCACACAAACTCAACATGAGCGTGGTGATTTTTTACAGTTTAAAATCAGGAACTTGCAACCCTTCTATACTGTTCGACAACATTAAGTCCAATTCTTGGTCAAATGTCCCTGGGAGTAGAATGCTTTGTCTCAAAATAACGGGAGGAAATGGCAAAGGGGACTTCATAAAAATCAACGACCGGAAAACGATCCTTTCCTGCCTCAAGGGAAGGATATCTTTTCTTCTCCCTTTTCCTTCGGCCCAGCCCCAGCCCCAACCCTCTTAGTCGACACTCAACACTTAAATCGGTTAATCACGAACAGGATAGACGTTTCCGCCAATTAATTTGTCAGTGTATTGTTCTTTCTTTATATTTTTCCACGAAATATTAAAATCATATTCCTGGAAATGTATTACAATAAATTCTTACAAAAAGCTGTCTAATTTCACTGTGTTAATTACATTTAAATATCAGGGCTAATATTTTGTTAAAATGTGCTGAAAACCAATGTCATCTTAGAAAATTGTATTTCAGAATGTAGTAATTGACTAAATAGATATATCTGACCTATCTAGCAATCTGTCGCGCCTATAGATATAATAATTGAATAGCAGTCATTTTGCGGTTTAATTATTTCGAAATGAAACAAATAGCCAGAGGTAGGATCATTAGTAAAATATTTAAAATAATTAAAGAAGAATAAAATGACCTAATTTTTAAATGCAGTTTAATACCGAAAGCATCAAAATGCAGTATGAAAAAATATTTGTTTCCTATTAAATACTGTTATAAAAAATTAAACAAAATTATAAATACATTTCAATAAAACTTATTTGTTTTTAAGTTTTTTAATGTTTCGTTTCTCATCAGACTTCAGTTATGCGCAGGCTAGTACGATAAAATTGGTGAAAATTTTATTATTCAAATTTTGTTTTATATTTATTAGCTTTTAGCTGTGTTTCATATGGCGCTCGTGTAGATAATAATTTGTAGTACTGTATACAGAATAATCAGACAAATAGTAGTATCTTCAAACAGTACTGTTAGGCTTAAGAATTTCTATTCGATACCCGTTATTCGTCTTACAAAGAAACCCATATATAAACCAGTGAGATGTAACGATTTTTCGACAAATTGTAATGTATTTCAAAACATACATATAGAAAAATATCCATTGAATGATTCGCTCAATAATTTCAAATGCATTGCAATTTCGGGTATAACTGTATTTTTTTCATTTTCCACAACAATTGAATCAAGCAAGGGGAAGCGAAATTCCCAATTTCAACTCGACGTATCCAAATTTCTAGTTTTCCAATAAAAGAAGATAATTTTTCACTAGCTATTATTATATTTGTACCAAATCCTTGGATTGATATGTTCAATTCATTTAAGTGGCTGTATATATCTGCTAAATAGGCTAGTCTCAGAATAACCTAACCCTACTTTCTGTATGAGCTTTTGTTTGGGGCATCCCCCGCACCGCCGAGGGTACCACTGCTTTACACTGAAGGACGACTGTTCATCTTCATTCGGAGAGGAGACGGCTCGTAAAAATAATTGCCGCCGGTCGACTGGCAGAGTCGGGACGCGGATGGCGTGCAGAGGAAACTGCCCATTAACAGTTTTCCCTTGGTAGGTTTTAGAGGGCCCAGTTGTCCAGTGGGACTCCATTGCCGGGAGCCGGTCTACAGCCGCGTCGACGACGCAGGAACTTTTCGCTGGGAAGAGTATTAGTTGTGAGTGGGCCGAGAAAGCCGGCGAGAACTGTCGGCTTTTGGCGGGGTTATAAAAACCGGCGTGATCCTCTAAAAAGGGGGGCAAGAGGGCTCTCTCTTCCGGGGGGGGGACACATCACCTTGACCAAACTAACATCGGGTAACCGTATGAAATTAAGTGAATTACTACTTAGCTTCTCTCAGATAACTGACAAACTTAGTTTCATCCTCCGCTGCACTCTCTCTCCCTTTGCCCTGAAGTGTTGAAAATAACGCGATAGTTGGAAACCTCAGAAGTTTTATGCACACTTGTGTCATTGGTGGTAGCAAACTTGATAAAACGCGTAATTTTTGGTACAATTTTTTGTATTAAGGAGTACATAAATATTTATGAATTCAATTTATATAATATTTCTCGCAGAGACATTCACCAATATAATAATTTCTTATGCTCCATTCTATTTATCATGAATCAGGACATTACGAGGACATTTTTTCTCATTCCCATCCGACTATTTTGTTTTCAGAACCAATTATCTTTTAAGTAATACCGAATATAATATTTATTAAGGCTTTTAATTACTTGCCACAACTTTGAATTGGATACAGGCTGGATTGGGTAATAATGAGGCCGCTCCCATATTTTGAGGCAATCTTAAATAATTTTTGATACTGTTTACCCTTGCGAAGTTCAGGGTGGAAGACCAATTAAGTCGGGGAGTACCCGAGGTTTAATTTGTGGCAATATTATTAGACACTCTCGTGTAAGACGAATTCCCGGTAAACTGGCGGGAGAAGTAAATCGCGATATTTAATCTATCGGTGTTCTAACTCGGCACAAAGTTCCCTAACACACTGTCCAAGTTGCTCAGAGTTGGGGCCCGGGCCCCGTATCCGAGGAATTTTAGCCTATGTGCCGGCAGTGTGTAGTTCACCCAGTGAACTATTCATGAAGCTTGCGCGCGGTCATCGAATATTCCCTTTTCTGGTAACTCACATACACACAAACACACACACACGTTGCCCAACTAAATCTGGCCATTGTTAGAATTATAGATTGAGATCAAAGCTGAAGTAACGCTCCAAACGAGAATTTTGAATACGGTCTGGGATTTCCCTGGCTCTATAAAGTTGGGGTTAGTGTTGGGGTCTTGTACAAAAGAGATTAGTACACTGAACAAAGAGACTATATATATATATATATATATATATATATATATATATAAATAAAAACTCATCCTGTTCTTATAGAATATTTCGCTATATAGCGTTATATTTTATATCTCGCCAGTTAAGTATTTTATAACGATTATTCTGGAATTTAATTTTATATTATCCCGGGGTTAATTTCATATTTAGTAACTCAATTATCTTGAACAATATGTACTGCATATATCGAAAGGGAAGTGTGAGAGGTTGAAGGCCGGCTCGAAAAGCTGTGCGAAGGGCCGGGGTTCGGTCTGAAGATATGGCCCCAATCCATATCCAACGCATATCCACTATCCCGGCAGCAGACAATGCGTTAATATTCACCTGCCGGCCCAGCCAGCCAGCCAGCCTGTAGGCTGAATATTATCAACGGAGTCATAACTCAAAAGGGGACCCCCAAGAACGGGAATGGGGGTAGTGAGTGGGAAGAGAAGTGAGAGGGGAAAATCAGAAACCGGCTTTAAACTTTACCACCTGAATATGCTTCCCCAAATAGAGCTCTTCCCCTCTTCCCGTTTTTGTGAATTTCCCGCAATGTATCGTTTAATCGAAATTAAAACACAATTGAACTTCTATTGAATTTCGGTTTTGTGCATCAAGTGACTGAAAGAACATTAATTATATGTTTTCAGTTTATCTGAATTTTATGCAAATGTTCTCGATTAATTATTACAGGTTTTAATTAAAAGAAAATTCTGTCCGCTACCAGATTTCAAAACAGTTTCCTCCCTGATGCTTTTGTTCAACATTCTATGCAGGACTCATTCATCAAATCAAATGACTATTAAATTGACATTAAATCTATTACATCTTGATAATTAATAGTAATCCTGTGTGTGTGTTTGTATACGTTACAATCTGTAATCTGTAGTTTTGAAACGACAAGTATTCGATAGATAAACCAATATGGCAATAGTTCTGCCTGCAATATTCTTAACCTCTGAAAAATGTTCGTAATTGTCATAAAAAGCCAGCCCGATACTGCTGTTAAAGTGGCCTAATAACAATATAGGAAATGGATGGTTGTAAGTGCTCCTGCGTCACAACTAAGCGTAGACGGTACTATGAAAATAGCGCCTATAACGCGCCTGATTAAAATACATTCCCAAATTCAGTTCAACTCGAAATGAGCGGTCTGGGCGTGCAGGAATCGGATTTATGTTTAAACGGAGGCGATGCTAAGCTATCGGGCGTGTGGCTAACGAGCGCGATATTGCCCGGCCTCTAGGAGTTGCCTGGGACCGAATGGGAGGGGCCTCATTCTGGACGGGATTAATTTTACCCTCGGTGCGACCCGCCCTGCAAACTAGAATTCTCAACATTCTGAAACTTACATCGTAGCCCATTAGGACTCTGTAACTACTTTAGTGTTATGAAACAGAAAATGTCATATTTATCCTCCAATCGAAGTAAAATTAACTTTTATTAACTTTCTATCAGGCAATAATACGTTTATTGTTTTAATATCGACGAAGGACGCAATATTTTTTCTTCTGTCATAATAATACGGAAATTGGCATAATTTATGTTTAAATTAATTCTTAAATAATATTTTAATGGCCTCCCTTCGCTTGCTAAAAGTCTGTTAGTAATAAACTGAGATTATTTTTTCCCTGTACGTGTAATCATTTCTTCATAAAATGTCGCTCGTAGATCAAGAAGGACGGAATACAATTTTAATTAATTTCAACATATTAGTTTGAATTATATGGAGCCGGATGTCGGACACGGGTAGTGGATTAGTCCCGGGCGATATCAGAGCCCGGTAAAATTAGAAGGAGTTCTCTTGAGAGAATTCAGAGGGGATTAATTGGAAGGGGATGGGACTGTGCTTACCGCAGGAAAGGAGCCTGACTGTGGGCCCACTCTAACTTCCATCACCCCCGGCTCACTCTGTAATTAAGTCCTTATTTAAAACCGATCTCGGCACCTGCGGCGCATCTCAATGGAACAACCCCACTGTTTGAACCGGTCACGGGAATCGAGTTAGATAAATCATGGCGCGGTGTCACAGTCATTGCGATGTAGTATAATATATACCACAAACATGACTGAATTCGGGCTAAGTATATTACTTCTTACTTACGAACCCAGAGAACGTTAATTCCCAGGAAAAGTCATACCCATACAGCTTTAAGTTGTTCATATAATATTGATCGTAATAATTACAATCTGACAAATCAAATAAAAGTAAAGAAAATACCCCATTGAACCGCCTGTTACTTATTTTTCTTTTCGGTATGAACGCACAAACGTTATATAACGATTGAAAGTAGTCTGAATGTCTCCCAATATGCAACCAAATAGCGAGTGCATATTTAATTATTTTAATCCTTAGCAATCATTTGACTTAATAAGGATTCCATACACTTTTACTGCATTCATTGAACAATTCGAATAATGCCCCCAGAATAAACAAAATAAAACGGGGTCTACTGATACTTAACCAGCACAACAGTTCTGTGTTGCGGGTTAGTATTACAGGGGCAACTCATCAGAGTTTATAATTATAATAATTATCATTTTTAGATATTTTAGATAGTATCGTTAATATTATATTGTTATATTTGAATTTTCAACGATTGAATAGTTGCCAATTATGATACAGAACATGGCAATTTAAATGTCACAGTAGATGAGTACATTTCGTAGCTGTGTACCCCATGCTAGTGGACCAGAAAGTGAAATATTAATGCACAAAATCACTTTAAAAGTGATATATGAACGGAAAAATGTGGGAATGATGTTTCATCGTCATTTAAATTGGACTGTATTCCTGTGGGTTATGTGGAACTGAATCATTTTCGGATTAAAGAAATTTATATAATATTGTTATTACAGGCACTTCTTGGTTTTGTTATGTACGATTTATATATTTTTAATTTCTCGCTGATCTTATATATTCTGTTCGAATTTCTGAGTGGGTTCCTTCGGTTGATTACCTTGGGGAGACTGTAACCGTGATCGCATTCGATCCTGTAAGTGTAGAGAGGATCTTGAACCGAACAAAGGTTGTTGAGGCGGGTGGGCGGGATTACGTGCCGGGAGTGCGTTAGGCGAACCGGCGAGAGAAATTAAATGCGGTGCGTGGTCGGGTATAACGGATGAGGGTAGTTATGAAGGGGCTCCTGCAAAGGGGACGGCGGCCCCAAACACAGTCTCAGATTAAAACCCCTTTATGCCAGCATCCCTCGACCGGTCGACCTACCGTTATGTGTCAACAAATCTGGCCAACCATCTACCAGATTTCGGAATAATTTATAGGTAGTAAATGTAATGATATCTCCCATCACTCACTCCAAACGCTCACTGATGCCAACCAGAAGAGATGATGAACTAACAAAAAAAACTGTCACTCTATATAGGGATAACTTATTGTAGAAATATCCAAATTTTGTCCAATAAATTTAGAATATTATATTTAGAAACCATAAATTAAAACTTCGGTGTAGCAGAACACACTCAACACCTTAGCAGATTATTATAAGGTGGAATCATTTTATGCCTTGTTTGTTGGATAAAATTGGTTATTAAGGAGACGGGCCAGTAGAATGTCAGTGTCAAACGACAACTGATAATGTAACTTGTTAGTACCGAAAGGCCGTTTATTATATATCATTCTTATCATTATAAATGTTACTGTATAATACGTTTCCGTCATTTATTATATTGTTGCCCTCGTGCGTGTATGTATACACTCCTACTTCCGACTGTAGGAGATGCACATATATAACGAGGGAAGGTTCCGGGAAAAAATAATTGATTCGGAATTCCATAATACCTGGTTATTGAGGTCCGCTATAGCTTATTCGGAAGGTAGCAGGACTCGTGTATTAAACGAGAGGGACTCCAGTATACTCATACAAATTTATATTCAGGTTTTTAAATAAATACATCTAAAAATATTAATTTTACGAGGTATAATTTTAAGTATTAAGAATTTGAAGTAAATTCGCTGTTAAAAAAAATGAAAATGAATTGTCATTCACTTCAATTCAATTGTCATTTTGTTTTTTGTTTTTTTGAAATTTAATTGTAAAAATTTGTACAAAAATACAAACGCGATATTGTGCAATATCCGGTTCTCCTATCCACTATTTCGACAAATAAATGATATTACGCGCATTATTCCTGGCATTAACGAATGTACGTCAAACTATAACTGTTAATGTATAATTATTTATTTATAATTTCATAGTCGCGTGACCGTCCAAAAATGAATAAATCACATCAGTCGCGTAATCCTCTGGTCTTAAGTTCAGTTAATGCTAGGCCTGGCTAGAATACATTTTGAAGCTGTCACGCCCAAACCCTTTTATAAGTTATTCCTTCAGAAAGGCACAAAATTTCTGGGCCCGGTCGAGGCACCGGGTAGAGGGAGCTTTTACAAATTTTATGTTAGGCGGGGGCTGAGCTCTACGGAATATTTTTAATTACTCATCTCCTTCGAAACTCCAGAATCAAACGACTTCAAAAGTCGATTATGAAAAGAGTGGCCGGGGAGTATACAAAGATAAACGGAAGTTCAATTTATTTAGTTAATTATCTTGTCAAAAGTTTATATTTGCTTTACATAGAATTTGTGATATTTTAGCGGCTAGTCAGTTTTATGTTTTATTCCAACAGTTTCAATTGTATTTTCACTTTTCTTAAACACTGCTATACCTTAAATGGATATTCTGAGGTGCAACTTTCTTGTCTTTCTTGTTGCTTCGGTCCTATGCTAGGGACGATTCGATTTTCCGTTTGTAGTGCCTCTCAACTGCTGTTCAAGCGGAATAAGCCGTCCACATTGTCACTGTGCTTGGTCTTCAGATTGACTGGCTTGGACCGATGTTCCGTGCAACAACGCTGGAGAACAGCATCAATGTCCTCCGTTGCATGCGTTGAACAGGAACTGAGAGATTGGTGTAGTTTATAAAAAAGCACATAGAGGGTCGAATAAGGAGGGGGGCGGGGGCGGAGGGAGTGATGAATGAGACTGCGTGTCCAGGGTCACACCTTCAAGTCGTTTATACTGCCACGTCGCTGGCCACAACCCCCTATCACTACCAAATATATGGTGGCACCACGAAAAAACTATTTAGACCCAATATAATTAACGCAATTTAAAATTAAGGAGTCAATGATTCGCAGTTAAGACACGTAAGGGAACTGTGAAGTGTATTATAAAATAAACAATCATATTGTTCCATCAGTGATCATTTGGAAACAAATGATGGAAAAACAAGTTTTTGCAATACTTCCACAAAAATTAAAATGGGCTAATTTTAAGAAAAACAAGTTTTCCTCATTCGGTGGTTCATTAAAA
Source organism: Lethocerus indicus (assembly GCA_019843655.1). NCBI lineage: Eukaryota > Metazoa > Arthropoda > Insecta > Hemiptera > Belostomatidae > Lethocerus > Lethocerus indicus. The sequence goes on along the minus strand of JACDQD010000003.1, from coordinate 25,595,465 downwards.
CTTGTATTATTTTAAAACTTAATGTCCATCTTACCGTTTCAACTGTTTAGAGAGAGATAACTTATGTTAAGCATTGAATGTCGATTTTGGAGGTTACGATTATTTCAAAATATAATACCTTATGGTAAGAATTGATAATTAAATTAAAGGCTGTAATGATACTGCAGCAAAATGGCTAATTAAGAAATCAGTTTTTTGTGTAAACTAGAAGGAAGTATTAAAACTGTATACTAGTTCGTGTTTTGCCTTGTAGAATTCCGTATTGGTATAGGAAGAGGGTGACATAAGAAGACGGAAGTTTATATTCGTTTCTTTCAGAATTTTAAAGAAAAGGTCGTGCAGTAGCATCTGGGAAGGGGGAGAAAGCCGGATAATATTTCCCCTCAGCCGAACTGAAAGCGATAACGCTGCAAGTCACCTTTATCTGGTGCGCCGCCGAGCGGGAGCTTAAGTTTCAGCATATTTCTCTGAGTTTCTCTGAAAAAGTACACCCTCTCAGCCTCTCCCACCTATCTGCCTCTTCTTTATTTTGGATTATTGCAGATGCCAGACCCATATAATATTCTATATGGGCATTAGCATACTGATAAATTAGAAATTAACGGAAAACTGTGGCGTAAAATGCAATGTGAAAATTGATGACAAAACCAAGGTGCTTTCCTTGGTATTCCAACAATGATGCTCATCCATCAAAGTGGAATAAGATTTTCATACACTTCTCCGTATGGAAGGCCGTACATAATAATATTATTATTACAATACTACTATAGAGAATTAGTAATAGTATTGTTAGTTGCTCATTCCATTATCGACCAAAATGGAGCTCCTATACAACTATAATAATACAGGTTTCCAGTTTGTGTTTATGTTATCTCTAAGTTAACAATTTTCTAATTAACGAAGTTCCAATTGGGGTTGTATATTTTCACTGGGCTTTGGGTTCTGCGGGTTCGGTTAACGATTGTTCAAGTGTGGTCGTTAATTTCAGCGCGATTTACGTCGTCATTTACACTGCTAATAGTGATGAAATTATTATATTGAATAATTTTCTTTAGCGAAACAAATTTCCTTACCGTGTACTTTTGGAACTGGGAATTTGTTAAATATTCTATCAGTTTTACATAGTTTTTCCCTTTGCAGGTAAGAATTGGAGCCCAATCTTGATACCAGAACGAGTGAATTTGGGATATTAATTCAATGACGGAAGTTAGGTTTATTTAATATAGCCTCTAGTTGATATCTTGGTATAACATTTATTCGTTTAATTGAAACTAGTTTTAAGATTCATTAAAATTTAAAATGTAAATCTAAAAAAGTGAAATTGGAAAAAAAATTAAATGATACTACGCCCCTTTATATTATCAGCGATTTGCGTAATTGGGACGTTTTAATCGAAAAACTCTGGTAAATACAGATGACCCGAAATTCATACGTCTAGACTAATGTACTCAGCTTGTTATACGAAAACCTAGGGAATATGAGATAATAATTTATACACATTATTATTTACTAAAAGTGATATCGTTTGGAATACCTTAGGGGCCCGTTACTGGAATAACCTGTCTTTCATCACATATTTATTTCCTTTTCTTTTGGTTAGACATAATATATTTTTTTGCTAGCCTGTCGCATCGATTGGAGAACTCTGTTGGCGCAGTGCACTTCCCCGGTTGCCAGTATCAAAGACTTTATTCTGAAGGCTAAAATCCCGTTTAATCTAAGAGTTGGCCCGTATACCTGCTCCACTTTGCATCCGCGAGATAAGCCCTCTCCCCCGTTTTCGTCTACGCCTCTTCGCTTTCCTGTTATCCCCCTTTCATTTCTTGTTTTTCATCGTTGGTTTTTCTAAAAGAAAACGGTCTCCTTTAACAGGGCGCGGTGACAGTTCGGCCGTCGGGGCTGGAGTGCGAGATTTTTAATTTTCTCCCCAAATCCGGGTTCTCGATCGCGGTAAAAGCGTTCTGAGTGGACAAAGCGATAAAAACTCGCGACCGGTCCGTACAGACGCGGTGGGGACAATTCACGCCCTGTCCTCAGGAACATGCGACTGAAAGTGTTCCGATAAATAACATATTGTTACATGTGAATATTGCGTTTCATAAAACCCCCCTGAAAATTAAAGCAAATCTTTGAACGTATGAGATGACGAGATTGCTCGAATAATATATACCACTGTCTTTGAGGGATATGACCATTGTGCTTCTTGGGCGTAGTCCACCGAACCTGTGTTTGATCGGATTTCATATTATTTTTACAAATGCCTCCTCTTTTGTTTATCACTAACAGTAACAGATGTATACCGTTCATCATCATAAGCGTAGTATACACCCATCGTATAATAGCTAAAAAGAAACAAGTTGCGTACAAATCAATCCTTCTTGCGCAATCAGTTGTTACTGAATGCAAGCTTAGATTTAGCATTAAAATATAATAGCGATAAATTGCAATGAGGAAAGTTACCGGAAGAAAATTGCCTGAATCTTAATTTACGCCCTACGTCGGAAAAAGGACGGTGTTGGTTTCGGGGCTCGAGTTTCTTTTAATTTAAGTTTAACAGTTGTTTACAGTGAAAAATATCTATACGTCGCATTCATTTCTTTAAAATGAATGGGGCAGTGTTTCATATATGCGTGTATAAACAGGGAGGTGATATCTTCGCTTATACTAGCCGGGCCGCGGCAAGAATTTACCGCCGTATTTTTGAAATGTCACATAAATCTTGAAAGAGTACGTGTTCTCCTACAAGGAATCCATTCTGCGACTTCGAGTAATAGTTTCAGATGGGGAGAAACCCGGCAGTATTCAAAAATCAAGAGTAAAGGGATTGTTAAGGGTTGATATTAACACGATTAGAATCCCGTCGTTCCTCTCTATTTTTAATTAATTGATTACTCAACTTCTAAAGGGTGAAGTAACAGGGAGAAGATAACACCGTACTTGAGCACCGTGGGCGTCGAAACCGCGGTTAAACGATGTTGGAAAAGACTGTTAGAAAAGGGGATGTAATAACCGTCTCTATTGATACAAGAGACGGTCTAGTTTTTCCTTCGGCGTCTCGGTTTCATGGCGGAATAAGTTTACGTTTGAACGAGAAATCCTCCCCGCCGGGCTTTACGCCGCCAACCCCCAAATCTTTAGTTTGCCCGCTCACGGTCCAAAGCAGCGGACTCGGAGGGGTAGAAGCCCGGGGAGGAAATTAAACTTTTGTCAAAGTTGTGCCATTATTAGCCAGTCCGACTCTTTTTCCAGAGCGGTCGGAGGCCGCACAGAAAAGCCCAGTTTAGATGTCGTGTTCGGCGTTCAAAAATGACGGTCGTATAAGAGCTCGCAATATAATATTGCCCTTACTCAATATCTCTTTAGGCATTGGTCTATATATCGGTTATAATGGTACTGTCGAGTATAATGAATTTATACTTCATTACCTTTCTAACAATTTGATATATACTGGGCGACATACTGCCAATTATTTTCGTTAGCGGTCAGTTGCTAACTGAACAGTCGAAACAATAGGACGCCTAAGGAATAAAGCATCGTGCCTATAAAGAATCCGTATACTTATTTTTTGGTAAATTGAAATATACCAATTCGATATAGTTAATTCTTCACATGAATTCGTAGTAAAAATAGCTATTTTTTACAATTACATTATTAAAATTTATCTTTAGGATTTGTTACATATAAAAAATTTGTATTTTGTGTGCGTGTGTTCGCGAATATTATACGTATGTGACTTTATTAACACTGAGCATGGATACCTGCCGTCTGGAGTTTGGTAATCTAACTGGAACTATAATATTACCCGTGTGTAGTATCTCGTCTTATAGGGGCAAATGAAACTGCAATCGGGGGCGCCGTCTACCCGGCCGAACGGTCGTTACTTCCGAGTTTTGGGCGACAAACCGAATGTCGGCCTTAAAACAAAGCAAAAGTTAATATGAAATTCGGGAAAGTTCTTCGGACTGAGACACCTGGGGTCATGCCGTCGGAAACTCCCCGGCCAACTGGTTGGAGCCAAGAGCCAAGAAGTAGGAGAAGAACAAATTTATTCTCCAACCAGTTATTTTCGGGATATATATATAATTTTTTAGTTGAATATAATACTAGTCTCCCTGGTATATGAGTAAACATCTTTGAGGAAGTCATATGTTCATATTTGCCCGAATTCCATTTAATATTTCGTTTCATATTCAATTTAATGTGTGTAATAATAAGTTCCCGATATGAAATTAAATTCCATGTTCTGTATTAACCTTATTCCGTGGAAAAATATTTAAAACATGAGCAATATAATTTTACGAGACCTAATAACCATTTTTTAATCGAATTTGAGCCTCGTTAATCCCATTTCCGTATTATGACCGCCTACGCAAAATTACCCCTGCAGATAACTGTAACCCACTTTAGGGAGCCTGGGTGTAATCCAGTTTCCAAACTTTGAGGCATCATTAAAAATTTTCAATACTCAAGATATTTAAACATTTTCAGTTCTAATAATAAATTATTATAGATATTCTAAAATTTCGTTTATGTGGATATTATATTACAGTACTGTTAGATTTGTAATTTATACGCCTGTACTATTAAATGGTACCCGTATGATTACATGAAATAAATACACTTTTATAATTAATTGATAATATTGGACAAGAGGCTTAACATAAGTTTCGTCATGGACGAATCATTTGTGGAATTCGCAGAGTACAACGGGGAAATTGTCGCCCCAGAGTACTGAAATCTAATTTATAGGTAGCGAATGGAGAAGATCGACTAGGCCAACTTTATAATCCTTACAAAGTTTAACTCGAGTTGGCAACCTCATCCCTTCTCGCCTTAGTCTCTCCGGTCTCTCGCCGCACCACTCAGCTGACATAAAACCCACAACATAAGAAACTTGCAAGTTGACTGTCATGTACACACAAACTTTAGATTACCGGCCCATCTTTACATCACATCCGACAACGATTATTAGCTGTCCATCCACCTGAACAGCCCTACACTGAAAGTTATCTATTCCATTATTTAATACCAGTCGTTATTTAATTCGTTTCAGTCGAATTTGAAACGCGTGTCCAATAAGTGGGTCAACACAATGACTCTGGATGGATTTTTATTTTAAGTTTAACCGTTTAGTTTACTATATAGTACTAGATTTTGTCAATTCAAACAAGTGTCGATAAATGGTAGGACGCCGATGAAGTAATAAGCGACTGGAGACAGAAAATCGAAAGAGTTAGAGAAAAATGCCTCACATTAGCGTGTGCAATTTAGCTAAAGATAGCGTTATGGCCGTTTAATTTGAAACGCTCAATCTTATTTAAACTTCCTGTAAATATTTTACTCGATGTACTCACAAAGCGGGTAATGTCGACAGGGTTGTCTTCGTTGGCATATTGAAGGAGTCTGTCAACATGCCCCCGTCTTTTTTACGAGCCCATCGAAGAGTAATAGCGGATTCGTTTAATGTCAACCCCCTTTCCACCTAAAACCACATATATAAGATTTCCCTCTCTCGTTTTCTGAACGCTCCGAAATCTCGTTTACCCCCGGCCCATGTCCCCGGGGTATATAGTATGTTGGGCCCCGCCGCCACCACCACTCTAACAAGCAATAATCTTCGGCCCAAAGGAGCTCGAAAGTTTTCTAAAGGGTTCCCCGGGGACTTGTGAAGGGGTGGGGGGACCGGGAGCCGGTATCATCGCCTGTATATGATCCAGTTATACAGGCCGTCCACACTCGATGATATCGCTGAGAATAAAGTTGCCTGCCCGAAGGGGATGTTCAACCCCCGTGACGAAATTGAATTAGGGTAGAAGCGAGAATAGGGTCTGCCCTCCGGTGCTAACCGGACTGGAGAAAAGGGGAAATGCATAGACATGAGTACCGTCCCCTACTTATTTGTCCCTCTCAGAAGTGATCCCGCATCTGTGAAACCCATCTATACATCATCTGTTTCCAAGCGTGCATTTGTATTACTCATTCTTAAACCTATCGGGAAATGTATGTTAAACTCGAGCTCCCAAGGAGCTGATATTCACAGAATAATAAATATTGCATAAAGTTCTGTAGAAGTAAATTTATTAAAATGAATTTAATAAAATATTTTCGTCCTATTAGGTTACACGGTCAATTGCGGATTGCGGATTATTTCTGATAGGCAAAATGTGAACCAAAATAATTATCAATGTATGTATCTAGCAGTTCAACAGGTAAATATTTAATGACAAGGAATTAATCTAAAAAATATTTCACGAAGATAAGAATAAATGATATAAATTTTATGCTGTTCAAATTGGCGCGATGTATTTAGAACGTATTAATTATAAACAGTTTTTTTAAATGATAAGATGTGATGCATAGGTGGAGGCGTATTCACGTCCAATTGTTATAGTGTGCTGAAATAATATGCATAATGGCCTATATCGTTCGTATAAGAACATTTGAGGAGACTAAAGTAAATTGTAAGGGAGAGCGGTTCGGTCGGAGCAGTGGCCCACTCAAGGCCCATTTCAGTCAGGCGGGCCGCCTATTTATTCAACGTCGGTACCAATAAAGTGAGTGGAACTTTAAGGCCGAAAATGGCGTCCACTCAGATACAGACACACTCACTCACACTGCCAACACTGAAAACCCTCAGAATACGAACGCTCTCGCGATACGCTCCCTGGTCTTATTTTCACCGACTCCCTTCCCCGTATATATTAATGGTTCGGTCGGGCTGTACAAAGCAATCCCCAATAAAAAGACCAGCAGGCTTTCACGATCGAAACGCAATGTCCCGCACCTTCGACGAATTGTTCAAAGAAACGCCTAAAATAAGCGAGGACAAATTAAAGTGAAGTATTTATATCAATTTAATTGAAACGTAACATTTAGTTCGATAGTTTGTTCCCCATATAAAAGTGCAGTTACAAGTCGACCACTATGAAATATTTACGAGTGTCTAGATGTCCATAAGTGAGTTGGTTTCAGGAAAAACAATAATTGAAGTGTAACTTTACAATTAGCTATTGTGACATCGATTCACCCGTATATATCGATATATCGAATACACCCGATAACCTCGGGGGGCCGTACAGTAAATTTTAACCATTGTTTTGGATTCTGCATAGCTTAGTGGTTAGGGTTGCTAATCTGAAGATCCCTGATTCGAATCCAAGTGGCGACCGAATTATCCTTAAATTATATTTTAAGCATAACACTGAACTGATTACAGTGAGTTCATTCGAATCCTCTTCAGCGAAACTTCTTCAGCGAATAGGATATGAGTAAAGGAAATATGAAGTAATACGATGTGGTGGGAACCGGGCAAATCTCAGAGCTCAGGGAGTATTTAGCGCGGTAAAACAAACTGCGGGATATTTGGAGGAGAGAGGTTTTCTCCCTCTTCTTGTGGGGCTAATAAGAAATTCGGGCCACGATTCCTCACTAAGCGACTGTGCCCGGGTTGGGGAAAGGCCCCTCCTCCCTGTCTCGATAATCCGGCTAAACTCCCCCCGCGCCGGGGCTTAGACTCCCACCAATACATCCCCGACCCTCCATTAAAGTTTTATAAGGGGAAAATAATTATTTTTAAAAGCCGACCGCCTTACCCTCTTCCACCCCCGAGGTTTATCGGAATCCAATATGGTCCCTGGACATTTTCGACAGGCGGTTGTTGCGTGGGGGACTCAAGGATGATAGAAGGGAGCGCTATAGTTCGATCGGGAACCAGCTTCTCCGTAACATCCAAGTATAGATACCGGTATATCCTATGAAATTCAGAATCTTATGGTATAAGTACAAATGTTAACTTGGCCAATATAATAAAGCCGTTCGTCTTTTCGAGGTTAACTTGAAAGTTTCTGGACAACTGTTATAAACATAAAAAGAGAGAAATGATTATTAAATTGTTTCAGTATAACTTAAAATAATAGAAATGATGAGGTAAGTAAGACCATTCATATGATCTTCTCCTCCAGCCTATGATATAGTCTATGCTTTGAGATATCTGATCAAGAGCGTCGCTCATGTTACGATGAGCACATATAGCATAGTAATCTGATCATCGATTGAGAGATTACATTACTGCCAATTAGAACTAGTAATTGTAAGCCAAAGCAATCATGATAATCATTGTAATTTTACAACAGAAATATTTGAACTAAATCTAAAAATATGTATTATATCCAGTTTAATTTGTGACCTTCCATTTTTTATTTATTCAATTAAGTTTTATACTAATAGTAATATTTTAATTAAGAGTTTAACATTTCTATTTTGTATGCGTTTCATAAAGGATCCGACTAACATGAAATGTTCACAATGAATACGCGTCCAGAATATCGCACTAATTATTCCTGATCCCTGCAATGATTTATTCCGCGGAAATAACATGGTAGTGACAGTGCTGACAGGTGATGCTGATAATCTCCAATGATGCCGTACAAAAGAACTCGATGCAGAATATTGAAATCCCGATAAATTAATATCCCCTTCCTCTAAAATCCTGAAAACCATTATCCACCCACGCGGACTATATTCGCCGAAATAACAATCCTACGGCATTATATACAAATCCCGTAGGCTGAATTTCCTAATACAATGCTCAGTGATATTTTATCTCTATTTTACAATACTGGAGGTATTGAATTGCGTGAGCACTTCACCAATTAGTCGTTGGTATCGTTTGAAAATTTGCATCGGAAATTGTACAACTTGTCACAACGTCGGTTTTGTATTCTTCTATTCGTGATATTACAGAAATGTACAAAATTACGGAACTGATTCCGATAATTGTTTCGTCTCTACCTAATTAACACCGCTGTAACTGTATGTAGCTTGTCCTTCGGACTATCGGACTAACGGTTTCGGTTGCCTCGAAGTTTATGAAAACGATGGATTCGGATATTATGTTCCCAATATAAATAGAGTAATAATATTAGTGTCAGGTTGATACAGAACAGGGTGTTGGGCAAGGTTAAGTAGTAGAAATGTTAATTACTTCTAATGTTCTTGTCTCTGAATCTAAAGTTGTTATCGCGCTACCATTACATCTCTGCTGTTGAGTGGGTAGAGTGCGCCCACTTCGGGCCTTGATGGTGGTGGGCAAGTTGAGAGGGAGCGGGGTTTTTCCTTATATAGTGGGCCGGTGCCAAAGAGGGGGAGGGCCACATCAATCAATCGTGGCCGCCCAGTGAGTGCTCCTCAATCGTGGTCGCCCCAATGCTTTTCCCTTCCCACGCATCCCTTCCAGCGGCCTCCCCCCCCCCCTATCAAATCGCCGCCGACCGATATAACATGACACCCGATATATTGTAACACAGCTTCCTATTTCTTATACTTGCTTATGATACCGCACTTACCGCAGGTATCAATCGTTTAAGGGTATCAGTTTGTTTTCCAAGATAGTCTTTCTAGCCCTATCAGAAACTTCCGTCCTGGAAGTGGAATATGTATAAATTTAATCCATTGAATCATTTAACAGCTGTATAATTGAACACTTTAATGGACAAGGCAAAGCGCTTATTAAATTAAACAAGAAACAGAATATTTCAAGACGTCAAATTAATTAATTAACATTAATTCCAATATTACATTGAATACAAATACGAAATAGATAGACCGTAAAATAGCAGTAAATTTTCGTGCTAATCTCCCTACGCGCCCGTTCATGTTCCCCTGTTTGTACCAGAATATCGGAAAATATTTTTTAATATTTGGTTAATTATTGGCTAGTAATGAGTGACTGAAAGATTACTTGTGCTAGTAGGACCTGCAGGGTGAGTGAGCAAAGAACGCATCTGTCAATTACTACTATATCCGGGTAAACATGAGCCCATTATTAGGGACAGCACTATTATCCCCTTCCACTCTGCGCTTGATCCGCTATTAGTTACTCCCCCATCCAAATCCCATGATTGTCCAATAGTTCAAGCAGAATCGACAGGCTGTATCACAATGGAATATCAAATTTTAATGGGTGCCACGAATAGATCAAGATTACACTGCTGAAATGAGCATAGCGTTCTTGGAATATAATAAAATAATGCTTATTTTGAATGCGTAATGCATATTTCGTTCATCTGTTAATCGGTGGTGCTTTATGCTTCACTTTTACTTCAAGGGGATTCGATACTTTACCTTGCTAAGTTTTCTATTGAACTTATTGTTTGTGTTTAATGCCGTCCACCCGGCAATTGGAATCTGGTTAAATGGTCTGCGTTTAATCCCTTAATATTTAATTCGGAGGATATTATGTCCTATTTTGAATTGACAGATTGTTGGGCGTTATTGTTATTCAGGGCGTTGAGCGCAAATGTTATTTAGGCCGCCGCCACCTCGAACGGAGTGACTTGTCTTTGAGGTATTGTTCGGTCGTGAGCTGTGACAAATAGGGACGAAGGTGGGCCGGTTCGCTGTAAAGCAGTTAAGGGTTCTCTCCTGAATTGGTACTCCTAGTAGCTGTGAGTGATGAACCAGAATCTGGCCCGCACACCTACATACGCATTAACTTGTTTATACATATGTATATACACTCTGTCAAAGGCACATCACCTAATGGTCCCCCCCATGGTAATTCCCCATTGAAATGTACTTCAATCCCGGATACCCGATTGTTCCAAATTATCGTACATGGATTGTTTCCATTTATACTCAAACGATTATTTTAAACCGTATATCAATTAATTTCACCGACCTGTATTCTCTATTCCTTAAATCTATTTTAATGGTAGAAACATTTATTCTCAGTTATTTTTATAATGTTTTACCCGACGCGTCCTGGCAGAGCTAGGGACTAATCTAAATATTGAATCAAGTTTAATATACTTTTTTAAATTACACGTGAATCTCTTCCTCAAATCAATCAAATATTTAAATTAACTCAATGACTATCATTCGATTTAATTCTCGAACTCGAAAATCATTCGACTTTTTAAATCTAATATCTCAAACAAATCATAAAGAGACTCTATATTCAAAACTGGTTTATTTAATGCGAGGGGTTTCTTTTTTACTACATCTCAATGTATTAGAGACTTCGTTATTGATTTAGATTTATGCGAATCATACTATGAATGTAATAGTTATAATTTCTTCATAATTATGATTTTATTAAATAAACTTAAATTATAAATAAGTATAAAACACATGTCTGTAAAATGTACATTTTTGTAACACGAAGTTCAACGTTTTCTGTGTGTCGATAATTGTAATAATTGCCACAGAACTCAGTATCAGTTTCATGAAGTTGAACAGTACTTCGAATTAAGGATTAAGTTACACTCAAGCCGAAACTCATATCGGAGTTCGTCTTTCGAATCTGATTCTAACGCACGGCTGATCCTTCCTTTCGAATTTCAGGCCCCGTGGAAAACCCCCATCGGGGGAAGATTTTAATATCCTGAAGGTCCTACTTTAATAACTAGCTTTGTGGGGGCGGGAGTGGGAGAGGAGAAGGGGATCCGAGTATAAATGGAGGGTGAATAATTGGTTTGAGGAAGTGAGGAGTGAGGAGCCGCCAATTTGTAGCCGGTCTAACTTGTTCCTGTCACCTTGAAAACTCCATCGATTTCTTTATATTACATAAGATATGCCATCTGCAAAATACAATCATTAAATAGAAATAAATTGTAAATAGTAATTTTAAGTTACCATTAAGTTACCAGAGTGTAATTGTCGCGAATAGGATAAGATGGCAGGTATTTAATATTTATTGAAAGTGAAGGAGGCTAATTACACAAAGAGCAAAAGCGGCTAAAACATGTTGTAATGCGCAAACACCGAGCTATGAATTACATTAGCGGATTCACTGAATTTTAATATACCTTGAATATAAATTGGCTTGTGCGTCGCAAAAATTTACCTTAAAATCAATCGCACAAGAATTAGGACGACAATAACATCCAGGGAAATTCATACAATTTTTTTAAAAACTACATTGGTTTTTGAAAAATTAAAAATCATTTAAAAGAAAAACAAACAAATTATAATGAAAAACCCTTCTTTAAATATAAGGCCGATTAAATTTCAGAGGAACAGCTCGAGGGTTAAAGTAAGTCAACATTATTAAGTCGGAACCACTACCAGGACAGGGTGTTTTTGATTAATTTATAACAGGAAATTTTGTTTCTCCTAGTATTAAATCTCCAGGCCTCCTTAAAATAAGCTTTCTTTAGCTCGGTTATTTTGATTTCTCGCCTTGATACTGGAAAAGCGCAAGATACAACATCAATTCTATATTAAATGGAAGTTCGGAGTTAACCCTGACTCAACAATTTTATATAAAATGTTATATCAAATTATTATAAAAATAATATAGTGATTCTCTAAACCATAATAAATTTAAAATTCCTTAATATACAGTAACATATTACAATGCACTGTATAAAATATTTCAGGTCTAGTATAAAACGTTACAGCTACAAATCAATAATTATTTCAAGCAAAATAATCTCATTTTTATCTCATAATTTTTATTTAAATTTTTTATTAATGTATCTGTTAAAATTTAAAGGAGACTAAAATTATATTTTTGGAAATTATTTTTAGGATTGTTATCATCGTATCCCGCCGGCGTGTAACGTGTCGGGAGCATTCACGGCTTAAGGATTTACTTAATTTCATATCGGTACGGGAAGGAAGATACAGGGGTTGACGGGTTTAGGTCCGTGAATCTCTTTCTATTCGGCATCCCTAAGTCGATCCCGGTGGCCGCCGAGGTGGAAATCCTCGGGATAATCCGGGGATTGGCCACAGTCTCGGTATTGGGCCGGTACGCTCTGGACATGAAAAGCGGCGCCCTCTTCCGTGAATTATTATTTGGCGGTTAATACTCTTGCCTCCTCCGTTGCCGTCGCCCTAACAGCTCCCTTTCAGCGATCCCCGCGCGGATCATGAGCGAATCCCAGGGCCATTGTGTTGTAAAGAACTTGGTTCAGAAGGGCCTCCTTTCTCACTCCTCTAAAATCTTCGCCCATAGCGAACGTGAGGCAAATGAGCGAAATTCCCCCTGTTACAATGTATACTTATATTTTTTTGCAGATGGGGGAATATTATTAATAAATATAAAATACTGCTGGCTATTTTGTGAAGAATTGTGGCTAGTTGTTTCTTTATATTAACACATTTTTTGAGGCGTTTTTGTCTCCAATCGCTTATTTAGGGATTAAGCTAGACAGGTTTCCGGTTTTCCGGTGTCATAAGTTGCTTGACACCCTACTCAACTGTTGTTCAATCGCTTCATTTTATCCTACAAGCGTAATATAATTTTAGTAATGGTTTCTTATAGAAATAATAATACTCGTTTTTTGGTAGATAAGATATTTAAATTTTTTTAATAATAGTTGAATTACTATTACTTTTATGGGATAAAAAAAAATGTTAATATTATTTTCATATTTCCCGTTGATTCGAGAGAAAATATAAAATTAATTAAGAGTGAACTACTTTGAAGATGGCCCGAATTATTCGAAAATGGCCTCTTTCGTCCCCGTTTAATCCCCTTAAATGTGATTTGTACCCCGAGAGAATCTAATGCTTAAATGTTTCATCCCCCCGGCAAGGGTATGGAGCTTTATGAAGTCAACATCGAGGAAGGGGCAGGGGAGGGGAAGTAATTAACGACAATTTAAATATTAAAAGAAGGTGGACTTTAATATTTGAACGAAAGTAATTTCCTTCCTCCTAAACCGCATTAGGGGTTCAGTACTCCAGTGGATTTGATGGAATATTGTACTTACTTCTCTCTCCATCCGTCTCAGATGTCAGCCAATAAAATCCACTTTGTTTCCTATATATTTTCCGTTTTTCTTTTAAATATAACTGATAATTACGCGTTCTAATTTTGTTTAATTAATTTATTATTTTTCTTGGCCACATTGCACCTGAACAGAACGATAACAGAAACATATATGCATTTCAACGATTTGTAATATATGAAACTACCCTTGTGGGTTCTCTAACTACAAACTATAAAATATGAAATAAAGCACGGTGTTTTGAGACGTATCGTGTACGCCATTAGGGAATTGGCTCGAGCCCGAGTTTGCCTTATGGAGCGTTATCGTGAATAGGGGAAAGGGCCCCGCCGCTATATCACCACTCATCGGCTCTCCCACCCAATCGGACAAGGGACTCTAAAGGCAAATGTTGATTGCTACTGTCAGCATCAGGTCAGAAATCGAGGCGAGCTGACGCCGTGCTCTATACGCTTCCCTCAATTACGCATGCGGTACCACTCCGGCCCCTCTCCGGCCATTAGCCTTTGCTCCGTTTTATCTGATTCTCCGCCCTTGTATTGGTCAAGTCAAGGTGACTACCACTGTCCTCATTGTCATAAGGCAATCTCTCATAACGTCTCTCATGAAGTGATATTAATTGTAAAATTAGGATTTGTATATTACTATTGCAAGTAACTCTTTTTTGCTGATTTTCGTCACTTAATTGGATTCCGGATAACATAAAACAGAAGTTACATTCCTCAATCAACCAACGGCTACATAATTTAATTTTATACTCAACAGACTGTATACATAATATCAACGAATTTCATTGTTATGTTGGACATTAAGCAGTTTAAACTATATGCAGAACTTTATATTATGAACTTGATCAGCCCATACCATCGAACTAAATTAGAAATTACATTACGGAAAACTGCAAAGAGGAATGTCCGTTGCCTGCAGGTTTTACATGAAATATGGTGATGTCTCGTTACCAATCGATCGAGAGAGTTAGAGAGAGAGACGCTAATTGTTGATTACGACTGTCAATATAATCAATCAGGAATCTGCGCTAGTCCAGACCGGCGCTGTCCTCGCTTCGACGAACCATCCTTGTTTTCTCTAATTAAATTACTTTAATTAAACAGAATTCAGTTGTCTGAGATTTAATAAACACGAAAGACTTTCGCACCCTTAAACGAGTTGTCAGGCGTTGTTATAATATTTGTACCACACCAAACACTGAAATAAGAATCTCTGTGAGTCGATCAACGTCGGGTAGTTCAAACAAACAGAATTGATTTCGGGTAATCCGTCAGCATTGCAGTAATTCTTTCAGACGTATAATGAGCACAATGTCTGAAACACAAATGAATGAACAGTGTCAATACAACAGTCCTTCTTCACCAATTGGTCAAAGCAATCAATAGGAATAGGCAGAGAATAAATCTAGACCAAAAAAATTCTATTCGGAAAATTCAGGATTAATAAAGGCAAATGATATATCGGCGGATATAGTGAAACCGGTTGGGAAAACCAGGAGCCGAGGTAGAAACTCTGGTTTATAAATTCGCCAATGGCTCGCCCACCTTCA
Organism: Lethocerus indicus; assembly: GCA_019843655.1. Taxonomy (NCBI): domain Eukaryota; kingdom Metazoa; phylum Arthropoda; class Insecta; order Hemiptera; family Belostomatidae; genus Lethocerus; species Lethocerus indicus. The sequence goes on along the minus strand of JACDQD010000003.1, from coordinate 25,580,168 downwards.
CCACTCCCCTTTCACCCTCAAATTCATTTTGACAGCTCCATTTAGACAAACTCTGACATTTCCATCGGAATTATCGGTGGTCGCAGTCCCAATTGTCATAAGTCAATAATCAATTCTAAAACACTGGAATTTCAGTTTTCGTAATTTTCCTCCAATTCCATATTTCAATGAATTACAGGCAGAGTTCATTTATATTCTCGATCACTCTGAATAGAATTTTAATGCGCAAATACATATTTTATTTTATTACTTATTGCCAAGGCTACTAAGGAATGATAAATTCCCGTGGATAATTTTCATACTTCCTTCTTCCATCATGCCTTATCCCATTTTAAAATTGTTTCTCAAATTCAGATTACAGAAAGTAATTAGTGGATAAAACAAATAAATTAGCTGAATATTTTAAATGGAGCAAATTCTGTCAGCCTCCGATCTCGCCATTTGTAGATGAACAACAAACCAATGAAACAATCTACCGAACTGAACTCTAAGGAGTAAATTATAGATATTAAATTATTAAGTAACATCAATATGATTTTGCTTTGATTCATGGAACATAATAGAGCCATTAAATGTGAAATCTCAACTTGTGTTTACCCCGGAACATATATTTATATCATGTATATATCTTTTATATACATGTATATATCTCTTTGGAATGTAAAACAACCAGATTATACAGTCCGTTATGTCAAGAAAGATTTCATTAGTGTAATAATTAATAAATATTTTACAAAATGTACTCCAATATATATAAATGGAGGGTTTCCTTTTGCATCTAATATGGAAGGAAATGAATTGTGTACTATTTATTCCACAAAATTATTTATATTAAATGTAGGTCGTGTAAAGAACCAAAGCCTGCACAATGCCGTTTCGCGTGACCCGCATGCATTGGGTTATTGACGTAATTTCAAATAGAATTTCTTTTTGAAAGGGTCCAACTTTGGGCGGAACGGCTATCGAAACAATTGTACGTATGAAATATGAAATGCACATGTTTCTGGGGTTCCACCGCGGGACTGGTACCGGGGGGCGGCTCGTGAGGTCGGCCCATTAGCGGAGGAGGGGCAGCAGGGAGCATAGGCGTGTTACAGCCGCGGAACTGCAGTTGGGACCGATCAGAAATTCATGACGTTTTCCCGAGAATTTTCCGCCGTCTTTTCCCGGCCAACGAGAAAATTACACGGGAGAGAGACAGATATACAGTGCGCCCCCCGGGTTGGTAAAATTTTGATTTGAGCCCCGGGCGAAAATATGGCGTACACAACTCCGCCACCAATTAGCGGCACAGCCAGGATCTAGATGGCCTTTGCCCATACCGGTCTATTTTGACTGGCCAAGGTTCCGATGCCGATGGCGACAGTTTAGAATGCATTATGATTATTTGCCGTTTGAGCACTGAAGAGTTTTCTTATATATATGCTAAAAGTGTTGAATGAAATGCGTGGTAATTTTTTTTGGAGAACAATAGAAATGGTTATAATTAACACTAATTATTATGTAACATGCTATCACTAATAATTCGCAATCTCTTACGAGGGATGATGATATCAATTCCACTATCACTTTGAAAGTCATTACTACTCTTCATTATCACTTCTCATATCACAGTCACTTTCAGATGAATGAAAACTTGACATGATGTATTTCGTAATGATCAGTATAACACTTGTTGAGAAAGTGAAAACAGTTTCTAATTCCTATAAAACAACGAAACTGCGATTGATAGGAATTCAACTGCTCTCAATAGATGCGAAAATTATACTACCCAACAGCAGCGTCTCCGCATTTTCGGTATAAAACAAGCGATTCGCCGCACTCAAACGGTTAAGGAGGATAATACATTTTTCCACACAGCATTTCAAAATTTAACTAATGACAGGCGTGTCATAAAATTAAATGTTTTTATAATCTAAATCAAATAATTTATATCGATTATTTTTTATTGAATCGACGTTAAACAAACCAGCTCTGACTGTGGGAAAGATTAAAGCAAGCAAGTTGAAGAACATTAAAAACGGGCTATTAAGAACTAGGGCAATTCGGCCCGGCGTAAATTTGGGAACATCGGTCGGAACGATCGACCGTTGGGCTCAATAGGCTCCTATTCCATATAGAGTGGTTTCGGAGGTCCCATTTCATTCCCGTAGGGAGGGGCCCGGATACACATAAAACTAGCGGGCTGAAACACGTGATGGATAGCGGCCTAGGCACATAAACGCGGCGGCCCTCTATCCGTCTTGGGGCCGTGGCTCGGCGGCCCCTCGGCCGGCCCTAAAACTCAGTAAGAACGGGCCCACCGATCTCAACTTGTGTCGCCTTTACAAAATGAAATGTTCTTGGGCTGTTGATCTGCCTTCCAAATATTTAACACGGGTTTATTCTATCACTAACTAATATTTCTGATATATATCGTGATCATTAATAAAATATGCTAAATATTTTAAAATTAATTTTGAAAGTGTTTTTAAAATGGTGGCTAATGTGGGTATGTTCAAAACGATATGTTTTTTCTCCGGTAAGACTCGTCCTCCCATTATATCTAATTAAACTGTATTTAACTGAAACAATTTGGACGGGGTTGAGATAGTTTCTGGAGAGAAATATTGTTTCGCTATTACAAACTTCGGACAGACTTAGTACTTTAATGTTCTAATGTCACAGCACTCTTAAACAGATATTTTCACTAGTCCCTCGCTGAGATACCGACTTATATTCGGCTCTCCTGTTTCCAGCTTGCTAATTTTAAACGTTTCACTCATTTTTATTACCGTTCCCTCTTCCGAAACTCCGCGCAAAAGGTCCGGCTTGGCCATAGCCGGTTGCAAATTTCCGCTCGGTTTCAGTGTCGGACCAGGCGGCGCCCCCCGCAATATGTGGCCCGCGCCCCACTCCCAGGAAACTATAATTCATAAGGGGGCAATATTTGGGGCGGGGCGTAATTGGCGGTGAGGGACCCGAGACGAATGCATTCCTCCCGGCCCCGCGGGCCCCATTAATACGTGGGCCCGCTAGCCACGCTCGACACTTCTGATTAATGGTCTCGGACTTGGGCCGTTTTCCCCCGATGGCAGCGTTCTGGGCCGGCGCCAGAAAAAGACCGGCAGGTAATGATATTTTTCTTCTGTCGTCGCCCCTATCGCCTTCGGGGTATAAATCCGGTTCATCGGCCTTAAATGCTATACGGACAAATACCGGGCTCCGATACGAGGATTGTCCTAAAGACAGTTCCAGGTTTGTATAATACCGTTAACGGGGAATCGAGAATAACGTCTAACATTTAAACTACCAGTCTTCATTCTTTCGGCACGATCTAATATCAGTTTCCGGATTTCGGATTTAATCCTGCCTTAAAACCTTCCAACTGCATATTTTATCTTGCCTCTGTCATTTATATATTCCTGAAGGGCAGGTATTACATTAGGAGGCAGAGCGGACTGATTACAGTTCCGGTCACGTCATCCCGCTGTCCGTCACAATTAAGCCCTGACTGGTCGAGCTATAGTATGACTAGACGATCCCGGGGTTTACAGTCTTATTCACGCCAGGCGTCATGAATTTTTTTATAGCGGTGATGGATTCAAAACTAACGTGATCCTTTGGCTAATGGAAAATATAAAGGATAAGTCAAATAGATTACCGGCCATGCGTCGATTCCGTGCAGAGTTGAAGGCTTACTCCAGGCGAATCTCTCTACTTTATCGATAGTTTTTTTCATCGCTCCGCATTATCAGTTAAACGCCAGTCATGCTTAAACGATATATCTATTCTGTTAAAAAGAAAAAAACTCGATATAAATCACTTCGATGTTTTTCATCCGGTGAAATCACGACACGGTCATAGCGTGCAGTAGTGGACACAGAACTCAAGGAATTCGACCTAATTATAAACAATATTGTGAAACTCAGAACTTCATTACATCGAATGTGTTGTTCTTTGGACAGGTTTGAAATCCCTGAACAAGAAGTATTAAATCATACATAACCTTGCGATCTGGTTCAACTCAATTAATTGGTCCCACGATATATCGATTTCAGTTTGCAAACATTACAATTATAGTGGCGTAATTAAGCCTGTAAAAAATAATTAATGTGTTCATAAATCATAGCGATTGCAATTCTTCGACATTACTACGAGTAAGAAAAAAAATTCAGAATTATACATCGCTCGTTTCCCGGGGCAATGGTTCAGACCAAATCTGGCTCATCCGTCCGGGAAACGCGGAATTTCCTCCATAACGGAAAACCACGTCGGGCGATATTTCCTGGCCGGTGGAAGGCGTTAGAGCTGGCTCGGGGGGGTCGGTTCGCATTTTGCCGATGATGAATCGTTTTCCTCTCGCCAGAAAGGTAACCAAAGCCTGAATAATGTTTCACGGAAACCTCGCCCCCGCTCGCCCCCCGCCTTCCCTCCAAACGCTACAGAAGAAGGGAAAGGAACGGGCGCATATTTCTCGCGGATCAGAGCCCCCAACAGTTCTACATTCGGGCCCCCAAACAGATTTCGGCCGCGGCTTTAAACTGCGAATTTTTGTATCACCGACAGCCCTCAATAAATTTCCTAATAAGATAATATTTGTTAAAAAGGAGAATCGTCAGAAATAAAACACCACAAGAAATTTAAATCGATATTTATTCCGCATTAGTGCAAGCATGCCGACTGTTTTTTTTATAATTCCTGCGGTATTCGGGTCTCATCTTTCGGCTGCACGGTCGAAAGCGCGGTTGTCCAGATTCGGCGCTGGAGATAGGCAGGCACTTAGAAAGTGTTCAAGCGAAAGAAGAAAAACGCGTTGTTCCCAGCCGGAGATTGACGAGCAGATAAGTGCGAGGCGCATCAGTCAACCCCAGTCTAATTTGAATCGATATCTAACGCCAGCGCCGGTGGGGGGGGGGGGTATATTCAGCCGAGATTTTTTACTTTTATATTACATTAATAAACCTGAGATTGTCCATGTAAGATTGCATAATGAGTGGCTTGTATCGCTGGGCGATTTTACTTCTCATCGCTTAATTAAACGTACTTGAAATAGTTTTATAATTCGATTGTAGTGATATATCCAGAATATAAGTATGAAATAGTATGTTTATATATGTTTTTTTCTGTATCACGAATTATTTCAATTTGAATCATATTATCATTAAAAACGTTCATATTTTAACCTGAAAATCTGTGCAATAATAAGTGCTTATATGTTCAACTTTCTCCACAATCATGGGACATGGATCTAGCACTACTTTCAAAGTTCCAAACCCCCAGACGCATCCCTCCGGATTCTGCACTGATTGATTTCGATTATTAGATAGTACTTGGGGAAAGTTTAGAGTTTATTAAATTGTAATTATATTTTCCAAGAAAGGGCTAAAAATAAAAACGCGAACTACGACGATAATAAATAGTATACAGTAATTACTAAATAATTTGTCTGGAAAGTAATTGAAATGTAATTAAACATTGCACAACTGATTTAATTAAGTTTTATATTTAATTGATACGTTTGGGCTGTATTCATACTCGTCCATTTGATGCTGTAAATTTGTTCGGAATTATCGTTTTCCTGGAATTCGGGATCAGACAGTGGGGGGCGGATTGCGATACCAGATTTTGCCGGCGTGGAACGCTGCCGGCCGTGGCGGTGGGCTGCAGCACAACTCCACGAGTCTAAATCCCGGCACGATAACGATGATTAATTCGTTTTAATTATTTTCCGTCAGACTAAGCTCCATAATTTTGACAGAGTGGCGCGCACGTGGGGGCACCCCCTTTGCCGCCCCTACCGCTATAATTCGGAGCCGTGCGGAAATCTCTCGATTGTCATTAATCTTTTCGGTTAATTGTTATAGGAACGGCTTCGGCGGAAGGTTGGGGTGAGGGAGAGGTCGATGCCGCGGTTTTCAGGTAAAATTGAGCACTTTACCGGATGATTAATATCTACATGATTTCCGGGCCGCCCCCGCTCACGGACCCTGTTTTCCAGTATCCTTGTCACCACCTTATATGAAATTTCTGCGTTTAATTCGGCGTTACTGTGTCGATTATTTTTTCGTTTCCTCAATTTGTTTTTGACGGAGTTATTATACGCGTATTCTCAACTAGAACACAAATCGCTACTCCCGCTTAATCTTCATTTTCAATTATCATGACATAAACTATATTCCTTATAAATGAAATTCTTTCTTCTTCAGTAATAATCAACTTCAGTAATACTTTTCAAAGGGGTTATTGCTTCTAATCAGAAAGTTATTTGTTCCAGTTACTAACCCTTACTGAAATAGGCGGCTCAATGTGTATTAATTCACGCCCGATCGCCGCATCGAGGAGCGTGGGCTTTATACAATAGTAAGCGCCGTTAACTTCGGCCATGAGCCGTCACGAAGGGGACTGGAACTAGCCGAGCTCCCAGGACCGAGACGCAATTAGAACTTGATGGTCTGAAACCAGAAAAGATGTACCATTTGGAGGTTTACAACTGATTAGGAGTGGAATTTCCGAATTCAGCTCTAATGGAAACAATATTTCGGATTGTTCATAATAAAATTCATTCCGCATAATGATCACGGACCGTAAGTTCATTACCAAAGACATATGTAAAATTCTTGGAAATAATTGTTTCGTTGTTAGATGGCTGCCGCGAATTTTCTTTAATATGTTTAACGACTGATAAAATATTGTAATATACATATATAGGCATTGTGAAGCATTAGTGCAGAAGCAGAATAAATTAGATTGTTAATTGTCGGATAATTCATTTAACTATTGTAGTTGAAATTGCCTTATTGTTAAAAAATGACCGTCTGGGAAACGTCAATTGAGAAGACAATGAGTGGACATCAATAAGAATTGAATGTACTAGTCAATCCCTCTCTTAATGTAATACAGCCGCTTTATCTTCAAGAATAAATGTCTTCCAGTAACGGAATGTCGCGATATCTTTAGTGCTCAATTTAATTTTCCTTCAAAGACAAACTCTTTTCTGAATTTGTCCGTTTTTGTCTAATTATTTGTATATATAACTTCTATAATAAACATCACTTCTCCTTTAAATTATTACTGTCACTCCTGAGATCCTCCCTACCACTCACTGATATTCTTCTTTGCTAGACAAGTTTCGCGTTCTCACCATTGTCAGAAGGTCGACGCATTATCTATTTCACAGCATTATATTATTATCTATTTCGATAGCATTATATTTCTTCACAGTCACTGACCTGTCGCTATTTGTTAAAAGTATCTTTGTACATTTGAACATGTCGGTGGCCCATTAGTGCCCTATCACTTGAGTTTTCAAAAGAAAACACTGAAAGTAGTGTCTCGTGGTCCTTCATTGGAATAATGTCATAAGGATCTCGGTGCGAGCTCAAGAGTGAATTTCCGTTGGAATAATGCCGGGTTGAGTTTAATCCGATCCTCAGCCCGGTGGGACAAAGCGCTCTCTCTCTCTCTCTCTCTCTCTCGCCCTCTATGCCTGTGCAGGGCCCAAAGCCGGCTAATAGTCGCTGCTCAGTCTCCGACCATTTTCCTGATATATCAGTTTGCTCAACGGATTATTTTATGTGGAGATTATGGAAGACGAAACGCCCCCTAGACCGGGTTTACCGGATTTGAGAGGGTGAGCGTTCATTTCCTGAGCTCCGATAATTAATGAACGATAATTACCAGAAATCAACAGGAAAATAAATTTAAAGTTTCCTCCATTGAAATTTATCCTCCTTTCAAATGGAAATTGCACAATAATAATTTTTTAACATCAGAGTTTAACACTGATTTTAACCTTCTCCTTCCGAAATGTAATTTCAGTACCGTCTATTATTTTTAAACATCACTTGAGAAATGATTTCCCTCTAATTAATGCATTTTTATCCGGTTCCGCTAGGTATTTAAGGTGCTAGGCATTTCTGAAATTTTAGAAAAAGAAAGATAAATTTGAGTCCAATGATTTTCCATAATACAATTAATGAGTAAATATATTATATTCTATAATATAGAGTGCACTGCACAATCTGTTATGTCTGCGCCTTAATAAATAAGGGACTTAATTATAAGGGAATTATTGACGTCATAATGTTCTAGGAGCAATGAGCCCCGGTAAAGGGCAATGTTTGTACACACGTACGTAATGTAAAGGGTGTGTATTATGTAGGGAGGCGTTTGAGAAATGTACGGTGTGCGAAGATGATAGTTGGCCGGAGCAATTATAGGGGTTTGGCCATGTTGAGGGTCGCTTACAGACACACACGCACGGGGCTTTTTGCCGTACGGGTTGTGAGGGGGCCTCAGCAGGCAAGCCGCCCCCAACCCCTTATTAATTCCGCCCCCGTAATGGAAGCAGCCCTTGTCCTGCAGCCCTTCCCCCATCTGATTAACAGATTTCCACCGGATTTATGCACACACGGCCGACGGCTTGTTTGCCGTTTCGAACTTCCTGCAGTCCACTTGACTGCGAAAAAAGGTGGACGGGCGGTTTCTCTACATTTCGAATTATGATATCGGGTGGAATCACTATTATAAATCTCAGTTCGGACCATCATTTAATCTGTTTTTCCTGATTATTAGCTCAGGCATTGTTCAGCATGCTTTATCGGTAGCGGTAAGTACCCCAGAGAATTATTAATGGAATTCATCTATTCATCTATAGGTCCAGCAGCCGAAGCCTGTTTATAATGTGAGATTATTAAACAAGTGGTTGAATTCTGAAATTCTCAAATGATTTACCTCCTAATATTTATTGAATAGAGAGTGCCGCCTCTGGATTGTTTTAACAAGTATAATATGCATGACCGTTATGCATATAAAAGAGCAATAGCACACGCGATTTTGTGTTTTCTATTTATTGAAAGAAAATTAATTGAAAGAATGCATACCGAACTTTCACTTATTAAATACGCAATTGGCAATTGCATTAGAACTACTTCTCACTGAATAATGTATTTCACTGTTATTGACAGACTTTATTTACCCACTTTCACTGAGATATTAAGCAGGATTTTCTGGCGTCAGTTACAGTGCCAGGCACGGCCCCTACATAATTATCTTGAATTTTATTTAACTAATATTCCAATGTGAAAAAGTTCCTACAGTGAATATTACATTAATTAATTATTCTGGTTATTATATTAATATTTTGAAACTGGAAAAACACGCACTGTTAATTATCTACAATTCCATTTACCCCTCTGTGAAATTATTTGGGGATGATAATTTCGGATGTAGATAATAGCGTTTATTATTCGCCGAAATGTCAGGATTTAGTGGGTAGGTTTAATTCAAGACTTAATCCCAATTTGTCAAATTTATTGCCAGATTTTCCACGATTAGAGTAATGAAGGCATATTCCCCTACACAGTTATTACATTTTTGGGTTGCATTGAATATTAGATTCTTACTTACAGAAGCATAGAAAGTTTCGCCTCGCTATTAAATGGGATTATTTCCTTGTATTTCAGTTGTAAACTTTACAATTATCCATGTGATTTGCTTGTTCATTTTATCTGATATTAGATCGTTCTGCTCGTTTAAATTAATTGCTGTTCGCTGACTGTTATTGTGGCTTTAAAAGTGGCGTTCATTTTCAAATTCGTACGCGCTCTTATCTGGGCGCGATTATTTTTACGACCCCGTGATTTAAAAGCACCCCTTCCTCCGATTATGGCCCCAAGTCGTTTCGTAGTCTCTCAGAACTCGGTTAACGTTGTTTTTATCGACAGGCCTTTTACTGGATGCCTCGAGCGTTGGCTGGGACTCCCCGATCCCATAGATATGCTCATCTATTGTCCACAATTTATACATGACGACATTAGAGATCGCACCGTTCTAAAGTACCTAAACTCCCATCAATCTCTCAGAAAAATATTGACTTCAAATTTCAGCATGACGATAATAATAATGTTCTGATATGTATAAAATAAAATAAAATATAATTTGTCACTTGAGATCTTAATAAATCCAGTATAAGTATACTATATATACAACTTTTATACAGAAATTTCTTAGTAGTAGTTTATTTTCAAGGATATACTAAACTTCTATGCTTGTGACTGAAAATTCGGCCGGTAATTTTCCCACTTAAAAGATGTGAGTGGGACCGGTCCTTAAAAATAGACCCGTTTTTATTGGTCTAGGGACGACTCTCTGTCTGGGTCGGCCAGTAAAACCAATAAGGACCCCCAGGCCCCCCCCCCATCGCAAAGCACCGCCACCAAGCCATGTAGTTTAGATGCGGGTTAATGATTATTAGTGCTATCTTTATTTTCCGTTTCCCCCTCGTTTTCCACGTTTTTAGAGCCTTTCAACACCCGACGAAACCTTTTAAACCATTAACCATTACGGGCCGGGTCGGTCATTTGGGATTCAACTTGGGTAGAAGACGCCGGGAGTTTTGTTTTGCCGGAGACAACAGTGTAATTAACCTAGAAAACTGTCCCGCCTTCTCCGCGCCCTTTTCGCCACGGAAATCCGGAAAAGTGTGTAAATCTAAAGGGTTCGGATCGAATGATAAATGAGCCGTACCACAAGCAGTAACGCTAGTAACGCTAGTAACGAGTTCATTTAGGACTTACTACAATTAAAACTCAACACATAGAGAGTATCGCAAAATATATTACAAGATAAGACATACGAGTTAACACCTATAATAATGATTAGATTTAACATTTTAAATAATTAAAATGTTATTAATATAGTATGAATAAATGCTCACATGTACTGTTAAATCTTACCGAACCAATCAGAATCTGATCACTAATACAGTTATTTCTTCATATTTTGTATTAATTTCGCATGTATTTTACAATTTTTTTGAGAAATGAATGGGGAAGGAATAAAAGAGTTCTGGGAAATAAATTAAGAATGAAACAGAAGGGCCCTGAGAAATAAATCAAGAAAGAAACAGAAGGGTTCTGTGAAATGAAACCGAAATAAGAAAAATATCACTTACAGGAAAACGTTCGCGTCCTATCGAGCCATTTTTAAATCTTGCCTCCGGCGGTTGAACGCCCCTGGAAATATGACGACGCGGAAATGCACATTTTTATAATACAGTAGGTAAACATTGTGATGATACTGTGTGGCTAAAATGGGGAGCTTTAATCAAGGAAGCTCCATTTAAGAGGCGGCCGGTTAAATGATCGTAATTAAACTTTAAGGCCGAGTGTATGAGGTCCGTCCATATTCCTCATGTTGAATTTATTTCTAAGCGCCATTAATTACCCGGCTAATTAACAATAGAGCCTTGCGGAAAGTGCTGTTTCTTTTTTCGGAGCCGACTAAATAAGGTCGTCGTTGTATGAACTTAGTTACCGGGCCCGGAACGCCGATGGAACGCAGATTTCCCCAGCGGTCGACAACATCCCAGATTGCTCTGGACGGATTTTAACAAGCTTTACACACCACCCCTTGATTTTCTATTTACCTTGACTACCGCCAATTCTTAATTAAATTCCCCAATATGTGGCTTTAAAATTTTTGGACCTAGCAATTTGTTTGGCAAATGAATAGTTTAGTTAGAATATTCTTATCGATTATTTATAGCGTAGACTAGCACTATTTGTAAATAATGATAATATGGATTTTACACGCAGGATTAATTAACATTAATCTATTATATTATTCAAATTACTGGATCCGGTAAAAGTAAAACAAATTAACTATAGCTAAACGCATGTGTAAAGCAGGTACAAAATTAGTAATTTACAGAATATTGTGATTAATTCATTATCTGACAAGTATCGGTAAACATATCATATCTACATAGTCCAATATTATTATAGTGTGTTAAAATTGTTGGTAAAAATGAATTAAATGAGTGAAGAGGAGGAGGTTAAGGGGACGTTCTAATAGGGGTGAACTCATCTTTTAAGAGGGCCCGTTCATTAAGGCTGGGGCCTGTTGTGCGTACTTAAGGGGGAGTATGGCCTCCCGGGCGAAAAACTTTACCTTGTTATCGCTCTCAACGCCTTATCCTCTTTTCTGTTTTTAGAGCGTTGACCGCTCCAGCAATTAACGCCAAGCGTACCAGCACAAGTGTTTCCAACTCGGAATGTATATATTTAACTACTGAACTCTCCGATTCCGGTATCAGTTCAATAACAACAGTCCATAGTTCAACAATTAGACAAATTTTATTTTTATTTTCAACATTTAGCCGACAAGTCATTTTCACATTCTTCAAATTAACGAGTATGATTTTGATTTTTTCGTATCAATTTGAGATCAAAATTGATCAGGCTAATTTTCGAAATTGAATAGAGATTTTGAAATATTATGTAATACTTTAATAAAAATGTACTGGAGGAAAATAAAAAATACTAGGATTCAATTATTGAACGTAATGTGTTGGAATCGAGTTCGTATTTCTGTGAGGTGCTCCTCTCGGTGCCTCAGTCGATACACTGGATGCATTCTAATTCAATATAGAATTCTTCACTCTCGCGATTTAGCATTCCTCCGCTGATGTGCTTCCGCCGTAGTAACAGTGCGGTGAAATGAGGACGCGATGCAAGATTCTCGCTGGCAGACATATATAAATAACCTACTGTATTACTGACCGAGTGTTGGTGAAACATCGTCTTGCGAACACTTGTCTAGCTTAGGAGCTAGTGTAATATATAAGGAAAATCGCTAGAATGATATGATTGCAGTACACACAGACAAATTGTTAATACAGTAAATGATGGGATAGTAAGGGATAAACATTCGAAAAATACCTAATATTGCTCTTTCTATGGCTAGTAAAAATATTACGTGAATAGCGTTATGCTCATACCTAAATAACGAGGACTCTAATAAAAATACCTAATTATGAAATATGTATGGGCTTTAATGAAAATATGTAGGCTCCAACCGTAATATAAGTTTTACAATAAGAAATATGAACGAAAATTTAATTAATATGCCATAGTAACGTCTTAAATTGTTTGACCCATTAAGGTAATTTAATTTACAATTCATGAAACTCCGATGAGTGATATTTTCTGACTGAGATAACGGTTGCGCGGCTAAAGGGAAAGTCCTGAGACAGTAGTTAAACTGGTTTGGCTCAAGTAAGCCTGTTCATTAGAGGGTTACAGTGGCCTGTACAGTTAAGCCAGATGGGGGACCCAGAAAACCTTTTTAACGCCCACCGGCTGGAACCCACCTTATTCCTTCGTCCCTTATCTCTTTTACCTCTTTTCCACTGAATGCACCCTCTTATAATTGAAAATCGACCGACCCTATGCCACTGGAAAGTATTACCGAAGGGGGAGGCTGATATATATTGAGATACACACATCATGCACACATAGTCATCTATTCCCAAAGCATTCGCCATCAGATTATATGAATGTATATTTCTTTGAACTGATGCCCGCCGCAACCTTTAATCTAACTCTTCTGTATACGGGACGAATGAGACATTGACTTACTCAGCCGTTGGAGGTAGAATGGTAAAGGAACAGAGTGGAGCACTTTACGTTAGTGAAGCATTTTAATCACTAACAGCAGGGGACATATAAATAGGGATAAATTCTGAACAAGGATTATTCCGTATTTCCGCCAACTCACTTAAGTTAACGAACGGTTTCTCAAGTACGAAATGTTTTGAAAATGCAACTCATTAGAGGCGGCTTGAAAACCTGGATCGCTTTAGACATTCATCTTATCTCTGTTCCCCTCTCCTTCTGCCCCCATACAACTCCCGTAATTGGGAATCGATCCTCAGTCAAGAGACGCGGCAGAGTACTGTCCCGGAACCAGCCAAGTCCACTTCCCTTTCTTCGCTGAAAAAAATGTACGCGAATACACGAACTGTGTCTCCACCTAAGTTGAGGTGACCGTGAAAAAAATCATTTAACAGGAAATATTTTCAAAAATCACCCGATTCCCTCCCTGATGGTCCCTATAAGTTTTCACTTCTAAGGATTAAAAACCGCAGTCAACAAATAAAAAGTAAAAAAAATACCCGAGAAATCGTTGAATATACGATTTAAACAACTGTTTATTTGTAATATAATATCTGAAATTTGATTTCCTTATTAATTATTAGACTAGAACATATTTGTTTCCACCGTACTTTAAATTAGCTATAATAGGTTAGAAAATAATTCAACAGTGTAATGTTTGATAAAAATGCCCTCGATTTATTCGCATGTCGCTGTGACATGCATTTAACAGCATTCCAGCACCGCCGGACGATTATATACCCACAGGAGAAGAAACCTTCCAACAAAGAATGTCTTTTTCTATCTTATGCGAAATGAAAGTTTCAAGAAAACATATTCCACAGGAAGACTAACAGGAATCCGGGAAGTAAAGAGTATTTAAACCGATTCTCAGGAACGCACATTGAAGTATTAATTTCGAGAGAAACTGGAGAAAATCTCAACTGTCCACCGAAGATTGCGAGAGGAATACTTCATTTCTATCGATTGGTGCGGACACAAGAAGTGACTGAAGTTGATCAAAGACATCCTTCTGCTTATGGACTCGTCGAAAGGTGTTCACGGACGTATGTTGTTTTAGAAACAGGGGAGTTGACTCGGGGCGAATGTTCGGATGCGGGTCAACTCCGAACCCTAACCGGATCCGACATCTGGAGAATCAACGTGGGGGATTTGGAGCCTTAACATTTGGGTCTTGTAGGCTTCTAGATTATTGGTCTGTATTCTTTGAGGGAACTCCCAACAGACAGAATAACGTTATCATACGGTCTTAATAATGCATCTGCCGCAGTTAATGGTATTACCAACGGGGTGGCACTCTCCATCATTCCGCGCGTCTTATACCGTGTATTTATTAATTTTTTTAAACATTTCGATGGAAATGTTCATTAAAACTGGAAACTGAAACAAAAACTCGTTAATGAGCGAAGGTTTCCGCGACCAGAACGAATTATCACTAATTAATTTCCGGTAGGATCGCATAATGGTGTTATAGAAAATTTGAGAATTGGTGGGAGGGTTACCCTTAGTTTCGAGAAACATTACACGGTATTCATTAACGTTGTGGAACACATTTCATTATGCCGATATGTTAATACGCTTTTCGATTCAGTCATTACATATTTCACTGTTAATGAATTAATTAAACATTCGCGCATTTTTCGCTCCCCGCCCCGTTTTAATTTGGATTTCAGCACGTTTCCATAATCAAAAATGTATTCGCAATTAGCGCTGAGCCCTGCGGAACAAATGAGTCTACCATTTAATAGGCAAAGTTTAAACGCATATAAAGTTACGACTTAGCTTTCGTAAGTGTCCTTCTTGCCTTCGTTAATTCGTCGCGTGTTAGTCCTCACAAAGCCTTCTTAAACCCAACGGCCCATACTATCTATCTCTTTCTTATAATTGAATACCTCAGTTGAATTCTAGTGTGTGTGTGTGTGTGTGTGTGTGTGTGTGTGTGTGTGTGTTTGTCTACGTGTGTGCTCATGTGTGTGCTGAAGAGCGGGAGGAGGGGGAAGAAGCAGTGTCTTGTGTAGTAGCGCAACTTCTCTTAATTAACAGCAATTAAGACGTCTTAGCCTCGAATTGCTCGGTGAATCCCCGTCCGCTATCTCTCTCACACGGTCTCAGCCTTATATATCCCCGTCTCCCCTTCAAGCTGCACCCCCTCCCGCCCTTTTCTCAGAGAGAACAACCCTTAATTCCCTATTGAAGGAGCCGTTGCACGGGCGACTGCTAACGGCATAGGGATAATTCAACGCTCTCCGTTCCGTTAATAGTGGACCTATTTTGACTCTTTGCCATCCGTAATTAACTGCATTGTCTGAAAACGCCGAACAAGTTTCAGCCACACTAATGAACAATAGGTAAATCTGGAGTCTATTAGCGTCGGTAGTCAGCGACGGAAATTTAGTTCCACGATTACACAGTTTTATTCATATGTACGGAATGAGAAAGTCAGGTAATATATTTTTATTAAAATTTGACGGAAACGGTTTATAGGCAAAATTAAAGTTTCGTTATTGCGTTATTTTTCCGAATTAAACAATTATTAAATATAAATCTACTGATAACAATTCAATAAGAAATGATCTTATATTTTTACAACTCGATAAAATGATGCTTTCCTACAAATTCCATTAAATTACCCAAATTAAACTTATTTTATCCGTCACGCTTATCAACCATCAAACTAATTTAACGACAAAGTACAACAGTGTTTAGCCATTTTCTTTTAAATTGAATTACAACTGAATGATATCCGCAGCCGTTACAAGAGCTCTATCTAAATGTAAATTTTATCACTCTATAGAATAAGAGAGTTTTTCCTTTGGAAATACGTAATAGTTTTTCTTCGATTTATAATTTGCAACTTGTGTAGTAAACGTTTATTTGACTAAATGCTGTTCTATCTTAAACCAAGATGGAGCGACACTAGTCGCCGAGACTTGGTGACCATTATTTTTAAATTTTAAATACTTGCATTATGGGGTAAAGTGTTTTACCAAAAAGAATTCAGAAGAATAATATGCCACTTTCGTGTTATTTTTAGCGAAATTGTTCGCAGAAAATTTAAGCTGTTGATTTTCATACGCAACAGCCCAGTTGAAAGGTGAAATTGAGCGGGGGTTCGTTAATTTGCCCTGTTTAGTTAAAACGGGAAAGTGGGAGCGACCCAAGCCAACCATAACGTTTGTGTTTAGCCGATGACGTATTTTCATTGGACCGGCGGTTCGGAAAATTAATTGCCCTTTGAAATTTGGATCGATCGTTTCGGAAATCGCATTAATTTTGGACATCCGAAGGGAAACGAACGTATTATGGCGCACGTTCAACGTTTCGCTTGGCGGTCTCAGGAAACACTCTGTACCAACGCAAATGGACGTCATCCCACCAATCACCCACGATAAAACTCTGCTATTCGGTTTTCTAACGACTTAATGCGGATCATGATTTCATTTGACAATGATGACGTATGTCCGAATTGAAGGCAACGTTGAATCATCAATGGTACTGACGACGGCATTACGCCGAAACCGGTCTAACGATGGACCAAAAATGCGAGTGGTGACAGAAAATCATTCCTTTGATAACCCAACTAACCATTCTTCACAGTATCCTTCGTGATGATATCTGAAATCGTCGTGTGAGTTTTAAAATACTGGTGTATTTCTCAGAAATATTTCTGAACTCTTACACACGAACCGATTACATTTGGCTTTTTCGATTAGTGAAAAAAAAGAAAGAACGTCCTTCATCTTCCGTCAGGTCCTTTTTTATTCTCTATCAACCCCCAGAGAAACGCCCCACCCCAAAAATCGGGGTTGGAGCACACCATTAGGATCCCCCGTCAGGTCCACTCGGCCCCGTTCCTTTCCCTCTCCGCTGTATACTTAAGAAGCTTATAAGGGCAACTGCTTTCTGACTCCAAAACCCCAATTAAATGGGGACCACAAGAGTGAAATCGCATCCAAGAACTCCTGGTTTTGAGAGAGGGGAGAAATCTTTAAAAGGAATAAAGAAGGCCCGGGCTTCCCCGGCTCAACGAATAGAAAAAGAACGGAACAATCGCCAATAGTATGCGATCAATAATCAGATTGTTATGGTCTCTATGTTTTCTCTAATTATAGACGAATTTTCCAGTTATAATATTCGAATAATTAAAATCACCCGCAATCCTGCAGAAAACAAGAATTATAGGATGTTTGTTATTCCATCAGAAGTGTGGATACTTACAGTAGAAACGTTGCTGTGATTCCACAAACAAAATACTGTTGGTTTCAACGGGCTTGTATTAACATGCGAGTATAGATCATTTTCAAAACATGTTTTCTGGTAAATACTCATAGAGTTCTAAGAATCGATTAACACAATTAATTTCAAATATATTTTTATCTTAGTGATGATTATAGTAGTTACTGTATTCAGTGTATTTTATTGCGGAGCGTACCAAAACGGTAGCCAAAAGAATGATTTTATCATAATGTTACCTATTATAATATATCTGACAAATACGGAGTATACTTATAATATTAGTGCTTTTCCTGCACGATACAGGGAATAATATATGTCGCCTTTATTCGCCTTACCGGTTCAACATTAACGGAAATGAAAAAGGTTGGCCAAAGGCGTCGCATTCATAAATACCCGGCCCCATTTATTCCGACTGGGACCGAAATGAATTCGGGGTCAAATACGAGGGCCCCCAATTGGGCAGTATTTGGATCCAATCAATCTTAGATGTTTCTCATGGAGGATGACCGATAGGAAGTAAAGTCCCCGGGCTCGATCAAGAGGGTCCCGGGGGCCGGCTCGCTCTCTCTCTCTCCCTCTCCCTCTCTCCCTCTCTCTCTCTAGCTCTCTGGCTCTGTATTCCCAACCACGTACAACCTGTAAACTCTAACTGCCGACTCAGCGTTCCTGGTCCAGTACCGGAACCGTTTCCTCCCTTTTTCATTTTTAAAATGAAAATTCTCCCGGTTTTATAGCTGATCCTTTTTTCCCCCCCTTTTATCCGGCCAAGAATACGGCGGTTGTATAAGGCGGCTCACGTCGCTGACATCTTCTCCCCGCCCCCCCCGCGGATCGGTGTTCTTTGAGGGTGCAGTAATGAGCTCCCAGGGGCCCGCCCAATGCCCACCGCCAAAATAAATGAAATCGGGCTCACTTGTTATATTTCACTTCTCGGAGGTGAAATTTATGAATGTCCGAGCTCCGCTAACAATTTATAGAAAATAATAATTTATCGTGAAATACTGTAGTAGGAAATTAATTAATATGTGTGGAAAATCTGGCCGAAATTTCCTTCTTCTTATTTAAGAGGGTATCTCTTATGTTCATGCATTACAATTTGTTTTGTAATATTATATATAATAATAATAATATTATATGTAATAACTATAATATTATCAGTCATACCCTGGTAAAACTATCAATTGAAATGCATTCATTGCACTTTATAAATAACGTTGAAGAAGAAACAAATAGTTGAACATTAATCTTGAGATCAGAGTGAAAATTTTCAATTTTCACTCTGATCTGAGCCATTGATGTCGACTATAGCATTCCGTTAGTATAATCTAGCCGGTATACGTACGCTCGCGTGTTCCCCTAATTCACTATTCCATTAGCTCTATTATACGACCCGTTTAAATTTTCAATGCTTCAATTGTTGATTGTTTTCGCTTCTTTCTATGACATTATTGGCGTGTTAGCCAAAAGGGTTTGAAACACAAAACGATTCGGTTCGAAATTAAAAAACAAGAGAACACAGATAATCATAAGTGAAAAATATTCGCTGCACCGTCATTACGGCGCCTTACGATACTATACCCGCAATACTTGAAAGAAGTTACCCGTTACGTAACGGCGCTGATACTAGACCCGCAATACTTGAAAGAAGTTACCCGTTACGTAACGGCGCTGATACTAGACCCGCAATACTTGAAAGAAGTTACCCGTTACGTAACGGCGCTGATACTAGACCCGCAATACTTGAAAGAAGTTACCCGTTACGTAACGGCGCTGATACTAGACCCGCAATACTTGAAAGAAGTTACCCGTTACGTAACGGCGCTGATACTAGACCCGCAATACTTGAAAGAAGTTACCCGTTACGTAACGGCGCTGATACTAGACCCGCAATACTTGAAAGAAGTTACCCGTTACGTAACGGCGCTGATACTAGACCCGCAATACTTGAAAGAAGTTACCCGTTACGTAACGGCGCTGATACTAGACCCGCAATACTTGAAAGAAGTTACCCGTTACGTAACGGCGCTGATACTAGACCCGCAATACTTGAAAGAAGTTACCCGTTACGTAACGGCGCTGATACTAGACCCGCATTACCAACTTGTCATAACGTGATTTACTGCGTTTAACAATGATAGGCCTCGCGTTAATTATTTTTATAGTACAAAGAAACTGTTCACTTGACCGTTATTGGTGTTAACCAACTGTTATAATAACAAGTTTTGCGCCTTGTAATACTAGATTGTAATAATACATACTACACCTGTTGGACAACTGATATTTGCCCAGTATCCTTTACATTTACCAGATCAGAGTTACACTGTATTTTACACTACGACGGGGAGTGTTGTGTTTTCTCTGTACATTCAACTTCCGTTTAGAAAATCTGAATTTTCGGAAGCGCTAATGGCCAATGATCTCTAATGTAAAATTCATTTTCAATCGTTTTAGTTTTGTCCAAAACTTGATGAGTTTGAAAATCATACTTGAACTAGTACAGTTATATCAGTTAATTTGAAAATGGCGCTGTTGTCCATTCGAAGTAGTGAAAGCCGGGTGGGACTGGGGAAAAAATGCTCGGGCTTTCGTTCGTGCGACTGTCAGAAAGAAACTTTCGGGGCAGAGAGTCCCGCCGAAATCATTCTTGAAATGACGCAAATATTTTTCTGGATGTTGAAGAAGTCGTGACAAGCCCAAAGTGGCGACCAGTCGGATTCGTGAGCAGCCAGCACTTTATCACAATGACGAATGGCTGACTTCTACCCGCAGGGGAAATTCTGTATGTGTGTATGTGTGTGAGTGTTTTTATGAGAGAGAGAGAGAGAGAGAGAGAGAGAGAGAGAGAGAGAGAGAGAGAGAGAGAGAGAGAGAGAGAGAGAGAGAGAGAGAGAGAGAGAGAGAGAGAGAGAGAGAGAGAGAGAGAGAGAGAGAGAGAGAGAGAGAGAGAGAGAGAGAGAGAGAGAGAGAGAGAGAGAGAGAGAGAGATAGTGAACGAGAGCGGCAACATTGATAACATCTCTGGGAGATGTTAGCTCCTTGAAAACGTTGGTGCAGAGCTCCTCCTCTCGCTATAAATCTTCAGTGTGAGACATGAAATTGAAACAGTCTTCGAGCGTAATCAAAATATTTAATCAAACTTTTTCACTTCTCCTGAAAATATATAGGAGTTGAGTCAGTACCAATTTCACTATACCAAGTACCAAGAATGGATAAATCCGTGAAAATTGTTTTTGAAATTGCACAGTTTATATTGGTTTTATTAAAGAATGACAATTTTCAAATATAATTTATACACGAGTATAATATCAATTTCAAACAGTTAGACGACCATAAGAAATAAAAATATGTGATGCGAGAAATTATTAATTGTTATATGTTCGGTTAGTACCTAAAACATTTCATTTGTTCACTGAAAACATGCAAAAATTTATGCGTATTATAAGAAAGATGATTAACGGAAAAAGTAGATTGATTTTGTTGTACCTACATATTTCCTATTTTTCTCTCTTTCGATCGCTGTTCGAGTACGTGAAAAAGAACGAAGCAATTATAAAAGTAAAAAGAGAATAACACGACAGAATTTACGTAGACTCAGAATCAAACCATGAACAATGGTTCGGTGGTCTCGATTATGGCGCTAGACGATGTCATTTCAATTTTCACCGAGAAAAAGTTGCTCTGATATTTTTTCCGGCAGAAACACAACATCAAAGCTTTGTTCTAATTGTCATCGACCGTTCAAATTAAAAGCGGAAAAAAACGTAATTTCTTCGCTTCGCATCCTGTTTCCTGCGCGACGGCGTTCCAGGCCACTGGGAGGTCCTTTTTTAGATTTAAATTAATAAAAAAGAGTCGAGAAAGAACGCATTTTTCCTGAAGACGTTGGGAACCAATCTTTAAAGGGTTTTGATTTTCCACGGCCGGACTTTTATCGAGGTTTTCTTCTGATGAATGTCCACCTTTTTTCCCCCTTCCTATTACTCTGCAGGGAGTCGCTAACGATTCGTTGCCAAACCGACCGATGATATTTTAATAAACGATGAAAATCCCCGATGGGTGGGTTCCGGTCGAACGGCCATTTAAAAAAGAAGGGCACTTCTAGCAGTACCCAACGCACCTTTTCATTTAAGTTCATATTTTCCTTAAAGTACATCGAATACGACGACCGCTCATAATATTTTGACACAACGGTGGCCCAAATTGTCGGCTTTTTTCGATTCTTCGAGTAATTACATCCACCTAAATGATCACGAAAAATATACGAAATAAATGTAATCGGACCCGGTGTATTTAAACAATTCATTTCACCGTAACGTTTCGTCCGGTCGGGGCCGACGTTTCCGGTTTGGTCGTCCGTGAGCAGTTCAGAAAACGCCAGAAGGATACTTTCCGTTCGCCGAACTTTGCCCGGGGCGAAGTTGGGCCGCATCCCTTTCAGAGTTTGGAGCCCCTTTCCCTGCTGGCTTTTATGGAATTGATCCTGAAACTGGAAATTGAAACTTAGCCCCAAAGGCGAGAGTCCTATTTAAACGATCTGTCAGGTTCTCTTAGAGTTTTCGGCATTTCAATTTATACAATACAACTCTCAGTCATTCTCATATGCATGCTACGTGTACAGTCAGTAGCATTCCAATAGTAATCCGAGCGTAACCAGATTAGTACTGTTGTGACGTGAGAATGCTTCACTGGTGTATGTAACTCACCTTATTATGGAATGCTCACAATCGATAAATCTAAGACGCCCGAAGTCAGCCCCGACGAATAGTTGCACGAAATCGTATGAGAGGAGCTTAAGCTCGTATTAAGCTTAGTGGTTACATAGCTCAGCTGGTTAATTACGAATACCGTACGTCTTACACCTTGCCTTAGCACCGTGTTCCCAGGATAAGGTGAATTGAACTGATTTCTGTTAATGTTAAACACTTTGTCTATTTTAGTTTCGGTATTTTATTAGTTTTGGGGTAGGGGCGCCAGGGATATGGGCCGACCGGCATTTCGGCTGGTGCCAGAGGAGCCGCATAAAACAGCCCTCCTTCCGCGGCCTAAAACTGCGCCGCAATCGGTTCACTCTACTTATTTCGCATAATTCGGTCTGAAATGTCGCGGTTATACTAGTTGGATTAAATAACTTTTTTAAATAAAAAACAGCGTCAAATAACGCCTATTTTTAAAACGGGTTTTAATGGGATAAATATTTCAGGGTACATATTCAGTTTAAAAATACAGTTTCCAATAAATATACTGCGGTGAGCGAGCAACAAAAGTCTGTCGTTAGCAGAAATAGTTGAAAAAACAAACGAAATTCTTCATACAATCTATGCTCATTTCATATTTACGATATGAAATATTGTCCTAGTTTTCCACCGACAATTTAAAGTAATGGATAACTAGTTTTACGAGGAAACGCGTTTAATTACATTTCTTTATTGAGTAAATCATTTAGCCTAATTTCTATTAGAGGAAATATTTTCCTTCTTATACATTATCCTAATTAAAGTTTTCGTAATTTGGTTGGGTATGGGCAAGTGGGGTCGGGGCAAATGGATGAAATGCACTAGACTCGAAAACCTTGGAACTAGGAAGCTTTGATATGGACTAACGGTGGAACAGGGGCGCCGAGCCCCATTTGCATAGAACCGCATATGCAAATCCGTTTAAGAGTTGAAGTCCCCCGCCCACCAGCACCACTTGAGAACAAACAGAAACAATTTCCCGTTCCCAGACCGTCAAATCGTATTTTAACTCCGCCCCTGCGTCTATCACTGGGCTCGCTTTATTTTAACATTTAATGCACAGTAGTTATGGCGAATAACATTTCGCGGATGAGCACCGGGAAAGGAAGTTAACAAATTATATACGGCCAACATTGTTGCGAATGAAAGAAATTACATACCCCAACATTGTGCTGGATACAGCGGTAGGATTTTATACTTCTGTTATAAATAAAGGTGTACATACTGTGTTGTTTTAATATAAAATAATTTTAGGATACGAGTCAAGAATATGATTGGTTTCTTTTCATAAGCCGTGAATAAAACAGATATGTATTGAAACATCGTTTATTCCTGTCGTTGAATTAATCGAATTGAAGCTGGATTTCTGGATTTAATCTCGAATTGAGTTGGAGTGGGATTTATATCTTTCAGCGCCGAATTGTAGCCGATTCCGAAATCAACAATCTCGTTTAAATTGTAACTCGATAAACATGGCCGCTTTTTGTTCGGGCGAAAGAGGAATTGCAAAAAATTCAGTTCGTACACTATCGATCAACAGAGCGAGATAAATGAATGAACGTTCGTTTGAAATTATTTAAAATGCAAATTTCGTCTATTTCCAGACGTTTAATGGGGAGATTTATTATTTTGAAGTTTCGCAGATTTACGTTTTCCTAATGGATCGTTCTGGTTCTCCACGTCCGTAATTTCCCCACGTATAACATCAATTTTCTACATTGATACTCAATTCCTATTTAGTCACTCGAAGGTTAAATTCTAGTAAATACAGAAGAAAATTAACAGACAAAATAATAACCAATTCAATATTCGAAATACCGTGTACTATAAGGACAAAGCAATTAATGACAACATAACAGAGAGTTGATCCATGGAAGAAGCGTGGGTTCGATTTTCGACGCTGGCACATAATTTTTCTAGTATCATATATTTATGGAGATGTATTATTTTTAAAACATTTACCAGTTTCCTTCTGCTCGAATACTACCATTCGTCAAGAATATTAATTATTTATGATTTTCACGTTTTAGGATTACTGCTATTACAATTTGCGATATACGGCTAATGAGATCTATACACAAATATTATTTGCTACATGTTCGGACATAAGACGCGAGGACGGAGAATCAAATTATATATTCCTGGCGCATACGCCGTTGTCAACTTTCGCGTACGGGCGAAGAAATATCGAATGAAATTCACAAATAACTTCGTTATCGGGTGCAAAATAATTCGGCCGGACGTGAGAGCGGCTGTCGGGCACATACGTGGAATTAGAGCCGGAGCGCGGGTCCGGAGCCGAGCACGGCTAGAGAATACTAAGCATCCAAACAAGGAGATAATCCAATTTCAATTGTTGACTGATACCCGGCCGACATGGGCCAACGAATGGTGGACCAAGGTGGGCGGTGTTCATTGCACGCCCAAAGGTAGTGCCCGATTTGCCTAATGTTCGGCTCTGCGTAAATAGTGCAGGCCGGGCATCAGCTCACTCCAACCAATTCAACTAGGAATGTAAGCGGAGTGGGGAAATTAAACTATTCTGTCAGAGTTTCGTGACCTCATTCGTCGGGTTTGGAACCGTTCATTGACCATTTCATCGAGTATATTCGTTATAATTTAGTCAAACAAGACTCAGTCCGCGAGTGGAAAGAGAATGGTGCGTGCACAGGGATTGTGCCCGACGGTGAAGCCACAGATCAATCACGAATAAGCATAGGCGGCATACGCTGACGTAATTTTCGCAAACCAACTCTCTCTGTCTAATTCAGTTTACGAAAGGAAAAACCGTTGATTGAGACCCTGTTTACAGCTTGTCATGCAGATATAACAACCGTGAAATGGAAAATACTGATTATTTCACAGCAGGAGTTCATGCTTTCGGTCACAATAATAAGCCGCGATAAGCCAATTATAAAAATGTATTACTCTTTTGAATTCAATACGAAAATAAATTTACCGGGTTCATTATAGAGTAATTTATTTATTAGTTATTAATTGACTCAATAGCTGCATAAATATTGTAGGGCCTTACAAATTTCGGGGGTGGAAACAGCCTTGATACAACCTTTCTAATCATCAGTCCAATATACTACTGAGCGCTCTTTCTCCTACTTTCATCCTCCTTTCTCTTCTAATGAGACCTTCTTCAAGCCACATCAATTCTGCTTCTTCTTCTCTGTATTTTCTCATAGCAAAATACGAAGATTATTTTATATACATATTTATTTTATTGAACATTTCATATCTATAATTTAGTGTCAACTGTTTCACAAAATAAAAAAAAATATTTTATTGTTTGGTTCACTTGTATTAAAAGTACAAACTTACAAAGCATATACTTTCACTTACGTATCACTTAACGTGATACGTAAAAAAAATAATACGTTAAAAAAATAAAATCAGCATTTCATTCACATATCTTGGATGTCCGGGGATACGCGTTATTACAAAACGTAATGCGGGCGATGCGAATCGGTTGGCTTCGCCTTTTGTCGAAGGGCTAAAAGTAGGCTGGAAAATCGGTGACGCCGCCTCTGGTGCTCAGAATTTTTTTTCCATGAATATAACATGAGATTTCAGCAGAAAAGGGAAAAGGATAGGGTCTAGGAGGAGCGAGGCGTGGGAAAGAAGAAACCGGTTGTTGGCCAGACAAAAGATAGGACCGGAGCGTGCGGATCATTTCCCAATCAAACCCTTCAGGGAGCGGGCAGGTGTTGTCTATAAATGTGCAAATGGGGCTTAATAGAGGCCCTTTCAACAATTCCGAGGAGCTACTTAAAGCTCCACTAAAAACCCCCTATCCTCCAACTTCTGCTTAGAATTCGGCGGAACCTCCCTGTTGGTAATGTTTTCATGCATTGGATTTGTAAGTAACCACGTACACGGGATTTATTTTACCGGATGGCGGTTCACGGGCTACGTACTCGAGAAGATATTTCAATATTTATATTGAGAACATTTATTCACGCATGCACCATATGTTTATTTTATGAACTAGTAAAATTAGAATATCTGTTGAACCATCGGGAACTCTAATCACTAAGACATATACTTTGTGAAATCACTGTTTCCAAATGGATTGAATCATCCTTTCGGTCCTTTTAAACAAAACTACATATAATTATGTGAGAGTGATAATGAGGGTCCCTATATTTTTCGACACTCTGAATTTTTAGTCGGTCAAGCTCTGTTTATTCCTCTAACCTTTAATTTTTTAGATATGAGTAACATATAAGCTTTGTACCCATTTAACTGTTATAATTTGTTCCAGAAGTTCCGAAATTCGCAGAGGCGATCAACAATCTGACAGTGCCCGTCGGCCGAGAAGCGGTCCTCACATGCGTAGTCGACGACCTAGGAGCATACAAGGTATGACCGCAGTCTGCATCGGCAAGAGTTAATTACAAGTATTCCGAGTGAATTTGAAGGACAGAAGACCTAAAAAATGAGTACTTTATCGTTACCGATAATTTGATGAATGGTGGATACACATTCACCGATTGCGACAGTGTTTGTGGGTCGTTTTGGCGCAGAGTAATTAGTGGTGCTCTGGCCGCTGTAATTTGAGCCGAAATTAATTATCTCATAAGCCGTTGAACTATTACAATTACAGACGAAGATACGTTCATTAACGGATGCCGAACGACCCGATCGGAAATCAATCAGTCGATTAATGTCGGATAATGTCGAATTCCCAATAATAATTAACGCGCTCGGTCAAATATTTACGACGTTCCCACGGATACGTAATACTGTAGCTTTGCAGGGGTAGACTTTGATTATAAAGGTATGCGAAATATCAACGACATAGGTTTAATACCTTGACTTCATCCTGAAGAACTTATTGTAGAGTTTAGTTTACTTAAATAATTTTGCTAGACTGAATGAATTGTGAATGTTCTACTTGAAGATTTTCGAAAATATTTTAAAGATCGAACTATAGCTCACTATGCGAATAAGATATGCGTCGGTGTGATTGGATATTTAAATCAATAATGTGTTAATGCAATTAACAATGCTCATTAGTGAGTAAGTGTTACATCCCATAAAAGTGATGTACTGCCGGGTGCTGTTTATGGATAGTCCGAGTGTTGGCAGAAATAGAACAGGCCGTTAGCTCTGTCCTACTTCTGTTTTATGGAGTTCTAGAACAATGCTGTGGCTTTGGTATTAGAGAATCCTCAGGGAGTTGGCTGTCATGTAATCGACCAGGACTCGTACAGTAGCTCCATTTCTACTAACGCACGCACACACACACCGCCGTATAAATGAAGTAATATTAATATGCATGAAAATGGCCTGGCAACTTCAATTGGTGCTTCGATCCGGCAGGATTAGACATATGTAGATAAATCAGTAATGTCCGCAATAACCATATTACGATAAAAATGTTACAGCAATGAGTGAATCTAGCAGTTTTCGAGCTGACAGTGTTTAAACACGACGATTTTATCTATTTATCAGAATGTGACCGCAATTGAATCTGTGTCTTAAAGAATCCACTGTTGATACCGTAAAACTTTGTCTTCAAATACTTTTCCGCGACATCTACTCACAATTCACTCGCTCCGCGCAGTTTTTTCCCTTACGTCCCGTCATCAGAAACTATCTTCCCCCGGACTCTCCCCTCTTCCATTATTCATGTATAACAAAAAATGGAAGAATGGGAGTGGTGGAAACAAGCTCGGAGAAAATGTGGACGGCATTATTCCATACAACTGACTGACTGATGCGGCAAAAAGAGCCCGACCTTCCGCTCTTGTACTCCAATATCCCCGGCGTGAAATATTAACCGAATCCGGTCGAGAGAGAGAGAGAGAGAGAGAGAGAGAGAGAGAGAGCGAGAGAAGGACACGCCAAGGAGGGTGGACGCGATCCCCGGTCGCTGCCAGATGTTGTGTGCCCGCGATGAAATTTAAATTAGATTCTATCGTCGGTCAAGCCATCAAAACGATAAGATTTATTTTCCCCCACAAATATCAGGTGCAATGCAATAGAACCGCTAGGATTTAACTCCTTGACATACAAATAAAATGCGCGCCGACGCGTGCGTAGGAAATCATTTAATTTGGCTCATTTGGGAACACTCATATACAAGCTCAAAAACAGGGCGTTTTATTTTTAAATTTATATTGCTTTATAACATTCAATAAGGTTGATAATTTATCAAATAATACCGTAGAATAATAATTTAATAGTTTTGTAACGTGTGATATTGCACAAGCATTTAGGAATATGTAGTGGAATGAGGCATGTTTTACATTGCCAAGTCGTTTCACTTCTTATATTTTGTTTCATACACACATGGCATCTTTTTGCAGGATGTTGCAATGGTGTCGCAGGTATATGTTCGGGAAAATGTGCCCAATGTTTTGCTTGTAACCGAAGCGGGCCGCGTGTCAGATAGTTCGGAAGTGACAAATTACAGAGCGTATTTTCTGCAAGATCCAATCGAAAATTCACAATCGATTGCTTTTGTGAAGTAGGCAACTTGGAATATAAGACATAAGCATTATAGATAGCAATATCAAACATATAAAAATTTTTTGTATCCTTTTACACACTTTCGCATGAGAGGGAAACATGCAAGACGTTGGTCTTGCTTGTCGACACCTCCCATTCCACGATTGTACTCCACAACACAGGTCGGTTTCAACACAGTTTCTTCTTCACCTCCCTTTTTCTTCTTATTTTCCCCGTATCAACCATTTCTGCTCTTGAGTGTTTCGTGCTTATTGCGTACACATCTTTCTTATCATGCCAGCGTAAGGACAGGATACCTCTACAAGACAGTGTTCTTACTTCTCCCTTTTTTAGCTTGTGCGATGCCAGCTCCTTTGGCATATTTTTCCGATTTTTTCGCACCGTTCCAACAACATTTGTATTCTTCGTTTGTAAAATTTTGTATAAATTAGGAGACGAATACCAATTGTCTAGGAACAAGGTATATCCTTTCCCTAAAATGTGTTCGGCTAGTTGAATGACAACACTCTCCGATGCAGATTCACTACTTTCTCGAAGTACGTCTTGTCCTGTGTATATTCTAAATCGATAGCAATACCCAGAATTGGATTCGCATAATTTATAAAATTTGATTCCAAATCTCGCTCGTTTGGATGCTATGCTATGTATTAGATGTAATTTAGTCACCCTCTGAATTTCATGAGGGATCCGTCTATGACGATATTTTCTTCCGGGGCGTATAACTCTTGGAACCTGACATTCAAGAAATCCACCACGGGCCGAACCTTTCGTATTCCGTCTTCTGCAGAAACCGTGCTATTATCCACGAAATGAAGATAGTGCGATATGGCCAAAAAACGTTTACCAGGCATTATTTTCCGATTTTGTTATCGGTATTGTTTAGAGGGGGAATGTATCCTCAACAGTCGAAACAAAACGGCATCGATGCACGAACGAAACAGCTAATATAATAATATACTGCCCGGTGTTAGCCAAAGACAGTTCAGTGGCACATGAAATGAATGACGTCTCAGAGACGTCATTGTATGTCAAGGGGTTAAAGCATCAACATATTTCAACGTTATTATCATATATTTCGGCATTTAATTTTATTCTCATAAAACGCCCCCGCATCGTGAATATTTATACGGTTCAGTGAGCCCCGCTGTACTATATTTGAACGGAGAGGGCGCGCTCGAGGAAAGAAATGGAAGGAAGAAACAGTAAAAATAGGCGCGTAAATCCTGGATGTTAAACGAGCTCCATTCGTTCCATTGTCTCACCTCGGAGGGGCAGGAGTCATCCCGGTCGTCATGGCCTGAATATTTCACGCGGTGCGTGTGTGCGTGTGTGTAGGTGCGGTCGGGTGGACGCGTCCGCGGGGGG
The DNA here is from genome assembly GCA_019843655.1 of Lethocerus indicus. Lineage (NCBI taxonomy): Eukaryota > Metazoa > Arthropoda > Insecta > Hemiptera > Belostomatidae > Lethocerus > Lethocerus indicus. The sequence continues at coordinate 25,549,909 of JACDQD010000003.1, read as the reverse complement.
GGGTCGTTCGGCTATTTTAAAAATTCAGAGAATTCCCAAAATGGGACATCTGAATTTTTCACAGCCGCGTCCATTGACGCCGAAATGGCGTCGACTTGACTTATATCGCCGGGGTGTTCACCCCTCCCAGCAATTGATACCGCGACCGCAGCGCGCGGTCTACCCTTGGATTATTCAACCGCCCTATTTTATTCAATAAAATCTGAATATGGATAGCGATACGGGGCTTTGAGATTTTCTGCCCAGCATTGGGCTAGTAGTTGTAGGTGGTTGGAGGATGCGTTATGATACATACAGAATTCAGCTTTGTAAATTCATAACGCCTGGTCAATTATGTTCTAGTGAACCTATAATAATACTATTTACATTTAAATGAAGTCAATGGAAAATTGCCTTTAGTCGCCAATGACTCGTAAATTATCCGATAAATTCCATTAATACCTATACGAACTATCCCAATATGCTGGGAACGATTTTCGTCCCAGCGATTGCCGAATTTATTTTTGATCTTGAGAATCTTGAGTTGGAATCAGTTGGGCGCGGTCGACGAATCTCTGAGAGGACCGGTCACTATTTGGCCGGACAAATAGTAGCGGCACATGTTGGCGTTGTCGAAACATGTTGGCTGTCAGGCGAACGTGTTGACTTGAAACGCATGCCGGGGACAGGCCTACCCCGCCGGCCGGAGATGTCTCTCTAATCGTACACCCATGCATCGGGGACTCAACAAACCTGTTTACACGATCGCTCGCCCGACAGATACATCGAACATTATTCAAATCCTATTTTAGGTTATTAAAGGCTCTACTGATTATTAACGTAATTTTGACTATTTCTACTAACTGAAATCGCTGTCATTTTTCCAGAAAATATTCAATATTATCGCTTGACAGCGTCGATAATTAATGATTAATTGATTCATTCTTGCGTGAGTTTAGAATGTGCGTAAATGTTCGTAGTTTTTCGGTATCCCCACACCCGACTCAAAAGAATCGACTTAAACAGAAAATTTGGACTCTTAAGGCCATTACTAAAACGGACATCGAAATTGACCTTAAGTAACAAACTAACAATAAACAAAGCGATACTCAAACCGACATGGACACCGAGATATCCAACATCGCTCGAATCCAGAGATTCCAATCAAAAGTCCTTCGCGACATCCTTAATGCTCCCTGGTATGTTTCTAACCACACAATCCACCATAACCTCAACATACCGACAGTCGATGAAGTCGCAAAATGCCGGTTCCTGAAGTTCCACTCCCTTTCTCCTCATCCTAATCCACTCGTTCACTCCCTTTCGTCTTCTACCCATCCACTATCCCCACCACGACGGCTTAAACGCCACTGGCCCAGAGATCACCTCGGGCAGTAGTTAAATCGTGTAAAAAGCGCCATCACTGGGTGGAATCTTTATCGAGACAAACACGTGAAAAATATACATGTATCAATTTCACCTATAACTGTAAAAGTTGATTGTGCAAAATAAAAAAGTTAAAAAAAATGTTTTTCAGTACATACTAGTTTTGGATAATAACTTGTTTCTGTGCAAGTATTACACTGAGCAAAAAAATCATGGTCAATATTGAGTATATTTTATTATATTTACTATAAGAACAATGATCGATCGCGCTATCTTTTCTTGCCAGTTATCACTGCATTAAGGTACTGATGTTAGTAAGTAGCTAAAACAGATAAGGTAACAGTGGAGCTGGTACATAAAACACAGAAACGGTAATGATAATACAAGTCCTTATGGAAAAAGGTATAATAACAAGGGGACTTTATGAACCATTTCCTCTATATCTTTATTATATTCGTGACGCTTCGGGTTATTTATCTATCCACTGTACTGCAACTAGTCTTATAACAGTACCGTGCCATAGAATAGCGTGCAGCTGTTTCGTTCGGAATTCACGATTGTTCTGTGACACTCGGTGATAGTGGTAATGGTCCCTTGACTTTTCAACGACGATCCTAACCATAAACCCGATTAATCAGCCAGTTTAAACAGTATCGCTGTATCTACCCGCCTGAATATATAATAATCCCCGGCGACCGTTAGTAACAAATCAATTTAGACATCCAAAGAAAATTATTTTTTTTATCATACCGCGTTCTGCACTCTCGCTATTTTTGCCTGGCTTAAAGAACCGAGCGTTAGGTTTTAAATTTAACACCTTTTACATTTTAAAAAGGTTTTATGCCAAAAAGAAATCATATTACACATTGGTGTCTCGAATCTAATAGGCCTTCTGCAACAGACGGCAGAAACCTGTTGAAGTCCTTCGGTATCTCATCACCTACCAGTCTTATCATCAACAAATGTCATTCATAAATACTAAATATTATTTAAATCTAATTATGTTTATTAATCTAATTTATTATCTATTAATTATTTATTATCGAATTCTATTATTAAATATAATTTAATTACTTTTAAAAATTTTTTTCCTGCTTCCTCAAAATTTAATGACTCAGAGATTTTTCTCTGCCAGAAATCTACTACTGTTTACTTGTTGATTTCAATAACAGTGGGTGGACACTAATGACACTAATGATGGTAAATCTGTTAAATCTTCTGTTTTAGGTTCAACTGTACCGGCAGTTGCGTGTATAACAAAATTAAATTAAATAATCGCCAAAATTATAATTGCTCTAGAAAAAGTGGTATAGCATTTCCTAATCTTTAAAAAATTGTAAAATACTGTATAGCCTAAATCGTATCACGTTATAGTGGGTGAATTCTGTGACTGGGCAGGGGGTGTTTTTTGTCGAGTCCTGAAATATGTCCAAAGGAATTGCCCGGTCGGGGTAATAAAATGGTCCGGTGGTGGGAGCTGGAACCCGGCGTTAAACTACTAAGTGGACGGGAAGGGTTGAACCCGCTTCGACCGCAGCCCGCCCCCGCATCATATAAGCTCCAGCCGAGCACTTACAGTTAATTCAGGCCCTGGGGATTTAATCGTAGCTCCTTTTTTTTCATATTTTCACCCTCCTTTGGGCCTTCGCTCGCTTTTTTGTGATATTTTTGATTTTTTAGAGGGGAAAGAGCAGGACGCTGTAGCGGAGGGGAGTGAAATGATGAAAAATTGATGTCTTAAGTGTAATTTACATGACGCATAGAAAGTGGAATGTGCTGCAATAATTTATAATGCAAGTTGCGATTGAGCGGTGTAATTTAAAATTGATCGAGTGAATAAACATACATACGGGCGGAGGTATTATTCAGTTTTATTTGAGCCACCTTATAATCTACTCGAAATTGAAATTTAATTTCGAAATAATTGAAAACATTTACGCTTGCATATTCATTATGTATGCCCCGGTTTGAATGTAAATTCCGTACGGACCATATTGAGCTGTCTGTTTCACTACGTGAGGGAATTTAGATGAAAAAGTCGATCGAGTTTAAAAGAACATACACTATTTACATGAAACATTCTACTCTGTCAGTAGGTTTTGTGATAAGGATTATGACAATTATTTATTTAGTTTATAAGTTTAGAATTAAGAGATGTACAGGAGTTTTTTGTTAACTCTCTCATGTCAGTCGTTTCGTTGCCACTCAGCGTGATCCCGCCGCTCAGATTTTATTTCGAAAAATGCCGTTGCATAATGATGCATATTGGTACCTGTAAGGCATCATGTGTGCACTGTGTGTCACAAGGCGTTGCCGGTACGTCCAATCCCAAGCGGGCGATAGGTCTGTGTTACGATGTAAGTAGACTGAAAAAGTCGTTTGTAGAGTGCCTAGGCCAAGTGCAAACCTGTGTAAACCAACCCCTTGTATATGCGCCCCAACCGCAGGCACCCCTTTAAATAAATCCCGGCAACCTAACTGACCCGAATTGGCTCGAACTAATTCATTAATGCTGGAAGTATTTTGGACGTCTTTTGTGCTGTTTACAGCATCTTCGACGAGTTGTCGGTATGTCAAAGTTCAAATGAAATTTATATAAAATCAATTTGAAAAAGCTGCAAAATAATTGATTACCCTATACAATATGGCACTGAACGGGGATTAGGTTGGAATATACTGGTTTTTTCATAGTAAAATGTTCGTTTGAGAATCACTGAAATTCAGTTCACTGAAAGTTAATTCAGGTGTTTCTAGTTAGGCATTCATCTAAAACCGTGACCAGCCTGAATTCGGAGACGAATTTCGTAGACAAAAGGTGTCCGGTTAGAGGGAGTTGAGTATTAGACAAGACGAAAGCGTCAGAGGACAAAAGCGATCGCCGGGGCTTAACCCCCAAAGCAAAGCTGGGGTCGCTAACTAGCGTTGACCGCAACTAACCGTACTTTAAAGGGGCCCTTCAAAAGCTCGGAGGTGGATTGTCGGTCCCCTTCCTCTCAGAGTTGTTTAAACACCGCCCGGATTAAACAGAGCTCGACCAGAGCACGGGTTTTCATCAGCCTCGGGCTTTTTTTATCCCTCTCCTTGGTGTCGGAAAAACTGAGTCCGAATAACAACTGAAACAACCGGCGTTTATGTTATTTTTTTCTGCTGTCCGCTACGGTTCATGCTTCGACCGCGACCTTTTGATGCCCCTAATTGTTTTGCACATTTTTCCGTACACCGGAGGATTCTGTTATCTGGGTTTAGTTTCACTGTTCAGAAATTGTCTCCACTATAGCTCGGTTAATAGATTATAGTTACTTTTGAGCACTGTGTGATTATAGTTACTTAGTCCCAAATGTCATAAAATTTGTTATGCAGCAGTTCTTTCTTATTTAACTTTATAAGAATAACAAATTATCAATTTTTGTTACGTGGTTTTTAATCTCACAGAACCTATTAAATATAATCATAGATAAATATATCATTGGTATACATTGATGAGCTAACTTCAAAAACATGTTTTGAGAACTTGTATTTTGTATTTTGCTAGTAGCCGGACCTCGATAATTCAGTTGATCTAGTTGAAACTGGAATAGTAGAGAACAATACGGTCGAGGATTCGCGGTTATTGTGCATCAGCTTCTCTCGAATGGTCTTTGGGATGATTCTCAGAGGTGTGTCTAATTGGGGTGCGGAGGCCCCAACTGGGAATGGCCGGTTGTTTACCGAGCTCGGCGTACTTTACCTTTACCTAGTTCGATGGGCCGGAAAAATCCGATATGGCGCTTGGTAATTAATCGCGGTAATAATTAATCGCGCTGCGGCCCCATCTGTCAGCCCCTACCTCCGAATCTCCATTGACCCCTATGATACAAATCGCCATTCGATCGTCCTTTCTCTCTCTCTCTCTCTATCTTCTCTTTCCGGCGATAAAAAATTACGTCGCTCATTACCGTCTTAAATGTGCAAATTTATTGGACCTTACTGAGCTTACTCGTGTGTACGATTAGCTGGAACATAACCTGAAAGACTACCTGCCAAAACACGACCACCCGCTCGCAAACTTCACTTTACTAATCAATTTAATTATTCCATGTACAATGAATGACTATAGTAATAGTTCTATCAGAGTGGTTGTTTTATAGGCATTCGCCTATTTGGTTTCATGGTCATGGCGCGTTCAGTATAAAAATATTGGCTAGCACGGGCCGTTAATTGGGTAAGGTTAATGAAGTTTATATTGAGCGGGGATTGGTCGAACTAAGAAAACTAGAGAGAATGCGGTGTCGGATTGTGGAGTGGGGCAGGGTCAATATCGAGTGGGGTCAAAGTTGGGGGCCCCGGGGGCCTCGGTTTTGTGCACTAATGGCCCCGTCCACCGCCGCCGACCCCTTCCACTTATTTCACCAACTTAGTTCGTTACAATATGGAGCCCGACCGACGACGATGTTAGTTCATTTGGGCTAACTAAATTAGACTGCCCGTTCGGTCACGCGCTCCGTACGCCATCGGAGACACACAGGACACAGGATTGGGTTTGGTTTTAGCGACAACCGAAATCAGGCACGATCGATGTATGTTCTTGAAATCTAAAAAAATCATTTAGTCGGGGAATTAACAAAAGTATCAACAGTAGTGTGCATAGAATCAATAAATATGAATATAAAAATGTTAAAAAATGTGTACCTGTGTGCACCGTGAGGTAATTGCATAGCATGAATAATAGTAAAATTATCATAAACTAGAGGATGAATAAGGACCTCTTAGTCGTCTGTTGGTTGTTACCTAATACATGTTATGTAGCAGTTGACATTCCTATTGAGGACATATGGATTAAATAAATTTTAAATCATCATACTCATTTTCTAAGATGGAATCATGTGGACATAAATTTCGCGGCGAATTTACCCCGCTCATCAAAATTCGTAACGGTTTTTACGCGTAGGCTACTGTTTGCAAAATTTTGTAATACTGCCGAAATGGATCATACCGAAGTGTCTCAGGTTGCAAAATACCTCAACCAATATCATTCTTATGGAAAAGGTGAAAAATTACAATCCGCAATACTGTTAAATATTTTTGGATAAATATATTGTCCGATTCTACCTATTTAATAATTATTCATAAAACTGTTTTATATATTCGCAAAATTCGGCCGGGAGAATCCAAATTGACCGATACCGGGACTCACCCTTTAGGAATAATTGACTCTGAAAACAATACATTGTACGGCCGTATAAAAATAGAGGCGCGATTGCGAAGGACATTATTAGGCTGGAAAAGCGTCGGGATGAAATTGACAAATATAGCATCGGTACGTAGCCCGGGAAAATGCGGATGAGTGAAATTCAAACATTCATTTCGGGGTGAGTCAGGATACACAGAGGGGTCTCGGGAACAAAAAAAAAACTTAACGGAAAAAAAAACGCGAGGCGAGCGTTTCCATCCGAACGTATATTTGCCAGTTTTTTGTTACGGTTTCAGGTTTGGGGTGTGGAGGGGGCGGGGGTGGCTCTTGTCATTTACATAGGGCGCTAATGGCACAGAGCGACTATTGTTTGCCGCCCCCAAACGTCCACCGCACTGGGCTCGACAATTTTTCGCTTTGCCCCCCGCTCCGGCCGGCTAAATCTGGCGAAATTAGTCAGCCGCCGTCCCCTTGGCCCGCCCCTGGAAATGTGGCTCCAACGTAAACGAGCTGGCCGTAACCGCCGGTTAGTGTTTGCCGATTACCCCGAAAAACAGAACCGCACATACAATCGGTATTCGTAAATAAAGTCGGTCGGTGGGGGAATGTTTGTAAACACTTGAAACAGTAAACTGAACTGGATGTCTTTGTACAATTAGAGTTCACCGAATTAGAACTTTCATTTACGGTTTACAGAATAAAATTCCCAGTGGAGTATCGAAATCCTAGTTGAAATTACAAAATTATAAAAGAACAAGTTGAATAATAATTTGTTAGTACTGTAGTATATTACTGTTGCGGTAACAGGGTAATTTATATCATGCCCACACGTTAGATGACTTATAGGAGCTCGAAGTGGTAATAAATCTGAGGCCTCGACATCCGTCTTGTTTCGGTGCAACCTTTCCTATACTGCAACCGATTTCCAATTAGAAATAAGGTCGATTGAAAACACTTAGTTATCGGCTAAGGGCATTTTGATTTTTGGCATTTGGCCCGTGATAGAAGATGCCCCAGTGCCGAGCGAAGGGCCAGTCGTCGTAGAAGGGCCCCAAATGCCAGGCCACCGCAACTAAGGGGCCGTTATCCCTTAAATGTCAGACCTTCATTAAGGGTGATGAGAGGGACCGTCTAATGTCAATACGGGGTGGGGGATGGGGAGAGGAAAGAAGTGAAGTGTCGGCTCCTTCGCCCCCCTCCTGGACGCCACAATTAACGCTCCCGCTCCCTTCGGGGGGGTTGCCGTTGAATCGTATGTCGGATCCCATTAACGAACCGAATGTTGTATACAGAATTTAAGGGAGCACTCTCCTAAATGCTGGGAACACGAATGGGTCAAGTTAGTCCGCTCCATGAGTTCTCTATCACATAGATTTTAATTATACTCGCCATAGTTCAAGTTATACTACCCTCTCAAGTGAGTGATCGATGCTTCGGATGATTCATTTAGTAATAATTATAACATTCTTGTACAAAGTCCTTACAATATTAATGCCGCATGATTCCAAGAAACTTTTTTTTAAAACTTTATTTATTGTACAATCAACTAATATTAGTTATAAGTACAATGGCGGATTGTTTGGCTTGTTCGTCTTGTTTCGCCCGATAAAGACGCCATCCAGTGATGGTACTTTTGACCTGTATCCGGCCTACAGAAGGTCCCTAGGCCAGTGGCGTTTAAGCCGACGCGGGGCGGATAATGGATGGGTAACAGAGGAAAGGGAGTAGATTTGGATGTGGAGAGAGACGGGAATGGAATTTAAGGTAGCGTGATTTTGCGACTTCGTCGACTGTCGGTATGTTGAGGTCATTATGGATTGTTCGGTTAGAAACATACCGGGGAGCATTTAGGATGGTACGAAGGACTTTTGACTGGAATGTTTGGATGCGATCGATGTTGGATTTTTTGGCGGAACCCCATAGTTCTATTCCGTATGTCCATGTCGGTTTTAGTATGGCTTTATATATTGTCAGCTTGTTGACTATTGTCAGTTTTGATGTCCTTTTCAAAAGAGGTCTCAACAGTCCAAATTTGCGATTTAGATCTGTTCTTTTCAGTCGGGTATGGGGATTCCACGTGAGTCGTTCGTCTATATAGAGCCCAAGGTAGCGAGCCTGCTGTTGGGTGGGAATAGGAGTAGATTTAGAGCTTTTCACTTTCACCCTCCATTGTTTGCACCAGGTCCAAGAAGCTGGACAGTAAAAGTGAACTTCAGTCAATTTTTGGGTAGAACATTCGAAGTTTCTTTTACTAATTAAATCGGTACTAATTAATCGAAGCCCGAAGAGCGGTTGATTAAAAATAAATTCGGTCACGACACCACCACCCGAATAAAACCGCCCTTTTCGACTCCAAACCCTAGGCGAGTGTCGCGGCCCACCCTCGCTTTCGGTATGGCAAACAAACAAACAGAGAAGAGCCCAAGTTGTTCCAATCGGGGACACTTGCACACGGGCCGTATTTATACGGAGACAGTGGCTGGGCTTGTTTACCCTAGGCACGCCTACCCGCTCCCTCGCACGGCTGCCCCGCCGGTTTCCTAATTAATATTTACGCGGCTAATTTAGCTCTCGGCTCACGTCGGATTTTGTACCCCCGCCCTATTGCAGGCCGAGTTTGTCGCCCGGTTTGAACTTTTGTGAGCGAAAACCGCGCTTCTATTGAGCCCGTAATGGCGTCGGGATTAGAAACAAGGTCGCAAATTACACCTTCATTAATACTCGCTAAAATACGGAATGTATTTCCTGTATACCGTTCCCTTTCGGGTGCTATGATTTGATACTTTCCAGTATTCAGATAGTTTCATATTGATATTTAACTAATAACATGTATAAAACGATTGTATGAGAACGAGGGTGAAATTGGATTCATACGGTATTGATTAGGTTTAATGACGAATGCGACTGAAGATTATAAGATGCTGAAACTAGTAATAGAACCAGATCGGCAAGTAGAGGAAGATCAAGAATACTATTACGAAATCTCGCTGTTCCGCAAGAAGTGTCTTATATTTATTATTGATTTCTTATAAAACAATTTGTATGTAAGTCAGACTTATGTTATCTGAAAAGGAGATGAGGCATTTCCTTGAGATTGGGAACTGTACCCCTACAAACGAAAGGCCCATTCGACATAGGTCTGAGAAATTGTAACAGATCGAACGTGTTTGGAAAACTACCTGTAATCTTGTTGCAGGGTTGGGGGTGTTGGAGCTTGCGACTTTTAACAAATGCCGTCCGATTGGGCGAAGTCGCGATAAGTCCCCTTAGCGGTGAGCCCCTGCGGGACGTGACCGATGTTGGTGTCTACTCAGCAGCGTGGGGCTTGTTCCCCCGGCCGGGGGGCTATTAGGCAACACGGCCCCTCTCATTCCGCACCCACCCCCAACACACCCCCGACCCCAAACAACCACCTACTTTTCATCCCCCGAGTAACAGGACGTGATTAGTTAGTTGTTCCTGTACGACTTGAACCCTCGCTCACCTACATACCAGGAGCAAATTCTCCCATCTACTTTGCGTACCCTATATTCGAAGTAACATAATTACAATAATCATTTTTGATTTGTACAATTATCGCCCTTTGGTTGATAAATTTTTAAAGTAATTTTATTTCCAAACACTCGATACGTCATCCTAGGTTCTATTAGTTATACAATAGAATAAATGAAGAAAATACTAAACGTTTATTCTATCGTGATTCCTTTAATCGGATTTTGATTACGGACTTTAGTGCGATCAGATATTTCTTGGAGATCCAAACTTACTAAAGTAAAGGAAAACAATACAGTTGGGATAAGCCGCAAATGTTTGGTGATTTTCTTTTGTCCCTGCGGTTTAACGGCCTGAAGTGAGGTGAGAGTATTATAAACTGGAAGATGAAGTTGATACTCATAATACTTTTGTGCGAAACATAATGCAATTAATTATCCATCAGTTAGATGGTTAGTTAATATGCAACTTTGCATACCGAACGTATATGCAAATTTATTTTAAAAAATCATTTTTCGCAATATTGAAAAAACTAATTTTTTAGTTTTTGCACCACATTAAAAACATTTTGCGGGTCCAAAAACAATTTTCTAATATCCTATCTTAATGTTCAAGATAAAATGAAAGACTCTAAGCAACATAAATTACATTTCTTCCATTAGTATGCCAGATTTTTTAATTATAAAAATAGAAAGATAATCAACGGGAATTCCTCTCCTCAAATTTACTCAGTGTTTGTACAAAATTGAGCGTAATGTATGCTTAAATAATATTTAATGGGAATTATATTTCGTCAGACGTGCAACAGTATTTGAGAAGATAAAACTAGCTAAATGCGTTTCTGGTTGATTCATGAATGAAACAACTCGTGCGTTATTTCACAGATTTCAAGCGTGAAATATTTCGCGTTAATTTCATATATTAAGTTTTCGTCCGAATGCGTCTCTCATCCAGTCAAAAACTACCAGGTGTGCGCAACTTGAGAAAATTACAAATATATTCCATTCAACATGCGGAGTGTTTCTAATACGGTTCCAATTCCGGAAATTTTCCCGGAAGATGGAATGCGGGCCCGAGGAAGTAATACATACGGGGTGAATATTATTGAAAATTCTCGCTCAAATTTCCAATACGGCCCTGGCTACATAATGGAAAATGAGTCTTTATCCCACTGCCACCACTCTTTGTGAATGGGACAGTATCGGAATCGGAGTACGAGACAGGGATGAATATTAAATTCTTTTCCTGTCTGAGTTATCCTCGGTCGCTAAATTCCTCCCTCGGTCGTAAATTGTTCTGGGGGATTTTGAAACTTTTATTCCGGGTTTCAGATAAAAACTTGGAGGCCGGCTTGGCTGGGTGGGGCGGGGGGGGGTAGTGTGGTTGGCTTCACCCTCAGTCCGGGAGGTGGCTAAACACCCCCATGTTCAGCGCCATCCGATTTATTTCCTCCTCGTCCATCGCCAACCGACTATAAAAAAAAACCCCTCTGTCGGGTTTTTAAAATTGTATACCGAGAACATATTTTAAAATATGAAAGGACTCGGCGTGGGCCGGCAGGTGAAAAAACAGCGCTCATTTTTTATAACCAATTTTCTATATAATCGCCTCACTTTTATTTTGTGAATATTTCAGGCGTATTTTGGACGCGGGGCGGTGAAATCTTTTAGTTCAAACTAACTCCTTTTTCTGAGTTTCTTCATGTCTTATCCAAAATTATTGTAAAATTGAATCAGATTTCGGGTATAGGCTGTCTTTATTCATTTTTTATCTCTGGTATAAATATTCACTTTGTAAATCAGCTTTATTGATAGTATTTACATTTGTCCACAATGTTTTGTCGGTTTATTTGCATATAAACATTACAACAGCATCTTTGTTCGATTTGTTGGGTGAATAAAAAGTAATCAATTATTATATTGTTATAATAATAACTGTTATTTAGTATTTTATAGCCGTTAATAATATTACCGTATGTTATCGAACATACTTGTGAATAAACTTAAATATATTATTTTCACTACAGTTTTAATAATGCTGCAATTGCCAATGAAATCTGGGAAGCATGCATACAACTACAAGGAAAATATTTAGGTTTCAATGGTATCTCGAAATTCCCCAGATATATTATATAATTAATGTAATAAAATTTGAAACAATACAATCCTCCTTAGGTTTTATCAGTCTCGTTAAAAACATAGAAATTGCCAAGTTTCAATGGTCAACCAAACCGCCTTCCTGAGTTAGACCTGATAATAAAAAAACATGTGATGTGTATAGACCGTTTACAATAATGACAGTAGTAAGGTTGTAATGTAGAATAATCACATCAATAATACCTACTTTGCATAATATCATACAATTACATATATTATGTAAGACGTTAACGGCCACCCCGTTGGTAACAGATCGTGACGCATGTGGTGTACTGGTCCGCGTGTTATGGTCCGAATAAGGTTGACAGGAGTTAAACGGTGCGCGGTCAGCCGAAAACAATTCGGGGGCCGCCGGCCGGAAGTCAAAGCAACGTGAGGGGACGGGGCCGGCATCGGCTCATCGCGGCGAATTAACCCGCACGCATCCCCCCGCGGGGATTGTGCTGGGCTCCGGCTCAGTTTTTACTAGTCTGACACTGGGCGCATAAGCTCAGTACCGTTGTTACGACGCCAGTAGCCAATTTAACTCTTCTACTATGTTACATAATTCCCCACGGACCTAGTTCCCACTACATTTAAAATAACTAATACAGATTCGCTTTCGGGTTTCAAACATCGTTACTAGTGCAATAAAGCTATCTACGAAAGGCGTTCACTTGCTACCGCCACTATTCAGTGCCAATGGCGTTTGTCCGTTTATATATTTATTGTAGATTTCGTGTGTTTCTGCCTCCTCGGTAACGCTACTGAAGACGGCGAGCAGCCGAAACCGGTCTAGCAAAAGACCAGAGATAGGAGACAGAAACACACGAAATCTACGGTATTCCAACCCCTCGCAGACCACAAAACAGGTATTCTAAACTATATATTATAAATGTATAATTGTATTATAAATATCCAATCGGGTTAGGTTATAGGTTATTAATATAAGATTAATTTTAATTTTAAATTAAGTGGAATATTTGTACTAACATTGGGACAATTTAGCTGCCTCGGAATAGGTTGTTATTTGATCGAGAACAAGAATATTTTCAAAAAATTTTCGTTCCTGTAAATATGGAAAAACAGATAAGATCTAATTATTCATTGAACAATACTCTTTGTTTACCGCAGGTGGCATGGCTGCGCGTGGACACGCAGACGATACTGACGATTCACAGTCACGTGATAACTAAGAACCACAGGATAGGCGTGACGCACAGCGACCACAGGACCTGGTACCTCCACATCAAGGAGGTGAGGGAGTCGGACAGGGGCTGGTACATGTGCCAGATCAACACCGACCCCATGAAGAGCCAAGTCGGCTTCTTGGACGTCGTAGGTCAGTCTTCCACTTATCTTCTCATTTTATACAAGAAAATGTGTCTAAATATATACGAACTTATGTGGAACAGATTTCATTACAAGCATCGCTTAATTTTTTATTTAGTTTATATCTGCAATCCTAATTTAGTAAAGGGTTTCCTTCAGCCATACGTTTTGTTAATGCATTATTTAAAATAGTATTAATATCAGGAACTGACGACTCGTTTTAATGTTTTATATATTCACGAAGGATATATACTGTGAGAAAAATATTAGAAACTTATTTCATAATATTTTGAACATGAAATTCTACTAATAACTCGCATGTCTCTGTTCCTTTACCTTGGCAAAAATAAGCTCTAACGCTTCTGGGTTTTAACTGCCGCCTCATTTTCCTGAAGCGGTCATCGCTATGATCCTCCCACTCATATGAATATCCCCAACTCGTGCGCTATATTAAATTTCGGCCTCGTATGTGCTATAAGAAACTTTTCCCCGCTAAAAGTATAATTTTAATTTTAAACGTTTTCCGCTCGCGCTAAATCTCTGGATATGTACTTTCATTTCCGTGTGCGTAATGAGGGAGCAGGAGAACGGTATGGAATTGGGATGTTTCAAAATCAATTAGTAAATTACTCACGCACTGAAATAACCCGTGAGCATAGGATAAACGCGAAATAAATTTTTACCTTGTAGATTCAAACGTGTTTATTTTCAGACGTTTATTTGGAAAGCACTTGGTTTAATTACGATCCGCCTGGCGCCGAATATTAAACAGGCTCAAGGCAAACTTTTAAGAATATGCTCCGTAACTCAATTAAAATTCTGGCGCAATGTGTGTCGGTAACAAATATTGTTTCACTACCGTTCTTTATTAATGTGTATTTTCCCAGTCCGAACGTGTGCATACCTATTTGGGACCTTCAGGTGAGCGCTTCCTGTACTAAGGACTACGGAATAATATCGATTATTTGGACGTAATATTAATGTAACAGCTCTATTTGGCACACTGTTGTTATAATTCGTTTAAATCGAATGTCTTTTTTAATCGCATATACATTTATTAACTATATTGATAATTGAATCGTGATTATCTTCTGTCGGTTTGATATTTGCGCCTCAAGAGAAATAGTCCAATTTATCTGTTAATAAACTAACCTACGTTGAAAAACTGAAAAAGACTAGTGAGTCTATAATACACAGCATCACATTCTATACATATATCTCTCGAAATTGTGAGAGGCTATTATATTGTCAAGGCCGCAGTCAATAAAAGCTTTATTTCGTATCTGTGGCCTATATTTATTTTAATATACGACATGTATCGGCCATAATCTATATTTATTTTCCTTTGGTATTATTTCTTGCTTCCTGTGTCGACCGAAACTTTCGCCTGTATTAGGTACACTTGGCCGGGAATCCTTTAATCCTGGGCACGAAGCGAATCCCATTTCCTCCACGAGCTTCCCCTGCACAACTCGTAGCCGAACGGGTAATTTATTTCTGGCCCTGCGAGGGGCGCCCACCCCCGCCACTGGCCCTACAATTATAAAGGCCCTACAGGGGGCCTTTATTGGAATATTAAAAAAAAAATCGGGAAAAAGAAAGGGGAAAGAAAAAGGAGAAAACGAACGCAAAAAGTATAAAGGGGAGATTTATTTCAGAGGCCTTTTTTTGAATACTCCGATCGATTATTGGCGATTTAAATTGGAAAACGAAAAAAAATTGAGCTCGAGTGGGTTAATATTCGGTGAGGATATCCTTTTTCGAAATCCATACCACCAATAACACAATTATTGTTCCGTGGTGTATCTGATTGTCCTGAATGGACCATTGCCTTCCTGGAATTACATTACCCATATCATTGCAAATGTGAACAGTTATACTGTAGTGAAAAGATCCTTCATCAGTTTCGAGTACCTCACATATAAGAGGAAACTCGGGCATGCAATGATATTCTTTCACGAAGGAATCCCAGTTTATTGGTTTAGTACAAATCTTGTCGGGGTACATTAAAATTAAATGATATTCAATTAGTCCAATCACGGACAGTAGTAATACGAGCGCGAGGTCTAAATTAAGCGGTCGGGGCTATGTTTAATTGTTGGGGGCGCAAAAAATAGAGGCACTCAAGTTGGAGTGTGAATCAAATAGGGGAGCGGGCCGAAAGAAGTACAGGAAAAAACCGGCTGACCAGTACAAAAACCCGAAACGCAATTAAATCTGGAGGGAGAGACGGCGAGTGAGAGGCTCGCCGGTGGGGCCGCGTAATTGCACCCTCCCCATGATTAATATACAGACCCTCATCAAATGCCCCCTCTACGGCGGAAACGGCTAGCTAGCGAACTGTGGAAAAAAAAACACCGAACATCTAGGAAATTGCACTCCGCATTACTTCCTTTAAGTAACAGACCATTACTCCGATCAGACAAATGATCAACGACGGTGTAAATCGGTATGTTGTATAACGCCAGAATTGCTTCAATCAACGATTATATGAACGGTCGTATGAAACTATCGGCATATGAATATTACGGGCGAAAATTTCAGGGTACCCCGACCACGTGGCGGTAGTTAACAAGCTCTAATTGTGCGAAAATGCCCGTCAATTGTGTTAGGTCGCTGAAGATATTCAAGGGGCCCGTTACAAATACAACATAAGGCGGGCATAAGGTCAAGCATCACTTTGGTAGATACAAACTCTAAAATATTAAAATCCGACTTGGACCCTGATGATGCTTCGGAACACTAGAAAGAAAGGGCCAAAACTCCTCCCTCCATTTGGGACCGCTCGGGTGGTATCAAAATACAGGAAAAATCCCGGAACGATAGGGGGTCGTTTATAGTTAATTTACGCGACGATCATTATTTGTGGAATATAATGCAGTTACCTTAGTGAATTAGAAACGGCAACAGTTAACGCGAGTAGAAGAATAACCTATCAAAAGGAGTGCATTTCCCAAATGGAAAAAAGGGAACATCCATTTTTTTTCAAACGACCGTAAGATGCGGTGATTATTATTAAAATCCGAGGTATGGGGGAATCTGGTACACTTATCTGGTATGTTCCATTTACAGAGGAAGCAATCAAACTGAGGGCCGAATGTGGTCGATTTTTCGCCGCCGCCGCTAGCAAACAAACAGGGAGAATACAATCCCCCCTCACCCTCCGCCTTTCTCTCTCTTCCCTTTCTTCATTCTCTCCAGCCACTCCCCCGCCCCCACCACTCTCAGTCGAGTAAATTACCAGAGAAAATGAAAAAGATACCTTTTTGGAAACACTCCCAGAGGAGATGTTCCACCTTCCGATAAGCTGTTTTCCCACACGTGCGCTCACACAGATGGGGAGATGGGGGCGCTCGAAACCCCCCCCCCCTAGCCGGCTCTAGGGATTTTATTTTTATTATCGGCTATCCACTACCAACTCGGTACAACGGAGTTCATATGTCAATTCCGCGATCCGAATTCTCCATTTGGCGTTTGTGTTGAAATTTAGGCTAGCGATATTAGGGAAATAATAATACGTAACAATTCGTAATGGATCATAACGTCTTGGGAATCGGTCGGGTAAATAGTAGCCGAGAAGGCGGAATTTCGGCTGACGATTCAGAGAGGGAAACGGTTGAACATTTTAAATTTAGATAATAATGTGCGCAGCGTCGACGGGACATATTTAGTATTCTACTTTTATTTTACTGCGGTGGCCTGACCCCGGTGGCATAACCTGTGTGCAGTAGGGTTGAGGTAAGGGAAGGAGGACCCGTTGCTTCGGGTCATGGCAGACATTAGACCGGACGCTAAACGTGAGTTATACCCCTTGGTTTTCTCTTCTTCCTCCGAGCTACGTGACATTTTTCCAATATAACACAAAGATTAGCCATTTATTCTTAACCCCTAGAGACCAATAAATTTTGTTCCAGTCAAATAAAACTACAATATTACATTTTCAATGTATTTAAAAGGTTTTGTCCGGTATGGAAAAGTAATTCCTATGTTTGTTTTAATTAGGGGTTAATATATGAGTTTAATTTAAATATCTATATGTGGAACTAGGCTATTTCCGGAGACCCAGTTTGACTGCATGAATACCAAATTGATCTTCTATATTTTACACGAAATACCGGCCTCAATATAAGTTCTAATGCCGAAGGTTTTCAGAATGAATTTCGCCATCCACTTCAAATTTCATAATATTGTAATTGACTCATATAAATAATGTATAGTCTTCATTATTTTCTACTAAATTGCACCCAAGTTCTCAAATTTTGCGCTGACAAGGGATACATATCAAAAGGGTAAATTTAGTTTTAAAACGTGTGTATGTGACAATTCAGCACAATTTTATATTTTATAGGAATCAATCAATTTCGGTTCGACGTGATACAAAATAAACAACGCAGTGCAGATATTTAGTTGCCTCTGTTCAGACAGATCTGTGTTTGTTTTTGTGACAGTCTCCGTTGTAAGGGCGAGATGAATGCGAAATGTCACGGACAAGTCTTGAATATCTGATGAGATTTCCGATCTGGCCAAACCCTCCAGGACTTACCCTCTCAATACCCTCCCGACAGTTCGCATAAAAATTCCCTAGTTCGTATCTCGGTCATGCGGCTCTTCAAATAGTCCAGATTAATTTATAGTGAATACAATCACTTTTGTTCGGGAATTTACTACTGTATGTACATAAAAAACGATAACGTTATGGAATAATGATTTAGAAAAGAAGTTTTACGCAGCAATAAACTGTCTAGTATCAGAACTAAGAAGAGGAAATGTATGTTATATACGAATATTTAGATAAATACATTTCTATATACATGTATACATTAGAACCCACTCCATTCATTGATATATTTCAATGTCACCCTATTTTATAAATAACTATTAAAATTTTTATTTTTATTTTAAATCCTTTCATTTTAGGTAGTCGAAAGGAAAATATTCAGTTCATAGTTGCAAAGAGATTTGAAAATAATTGTTTTTCCATCGCCTTACCGAGTGGGCGTAGGGGAAGGACTGGGCTACTGCATTGAGCTAGGTGGTGCGTTGAGTTGTAAAGGGCGTGTGTGATGTGACCCCTTACCATGGGGCTTACCGGCCGGCCCTAATTGAGCCGGATGGATTACCTACAGCGCGACCCTCGCTAAGTCCGGCGGCAAGAAAACAATCCCGTATTGGGACGGGCGGAGGGGGGCGGGAAAGAGAGATAGTCGGTGGAAGCAAAAATAGACCGGGGGATGAAAGGCGGGAGGCAGATAGCCACCCCCCTACTCCCAATGAATTGACCCGCGACGGCGGCATAAATCACATTGACTCGCGACTCCGCTGTGGAAATCAATAATGTAATGGTCAGCCGCTCCGGCTGGAAAAGCTCCCATGATTTATCTGCCCCCCCTCCCCGTTGGAAACAGTCTTTAAATATATGTGTTTGCTACATCACCGCCGTCCATCCCTCCGTTTTATAAATCAATTTTTTTTAACCATTTTATTTTATCTGCCCGTATCTTCTTCTTGCGCATTTACCCATCCATAAAAGTATATTTCGTGAAATAATTATAAAGTATATCGAATGAAATTTATAAGCGACCTAACGAAATAGTTGGCTTTTATAAGGTACGGACCATTCATTAAAGTTTAAATCTACACTTAACATATCGCGTATCTAAATTAGATAAAGGATTTTCTACATGCTGCATCAAGCGTTCGACGCGTATTCCTGTCGCCACGATGTATATATATGCGGACACCATTGATCGAGACCAAATAAATAAAGAAATACTATCGGTTTAGCAATGAATAGGTCCGAGTTAAATTCAGAACTCCGATAGATTTCAACCTCCGTTATTAAATTCGCAACAGGAGAATTTGTACAGGGCTTGTAAGGCTTAGGCGTATACACCCGAATTAGGGTCAAAGTTGATTTCTCTCGATTGGTTCCACGGCTCAAAAACGAATATCCAAATTTTGTCAGGCCCCGTTTTCGAACCGGCGACACAATTTTTTTTCTCTCTCCTCGGACCCAAATAGATTTCACGTTCCCCGGGGTCCTGTTTATATTTCGCGACCGGCTTTGGTAACACGGCCGAAAGAAAAAATTGTGAAACAGCCCGAAAAAGGGAATGAAAAAACGAAAAAGGTTTTGCACGCGATTTTTCGTGTCGAAAGCGGCGAAGGGACGTTGCCCCCGCACCCCCCAGCCGCCCCATCAGCCGCGTATAAATCGCGAATCAATTGGCCCTGCCGCCTATTTACAGGTGTTCCCCACCTCCGGGCCCTGCGTGAGCACACCCGGCTCAGAAATACTATAATAATCCAAGGTCGGTCCTAAAAAGTGAGTCCTGAAAAATTAAACGAAAGAAATGCGGACAACCTGCAAAAATTGGGAATGAAAATTAACCGAGGTAAATGCTCCGTGTCGGGAAATGTAAATTTTTTGGCCGCTAAATAGCTCTGCTGGACACGAATTGCGGTAGTACCTCGCTCGAAAAACTAGTTCACGTCGGCGTTTCACTTTGTGCAATTTTCCCTTTGTTACGATTGTATTTTATATGAAAATGTTATTAGCGCGCGAACAATGTAAATTCACACCTGCAGAACAACCTAAGGATCTAATGGTTAACATAATAGCATTTGAAATTGAATTTGAGAAAAAATTCTCCACTATTCAACTCATAATAACATGAATAAATTATTCAATAGCGTTTAATATATTATAATAATACCTAGTAGATATAGCACCCGGTTTTCATAACTATAGCTATACAAGTCGACTGAAGATTCAAAATTTTGTTTATACAGGCACCAAAAATTTGTAAACCATTAACTGCGCAATGTATATTATTTAATGTTACAGTGAATCGTTTTGATTTTTATATATATTTAATACTTAAATAGGTTCAAACAAAATGTAACACATTATTTTTAATTTCATTCCCACTTGTTCACCGCCCTTTCATGTACAATAATACTTTTCAATAACATTGATTCGTTTATCGGTTACAGTACCTCCGGACATTTTGGATTACCCCACGTCGACGGACATGGTTGTCAGAGAAGGGTCGAACGTGAGCCTGAGGTGTGCAGCTTCCGGCTCGCCGGCACCATCTATCACATGGAGGAGGGAAGGCGGCGAGAGTATACCACTTGCCAATGGTAAAGAAGGTAAAACATCAACATTCCACAACAAATTACACAGGCCAGAGCAACCTATATGCTATAGATGGCCTAACTATAAATCATTTTCAGTTTTGTAATACTTTAAACTTAAAACATTATAATTTTTTCCCAACGCACTAGTAATACAATTCCACTTTGGAAATCAAAAATATATCGACGCCTACATTGCCAATTTATGATTTATTCGATTTGTCATTGATTACAGTTCCATCCTCACACAATATTCAAAACAATGACTTGTTCGAGTCCTCCGAAAACGATAACTTCGAATTTTGTTTAAGATTTAAAAAGACACTGATTGCAATTCCCCAATGAGGAGTGAAAAAAAACACTTGCTAAAATCTCTTTTACATCGTTCAACAAGAGAAATTATGTGCAAAGGGAGTTTTGAGGTTAACCGACCGGATTAAAGTAATAGTTAAAGAAGTTCCCACCCTTTTTTTTTCTTCTTTTGAAATTTATAAAGTTTCTCCGCATTTAAGAAGTTTCAAGTCAAGGTTTATTGTAATGCAAAAGAGGAAAAAATAGAGAAATAAAGAAATTGTGCTAAAAACAGAAGGACTTAGAAACAGTTTGGGAACTTGTCCTTGTGACTTTCCTTGAGGATTAAGTCGACAATTTATTCTGCACTTAGTTTTAATTCAGGAATGATAAAATTAGTTATTTTGTACTCATTCCTATTTAAGGCCAAGTGTCAAATGAAAGTTCTTCTTCATAATTGGCGCTGTAAACAAAATTGTTCATGAGACGGATGATGACATCCTTAACTAAATATTAATGCATAGTGCCTGTTATTTGATATCCTTATTAACATTATAATCTCAAATGAGCTTCTACAGAAATGATCGTACACAGAGTATTAATGAGATACAAGAGGGACGATATGATCATTCTGTGATTCCCATTATGTATATTTCTTAGATTGGCCAATTACAGAAGAACAAAGTCTTATAGAAGGTTCCTATTAGATTTACCTTAGCACGGACTAACTTTTTCAGTCTCCCAGCCGGTTTTTTCCTCCCCCCGGTAATCCCCGGCTCTCGGGCCCCCTTATTGGAAGGGATTTTACGCGGATTGGTTTTATATATATATAAAACGACGAGAACGACTCTCGTTTTCGGATTGCCATGGAGAAGCATTTTTCCAGAAACGGTGGTGAAAATCGGCGGAAGAGGCCGACCGCCAAATGGCGAAGCCGCCATTTTCCGCTCCCCTGGCTTTCCATCGGCGCGACGTCGCCTCCACGGAGTTCGGGCAAACGTGAAATTAAGAACTGATTATGAACCGCCCGAGAAGAAAATTGAGGACGACGGCCGACATTTTATGGTGAGGACTGCAATTCGCGTTCAAAGAGAAGTGTCCCTTCTATTAAATTAGAGACGTTAGTTTCTCTAACAAATTATCCATTGACTACAACCGCCGGTTTGTTAGAACTGTATTATTTCACACTGCATCTTCGAGGACGAAGATTTTATTAATGCACCCAGAGAGAGGAATTAAAGTTCCCGATTACTAACTCGATCACATGGAAATTACAAACCAAGGTTATATTAAGAAGCATTGAAAGTATTCAGCAATTGAATATGAACAAGAAAACCATTCTTAGGGAGGATGTAGAAGATGCTCTCCAATTTCAGTGCTCTAGACTGTCACGCCAGCACTGTAAAGCTACATTATACCGCCGATGCTACGTAGGGATGTATTTAAAGGAAGAAAATTATGAACTTGCCAATGGAAAATCTTACTTTATGTCAATATAATTTCTGTTTTCATCAGTGTCAGTTTTGAACATTATTTCAGCATCACTAAAGAAAAGATGAAGTTAACTTAAATTTTGTTACGTATAACGTTTTGCTACATGTATGAATCGAGCAGTCAACAGCTAGTTATGTTATTTACTCTCATTTCTTATTATACATTCAAGCAGTCGAGAATAACCTACGATATTATTGTACGAATTTGGGGACGTACAGAGATGGGGTACACTGTCGTGCTAAAGCGAAGTACATAGTACAGATATTTAAGGTTAAAAACGGTTATGATTCTTCTTGGATATATTTTCAACGTTCGAGGTAGGGAAATTCAAATATGAGGACACGCGAGATATCCGTTAGGCTGGTCATGCGGGCATTTTTAGTGTGGTGAGGTTGGCGGGGGAAATACCGTCTGTACCCGTTATGTAGGATAAACCGCTGGCGTGTGACCCATATTTAGGGAAGAAACTCCAACTGAGTTATCGGCACTGGACACGGCAGCGTGAGTTTACGCAATTTATTTCTCCTAAATTTATTGTTTTCAATTACTTTGGCCATTTAAATGTTAAGCCCAATTGTTCTTTAATGATTGGTGCGGATTCATTTGCTGATTGAAGGACAACGTATCCATGCAGTGTACGTTAATCTGTTAAATTTAATGCCACCATATTTCCGGGCACTTAAAATCAAAAAATCAAAAATTAAATTATAGTGCAATTTTTCATAATTTATCGGTAAAAACATTTTTTAGCTCGTCCTATCTGTAATAAGTTAATGAAGAAACAATTCAGTAGTATATCACAAATTAGTCTTCTTTATAATCTTAATAGACAGGTCTTTATCATTTGACCTGTGAAATTCAACGCTGGTTTCACTGGTTACGCTCCGCAGCGTTGGAACGCAAACGTCGACATTTCTATTCCTTTATAAACGGAATACCCTTTCGTTTGTTTTCACTTAATTAAGTGTAAACCCAATTCTGACTCAATCCTTTTAACCTAAGGGGTCGTTTTTGAATATTCTCCATGCAGTGAGCTTAGTAATGTAATATCCATTTTGCAGACGATTCACGCATTCGATGTACTCGTGAACAGTTAACTGTCCAAATGGGGCAATCGAAGACTACTATTAATAAACAATATCTGATTTTAGTTTTTGTACGTGAGAGTCAATAAGCGATAACATCGTTGTAGAATGTATAGAGAATATCATTAATTTTAATCCTTCATAGAATAAAGGAACTGAACTGTCTTAAAACATCGTATTTTAATTCGTAATGACTTAAACATTTCAATTATTTATAGATCCCCCACGGGGGATCGGATCCGGGTCAGCCTCTCGATGTAGAATTATTCGAATGGCACCTATAGTAGTAACACTGGTTCGAAACCATCTGACGTTACGAATTGTTATTCATTTCGAATTTTAAATTAATTTCCAATGGAGCTGAACTGCATCGCTGGTAAATTGCATAAATTATATCTTGAGAAAAGGTGGTTATTTTAAATATATTATCCACATAAATTGCGCACTATAATAATTTCGTAAGTAGTAGATACGATCTAGTCATAAAGTCATAACGCCAATCAAATGGTCCTGATGACGACGAGAAGCCGAGACTGATATTGCATACGAAAGTCACAAGAGGGAAAATTACGAAAATATAATTTTGTAATGTCGTTAGTTATTACCGTATTATGTTTAGTGGTGACAGCACAATTGGTTGTAGCTCACAAGTAATTGTAACTGCAATTAAACGCAACATTGCAAATAAATGGAATGAAATTCAATGAAAGAACTAATGAAATAAAATAACGATTTAACACAGAGGATTGTTATAAGGGGTCGGCCGGGAGTGAGGGTTTCGCAATTATAATGCTCCTTTGACTCACAAAGGGTGTCGTTTTTTTGTCTTACCCCCCCCTCCCGTCGCAGGGCCCTCGCCGCTGCCGACTAAAACAGCCTCTTGAATAAAGTTCAGGGGGTTGCACCCCTCTGGCCGGCCAGGAGGCGGCTTCTTCATCACAATTAAGAGATGTTCCAAACCCCGGGCCCGTCTTACAATGGGTTATGGGATTGGCCTGTGAGCGGAATGGGTGGGTACACTCACTGCCGCACAGGCCAATTAAACAATCTACCACCCTCCCCTCAACCAACAGACTGCTCCCTTTAAAACGGTTCATTAAGCCGCCCGTTTGAAGAGGCGCCGGCTAGGAGCGGGACAGGGAGAGGTGTCCGAAGGATGGGGACATCCCCCAGGTCACTAATTACTCCTTTAATTCTTTAGAGGCACACGGAATAGCCTTCGCCCAGTAATTTACTACAAAACCAGAATTAAATAGAGGCATTGTTTTTAACGTATATATTCGAATGATGATTTCATTCGGGTTTCACTTAATTTATCTTTTATCTCGAACGTACTTTCATTAAATGCGAGTGTAAACCCCATTTCCACCACTTTCCAAGGCAAGTCCTTGAAGTGGAATACTATTTATTAATTTCCAACCGATATTTAAGGCGATATCGGAACTATAACGCTTGGAGGATTAAATACGGAAATAAAACACGCATAAAATTAGCGAGTGAAAATTCATTATTCGGTCGAAATCACGGATTCATCTTTAGAAGGAGCAAAGTTCTGGAAACTGGCGGAGAGTGACGGCTAGACAATGCCGCTCGAATAAACACCGACTGGAGGAGCCGGATGAAATCAACTAGAAAATCCAATTTCGAAACTGGAGTCGGGGGCACGGTGGCCTACCGTGCTTTTCACCGGGTGGAGGCCGAGCTGGTGGGGGGAGGGAGAATTTAATTATTGGCGTTGGGCGTAGGTCGGCAGGAGGGTGGAGAAGGGGCGAATAATTGATATTAAACCGTAGGACAGTGCGCTGGGCCCAGGGTTTACGAGCACGGTCACCGGCAAAAAACGAACATTTTACCCCCTAGGAAACAACATACCCCTCCCTCTGGGACCTCTACAACGGCGAAAAGGGAGAAATACGAGAAATGAATATGTAAAATACGAACTAGGATTTTAATGCGGATTAGGATTTCGCCGGATGGTGGGATGGGGGACAGATGATCCTGACCCGGGTCTGAGTTAAGTGCCCCGGGTTTAGAAGGTTGGCGGCTCTCTGCTATACCGTTAAATTCGCTTATTATTATTCTATTTCATTCGAAAAGTTCGAAATATTTATTAGTACTATCTCCGTCGTATAAATACCTGTAAAGCCACCTTTCGGTCCGTTTCGCAAGACGTGGAAGTGGAAAATAAGTCCATTGCCAACTGAAAGAATATAACATAATATCAAACAGCGCGAAGTATTTTAAAATATACCTTTGAGAGCTCACGAGGGCCCAATTATCATTACTGAGAACCACATGTAATTGGAAATATTAGTTTATTTCAAAATAAAATTCCGAATTCGCCAATATTAATCATCCGAAATGAATTTTCTTCCATTCCCTAATTGTATATGATTATAGAGAGCTAATTAATTCCACTGTACTCATTTATGTTTAGTTGGGTAGCTTATTAACGTAGCTTGTTACCGACCAACTAATGACAACGACATGTAACATAAAACCTCCGCTCTCAATACTGGCGGGATGGTTACACAAATTGAAAGTAGGCTTGTGACATGTATTGGATCCTATTTTGAGAAACCCAATGAAAATGATTAGCCCCGTCCGGATTTCCGCACTTCTCATTAGTTCGTGAGAGTCTATTTCGGGATATTTAATTCAATATTCCTTTATTCGGTCCTGCACACGGAGCGCGGCAACAAAGAAAGAGGAGGAGTTCAATAAGGGTGCGCGGGGGTTGGGGATTGCGGGGGTATATGTAGATTGAGGCCACCTCTGTACTTTACAAGCGGGGGATGATAGAGATAGGGGTTGAATGCGACAAAGGAAAGGCGTCACCGCAGAAAGGGGATGGCGTCGAGATATTCTCGCTCGATGAAAAGGAGCGCTTCTGTTCATTAACGTCGCCAGATTTCACGACCGGGTTTACTTCGCGATAAAAGCATCGTCTTGGATTAACTAAATATATATATATATATTTTTACACATACATAAATACGTATATATATATTAATAATGTTTTTTGTACAGCGAAACATGTTTTTAAGATGAATGAACACCTTACAGTCTATGTTCTAGGATTTTTACTGCTTTAACTTTCCGATTGCCATATCAACATTGTGCAGGTAAAAAGGATACTTCGTCCTTCACGTATATGATATTCTACCGTAATATTAGACTGGTTAATATAAGACATTAAATAAATTCATCCAATATACAAGCAACTTGCCTAGTTTCGTTTTAAAAAATATTGATATAAATTTGTCAATTTCCTGTGCTACTGAATGCTCTCCTTTTCATGAAGGAGGATTAAAAAAGCATTCGCCGAAGTCAATGGGCGGGCGGCGTTAAAAGGCGGAGTGTGTTTTCACAATATAGAAAGGGGTCATTGGGCAATGGGGGGTGACCGGCGGGCACCCTGTTCATTAACGTCACATTTTCACAGCCCTTACCACGGCCCTTCGGCGCCGCTTTAAGGGCTGTTAAAAACCCTTTTAGGATTTCACAGGGGGTTGAATTAATACCGCGGTTCGGTCGGATTTCAGAAAATCCAATAGTCGGGTATCGGCACCCTCCCTTTCCACACCGTCTATTGGGGTTAACGCCGCCCCTTAGGCCGACAATTCACCTCCTGCCCCGACAATGTTACCGCCGGGCGGTCCTTTATAATTTATTTCCTCTGTAATGCCCCAAGTATAAATCGGCCACCGGGACAACTTAATTTTGTCCACGAAATATTCCATTCTCCGTCTTATTTTCTCAGCGATTGCAGTTTATTTTCGATAATTTAATTTCCTAGATTGTTTTCCAAAATAGTGCTCAACGCTCAATGGTCAATTGCGCAAATATATGCAGTTAATATTGACATAAGCATCGAGATATCGTTTATATTTACTGGGTTGTAATTTTCTCATAAAATTATACAGAGGTTATTTCGCTCGGTTTTCCCTTCATGTTCGAATATCTGTTTTGTGAATAATTAAATTACTTCATCAAATAAATTAACCCTGCAGAGAGCTTTTATAACTATGTTATCTTGTATGCAATCATTGTCTATGATAATTATAGGTCAAAATGCTAGGTTCCTTTTCAAATGCAAAATGTATTTCTGTTTCTACATTTATAATTCTGAAGTTTTAATTGACATAAACGATCAAATTGTTACATTTTTGACATCAACATTGCTACAAATGATCAGGACTAATACTAGGTACGTTTTCCGGATTTTTGAGCTGTGTATAAATTTTGTTTGGAAAATATAAATTTTATTTATTTTTTATTATTCCTGTCGACCGGGAGGAACTTTGGAAAAAACTCTGAAAAGAAATAACGTAATGAAAGGTCGTGGCCTAGTGCCTAATGACTGAAGTGCCAATCAAGTGATAAAATGAAAAAAATGCAGCCGGCGACGCGTCCGATTCGTGAGTCCCAGTGCGTAAAACGGCCTCGTTTGCGGCTATTAACGAGTGGGCGTCAAAATCCGGATGAAATATTCACATCGTTTGGGACTTTTTTTATTTTGTTTTGTCGAAATTTCACTGGGAGGAGTACTGCTCTAGCTCGTTAGCGAGTCGCCTAATCGTTCCGATTTGGTCTAGTGAGAGGGACGCTTAGGTGTTGCGGATGGATCTAATAACAGATCAGATATTATTCCTGACAGCGGTGCGTTATTGCATTCAGGTATGAAAGGAATGATACCCATAAAATAATACTCTCACATACACCGCAAACTTGAGGGCATTTCCTCCCATCATTGCCCTGGAATTATTGGAAGTTTCGCTCAGACAGTATTCAAAACTAAATTACTCAATTTGAAATAACTGTAGACTACGAGAAATTCACAATATGTGTTTGTTTAATCACAAAGGAAAATTCATACAACAGGAATTTGCAAACATAAGAAGGAATGCCATTCCTATTTTAATTAGAGAAAGGACAATAAAACTGTTGCAATACGGTATTCATGCTGCTCATAATTTTAATACTACAACGTTGTCATTTGTTCCTGTTCGGTTTCATAATTACTGGGTTGTTTCAAAAAAATGTGAGACCAATTGTAATTAGGGAATTAAAGTTGAGGGAGTCGGCGGTCGGAATGCGGGCGAGCCGGCGGTTGAGAAAGCGCGGTGGCATGTGTGCTCTTGTCGTTCTGTATTGTTCACTTGTTCATACATGCGTTATTAAACCAATTTAAGTCCGGTTGACTGCTTTTCCAAACCGGCGAGATAATGCCTACAATGTTGCCGGCCTGCTGTTTTAACCGCAAACCGGCTCAGTCTCGCTTCATTTAATTCCCGACCGGTTTAAAATATCGGCGCCGAAATAAATTTGGGACTAGTTCAATTATATTTATTTATCACGAATCAGCCAATTATAATTAGATTTGCCTTTTATGAAAGTCTTCGTCAGTTCGACCCGACTCACGTAATTGCATACACATAATATATATATTTGCATCCCGTTTCCACGCTGTAATTGCTGTAATTAATTGGTCTGAAATTTAATTAATAATGATTAAATAATACTGTGAGATTAAGGACGTGTATTCGTTTACAATGCTTGAATACGATATCTATGAGTTTCATGTAGTAATTTTAATTTTTGTTTATCCCTGTGATATCATTTTAGCATTACGAGTTAGTTTCGCCTTAGTGGCGGAAAAATTCTGGTGGTCGACTGGAAAATTTTCATTCAATTACTAGATTGAATACATGTTTTATTTGTTGTGTAAAGCGGCGGGTAATAAGAAACCTCTTACTGTTGATTGCATTACTAAAAGTACTTAATATTTTTACGCCTAGTACTTGTATTGTGCGTGATACTAAATTTTGAAATAAAGAAATTGTGCTAAAATTATTCATTCAAATAACAGAGTTCAATAAAATGCTCGGAAGTTTGAGTTCGAAGAGTAAAAATAGAATTTGTTATATTTTAATATTTGTTCTCTTGATTTATATAGTTTTGTTATTGACGTCTGTTCGACAAATATTTTTGACAGAACTCCCTGTACATCTCCTGAGTTTCAAGTTATCGCGAAATGTTCGCATTCCTTGTCCAATCCCTTATTCTCGTACTTCACAAGATCATTTTTTCTTTACCAATTATCCAACTATTGCATATTAACTGCAATAGTCGATATCCTTATCATTGCATGGAAACAATACAATTGCCAAATGTTTATGAATCTATGATAAATTAATTAACTGATAGGAAACGTGAACTAAGTAAATTCCCTCGAAGGAGCCGAGGCAGACGTAATTCAATATTACGTAAAATACTTGCCAATATTAATTTTCCAACATATGATTTATTTGGTTTTTCACAATATTAGGAAACACGAATAAACCATTTTATGAAAGAGTTAATAGTGTGTGGTGTTGTTCCAACTAGTGTTTTAAATAGATGCTTTCTTGGGCGTCAGAAAAATGTTTCGTGTAATTAAATAATACTTTTAATTCCGCATACTTGAATTATAGTGAAAGTTCGAGTCGAAGCTACTGATAACAATAAATTCTAATAATTCATTATAGGCTAATTTCATATAAAATTGGGATTTCTCCCTGTTCTAATCAATCGAAAAACTGTTGGAAATTGTAGAATTTAACTTTGCGCGACCCCAAATCAACAATTTAGGAGCATAAGGTGGCAGAGCGGTAGTGAATGGGGTGGCACCTCGAAAACGCTTGTAGCCGGTCAGGTGTGCGGCCCTCCAGCGCCAATGAATATTTTAAGTATTAGAAGACTTTCCCCGCCCGAGCTTTCTCCCTTTCTCTCACTCTCCGTTATCGGGTTTTCCGGTCACGTCCCGGCTCCTCCGGCGCTCGCACTACTTCGGACACTGCCTACGGCATTTTGATCAGTTTCAGGAAAACATTATTTTTTCGCAGCCCCGAGGGGGCAAATCGGACCGTGTCGGGAGGTACCGCAGTAAATGTCGATTAAATATAACGACATCGCCCCCCCCCATCAGCCACCCACAGCCTCACAACCATCTCGCCTGACACAATTAATTATTCGATCGCCAAGCCTAATATCCGAAATTAACGCTTGCAGTAAGGCAGTTCTTACGAAAATTTATCGGCCTACGTTCCTTCGTTCCCTCTTGAGTGAATCGCCCTCAAGGGTATACAAATGGTGCACTCCGGTATGGGCCCCAGCTCACATTAACATCGCCCGTCATAGGAGACAATAACACGCAAACATATAACACTGAATGCGGACAGTGCGTTCGCGGAATGGGTAAACAAAATAAAATTCTATTGAGCATTCTAATGAGTACAACGAATTTTACTAGGATTTCTTGTTTAATCAGTAGAACTTTTGTGCTGGGACCACTGACTAAGCGACCCTAAACTGGAAAAATCAAACACTCCTATCCTTTGTCCTATCATTTGTTATTCGTCAATTTTCAATGGGCACACCAAACATGGGGCATTGAAAACTGATCGAGTGAAAATCACTTTCCCCATAAAATTCTATCGACAGCAACTATTTATCCAAATAGAAGGAAAGTTTATGTTTTGTGACCGTGGGTTGTGCGGCGGGACATTAGGCAGTGAGACACGTAGGTATGCTCGGTCGGTAAGCCTCGTCGAAACATTTGTTGAGAAACGTGAGATGGGTGAACAAAATTGTATTTTTATCGAATAGGAATACGGTATGGAAAGATATATCTCGCTTTTCTATCTCTCGGTTTGATTTGTGCTCCGCTCGCACATTTTTCATTTCTGCTACCGCCCCATAAACGGCTACTTTCCAAGCCGAGTTTTAGACAAGACGGGGACCGGAAATGCACCGTTGCTCGCGTTAGCTCTACCATACAAATTAAGATATTTTTTTGAGGATTCCGCGAGGGTTTAAATATCAATTGTTCATCATTCCTCTGTTTTTATTCTTCTAATTTGGTCTGCCGGTGCAAGTTTGACTACATTTAGGCATAGTGTAATTTATTCGTGTGAACAATAGCAACGGTCGGGCTAATGTAATTGGAGTAGGTAGAAATATTTTTAAAGTGGCAGAAATAAATGGATGAAAGCTGCCTTGACCAGCGCTACAGAGATTTGTTGGAAAAGAGTGGGTAGGCTGAGTTGAAAGCTCGATAAAAGTGAAGCTTTTCGTAAGTCAGTTGAGTGGGGAGAGCCCCGACCGTCTCAATTATTCACTGCGACCTCTTGAGGGGGCAAGTCGAGTCTGCCTCGGTAATACACTTATATTATTGATGCCGGCCAACCTGTATCCAAAAGAGTGGAACTGTATTGATAGAAAATCTCATTTTAGCGAGGATTTTGCTAAAAATTCACCCGGGTAAACCTTCAGCCGCTTTATTAACTCGATTCAAAGAGAACGTAAAGTGCCCATTTTGGAAATATCTGTCAATGTAATTTCAATTTCCTCAGATTTGCATTAATGACGTCATTCTCTAACAAATTTGACCAAATATGTATTTGACGTCTGTAACATTTAGCAACATGCAAATGAATTGTTTTTCTGTATTGTGGCTTTTATTTTTTTTTATTATGGTCCTCATCCAAGATATCGTCAAATATTTTACTGTACTTTAGGGTACCCATTTTTTCGTTCTATGCATGCATTCAACTCGCCTCGAACAGACGAGGCGTTCGTTACAGACAATTATATGTAATTCCATATTCATAGATGTGTTAATCTTTAATGGAATAGGGTAATTCCATTAAACAGTTAAATAAACGGTTTCCTTTCATCATATGAAAAAAAAACCGAGTAAAAAGGAATTTCGGAACGGGGTTAATTAACCGACCCATGTTAATTATTGGCTAAACGGAGCTCCGGTTTTCCTGCTGAAAGGATCTTAAATCTTGATTTATCTTCAGATAATCTCAACTTGTTATAATGAGTTCAAACGCGAATCATTCTTTTTCAGGAGAATGTTGAAAGTGGACGATAATATTTCCTTTTTGTTTAGATTGAGGACTTTTTTTCATAATTGTAACATGAAACCCCCGGCGGGAATTTAAATGAAGTTATTTTCAAGCAGGCAATGATTTGTGCGTGAATATTTTATTTGATGTTGGCCGTAATTTTGAATCCAGCTAAAAGTGAGCAACGCCGCGTCGGTATTTTCTATGTTAATTTCTCATTACTGCGTACAATATATAATCCGGATGTTGACTTACCTACAAACAATATTGGATTATTCTTTTTTATGACTGCGATGTATATCTAAGAAATGTAAAACAGCCGGGCCTAGAACGCGACTCGATAGTTTCCACTGATTATCCATCTACTTTATTTTTAGATTTTTCGGCGACAAAAGGAAACACGAAACATCTAGCCGTATTATTATGATACAGAAAATGTTTCCGTTTTGGCCACCGGGCAGATAGATATTTGGTATTAAATTACGACTGTTTAAATCGTTTTATTGAAAATGAAGTCAGAAAAAATATCTCGTCCCAATGAAAAATGCATGCATCAACTCGGTTCGAATATGTAAATATAGGGATAAATATTGAAATTTCTAGCACTGCTACGAAGATCACCGAAGAATTAGTGAAAGGTAAGCCGAGGAAAGGTAATACGTGGTGATGTATGAAGGAGTTTGGACGGTGTATTGGGCAGAACTGAGCCCGTCGGGGAATTATGATCGGAGCGATAAAGGGCACTGTCTAAGGGATCATAAAACGGAAATCTCCTCACAGAGGCTAAGTACCCCCCAAGCCGTATTACAAGTATTACATTATGGCCCTGAGGGGTTGTCCAACACTTAAGCCCCACCCTTCGAGCCGCGGTCGAACTCAAATTACCCCGGTCTATTCGTGTTCGCCCGCTCAGGTGTTTTTTCTTCTTCCTTTTTATACTTATTCTTTTTAGTGCCGAATAAACTCCATGGAAATTACCCCGGTGATTTTAATGTCGTCCGGCCTTGGGGCCATTACCGGCGGCTTAAGGATTTTCCCGCCGAATATCATTATCCGCGACACGAACAAGCTTCAACACAAGGTTTTCAACCGAATGTAACTTGTAATAATTCTACATTCATGTTTCTGGATGTAGATATTTAAAATTGGCGCCTTACAACTATAATAATAATAATAAGGTTTATAAGAAATATTACTAAAAGAAATAATTGCCTCAAAATAAAATATTTCAAAATATTTGGACAATATCCCAGAGCTGAATGCATGAAATTTCTTCGGAAATTAAATCCGGCATTTTATTTGTTTAGAATTTACATGGGTGGCCAACAGATACAATGGGAGAATATATTTTGTATTAAATTGTACTGTGCTTTTGACCTTTGAAGTATTGGTTATTAAGGTACAAATATATAATGGCTTATTATATATTCCTGCTACATACATGTGGGCGGAGACAATTATGGGATGCATACCATGCGGGAACAAACCAAGGTAGAGATGAGAGAATTCTATGCTCAAATAAACTGACCCATCCATAGTGACATATTTATAATTAACTGAATTATACGTATCAAGGTGAAACAAGCAG
This sequence comes from Lethocerus indicus, assembly GCA_019843655.1. NCBI lineage: Eukaryota > Metazoa > Arthropoda > Insecta > Hemiptera > Belostomatidae > Lethocerus > Lethocerus indicus. The sequence goes on along the minus strand of JACDQD010000003.1, from coordinate 25,515,920 downwards.
ATCGAATTTTGCGCTCTTTGATATATGCACTGATTGAGGAAATTAGTTTCCGATAATTTGGGAAACTATTGGGGATAATAAAATCATTCTATATACGTGAAATATGTGCACACAGAAATAAAGTACATCACTTCATTTCTCATTAATTCAGTCATCATTTCTTCACCCGTTATGCACAATACTTATAAAAGTGGATTTCTGGCCTAAATTAAAATCGCTAATATAAAATGGAAAACGTATGTGAGGTGAAATGTTTTTATATATACCACGTACTACTTTAAATCATATTATTTTCTAGTCCATATTAAAAATTAACCTTCATATTTTACATCTTTAATATCGTCATAAATTCATGCAATTAGTCATTATAGTTTATCACCCACGATGGCCTTAATATCAGTCACTTTTATCAACAAATATTGAACTCACTAATTAAGAGAGCAAAAATGAGTCCTGAAATCTACCTCCGGACTTTAAAAAAATGCCGTGAAATTAAAATATCACTGACAATTTTTCCTCTCTGTGCCCATAATTAATTAGAACTGCGAAACGCGAGTTTTAATTTAATTTTGAATTTTCCAGGCACCCACTTAAATTCACTAATTACACAGCTGACTCAGCTTAAAACAAAATGTAAAACTTCCAGCAATAATCTTACCCGCCGGCCTTTATTTAATCGATTACGGACTGACACCTTTACTAGATTTTTTATATATTTTTACGCTGTCCTTTTAATTCGATAATTATCGGAATAATTTATTTAGTATTAGGAGGGAAAGAGAGAGAGGGGGGATAGAGGGAAAGGGAAATTCATCTTACGAATTTTTATATCGAGCTAGACAGCACTTTGATTAGTCTCCAAACCACCCGTAGTGGAATGAATCGGATTCTTCCTGATTGACTATCGGAAAAGAAATATCGCATCATCGTCCGGTGAGAAAAATAAATATTATTACACTATTAATTAAATATTAAAATGATTAAAAATTAATATTTTTTATATTTATACACAAATACGAATATATAAATACTCCTTAGTGCATTCTTGTAACATTAGATATGTATCTGTTTGTTTTAAGAAAGATTTTCGAAAGTAAGGCACCAAATATTAAATCGCCAAATATTAAAGAGTGGTTGAACAGGACCTCTGAATTAAGCCCCGCGAAACAAAACAGGGCCCGGGGAATGCCAGTGTTTGTTCATTGCTCGATGATTGATTGATACAGCATCCTCCTGCATTTCGATGAAGCTTATGCCTCCCTCCCTCCCTCCCTCCCTCCCTCTCTCTCTTTCACTGCAGCTCCCGCTCTCAACCACACATTTCATTGTTTCACGGGAAACTGCCCCTCTTTCCGGCTGGTGTTGGTCTAGCGGGAGTATTTGTATTTTGAGTGATGTGACAAGAGGGGAGCGGTGGTGGTGGTGGGGGAGAATACTTTCCCAAAAACCCATATTGTCGCCCCCACCGCCAAATCCAGTAGGGACTACAAACCCTCCATCCCCCTTCCCTACCAACCGTACCCAAACCAGCTTTTCTCTCCTCTTCTCTGTGTTTTCAACGGATCCCTTTCTCCCTCCCGCTTTTTATTGCCGTCCCGATACAGAGAGAACACGTACACACGCCTCGCCCACCCCCGACCATAATGGAATGATTAATATGTACGGTACCACAAACCCCCTCCCCCTCCCGGCCGCCCTACCACAGCGGCCCAGAAATTAATTTAGTTTTTTCCTCACATTTCTGAGGCCGGCCCGCAGTCGAACTCGGATCTATTCGGAACCTAATTAGAGCATTGTTTAATGCGATATTAAACCTTTTTAATCAAAACTGTAATTAATTCAGTTACCCTTTGCATAGCGAAGCGTAAATTTTGACGGCAGAATTAATAAATTTCGTCAGATGTAATGTCGGAAGAAGTGTAATTAAAAATTTAAATGCGAAATACTTTGATTCTATATTGTAGGTTTAAAATGTTTGGATCACAAGAACTCATATATACGATCTGTTGTTTAACGTGTTGCAGTGACCAGTGTTGAAGGGCCGGTGTTCAACTTGACCAGGGTGAACAGGCTCCACATGGGGGCCTATCTGTGTATAGCGTCCAACGGTGTTCCCCCAACCGTCAGCAAGAGAATCATGCTAATCGTACACTGTAAGTACCGCGCGAGGCTTTCTCTCATTCCACGAATAATCACGATAGGGAACAAACATTGTACCAGCTCGATTTATAAATAAGTCCGCTGACGGCATTCTGTAATTGCATTTACAGTTCCGCCAATGATATGGATACAGAACCAGCTGGTTGGAGCGATGGAAGGCGAAGAAATGACCCTTGAGTGCCACTCCGAGGCCTATCCCAAGTCGATCAACTATTGGACGAGAGAGAAAGGCGAAATTATAACCAACGGTAAGTCCTAAATTGGATTATGCGAAAAGTATTGTTTTAGTAATTATAAATGACCATCTTGAACGGCTCGTTTGGTAACTGGGATATGGTTTAATGGAGTGTTCCTTAAGTATATGTTTCATCTTCTTATCAACATAATTTCGTTAAGTTAACAGACTTTATTTTAATTCGTACATATGTAAACTGGCTGTCTTCACTGAAACGTCGAATTTCAAAAAGTTCAATTAATTTTGCTCAAATGGTTCTGTGGACTCGGGTTTACGAGTTCGTCTAATCAGTTCAAATTTGTAGTCGAAAGAAAATTCGGCTTGTAATTCAAAGGATGCCACCGGTGATTGGAGCCAGGCACGGCTTAGTAAACTCCGGCGACCCGGTTTAGAAATTTCCTTCAATTGCAAATTTGAACCGGGTAAACGAGCTCGTAAACTCAAGTCCATAGAACTCAGTCGGGTTGGTCGTTCCATAACAATTGCTTCCCATCTAAAAGTACAGTTATAAGGCCGCCGCTGACAAGTTGTGGGCTAGATGCCCGTGTGTAATGAGGAATGGAGGAGTTATTGAAGGGGATATCCCGCCTGCTACGATTAGGCACGGCTTTACATCTTATGAGTGGACCTGGTTCAGTTTTCTGTATTGATATGTAAACTGTTAATGTGAATTGGAGTTATAGTTATACACCATTGTATTGTCTCTTTGCGGGTAGCAAAATTACGGGTCTAGCCGATTTCGGATCCCAGGCAGAATTTATCTCCTTTTTAAATATTTTTAAAGAAATTATTATTTTAGTGTTAATATATATTTTGAATTATTTTTGTATATATATATATATAATATAAACATATTTTAATTTATTTCAATGATATCCACTGGCATAGCGCCATGTATTCTCGAAGTAGATAGCTCGGATTTAATATATATATTATGTCCGATGTTTGAACTTTGACTTGTGTACCGGACAGGGGGACATTTCGGAGGTCTAGCGGAAGGGAACACGGCTAATCCACGGATCGCGTGCTCGAGTGCAATAGAGAGAGGGTTTTGCGACCCACTATTAGTATTAGTCGGCCTCCTCCGGCCGCACAATAGTGATCATTATTTGGGCTAGCCGGGGCGAGATTGAGATGGGCCCTCCTCAACTTGTTTCCCAACTTCTCCAGCATCGACTATGGGGAAGGCTTCACGCACTCACTCACTCGAACATTGCCCCGCAAACCGAAAATGAATGGACCCCATTTTGTTCTTTCGATTCCATTGTTGATGTTACTATTTATTACCGTTTCACTCTCACGGAACCCTGTCTCAGACAGTTTAATATAAAGTTCAAAATTACTACCTATATTATACATTTTAGGGTAATGATTATAAATTTATCGAATTTAATTGTATAATATGGCAGTTTTAAAGGAAATATTTTTAGCAAACAGTACATCTCCGAATCTTAGACGTCAGTAAAGCAACCGTAATTTTTTAGTTTGATACGTCAGTACTCATAAAAGTCATATAAAAATGATAACACGTTTAATGAATCACTCTAGTAGCATATTGGATTAATATCCCATATAATCCAATCTATCCCATATAAATATTTAAAAAATTAATACAGCCCTCTCTACAATTGTACCGGTTTATATCCTACATCCATTGAATCATAATTGTTCCTCGAAATTACAGATATCGTACGTTGTCGTTGGGCACGGTAACAACTACAGTGGGAATGCTTAGAATTCAATTTCGTTTTATGCCGGCTGTGCGGGGGCGAAATGAAGCCATGATTCGAAAACAGAGCCCCGGCGAGAGATAGGAGAGTGCAGGGCGGGTTGGAGCGTTCCGTTCGGTGTTTGTGAATCCGGTCGGTCGTTTAATGCGGGCTGTGTTCAGGAGCGTGCATCCCCTATACTCCACCCCACACCCCCTATAATCGTTAGCGGCGGCTCCCATCCGACCTCGCCAACCAGCCAACCAAAATTAGAGCAACGCCATCATGAACGTACATTCTTTCAGACCGATGATGCGACGGACAATTACATTACGCTGGGACGGTAGAAGCCGATGTACAATCTACGAAATTCAGAATGGCTCAAATATCACTCGATACCTGTTTTCTCTAGACAAACTAAGAGGCGATTCAAAATTATTTGCGCATTCAACAAACACGACTTTGAGGTCGGTGGTTATCATTAATCAACTGAGAGATACATCAAATTGGACTCTGTACGTTTGTATAAACCATGTTTAAAAGCAAAACATTGATGCCCACCAGTTGAGAGAATGAATCAACAAAAATTCAAATTTCATTCTCACAGCGATACTAAAACTTAGATGTTTAAGTTTTGGCATAGGCCGAACTGAATACTCATAGCTGCTTCGCTTTTATACTTAGTTTTAAAAATTATAAATCAACGTAGGATTTCGAGAAAATAATATTCCGGTTTATTTTTTGAAATGAAAGAATGTAATAATAATGGCCGGGCTCCGGACGAAAAGGACCGAATACTTTCCGGGCTTTAAAAATCGGAGCTTGTAGCCCGCTGTTGTATTTTGGAACCGGCCTCCCGTTCATTAGTTTAATTGTAAAGTTGTGAAGTGATGGTGCAGCGGCGTGGGCTCGCGTTTATTAAAATCTCGCTCGGCTTTTCACTCTAGTCCGATAATTTATGGGGCCAAACTTCTGTCAGCGCTCTCTAACTCGATGTAATGGCCTGGGCAGCCCTCTACGGCCGCTAAAATTGAATAAATACGGAAATTCCGTTCGGATTCCAGAAACCAAAATTGTTTTCGTTCGAAAAACCCCCCACAACGGCAGCGATACCTGAATTGAAATGTAACAATGTAATCCCGGTAATTATATTCCTCTCTTCGAAAGATAAAAATTCGTTAGTCAATTCCACAACCTCTTCATTTCTAAATCAACCTTGAATTGCTTAATATTGAACCTGTACAGAAACACTGTAATTATTCTTCAATGAAAACTTGTTCTGTGTTTACTATCATAAGCCAATAAGTAATGTCAGACTACGTACTTTGCCATTCACATTATTATATGATGCCATTCAAAATAATTATCAATAACTATGTGAGTTCAGTTCTAACTGGATTAAACAGTCACACAAATAAACTGATGAATTATTGTTAATTAGCATGTTTGATCTTAATGTCTTAAATTTAACTCCCTTCAATGTTCCTTTATAACATAAATCTAGCATATTCGTAAGTGGTGCAATACCAGCAACCAAACCAGCAATACCAGCTGGTATACCAGCAATATAGTTCGTTGCTGAAAATCTGTGTGGCCCCGGTGTCAACAATTTAATAAAAACTCGAATAATTTATGAATTTCCTTTGCCAAGATTGCATGTTTTGAACTTTTGTACGCCGTTTTCTTTTCGAGATCTACAATTCTGTTTTCATTCTATGTGCTGAAAAGGGGGTGGGGAGCTGTGTCCCGATTCACTTTGTGAACCTAGGGCGTCTTTAAAAGTGCCGATCCTCCCCAGTCTAAATTGACCCTTTGTCGAAGCAGGGCCGAACAATAACAGGGAAAAACCCCTTGAAAAATATATAGAAAATCCAGAACCGAGTTAGATGTGTATCGACGGAAAATAAGCGGTTAAAAAAAAAGGAACGAAAACCTCCTCGGCAGATTTCACTTTTAATTCAAATCGGTTCGGACTCTTCAAACCTGGCAAAAAATGTATAAATATTTTATCCGATTTCCACCACACCGGAACATGGTTTCCTCCAGCTAAATAATTTATTTCTTTTTCCCTCCGTTTTCCAAGCTCGAATTCCGCAGATTACACTCTGATGTAGACAGAGACGCTGTAATATCGGCTGTTTGCAGTATCATCTATAAAAAACATCAAAATAAATAATGTTTTAAATAGGTCCCTAATGTTTATATTCATAAACAATTTTGAAAATCAATAACGGAAATAAGTTGACTAAAGGGAAAATGAAACTCAATTTTTTGATAATAGAAGATTACAAAATATGTTCATAAACATAATACCTTACTGGCACACTTAGTTTGTACTTATTGACCTTTAATTTTCTTCCCCTAGACGAATCATATGCCGTCCTTCATTGCATAACTATCTGAAACCTTATCTGAATTGTGTGAGGCAAGCTTACGACAAATTAAGCTGTATGAAGACGTACGCATTCGTATTTTCGTAACTATCACTTCTTCTCCCGTTGCGCGTGTAAGTTATGTTCTCGGATTTTTATTATGTAAATTTCCCGATTATCATGTAAACATTGAGCAAAATCAAAATGCAGTAAGGCCCGTGGGCCGGAATCCATTTGGAAATCAACATTTGCGATTCGATTATGATATACTGTGTATATTCATAACATTAGGGTCAAGCGAGGATAGTATGGGAGGAGAAAGTACATAATATGAATAAATTAGCCAGTAAGTCCTCAATTGATGCTAAATAAAAGGCAAACCAATAAGTAGGAGCTGGTTCCATTGCAATTTCCAGAATGGATTTATTCATCAGTTTAGCATAAGTGATGGGAATCTCCTCAGTACTGTTTGAGGATATTCGCTCGAATATCTCCACAATTTGAGCCCTCTAAACAGTTTCCGGAATTGAAACCCTTTAATCGAAATGGATCATATTTTTTCAAATTACGAGAAAATTCCTAATGGACGGAGACGCCGGGAGGAACTGACTATTAACAGGGCAATTATAAAAATAAATAATCCGGAACGAATCCATACTTCCATATTCAGATCCATATTGCGCGGGCTGCATTATAAAAGGAATGGAAGGGAAGGGAACCGCATGAGACGAGAGACTGGCTCCCCCATTTGTCTGTAATCGGGCTTTCTCAAGGGTTCAGCGGTAAAAGACTCCCCCATAATTAATTCGCAGGGAACAATATTAGCGAGTCAGCCGCCCTCGCGGGGGCGGGGTGGGCGGCGGTACTGAAACAAAGCGGGCTCCGCGACTCAATGCCAGCCGAGAAATCCGTTAATAAATCTCTCCTCCTTCGCCCGGTTGTCTGTTCCTCTCCGATCGATGATTGCGCATTCCGAGACCCGAATTACTGTTCACCTTTCTCTTCCAATTAGTACCAGCATTTGGGCCGTCGATATCGATTGCGTTGAGCCGAGACGCAAAGTTTCTTATAAAAATGTTTAACTTTCATCCTTCATTGTTTAAATGTCATCATTTCAATTGGGCGAAAAATTTCAAAATCCTTAAAACCTGCCCTGTATATGAAGTCACAGATAAAGGCCGACGTTCAATTCAGGTTGTTTTCTGAGCTTCGGAACACCTAGACAATTATAGTTAGAAAATATGTCAAGAAATTATCATTTCGAATTAACCATGAACTATTTCCTCCTTCATACATTCCAATAATTGTGACATAAACAAGTACATTTATTATGAGTGATATTTGTGATTCACGGGGCACGGAACATTAACATAAATTGATTATGTCTACTTTTATGTACCCCGTTCTCCGAAATATCTCCGTCGGGCATAATACTATTTCAAATAAAACTTTCCGCGCAACACCACCCGTTTATTAAATTTAAAGAGAAAAAAAAATAAATGTTTTCAATTCCGTTTTTATTTTATATTAGGCGAGAATCGTAAAATCGTCCCCACCGCTGTGCGCTTCGGGAAATAAAATGGGAAAAATAAAATTGCGCAGTTGGATATTTCGATTTTTACTACGGCGAGAAACCCCCTGCCATTCAAAGCCGTTTCCTGGGACTGGGGGTGGGCTCGAAATTTGGCCGAAACTTGAGCCTATTTTTAATAATTTTTCTTTACTAACGTCCCTCCAACCTGTGGGATCAAATAAATCCGGGATTTTATCGCGGTTGTTGGAGGGCGGTGGAGCGACACCGGTGTTGTTTAGGGTCCGACCGCTGTTACCGGTACCTCAATTTTGTTTCATTTGGAATTTTCGCCTCTCGCTTTCTCAGACGTAGGCCGGCTTCGATTTTGGCATTGGTTGGTTTAACAAATAAGAGCGACAATCTTCAAAATTCTGCCGGAAATGTGAACGGTTACTTTACTGCAGCCTGTTTTTCACATTCGGATCTTGCTTATTCAGGAAGGGTGAATTATTCTGTAATCCAAAATATAGAGAACTGTACTATTTTCTGTTTTCGGAAATACTGTCATTGTAAATAAATGATACGTACGACGCCAACTTTTCACATGACACTGTGATGTTTTTCACAGATGTTTGCTATGTCATAGGAGAAAACAATTTTAATAAGTTAGGTCAACCTAACACTATCCTAATTTCCCTCTTCAAGGGGTAATCGCTGGTGCCTACTATTATTATAATTACCACGGTAATATAACACTTTAATTTATGTAAGGTTTGTAGGAAAATTACGAAATTCTGAATGAGAACTATGCATTTTTAATTTAAGATATTCGTTAGGGGGAAGTTGAGAGCCCTACCGAACATGCCGAATCATCATTCTTGCATTACTATCCGCCTTCACCGATTTCCATTTAAACTAGACTTTGGGCAATCAACAGTAGCATTTCGTTTTGTAGCAAACGATGTAGGCGGTACTTAGCATATCTGTCAGCAATGCCACTTCCCACTGCCATTAGCGTTCCGCTTGAGATCAAATAGGCGAGAGGAAGCCCACGGGTACCCTCAATTTCGCATCAAAATTGCTAATTAGATACACTCTGCGGGGTATTCCGCCGCGAACGTTCATAAACACGAGGGCCAAAACAAAAGACGCCGTATAAAAATATGTATGAAACAAGGTAAACATATACAAAAGCTAAACCGGGTTACATCGGGCGGGTGACATGTACTTTGTTCGGGGCAAGCAGCGTGCGCAATACATTAAACCGGTCCGGGCACACTGTTTAAAATTTATGAGCTACACCGTACGGAGTTCTCATTTTACGCGTTTGCCCCTTCTCGGGAATTGCTTTGATTATAATGGATTCGCATATATCTCTAGTGTATGACACTCAAAATTATAATTCCGCCGACGTACAATCCTTTTATTTTAGTTTAAATGGAAACAAAGGGAAGGTGGATGAAATGAAATATCGTCCGTTGTGAAAGGCTACTACAAGATAAGAGGGTACATACTGCGCATTTTAAATTCGAAGGAAAATCATTCCTTGAAGAGTTTGACCAAAGCCACTCAATTATAAATCATTCTAAACGAATCTTGATAAATATATATTTATACACATAAATTATATTATTTTTGATACTTTCCGCGAAGTCGTTTTTTAAACCGTATTTTTTTCGATTTCTCGAAATGTCTTGTGAATAAACTGATGAAGCACTGCGGACGTTGGTTGCTGTTGGGGCATCCTGACAATTCAATATAAATATGAAGGTTTTCGAGGCATCTCTTCAGCTCCTCTGTATTTTTAATATCTTCGAGGTTGGATATCTCACGCGGTTAACGCCCGTCAATTACAGGAAAATCCCTTCCCCGCGTCAAAGTAGAAAAATAAGCGCGCCCCCAATCCCCGTCCGCGGTCTCCTCTATTTATTCTTATTATTTTCCATTTTCTTTTTTCATTAAATCCGCCATCGGGTATGAGGGACTGGGGATTCTGCTTATTTAGCGACGGCGCCTTCCTCGGCCAAACTGGCCGGCAGAATATACAACTCGGACATTTTTCATAGCGGGTCAGATGAAAGCCGGAAAGGTTGGAGCACGAAATAACCAGGTCCTCTCGCCTCGCTCAGTTATTTTGGCTGTGCTGTTTTAATTATCAATCCGACCCTGAAGTTGCGATTTGTTTTAGAATAGCAAATCTGGATTGAAACGGGTTGAGGCCTTAATTGAAGTCCTGCACTTAAGGGTAGGCAAGATAATCAAACGATTTTTTAATTAACACTACCGAACTAAACTCCATTGTAATTTTAAATCAAATGCAAAAGAACCTTTCGTTTGTACTCTTTCTTATCCGATATAGAAAATCTATGTGAATGTATTTTCTTGTGTAAAATCCTCGTTTGTTAAAATTCCGTAGGTGTAGTTACTCTCAATTTATTAACCCTGATAGATAAGTTCTAACGAGCCTAATCTAAACAATAATGAATGTAAACAAAGTCCAAATTGACATTCTATACATTCATCGATACTTGGATCAACATATAAATAAAAAATCTCCACGTTTAATATTTATGGATGACTACGTCCGTACTTAGTATTTTTAATTCATTCCTATCTTCACGATTTAATTAGTTACTTTAACTATATTTTCCTGTTATAAACATTTTACGCCCGTCCAAAACATTCCCCGGGGCGGTTTCTCAAAGCATTTATAAATCTAGGGGAACGTAGGAGGATTAAACCAAAACGTGCACTGAAGTTGGACTCAATGCCCCGAAAACAGATCCCTCCGAAAATAAATTTGCAGTCTCAAACTCACTCCCGAACCTACCCTTTTGACTCAGATAATTATCAACAAGATAATTAAAACAAAGGGGCATTATTATGAAAACTCAGTCTGATACCGGTCCCTTGTCTTCTTTTGGAACACGAAAGAACACAACAACCGGCCTATCTCCGGCCCCCTTCCAGCCCTTTTATAGTTTAACAACGCAAAGTCTTAATTTGTAAAAGTTGTATTCAGTTGGAGAAGAGAGATTCTCGTTGAAATCAGATCTTTTGTGTCGGCTCCATCTGAAATATATTCCTCGTACTTCTTTAGATAACCCGGTGAAAACAAAGTTGGCAAGGGAGATGCCTTAAACCTCGGGAGTTGAACTATCCTAATGCTGGGATTCCTCAAACATAAAAGGAAATAAAGTGGTAGAAGGTCATTAATTTCTCTGTATCGTACATCGGAATATTTTGCCGTGAAGAAATTCCCGTTCTACTTTTCATCAATATGCAATCTATTTGCAACCGATTAAATTAATGTTCAATTTTCAACTCAGTAAACATTATTCGCAGAAAAAATGTAAATAACCGTAAATGGCATGTCTTTGTTGTTGAATAAGAGAAGAGTATAGTATTAATTTCATGGCGATCCTGATTGGTGGGCTGGTAGGAGGGGCGGTAAAACTTCGGCTGAAGTCTTCAAGTTATCACGTTAAGACAGTACTTTATGTGAGACGCTGAGCAACTAAGAATATTGAAGTTAATTTCGGTATCCGGGGAAAGCCTGTCGGCGTCACGACTTCCCTTATCAACCGGAAATTTTCGGTTTATCGTCAAAATTTCATCCGAATTAACTTCCCCCCGCAGAATTTTAATGGAAAGCCGGTTAATTCACCGCCCTAAGTTCGTAAAGCACTGCGCGATATGAATAATTATTTTCACTTTACAAAGCGAAACTGGTGCCGGGCCAGAAACTCTTTCTCCGGCCAAGTCAGGACAACTTTATCAATAACTAGAATTTTCTGATATCGCTCGGCTTCATTGTAAACTATTGCGATACAGTGGAGGTAAACCTCCACTCTTAGGGTTGGAGTTTTTAAATATCTCTGAGACATGGAATAAACAGCACAGAAGGTGCTCTTGGCCCAGTACACAATTTTGCACCGACACACGCACAATTGTTTAATTTTGACTGAAATCCAGTTATAAATTATACACGAGGCAAGCGCTAATAATGCGGCGACTCAATGCGAACAGACAAAAGGTAGGAAAACACACGGGCGTTGCATTGTACAGTTTACCGAAGTTAAAATAAATTTAATCGGGTCAACCGACATATTGGCTGTATTATATCGGGAACTCTTCCGTAAACACAAATTGAAAAGAAGACTAACCGAACTAATGAAGGCGCTAGAATCACCACAGTCCCCCACACGAATTTAGACCAGAATGTTTAGCCCTTCTGTAGAACACCAATCTCGAATTCGTTGTAAGTGTACTGAGCTTCAGTTAAATATAATGACAGTTATCAGAGGACAAATTTGTATTTTAGAATACCTGTTTCGGAATTGTTGGAATACCGTATATTTCGTGTGTTTCTGTCTCCTCTCGCTGGTTTGGTCTTTTTCTAGACCGGTTTCGGCTGCTCGCCATCTTCAGTAGCGGTATTAGTCACTTCGGATGTTTTCGGAGCAGAATGAGACAGAAACACGCGAAATCTACTATAAATTTGTATATTTAAAAAACTTAACAACCCTCAATGTCCTTACTGAATAAAACGTAGAGCGGGTTTTGTATTGGTTTATTGTTTGAAACATAATTGAAACCTGGGTGGAACATGCGAGCCAGGTCAATTATTTGCTTCCCCCACCGCCACCCCCACGAAACTTCATTGCTAATTAGTTTCAAACTTTAATTAAGAAAACTGACTGGCCAATCGGAAAGGCTGAGCTCCGAAGGATTCCAATGAAATTCAGTGCCGCCGCCAGACAGGATATTGGTAGCTGTGGGTTGTTTAGATTTTCCGCTGCCCCTCTGTGGGAGGACCCCCACCCAATTAGCGTTACAACGCTGCGCCCGCAACTCTGATTAAATAATTGCCTGAATTTCGAATTAGAGAAATGCAATCCACCCGCCGGCTTTCCTCACCTGGCCTCTAATATTTATGCCGATGCAGTCTCAATTATGCAAGAAAAAACAAAAATAGGATACAACGTGTATTGCGGCAACTAAGTTCAAATGTACGAAAAGTATTGCGCTATAAAATTGACAAAATTCGAAACAAAATATTATTCCTCAGTCACCTGCTCACACACTTGTGGCCAGAGACATTTATGTGTATATTTTTTCAAAAACTTAAAAACTTCCTTTACATTAAAAACTTATACTGTACATCGCCGAGAAACTGGGATGAAAATACGAGAAAGACTGAATGTGATTATACATAAAGCATTTATATACATGTGTTCTACGTGATCTCCCATTCACGATCCCATTCTTTCTTAAAGTCACGTTTTGCATCTACATATTATCATTGTTGAGACCTATTTTCTACTGGAAAAGGAATTCTCGACTGGATGTTGACCACAAGGAAGATCCATATCGGAAGATCCTGGCTGTGGTAGAAAGTAGGACCGCGACGAGGAAGTGGGATTGTCTTCAATTATTTGTTGGGCGGTAAATAATTCTGATCGGACGTCCGTTGAGTGTTCCTCATTTGGTATGCATTAACAATCCGAGGGTCGGGCAGTAAGTTGCCGCTTCCTCTACACACACTTATTTTAAATTGATTTTCACCACTGAATTGACCACTGTCGTGAACCATGAACTAACTTCCAAACCAGCCAATGTCTTAAATATCAGTGTTTTTAATTGCTTATCGAAACGCAAGTGTTTATTCAATTGTCTTTTATTAAATGATTCTAAATTTATTTTCTCAGGGGCCAAATACGAGCCAGTGATGTTGGATAACGCCTACAGAGTTCACATGAAGTTGACGATTCATGCTATCAGCGAGCAGGACTTCGGTGCTTACAAGTGCGTGTCGAAAAACTCCCTGGGCGACACTGACGGTAGCATCAAACTCTACGGTGAGTACTGTTCTTCAGTAGATATATAATAATTTTGTTCCATAATTTAATGGGAACAAATTTATTAAATGTTAAATTATGAAACAGCAGAATCTGATTTGAACCAAGTCCTCTTAACACACGATATATTTCCTTTCCTTTAATATTAATAACGGATTTTTGATGAATAGATGAAGTCTGAACCCCCCGCATTAAGCAGCTCCCAAAAAATATTCATAGCTTTCTTTTTATCAAATGTTTTACGCATTTATTAAAACGCATAGAATTAAATTGGTCAACTGGGAGATATGTAACAGTTGACAATCAAAAATGACTGAACGGATGTAGATATATTGGCGGGTCGGGGCTTTGTTGTTCCTCTTCCCAGCAAAATAAGTTTTATCCCCCCCACCATTGGGTTTGGGAACAGAGGACGTACGTTTCCAATATCCCCCGACTCTTTCTGACTCAGCATCAAAATATAGAATCTGCGTTTGAAATGGCATTTTGAAAAGTCCCCAGGGATTTTTCAGGTTTCCTTCCTACTAAGTCAAATTTATGAAATTTGTAATATTATTAGCTTGATAAATGATAATTATAATATTCATTATAATGTGTGATTCGTAAAAGAATTGTCGAAATTTTGTTTCATGAACTTCTATTGAGATTGGAAACTTAACTGACAAGATCCTTTGTTCACAATCTGGCGCGTTACGTTAAGTAAATTCAATAAAATCACAGTCAGAAAGCACAACTTAAAAATATTTAAATATCCAATCGATTCCTGAGTCAAAACAAGAATAGTTAGTCGGAAAGTATGTGCGCTACATGCATCGTGAGATTCGCAGGAACAAGTAACCTCGGTTACTGTATCCGAGTTTTTAACGACAAAACCCTAAAATGAAGGTACGTGATTTAATTATCAGAAAAGTGAGCGGGAAAATCATTTCGGAATACCAACATGACCTGTTACGGAAGAACGATGTTTCCAACGACAATATCGAGATCGGAGCTCGGGAAAATTTATGAAAAAACGTTTTGGACCTTATTCTCGGCAGTATTTTTTTTTTGTTACCGAAGTGACAGGATAAGGTTTAAGAGGTAGGGGGAAAAATACGAGATAGGACGAGAGGCTGGGAGAAAGTCCGAAGATAAAACGGAAATGTTTAGGAGTACCGTGAATCAGGGCCCGAGGTGACAGTACTCGTGTACGACATAATAGAGGGGCGCTCGGCGGGTTCGACCCCTATTTTAACCCGGCCCCGAAGAGGGAGCGGCAACTGCGGCCGTATTTTCCCCCCGTGCCCATCATATGCTGCCCGAAAGTAAACAACGCGGATGGGACTGGGCCCGAGGCTCGTCACACCGCTTTTCACCACAACTTGTATAAGCAAAACTGCCCCTCGACCCCGAGTATATTCCGATGCGCCTCTACCACATTTCCAGGTACGAATTCGCTCGATTACAATTATATTCCTCATTTATTGACACGAATGTTAACACCGTCTATGGAAAACCGCAAAATTCTATCACCGTAATTTGGGAACAAATTGTCGGTTTGAAAGTACTGAAACAGTACCCATTTTTACTAGTATTCAGGTAGGTATCCCTATTATCCTGTAAAGCAGAATGCCGGAACATTTTCAGGAGTTATAATCCGGGCGGGATTAAATTTAACTCGGTCTTATTAATTAAAATTCACATACGCGCAATTTCATTGTAATTAATATGTAGTAGCGTTCGGGGCCGGGGTGGATGGTGGAAGTGCTCGACAATTGTTGGGCGAGTGTCATTTGATATAGTACGGGCGCGGCGGCGGCCCTATTACATTTGCTCTACGGCCCAAATAAGGTAATTCACGACATCCAAGTTTTGCTTAATCAAACTCAAGCAAACTTTATCGCTACCAACTTGTAGTCGACACAAATTGCACCGTGGAGCCATCATAACTTCAGCCGTCAGACCTCAATTTCAACTTCATTTATGCGATGTTTTTTCTTCTGGGAGGGATACATTTTTATTTCGGGATATAATTAAATTTTCGCGGGCATTCAAATTCGCGCGTTTCTTCCGACTTCATCATCATAATTTTCGATTTCCCATTCGTAGTAATCCAGCAGTTTCATCAATTGGGTTACGCGTTTTCCCAAATCATGACTTTCAATGTGTAAGGCCAAAAGTAAGAGCAATATTGTAACGGCGGACACAAATTTCCATCGTAAAATATTTCGACGGTCCTTCCCGGTTGAGAGACACTTGTTTTATTAGTGCCGTAATCGACACTCGGACCGAAACAACAATCCGAACATTGTGCGCACAAAAGCATTACTTCAATCACCATAACTTCATACTAAACTATATACTGACTATTAGTAATTAATTGTTAAAAGTCCCTTCTCTTAAGGGGTGGTTAGTAAAAATCCTGCTGATTCCAGACGATATACATAATACAAAAAGTCATGGAAACAGCTCGAAAATGTACATAACTGAGACTAGAGTATTAATGCTGTTTATTATATGTAAACGCAAATTAATCTCACAACCGGCCGTGAGATACATAGAAACAGGAAATGTATCCTCTTCGTGGCCTGTGAAAATGAAACCTTTCGGAGTCACGGAGAACCATTGAGAAGAAAATGTCTAGTGCACACAGCGCTACCACACTAGAACACACGGGAGCTAAGTCATGATTTATTGTAGCCCCTACATTGTTTATGTTGGCAGAACCGGCCATCCAGAGAGAAGAACAAAGCAAACTTTGAAAACGGACTGAGAAACTGTGGTTGTCCTGATTTATTTATTCTTTCAACGGGGATCTTACCTTAGCTGAAACAATTATAACATAACTAAAATAATTAATAATTAATTTACACGCTGATTAATATATCAAATACTTAAAAGTTTAAGAACTTTTTATTCTTATACTTTAAGAATATAATAAGTACGAGGAATAACTTTTTTAATAAATAATCAATTTAATTCTTTATAATTAAGTT
Organism: Lethocerus indicus; assembly: GCA_019843655.1. Lineage (NCBI taxonomy): Eukaryota > Metazoa > Arthropoda > Insecta > Hemiptera > Belostomatidae > Lethocerus > Lethocerus indicus. The sequence goes on along the minus strand of JACDQD010000003.1, from coordinate 25,499,095 downwards.
GCCGTTTCCAATTTATTTGTACACATCGAAGATTGCTAGACTGAGATATAATACAATGAGAATTGATTTTCGCCACCTGTCGTTCACACCAATAACAGATCATTAAAGTTAAACCTCACTGGTTCCAAATTAGATGATTATGCCACGTGCATACTCAGAGCGTACGCAGATTGCGATTTTCCAGAGGGATGTTTCAAACCTGTCAATGAAGTGTGAGTGATAGGGTTCTCCTCTGCGGTAGGCGCATGTTGTGGCCGCGAAAATGAACTATCAGCAAATGACGAAAAGAGGCAGAATAATTAATAAATTAATAATATATACAGAATTACCAAAAAAGACCAATCAAGGGTAAAATTCAATGCTTCGACCAACTAGTGCAAGAGACAACTAGTACTCGAACAAGTTGAGAACAACTAAACGAAGACAGCCAAGAAAGAAAGACCGGGGTGGGGCAGTGAGAATAAGGATTGGCATGCAGGGATGGAGGGAGAGAGGAGGGAGAACTATTAATTAATTCAAGGGGGTTGTTTCGTGATGAGGAGCTTCAGCACCGCCCCCACATCCTCCCACCGCCCCAGGTGTAATTGAATCGGTGGAAGGTTCAGTCTGCGGATACTGTTTAGAGGGGCGGGAGTTGTTGGAGGGGGCAGAACAAGTTTGTTTTGTGATCTCACTCTCCTACCCCTCTCACTCTCCTCCCATTCTCCCTCTCTCTCGTATCAGATACAGGTCTACTACCACTACTAACCAGTTAGAGCTGACTAGGCGTTAAAAGTTTAAGTTGGGGCGTGTTGTGAGAGCTTTACTAAAAGCTAGCGCCCCCGCTGCAGCCGCTGCTCATCTGCTGACCCCTCAACCGCTCCATACCCTCCTCTCTCTCTCTCATTCCTTCCCTCCCTCCCTCCCTCTCTCTCTATCTCTCTCTCTCTGAAGTTGAGTTTAGATTTTAACTTCCCCCGCCCCCTAACGCTAACCCCTCCCTCCGTTCCCATACGCTTCCCCCGGCTACCGAAAGTGGATAATTAGCGAATGCCTACTCACCCCCGGACCAAAACCCGAACTCTCCCCACCGGAGGCCTAATTGACCAAATGTTAATACGGATATCGATTATGCTGGAAACTATTTCATATCGTAACTTCCTAAACTCTACTGCCCGGACCATTCGAGTTGTGCAATTATTCTATACATTTGTCAGTGTCAAGTAACTGTTCCCACATGTAAAAAGTGAGTACAACGCAATCTACTGGTCTCCAACAATACATAAAAATACTTTTTTGGTCCATTATGAATTCTATTGTGATGAAATTCTGGCGGAATCGACTCTAATCTTTAAAAAAACTATTAACATACGAATGGTACTGTTTCGATGTTTTCAGATTACAGACGTTGACGCACATGTGTGAAAATAGAACTGGTGAAAAGTTAGCCTAACTAACATTATATATTAAACCTTATACTATAATATTATCCTACTATTATAATTGTATGTGGCGGATTAGAACATAATAACCTTTTCAAATTTATAAATAGAGGTAAATATAGCCTACAGTTTCGAAAATTTACAGACCACAATAAATAAATCTGGGTCTTTCCGATGAAGCGTGAAGATCGCCTACGACGACAGTTTCGGAAGGTACCGTGATTTTGGCGAGAGACAATATATATAACCCGAGCTCAGGGAGTTTGTAACTCTGGCTAGGACAAGGCTGGGGGTTGCGGACGGTGGGAGAAGGTTAATGATATGTTTTCCTAATTACCCCTTTCAGTTCCCAGAGTTATTCAAAACTTTAACTACAAGTACTTAGCAGTTAGTTATACAGGAGAGCTCTATCTGAGGGCTCTCCCTATTAGAAACTGCTTCCTCCAATACCGCATAATTTCTACTTCTAAATACCTTTCCTCGAATCGACCTATTGAAATGTGATCTATTCAGCAGCCCCCCCCCTCCCTACTATTGTCATCCCAAAAGTAAATTCAGCATGAATTAATAAGTACCTGTACGAATCCCGGATTTAATACAGAGATATTTTTTTATATTTCAGAGAATATCGACAACAAATAATTAAATAAGTTAATTCATTTAAACTGGTCTCGGTCCTTTGGTAAAGATGCTGGGTTAGAAATAAAAAACCGCTACACCATAGAACGAAATGGGCTTGTGGAGATATAAATCGCAATAACCAAGAAAGCAATACGATAAATGACTTCAGTAATCGTTTATTGAGGAAATTTTGGGAATGGAGGGCGCGTAGCTCGCGCTGGAGACCTCTATATATTCGCCGGCCGCAAATTTGAAAAATTAATTAACACAGGAGATCTCCTCACAGCATATTAACGGTGGGCCCTGTAATCTGCCTTCATCCGAGACGGATATGTTCTTACGCCGGATAATTATATAATTTCGTTCGAATCGAATAATTGGCTCTTTAACCGGAATCTCCCAAAATTGTATTTGCGTTACAAGTTCCCCACGCGGCAGGTGTATTGAGTTAATTTGAAGCGCCGTTCAAGTTTGTAACGGAGCTGTAGGGCAAGAGCCGGAGATAGGGCGTCGACGTCCCTGTTTGAAAATCTCCCAGCGCTGTAAGGGCTTTTCGGTTGAACCGCAGTTGTGTTCAACCGAATACAACACCCCCCCCCCACCAAAACCCTCCATCTCCACATTTCGGGTTGTTTCGATCGGAAAACTTAGCCCCGTCAATTGGTTTCAGTTACTATGCAAGCGATCCCATTAACCAAACTGTAATTAATTGTTTCGCAGAATTCGTCCGGGAACGACTAATTAATTTCATATATCCAAAATGTCCCGATTTAGCCACTTGATGGAACATTCTGCGAATAATACTAGCAGGCTGACTGTTTATTTCGAAACGGGTGGAGAACATTCACCAGAATCGCGATAGGGCGATGAAAAGACATGGCTGAAAAATGGGCGAGGGAAATCGCCAAACTGATTACAGCAGTAATTACCAACTATAAAAGATCCTCCCAACGACCGGTTATTAATTTAATAGTATTATTCAATAGACTACAACTATTATTCTTTTCATCGTCAATGCACTTTTTAAAATGGTCATTCGAACAATACTGAATGTAGCTAGTGCACATAAATGCGGTTTAGTTTTCTTGGGGCCACCTTGTGGAAAACCTATTTTCTCTAATAGGTCGCTGCTTCCCGGGGTCCATTTCTAGTTACATTGTTGACTCAAGTTATAATGGTACGGCTAAGAAGGGGCTCGGATCTCACAGAACCGAGGGCGAAAATACACCCTCCGATGAATAACGTTATTTCAAAAGGAAAAGATACCGTCTGCTCTGGCGGTCGAATCTTCTCAGCGCTGCCTCAATATCTCGCTAGCCCCGCTTTTTCGAACCTCTTCGTTCCCGTTTGTTATCTTTCTGATAATTATCTCTACGGATGAGAATGGGGAAGGTCAGTTCTCCGATGTCTGAAGCGGAGGGGGCTTTATTTTGCCGCTTCCATGAAAATGTCTTCAGAGGGAGTGAGTTTTCAATTAGGTTCGGGAGGAGGGAATTGGCTGGGGCTGTCATTAATTTATTCACGCGTCTCTTTTCGTCTGTTATAGTACACATAATTTCTATGCATATTGATTTAAACATACATTTGCATTACACAAATTTTTATTAATTATAATAAAACGAAATGGACCGCGATATATCATTAACTTATTCCATTATTGCCATATCTTGTCACTCGTCCTTTCCTTACCGACCGTGTTAGCAATAATACAAAAATCGGATTTATGGGGAAAAATATGAATCACGGAATAAGCACAATCTATAAAGGACTGGAGTAGTAGATTTTCACTTGCCTTTAATAAACGCCAGTGTAATTGTTGTTGGTAGAGGGTTGCATCCCTTCCTGTAGTTGAGTATGCCCGGCCGTTGTCGAGAGAAGGAGTTTTCCAGGAGGGAAGGCGAGTGTTGGGCGGCGGTTTAACTTTATTAGCTTCAAGCTACATTTAGCTTCTCAACTGCCTGACAAATTATTACGAGCACGACGGAGGTCGTTTCCAGCCTCTTTTTCTGGCCATTTTCTCCCGCCAAGAAGGAGACTCCGAATAATAAACTCCGCCCTTGGCAAAAGTAAAGTGGGCCCCGAGGATTCCACTTTTGAAATAGCTTCGTATTATCCTTATGTGTTTCACTTTTATAAACTTTTTCGTTTAAAAAATCGTTTTTATACCAACTCGGTATATAAGAGTAATGTGTTTCCTCTTCCCTACAGCAACTCAACGGTTTAATGGAGTTTCGACTGTACGCGGTGTGACGATACAACTCCGGGAGCGTTGTTAAAAAGTAAAAAAAAAGAATCAGAGGAAAGCGATTTCTCTAATGTCGTACATAATATGAAATCGTGAAGTTATAACTCAAATTTTTATGATTTCAACGTTTTTTAACACTGAAATAATATAATTTCAATGAATATATTTTCTTTATCAATAAACCTGGCATCCCGACAGTGAACCCAATAAGTTCGGATGGTGTTGAATGATCTACACTTTCTTAAAGATTAAGTGCAAATAACTCCATGACATTATGAATTACAGCGGATAACGTTTGGTCGTTAAAATAATCGTTGAAGCCATAATGTTCTGTACTCTATACAATCAAATATATCTCATTAATGTTCACATAACTTTAATTGGAAGTCTTATAAGAAACTAACTTTTCCCTTCTGTCCGTTTTTCACCGACTAGTCCTTGCAGTGAGCATTAACAGCGTGTTTGTAACCTTAATGGCCGAAATTGAAAATAACTCTTCATAAAGGACAATTTCGCCCGAAGGTATAATTTATTATTATTTGCGTTCGGTTGAATTATTTAATTAATAATTAATATCGCGCCAAGGTAACAGCGAAATGTCTATATAAAATATATTATTACACAACTGTTTCTCAAGAATAACTCAACATGCATATAATTATCAGCATTGTAAAGTTTTATTTTGTTATTTGTTTTTCAGAAATTCCAAAACCGTCTACTACTCCACCGACGACGGTGACAACAGAAGCTGTCTACACACCGCCCAGGGGTGAGCTCAATAATTCATATATTTATCTCGAAAGGCTGTATTTCGAATTGTACAAGAGCCGGAGTACGCTTTCTAAGTTTATAATTGAAACTTAGGAGTTTGTAAGGATAATGTTACGAGATATGACATGAAAGTTGTTGCTTTTCTTGGACTGAGTTGGTCTGAGAGAAAATCTCTCTTGTTTCCTCAGAAAATTGCAACATTCTATACATGACAGGTGAAATATACACTTAAAATTATGATTTTTCAGTAAGTCAGTTTCTATTTGTATATTAGAACATAAACTTTATTAATAAATATATATCGAATAGACTGGATTACGTTGAGCAGATTTTAGGGTGAAGGAATGAATTCTTTTATATTTTCCACCATTCAATGTAATTCTTGTCCAAAAAGGTAATTACAGAATGCGTTCTACTAGTAGTAACATTACCTGTGCATGTTGTTGGGCAAGTGGTAAATGGAACAAGCGAGTGGGCAAAGAGTGGGCAGGTAAGTGTTAGCAAGTGGCCGCGGAGACTTGCAGTGCGGAAGCCAGAAGTGCGGGCTGAACTGAACGCGGCTGCAAGTGGGCCCCACTTGTTGCTCCAAAATCAGTTGTGTAAGTAACACGCCGGCGGCCAGTATAAATGTAAGCTCTGGAGGCGGCTTTCATCCTTCTACACGGCTTAAATGTTACTAACTGAACTTTCGTTCACTGAATATGAGAGAGTGGAAAGTCAAACCGACCAGCCAAAATAAACACGCAGTAGCCTAGCTACTGCGTTTCAAGGCGTTTATGGAAATGGACTAGGAAGTTTTTTCCATTTGATAAATTTAACTGTTGAGAATAATTCAACAATAGGATGATAATAGAACTAGATATTGAATATTAAGTCCTTATATTTTCCTAGAGTTGCATTTCAAAATTTGTATATTTTACTCACATGCGACTTGGCGGAATTCTCTACAGCCGGGATCAAGTTATTCGCTTTAACTATAGCAATAAATTTATGATAGCTCTTAGGAGGTTACCGAGAGTTTTGAATTCAATCATTCCCCACTTCATACCTCCAGATTCATACTGCTGTCAATTGCACTCCGATGAGGGAGAAACACGCGCCAAGTTCAGGCGCATGGCCACAAAAAGTTCCGGGAAAAGGGCCCACAACAATAAAACCTGAGTATGCGGCTCGGGCGTTTTGATTCCTGTTCCTTCTGTCCGCTGACCTAATTGGTTTAGGTTAACGTGGGGTTGATCAGTGGGCGAAGGGACGCACGAACTGAGGCTTGTTAGGAATTGGGCCCACCCTAATACCGACCCCCCGCGCCATCCCTCTATTAGCCCAAAATCGGTTTAGGATCTCTGAGCCCATTACAGGCCCCGTTAAATCAGCCAATCCATAAACTGACAGTGCTATTATGCAGAAATGCGGTACTATTATGTGAATAGTTTATGTTTTGAACATGGTGTAACTTTCAATGGAAAATTACTTTCTTAATTTACGAGACCAATTTGAGGCTCCGAATCCAGCGAATTAGGCCCCGATCGATATTTTATCAATGAAAGTTTCGACCGGCCATCATGACTGATCGCCCTTAACGGCGTTATATTGTTGGGAATGGTTTTTGTCCAACTTTCCCCGCTATAATTCTCCTTAAAAGAAATCGGCGAAGACAGATTTATGATGTAAAAAAGTCCTTCCGCGAACTTGGAACGGGACCATATTTTTTCAGTCCAGTGTCTATCATGTTGAGTTTTGACAGCCGTTTGAGTTTGTTATTCTTGCAACTTTCACCGATTTTCTTCCCTTCGCCTCCCCAGGCGTCTGTTCATCGAGGCTAATTTTTCTACTGCCGAGACGAACCATATTCTTATGTGTTTCGACAACAGTTAGTGTTTCTCAGCTTCAGTATGTTAATTTAACTGAATTGAGTATTATTATTATTTCATATATTCTGAATTTTACAAGAACATAGGCTATGCTGAGAGTGAGTTCTCAAAATGTCAAAATACGATGCTTATTATTTCTAATATGTTCTCTACAGAATAAACATTTAATGGATATTTTTTCTATTTATTATCTATATATTTTTTAGCGGTATTGACGCTAATGATAATTAATTCATCGGTAAAGGGTGAGCAAGAAACAACTAACTCTTTTAACCGCAGTCTTAACGCTTATTAAACTGGTTTTAGCCATCCGCCTTCAATGAAATCATATGAGGAGCAAACAAATATGTATGTACGACTTGTGATGATATATATATATATATATATATATATATATATATATGTCAGAATTTAACCAAGATAGTAATAATCAAAGCCGGGGCCAGGTCGACAGGTTCTTGTTTATGAGGCGGTCGAGAAAGCATCCCTATCAGAATTTACGGTACAGTGTCGTTAACTAGCGCAATTATCTGTCTTCTGTCTCGCTGATTTTGTGCCACGATAGACTGGTTTAGGCTTAACAGGAGCACTGCGGCGGTAAATTAGTGCGGATCGTACAAATGTCTGTTGTCGATGGGACATCACAACAGTGAACTCTCCCAATTAGCGAGTGGAGACAGAATACTATTCAAAACCGTCGCCGGCCCTCCACCACACAGGTGCCAATTAAAAAGGTAAACTTCTACTCGGCTTTTAATTGTGTTCATAGAAACAATGTATTATTCAAATATCGGCACATTGTCTAGGGAAGATTATAGGAGTAATATTATTTGAGTTTTCACGTCTTAACATTTAACTACACACCTACAGTTTATGCGTAATAACACTGATATAGAAGAAGCGGTAGAATACACAAACGATTATCTACGTAGACCTACGTATGATTATCTACTATTAAGTGGCGTGCGTTATTGTCTACAGTGATTGGTGAGGTTGGAGGAGAGGGGAAGGAGGGCAAGCAGGCTGGTGAGGATGTGACTCAGCTGGGAGGGCAAGAGGCAGAGGCGCCGCAGGAGCCCCACCACGAGGAGGACCACCACGACGTCCAAGTGCTGCACGAGGTAGACCACAACGAGATATCGGGACCTGTCCCACCGGAGAGCCGAGATCATAACATCAGGACAGGTAAATTTTCAGGTGAATATCCTCCCACCACCTTATCTACATAGTGATAACGCCAACACTAATTATAGTAAAATCATATGATTCAGCATTATAAGGATCGTAGAATATGCCAAAATAAAGCGGAAATACTAAAGCCAACTATACTAAAACTTTGTACCTCCACGATTATTAAATTACTCTGTGTATCTTTGGTGTTTATATTTGTACCGCAAAGAAATAAAACAAATTGCATATTTATCAATGCTTCAATATTTCTGACATAAATTCGGAATGTTAGACTTCCTCATCACCAGAATTTTGTTAATTTATAAATGGAATAGAAATATTAAGAAAATGAAATATTTATTGTGTTACCACTTAATCCAACGGCTGTAAAAAAAGAAAGTTGGACAAAATATCTGAACTGATATCCGCGCTATAATATTATACGGGTCGTATGTGCAAATTGCGTATTCATGTGAAATTTAGATTATTTGATCTATAATCCGTAATGCAATGCTTGATTAACCTTAAATATTATAGGAATGTGGACGAATTTAAACAGGGAATTCGCGATCCAAGAAACCACACAAAATATCGGACTACGGGGGTGAATTCGAAATGGCGTTCGTTCCGACCGATAGGTGGTGCCGCCCCCTTCAGTGGGACTTGGATTAATCTCTTTTCTCGCGGGCCCGGCCACCAACCCGATTTCTCCATTTAACGGGTCGGGAGCTTTTAAATTAAAATCTAAGGCTGGGCGGGAAGGGGCCCGTGCTCCGATGAGGGCCCCCTCACCCTGTTTTGAAAGGTCTCCGTAAACAATTTAAAGCCCGAAATTCGGCTCCCGCCTCAGACGAAATTAGTTATAAACTCGGACTACCCTCCTCCCCGCCCCCCCTTCACCTTGTTAATTGCTCCCGGGAATATTAACAGGGGGCCTTGTTAAATTAACTTTTTAATTTCGAAAACTTCGATTAGCAGTCGGAGACCGATGATTTATTAGAACAGCTTTTACTTTTACTACTTTTTTTTGCCGGGGATTTTTGCGGGATGAATTACATCTCGCCAGTGTTGTCTTATGAATCGTTCCTCCGAAATATTAAATCTAGTAAATCAGCATCCGTTTGCTAATTTGTAGAGTGCCGGAGATTTCCGCAAAGCAAAGGGTACTTTGTTTGGTCGCATTTAATAACCATTTTATAACCGTACATACTTATATATAGTTCTCGAAATGTTTTACACCAGTCATAATTTGTTATGTGAGCTTTATTTGGTTTATTTTTAATTCTTACAAAGTGTATCCAAATAAAAAACTAGAGAAAACGAAAGGGAATAGCGTGAGTGTGTGATGCGGTTTGTCAGATAGCTGGGTCTGTGCTGTTTGACACTGTCCAGTAACCTTTGAATAATTAGCGGTTAGTTAGCCATTGGAGCAATTCCATCCCAATTAGAGGCGACAATTAGTGCGGCTAATTTATTTGTAGATGTCTTGCGGGATTACAATGTTAGACACGTTAACTCCATTAACTGGAATTAATTAATCAGAGTACTCAGCGGCCGGTCTAGTAACAAATAGATGTTTGTTCCGCTGGTTATCGGTGCCCGGAATCGCTGCCAGAGTGCGGGAGAAGTCACGGCCACACTAGCGGACTCTGCCAGCCCCATCAAAAACCACCAGAAGATTATATTGATTCTGCTACCTAAAATTCAAATCGTGGAATTTCGCTGATTGATCTTTTCTGAAGATGAAATAGTTATTTCCATAAGGAAATTTAAAGTTCATTAGTATTTTTTATTAGGGACGAAGAATCTGTTTCGCATTCCGAACAAATGGGGACATTCATATTTCCACAATATCGTATCTGCGTTTTTCCCTATTTAGGGTTGTAATCAAATTCATAATTACAAATATTTGTTCGTTGTTTGTTTTCCATCCTTTCAGCGTGCTTTCATGAACAAACTTAACTGTTATTCGAGCACACAGAGTGGTACTTATCACGTCAGTATTGTCAATACGTAAACTGAAAACCTAATCATAGCCATTGACAATATGAAAGAGCGATTGTACACTTCAGTCCGAAACACAGCGTCAAATTCGACAGCGCTGCAAGCACAAATATAAATTATCTGTCGAAGAGAGATATTTATATTTTTCCAACAGAAAAACAGAGTTAAACAAATCCAATTGTACAGACAATTTTTATGGCTATAAATAGACAGAATAAAATTTTATTATAACTAATTAATGCATATTGTGGATAACTCGTAATCAATATATATAAAACTATGGAGTACATTAAGTTAATTAATTATTAAAATGTTTATTCGATCTATTATTTTACTCGGAGTAACCTGAATGTTACATGGATGTTAATAAACGATTAGGTCAAATCTTCGTTCGAAGCGCACCGATAAAATCGAGAAGCTGTAGATGTAGTTTGAAGAGCCGCCGATAGATGGAAATAGTTGGGGCCCCGCGGGACAGACGCCGTTCCACCGGTTCATACCGCGAGATAATTGTTGAGAACTCCCGCCCCCCCTTCCCGAACACGTCCTGACCCGATACCAAGTCCCAGGAGCGAGTTAGTTTCAACTTAGTTAAGCCCCGTTGAGAGACCGGGGGAAGAGAAAAGTACTATTATAAAGTTGTGTAGGCGGCCGGAATAATCTGGACTATGAAAGAATGTTTCCCAGAAGACCTCCCAGTCCTCCCTGCCACCCCGGAGGTCCCCGTCGCGCCCCCGCCACAGGCCACAAATTTATGGCTTCGGGAAGGAAATTGTTGTTGTCTGAGACAAAGGGTCAACGCCGAAATGACTTATGCATTTATACACTCCACTATAAAGCGCAAGAAGAATGCACTTCTGTAGTGGGGTTAAAAAAAAAATGATCCCATTTAATTAACGCTTAAAATGCTTTATTTAAAATTTAGCTACGTTATAAAACATTAAAATGTCATGAGCATTTTATTATAATCTGTCCTGAAAACTTAAAAATTCTTTCACATGATGAGAAGGAATCAAATTTTGATACTTGCATTTTCTTTAATGTATGTACTACGTTAAATTACACTTTACTATATATTTCTCAGTTGTGTTTCAGTGAAATTTATTATCTGTATGATTGTTGTGCAAAATATAGTAACAGAATTACATTTTTTCACTTGTAACGGAACACAAATATTAAATCCGAAGACGTTACTTTGAATACTCTTGTGACCCATATTATAAAGGCAATAAAAATGTAAATAAAATGATTTTTTTTACTGCCAAGTTATGAAAAACAAATCTATTTTTTTTAATCTTATCGCTTTTCTCTAATGATATTCTGGCGTTTTGCTGCATTTTATATTAATTATCCAGCGTACAGTGAAATGTCGGGACGGAGCACTAAAGAATTGATTACGAAATTATGACTGCAAAGACCGGTTTTGTGGTGCTCGTTTGAACTTCAAAGGGGAAGTAAGTCGGTGTATATATATATATATATATATATATATATATATATATATATATACATATACCTATATATGGAGAGTGGACGGGTTGGGACCTTTGGGGGGGTAGTTGTCTGTGGAAAAGGGGACATTATTATTAAATCAGAGGCACACACAGTGGCGGGGTAGTTGAGGAAGGGGTGGAGGCCCGCGTTTAAACCAAAACGCCGCCAAGTGTTTCTAAACTTAGTTTATAAACTGTTGCCGCTGGTCTCCCTTCCACCAACCCCCGCCCCCTTCCTTGCATCACTTTAGTTACACACAAGACCTGAATTTACTCAACTTTGAACGGAGACTCGACCGACCCGAAAACAAGAAGCAATCGTACATAACTGTTTCTTCGACTTAATTTAAAAACAGCTGCCATATTTTACTGAAATTGTAGTGTGGAGTCGATGGAACGTTGAAACACGATTTTTATCGAGAACCGAATTCTTATCTGCTTATCAATGTTAAGAGCATTATAAGGAGGTTGAATATTGATGTATAAACATTTACCACCATTTTTATACACCGGTGTTAAGGGAGCGGAACGATGTGCCGTTTTGTTCAATGAATAATTCCATGTGCTCTAGGTCCGAAGTTATAAAAGTTTACGGTCACTCAGTTACCCTTTAGTGTACAAATTAACGAAGATTGCCGGTCGTTAAATTATATTGCCCTCATGATGGGAGGGTTTTATCTCCTTTTATATTTCTACCGCAATTTCTACATAACACCTTTTTAACTGCTGTCAATTAGCCCTGTCGTCTGGATATTAATTTCGCGAATATCGGTTATATTTTGATGGCGATAAGACTAGTGGTGGCGGGTAAGATGGGGGCACTGAGAGATGGCAAGGAGGGTGATGGTGTTTTGCGGGCTGAGCCTAGCCGGCCTGTAATTAAGGAACAGGGCCGCTTAAGTGCTCGCTAATTGCTCTCTCCGTCTACCACTCAACCCCTTCCGCTGGCGCACCAAGCAGGCGTATCGCCTTGGCCAACCTTAATCCAATACAATTATGAACACATCCGTACACGTATGAAACCCATTCGACAATTAGCGGGCTGAATCTTTCCGTTTTATCCACTACTTAGGTATTACAAACAATTTATAGAAGAATTAGAGAAGTGTTTTGAGTAATTTCGTGAAAATCATGAAGTACAACCTCCAGGAGTGAACAAAGAAGAAATTAATATAAAGACCTTTAATTACAGTCAAAATTGTTATATGATGTCAGAAAATTATCTCATTTTTTATCATTAAAATGATTAATTATTACTAAACCTGTTTCGTAGCTTCTGCACCCTGACTTTTGTGCTTAGATCGGTTCCGACTAAACGTCGTCACTGGAAGCAGTATTAGCAACATTGGACTTATAATATAACTGGCGGAATGCTTTTATCCTAAGTCATTCTACCGGCCCTTTAAGCAACAATCTCTTCATAATACTACGGTCAATTACTAGGCAAAAGAAATATAATATTCTATTATAATATAATATAATATTATAATAACGACATAATATTATTATATTTTATAATATTATATTATATTATTAACTTGGAAGTGATTCGATATCGATATATAGATACATCGATTCATTCGATACTAAACGCCATGTTTGGGATAGTTGGTTACCCTCGGGAGGGGGTCTAATTGAAAAGTACCGAAAATACTCACCAAAATTTAAATATTTTCAAAGGAAGGAAACGTGTGAATATATCATAGAAGCGAGCGTAACGAAAAATTAAAAATTTGAAATTGAGAAGTAACATCATTTACAAACGGAAACGAGATATTACTCTGGTCCACGGAGTATGTAATCTGTTGTAATCTAATCTCCATGCATAAATATCCACAAACCCCGGCGTAATTAAGGAACCGCTTAAGTGCTCGCTAATTGCTTCCACTCAACCCTTCCGCAAGAGCACAATCCAAGCCGAATTCCCTTACCCAAACAAAATTATGAACACATCGTTTGCAATAAGGTACAATGGGATTTGTGCGAAGCTTTAAAATATTTCCTTAATTTGAGGTATTTGGAGAATTCTGGGGATTTTCTATCCCAGCTCAGCTGTTCGATCTGTGGTAGCAATTCCAGCCCATTTTAGAAATTTTAAATTAAGTCTAATCGTATTTTGTGCCAATAAATCGATTTAATTATACATCACATAAAGCTAAGACAGCTTACTTAGGCAAATAAGTAGAAAAATATTTTTCACCCGACCGCGGGCTACCAATATATACAAGAATATGAACAGGGAGAGATCCCTCTGTTTTGAAAATTTGAAACTTAATCCTGATTGTGTTCTTGCAGGATCCAGAAGCAAGATGCAAGATAGGTACGAAACTACGCTGGACAGATCGAGATTTGCGGCCGACTCGAGTTCACCGCTCAGGAACTGCCCGACGTCTCTTTCTCTACTAGTTATCCTAGTCGCAGCAATCTTGATTGTATTATAATAGGGGAAAAAATGAATTGGAAGCAATAGATGAACGAAACTTTTGTTTCCAACTAAATGTTTGTACATAAGTGTTGAATTGAAAAAAAAATCACTCCCCACCACATTCACCATTTTAAAAAATTAAAAGGAACCCAAAATCACTGTCACAGATGTAAACTCGGGTGCTGAAGTAGAAAGCGGGCAGATATTTACTTTGTTTATAGATTTGTGTTAAATTAGTAATACAGAAGTTTTGAAATGATATTTGATAATGTCATTGAGTTGATGATCCCTGTCAAATTTATGTCACTGTTTATAGTAATTGGTGTATGCGGGGGATAGTAAAATGAAAATTGAAGGTTGTGATTGCTTCAAGCTCTGTTCAAAGTAAACTAAAGATAGGAAAAATAGATACCTTAAATAGTTTCGTATTTGTAATTTAATTAAATCCCTACTACTATGTCTGAGTATGTTGAACATAATTTCACTAGTCACTAGAATTTGTATTGTCAAAATGATTGAGTCTGTGAATTTCTCTGGTTTCTGTCAAATTTCAAGTCAAGTAGCACATAATGATAAAATATCTATAAAACTTAGGTAGGATTCAATAGATTTTAACTTACTTTAAAACACGCATAACTACAACTTTGGTCTTTAGTTAAAGAATGAAATTGGTGACAATATGATTTTAAATTATTGCCCGTGTTATTTTTGGCAACCGAGTGTATATAAGTGTTATTAATAGAGCCGATAGTATTACAATTATGTTATTTATTATGGCAATATTAAAAAACTATTTAAAAAAAATTAAGAAAAGAGGGGAAGAAAGTTCAGTTTTTGAAAAGAATTATGGGCAAAAAACGTTTACACTGAAAAGACTGGTTGCTTTTCTTTATTTAGGGACTAAGTGTTTTATGAGGATATAATAAAAAAATACTATATAATACTAATGAAGAAAATAAGATTGAATATGCTCGCAGAACAGATTTATCCATTAGTTTATCGTGGATTTATTTTTATACGCTCTTCAAATATAGTTAAAATATAATATGGTTATATGATATATTCATTGCGTGAATAAAATGGCTTTGTTTGAATAAGGCTTCGGTTCTATTGAAAAGAATTTTAAGTGGAGCCATGAGTGATACCTGGTTTAAACATTTATTTGCAAATAAAAACATGATTATACTTGGGCTTTCCACAGAGATTATACTCTCAAATAACCTAATCATTGTAAATAACTATCCACTGATTGCCTGCCAATAGCTTAATATGTTGTGTTATTCTTCTACTTTTCTTTTGCTGTTTCAGTGTATATCATAATTATTATATAATTATTATTGTGTATGTGTTTTTTAGAGTGGAGAGGATTTTTATAATGCATTGTGAATGATTCTGTTTTTGCACATGTAATACTAATGATGTGATGATAAATTGATATTTTATAGTGAATATTAATATTATTTGTGAAATTTTACTTTTATATGTTACCAACAAACACTACATATACATTGTGAACATTATAATGAAGAAAATTATTATTCTTACACCTTCTATAAAACAATTCATGTAAAACCTTATTCAAATATTTGAAATTTAATACACATAACAGATTAAGGAAAATTGATTATTGGAAAATTAAATTAAATTGGTTTTGGACTGCATATTGAAACTTTGCAATGAAATGAAGTGTTTTGTTCATGATTTTAATTTCTTATCCTTTAGTAGTAGACAAAATTACTGTACTATGTATTTTATAATTATAATTAGTGTTATAAATAAATTAAAGTTACATCATAAGAATGATTCCTGACAGTATGATTAATGACTTTTCGTTTTCTTTAATGATACCATCCAAAATAAACTCAAATTATCAATTTATATATATACAGTTTCCTCAAACAATGGAAAAAGTAAATATTTTTGGGTGTCATTACATACACACACACATGCAGATGAATGCAAGTGGGTGTGTATGTTCATATATACATTTTTTTTATATTGCATATTTTTAGAAAAGATGTACTAGCACATATAATACCATTTTGTGTTTTTTTAGATATTAGGAAAAAATATTAAGGTGTGTTAAATGTCTATAAAAATAACATGAAATAGTTATAATGGTAATAATGACTATCACAATTTTCATTTTAAATAAATCAAAATTTGAGTCTGCAATGTTGACTGCTGAATGTTAGGTTTACAAATTAATTCTAATCTTAAATATTTTTGAACTGAAAAAATTTTTTTAAAAAAATCTTTTTTGTGAATGTCATTATTGTGTATTTAATAGATTAATTGAATTATTTAATAATGCTTATTTGAACATTATATTTGTTTCCAGTTATGTTTGATAATTATGTTCATATTAAAATGTCTATTAAATACAACATATAAGTTTTTGAGAATTAATACAAATAATTGACATATAGTAATAAGACATTTACTTAGTAGTCACTTTGAAATTTGCATCTAAGTTGCTCTCACAGTAATGTATAATATATTGGAAATATTTATTTGGATCATGTTTACTCTACATGGAATTAATACTTTAGTTAATAAAATAATGTGAAACTGCAAGAGAAATGTAATGCAAGAAATTATTCCTCTTCCACTCAGCTCACAGTCAAAGTTGGGGTACTATTAAGGATATTGAAAATTAAAAAGAACACCTTTTGTATATAATTCCAAATAACCTGCTCCTAGCCACCTATTTATATACCAGAAATGTTTCAAAATATATGTATAGAGTTATGTGCCCAAAAATGTATATAATTCAAAACAGTAAAACAGCAAAACCTATTGTGTATATATGCCTAGAAATAATAATTGGATAAGGAAAAAAGTCAATGTAAATGTACCGATGTATCTATAATTGAATAAAGAATATCTGATTCTGTATACTTTTTGTTGTGCCCAAAAAATAATTCAGATTAGTTATATGAATAATACAATATAAAAACTCAAACATTTGAAGGAAGAACATTTAATATAAAATATAAGGAAGGGTGCACAATATAAGCTCATAAATGGAGATAAATTAACAACAATAATTAAGCATCACTTAATCAGTTGTTGTATGCTTAGAATAAATATTTCACCAAATAATAAGCATGATCAGGTGATTATTTCCTTATGTGTATTCTTTATAGTGAGAAAGAAGTTCTTTATTTAAGTTATAAATATGGTAGGAGATTATTTTGAGGGGATTTTGAATCCATACTATTTAGCGCGTTCTACTCCATGAAAGTGTACTGTTTCTTAATTTTCAATCGGCGATTACCAAAGCGATGAAAATATGCGTGCTATATTTTGCGCTGTGAGTCAACGCTGGGGTCCGATCTAAAGAAACGTGGGGTTTTTCGGTGCACGTGAGGAAAACAAACGTCTTACATAAATATGCGTACGCGCCCGTCTACGTCTCCGCGCGTACAAACAACGCGATAACGCTGCGGATTCCCACGATTTGCATAACGCGCCGGAAAAAATCGCCCCCCCCCCCACCCGAACGTGCATTTGTTCCGTGTGCCCTTCAACCCCAACTCGCTTTCGGATAAAGAAAAGAAAATGAGGGGCGGCTTATAAAAGAAAATCGCACACTCCACCGGTTCGGGGGGTTGATGGTGCAGCGGCGGAAAACAAACACTCGAACCTATGGGGGGGGGGCCGGGGATGAGACTAAGGAGAAAAATTCGCCCTCGCCACCCCTCAACTACGGAAGCGAGATAAACAAAGGACCCAGAAGAACCCTCTTCATACTTCCCTCAATTCTGAACCTCTTCTCTTTTTTTTCTGAATTTTAACGCAAAAGGTTTTAATCTTTCAATTAAAATCCCCCCCGGGAAGATTTTCTTCCGGGATGAAGATAAAAAATAAATTGTAGATAATTGATTCCTCTAGGACCAATTAATCAATGGGAGTTATAATGTTTCAAAACCGTAGCACCCAGCACGGTATTTGATGCGCGATATTAAAAATCGTAAGATCGTAGTAGAATTATATTTTTCAGTAAATAAGAGAAGAGTCCTGCTATGTTCTGCTGTAGGAATTTACGAAATGGCGTCAGAAGATTATAAATTTTAAGGTCAGTTAATCGATATTATAACATAAAGTACATAATAATAATATGTGGCTTCAACTAACATATGAAAAAAGTGCGATAACGTCAAACGAGTGACGCATGTCGTTGAGCCGGACCCCCCCCCACATGTGTGGCATTCAAGAACAATTACAATGGCGTGCAATCGCGTCTTACATTTTAAATTGCATCAGATTGAATAATTCTGCGCTAAACTCCTTGAAAAGATTCAGTTTCAAGATTGTGCCACACTGTGGTCTCCATGAAAACGCCAGTGTAAAAGGTCAGTATTAAGGTGCACTCTGTTATACGGTCTATACACTGTAGTAGAACCTGGTAGCGAAATTATTTCACTTTGGTGAAATAAAGGGAAGTTAGATATTCCTAAACCGACATGAAATATGACAAATGAGAAATATTAGCAAATTTAATATTTAAAAAAATATATTATTTTGATTTGTGAACAATGGAAAAATATATAATTAAACCCGTTTTATTCTCATAATAATCCTACTCATTTTTTAACAAACAACATTGATCAGTGTACAACTAAATAAGTGCCTGACAAGTGACAGGTGACATACATAAAAGTGGATTTTTATTTTCTCTGATTTTATTTCTGTATTAAGGAAATTGAAAATATTTTAATGATAATTTGTAATATTAGTTGTAATCTGATGAATGAATGTGTTGATTAAATAATTTCAAATTCTACCTATACTATACATTAGGTAATACTGTTTCACTACTGCACATGCAACATTACTGTATTTTGCATTCTGTAGATAACATAATTTACTCAATTCACTCAATTTGTATGCAGGATAATAATATGTGCTAAATAATAATCAAATGTAATGCTACATTGTTTAAATTCCTATTCATTTATAAAATTTCAAAGGATTATATGGTTTACTTATTTATTTAACATACAATCATATTAGATTTATATTTCATTAAATAAGTTGGTTATATTATTAAATATGTAACAACTTATTATTTAACTTTGACTATTGAAAATTTTGATTGTCACTTAATTGAAATAATAAATTATGTCACAGTAAGAGGTTTATGGTCTTTCTTAAATATTCTTTCTTGAATGATATCAATTTTGAAATTAGTTGATCTCACAACCTGTACAGATATTGTGAACAAATAAGGTATGAAAGGTGAATAAATTAATTGTTGTTCCATTTAATAGGTAATTCAAAAAGTAATTAAAAGATGTAATAGTATGTTATCATGCAAAAAGGTTGGAGGAATACAATTTTTAATTATAGCAGTATGATGATTAATGACTTTTTCTATTTTGAAAATTAGTATATTTGAAACAAATTTTTTATTAATGTGAAATCTGCTTTGGTTACTTTAAATGTTTGAACTGGTCAGGCAAATTGTTTTACCTCTTAACTTAATCAAAATTAAACCAGTCTTTATTATTTCCTGTTCGTTTATTTCAGGTCTAATATCAGTCGATATTCTGGACATTCGATCACGATTTTGATATAATCTTCAAACGAATATGAATATTTTTTTTATATTCAATAAAATAATGAAAGGTACAGCGAGTCCAATAACATTTTACAATTAGGACGAATAATTTATGCACGGCTGTTTGGTTTTGGGATAAATCCATTTGTCGATCGCGGAGTCCTATAAATTAGTTTGCAATGGTTATATTTCGCTAATTTAATACTGCTTTGATGGATTCGAAGAATGCTCAAGAGTATTGTGCCTTTACATGTTACGGAGGAGTCTGATGGAATAGTCAATGTACCATTGTTGTACATGACGTCATTTAACGCACCCCCTCCAATTAAATCTGATAGTTGGGGGCTTAGCCCCACTCATCCTCAAGCCGACTGAAAGGCGCAGGATTATAATAATAGGTACACCTGATCCCCCACGTGGAGTGCACACCTGGCCTGAGTGATACACGTGTATCATAGGACCAAGGATTAAGGATATTCGCTAATGGATACGGTTCTTAAGCGTGAAAGTGAACATTATTGAAATAAGCTTCGGTTCATACTAAGAACTTTTTAAATTATTTACTCACTAGATGTATATGATTTATTTATTATTTGCATGAACTCCGACATAAGTGTCATTAAACTGGACGGGCCTTTCTACCTGTATCATTTAATTCTTCTTTGCCATTTTTTAGCTCAATTTTTTAATATTATTGTTCATTACGCTTTCCTAAAGGAGTATTTATTTTAGCACCTTGTTATAATTTTTGTTTTTTTGTATATTTAATAAGTTTTTCCTGAAATTGAAAAATAAATCTAAACTCAAACTAAAAGAACACCCCGACCCACTCACACACGATACTTTGCTAGTCAGAAAAACAAAATGTGGTAGCCTTAAAAATATGTCGTAAAATTACGTTTAAGATATGTCTTGCAGTTTAATATCTGAATGGAATTGTATTAACGTTAACCCATTTTTATATTTATAATACATAACTGAAATATCCTAAATTTTGTCCGGAGTCGGTTTAGTAATATGTTTTATTTAATTTTTCATTGTTGCACCTATTACAGTATTTGCAACCTGCGAAGGATTATGTTTAAACCGAGATTACGCTTTTGTGTATTCAACTTATTGTTTCTGGACCAAAAAAAACTGGTGACAGGAGCAAAAATATTGGCGCTTTCAATTCCTCCATTGGGTTTTCCAATAAAGCCTTCTTCCCCGGTGGTCGCCCCATCTCCGTGCTAATAGTGTCAACTTGCAATTAAATTGTTTTCCGTGAAGTGGGGAGCCCCCCCCCAAAGTCTCTCTCTCTCTCTCTCTCTCTCTCTCTCTCTCTCTCTCTCTCTCTCTCTCTCTCTCTCTCTCTCTCTCTCTCTCTCTCTCTCTCTCTCTCTCTCTCTCTCTCTCTCGCTCTCCCTCTCTCTCTCCGACCTGTTGCTGGACTGTTGCTAAACTGTTGGCCGCTGGACAGCTCATCCTCAATCAACCCGTTGAATACCATTAAGACGGGTCCCCCAAACGGCGACAGTTATTTATGAGTTTCCCGCACTTTTCCAGTTTTCCACCAAGTCGTGTACATACGAAAAGTTAATTTCCACCGATCCTATATGTTCACTTCGCGATTTTATTTTGCACATATTACTCCCGTATTAATTTTGAACCTATTTTAAGCCTACTACAGTAGGAATTAAGTAAAATATGCTTGTTATTGTTAAACGTCTGTTCTGGATTTGACCCGGTATCGAAAACCAACGGATTGCTACAATGTAACACTGATATCGGTATTTCTTGACATTTCCGTATTTCATTATCTCGTGTTTAAATTTTGTTATATAATTGTTATATAATTTGTATTGTACGACACTAATGTCAACGTTATTGTACTTCTCAAGTTCTTTTTGTAACACCCTAAGACGCGTATTGCAAAATAGGATACGCAAATTTCAACTGCTTAATCGATTTGAGCTAGTAAAATCTCCAGTGTACGCAGTGCCCAATGGTGTGTGTGTGTGATGAACGCCCAGTCATGATTGAACACAGATAATGGAGGGAGGAGAGTAGGCCTCGCGTTGCTATGCTTTGTGGACTCGGCCGTTCCATTCCGCTGGACCATTGTGTTCCGATTAAGGCCGGGGAATGGAGAAAAAGAAATAAAGCCCGGGTTAAAAGCATTTGACGATCCCTCGTCTCCCGCTGTCAGCTCCCCCATAAGCTCTCGGCTGATTTAATTCGGCCGGGGACGCACCCGGAACGCTCTGCCGCGTTGAATCCACTAATTTTTCTCACCCCTGTAAACCAACCCTATTTTCAGTTACTGTAACATTTCGTTATACGTGTCTGGCGGTATTGAGTGAAGGGCAGTGTTTCCAGTCAGAGCTAAAAATATATTACGGGGAAAAAGCTGGTTTCAAATATTGTTGTTGGTTTAAAACCTATTTAAACAGGGTTCAGTTATGTCCGAATAATAGTAATTATGCTCATACGTATACAGTAGCTTTATAAATTAATTTGAACTACTCGATTATTATAATGTCGATAGGTTTTATCTTTTAATCATTAGAAACAATTACAAAGCTCCTGAATAATCATTCTTAGATATTCGATTTCGCTACATGTTTTCTAAATTTCCTTCACGTAATTAAAACCAAGAGAATGATGTATAGTATCGTTTGAATTTGGCTCTGAAATGACCTTCTCCCATAGATTTCGTATTTTCTATCCAAAAAAGGCACCATGTTTTTCAACATAATTTACACTCAATTTATAATTCCCGCCAACGTAGCCGATTGTCGGGACTATAATGGGTACCGACACTGTTCCAACTCCCTTCCGAACTTCACCCCTTTCCGGATTTAAAATAGCATTACCGCCCTTAGCCGAGGAGCCGGCTCTCCCGGATAATCCGGAACTGGGCTAGTTGCACTGGTAGGGGGTAGAGTGTTGGATTTTATTGTACTGGAAAGAAGGGGGGAGCTTGGGGAAGGATAGTGGTCGGTTCTGCTCTTCGGATGGAATTATATAGAGGGCCTGTCCCGTCCACAAACCCAGTTACGGTAATGCACCCTTTCGCCGCCACCTACACACGCCCACGCACACAATTCTTTCCTTCTTTCCCATCCCCTCCACCACCCCAGCCACTGAATATCAGCGAGGACCGATTGTTTCGCCGTCCTCGATATACTATATTTAATAGAAAACGCTAGATGTCTACAAATTTTATTTCGGAAGAATATATAAAATAACCGGCCAAAAGATGTTATGAAAGGTTTCCCGAAAGTCCTTAAAGCGTAGAAAATTTCGATTCCGGTGAAACAAAGAAATATCATACACTTTCTAAGCGTTGTTCATTCCTTTCTGGAATGTATACCAAGTATTCTCATATCGCCGCACTTTATTGAAGGCAAAATGATTGAATACATTTGAAACATTTTTGAGAGAGAATTGTTTTTATCTACGCATTTGGAGCAACTCTACAAACCTTATTTGTCCTAAGGGGCACAGGAATCGTATGTTTCATTCCATTGAACATTTAAAACATTACTTTTCTTATCTTATAAAATATGAATCAAAATTCAAAAGCCAATAAGTCGATGAAATTATTGAACTTCCAAATTTTAATATTAATATTCATTACCTTGCTTTTTATTTCGGGCTCTTTTGACTTAAAATATTAAGTATTTAGCCGATCCTTTCAAAAGCGGTTTGAAGTTAAAATGCTAATCTTCAAAGTGTCTACAGCCTAATTTAAACTGCCTATAAAAATATAGGAAAGAAGAAGGGTTGCCTAAGTTTGCATGAAAGTGTTATTTTTTCAGTATTGAAAGAATAAGTAATAAAACCGAAAGTTAATTATATAGAAAGAAAGTTCTTAAAGTGGGTTTAAAAAAAAAGGTGTTTCCAAAAAGATTATCCTACCTGTTCTGCATAATCCTTTATTTAGCAGTAATTACTTTTCAGAAATACAAAGACAGTTTGGAATTTCTGCTTCCTAAGAACAATTAGTTATTTTTCTTACAATAAAATTTATGTTTTATTTATGTTACTACCGAAATGGAAATTGATTGAATATATCCGATCATTTTTCGCGAAATTCCCGAATCAGCATTAGCATTTCAGAAATAATAGCTAAGAGGAAATATGAAAAAGGTTCAACGGCTCATATCATTTCTTAGGGCTTAATGCATATCACTCGCAAGAAGGTTTTTAATGTTTTAATTGGGTTAATTTGTGGAATAGACGAACGAAACTGTGCGATATAGTAAGAAAAAATGAAACACGACCACTCTTTTTGGCGTTAATCGGACATGAAATCAGTTCACATAACGCTTCGGTTGACTACTACAATGTAAAAATACCTTTTGGACAAAAAAGGAAATATTTCATTTAATTTTCCCTCGCAGATCACACGGTTATACAATGTTATATAATTTAATATTTTCAACGTTACTTTCTTTCAAGCGACTGAATGTTCTCGTTACGACTGACACAATTTATTTGGACAGAAATTTTACGATGTTATTATAAGTCTATTTATATAATACACCTACGTTGTAAAGAAATGAAAATTGTAAAGCACAACAGCAACAATGCCTTGATTTGGTAATTCTGTGTTACATATTTCCCAGGCATTAGAACTCTTACCTTAGGCTCCATCCTGTATCCAATTTGATTTTTCCCGGGTGGAAATTGTACTTTTATGGCTGACGAAAACACCAATAGTGGGGTATCATTTACCGTTTATAAACCAAAAGAAGAGGAGGTATTTCGCATAATGTATAAATGTATATGCTCGGATCAACAGTAACCCTTAAATTAAAGAATGTCAAAAATGTTATTTATAAAACCCACCCAGAGCAGTGCACGAATTCGCGCTTTGGAAGAACGATTAACCCTGCTTGATTTTTCACCCATAATGTCTATGATGACCGGTTGTTTGTATATAAGTATTTAAATCACATATTTTTAATACATTCATATTCTCGGTGATATTCATTAGCCGATTAAATTCAGAGGAGCTTTCAGGTCACATGATTGGGATTGAGGATACAAATCATTAGCCAGTTTTGATTTGCTCTGCGCATTTATTATAAAAAAAATGTTAGGAACGAAAATATGTATATAAATAAATAATGAACGCTACGAACAATAAATAATAAATATCTGTACTAAAGCTAGACACCAGTATCATAAGCAACATTGGTCGTACGCGGATTACAACTGTACATTTACGGTTAAGAATATTGCCTTTAAATACGCAATAATAATAATAATTATTATAATAATAGGTACAACACAAATTATTATTTATTTATAGTTTACAAAATATTTATTACGTCCGAAAGCTAAAATCGCTCGCGGACCTATTCGAATGTACACACTCAGTCGAAAAAATTTTCATTCAAATTTTTTTTGTCAGTTTAAAACATTTCTTTTTACAAAATAGTAGTAAGCGGACTCTTGAAACGCGTTCACTGCCTCGCTATTTAATATCGTGGCCGACAAATGCCCGATTTTACGATATTCACACTTTTTTCATACGCTACTGAATAAGTCTAATAAATACCATAGCTCACGCATTACCGAGGAAAACGAAATAATACTCATTTGAATATGTCGAGCCAGAGAATTTATACCTATTTCCATTTTCACATCTTTGCTGTAAAAAAAAAGAATTAAAAATAAATCGCAGTAATACAATTACAGTAATTTATGTACAATCGATTTTTCTAAATCAGGTATCATACGATGCAGGTATACGGTAATCTTTTCTCTTTTAGCAGAATATACGAGATGACGCATAGTTATCACGATGCAAATATTTAATAATTGTAAATGGAATATGATAGCAGCTGCCTTTTAGTGTGAAACATATACGGATCGTAATGTAGACAGGAATATTTACTTCACGAAATCCTAGAATGGGCAGAGATGTTGCGCATAATTCAGTCGGGCACAATTGTTAGCATGAGGTCAGTGAACGCGCACATACCCAGGAAATGAACACTCGTCAACTTTCCTGCCTTATAATTTATATTTTTCCCAAACCTATCTAAATGAAGCTTCGAATATATTTTGTTCGTGTCTTTTTTTTTTTAAAACTTATCCGATATTGCTTCGATATAAAAATAGATTCCGTACTTCTTGTATATGATTTCTTTCTCTAAGCGAAAATTATTAATTTTTTTCAATATTATTATTAACTTTGTTTCGTCTCCCACATATGCACACACGAGGGGGGGGGGCAATCTGAGATGCTAGTCACGATAAATATATAATAGGATGCAGTAAAGCTCATTACGAAAATTTCATCAGGTTCATCGGTTTTGTCGTTACGAGAAGGCTCGGTGTTGGATCATATCCGCGCGTTTTTAGTTTCGGAACGATATCCGTACGTCAAACGGCACTTGCGCGCTCATGTCATTTAGGCCAAAACATTTTTCGCGAAAGCTTAACAGCCCGAGAAATTTCCAGACGTTCAGCGAAAGGAGAGCTTAGGCCGAGAGTCTACACGTGTGCTTAGTTGAATGATAAATAAATTTCAACCTTTAAATCGATTAATATTTTAATAAATGTCCAGGATATTCGAACAACTGGATACAAGAAATCCGTCGCAACAACTAATGTTTTTGTTCTTATATCTTTGTAACAGGTAAAAAAATCAATTGCCTATCCGTATCATTAATTATTCGCGTATAAAAAATATGAATGAAATATTAATTCGAATCTAATTTCTTGCATCCGATTTTAAATAAATCAAATTCTAGTCTGTCCGATGTTTCCCTTCTTGAAAAATGTTTCCGCCCGAGTTCCTCAGATACAGGAACTGCATACTTCATGAGTTAACACAAATAAAGGAAATACACAATGTATTCCCACACCTTGATTAATTGTCCCGTTGAAAGGTTCTTTCCTCTGGAGTGCGTTTTCCAAATTTCGCGCTCGTTTATTTTTTATTTACATAGAAAAAAATTCGTGAAATGAATGAAACATTTGTAAATGAATTTGAATCCCTACCGACGATTTGGTAACACCCGGGAGGTAACACCGTTGGAAGCAGCCAACCCCCCTTGGCTAATACTGGTAATAATGCGATCGATATTTTCATTTTCAAAATTATTAATTTTCCAGTTTCCCGGAAAACAAAAGTCTCTATTTCGAATGGGTGGAAGAGCAGAAGAGGACCGGTTAATGGAGGAGACAGATCGCGAGGAGAATTGCGACTGTGCTCAGGGCCGGCCGAACCTCCCACGCGCCGGAACCTTCCTCGTCGTCGAAATCGTCGTACGCGCCGTGCTTCAGCTCTGAAACAAAAACAAAAATATTTATTTAAAACTTTAGATTTCCCAGAGAGCACGCCGTCGATCTGAAACCGAAACGGTTACTTCGCGGTTTCTTTTAATTGGGAATAGTGTTTGCGAACGGAAAGTACATTCCCGAAATCTGACATTTAAGGTTCTCAGCACAGATATTCACTTTTCAAAAATAAAAATTCCCATCCTTACGGGCCTAAACGGGCGGTTAATAGGGAAAACATTTTCAAAGGGAGCCCGCTGACCAAGTTGGTGATAATGATTGGGGACTAATTAGGGCTGTGATACCTCATTCCAATTGCTATCCCCGGTCTCTATTCAATAATCAATGGCCGGACTCCGCCTACCCGTTCTACTTCGACACCTATCGCCGATCGTCAACGTCAAACTACGCGTAATTTAAATCGCGAATTCTATTTAACTTAAATGGGATGATCTGATTAGATTTCAGTTAGACAGTTTGTTCTTCACAACTTCCTCCCATCAAAAGGCGGGTTCAAACGCTGCCGCTAGTTAGTCTTTGTGTACATGGATGTTGTTTTTTAATAGTTTTCAGCCGAATAAATATCGGCCAAATTAAAACCAAAATTAGTTTACCTCGTTAGCTGTACGAGATCGAATTATTTTTCGACTAAAATGGTTTCAGAAGTCTGAAGATCGCTCCTAAGTGGTTCGGGTGCCGAGATTCGGCACCTCGAAATTCGATTCGCCGGTGTTATTCGCGGAAAATGAGAGAAATTCCCCAGTCCGGATGATGTTAGGAGCGGCTGAAAGGTTTTTATATCCTTTTCTCGCGGGTGGATCTAATCGGCGGGGGCGTTCTATACGAGATAAAAAGTGCCATTGAAATGTTATCGGATTCCGATACTGGGCGTGCGCCCCCTGTCGTTCACCGCGCCGGCTATCCCTCTCCCCGGCTCCGGGCTGTCGTCAGATCTGATAGAAACGTTCTTGAAAGTAAAATAAAATCGCAAGAAAAAAAAAATAAAAATAGCGGGGCGAAGAAATCGATTCGATCCGACCGACATCCCCTTCCTTAAAGGGTTGTTGAGAGGGGGGGCCTCTCGACAAAAGAACGTTCACCGCTGGGAGACACATTTTATCTTGTCCGATTCTCGATCGGATACAGTTAAAGAGACGTAGAACAATTCATGCATCAAATTTCACGGGTAGCAGTGGTGTTATCGTCTATTTTATTTTCGCGCCTAATAATTTGAATAAGTGTAAAGAGGTTTAATGGGGCTGAAAAAGCGGGCGATCTATATGAAGTGTGTTCCACAGGTGTCGGTCGCAATTAAAGTCGGTTGGCCGGCGCTGGGGTCCACAGTCGCCGTATGTAACTCTTCCTAATTGGGGGTAACCCTTTAATATTCCCTCTCTCACTCTCTCTCTCTCTCTCTCTCTCTCTCTCTCTCTCTCTCTCTCTCTCTCTCTCTCTCTCTCTCTCTCTCTCTCTCTCTCTCTCTCTCCCCCCGCCGTCCGCCTTTTTTCGGCCGGTTTTCATCCACTATTTTTAGAATTGCGGGCTATGGATTTACCATTTTCCACGCTATTCGGAATGTTTACAGGGCCCTTTTCTCAGCCGTTAAAGGGCCGTTTTTTTTTATTTCTAGGCTCCGAAATGCCGCTTCCGTATCCTATCTCTTTACGGAATAGGCCGATTGAAATAAGACTTACAATGCAGTACGATTATAATCGCTGTTTTAAAATCCGCGCGTGACAAGTTCTGATAAAAATTATGCTTCTTATCTCCAGACGCTAACATAACTGATATAATGCTTTGCGGAATCGCTTTAACAGGTTATCACAACTATCCTATTCAGTCACATACAATATATGAATATTCGATAGTACACATAAATTCTGCCTGAAGAACTAGTTTGGTACCCAACCCATAGGCTTATGAGAAAAATGCTGGAGAAAGGGAAATTAAACTTATTCTGAGCACATGTTGGCACACATAATTCAAATCTAGTATAAAAATTCAATATATTTCATCGTGCATAGAGGATAGCGCAAATCTTTTTACGTTAAATTCTGCATTCTTTGACTAACATTAATCGGTGTGGAAAGTTGTTAACACGAGATTTATAAGAAGCCTTCTGCGTTTGTTTTCAGTCTCTCGCAGACGCCGAAGAAGAAATCGTCGGCTGCGAATTTTCAATTTCTCTCCCGTTACGTGAGGTTTGAAGTCGCAGAGTCGTGTCGGTACTGCCGGGCTTTATCACTATATAAATTCCGCGAATCTTGCGGCACTGCCTCATTTGCAATAACTTCCGGGGGGGGTAGGGGGCGGTTGGTTCCCGAACGAGAAACAGTTAGAACAGAGCGGTCCCGAAGGGTGACCGTCCCCTCCCCCTCCATCGCTGACACTCATTATCAGTTGTCCAAATGCACTTAGTTGAGTTGCTGGGACTAGTTGTGTTCAATTCAAAGCGCCAGTTGTGTGAACTTGTGTGAACTTCCTACCAGACAAATGTCCGCCCCAACAGTCGGACTCCAAACTCCGGCACACCGTTAACCCATTTTGTTATGTGTAGCCAGTGCTATATCGAGCAGTCACATATTTACGGTAAACATATTTACAATCCGAAATGACTAGAATTGTAGCGGCGACAGAGGGAGAACCTCAATCACGTTTGTGACAAGGGGACGTCGTTTACATTATGCGAATACAAGAACTATATTCATCCAGCTGATACGATAATTGCATTACCTTCTAAACTAATCCGAACATGCCAAAGAAAGAGAGAATTTACAGACATCTCGTATTTCATCGGATTCGAACCGATTTGTCCTAATGATATCAAGAAATATACATTGAAACGCCTGTGTGATACTCATTATAAGTCAGCCTAATACTGCCAAATAAGTTACTGTATAAAGTACTTCATTCTATCCAATGAAAATGGTTTCATTACTAAAGTATTTATTGAAAACTATATAATCTATATAATGTTTGTCAAATGGCGTTTGCCTGTGTGTGTATTCGCTATGAAAATATTTGTTTGGGCGCTGCTAGATAGATCGAACAATCCTTCAGACGATCTATAAGGTACTTGGGCGGAGGTCATACAGTCTAGATTCAGTTGGTGTTAGAGTATTGTTAATATTGTTATATTATTATATCAACAGTTAATAGAAGTACTTATTTTTTTAAACTAGAGAAAACCAGAGGAACATATCTTATATAGAGAGACCTTTACTCCACGATACGAGGTTAACGTTCACCTACAAACATTTTTTCTGTTTAACCATTTGTCACTACCATCACTAACGAATCTCCCATATCGTCTATCCTGTCGCACAAAGTCATGCCTCCAACGAAAATACTTAGTCTTAGCACAAAAACGTCACAGGCATCAAGAGTGGCTCTTGCGAGAGTTTTATCTCGATTTCATTAATATAAGGCACAATCAGTGAGCTGCACAATAACATCAAGCCAGGAAATAGGCAAATAAACAACGAACATGGTATAAAATATTTTTCAAAATAATAGGTAAAATCAGAAATCAAATAAAATGATTTTTAATTTGAAAATTTCATTTTCCCCTCTAATTTATGAATTAAAAGCCTTAACAGATTAATTTATTATCAAATTAACGAAAAATCGGCGTATATATGAATATCTTAACATTTTCAGAAAAAGATTCACCCTAATTCACCCCGATTCGTCCCGATTCTACCTAATTCACCCCGATTCGTCCCGATTCACCCCGATTTATCCTAATTCACCCCGATTCACTCTGATTCTGCTGCCTCTGGTAGTGATGTATTGAACTACTAGCGCCAGTATTAACTCTCTCCATACAGTACTGCCAAATAAATTCAAATAAACCCCAATTCACCCTAATTCACCCCGATTCGATCCGATTCGCCCTGATTCACCCTAATTCACCCCGATTCGTCCCGATTCACCCCGATTTACCCTAATTCACCCCGATTCTGCTGCCTCTGGTAGTGATTTATTGAACTACTAGCGCCAGTATCAACGCTCTCCATACAGTACTGCCAAATAAATTCAAATAAACCCCAATTCGCCCTAATTCACCCCGATTCGATCCGATTCGCCCCAATTCGCCCCGATTTGCCCCGATTCACCCCAATCCCAATTTGTGTGTTGTAACAAGATCACTTTTTTATTTTTTATCCATAACTGAATGGCGGTTGGTATTTACAGTTAGATAGGTTACTAATTCTATTTCAATAATGAATGGTACAATAAACAACTTGAATGATTATAAGTTTATTGCGCCTACGGTAGGAACTATTAATTAGTTGCTCGTTATTAATAATTTGAGATATTAAGCGATAAAATTCGAATTAGAAAAATTAAGTAGAAAATATTGTTGACGAATATACCTTATGTTCGCAAGTATAAGAAGCCTGGCGCTTTTCTTTCTCCATGACAGGGTGTCGGTATAAGCAGCGTTGCCAACACCCATCGAGGCTCTTCCTAAATATTTAATGAGCTCCTTTCCGATAATCGATAAGTGTGAAGCAACGGCGGGGCTTGGGAAATAGTT
Source organism: Lethocerus indicus (assembly GCA_019843655.1). Lineage (NCBI taxonomy): Eukaryota > Metazoa > Arthropoda > Insecta > Hemiptera > Belostomatidae > Lethocerus > Lethocerus indicus. Next base: position 25,467,684 of record JACDQD010000003.1, on the reverse strand, counting down.
TCGGCGAAAATTTTAGGCTCAACACTTCAATTGCCTCCACCAAACTTAATTTCACTCAAAGTCATTAGGAGAAAGCCAAACAGACAGAAACTGGCAATAATCTTCATAATTAATCGGATGATAGTGAGAAATAAATGATGTAATAATTAGTAATTATAGATTTAGAATTGAATTAGTTAACACTCATTGATTTTTTAAAAACATGCCGTACATAAAACCGTAAGTGCTATGATTTGACCCTGAATAACGATCTCTAACGAGCCCTAACACTTAGTCATTTGACAAATAAACAGCAAAAATGGGTGCGACGGTATTTCAGTGTTACATGAACTTGAAGGACCTCTTCACGCACCCAAACCTTTAACTTCCTGCAGGAATATAAGGTACGGGAATCCACTCGGGTCGTGTGCCACCCCTTATATACCCATTAGGACAAATCGAATGACTGTTGACTCGGGGGGTTGCTGCGGGGTGGTTAATAGCATAGGGGGTGGAAACTAATTAAGGTTACTCAAGTCTTTTGCTCAAGTATAACCCAAGGATACTTCAAGTAGGAACTCTCATGAGGAGTTCCAGTCGTCGACAGCAGATGATTAATAAGCGTTCCTATTCAGTATTCTAAAATGCATTACCTTCCATGATTCAAATCCTGGATCTGATTCAAAACGCGGCACAAACCATAGGTCGTGATATTGCAGATTATCTAAATTGCAACAAGGAAAGAAATGAAATTATGTATTGAGAATGTATCGATTGCTTTCGCTCCAGTCATGAAGGTTGAACAAAATTTTCCTGAATTAGGCTCATTGTATGTAAGTAAATAATTAGTACTGCAGAATAGTACAATGATTTAAGGTTTCATCAATTAACTCCTTATTAAATAACTCCTTCAATTAAATCCTTTCATGTATGGACATATAACCGTAAGTGTTGTCATCTGTTATTAAGCCGTACATATTTAGAGGCGAGGGAAAGGTAGGAATGGATGAGAATAATGATATTTTATTACGAGAAAACTTAATACAGCTAAATTTGAATGATGGTACACTTTTAAACGCGTTATGCCTGGATTGAAGAATTGATATAACTTGGAATTTTCAAATTATCTAAATGTCAACTATCTCCGCTTCGAATTATAATAGTTACATTCGGCTAAAGAAAGTTGTTCTCAGGGGATTAGTTCTGAATTTTTCCCCAAGATTACTGTCCTAGCGCACTGGTCCTTATTTTTTTTTCTAAGTGGGTGTACATTCAAAGCTATTCCCCTCTGAGATATTCGAAAGTTTTAATGAGTTAAATAAGGATTCTGCGGAAATCCTAAGAACTTTAATTGCCCCAAAAGAGATTGTGACTTCTGCAATCTCTAAGTTTTACCTCTCTACCGCAGAGTGGGGAAACGTTCGGAAATCGCCGATTTCGGGGAGCGAAATTGACAAAGTGGCTGATCCCCGGATATTTACCCCGGGCATTAAAGTCCCGGACAGTAATATCAGTTTCACTTAGGGATCCCTCTTTTTCTGCTGAGGGAATCTCCCTCCCTTTCCTAAAACGAAATGGGATGACCGATGGGCAGGACGGGATGGGGGAAGGAAATCGCGCATTGACGCCGAAGGGTGAGTGATGACCCCTGAGGGCTTCCACGCGGCGGCTGTCCATGCTTCTTATACTCTACACCCCGCATTGAGTAACAACCCCCTCGTGAATTCAATGATACCCCTACTTCAATGGCACCCACTTGCCCCCGTCGCTTCCAAAACTTTGAATTTTGAGATAACAATCTGTAAATAAAGCGAACTGTATATTTATGTCTCCCCCCTGATATGATCAATCTCTCATCGTAATACGACGTAACGCGTATTTCTAATCCTTGCAACTCCAGTCGATAATAACTAACCTTTAATTAGCAGCAATCACTTGATTGCTCTTTGGAAATGTTCATTTTATCTGTATCGAGAAGAAACATATGAATTAGGTCAAGAGTAGAACATTTACACGCACTTTAGAACTTAAAATAATCATTTCTAACCGAAGTATAATGCCAGTATGAAAATCGGGAAAAAGAAGGTAAATGCAATATTGATAAAATTATATTCTTGCAATGCGGCGTATTGTCCCCTTCAATTTTAATATATAACGCGGCAAGAAGCCACTTCTTCCTTAAAGAATACATCGTTATTTAACTCTTCCCAAAGAGAACAGGCTCAGGTAAGAGGATACGCAATAAAAGTCCTTATTGTTTGGCGTCCGTTTTACTAAGTTAACTCTTTGCACTCCGTTGTCCCCTCTCGTGGGACATCGTAATTCTAGCCTATCACTCCGATGTCCCCTCTGAGGGGACATTAAAATTTATTAGCGATTACTGGGAATTAAGTTATTTCTGCGCAACTTTTTGAGACGTGCATGTTTTCCTGATGTTTTCTCTTGAAATGGGACAAAACATCAAATCAAAACACTGTATAGTGCAATTTATAAATAGAAATAAACAAGTCTAAAACCGGAGGAAAAGATTTTCAAAGCTGAGCTCAGTCTGGTTTGAAGCGTCGAGCAGTATAGATACATCTAACGAGTGAGAAAATCGGTGATTCTTCTCCTGGTAAATAAGTTCTTTTAGTAAATATCATTTTGTAACAGATTTAGTAATAACAATTAGAAATTTTCAAATCAGTTCATTGTATTTATCCATTCTTTTTTATTAGAACAATGGCAAAACGTTCACACAGGATTGAGTCTCATGATACAAGTAGTAATAAAGATGAGCTCCAGATAGACGTTTATAGAGATACGTCAGAAAAACTAAATCTAGACGAAAACGATAGCAGTGACAGTGACATCGGCCAACCACCGAGGAGTAGCTGGTAGCCAACATCCAGAATGGTCCGGAGTGTAAAAGGTTAATATATCTTTAGGTCGGTGGTATTGGGGCGCCTGCTATAAACAGAAAGAAAATGCTACATACAGTCGACCGAAGTCCCGCAGGGGCGGGTCGACCAGCGCGGGTCTAATCTTCAAGTTGGGCTCGCCTATAAGTTTTATCAGCTCAAGTTCGAGTTTATACGACCCGAAGTGGAAAATGGAGTTCAAAAGGGGGGCCGTCCCCGGTCGGTCGAAGAAATCTCGGCTGCGGGGCAAATTAATTCGGGCCGAAGTTGAAGCCGCTGATATGCAAAAGGGGTGGCGGGGCGGGGGAGGAACACGACCGGCACCAGTTTTAGAACTGGCAGAAACGCGCTGAGAGGGCCAACGCCCACCGAGTAGTAGTGCGAGAAGAAGAAGAAGAACAACAACAACAAGACCAGGAGAGGTTAAGAAGTCTGATGTTGGGACAATTTTGCCGGGGGATTCGCATTTCTTCGTCCCCCGCTTTGCCGGGCTGATCACGAAAACGAGGTGCGTGCGGCTGTTTCCTTCCGGCGCGCTTTACCTGAAATGAATTGCCCTAACCGCATATGAACTCGTGCAGAAAATTGTATTGCCCCAAGAAAATAGATTCAATTTCCAATTCGCGACCGCGTATAGAAACTCCTTACCCAATGTTCCGGAAAAAACAAATTGACCTCTACTACCCAGAACACAATCGGTAAAGAAAAAATTAATAATGGCGCGGTGCAATAAATAATCGAATTTAAAACAGCCAGATACATTTTTCAGGGTTCGAACAAGATCTCCGATTAAAAAAAATATTTTTTAAAAGATAAAATAAATAAAAAAAATAAATTTTGAAAAAGACATCAAAACTTACAATAGACAACAAACTGATAATATACAAATCCATTTTAAAACCTACATGGACATACGGAATAGAGCTATGGGGTTCCGCCAAGAAATCCAACATCGCCCGCATCCAGAGATTCCAGTCAAAAGTCCTTCGTACCATTATTAATGCTCCCTGGTATGTTTCTAACAGAACAATCCATAATGACCTTAACATACCGACAGTCGACGAAGTCGCAAAATCACGCTTCCTTAAATACCATTCCCGCCTCTCCCCACATCCAAATCCATTCGTCCAGTCCTTTTCCTCTGTTTCCCATCCATTATCTCCCCCGCGTCGGCTCAAACGCCACTGGCCCAGAGATCTTATTCCGAAGCCGTAAACTGTTCATGTGAAAAAAGGGCCATCATTGGGTGGTCTCTTTTATGGAAACATTCACGTGAAAAGAAAACACTCAACATTTGTACCAATAACTAACTATATGTAGTTGCCTGTACAAAAATAAAAAAGGTTAAAAAAAACATAATGTTAATAGAATTTCGTCTATTAAACTAGATATTTGTTGTAAGCCCTCCCATACTGCAGATCTGTATTCTAGATTTCTATTCTGCAACGGACATGCGCATGTTTCCCGACCTCTTTTACGTAGAATTGTCGATGCTATCGTCTGTGTATGTTTCACTTCTGTTATGCACTGTCCGCCCTCTGTGTCACTGTCACATTTCAATTTCCACTCAAACACTCGTTTAGGAGAAGGGCGGTCAACAGTAACGCAAATGTACCAGAAAGAAATATGAATTAACAAATATTTCTGTAATCCTTTGTTATTGCATTTCGCAGGTAGCCGAGTGTTAAAAGGAGGCGTGGGGGTGTCTGTGCCCCCCACTCGCTGGGACCTCTGAAATTAAAATCTTTGATTACCACCTAATTGTTCACTTAACCGTTATCAAACCAAATTAGGGCTGGTCCCCCTCTCCCGGGCGACTGCGATTATTTAACGCTGCGAAAAAATCTCATTTCCACGGCCCCATCCCGCTCTAGCGCAACCCCCGAGAATAAAAAAAAAGGGGGAGAATTACTTGGACTCGGAAAGAAATTGTAAGAAACGACAAAAAATCAACAAAAGGAAAGATTAGTCGGACAATTGCATGGAGACAATTCTGGGATTTTTAATAAAACAAAACGGTCGGACTGCGTCCGCCCAAAAAAATTACTCCTTGGATTTTTAACTCCCCAGGATATTTATAACGCCTATAAATGAGGTCGGGAATATTATACCTCTTATAATAAATATAATATAGTTCTTGCTATGCCATTGGAATAGTTGATTATGACATTATATTGTCTATTTCTATTTCATTTGTTTACTGCGGTAAGATATTACAAATGCCTGGATATTTACAGGTAGTTCTAGCGGTCGGATAATAAAAGACAAATTATTGTCAAGGAACACTTGTGTTTCTTGCTGTAATTTTTGGAGGAGGCGATCACCCGCCTGAGCGAAGTCTGTGACTTCAGTACTTAGGGCCTTTAACAGGGCGGAACTGCAGTTGAAGTGTGCAGGATTCATTAATGACCCTTAGATGACAGTATGGCTGTTCGCCACTTCTTGTTTGTTAACTCAAATTACGGCTACCATTTACGGCATATTACTTGCCCCAGAGTCAGTCCCAAGGGTCGGGCCCATTACCTACATTATATCGTCTAACAGCGATAAGGCAAATAAATGTTATTGCGCATATCTTCTCAACTACTCAAAATTGATAATTTTGCAAATTTTTGCAAATAATTGATGATATTGGGGGATGTTGTTTGTCTTATTTGGGTTGGGAGGGTATTTGTTAATCGGTTTTTTTGTCGGATTATCGGTCAAATATAATATATATTTGATCACACAACTGGTCACAACTATTGCGTTCTGATTTCTAAATATATGACGGGAAACCTATCTTGTATTTTGTATTTACGATAATAAAAGTCCTTTTGATCCAAAATTTATTGAAACAAGTTTATCTTTAGCAATCTAGTTAATCGGTGCAATTGCACCCAACAATTTCCGCACCGCCCTCAGGGGGCGCTACTTTCACAGAAATCGTTCGTTGAGTGCACTTAACTAGCGTCCCCCTCAGTGTTGTGCGGATATGTACTTAACTAAAGTTCGTTAAGCACACCACTCGCAGACCACAAAACAGGTATTCTAAAAAAAAAGTAATAAAAGTTAAAGTCTAAAGGACAGAAACAAAAGTAGAATGACCTTGATGGAATTTTGCGATTGGGAACATGCATCGACCGAACCAGCTCGCGAATTTTTTTTATTCAGAATTCTGCAATCACGATATTTAAGAAATATTATTCGAACCTTCTCCGCATAAGGGTACAGAAATTGCTTGATCACAATTTTTTTTCTGGATCTATCGTTTCACTCCAGTAATTTTACAATTTCATTTTCTACCTCGACGCTATTTAAATGACCCGCCCTTCTCAGAATGTCTCGACCGTTACGTGACCGAGCTCTGAATCGGGTCGATCGCCAAAGCTCAGAAGTGGGTTCGGTTCTTCGGACAGGAATGTCGCGTGATCCTAAGTTGTCAACACTGTCGTAAAAGTCATCCTGTGGACAATTAAAGCCACCCAGATGCGGTCCCAGTTTACAAACAGTAAGTGGCCGCTTTGCCATTATAATTCAAACTTTAAATGGGGTATAATTTAAACGGCTAATTGTATATACATCCATAATACAGAACGTATTATGTACCGATAATGTTCGCTGTTGGTTTTAATTTACTTTTCAATTCGAATTTACAATTGAAAAAAGCTGCCATGTAGCCGGAAGAATCGAAACCGGGTTTAAGCAGAGGAAGAAGTAACTGCTTTTAGACTACAGCTATATGTAATTGAGAGTAAGTTTGGGGTAAGAAACCCGAAAAGAAAATGGGGAAATTTGAATGACAGAACATGAGTCCCATTCTCGTATTCAAATCGAAATATGAATTGATTAAAATGTTTGAAAATTCCATTGTACCCACTAGAACTTTACTCGGTAGTGCCTACATATAGGCACAGTGAACATTTTAATTGATTAATATATAGGAGGTCATCAAGTCAATAGTTGTCTTCACAGTTGAATTTATTTTAATTGCGCGATATTGAATTCATTAATTTGAAACAGGCCGATAATTGTGATTATTCCTGTTACGTTTATACGTTATCTCATTATTGGCCGCATTATTGACGAGTTGTTGCAAGTACTGCCGTAGTTATTAATAATGCAGACGAGCGTGCTGTAAACCGTTAACACGTGAATTTGAGCCGCATGAAAACGGCCGCCGCTAATATTTCCCGAATTGAAATGACCGCCGCCGGCCGATATAATTTTATAAAACGTCTCGAATGGACGAGAGAACCCGGGACAGTTCCACGGTCCGTGACAATGATTTCCAATTCATTTGTTTTCGCAATATCCGGCCGTCCAAAACAATCGGCGCATACGCACGTACGCACGGACGCACGTACGTGGGGCACGCGCCCGCCCCGTCCGCCCCACTCTGTTGTTATTCATCTGCACGCGGTTCCAACCTCTTTTGTTGTCAATTTACCCGCTCCCAATGAAATATTGAGGAACGAGATCGCGTTCATTATGCGCTGGCAAATCCGCTCCACTCGAGATAATACAACGCTGCTAAAACCATTGTCCGCCGGACCAAGTTTTGAAACAGAAATGAAGGACGAATTATAGATAATCTATTGACTTTGGCGGGGCTACTTAGAAATTAAAATCGTAGCCCGGTATTGTTTCACCGACGTTTTGTTATCTTTTCCACGCTTGTGTGGCCAGCGTTGCGCTGAAGGTGATAAAAAACCTACTGAAAAAGGGCAATTAAGAATTTAATTTTCAATAACGTATTTCCATCATCACCAGGATTCTACCAGTAAATAAGTGAGAGTTCCTTCCTTTCAGGTTTAAATTTAGTATATCACAGTTATGCAAACGAAAATTCGATGCTTGTGTGTGCACTTACGTTAATAACTGATTATTCGGAATTATTGGTTATTTTATTAGATATTATACTTGTGAATTAGGCGAAACATTATCGATTCCTCAAACCGTCTCGGTCCTTAACACAGTCTCTTCCATTATTCATACTTGGCTGAGTATGGTATTAACGTATCAAATTTCTGTAGCATATGTAAATTCATAAAAATGTTAAAATCTGTCGCGTTCGTGACCTGCTATGTATTACCTACCGATTGTTTTTGGAGACAAATAACGTATCAAAACTTTAATTGGTAAAACGTAGCCGGTGCGGCTAGTGAGAGAGGTATTTTATAATATTGAAGGCAGAGGGGGCCGACTGAGGCGTGACCCTGGCAATCGTGTAGGCTCGATCGGTGACCGCAACCCCTAATATAATGGGGGGCTCAGCGAACGCGACACGGCAATAAAGCTCCGCCTATTGATATATATAGGAGTGTTCGGGGCTGGCCTATAGATATATATTTTCTGCGTCCGGAACCGCCCAACCCCCCCCCCCACCTCCTCCCGCACGAAGGCTAAATTGAATATAACAATCGACCCGAGGGTCGTAGACTACAACCAGCAAATGAGTCCTCGCATATTGCCTTCCGCCTTCTCCCCCTTAAATCTACAATCAAAGGGGCCTGAACGTTCTGTACGTGGGAAACAGTATACTCCACGCTAAATCATTGGGCATAATTTATGTTAAAATCCGATTTGAACAATTACGTTTTAACAACTAAAATCAATGGTGAAAAGCAGAAACCATAGGACCAAATAAGAGGGTAAAGACAGATGATTTCAAGAGTTTGTACAGTTATAAATATTCAGAACAAAACAAAAACGACAATAAATAATCAGAAAGGAGTAATTGTTTTTTAGGAGATTTAAGGTGAACAGTCTGCACTTTTATTCTAGAAGAACCGGAATTGCAGGCAAATTTCCGAATTTATTCAGACTGAAAATATTCAGCTCGTAAAAACGTACACAGAAATATCTACATCCATTATCTACTACTTGGTGGAAAATGTACGAAATGCAATATTGCTATTCATTTTTCGGGATGTCTCTCGAGTGTTCAATATCTTCATTGGATCCTGATGACATGTCCCATCAGTACGAATGTTGGGGGGGAGAGGGAGAAAATAATGCGCTTTACAACTCTGGAGTATGTTCCTAAATCGTTTTTAAAGTATCGTGTTATTCCAACAGAACCGCCTACTCCGATACTGTGTTAGTCCAAAATCTGGAGTATTTATTTGAGTTTCACCCGATAGAAAGAGCAATTTTAACAAATAAAAATCTGGGCTTACAAAAGTGAGATGAAGTTCACGCCTGTTTCCCGCGAAAATAAACAAAGCGTTTTCAGTCTACAAGAATGAGTCGAGTCGACTGGAGAATAAAAGATCAAAAGTCTCGAGATTTTTTTAATTTTTTTAAAATTTTGTTTATTATGCGCAGTTCTTTATTTTTCAATTTCGGACCGTCTGAACTGCAGATTCTTCGCGAAATATTTCAAGACATTTCCATCAGACATCACAACAAAAACAAAGTTACATTAGAGCAACATTCTTAATAATTAATGAAAGGAAATATTTGGTCGAACTGTACGAGTCAATTAAAATCTCGGTACCTATTGAAATAAACGTCGGGTAGGGTGGAAAATAAATAATAATTTGTTGAATATAAAACGTATTGAAACATACTTTTCTCCCACCCATTTTAGACCGCAAGGTATGGGGTATGGCTAATTCACTTCTTGACTCGCCAATGAATCAAACCGATCCGATTCGCTCAATAATTACTTCAATTAATTGACTATTAACACTGTTTACGTTTTTACTGTGATTGTACAGAATTTAGTTGCAAGTAAAAATATAAATATAAAAATGTTTCGGTTAAATTCTTTGAACTTGAAACCAAATCATCGCTAATGGATCGCTTTTTTACGTAACTAACCGTACATGTCAGCAATTGGCACAATTGTACAATTTTCGTGATTAACAGACCCAAGAATAGATGAGTAATATTTATATCGTATTTCAAATTTTGTAGAGAGAGAGAGAGCAATTGTTTAATGTCAAAAGAATTAGAATTCAAAACATAGTGAAAGACTACTGAAGAAGAAGTACTCAAGTTATCTTCTGGTGCACACCCATTCTGTATTAGGTGCTCGAACCAATCATTGGTAATGGGTGTCGGGGCTTTGAATGTTGTTGTGTGTCCAGCCCGGTATTTAAACCAATTGCAGAAGCAAGGCTTCGGCCGGCCGCTAATCTGAGGAGCAGTTAAAGGGAATCGGGTTTGGGTTGATGGCGAGCCCCCATCATGTTGCCGCTGATTGGTTTCAAACGCCAATTCCGGTTAAACTCCGCTGATTGCCCAGACCGATTGGTGACCGTGGCCAGCGAAATAAACCAATTTAATTCCGGGCCAACCGGCAAGGCCCTCCAGAGGTTCGGCTGATCCCTTTTTATTATCCCCGAAGATAATATTCAATCCGGAAGTGTAGGGCTAATAACGGAGATTCGACTAATAACGGGGATTCGAATATAAACCCGGGCCTATCTCGTCGGGAATATCAGCCAACGGAGTCCCAATCTGGGTAAGGATCTTGCGGATGTAAAAGGCCCGGAAGTTTAGGAAAACGTCGTCGTATAAAATCGACCTAATAATCGTGTCGATTCGACCCTTCATGATTTAATCTGAGCATAAATTACTTCCAAGAAATGTTTCGTAAATAAATCGACGGATCGTAATAGGAAATACTTGGAAAATAGAAGAAGAGAAAATTATTATTTTAATTTGAATCGCATTCCTGAATTAACTAGAGACTTGATGTTATAAGATAAATACGAAAGATTAAAAAATGCAATATACCATTTCATATTCTTATTTAATCCCTCGGCCCATCGAAGTAACAACTGATTTTAACAACACGGACCAGACCTATGAAATGAAACAAATGTACTTTTAAATTTAGAATAGTTAAAATTCATATCCAGACGTTGGAAAACGTCTTCTTAAAAGAGCAGATCAATAAAACGCTTTACATCATAATCATAATTGATGAAGCGAGGCCGTAGCTGGGACAAAGAGGAAAAACTGCGACCCCTTTACCAGGCCCTGGAGTTGCATAACAAATGCCCCGCTCGATACACGGCTCGTTTACCAATTCGATTCGCCTTTTTCATTTTACGCTTGTTCCTCAAACATCTCAATACTCCGCTCCGAGTGGTCGTTAAGGATGGCGTTAGATATAAAAAAAATTGAGTTCCCCGTCGGATATGCTTCCCGTTGCCGTTTAAAAATGGTAATTATTGAGTCGAGAATTATGATTCATGTATATCCGGAGGGTTTCCTCAAGTACCCCGCCATAATGTCTCCGTTGGGGGAGCCGAGCTCGAGGTTTGAACCCTCTGAATAAGATTGAGGGAAAAACAGCGATCTACAACGCAAATCTAAAGAAGTGTTGATTATAATGACGATTATTATAATTTTGTCAAAGTTGATTGGAGTAGTATAGTTTTCGGATGGAAGAAAATAATGTCTATATCCAACATTCCGTGACAAACTATAATGGTAATGTGTAACGCAACTCTTCCGCGATATATCTTTGGGCCGATTACCCTCGCTGCCGAATCAAATTATACTCGAGCGAATGTTCGCGTCTATGGTTGTTTCCGTTCGGCATTTTGTGTTAGTAAGACAAAAAAAAGGGGGACGAAATACTTCTGTATATCGGTCCGGGCGGTACGAGGAATTGGTTTTGATCACGTTAATGACGCAGGGAAAAGGGCGCACGGTTTATTATTGCTTCTCGACGTCACATTTTTGTCCCGTTTCTATACAGGGACCGGTGAAGTCGTTTGACTGCTCAGAGTGTGTGTTGGTTCGTGTGTCCGTGTGAGTAAATCGCGGACGGAGGGCTTTCTCGGCAATAATAATTTCCAGAAAGAGATGCTGGAGAAATACGTTATAATTTCCCAGTAAACCCGCCCCCACCACCACCCACACTTCCACAGGAATCTGTGACTTTTCCGGGTCTTTTATGAGCGGAAATATATCATTGGGACCGGCGACAGAAGGGACCGTAGATATGAGTTTACCCTCCATGAGGTTAAACCATTCTACTGAGGGGGGTGGAATTGGGGGTAATCGCAATATATAAAATCCCGTCAAAACTCACCCCGCAACTTGGGATACCGTATTTTGTTACTTCTGTACCCCTTAATCTTTCAATTATATATATATATATATATATATATATATATATATATATATATAATGCAAAAGCATTATGCCAATTTAATGGATGATTTACCCAGCCAACTTAAAGACGACATAAGGGAATATCTTCTGAATTGCTCGCTGAATTTTATCCACCTCTGAATGTCGTTCCACCTTATTCAGCAATTTTTAGGTCCCTGGCTTAAATCAGCTCTAAAATATTGAATGAAATTAACACTGATTATTTCTTACAGAACGAAACATTTATTTACTTTGATATTTGTTTGCTGTTATGGCACCGTGTTTATTGGTGCATTCGAATTATTATATAAAACAAGAATTAGGAGCCACAGTTTTTAATGGTCCATTCGCCGTCCCACTCAAAATTTTTCTGTATGAGTATAGCAGTAATCGACGGAAGTTATGAAATTTCACTTTTCGCTAAAACCATATTTGAAGCGAATTCAAATTACTTCTTGATTGTTCGATAAGTCCCGCCGTTTAGCGGGCACAATAACCGTAGCATGGAATTATCAACGGCTCGAGGCAAACAAGGGATGGCTCATTTTTTCTTTTGTGACAGGCGTCGTACTGGGGACTTTTGTTCCCGCGTCCCCGGGGAGGAGTTGGGCCGGGGGAGAGGAAATCACTTTTTCAGGAAATGGAATAATCATTTTAAACGCGGAAGTGGCGCAGCGACAGCCGGGGAGAATGAAACGGGGTAACTCCTAAATGGGGTGGTGGCCGGGATGGGGTAGGATTCTGTATAAGGAGGGGCCTTCGAAATAGCAGAGGAAGAGGGTGAAAAGTGGGAATCGGAGTGAAGAAAAAACGGGTCTTGAATGAGCAAAACGGATAGCGCGAACGATAAATGTCGGATGGGGGGTTCCAGCCCCCATGACTTTCGACGGCTTCCACCCTTATATAGTAACCGAATCAAAAATATGACACTGAGATTCTGACGCTGAGGTGGCAGTTGGCAAAGATATTTAGCTCTCTGAAATGTTAATCGGTTTACAGAAAACAAAGTCAATCTCATATTGCGCAATTCGAATGGAGAATGTTAAGAACGGGGTTATATGAAGATGATTGATCAGATTTTCCGTCGTTAAAATAAAACTGGATAAATCTGATGATTTATTACTCATTTACATTAATGATCTGAACTAGGATGTAATAGCCAACTTCCGTTTTAAGTAAATGCTATTAAAAAATAAAATGTTCATTTAGCGCTTTATTTTGATCGTCGCAAACCTGTTAAACATTTTATCATCCAAAGTATTTTCAAGTAGCGCTGTATTTACCAGCCTATGTTCTGTGTTATTATTTTGTTTATTGACATCTTAGGAACATATTTTAAGATATTATTGAAAAGGAAAACTGCTGCAACATATATTTGCAAAATAGATGTCATGAATTCGGTTTTATATTTTATAAGTACGAGAAGTTTCTTACGGTGGCCTAATATCCGGTTCAAAGAATGTTCCTGATATCGCAAAAATAATGCCTAAAATCGGAAAAATACCGACAATAAGAGTAGACTTCGAAATTGCAATGGAAAGGGTAGTCTTTCAAAAATAATTTACTTGAAACCATTTTATAACCACGAAACCGTTCATAAAGTAAAATGTCCGAGAATTTCTTTTGCCGGACTCGGGAGAAAAAGGAAAAATGTCACGAAGTGAGCGGGGCTTAGGTTCCTTTCCCGGAAAGAGAACATTAGGGACGGGGACGCTTTTGCAAGAGGAAAATGTCCGAGGGAAAACTGTGGGGGAGGAAAACTAGCGGAAGAGAGCGACTGGTGGCAATGATTCAGAGAAAATAAATCTTACCGGAAAGTGGTCGACAAGTGTACAAGGACATAGATAAAACAAATGAAGTTAGATGAAAACAAAAGTCTGTTTTTGGTGTTCAGAATAAAAATCAAGTTTTCTGTCTGTGGATTTATGACGGATTGGAATGTTAACGAGTTTCTGTCTGCATCAATTTATTTGGTCTTAAGGACGCGTGGGTTTTGCCTCCTCGACTACGATAGTAGCATTTCTTGCCATCAATATAATGGTAAACTTAGGCATACCAGCACTGACACTGAACCGCCATTTAAAGCCATAATAGGACTTAAGATCAAATAGTAACATAAATCGCAAGTATGGTAATGATAAATTATCACCAGTCTATTGTACTTAAATTTAAAAAAAAATGTTTTAAGAATATAATAATATATACTGCAGTAGATTTATATTATTCACTCGACATTAGTATGATTTCTTTCACCATAACTGAACCAAAGTTGAATACGGAACAAAGGTGTGATTAATTGAAAATTAATTTGGGAAAAGCGAAATAATTAAATAAACGACTTGAGTCGCCTCATTGAACACAAACGATTCCAGTGTCTCATCTACGTTCGAAAAATTCTTCGAAGACATATTGTAAACATTCCCACGAATGAACTCCGGTGAACCGTGATTTTTTTTCCCTAAACCGCCTTTTAAATTGGAAACGAAAATTGAATGCGAGGAGCGAGAATCGAATTCGAGTTGTGCCGGGAACAATGGCTTATGAAATAATAGGGGGCGCTACTCTCCGGGGCACCGAGCTGGCGAATCGGAAAGATGAAAATCGCTCGGAAGACGGAAGGGGCTTTTCCGAACGGCGGACGTTTTGAAAATTGAACTGACAGATGTAAAAGGCGGAGCGGAGGAGTTTTAGGCAGGAAGTACTCACCCCTCTGTTTGGCCAGGCTCCCGGATTCTATCTCGTTCAAACCGTACTTGGAACGGTTCCTTTGTTTATCTGAAAAAAACGAAGAACAAGATTCCTTTTATTCGGGTGCAGGTGTTGAATATATCAGTGTAACATATAAAATAAAATTTACAGTGAAATTATACATCCAAAAATGAATCGGTGTAGTTTGTGTATGTTATTTAATGTCGGTTTAATCATTCGTGACAGATAAAATGATCAGTTAAATAGGATATTATATTTTTACTTAATATCCAGATTTTTTTAAAAATACGTTATTCCTGATTTAATATCAATTTATTGAAAGGATGTGTAATGCTATATTGTCTTTGTCCCGGTTTGTTTATTGTAAATATAGTAAAATATACGTTATTTTAACTCTAGGAGAGGGAAAGGGAGAGGGAGATGGAGAGGGAGAGATTCTATTAAATCAGAATGCCGAAACTGGTTTCGCCCTCGGGCCGGTTCGGCGGAATTATTTATAACTTTATTAACGGGAGAGGGCGCCGCACTAACAGGGCCACTCTCTAAGTCAACGCGTTCAAGTCCCCTGCTCAATTTTGCATATGGGACTCGGAGCAAGTCGAGCTTCTCGAGTCGCCTCACCTTCCGGCAAATCACCGAAGCCCGATCTCTGACCCCATTCCACCCTGTCACGTCAACCTTAATTAGCGGCCACATTAAGAATTCAAAACCTAACTACCGTAATACAACTAGTCCAGTCGAAATAATTTAGTGGAATAGAAGAATGTGTCGCTATATTAAAGGGATAATATTCTTTACAGTATATTAAACCCACCTGGGTTTATAATATTATCACTCGTCGAACCTTCCGTCTTCATTCGTTGATTTGGGCCCACGCAATGTAATGTTTTCCTCTAAAATGCGAAGGTATCGAATATTCCATTGCTTCCGATTTCTTCTCGACTGACTAAATAATACTAGAAAAATGAGTAATGCGAGAAAAATGCCTTTGTGCCATTTGTTTCTATGTCGCGTCGTATTTCATGTAAGGGGAAAGCCGACAAAAGTTGTAATAATGCGAGGGCGAGCGGGAGTTTTTCTTGCTTAATTCCCGTTGTCAGAGGGAGCGGGAGCACACGAATTTCCATTAAGAAGACTAGCGGCCTCCTTTTATCGCGGTAAAAGCCAAGTAAGGGGTAGGCGGGCGGTTCGTGTTATACCCGTCGGCGGCAATTCCAGGCGACAAGAAAGCCGAGGGAACACGGGGCCGGGAGTGAGAGGGAAGAGGGGGCCTAATACCGCCAGCGCGAGAGAGACGGTAATAGGGCCGTGCCCAAACAAAACAACAGGTGTCTCATAACTTAAACAATTAACAAGTTCCAGTTTATGGTCGCGTGACACTTTGTCCTTCGGCGCGTGTGCGTGTGTGTGTTGGTGATGCGTGCATCGCGGCGGCTAAGCGCTCCCCTCACTCCGGAATGAACCAACGATCCGGTTGCCAGAAACTGCAGAAATTCATCATTCCCCGTTACAATTTATATTTCAGAAAATATACTATTTGTATCGGCCCCGCATAAGTTTACTTCACGTTACGTCAGTGAAACTAAATGGCGCTATATCGCTACCGCAAACAAAAGAGCCCGGTCGAAATGAGGAAATATACTAGAGTATTACTATTAGATTATAGAGGAAGAGGAGACTTCCATCGTCCGAAATTTGAGACTTTTATTCTTCGTTCCAACTGTTATCGACCTACTGTTTAATACAGTAGAATATTTTTCTGGGATAGAAGCCATTTTGTAAAAACGTTTTTCCTACGAGCCCAAAAAAACAGCAAAATAACATGAACAAAAATTATCCTCCTGTTCCCTTTAAAATAGGCCGCAACTCCGGACGTATTTCCGGGCGTTTGTTGAGGGGCAGCTGAAAATATTTTATGACTCCCTCTCGCAGAGAATGAAAAATTCAAAAGGAGTATCAGAGTGGAATAGTGTATAGTGGATTCGGTTAAACAGTTTAACTAGCTTTTGTGATACATATTTCCCCCGTGATGCTCATAAGCATCTTTCCGTCTACGATACCCTACACTAAATGGTTTTGACATATTTTAATAGTCTATAAGTGTAGAAAGGAATACTTGAAAATGTAAATCGGTTGCTGCAAGGCTAATTTATCTTCTTTTCATCTACCATATATGAATATAAGAAAGGTTCAGTTATTATATCTACGAAGGAGTTCGAGTAATTAGGACGGGAGGACTCAGGAAATTAAGGTGAATGAATGCAGCATTTTATAAATGCATTTTATAAATTAAAGAAATTTAGAATATACATGTTATTCCTTGAGAAGCCGTGTGAAGGAACTGCCTGAACCCGAGATCGGTGGGACTATCCTCCTACCTACAGGAGATGGACGTGGTAACCATAAACATGAGAACACTCAGCCTCTAAGGCCGTAAACATGGACATTACCCTTGCAGCACCTACTAACTTACATTCTAAGAATACTTTTTCTAGGAGGATTTGATGTAATTGGCAATTAGACCATCGGTCTGGGAGAGAAGCACTGAAGACCAAATATAGATTGGCGACTTGTATTGCAATATTCTTTCATAAAACTAACACGATGTTTGATTATTATGAACATAACCATCAGTTCTACAACGGTATTTCCCGTGGAAATATTTTCCCTCGCAGATTTCCATTGGGGAACGCTTTTCGGTTGCACTTCGATTTGACGCTGTACTTTCGCGCCATTCGGTGAACTATAACGACGCCAAATTTGGTTTTATTATAGTACGTGATTGTCTCGCCGAAACCAAACAAATATATCAGGTTCAGATAAATGAAACCTTTGCTTGAGAAGCGTATCTGAGTTTACAACTAAAGTTCCAGTTGGAGAACTGCCGAAAAATACGTAAACGGAAAAAACGGAAAAATACGTAAATGGAGTCAAATGACCCCTCGTGGTACGTAAGGTAGGTAAAGAATTTTTGTCGGTAAAAAATAAGCTACGAGAAAAACGGAAAGCGAGAAATTGAATAATCGGATGATATAAGAATTTACAGAAAGTCAAATGACCGACAAAAATAACAATAAATGTACACATTTTTTTAACTGTTTTATTTTTGCACAATCAACCTATACAGTTATGGGTGCAATTGATACATGTATTTATTTCCGCGTGTTAGTCTTGATAAAGAAACCACCCAGTGATGGCGCTTTTGACATGTTTTAACTACTGCCCGAGGTGATCTCTGGGCCAGTGGCGTTTAAGCCGTCGTGGTGGGGATAGTGGATGGGTAGAAGAGGAAAGGGACTGAACGAGTGGGTTTGGATGTGGAGAGAGGCGGGAGTGGAATTTCAGGAAGCGTGATTTTGCGACTTCGTCGACTGTCGGTATGTTGAGGTCATTATGGATTGTTCGGTTAGAAACATACCGGTGAGCATTAAGTACGAAGGACTTTTGATTGGAATCTCTGGATGCGGGCGATGTTGGATTTCTTAGCGGAACCCCATAGCTCTATTCCGTGAGTCCATGTCGGTTTTAAAATGGATTTGTATATTGTAAGTTTGTTGTCTACTGAAATGTACAAATTTAAAGTAAATTTTCAAAAGCTCGGTACTTTTAGTGTTAATAACGAATTTCAACTTATTTTGTTACACAGGTCCGTTCGCAGATAAGACACTGCAGGTTATGGTGAATTGGGGGATTTCAATTTAATAAAGATATTAATAAAAACCGGGCAGGTCAAAAGCGAAAGTTGTCTAAATTTATACACCGCTGTTAGGGGCGATGATATTGGGGGCGGCGAGGGCGGGAGGTCTAGCGGCCGCATCCGCCCGAATATTTAATGCTCCGCGTTTCCAGCCGGAGAGCGGAAGAATGAAAAATTCAGCGGAGTTAGCCTGCGTGCATTCGGGGCCTATTACCGCGCGCCCACTCCGGTCAGACACAACTCAGAAGTCCTCTTCAAAACGCCTGCCAAAACTGCACCACTTCCCCCATTACACAATTCGACCGGTCGATGTACGGAATCGACGCTCTAAGATCGTAAAATTCAATTTTTTCCCTATTTCATCCGACGGCGCATTTCCCCAATGAATAAACTAGGCGGATTAAATTATAAATACGATGTCAGTTTGGCCAATACCGAATATTAGTGAGAACCCCACATTTTAAATTTTCCCAACTTTTTCATAATATTTTTCTTAAATTAATAAACTATTATAGTCACTCATTCACCACTTTCAGAGAAATACAACGAGCATCACTCGTCAAACAGATAAGTAATCTGAAATAGCGCGTCTTATTGTAGTAATTCAGTTGCCGAGCGTAATTTTTCTTGGAGTACCTAAGTCGGTATTCCACTTCGGAACGCATACATCGGATGGGAATGGCTATGGAGATTGAAACAATCTCGGGAATAGGAGGTAGAATTCCTAATGGCCGGGGGTGGCTAGGGTGGGGCATGGGATTCGTCATTGCGGCGGGGCACGCTAGACATTGTGAGGTCTTTTCGGAACCGCCCAGTAGTAGTAAGTATCACCGAGGCCGACCCAATTTTTGCATCTCTCGATCAAATTCCATTATACTTGCGCTTCACAAAAAGTAAAATAAGAACTAATCAACGCCAACACTAATACGGCGATATTCAGTGTACGGAAAAAGAGTAATTTTCCGCGAGAGAAAGCGCAGGGTTTAGACATTTTGAGGATAATACAAACGTGTTTACGTGCTACCTCATTGTTGCTAATTGCCCTCACGCTAATAAGGGAAAACATGCTGTCGGTTAACCCCGTATATCCCTCCTATTTAGGTTAAACCGACTAACGTGTAACGCCGATAAGCCGGAAAATTCTAAATTAATTTAGAGATGCATTCTAAATTATTGTACGTGGCTTCATTTTTTAAAAGAATATTTTGTATTTGTTCCATCCCGAATGACATCCTGGAATAGTTTGAATTTATTCCTAAACTAAAATGCTTACAATGCACCGAGTCAACTTGAGTATATACGAACGGCCCATGATATCGTTGCTGAATCAACAATACTAAATGTAGTTCCAATCCATCAATGTCGTTTTGATTTATTGTGACCAACTGACCCCCATTCCTCATAAAGGAACTGGCACCTTACTTTACAAGTTCAAAATCGTGTAACGCTAAGTATCGTACAATCAGAACTCTGTTGCTATAAACATAGTTTTGACATGAAGTTACAATTAACAGTAAACACGAAAAGATCAATGCGGTAAAACATTATCGAAAAAGATAGTGGTGGGAAATAATTCGAAGGATAAGCCAAAATATTACTTCGTTTAGCAACCTGCACAGTTATAGCCGGCCTTTCGCTATTTGAAGGATAGGAAATATACATCTTAAATTAAGTAAACTAAACGCCTATTCATTATGCAGGATTATCCAATATCTCAAGTCTCCCATTTCTTTCATTAATAAGTAAACAGTTAATTACTAGGTTTCGTTGCAAAATGTATGTTAATGACGCTAGATTTTATGATTCTAAGGGTTGTTGACGTTGACCGTAGTTATAACACTGGTACTCCTCGTTTGCAAATCCACACCAGACCGTGTGACTGTTGTGCCGTGAACGAATGTGCCAGATCCGAGTGCTAGACATTAGGCGAATTGTTAATTGCTAATCGGAGTATCGAGTTTCGGCGCGTGTACTTCGTGTTCGGAAATAGCTCCGTTGTCCGGTTGCGGTGGTGTCGTTCGAGCCATGAACATAACAGTTCCCGAACATTATTGTCGGTCCGTTCGTGCAGTCGGAACGAGCGGTCACCGGCCCGAATTTATTAGGCATGACATACGCTAACGAGACCTTTCTTCAACCGGCGCGCTGGTAATGCGAGCGGTAATTTGGCCGAATCGAAAAAAAAAACAAAACGGACAGTCGCTTCGGCGTCGGATATATCGCGCGGTTGATAGGGGCATCGTCATGTGTGTAAAATAGTGCGGGGGTGATTAAGGCAGGTGGGTTCGATGTGACAGGTACCCAACCCCTATTAGGCGGCCGCCTAACGGGGAACTCGCGTGGGACCCATCGCTCAACTATCGCCAACTGTCCCCCCCCTAACATAATACTGCAACCCAAATCTCATCTATTATTTGTACCGACCAAATATTGGTTGCCATTAACGCGATACCGTTATGCAATTTATCGTCGGGGCGCAAAATATGATTCGCAAATTTGTTAATTACAGTAGAGCGGTGCAAAAAATTGAATTCATCGTACCCCTGAAATACGACATAAACCTGTACGCTTTCTCCTATAAAGATGCGTACTTTAATCGAAACGTGTAAACACCAAGCATTCCATTCGAATTATTATATTATATATGAACTATTCAAGAAGTATAGCGGTTGCAAATTCGGTAAATAATTTTTTATGTAGAGTTATTATTTGTAAAACACGCCTGGTACAAATACAGTACTGCTAATAAAGCATCCTCGTGAAACGTACTGGAGATTGCATTGGAATTGACAGTTAGTTGAAAAACCTATACGTTTTTAATACTGTAACATGACGGGAGGTTAGATATTTCAGTTCAGATATTGCGATAACGATATTTCGTCTTGGAAATTTTTTTTTACTTTTAGAATTCTTATACTTATTTCATACCGTGTTCACGGAGCTAGGTCAAAGAGCGTATATGCTCTTTGTTCAAATAAAATGTTCAAACAACGGCATACACAAGAAATCTCGAGTTCTTCATTAATTCAAATCTTATGCGTTTTAGGACTGCACTTGTGCCGCCTGTATTTTAAGATGATAAAGTTTATTTGAACCGTGCAGGCGATATTAGTTATTCGGCGGTTAAATTTTACCGCTCCGTTCGTTGTATGCCCTAGATATAAAACGCGGACAGTCGCAGCGGTGTAACTAAAACTTGTAATTACTGAATAAAACTGGATTTAAACAAAGTTATAAATATCAGAGCGAAATGAGTGTACACAGGAGTTATATTCTTGAAATTTAATATCGCCGGCTCCCTCTATCATGGAGAGCCAGTTGGCTTCCGCAATATAGGTTTTAGCGGCGTGAATTCCTTTAATTAAACAGCATAAAAAAGTCATAATATGTTTCTGGAATTATATAAAGCAGAAGGTACCAAACATGGGTTGAAATACGGTTCTCCAGTCACACGTGTAGTGGTAGTGTCGTACCTTGATTTATAAAAACATTTTTTAGATAAAAATGAAATTTGGTCAGAAGTATGCCGTACAATTCATATGAAATTCATGAAATAAAAAATTCAAACGGTTGGTATTCTATAAATAAAAGCGCACCATTTTTCATACCATTCTCCCTCGCCGACTGATATTCGAATAACGAAAATATTAGGGACATTTCAAATTTTATTTCGGAAACAAAATAGTCGAGGAAATCAAAGTAATTTTTTATTTCAAGTGGCCAAGGACTTGTAGGTTGAAAGGAATATAAAATTTCAATTCCAAATATCATCGTTTTAATTTTCTTAAGGCCGCTCGGAATAAACCGAACCGAACAGAAGGATTAGGGTCTGCCCCCTAAATTGGGCACTGTGATTAATGACCCGCTCTTCTCTCGGCCTCCTAATTCATCATTGTCGCATTTAAGACTTTTATCGCGCGCGCGGTTAGAAAAAAAAATGTTAATTAACGCCATTAATGCACGAAATGTTAAATAGAAAGTCAGATATTTGACCGTGCCCACCCGGCTACCGCTTTGCTTGTCGGCGTTGACCCGGATTCAATTTAACATTCCAATACAGTAATTTATTCCTAACCATTAATTTTTAAAAGAATTATCATAAGTGGTATCGTTCATGCCAACAAGTATCTAAATTCGTCTGGGAGAAATTTGAACTGCCGTTTGATGTATCAACTATTTAGCGATCAACTCAAATTAGTACTCAATGAATCTGAATTCAAACCAATATCGAAGCGTTAACGTCTTGACTTTCGACCTAGGGCAGAATTTCCATTGAATATCGAATTCTTAAATAGATTGTCATGTTGCACCGTTATTGTTGAGAATTTCAATGCATACTGGTAATGGAAATAATTTAACACTTTGGAATAAAAAAGAATATTCTGCAAGATAAAATATAACATTATATACTTTATTTTATTGTCTCAGAGTTTTTTCAATCATAATCGTACAGAATTGAGACAACATTTCTGTAATTGAAATGCTTCCAGGAGCATTAGCATAATTTGAAATTGTAAATTGGGTGCGCATTAGCGGAGGCGATTGGCAGTTTAAAAATGCTGCGATCCTGCATATTCTCGCACGGACTCGCTTTAAAATATGCGGGAATGTCTAACAAAAAGAAAAACAAAAAAAGAAATTTCTCCCGGGTAAGAAACATTTATTCACGCACTGAAATTGGAATCCGTGCTATGTGATGGGGGAGCGTGCCCGGTGACTATTTTCAACTTATTTTGTCGTAACGATTGTAAACCGGGTCAACATGAGCATACGAGACTGGTTGGTTCCCGATCTGTTTCTAACGTGACTTCGAACGGTTTTCAAATATTTCTCGCTCCCACCCGTTTAAACCCATTTACTCAAAACTTCGGGCCGAATTATTATTATGATATTGTTTTTATACTTTCTCCTTTTCTCCCTCTCTCCCTCTCTCGTGTAGAAACAAAAATTACAGGGATACGGGTTACATGACGAAATACCGGGCGCCAAATTTAACTATTTCCCGGCATGAAATAAATCATTTGGGGCTAATTCGGGTGAACATATTATGAGAACCGCGCGACCTAATTACATCCGTTTGATATAACACAGTTATGTTCTTTAATTAATTGGACAAGAGATACGTAATGAAATTATTGGAAACGCACACGCATACATTTAAACATATTTTTATCCTGACAATATACTTGGCGAACTTTATATTAGGTAAACATAATACAGAATTCACAATATAAGGGCAAATAAAGGGGAGGGCAGCGAGCATTAAACGAACGTCAATATAGTGAAGCAAGAAGTTAATGCATATTTGAAAAATGAGAATGTTGTCCACGTTTCTATTTACAGTTGTAAAAGCGTTATGAATTTTGTATCTGCGGCACTTTCTTTATTGGCAATTCCCGGACTCAATCGTAACAACATGATTTTTTCTGTTTGTTACTGTTGTGTATTTAGTATACTTATCGTCATACTAACAAAGCTTTCGACGATTTCAATTAGATAATTATAGAATACCAACGGGATCAAATCTAATTATTTTATTTTTAATACTAAACATTCAAATAAAATAATTGGATGGAAAAAAGGTATAGAAAACGAACAAATATATACGAGGAAACGGTTAGTGAATATTTCCTCCTTTATATATAGACCAGACTGTGCGAAAGTGAGTAAGAGATTCTTAGAAAGACGGGAATGCTTTCCGAATAAGAAAAACCAGACGTGTTTGAGAATATTATATAAGCACTTTCTTATACTTGGGCCAAGAGGGCGCTCTCTGAATTCTGCCAACAAGATTATTGGCCTTTCCCTCTTCCTTCACTTGTGTGAACATCTCCAAATCCCTTTATCTAATAACTCACCAATTCAAATTCAACCTTTCTTCACATTTTTAATATTTTCTAATTAATAGCCACAAGCGTGAACCAGAACAACCACCACATTTCAAAGGGTCGACATTGGTGGGACATTATCCGGCTTACAAAATATATTAAAACCGCATACTAAAACGATTTATATTAAAATATAAAAATATTAAAATAGTCAAATATTTTCGACATGAACCAAAGATGTTTTATACTAAACATGTAACATGAATGATTTCGCCAAAATTAACAGGCTAATATTCCGCTGTCCCGGTTAATCCAAAAGCTGTTTTAGGAGTCTCTCCTCAATGTTCACGTATTTCCCCAGCTTTTCTCCTCTCCTCGGGCAAGCGTTTAAATTTAAATGTTTCACTCTGGCCAAAGAAACCAAAAGATATTTGTGAAAAGGGAACTGAGAATAGAATTCAGAGCGGGGAAGAAGACATCGGTGAAAGTGGGCGTACGGCTAAAAGCCGGTAAGACACCTCACTGGCGGCCACCATTACCATAGCTAGAAATGGTTTGCTCCTTTGTATTTAAAATGGGGCAGAGACGCCCGCAATTACAGAAACACAAAAAGGGATCTACCGCCCAAGGGATGGAATGATGTAGGCTTCCTTGAGAACCCTCTTCAGCAATCTTAATATAGTTCTTTACAACCTACCGCACTGTCTATCGATGCGTCTAAAAAATAAAACCTAAACGTTGGGTTTGAAATATTCAGATTGTAATATCGCTAAAATTATTGTCAAACAAAATCAACTAAGTTGACTACATTTTCTATGGAAGCACTAGTTCGGTAGTTTCAAATTCAAAACAGTGTAGCAATTTCATTACTTTCACGGGCGCTGAGCATTATTAAATTAGGTTAAAAATGTCTAATTAAGAGAGAAGTAATTACTTTGTTCTCAGAAATTATAGGTTTTCATTCTGACAGCTGTACAATGTACAGTTGATAAGCAGTTGGACACATTGTACCGGCCTTGAAGCCTTTCTATGAGAACACAGATTTCACAGTCCCTGGATTCCAACATGTGGGTTGGCCAAACACGGATTTATAAGAGTTAATAAATTGATTTTATTTACAGCGACGGTAAAGTTAAACGCCGTTAAACGGTAGCGGGAAAAGGGGTGGCAGAGAGCCGGGAATATATGAAAGGCCGGTCGGCCCATTGGATTGGGGACTGTGCGAAGTTTAAATCCTGTAAAACACGGTCATTTTAGGTTGCCACGAACCAAGTTTGAGTGGTTGGGGGCGGGCAGGAACGGGCTGGTTTTCCAAACATTTTTATTGCGCCGATACCGCGGAGTTCTGCCCGTAAATCACTATCACTTCCCCACCCACCTCACCCGGCAATCTTCCAATTTATGAGCCTAACTCTTATATTACAGCGTTCGCCATACATAGGCCGTCCATCAATGACCCCGGAGATTTAAAATAAAGATATCGGACGCAAGTAATTACAGTTAAAGGTATCACAAAATCATAGAGGCTATCCCGATCGCCGTTCATAATAAATAGAAAAATTATCCCGATCGTTTCTTTCTAGGCGCATATTCCTCTTGGAACCCACGCCGCTGCCTTCTTCGAAGCTGATATTTCACCTCCGATACCACAATATTCACAATAGCAAAAGACCAAACCAGCGAGAAGAGACAGAAACGTCACGAACCTACAGTACCACAATATTCATTTGTGCCGGTACTAATCAGTAACTATGTTTATAGGGCGCCCCTTCGGACGCCCCACTGTTAATAAAACTGCAACAGTTACTAAATTAAATGTAACGAAACCAAGTCGCGGGCGATTTCATTAGGCCGCGGTCAATCGCTAATTGACAAGGTTTGGAAATTTCAAAGGAAATCGTTTGACCGTTTGCCGACCTCTACTCCGGGCTCCATTAGCAAATTGAAAACTACCCCGGTTATACCGCCCGTACAGCCTATAATCCCGGACCCATCCCCCTACCGCCCCCGCCCACTACCGAATACACCAAATAGATCTGCCCCTATTGTTCTCCTCAGTGCGTTCAGGATTGTTTCCCGCAGAGCGAATTACGATATGCCCGGTGTGTTCTGGTTCAACGCACAGAAACCAGGAGCGACACTACGAAATGATCCGGCGAGTAATGCAGCGTAGGGCGTATGAGGTAATGACGATTCGTGATTCCGCAAGAGATTTACATGAGACTATATCCCCCTATAGCCCTATAGCCCCCATATTATCCTGAAATTTACCGCGCGGAATTCGTTTGAAGAAATGTACGAAAGGTGAGAAACAAATTAAACGGATATGTTATAGTAATTCCTTAATATGTTACACATAGGGCGGACGTAATATAGCATTCCGGCGTTGCTGCGTTCACGTACTTTTATCATCGAGAACAATGCACTGTCCCGATGCAACGTTAATCAGACAAAAACCTTGCATCCGGGCGGCTTACAATACTGTGGAGAATAAAGGGGAGTAGGCAGCCTTAAAGGCTTTAAAGACAGGATTTTTCCATTATATTCGGAGGCTTATAGGACACGTAGAAGTTGGACGCGGAAACGTCCCACGGGAGGAGGCAATGACGAGGGCGGTCAAACGAAAATGCCTATTGCGTATAGTATGACTGGCAGAAGGGCGATTATGCGAAGTGAAATTCTAAAGTCAGAAACATGAAAGTGTTTTCTCATACCGTATATGCGACTCTTTAGAAAAGCTCGGTTGGCCCATCCTGACCCGCTTTCGATAATCTTGCGGGGGAAGCGGAAAATTGATTTTCTAATTAATTCTTTAAGGGTTTTTCCGCTCCCTCTCGGGTTGGATGGGGCCCGAACGGCGGCCGATAATTAGCCGGGAAAGGTTGGGGCTGCCGGCCGAGCATCAATTGGGCCGTTGGAGCGTAAAACGGGTTTACCCGCGGTGTGGGCCTCGCCCCGCGGCCCCTACTTCCTCCCCGCCCCTATTGTTCCCTCGGCACGGGCCATTTGCTGGGTTTCCTCCTAGCCGGCACAATGTTAACTAGTCGGAACGATGCCGTCTAAAAGCGAGTCGGCTCTCAGATACTGGCCGATAGATCACCCGCAGACATCTGCCTAAAACCGGCTTCAAACAGGCAAATTTCTTCCATTTGTCGAAAAACTAAAGTTGAATATAAATTGTAAATCCACCATATTTCATGCACATACAAGAAGTATATAATAATATTGTTTGTAACTGTACGCAACGGCAAATACATAATGGGAATCAGTCTATAGATGAATCTTTTTGCATGTACCAGGAATAATGGACAAAACAAAATTCTAAACTTCAGAAGATTCGACCAGAAGGTTATACTAAGTATGTTTTCGGTGTTCGGGGACAGGTATCGGGGCGCGTGTCGGATGCCAATAACGGGCTGATGAAGAGGGGTACTATGAGGGGGGGGAGGGCAAATATTTTTAATATCGGTGCCCACAAACAATCTACCCCTCGGAGCCCGCCAGCCTTCAGTGGAAACTCAAATTCATGCCCGCCCCACCCCACTGGATATTAGCGTTCCCCTTCTCGGGGTCCGACATATTGAAATATCGGGATATTGGCGGCCGTGGCGGCTGCGGTTATAAAAAAAGGCGTAAAATTCGCCGCCTAGATATTATCCCCCAGAAATTAAATGACGTCCGCACCGAAACCGAAATAAACCGTCGACCGATAAGAATAGTAATGGTGGTATGGGAAAAACCCATTTTCAGGACGCATCGAGTCATACAATATGTGAAGCAATAATTAATATTCTGCTCACATTTTTCAAAACATTTGCCGTGCTAATTACCTAATACAATGATTCATTAATATTGTAATTATTAAGCTTCATAATTCTTGGTTTAAAAATGTCCTGGACATTCAATTTCGATTATTTGGATAAAATTATAACCTATTAAAGGACATTTCTTTTGGCGATTTGGCAGTCTATACAGAAATAGGATTCGATCAACGTGAGGAGACTTGAATTCTAAATCTGTCGGAATATTAATATTTTTATTTATTGTTTCGAGTTCGTTGGTTTTAATAATTCTAATCATACTTAGTCAGCCGAAAGTGTCATTAAATTTGGTTTGCCAAATGAAGCCGAGTTCCAATTCCCAAGTTATAACTGAATACGAGACCAGAGATCACACGGCGCAGTGTAGGCAAAGCCATGCACACCGATATGCTATGAAGGTTAGTTTCAGAAATAAAATGAGAAAGCGCTAGGATCATTTTTAACCCTCTGTCATATATAATGGATTTTATTCATACCGACCTCGGTTTGTTGAGTGTGATTAAAACCCCACAAACCCGACCCCGGACGGTTCACTCCCGAAAACAATTTCTGAAAACTGTCCCAATGTCACAGCCCAGTCGTGTCCGCCCGACTGAAAACACTAATGGACCGCTATATATTATTTCCAATTAATACCGAAGCTTTCTCTTCACGGGTACTCGTTCTGAATGAATGAACCAATCAGGGTAAAATGTCATCTTCTAATTGATACTTCTGGGAATAACTATACCACTATTGTGACACATCGTCGGCAGGAATCACACAAATACTGTAAGTGGATCACAACTCCAGGAAAACTAAGGTAAAAAATTGAGTAATTGCGCACTTACCTTTGTACTTCGGTCGGATTGTGCTCGGTCTTTCCGATCGCGGTATAGCTGAAAAAGAATACTCTGTTATTACGAATCCCAAATAATCTTAAGAAAATAGAATAACATTTTTTGTATTGTTATTATTATCAAATCGTAAATGAAAACGGGACAGAAGTGAAATAAATTTATGTAGGAGATTTATTGTTCAATTCATATTTGCGATTTGGGGCGCCATAGTCAGTTGATCATCGCCCAAGAGTGAAACTATAAAAAAAACAATTCCTCCGAACTGCACACTCGAATTTAATTTGACGGCACATTTTCGTCATTCAAATTACAGAACTGAATGTCGGACTTGAAGAAAGACATTAAAAATACTGTCTAGTTCTGAAAGAAATAGAGAAATAGTGCTAGTGGCGGCAGAGAATTTGAGAGAGTGGGCGTGAGATAGGGAGGGAGCCTCTCTCAGTTCCGTATTCAAATGGGCGAAGGCACAGGTAAATCCCAGCGGTCGAAAGAGATAAATATATGTGCCCCGGCTAGATAGAGATAGAGGCCAATGGACGCAGAGAGCGATATCGAGGTAATGCTCTCGTTATTCAACCCGGAAACATCATCCCCGCCAGCCCTACCAACGCTCGCCGACGATATTTCCCATTCCGCTCTTAATTTCCTTCATAGCTTAAACTGGACGGCGTCCGGCCTACGATTAAATTACAGGTCCTGACATTT
Organism: Lethocerus indicus; assembly: GCA_019843655.1. Lineage (NCBI taxonomy): Eukaryota > Metazoa > Arthropoda > Insecta > Hemiptera > Belostomatidae > Lethocerus > Lethocerus indicus. The sequence goes on along the minus strand of JACDQD010000003.1, from coordinate 25,438,107 downwards.
AGAATATAAAAATACGGTCTATTCCGTTCTTATTTCAACACACTCGTTTCATAAGCAAGCACTAATTATGAGACCACCAAGCAAAGGTCTCAAAACTCCGTAACCAAACCACGTGGTTTAATGTGGAGCCAACACATCAAAACACAGTATCACAGTATACTATTTTGTTGTTTTTTTAACATAGTAAATAATTATTATTACAATAAAGCGGGTTACGTTTACATAAGTGTATAAATAGTGGACGTATATTTTACTTGTATAATGCAGTCATAGACAACAGAATATAACACTCAGTATCCTACATTTATGCTAAAATATCTTTGTGTATTGGGTATGTAAATATAATTTCATTACGAGTTTTGTATTTTTAATTATCCCCCTGTTCGCGGCTGAGATAGAAAATATTGGTATTGCTGTAAGTGTGAATATTTAAAAGACGGCTCACTGGTCATAGAATAGGGGTCTCTGGAGAACGTCCCTGTACTTGGTTATATCCCAAGTGCAATCTCAGTAGATTGCCCCATCAATGCAAATTTTCGCCGCCATTCGATATTTATGTGCAAACGCTTCACTTAAGTTAAAATGTATATATTCCGTGTTTATAGAAGGTTGTTGATGTATAAATTAAAATAAATATTGTGACATGAGATATGGTCGTTAAAAAGGAAATTTAATTTATTCAAACTGGAAAATGTGTTATATAATGAATAGCGGTAGTCAAGAGATGTTTTCCAGTTAGAATTATTCGAAAACATTCTTAAATAGTTTTAGTGAAAGTTTTATATTTGATATTATTCCAGAATTATTACACCATTTCGAGTTTCACTCGATAACGTGAACGTTGTACAATTGAAAAATTAAAACAAACAATTGTATATGGCAATATTTCTTATCGTACATCGCACTCATTTAAAGTACCGTATATTTTCCTACACAAAGCAAGTCGGCCTTTTCATAAATAATTCTTCAAAATAAATGCTATAAAATCCGTACAAAGTTGGGCCGAGGTTAATTGTAATACTTTGGCGAGTCGTAAATTTCTTGAATTTACCCGACCTCGGCTACACCGAGGAGGAGCAAGTCCCGCGAAACACTTTAATATTCCATAACTTTATGATACTTTCCGTTGGAAACAAGTAAAAAAAAAGTACGGGAAGTGCTTACGGTAGACTTTGATGGTTCCGTCTGTGTCCCCGAGAGAGTTTTTCGAGACACACTTGTACGAGCCGAAGTCCGAAGGATTTACGACGCGTATCGTCAATTTCATGTGCACTTTGTAGGCGTTGTCCAACATCGAGGGCTCGTACTTCGGTCCTAGAAATGAATAGACAATGTTTTTCAATGCGTTGCATTTATATGTCAATTGATCAGAACAAACTTGACATTCATATAGAGAGGTTCATAATATGTTTGGCAATATCATAAATCATATACAATTTGAATCAGTTCGAAAAATCTATGATCATTCCAGTATGTCAATCAAATTACATAAAGAAACCACCCGAATGCATTAATTATATATCAAGAGTAATCATATTGATGACTTAAACATTTGGAAAAATGAATTACCGTAGTATTACACTCTGTTTCAAATTATCGAAACAATAAATATATATACAAATGTAATAAAATTAAAGAAAAATGAATCAACGAATGTCAAGGAAGATTGATATTACACAATGATAATATTTTTCAAGAGAAACGAAAATTCGAGAAATAATTTAACTTTTAGAGAATTTTGCCATTTGTTAAATAAATATAGGCATGTATTCCATTTGCAGCTGACATTTTTCACGATCGAGGAAAGGGAAAAAGAGAACTTCCAAAAGAAGGACTGATGTCAAAAAGAAACCGACAAATTGGTTCAATTATAATTTTTCAGTCGTTGTGAAGTGGAGGGAGAAACGTTTCGCCACCGCTTGCACGTTGAGAGCGGCGAAATGGAAAAATGTTGCCGATTTTAACGAGAACCTTGAAGGGCCCTGTGGTAGGGTGGAGGTTGGGGAAGGAACACACACAAGGACATGAACACTCGCGTGAAAAGTGTGCACATCGATGTACACACACCGACACGGGCCCGCCCAATGGTAATGGCCCTGATAGTCTTGGCGCTAAAATCCCAACCTGGGTTTGATTTATTCTTTTCTCGTCAACCCCCTGTTCAGATTAGTCACTCCCTCCCGCCAAATATTGAATAAGTATAATTTTTATTTTTATATATGTTCGTATTCACAAAACAAAGCTTAAGTAAGGAAAACAAGCTTAAGGGAGCGGACAATTCTGAGTTGTTTGAAATTCAATTTTTTATACGAAAGTTTCCGGTTTGAATCTTAGTTCCGTACATGATATCCAGCATAATATCGACTATTGTTGTTAGTATTTGTAGTATTATCTATTCCACGGCCCCAACCATATTCGTCGATGACACCTGCAGCCTTCCATCCAATCAGAATTTTGCAACCACCATACACCAAAAGTAACTTTCCAATATTCAATCCGGGTGGAAACGAGGGATTGTGAGGACGTGGGGGTTGGTTCTAGTTTGTTCACGTCACTTTCACACTGTCGTCAACCTTGCCCTCCCTTCTATTTCAACAATATAGCTATCCCTATACAGCACATCGTACACGCTACCACTTGCACTCCATCTCTAGCATGATAATGGCATCCATAAAAGTAAACCCATATGTCATACGTATTCCTGCATCTTTTCTTTATGCTCTTAATGCATACAAATGTTGCATAAATAATATTCGACAAATGAATTCGATCAAGGTTCAAATCTCTTCATTAAGTTCTATTATATCTTTATGAGGATTAAACAAGGGGAAATTAAACTTTTTGATAACATTATGCATTATTCAGCTAAACGCACTTATGTAGACAAATTATTCTAACCGTTTGCCGTGTTACAAAAGTACATTAATAATTAATTAAAGGTTCTTTTTCAGCAGGCGAGAGCCAGGAAGCTAAACGGCCAGGGCCGTCTAGCTTACAATTAAATAAGCGAGTGACATGAAATAATTTAATGTAGCATACAGAGCCGATCCGCTGGTGCAGAATATTTTCAAGTGAGAAGTGTAGTTGGTGTTGGGGTTATATGCAGAAGGGAAGTGAGAAGGCCCTTTGCCCTTTGAAGAGGCAATTGAAATCTATCGGAGCGTAAATAACCCCACATAAGGGCAGCTCCAATAGAAATGTGTATCTAAAAAAAGAGTATTTGGTCTTAGACTGCTATGTGAAATTATTTCTGGTAGCTATTTCACCAAATTAAATTCTTATCGGTCGGTTTAAAAGAATTATGTTTTTAGTCCATTATTTATTTTTCTTATCGAGCGTCAAAAGAGAGGAAACGGCTGAATGCATGTTACGTTGGGAGCGTTAAAAATTCAGCTTTCATTCGTTAAAAACATTTCTTATTCATTAATGGGTGTTGGTTCGGCAACTACTCAGGTGTTTCGAACCGAGATAACTTGAATTTACCGTGCTCGATTGTCAGTCGAACTTGAACCCCCGTAGCACTTTCTTCGTTACGCAATTAATTAATAAACTTCGCCGGATATTGTTTAACTGATGTACAAGTTGTTTCAGAGAATCGGCTCTCCCAATTATTGACAAGCCCTTATTCAATTTAGAAAATGGAGCGATTGAAGGTGGTGCCGCTCGCTATTTACGGTGGTTGTTGTGGTGGTGGTCGGCGCAACTAAATTAGTGAGCAGAAACGCGTACAGCCCCCGCCACCCGCCAACCGCTCCCTCTTACCAGCCCCTGTCTAAACCAGCCTCCAGACCGAATTTCAACTAACTCACTATTGTCCACTTATAATCAGTATCAGATTTAACGGTGGGCCAACTCTATTAATTTGAAAGACTCATTGATGCTCATTGACTCGTGTCCGGAGTGTATAATGTGGTTGGCGAAGTTGGATTCGGTTTTCTATTTTATTGCTTTTACGTGTCCGCTCTTGTGAAAGACCAAACCAGCGGAGAGGAAACAGAAACACACGAAATTTACGGTAAATAACAGCGATTTCAGCTCCTAGTACAAAAAAATAAATGGAAATAATGTTGGTGAGATAAAAGGCCGTGGGAGTAGGTAACCCTGCGAACTCGGAGAATATTTCATAACTTCCACTCGACTGTATGCAACGGTTACACGTACCTAGTGAGAGAGAGAAAGATAAAGCAATTTATCCTCGGTGGGCTCGTTGAGCGCACGTGAGCTTCCTTAACGGCTTCAGATGAACTTAAAGTTTCAGAATTTAATTTCGGCAGTACCGTTGATAATCTTGTTTATCGGCAAGTGAAGTGTGTGGTGGTGGCGGTGATGCGGCAGTGAGGGGGGCGGGGGTTAATTTCCGGATTAATTTGAATATGTACTGGCGGCGTTAGTTGTCGGGCGGGGCGGCCGATATACCACCAATTAATTATCGGGGCATCGACTTAACTTGTTCCATATATCTTCCTGTGGAGGAGTCCCAGGAATTTTCGGGAAACTCGAAAATGTTGAATGCGGAATGTTGAGCCGGAGTCCGGATTCCGGAGAGAAATGCAATATGCATTTGAACGAAATGGAATTGGAAACTGAACGAGGAAAACACAAACTGGCACAGTGGATTATCGATAAATTACCTTCCATAAAATTAGCATACTCGAGTGAGTGGTACTAACTAAAGACTTGGTAATTTCATAAGGTTTTTCACTGAATGAATACTTGACATTAATTTTCCTTCCGTAATATTTAATGCTGCCTGAAATTATCAGGTATCTATACTTATTGCACATAATTACAGGTACTTATATTTATAGTTCATGAAAATATTTCATTGCGTTGTATTTTTAAAATTAACAATTTTGACACTAGTGAGATACTGGAAAAAAGTTAAAAGGACTACGAGTTATAGTATATTATACATTTTCTCTGTGTTTAAATTAGAATATAAAAAAAGTTCGTATGTTTTCAAATTACAAAGTGTTGCCTTGAGGGTTTTCGGGAGTGATTCGCTTTAATTCCCGCTTTCCGACCAGCCAAAACGTTTTCTCACATTCAATTACACTGCTCTAAATCACAAAGTACAACCCAAATCAGAGAAAAGGACCTCATCTGCGGTTGAGAATTGTGGGTTATGAAGCGGGGCCATAAATATTTTATTGCGGCTAAGCGAACAGCGATTTAGTGAACGCGGTTTACTCAGCTTCCATACGTCCAATATATATTCGAGCCAAAAACGCGCAGCTTGCACGGACTCATATGGTTTTGAATTTTCGATGGTAATGACTAGAAATAATGATACATAAATTAGCGGGATCATTAAATTAAAACGTCGCCGCAACAGGTGCCTCTATGGTTGCGCAAAAACAATAAGTAGATTACAAAATGAATCGAGTAATAATTTAATGTTCACAAAATACGAATTAAAGAAAGAGGTATTTGAAAACAGGAACGAAACTTTATTCACGTTGTATAGCAGTATGGAGTTTCATATCTTTTGCATGTCTTGTTTTGGTATTGTATAAAACCGTACACATGAAATGATTTCAAAGTGCGGCCTTATACATGTATAAGATATGAATGATTTATTCCTGTAAATCTTATTGATTGTTATGAAGATTGATCTCCAAAAGTAAGAAATTCAAAACGATGCAACTTGGATATTGTACAGAATGTTTTTAATATTGAAATAGAATTAATCATTCCCTTGTAAACTTGAAAAGAACGATACGAAGAACCTTTTAGCGAGGATACGATTATCTTGGTTACAATATTGCCTGGTGTAGAAAATTGGTAATTCACGCCCGCGTTTTGTTGTACCTTCACGCGATTGACCCTAATCCTGTAATATAAAGTGAGAGTCGGCTCCTCTTTAATCCCATTCTATCCGCTAAAGCATGTTTTTTTATTGTTCCTTTCCTCAAAGTCCCGGATCCTTTTTATCAAGTTATTTCTGGTTATTGAATTAGGTTAAATGGAAAAAAGAGTAAGAAAACAATTGCCTCCTACAGTGAATACGTCCTCGATATCAGTGACCAACGTACCGATTATCAGAATAAAAGGATTTTATTCTTGGACATTACTTCTTGGACATTACAAGAAAGAATTCTTGTTTTAAAGAATACACAAGAAATGAACAATGGATTATAGAACAGCCTCTTGAATTATGGCGTAAGATAAATAAGGTTTATTTATTTTATAGTAGTGTGTAGCCGTGCAACATATTACGGTGTAACTAATATTAGTTCATATTCATGTTGATAACAGTATATTGGAAACAGTTTTTTTACTGTTGGAATAAGCCTGAAAATGAGCCGATAACGTGAAAATGAAGTTGTTCGAGCTGTTTTAAATCGAATTTCTCCATCTTCCAACTTTTGAACAGTGCGTGCAATTAATTATTCATAAAGTGTAATTGTTTTTCACCTGACAGGTGTCCAACTTAATTGTAATAAAGAGCCACAATTAAGACTGAGGAATATGGATTTGGATAGGTTATGCAATCCGTGTATCTGACTGTACCGTCACGGAAGCCATTAAATATTATGAATTATGAATGGGAGACCGCGTTGAGTAGGCTGTCAAACGGGAATTAATTATTAACAATTTTGAAGGGGTGGACCGACACCGAGCCCATAACCTCAATGCGACCTGATAATGCTGTTTCTGGTATTCTATTTACCTGCCCACTTGTACGATGCATAAAATAGGAACGGCCAATTTAGGTCTATTCAAATGAGTAATAAACAAGAGTATTATTTGGAAGTTGATATTGTTGTAAATTAGTGTTAAATCGGTTTTACCGATCATATCGAAAGCTTCAAATAGGAGTATTCAATTATTTTAATACTAAACTAAACTAAAAATGTGTATGGTTTAAAATTTACAGGTACAAATTTTTGACCATGCAGCTGTTGATATCAGCCATCTCAAATTATCGATCTGAATCAAGAAATTTATAAAGTGGAAATAATTTAAATAATCATAAACACCTTCAACAATCCAGACCTTCAATCTGTATTAAATGAAAATGTTACCATTTACGATTATATCTCCCTTTTCTCTTGTCCAATAGTTGATCGATTTTGGGTAGGCCTCCGAATGGCACTCCAGAGTCATTTCGTCACCTTCCATTGCTCCTACCAATTGGTTTTGTATCCAGATCATCGGCGGAACTGAAAAAAGAGATCATTTGATGATTGACATAAAGATATTGCAATTTATTAGGCCTGAAAAATTCAGATTAATGGTTGTGGAAGAAAATAGCAATATTTTGCAACCCGTAATAAAGAATTTTCATATTGTACTGCTGGTTGGTTTTGAATATATTGGGTTCAAACGAAAATATTTTCTGTAACTCGCAGTCGCGGATTGAGGCCCCACTATTTTTTCTCGGGTGTTATCTCGAGTAATGTGTGACTTGACAAAGTCCATAGAAAAGTAGAACTAACTGAGCTTTCACTTTCTCCGTTTTCCACTCTTCCACCTTTTTCTGCTTCGTTATTTCCTAAGTTAGCCGGCAAAAGAACTGAAGTCCAGAAGTGTCCCTCTGGGACCGAAGATGACTGTTTCCTTTTTCTTCGCTAGTCATTATATAGAGATTGGTATATTTACATAATCGCGATTAATGTATTAAGGTTCAAGTCAAAATTGGGAAAGTCGCAGTGTATTAATTAATTAACTCGAATGCTTTCAATCTATTTAACTTAACTTTGCTGATAATAACATTTTAATGATAAATCAAAATTTTTTTAGCAGGATCTTTAATTGTGGACGAATATTCGATAAATTCGATAAAGAACTCCCACTTCAATATTCACTTCTGTTACTATTTATAGTTACCTCCAAAACAATATATAGCTTCGAAATTATATCAAAGTATAATTGCGAATAGGTTTCAACACGAATCCGACCTGTTGATAGAGTTATAATCGGAAACGAGTATCAAAGTGAAAAAAAACCCCGAGCTGCAATTTACATGGGTGAGGTTAACTTAATGTAAGGCCCAATATTCACCCGAAATTGCTTTTTGATTATTAAAAGCACCGCTGCAAACGGTTCATTCGAATTTTCATAGGATAATCCCCCACTTTTTTTAACGATATCTACCGCGGTAGAGGCGCAATTAATTTGAGGAAATGCTAGCAGCCCTGATTATTAGCCGGATTATCCCTTCATAATTAATCATCGGGGATGGACTAAATGAATTATTAGGAAATTCGATACTTTCGGGTCGGCAAGGACGAAGCAGAGCGCGGCAGAGAGGAGCCGGCCGGCCGCAAATTAATTGCTTGTGATAGCGAATTATGCCGTCACACTCTGCCTAAATAACAGCCCACTGCGATAACGCTACAATTATGTTACCCATCCGGGGCAACCACTTTATCCTCCAATTCATTTCTTTGACCTCCGAATTTATTTCATCATTTTATCTGCCCATCATTCATATTATCCCATATTCAAACTAATCCGTGATAATTAGCGTGCTGGCTTAAAATGAATTTCCGACCCGGTTCCCTACTATAAAGGCCTTATTCATCAATGGGACTTAGTCATTACAATACCATAGTACGATTTAGTTTGATTTTTTCTATTACATCATTCAACGTCATTAACGCCCTATAAATCAAATATATTTGTCGTTAATATCGTTAATAATCGTTAATATATTTTTATCGCTCTATACGTTACGGTAATGACAAGACAGTGTTCATTGTAATGTCATTGGCCTTTCCCAATTCCATACGATTCAAGTTGGGTACTTTTGTTAATATAAAGTTTCTTCGTATTGTTGAATGGAATCGAATCTAAGAGGGCTAAGAGTTATAATTTAATTGATTAAAACAACACTTATTATGAAAATTAAAAGTTATGTATATATTTCTCAGGGCAACGATGAATTATCGTTGAATTTATTTTCATTATATTATCCAATCAAACGAGTTTTCTATGTCGTTAAGGCAACCATTTTTTTCGGATTGAAACCATTGTTCTGTAACCGGGCCTCACGACCTCGAACCCGCCTGGACTGCTGCATATGATATAAAATCAATATTATTAGGTCCAAAACTCATCTCCCTCCCCCACCTCCCACGAAACACAAGGGTTAGGTATAAACATTTTTCGTAGCGTATCTCCAGGAGAAAGCCGATTGGGGAAATGGAAAAAAAAGGTTCCGACCGAGCCCGTTTCCCGTCTAAATACGCACTACCTGATAATCTGCATAATAGCGGCCCCGCCGGCTTCCCTGAAATGTCCCATATCGGGAAAGATTAGTGGCTAGGGGCGGGTGGGGTCTATTTGCAGACAATAGGTCCCTCGTAAAAATGAAAGTGGCCCCGTTTTAACGCCCACTCCTATCTTTATAACTCAGCCCGCAGTACGGGATGAGATGGCCCGGCCCCGGGCAAATTCAGAGTAGTAAACTAAAATTCTCAAAGAAATTACAACCGACCATTCGCCCCGATGACGACACTGAAATTGGCCGAGATAACTTCACCGTCTGTCCGCTATTAAACGGATAGTGCGGAATATTGAATTACAGTAAAAAGTGGGCTATACCGATACAGTAAAATAAAAGTAATTTGATTCGGATTTAATTATCCTTTGGTAGGAACATTTATCGCTAAGTGCTTAAAGAACCGGTATTATACATTTTTTTAAGTTCACAATGGCAATATACAGGTTTAAATATTTTTCTGTCTTGAAAGATAATGGGCCAATTAACCACATAACGATTAGGGAGGACTGTTGGAAAAAGTAAATTAATCATTTTGCTGTCATGGGGACGTTCCGTGTCAAATATATCCATAAACGTGAGATATTTTATCATGTATAGGAAAATGATGGAGGGAAATAAATTGGACTGTGCGTAAAATTCGTTTAATGACAAGGGCTTTTAATTCTTTTCCATGAGAAGGGCGGTCTATTTTTCTCGTTTATATTTTAACACACAATTTTACCTTTGTTTCTATTCCTTCGAGTCAAAGAAATAATTGCATTTTTAAAAGGATATACTAAAGTTCCAGTTACCGCTGATAAAAGCGAACGTCCAATTGCAAAGGGGATATCCTGGGGAAGAGTTTTAATTTTCTTTGTAGTAAACGTTTTAACGTGATAACTTACAGTGAACGATGAGCATGATTCTCTTGCTGACGGTTGGAGGGACACCATTGGACGCTATGCAGAGGTAGGCACCCATATGAAGTCTGCTCACTCTGCTGATGTTCAATATCGGACCTTCGACGCTAACGACTGAAACAAGAAAATTAGATTTTGACTCAACAATCCTTTAAATGGAATTCAGTTCGAGCAGAAATAATAAGAATTATAATGAGTTATTAATTTGTTAATGGACTAGTGTTCGATTTTGTGTATTGTTTATTGCTCCATTAACTTTCATATTACAACTTCATCACATCCTAAATATAAGCCAAATTTCCAACCCTAATGTCATGGAACAATTTAATAATTGCTATTTTATATATATATATATATATATATATATATATATATATATACATGTGCCATACATGATATGACCAAAATCCAATAAAACTCAAGGAAATTATGAACACCTCATAATCATTTTCTGATTAGATCCTATCATCCCAGCGGATAAAGTGGAGGCCAAATTTAGGTAGGACATTAATGAAAAATACCTAGACGTACGGAGATGGAAGAGTGAGTCGGTTAGGTCAGGTTGTAGGGTAATAACGCATGGGGCCATCCGATGTAGAGCAGGGTGGGTGGGAGGATGGGAGGAGTGGATGCGCTACATTTTCAATTTTCTTCGGCCCGGTTTTAATTAAAAAGTGAAACCCTCCCCCCCGTACCCCCGACCTCCTCCCAACCCCACTAATCGAAAATACCGCAATAATCTAAGCTGCCCCGGGTAATCTCGTTAATTGTTAATTGAGAGAGGGCGGCGTTCACAACGCCCCCCTCCAATCTCCCAGAAACCGAAACAAAAAATTACGGTGTTTTCCGTTTAATCCACAACTGGCCCCATTATTTCATAGCCTCGAATGATTATTTCGCACGTCCGACCGCCTCAGTCGTCCGTATCGAAGGGCTAACCTTAGTCAACTCACCTCACGACAAACACATTGCTCTGTACTACCCAGTTTTAAAATTTTAAAACGGAAAGCGGAATCAAAATATACACGCGACAGTATAAAATGATGGATATTACACAGAATACAGCCGTATACAGATTGATGTATCTGCGGTCGGTGCATCCGGCGAGGGTTCTGCCAGTTAGCGAACTCCTAGTGGAGGCGGGCGAAGTCCTCAGTGTCGGAAACTATCGGCAGAGATACCTTGTTAGGGCCGCAGTTGACGGCCTAATAAAGTTAGCGTCGGTCGGTCCCATCTCGGCCAACTAATAATTGGGCTATTGTCTCAGGGCGGCCGACGCTGTCTCGGAGCAGGCCTACGACGGAAAAGGGTGGAGCAGGCCTATTGTTCCCCTCCCTCCGCCACCACCCACCCCCCTCAAACACAAATACACCGGGAATAAAGCAGAGAGGGAGGAGGGGAGCGAGCGAGAGAGAGAGAGAGAGAGGGGGAAGTAATCGGGGCCCGATATTCCGGCAGGTGGCCGCCTCCGCCGAGCGACAAGTTGAATTTCAGTTGGGAAGCCGGTAACGCAATTAGGAAATTAACCAGCGACAGACCCCACTTCCCTCCACCCCCCGGACTTAAGATCCACCCCAATGATACCATCCGGATGCGTAGTGCGATGACAAATTAAACACGGATAACTATGTTGGCCTCATAATAAACCGAAAATTTAACCCTTTTGTTACCCAATAGAGGTGAACGTTATGTCTCGCTCCCACTCACTAAACCACTTACAAATACTAATATTTGGGCTTTATAGAAAAATACGAAATGATTGCAATTATATAACTCCGGAACGCTAGACTATCACAAGTTGATGAGGCCATTTGAATACTAAAATCCTGGCACTCTGTAGACCAATGATACATAACCAGCGGTCCCTTTTGCGATATTTCAGTGGCATTACTTTAAAGACATCCGGAAAAAAAATAAAAAATCTTCTTTTATGTTACAACCTTACCTCATTGAGGTGTAACGCAATGAAGAACCGAAGTTATAATTGATAAAGCTTCCGCAATTACGTCGAGAACAAGTTTTTTCATTAAAGAAATTAACCTTGTCAGTTCACAGAAATCGTCTCGGATGATAATCATGAGTTTTCAAAAAATTCTAGGATAGAACCAATTTTATATAGAAACATCAAGTTCAAAGTTCTTATTGACCGATATTTAAGATAAATAATTACAGTTTTGTCAATTTGTTTAAAAACTCCTTCACTTCTTAATAAAAAATATTATATTCGTAAAATGTATGTCTCTGGGGCGGGCAAATATTTTTTCCAGCTATAGTTCAATTAAATTGTTCATAATTATTCCATTTGATGAATGATCAAATTTATAGATGACGCTCAAGAGTGTTTCAATCGATGAAAATACGACAGGAAATGTTTTCATGTGTAGTATCACGAGTGTCGGAGATGTGCAAAATATAAGCCGTAACGGGAGATCAACTTTGTGAATAAATATCATTAATATTTCTACGCTTTGAAATATTAGGAAATATTTTCGCCTGCAAGAATGCTTATGTTTTCATTAAAAGATCGGAAAGTCCTGATCGCAGAAATTGCATTCATGGTCAATTACGTATACCCTCAACCGTTTATACTAATTAAATAATAGAGCACTCAAGTGGAAGTTTTAAATTGGTACACAGTGCGGTGCGATTTTTCATAGCGTTTTCTGGATAATCATTTTCATTTAACTGTCCGTCCCCCACGGGCTGTTCTCATTTCCCGCCACGCGACTCGTTTTAATTTTTGCAATTGGCCCAATCCTTTCGGGCCGAATGGGGGGCTTGGGACGCCTTGTTTTGGAGGGCACTCGATTAAGATATAATTGGCGGTGGGGTAATCCGACCCCCGTGGAATTGGAGATTAATAGGTCGAGCCCACTATTCGGAGGGCGGTCCACCCTGTTAGCGGGGGGCTCGCCCAGAATGCACGGGCCATTACTTTAAGTGTCCACCCTAAAACAAACATTGCCAACCCCCTCGCTCTTCCTATTAATCCTAATTGGCCCTTGCAGTTTTATTTGCTGCCGAACGGAATGCCAGTGGCCGGAACGATTCATTCGTATTAACCAATTTTATGTGCTTCCAAACACCCCACCCCTTTTCTAAAGACAAAATTAATTGCTAGTTAACTCAAGAAATTAAGGAAATTATTCCCAACTATCGGATAATAAATATATGGACAATAATAAGAAAAATCAACTCTCTATCTATCACTTTGTTAACTCTAAGAAACTGGTTAGACAAGTTACAATTTGCAATTGGATAAAATTCGATCCGCCTCTCGAAAACCATATCGGGGTCTAATACATTTACACCGCTTCACTGTACAGACATTTTTATTCCGTTAAATTATAATATACAAAAAAACGAGAGGCGTTCGGGCCCCTACACCTGCACCTACGACTGGTTGAACCTATAATTGCTGGAATAAACTCGCAATCCATACAGCTAAAACCAATATAAATGTCAGTAAGCTTACTGAATATGACGCCACAATTTCTGAACCTAATGTCGGGAGGGCAGATAGCGTAAACATGGCTACCAGCACCTGGCGTCAAGTAATATATTCATCGCGAGCGAAAAGGGAAACGTCCTGCTGAATTTACTGTCGGGAAAAGAAAATAAAAGAAACAGCTTGAATTATAGCTTTATTATTCAACTGATATATTGGGCGCCTTCATATTGAATTATGTCTTTATGCCCTGTTTCGGCTGACGTCCGTACGTCGGGGCCCGAGGGTAAATACCCTGAGGAACGGGTAGAAACGGTGAATAAACGATGATGAGAAATTTCGTAAGACGTAAAAAATGAACCGAATTTGCAAGAATGCAATCCGTATCAATAATAGCTTATTCGTCGACAACCGTATAACATATCATTTTGAAGTCATTTCTAAGTTTAAAACTTAAAAAATATTATAACGCAATATCATCCAAAATATAATACGTTATTCAGAAGATGGGGGCGATTTTAACTGGCCAGTTTATTATTTATTGTTGTATAAACTTAATTCTGGCGTGTAAAATGATAGAATCCATTAATAGGATGTTCTTAGAAACATTTTCAGATCTATTAGACTGTCTTGTACTGGGACGAAGAGGCATATACATTGTTCGCGTTTCAGGTAAGTCCAAAGGAGGCTACATTGATAGGCCGGTCATATGTGCGGAAGCAGGAAGTACCTACTTCCTGCTTTTACTACTACTTCTACTCCCCTATTATGTGATTTTATTATCACATAATAGGGGAACAGCAGGAATAGACCAAGATTATTTTCGAATTTAAAATTGTAAAATCTTCGCTCCGAAGTGTTGCGTTAAGAATTAAATTGGCCTCAAGAGGGCCGAGGTGGACGGCTAGTTTACCCCTCCGGAGTGGAGGGGGCCCTCCCGTTGATCAAAGTGCTCTTTTCCTGGTAAAGCAGAAGGAAGCTGACTGGGGCCGGCACTGCCAGCAATCCGGCTGAGAACTGTCGAGCCCCACTCAAAGAGCCAACCGAGCCGACCTCCTTTTTGCGATAGATTCGCGCCTTTTTCGTCCGTCGAAGGCGGAAACAAACAGAAAAAAAAAGAAACAGAAAAAAAAACTGGCTCCGAGTTGACACACAATCAAATGCACAGTCCCACTCTTTTTCCGGCCCCTCTTCTCTGTTTTCATAGGTGCGAGAAAAACTGGTGTTCCTGGCGATTTCGAATATCAGCAGAGTAAAGAAACTTCGGTCAACGGAACATTCTGACGAACAGATGTGTATATGTATTATACATACAATATGTAATATGCTTATATTTCTTTAAAAGATTCGGTTTATACATTTTTATGTGATATTATTTAGTAAATCGTGTTCACACGTGAAACAACCTCCAGGAACTAGTGCATGTAAATCGATATTCAAATAGACGATTATATCTTACTAATGATGATAACATTCTCATGTTCCTCTTCTGCAATTTGATTCATCCTATTTTCAAAATTTATGACAAATTCTCCACAAAAACACTTACGTTCTCATTCCTCCTACTTTATTTTTTCCTTCCCACAAACTTGAGGTGATAAAGAGGAGACCAACCTGACTCCTAATCATAAAGTGATAATAGGATGAAATTTTTTTTTTATATCATATTCCGCCGAACAAAATGTCTCTAACGCTAATGTCTTTATTCTGTAGAACTACCATTATACGGACCCGAGTTCCATTCACGGCAATCTTTTATAGCCTGGCTAAAGCGATAACTATCCGCCGGTTTAATGGCCTACCACGTTCAGACAATCTGCCCTAGGGGCGGAGGATATCTTCGGCAAAAACAGGAGCTGAAAACGGTTTCATTATGGGGACATCCGAGGTCCGGTTAGCCGACTCCAAAAACAGTTTGGGACCCGGGTTCTAATTGAGAGACCGCCCGGAGTTAGCCTTGTTTTTCCCGACCCCCAACAGCCCGCCCTTTTCACTAATCCCGGATAAATTTAGTCGCATTGTTCTCCCGTCGAATATTTTAATTTCCCTGATTCAGAGATCCATGAAGTGCGACATTGGCAATGAAACAAGAGTTAAATTAAATAGGGGGATAAATTACTAAAACATTTTACATAAATGACACTGGACGATTGAGTCATTCTGAACGTTTTTTCCATCATCTTTATTATTCTTGTATTTAAATTCGATTGTGTATAATTTTATACTCAGAATCGAAGAATGAATTTGTTTTTGGACGAGATAAGGATTGTTTTGTTAAGTTTCCTCACTGGTAATAATAACTTGTACATGCCAATTATGTCCCAAATGGGATACCACTATTTGTCGGACAATATGACTCGTTTTAACAAAACTCGATTAACAAAACCTGTCCAGTCGGAAATGCCTCTGAAATATTCTAATAAGCATAGAAAGGTGTAATGCATCCGTTTCAAAGTCAGGATGAGTGCGAGCTCGCAAAGAGCGGTGCTCAGTTTTTCTTTTTTTTATTAAAACAAAAGGTAAGAATGAACGGATTAATTCCTGAAATGGGAAATTTCCTCGGGCGATAAAACTGAATAGAGTGGGCGTTACCTTTACCTTAATTAGCGCTCGGGTATTACGGCCGCCCAGTGCGCCGTTACCGAAAAAAAAATGTGGAAAGACGTTGAGAAACTGGATACTCGGACTCCGCAACATCGAGTATCGACTGCCGGCCACTTAACAGGGAAATTGCCCAATTTCTGAGGCGTTTCGACGTCGATATGAAATGGGACGGGGCCGAGAAGAGCGGGTTACGGCGGTGTCGTCGTCATGCGATCTGGAAGAAGGCGTTCTTAGCGTGAAAATGACCGCTGCGTGCAGTCTACTCGATACAGAATCAGCGCCCCCGCCGCTATGTTATTTCCCAACGCTGCACGAAAACTCGTCGAATATGAATTACGCCCTATATTCTCAGGCCCATTGTGATCTAACGTGTCGTTTTCAGACTTGCGTTATTCTTTAACTGTAATTTAAATCGTACAGAACTGGATAAACCGCGAGAAAAAATTTGCTTTATTAAAAATTCTTAGGTCCATAAAATCAAATTATAGATAAATAATCTAAACAAATGCTGAAATTAGAATGAAGACATTTTTTTTCTATATTTACGGATAACACCCGTAAATAATTTCTTATGATGGAAGTATGTACGGCTTTTATAACAAACGGAAAGATTTCGTTGAGCCGAGAGGGAAATGAAGAAATGGCTGGGCTGTTGGCCGTGATTTCCGGCTGGGAAAGTTTCTCCTTCGGACTGTCGGTTTCGATCCGGGCTCGGTTAATTGCCCCGAAGGTACGCCGCTGAATGCTGACAATTCCGAAGACGGGGCAGCAACGAGGAGCGTCTTCTCGGCCCAAGGAGGAAATTATAATTCCGGGCTCGCTCGGCCGTTAAAATCAAATATCGTTCAGAAATTGAATGTTATTTCCCGCATCCGGCACCCCGCGCCCCCGCGCTCGAGGGCCGCCTAAGTGTTTTATTATGTAAATATGTACTTAAAATGTGGATACTTGTGGTGGGTCTGCGGGAGTGTTGAAATACGACAGAGGCTCTAGATCACGGCTCACTCACTCGCTCAGCAAGGAAACTCGAGTTGGCCAACTTCGAGTCAACTTAGCAAACTCGAGTAGGAGAAGTAAGGAAGGAGAAATTAGTTACTACTAAAAAACACCTCTAAGGTTTAACCCCGCCGTAATTTTATTTTAAAGAGTAAAGGTATGTACTGTAGCATAACTTGAGTAAGATTATCCAAAAACTAGAAAAAACTCCTCTTGTACCACTTATGTACTTTACTCTTGTTGTACATGGGCGGAGCCTATTTAAATTTTGTTGTTCTTTCATTTTTAAAACAGCCTTTTTAAACAGTTCAGGGCAATGTCGACGTTTAGAATGCCCGGGGGCGTGCGACAGATCTGCCTAAAGACCCTTTCCTTTCCAGTGCCTTTAAAGGACTTGTTGGACTGGCAACACAACAGATAGCTCTCGAAGTTTACCATGGCCACTTTGCTATGACTGATGGCTGTCGTTGAGGCTTCCTCTCGGCTATCGGATGCGGTGGCAAAAAGTTTGCACCCAAAGAAAGAGGAAAAGGACGAAGGCGGATTATTTTTTATTTTATTCTCTCGTCGGGTCGGCACGAGAGAATGTTTTACGCGCAAACTGAGAATGACGACTGTTCATTTTAAATTAAGGAACTCATTTATTTCCTCCCATTCGTACGCTCATTCTTGACACGGTTCCTGCCGGCCAATCTTCCTCAGGAATACTTTTCCTCGCAGCAGACCCTTTCCAGCCAAGTAGGGGCGTTGCGATGTTTATGAGGATAAAATGTTTTAAGCATAAAGGTTAATGTCATCGTAATACTTATATAAAATTGAAGTGTTAAATTCCTTTGCTAACGTAAATTATGTTAGAAGTCATTTCACCATTCACTGGGAGAAGGAACTGATTATTTAATTACACATTAATTTAGTCACATAAATTACAATTCCAGTGGATTTTTTATTTCTCCTCAACACCGATAATTGTCAAGTCCAATTCGGCTTCCTTCGACCCGCCTTGAGGAACGTTTGAATAGTTGAAAACTTTCGTCTAGTTTCTCCCAGATCACGTAGTACGACCCTTCCCTCTTACGGTAATCAATTCTAAACCAGAGTTCTGGCAAATATTTATTCAGAACTCAACTCTTACACTCCAACTTCCACCACCAATCTTAAATTCATGGTCATGGAATTTCAAGAATCCAAACGCGAAGTAGGTTACATAATTTAAAACGTCCATGAAACTTGTTTCAATATGCAAGTCAAGATTAATTTCGAGAGTGAAATTAATTTAATTATATTTATTGAACGAATAGTTTATCTTATAGTCTTAAAATAACATAATGCTGCCCTGAAAATTAGTTCAGTAGGGTAATAAATTACATATCTGTTTCTAATGAACAATCCGATCAAAAAAGGGTTCTAGTCCTATGTGAAAATATTGAAATTCTTATACCCATAGACCCAACCGAGGCCTGGGAGTCATAAAATCTTATGTGCGGTGTAGTAATCTACTCGCGATAGAATGAGATTCGTAGAGTGTGGCCTCGCTTAGAATTCTTGACCAGAACTCTCATCAAATTTCTTTATTTGCAAAATTAAAAATTAATACCATAATTATATTACTTAAATATGAAAATATTGAGTGCATCTCGCATCAGTTTTTATAACTCAAATTGTAATTCATACAAAACAAGTAACTTCATCTGAAATGTACACCCAGGCTTCCTGGAAGAGTTATTTACCTTAGAACAATTATTTTCGCCTCGTTTATGCAAATGTACTACCGATTCTGAATCTTCTAGTTTTAATGACTCCTCGTAAGGTCTCAACTCTTGTAACTTCACGTTCTCCAGATTACCTTGTGCCCAGAGCTATGCTTCGACTTCGCCACGGATACGGACACGCTTCGAAGAGACATCGTAAACATCTGGAGTTGGGAGATCTCTAAAATTCCGTCGCGCCCAATTATGTTCGCACTTTTAGTCGGCCGAGGCTCGGCCTTAAATGAGAGTGCAGTTAAAGCATGCGGGTAGTTGTGAGAGTGGTGTGGGGCGGTTGAAGTTTTGCCGGTTGCGGAGGGTAACGACGGCCACCTGCTCCCGCCACCGGAACCAATTCCGACTCCCACGGGGCCACCCCCACCGCCGATCCCGATTTTAAGTTAACTCGCAGCGCGATTTGAAACTGCCGGCCGCTTGGGCAAATGACCCGCGCTATGAGCCCCACCCTCGACATAGATATCGGCCCGGTTGGATAATCTCCAACGCCAACTCCTCTCCTCCTTGTTCTTAACCAGTATTTTAAATTGTATCCCTTTCCATCAGTGACATAACGAGCCAATTACTACTTCCGATTGTACCAAATTACTGGCAGAAAATGTAAATCCTTACTTCCTATGCAGACGACAAAGCTGTACTCTCTACAAACTCAGATCCTTAAAAAAAGATCCTCATCACATTCCCTGCAAAAACGCCTCTCCCTCATAGAAAGCTGGTCCAGGAAATGGAGGATTAAGATCAATTGCCAAAAAAGTCCATAATCCTTCGAAAAATTACTAACGCGCCACTATATGTCTCTAACAGAATAATCCACAATGACCTAAAAGTCCCATTCGTTTGAGAATTAGCAGCTTCCCGCTATAAATCCTTCCATTCCAAATTATCCCTTCATTCCAATCCCTTGATTCGACAACTTTCCTCGCTTCACCTTCCCGAAAATCCCGTGCGTCCCGAGTAAGGGCAGGAGCGGGAGTACGATCATTGGGTGGCTTCTCCTTCAAGAGTTCAGTGAGTGAGTGTAAAGCTAGAGACTGTCACTAGATACAATCTAAAAACTTGTAGTTGTGACTTTACCAATAAATGAAAAAAATATATAAAGAATTATGACGGTGCTTCATGTTGAGCGCCTCTACATCGAGGAGTTTGGATCAAAGTGTTTCGTGCTAAGAAAAAATATATTATATTCTGATTATTATTAGACAATAATTGTCTTTAATCGAGTTTTCGTTATCAAAAGTACAACGAACTAAGTAACATTATTGATCTCTTAAAGTGCATATAAAAGTATCTGATCATTTCCTCCAAAAATAATGTCTTTTAGGAGAGTTACAATAATTTTCTTGGAAAAAAATAAAATCATATTTTCCCGGTGGTTCGCTTAAAATTTACTGTTAAGTTTTAATAGCGAAGAAGTTCTCGTCGTCATATAATGTCATATCCCTCCGAAGGTTGTATAAGGCATCCCCGAAATATCGTCAACGACATTTTGGATCTGTTGCAAATTGACGCAAAACGTTTGATTCCAGTTTGTACTATTGAACCCGGCCGACGGCCCACTACGAGTCGAACTTTGACTTGGGACACGGCAAATAGTTTACGGCCTCTGCTAAATTCTCGCCAGAGCACGTAATACTCGCATCAATCCATCACTGGCGGCCGAAAGATTAATTATCAGGGCCCACCAACTAATGCGGTAACAATGTGTTTGCCATGAGTCAGCCGGTGACGTCGACACGGACCGAACACCCCCCTCACGCGCCCTAAATTAGCCTCAGATCTGACCGTCCGTGCGTCAACTCCGCGACCGAGCCACAAGTGTAACCGTCCCGACCGTCTCAAAAATATTCCTCGCCCGGTCCCGCAACTTCTATTAATCTCTCGCGTGGGGCGCTCAAATGGCTTTTCCGATAGGCCACTTTTCTGGTGGTGGCGGAGAGGGGGGTCGTTCAAACGCCCGCCTTCAAATGTTTAAACTAGGATCTCTATAAATCTTGTGAAGACATAGATTTTTGAAACGCGCAAACTCCACTAGTGATGCATATGCGTACTATTATATTGGAAGAAAGTCTTATGATATCATGTTCGCAGAGATCTGACATCATGAATACCTTCATAGTATAGCTGAACAGCCATCCAAATGATGATAGAAATGAAACCTCGAGGCAAGATATGCGCAAGTAAGCAGGAATAAAAGAGGCTACGACTATTCCGTAACCTGGTTCACAACTCAACATGGTAATTATCTTCTAGCACTATAAAAAAAACTAATATGGAAAACTGATTTCCAAATCACTTAGGCTTACTTAGGGACCGGAAACATTCTCTTTACAGGTAGCAAGATTCGAGGAATACGCTGAAGTGCACAAGCAAAACTAGACGTAACCGTATCTAGAACAAGAGGATTTGAGAGATAATGGAAATGGAATTTCTCCAGGAACGGAAAGACGGGGACCAACTGCAACGGTATAAACATTCCCGAAGGGTGGGAATAAACTGCCCGAGTGCAAGGGGTCCGAGAGTCATTTCTGAGGGAAAAGGTGTACCAATAATAGACGTGTCGGAGTGAGAGAGGGAGGGAGAGAGAGAGGGGGGGAGATAGGAAGAGAGAGGAGGGAATTTGTCTCTTGATAGGAGCTTAGGGCGAGAATAAGGCAGACCTGACTTGTTTAAAGGGACAAGATTTTATCCGAGGTAAGATAATAATAATTGTGAAACTGGGGCAACAATTTTCCCAAACATATTACATTATATATTATAATATTTATAACTTACAATATTGTAAGAAATTACGTATTTTTACTTAGTTGTTCTTTCGAATGATATATTTAACTTTAATGAAACATCGTCAGTATTATACTGACACTACTAACAACTATATTACACTTTTAGTTTTTTATGATAGCAATATTTTATGCACCGCAATCAATCCATGGTCTAGAGTTCTAGATATACGTCAATTAGGATAATTGGAACACTTTCGAGTCCCGTTTTCATTACGAAATTCGTCGTTAACTTCATATGTTTAAATGAATTATTAATATTTATCCTCATTAATTTTCGTCACTCAATTGTTTATTTAAAAATGTTAATCTTAAATAATTATTTTAAGAACCTTAAAACACAAGAGCAATATTGTTTCAAACTCTATCGGGCGTCCGAGTTAATACCTGAAATCAATAGTAATTACAAGATTATGATTATATATCTGTTAAATAGTGAAATAATGGCATTTGTTAACAGCAGTTAATAATTAGAGATATGCTCAACGTTTTGCCCCGTTTTGTGCAAAATAATCGGGATCGTGAAAATGTGGAACTCCATAAAGGTTCGTCCATAAAGGATCGTTTCCCCGATCCGGGATAAGCTGTGTCGGGGTCCACGTGCATCGGACTAATGGCCGGGTAGATTAGCCCCGCCAGTCGGCCATCTGCCGTTTGGTATTTAACGGTGCAATAAAGACGGGGCATTCGGACAGCTTCCCCCCATCTCTCTCTCGCTAACCTACCTGATGTACATCTGGTGTATACACATATTGCTGCTATTCATCCGGCAATTTGCCAACAACCTCAACCAACCCCCCGAACCAATCCACAAACAATCAGTGTAAACCGTTCACGCGGCATGCGTTTATAGGAGGGATTAACAAGGACGTTATTGAAAAGTGGGGGACCAGCGATAGCCCGCCGTTTCCTGTTTGAACAGGAAGCCGTAGAAGGCAACCAGAAGGACGAGAGACGGTAACAAGCGATGAAAAGAGAAAATTAAAGATATTTGAATATTTACGCAGATTGATTCTTAGTTTTCCCCCGTTCTTATTTTTCAGCTTTAGCTCCTGAGTCGATTTCTCATTGTCAATAACGAGCGCCGCGATATTTTCAGCGAATAAGATAACTGGGAAAAATAACAGTCGTCTTTCCGATTTGTCACATACGGTGCACAATGTGCCAGTCCGTCTGTCCGCCACGGTCCTAATTCCGCGTAAAACAACGCCGGGATGAAATACGGCGAGAAAATATTTCTCGGCACAAACTTGAATTTGTTGAACAACAGACCGAATCAGTTGTGCGCTCGCAGAGTTGATTTTGGATTCAATTCATAAATTATGTATTAGGGATGCCAATCGAGAGGGCCCCCGGATAGAGGAGAGTTTTAACTCGTGCATATACTAGGAGGCGGGCACCCTGTGTACGATGAGTGGTCCGGTAACAATGCTGTATTATCCCACAACAATGTTGGCTTTCATTATGTCGGCCTGTGTCGGCCATTGTGGATCCTATAATTAAATTTGGTCGCGTATGGCACGCCTCTATTTCCTGTAGTTGACAAAGTAGAATTACCGGTGGGAAATTCTGATAACTGTATGACGAATAAGCCCGAGTTTGTCGTATATATTTCCCTATATAAATTCATGTGTGGATATATATATTGTGCCCAAATATTTTTTTCGAAGAATGTTCTTTTCAAACACTGAATGCGTTTCTTGCGGATTTTTGTCATGCTCTTCTCGTTCTTTTCCGTAGAGATTCATAATAATACGATTTATCTAAGTCCTATTTTTAAGCATATTTAGTGTTGTTCATCAAATCAAAATTGAGACGTTCATTCGCTTTAATTCGAACTTAATGTTGTTTAATTCGAAAGAAATACGAACGGATTATTTTTTAACTGCTGAGTTGGAGGCTGAGATGAGGTTTCTGAGATGAACACGGTGATGGACGGTACCTTTAGAATCATCACGAATTGTGCATTTAAGACGGGCCCAACGGCGAAATCAATAATTCAGAGAGCAGCGGCGAACAATCCCGGCTCCCTAACAAAGATCGGTCCGAGTCTCGGGGCGAGGGAATTTGTGCGCGAGTTGTGCAGAAGGCACCAAACGCCACCTCCACCCCTCCCGCTAAACCCACGCGCCGGAAACATTATTGAGTTAGCCAGAGCCGAGTTGGCCAAATGAAGTTGATGCGATTAACTAATCGCTCGAGACAACTAATTGGACCAACTTCCGACCCTCAGGGACTCAAACTCGGCCCGCAGCGATCTTAGCCGGATAATTATCAGCTGGGAAAATGGGCCAAAAGAGAGCTTATTGGTCTGACAGAACCGTACGAAAATAATTTACAGAATGTATTTTTATTTGCGGTAACAGTTTGAAATTGTTGTACATTTGGACTCAACTGAAATTGGCAATGGATAGACGTATAGGAATTATTACAATGCCGTTTCTAACTTTAACCTTAATTAGGAAGTAATTTATTTTTTGGGTCAATATAAGGGCTGGAGAAGCGCGAAGTCACTCGGTGTGTAGAAACGGAGCGGATAGCGCCTAACCCGAAAACGGGTCACGGGTAAGGGTGGAATGTCAGGTCAAAAACCCGGACAATTGGACGGCATTAGGTGGGGAAGCTAGCGGAGAGAGACAGGCGGAGGCCCCAGTGCCCCAATTAGAGGAGGCGTTGGCTGCAATTGCAATTAAACTCCTACAGCGCTTTTCAATAGCCCAGCCCCAACACCCCCTCACCCCACCCCTCGCTGCCAGCCCAAAGGACTTACCAATTTTCGTTACCGCCCTACAATTAAGAAGAACTTCTACTTACCCCCTCACTTCTACTTATCGGAAACCCTCACGAAGTTGACTTCGCCTCGTTAGCCCGAATAACAACGGTACATTATAACAGTAGGAGCAATATACGAGGTTAGGGGGCGAGCACAGCTCATAATAATTGTGTTTCCAATTATATTTACAAAGTATCGATGAAACGATCGGCGATATAAACATGATAATAAGTCTTAGCCGGTAATTTTAATAACACACGAACGATGACAGTTGTCCGTTGATAGAACTTGTCATTATTGTAAGGCGGCCTATCGAAGTGTCTTTTACTGTTGGTAATAATCAGAAACAAAATTCGCTAAATAATATTGGCATTTTAACAAACACCTAATATTCCAGTTTCAATAATGCGACTGAAGTTACTCATAATTTTTTTTTTTAATATATGCAGTGGAAGGAAATTTAGCGTTCGTTATATCCTCAACCCGGGGTGGAGTCGAAAGAAATATTTTATTATTAATTTATACCATTACTGTAAATGATACCATATAGTCGGTAATGTAAGCCATTTTACGGGGGTTCTGGACATACTTAAAATGATTAATATTTATGACTGCGTACTTTCATATTTAATTAATATCTACGAAGTGAAATATATCTTACGAACCAAATTTCTAATTTACTTATGTAATAAAAAAACAAATAAATATCCGTACCGGTCAACATCTGGATGGTAAAGTAATGATGATAATATAGTTAAATATCCCCAGTTTTTCCCCCAGTGGGCATTCCATTTAAACAATACGCCATTTGAGAAATTAGATTGTACTTTCAGGGAGAAGCGGGGCCTATAAATCTTCTGTCTTCGAGGCGAGACGACAAAACAATGAATAATGGTGATTCTCCGGAGTAAGTATATTGAACGTATTTGTTTTTCTATTGTCGCCAATAGAGGGAATTCCAGTTTCATTAATAACTTCATTGCAATTCCCCCGTCGTTTTCCGGAAAATATGTTTGTAATACAGACCATTCCCGGAGGAGAAAATTCCCGTTTAATTAATCCGTAAATTCCATTTCCTTCGTTGTTTTCGCATAAAAAAACATTGCTACATTTGTCCAACTACGGAATCCAATACAACTACAATGTCATCGTTACAACTCAATGTCAATTTATTTTCACGAAAAAGTGTCTACCCGTCGTACTTATAAGCAAACGGTACTTCAGACAGATTTTTATTTCTTCGTTACTTTTATAGCACAATTGGCATAGATATATTTATCTATCCATGTATAATAGACAAATTAGAAAAAGCGTGTTTTCGGTTTCAAATTATGGAAATTCTTTCACCACCGTTACGGAAGGATATCAGCGATTTTAATCAGTTGAAATTTGCAATTGAGGAATGATTCAGCCATCCACTACCAGGTAATGTCCCTTCAATTACTCAAATTACTTGTATATAATGATAGTAGGTTACGGAAATTGAGTAAATTAAGGAAAAATCTAATATCGTCGGTAAGAGTGCGACATAGCTCGGTTAGTGGTATGATGTGACGCATTCCCAGACCCAGAGTTAGGTTGCCCAGAGAATTTGTGCCATGTAAACGGCCGGCGTTAGGTATAGACTATCTGCAGGTAGGTACCTGTCGGGAGCGTCCGAAGGGCCGGTTCCTTTATGAAGTCAGTTAAAGACGGGGGGGCAAATTGTTAACCATCAAGCTAGAATAATCTCCCCTGCCCCGCACCGTTCACGGCGTCGCTAATCGGACTGGTGAGCATAAGAACGGGGCCGGTTCATCGAACCCGTCATCCGTGTAGGCCCGACGACAACCCGCATTAAGGTTCCGGGCCCCGCTGTTCAAGCCACCGTAACGGAGGCAGCGCCCGTGCACTATAGTGCACCGGCAGCTTCATCACGCCCCTATGCGCTTTTTGGCTGGCTTCTTCTTCTATCTAGGAGCTTCAAACACGGACACGTTTCCCATATGGAAACGGCCTGCATAACATCGAGATCGAAAAAATTCCCAATTTTTCGCTTCAATACTGAAAATATAATAGATAACCTAGAATTTTATAATCAATTTTAGATGCTTTTTTGTCGAGGAGTTTCTGTCATCACTCGATTCATTGGTTCTACGCTTGATCGCTTTCGTCACGGTCAGTAGCATTCCTTCAGAAATTTGTTGAGGTGTTACTGCCAGTGGAGCGTACTTTCAACTTTTTTACGGCGCTTTTACTGTCAAAGACCTATTTATTCATTGAAAACGCGATCGCTCGTTTGTAAGCGAACATTTTTCCTTTATAACACACTTCATTAAATAACCCGATTTACTATCGGGTATACATACATTCACATGTATTGTCTTTAATAAAACAACGATACAAGCCTCATGTCTTCGGTAATTTAGATCGGTATTCAGCGGTAAGCGCTCTCTCAACGGGCTCGGATTTAGCCATTAGCGGCTGCTCGAGAGGTTCTCCAGACGGCCTGAATAATAGATGGCGTCAAATCTGCCGCCGCCTCCACCTCCTCCCCAACACATGGCGTCCCGCGATTTTCTCAACGCCGGATTAAAAGACAATCCGGACAAATCCGGTACATTAGTCGCCCGCAGGAGGAGAGCATTCCACAGCCAAAGACGTCGAAACGTTCTAATAAACCTTCTAGCACACGACAGTTGGTAGTAACACCAACCTATCATTGGTTGGTGTTACTACCGGTTAACATAATCAGACGAAGCGTAGGACCATTATTTAAATAGTCACTCTCATGTCCCCTTCCATAATAATTTGATATTAATTATCAACGAACGAACCATTCGCTATAAAATTAAATCGAATATTTTATTTTAATACAGACAGAATTAGATTTCAGCGCAGTACAGTAAAATCTCAGATTATGCTTTTACTGTTCATAAACACTACCGTAGTTCCTTTATTTCATCATATTTTGTGCCGTATATATGCAGTAAAGTTATGAATTATTCAAAGAGATAATAATTGCATAATTGCAGAGTTTGAGTATAAGAAGTTATTTAGAAAGGCATCTAGGAATATTTCAGACATGATATTTCTACACCACAGTGGAGATATGAAGAGAAATTTAAGATAATGCCTTTAGCGATTGAAATAGTTTAATTCAAAGTTAGGCAATGTATTCTTGGCTGGATCCCGTTTCATTGGGGCGTCTCGAGCGTATCGATTGCTCGCTAATCTCAGATCGCGTGCGAAACGCCAGATCCTGAAAATTCAAAGCGTCGACACAAAAATAAAAATCAATTTCCCATCAGAGAGTAGACGGATGGGGGTTGGGGGGTTAAAACTGATATCGGGAAGAAGTGTTTGGGGCCGCTGTGGGGGCAGGGTCTGAAAGCTCTAAATTATTCAAGTATAACCGCTTTGATTGCCCAATCAGGACCCGGAGCCACTCGCTCCGGCCAAACAGTTCAATTATTGATAAGTC
Organism: Lethocerus indicus; assembly: GCA_019843655.1. NCBI lineage: Eukaryota > Metazoa > Arthropoda > Insecta > Hemiptera > Belostomatidae > Lethocerus > Lethocerus indicus. The sequence goes on along the minus strand of JACDQD010000003.1, from coordinate 25,410,149 downwards.
TTTTTTCCGAGGGATTTAGAAGGGGGAGTGAAAAAGTGTGTGTGCGAGGGCGGGCGCGTCTGAGCGCCTTAAAACTACCCTTCCTCCCCGACACTCATGTATTAATGCTCTTTCTACCCCAGCACCAAGACCACCCCCACTCCGCAGCGTCTTTCCCTTCATTTTCACCGAGGTCGTATTTTCCTTTTTTATTTATTTATCGTTTTTCACCCCCCGGCGACCGCCGCAACCGGATTAGGGCTTAAATAACCTTAGGGGCGCTACTAGCGCCGGGGGCGGAATTTTCTTCTTTTTTTCTGATCCGGCCGACCCCATATAGGTCCGGCGCTAGTTTCCGCCACTATAATATCTCGCTCACCCCATATACTACTCTCACTCACACTGGCAAGTTTTTTAATCCCGCAGCGGGCTAGGGTGTCGCGTCGCCCCCCGCGCTCTAGGGGGATGGCTTTAATCCGATCGGTTTGAATATTCGTCATGTTTTTTTCCCCGTGACGGGGGGCGTCGAAAAGTGCGCTTTGGGGGAAGAATGTCGCGTTACCGATTTAGGGGGTGCCAACTAACAATGCATCATGCCAGTAATTCTATATGTGATTCTGGAACTGCCGGGACAAGTAAAATTGCCGTCAGTTACACCCCCATGGCAGTGAATGGTTTTCTTGAAAATTACTTTTCGAAGTACGCGACGTTTTGAGGAATGCATATATGTTTTTAAGATATTTGTACGGTTGTTTGCAAAAGTTCACCCCGAATCACCCGCGTGTTTTTCCGCCTTCCCCAGTCACTCATTTCAATTATCCTATAAACTAGACACTTGACGAAAGTTATATTACCACTTTCATGTCCGGTGGCGACAACTTCACATGCAAGCCGACAGTTAGTTTCCGGTGATAAAACGCCGGTGTCATACAATTCCCTATTTGGCAAAATAACATTGTTTACAAAACTGAAATATCTCTAAAAAAACCGGCTATGATATACAGTTATTACCAACTTTATATTGATGTCTTATTATTGCTGTCCATTTTTGGTGAAAAGCAAATGACAATGGCGATATTCCCCCTAGATTTTTTTGTTCTACCATTCTGTGATATCATACAGGTTATAGTATACCAAGTACATACAAAAATTCTAGCACATTAATCAAATCTGGTGTCACAAATTTTAATTTCTAATAGTTTGTACCTTTCTATATTATTTATAATTACAAATTTTCTAAATATGCATTTATTTGGAACACCTTTATTCGTTTTCATGTGTACTATCTCCAGTACGTTAATAAAAGAAAAGTAGATCCGTCGAATAACTTATTACAATGTCCATTTCTTGTTTAAATGAGACCGGGTCGTATTTCATACGAAGCGCAAGCCATATATATTGCATTGTACCTCTCAGTGTAATGATATGAGATATCATTGTGGTTTTGGTCTCGGGCGTGCAGGCGGGTGGTGTGCGGGTCTTTTAAAGCAATGACACCGCTACTGAATGAAGCAGCCAGGTCGTTTCTCCTACGACAACTCCGTCCCGAGTCAGTGCTGTTGATGTGATAGGAAACTATAATTAAATGGACCGTAACTGTTCGGGAACATTGCGTGTGTGAACTAGAAACATTCGAATATAGGAAATACACGATAACATAAAGGGATCTAGCACTAAAATAGGCACCGAAGTGATCCTTCTTAATTAATAGTAATTGTATACTTTAACAAAGCATGTATAGATTTTATAAAGTTAGGAATAGATCACTTTTTTATATATACTGAGTCAATATTTTAAATCTGATGGCATCGTGAGTAGGAATTCATTGAGTGGGAAAAACATAGAGCTCTGATGAAGTGAAATCATTCAGTTAATGCTGCTTTGACTCTTGAACTTTTTTGACCCTTTAAGCCCGTACTTGAGTCAGAATGGATTCCTTTACAATCTTTCAGATAAATAGAAACATTAGTTTGAGTGTCCATTAATCGATATTAGTGATTCATTTATTTCCGCTAAATAACGCTTGTAACGTGTTTTGTAGTTTGACTTTTCAAACAACGCCTAGACATTATCATACCATACATTACAGTGATTATGGAGAGTATGTTGTGACACTTAAAATAAGAATATACTTACTATAAAAAGTATGAATAGCATAAGTGAAAATTAAATTAATAACTAAACAGTTCACTTGAGCTCTTTACTGTGCATGCCGGAGGTCTTATGTTGGAATACGGGCAAATTTCTTAGTCATATATTATCATTTTAGCCCCTTCGTAATACTTTCGAATCCAAAAAAGTCCAGTCGGGAATTCGATAATCGGATAAGGGTTAATTCGAAGTGATATTTAAGGAGGGAAGAGTCGGCTGTTCGATATCAACTGAAAATACAAACAAAATGGAGTTGGGTTTAATGTTTTCGTTCGGGAAGTCCGAATACACCGTTTATCTAAGACCAAAAGAAAGGCATTCGTCAGCGAAGATTCCCGTACTTCTTACCGAAACCTCACCCGCTGCTTAAGCAAGAGAGCCATTTTTACAGCTCCGAGGTTGGACCGATGTCGCGTTAATTCATGGCCCGAGGAAATGTTATATTCGGAATCGTAAAACAAAAACGCAGGGTGTGGGGCGGGGCGGGGGTAGAAAGGGGCTCCAATAAAACTGGCGAAAAGCCGAAAATAAAAGTCGGCTCCGGGAGGAAGGGGAAAAAAAATCCGAGGCCGAAATAAGGGAAAGAGGCGTAATTCGAGGAGCGTGAAACCGCCCCCCTACAGAAACCGGGTGATAAACATTATGTTATAGCGGGGGCCCGTTTTGAAAGAGAAACGTGGTCCACCTCCCACGAACAGCAGTTATACGCTCCCCCGACATTCTCTTCAGGTGGAAATCAGATTTATTGCCCGTGCTTCATAGCACTGTTCGGGAAAGCATGCTACAGCCCGCCGATTGAAAGTACTAACTATGGTTGTAAAACGTACTGAATCCTCAAATTAAAATTTATCTGCCGGCGTTTATTACGCCCAATCGAGTATAAGCATGAACAGGGCAAGTAATTAAATGACTGAGGTCGACGCGAATAAATTCACGATCAATATCAAAACGAATCAGTAGCGCGCGAATTCCTGGAAAAACACCTCGTTTTATGTTTCTGCAAAATTAAATCCCGCTGACAATCCGGTGTCCTTTCTGTTTTCATGGTAATCAGGCAGGAGGACTTCAATTACGCGATATTTTATGCGAATGAATGGTAGGTCGCAACTCATCTTTGAGCTGACGGGGCTAAGTTTCAAAGTTATATAGGTCAAACAGTCTTCTCTCCCCCTAATATTTTTTTAAAAACCTCACACGAACACAAAAACGGTGAAATGGAAAGAAAATTTCAATGTAATGAAGGAAACCATACTTTGACTTTAACTAAGAAATTGTAATTCTCCTCACTCTTTAAAAATCAGTGTATACAATTGAAGTTTCTGTATACAAGTTAAAGTTCGGTTGCATTAGTGCGAAAACTCCAAAAACACAATGAAGGAATTTATATTAATAGAAAGAAAAATTATATATCTGTACTACAACGTATTGTTATACCCTATATGTATTAAACCCTACACGTATATTCTAAATTGATGCCAATAACACAAATTCGTTATAATAAAACTAATAAATCAGAACAAATAACAAAGTGCAAGTTTAAAATATCCTTATTTCATTAATTTTACGCAGTAAATTTCTTACTGTATACGTGGATAATATCAGAGATTATAATAATAGTCGATGAAATTATAACGCAGAGGAAAAACAAAAGGATATCTTTCGTCTTCACCCCAGTCACTTACACTTTGATCTTCGAGTAACACTTAAGAACATTTCACTTTTGTAGCTTCTTAATGTTAGTATACATTTATTGATAATACGATTCACAAATTAAATAATAGAATAGGGTTATTTGTCTCTTCAAATATTATTCAGTTGTTTAGTGGGAAACAGGTGAAATATTCCGTATTTAAATTTGGACAACTGGACGCGTGGCAAGAAACATTATTGCGTAATTCTATGACTGCAGAGGAAATAGCTCCGTGAAGAGGGGCGCCTCCTGCTCACCTTGATCGGATGGAAGGGCTCAAATCAAGTGTTGTTATGCAAATGAAGGGTAGGTTTGTCTCCCACCTCAAACTACCCCCGGCCTCGGTTGGCCCCACAGACCTTTGTTTTCTCACCGCCCTCCTCTGTCTTACCCACGCCAATCTCACCCACGCCAAACCCCCCACCCACCCCCTGCTCACCGCCGGCATAAACACTCGCCCTGTCATAATATTATTTCGCCCGTACACTCCCCCGGGAGGCGGTCTACATGCAGTAAACGGACACTCCCGCTACCGGGACGAATAAGCAGAGCAACTGTTATAAAGGCTACAATGAGTATTACGTATTTTAAAGTCGTTCACTTATCCAGTATACCCCTCGATTTCATTTAATGTATGGAATAACAAAAAGAGTGGTAATAGAAAATTATATGTTTGGGGATATATATTTGCGGATGGTAAGAAATAAACAACGTAACCACTGTAACAACGGTCGAAGGACTAATGCAGACAGTGGGAGTGATATGATTTCTGATACTCATTCGTGTTGAAAATAAGAATCGTTATCCACTACTGAAGAATTTGTTATGACTCGTGATAAATCACTACAACTGGCCGATAGACCTCGGTACAGGACCATTTTATGAGCCAATAAGCAACATTTCTGACGACGGAATGTCAGGATTAACGTTTATAATTACGCTGTTGGCTACACGAGTTATATAACCGTCGGTGGCTTCAAAGCTCGCGTCGACCTTAATTAAATTCTTTTTCCGGGCAAAGGAGTCCCTTAACTAAAGAAAAAAAAACGTGAAAAGAGCTTCAACTAATGCGAAAAATTATTAAACGTTTCCCAAAAAAAAGGAGGGAAGGAAACAAAAGCACGGGGGGTTTAAAAGTGTGAGCCCCCGGAGCTCCGGTGGCGCCTTCTGGTAGCGGCCTCTTAATTAACTGGAAGCTCGCCTGGGGATTTTTTCTTCTTTATTTCTCCGGGTAAAAGGAAAAAAGCTGGAAAGGTGGCCGGGACCGGCCTTTGCACTGTCGGGTCAATGGCGGGAGGCGGCCCACTTTCGGTGGCCCTCAAAGCTTTTTAATCTCGGCCCCTGCCCCATCCAACCCGTTTTTAACGGCAAAGTGCCATATGTCAGTTTTTTGCACTTCCAGGAGGTGCCTACGAACTGAGCGGGCCCCCTTTTATTCCGCAAGGCTAAAACGAAGAGGAATCTAAAGTACGAATTACAGAAATTCACTTTTCACGATAAACTTTTTGTTGAGGGGGAAATACAGTAACAGTAAAACAGAACGATTGCTAATCATATTTGCTGTGAACAATCACTAGTATTTTACTGAATAGTTTCGTTCATCAGTGACCAGTGCCAATGAGATGTTCTTTTTTAGATTATAGTAGAATTCGATAGATTAATCCCGGAATTTTCTTCGCTGAGGGAATAATACTTACTGGAGTGAATATTAAACGTACCGTACATATAGGTTCAACCTAATGAGCTCTGCTCTTACAAAGAGTATTGGGATAGTGAACGGTTAGAGGCATTGGGGGGTGGGACTAAACCGCAGTCTACTTCTAGTCCGGAGCCGTACACTAATAAGGGGAAGTCCTGAAAGCGGCAAGTCCTTAGTTAGTTGAGGGATGTACGGGCCCTTAAAAGTTTGAAGCTCCGACCAAACCATGAACTTGATGGTAAACCTCCAACCCCACCGCCTCGACCGAATATAATTCCCCGATTGGGAAAGTTGCAGTCGGAGTCATCCCGAAACCCCGCCCCCACCAGTTATGGAGATTAGGCGCCCTCTCACTCACTTAATTGGTTATTCAAATAACTCGGGGATGAAAACGCTGCCCGCCTCCCAACTGAACTTCGCCTGTTTTTGTTTCTTTCTAAACCAGTAGAAAAATAACAGCGTCGCGTATCGGTTATTAATATACGAAAAATAATAATTTAAGCCTATTTTTCGTCATTCCGTTATTACATCAAGTGCCAGAGCTAGATCAATTTACTGCCAGTCCACAGACATAAAGGTTCTTCAGCACATTACTACTTCAAGATATAATAGTAAATAGCACTCACATAATAACCTTATGCACAGTATTTACAGAAGATATTTGTCAAGGAATAATAATAGCAACGGCGGGAAACGGAAACTTGTGTGAGGATAGCGAGGAAAAACAACTGCTCAAATTATAATAAATGTTATAATAATTTCTTTTACATGTCAACTTCATACAATATGGCATTGTGGCATTGGGCATAAATTGTAATCAATCACTGCTTTTAAAATATTCATGAAATCGCTGAAAATACAGTTCTAATTTTTCATTTTTTATACATTCTACTTAATCAAGAACAGTTGTTCCTGTCTATTCCACAGAACCCTTAAACTCCTCGAAGCCAATCATTTGTTTCCATTTCAAACGGAACAATCGTTTTCTCTTGTACTGAAAAAAATGTCGCATATTAATCAGAACGAAAGAAAGAAGGGGGAACAAACGTTGTACGGAATAACTCAATTTTGCATGAATTGCCCGCTCAAAATGAATACCGATTAGTTCTATCCGGACCCTGCCACTCGCAGAAGCGAGCCCCGCTTTGGGGGGTGGTATCGCGCGAAACGTATTTGCCAATCTAGCCCAGAATTTCCAGCCCTCTGATCATAATTAGCCGTCAAACGGCCGTGTCAATCAAGTTAATCGTCCGCTCGAAGTAGACTGGATTTTTTAAGCCGGACGGGTTGACAGGCAGATATTCAGAATTGCAACCGCGTATTTCATTGCCATGTGGGTACAATTTATAGTATTTAAATTGAATTCGGATATTAATTTATCGGAATTAAAATTAATTTCAACCACCGAATTAGCCGCTAAATATCCGAGATACTACGGTCAGGATAAACAGTTTTACAGTATAACTAGTCTTTTATATATTTCATTATGGTTAGTATTTGTATGGATTGATAAAGGTATGTCCACGTTAACAATCTACTAGTATGTACGTATCTAACTCATAAACATAAAGATAAGGAATTATCTTTCTCGTTAATCCTTTGAGTTTGAGTTGTTCTCCAGATATTGTTTACGCCGGTATTTACTTTCAGGTTAATGCGCATGCTGTTGGAAAGAACCTGAACAACTTTGGTGAGGCGCCGACTGTCCGAGTTCTCTACGCCACTGGACATCCACTCAAGTCCCCTCACTGAAGCAGGTTGAGTTTTCATCCAACAATATATTTTCAATCTTAATGAAACAATACTGTACTTTTACGGTAGTGTACCATTTCCAATTACGCGAGAATCACCTCCGCCGTAGGAGGCCTCGAAGTATGAGGGGGAGGTGGCAATAAGAGGCGGTACCACCACTGGGCGCTGGCCGTCCGCATTGCCCATAAAATCGGTAAACGAAGTCGGGGGGGTCGTTGACCCCCGAAGGCCGAGAGAATGAGACAGGAAAAAAAACACTCGAGGCATAAAACCCACCGAAGGGTTGACGATGGGGTCCAGGGCCAGATTAAGAGAAGGGGGCCCCAGAGGGGGGAGCAGTTAACTAATTTAATGGAGTCGGCGTCCTACAGAGATTACTGCTATTCGAAACGGTCCAGACGGTTTTTGTTTGTCCCGGTCATTAGCACAGTTAGGACCCTCCGGGCTTATCTGTCTCAAATGTTAATATACCGCCTAGTACCCTAACATATTCCACGCATGGTGTGGCACAACGTCCAGGCTATTGAGAAGGGTTTTATAAATTATGCCTATATAAAATTGTTTCTAAATGATGTGTCCTTCAATACCGTAAATTACCTAGAATTATTCAAATTATTCGATCGGTATTTGTTTTCGAAATAATATTATATTGTTATTAATAATAAATAAGAATGAGTGATGATTTTTTCATCCAGCAACCAACTTAACTCAAGCCACCAAATTTTGATATCGATATAATTTTCCATTTTTTTTGTTTTCTGACGTGTAACATGTAATAAATTTTCTTTGCATCTTCTTATCAAATAAGAGCTTACCTTCTTGACCGTTGGGCAGTGTTATGAGCTCGCCGCCTTCTCTCCTCCAGGTGATCGATGGGGTCGGGGAACCGGAAGCAGCGCATCTCAGGCTGACGTTGGAGCCTTCTCTGACGACCATGTCCGTCGATGTCGGGTAGTCCAGAATGTCCGGAGGAACTAAACGACAAATAGAATTGATATTTCAAAGTTCGAAAAACAAATATTAATACCCAGAACAATGGAAAACTTGAATAAGTGGACTTACATATGGAGACAATTCTATGGCGACACAATAGGTAGAAATATATCATACATCTTACATTTTATAACAGATATTCAACTTTAATATGAATAATTAAAGCAGAAACCTACACTACTTAAATGCAACTAATATATAATTAGTTGTCTACTTTTTAATTACGACATTTAGTAAATCCTCTGCTAATATTTATGTTTCAAACTTCAGAGCGTATTGACCTGCCTAGATGGACGATCGACAAATCAAATTTCAGATTAATTATGCACATAAATGAGCAAGGCATATGAGAAATTGCAAAGGGGGCCGATCGCTAATTGGGATTTAGCAATTATTAAATCGGTCCTTAATTATAATTTTGTATGGTAATTTATACGTCGTATAATTTCAGCCATGGTAATAGTCCAGGAACATTGGGCGAGTTTATATAGATATTAAGAGGTGGCTAAAATCAAAACTCGATTATTGCGATAATATGCGGGGTTTTGAGTGATTTGAAATGACACCGTTACACTATAATAAATTTACTGTGGACACTACTTGCATACAATAAGAATTATAAATTATGTTACAATTAATTACCGACTTCCTAATAATATTTTTTGAGATCAAGTTAGTTTATCTTAATTACTTAAACATCTTATTTGTATTACAATTTGTTTTCAGCATATTGGGTTTTGCAACAGGGGACGTCAAACAAATTATTTTATTACTATTATTATGTTACTCTAATTGCAACAATATATTTATAATCTGCATTATTGCCCACATGTAGGCTGACTACCTAAACTATCCAGCCCTAAATTTAATGAAACTATATATTAAAAAATGAATTTGAAATTAATGAAATATTATATAAGGGCAGTCTTGACAATTACTTGGCCCCTTTTACAGAAACTATCCAACAACACTGAAATGCCCTGAATTATACCGTTGAATAATGTAAACAACTATTAGTTACTTTTCCAGTTTAAATAAAAAACAGTAATTGGCCAACAGTGTGTCGCCAAATAAATTCGAGTCTTGACAATGTATTAATATGTATAGAACAGAGTTGTACTGAATGCAAAGTAATATAGGGTTAGTTTTCCCTCCTCAATATCGCGATTCTGTAAGTTCGTTTCATTTAATAATCATTTCCTCTCGTGGGTCCCAAGATTGGAAAAACGGATAAGAAGAAATTTTCACTGCGGCCGCTGATTTAACGTTAGCGTGTTATAAATCTGTTTTTAAATGGGGAAGGAAGAGAAAGAGAAAAAAGGGAAGCGTTTTCATTAATAATTTGAAAAATTATGAATTTTTTTTAGGACTCTTTTATGAGATGAATGGCAAATTTGAGAGATTAAAAGTATTTAATAACCGAAAGAAGTACAAGGATATAAATAACCTAAATGAATTAGCAAAAATTAATTCTATGAATGTATGGTGAAATGGAATTCTGCTGAAATGCATAGTGCACTCTGCCGTACTTGATTCGTGTAAAAGGTACCACAATTTTCCGTTCAACTAATTGACGATCTCAAATGATAAATGCAGTCGTTAACTGATATTTGCTCGACAATATGGATTAATGTTTACCGTTTATAGCCCCCGCCCGCATTCCCGAGAGCTGCACTCTAAAACCTGCCCCCTTATTTTTTACTACGCTTCCCAATTATATTTTTTAATGCGACTTTTGAATTACGATCGCGAGAAATGCTTTTTTATTTCCCCCGCCCGTTTATAGCGCTCATTAAAACGATCCATTACCTCAGTCGAATTGTCTCGGAACGTCATATCGAAATTAGAAAGCTGGATGTATTCTAGTTAGCTATTGTCACAATGTGTTTAAAGAAGAACAACTTCACATTCTATATAATATTCATCTGGAAACGTTTTCCGAACGATGTATTCAATGGAATCAATTCTTTCTAAACTATCTGCCAACATATTAACGTTAATAATAGAAACTGAATAAAATTCATTCCTATTTTTTACTTTCTATTTACCTGTGAAATTTCACCTGCAGGCTTTTACGAATCTATAATAGCGGTTTTAATGAACCAGGCGTCCGAGACAAAATAAAGTAGCCGGAGTCTTTTCAAGGAGCACGTGACAATCACTGGCAGTAAAATAAGGAATCAGATAAGTTGGGGCGACGGTTTACCATAATGGGTCTCCTGGAAAAGTGTTTTCCTCCGGTCCCGGACCCCTCTTTCTTTCTGCATCCGGAGATATTATTCAAATTCGATAGAGCTCAATTCCCCTTTTTCGCGGAGCTCCAAATTGCCGTTGACATTCTCCACCACTTCCCGCTCCACCCACCGCAGGGCGTTTAACTCAAAAATCCAGTTCCGGATTTAGCGGCCCCCAACTTCACGAAATACCGTCCCAACTCGAGCCCAAGTGCCCACTTGACTCGATTCCCCACCGCCAAATCAACCCAAAGGTATTGGCCCGTCAACATTTTTTTTTTCTAACCGAGAACCTTTCACGATTTATTAACCGTGAGATGAGAGCAGACAGGCGCGTATGCAGGAAGGACAAATTGCCACGGAGTTCTATTCAGATCGTTGCTGGGCATTTTTTTCATTTTTATTTGTAAAATCGATGCGAATAAATTATCGCCTGTCAATTACGGAAAAGTATGTTGTTCCGTTGCGGTAGTTTTCTTCTTATACACAAATAATATTTAAACCCCGGAACGATTTCAACAGCGATTTATTCCAGTGATAATGAAAAGGTATGTAAGAGTTTGATTGTTGCTCTCGAAATGGTGTAAAGGTATAAAAATAACACGGAAGTTACATTGACGGTATGTCTTCCGGTTTCGAGCTTCCACAGCGCTCTTTATTGGTCCGGTCTCCGGAATTTGTGCCGGGTGGAACGTCGCACCACTCAACTATAATAGAAATAGAGAGAGTGATCTCCTCCCTTATATATATTGTTTGGTGGGAGGGTAAAGAGGTGGGGAGGGAAAGGGGGTTCAAATTGCATTCAGAAGGGCCGCTCGGGTATTTGATTCTTCCGTTAGGACTTTATTTGCTCCGCTCCCGTTGCTGCTTCGCTGTCCCCCCAGAAGTTCAAACAGCGGGCGGGGGCCTCGTCCTTGTCCGGTTGGCGCTTGCCCGGAGCCCTTAACCCCGAGAGTCGGCCCGGCTCCGAGCGCCCTTTTAATGGGGCTGCGGTCCCGTGCTCCGATTGTACCGTCGTCGTCGGGGTCCAGTCATTTACATGTTATTGGTCGGTAGGAGAGGGCGGCCCTAATGGGCGCCGGCCTACAAGGGCCGGTTAATTAAAGCCCTCCCTCGGGTCTCACACTCGGCTCCACGAGTAGCACCTCTTAAACGGACTCCGTTTGCCCGGGACGTACCCCCAGGCGACGAATAGGCGGTCGTTTGTAAAGTGAATCCTGAATTTACCTCTACTATTACAATATTAAGGTAATATTAGGATAACAAATTTGATCTTTACGCATCAACATTAATATGAATATAAAAGGGAGTCGAAAATATACGAGGAGCAACTCAATTTTATAATCGGATGAAATCAGGAAAAAAATTTTATTTTAACTTATTCCCTAAATCCATCATACATCTATAGTATATAAATTCGTCATATTAATGCGTAGGACAACCTCGCATATTAATAAAAATTTGTCGATCCTAATGCTGGAACATTTCACAATTATTTAAAAGAATTAATTTTGAGAAATTTATTTTTGTTTTTTGTAAGAAATTATGATTGCGACGATGATAAATGAATATTGCGTACTCATCTACAACATTGTGTATTACATGTTTATATATCCCGTATGATTCTGTTTATAGTTATTACTATTTAAAGCCGTTCTTTTCATGAATACTTAACTTCATGCGTACTTAACAGTACGCCTGTCCGTCCGTTTCACCGGCGCTCTCTAAAAGTATAGCACCTATTTCCCAGTTTATTGTTCCATAAGGGACGAGAAGGTATGAGAGTTTTAAACGCGCACCAGTGTCCATTAAGTTGGTCGAAACGGTCGTTTTAAAACATTTTAAGCACGCACACTCACTTCACAAAGATAAAATAGGTGGAAAGAGAGACAAAGGGAAGCGGAGAAGAAAAACCTTAATTCGGCTCGAATAAAGACGACATTTAAAACATTGTTTTAGTTCGGAACAAAAAAAGCAAAATAGGATCCGGCAAGGCTTTAGATGAAGCAATTTTCAGGTGATGACCACCACATTTAAAAAAATGCATTAACTATTAATACTGCGGTCATAAATATTACTCCATTGTGTAATTTAAAGTAATGTAAATAGTAAATTCATTTCAATTCAGTCATTAGCGGTTTGAATTTAATCTTAAAACTTGCCTTAAATATTTAGAAATAGGGACCCGAATTGGTACAAATAAAAATACCAAATTTTATCGGCTCCTTCAAAACTGGGCACGAGTGCATTTGAAAAATGCAACACGCCACTCAGTTGTAAAAGGATAATGGCGGAATACTCTTGTTTTACGGGGGACAAAATGCATTGGCAAGTTCTGTGAAATGCGATGAAGGCAATGCGATAAATTTCAGTAGGGCCAATTTTCGCCAATTGTAAAACCGCATCTCTAATTTCGATCGCTCGTAGCACGGGAAAATTATTTTACCGATTCAAAATTCAGCCGATATAATTATGTTTAATTTTAAATGTCAATATTAATATCCAAAAGAATAATATAACAATTACCCTATTTACAGGTTTTATATTAACGTTAACAACAAAGTACGATCGAGAAGGAATGGCAATGGTCATTTTCCCAAATGACGGGGGTATAAAAAATGTCAATTCTCAGTTTCCATCGTACATGCGGCGTTGAAAGTATTTTCAGGGAGTTTCCGAGGGGAGTTCAGGCGCACTGAGGCCGGCCACCTTAGAGTTGTGAAACATCTATATCAACCCCCGTTTCTGTCCCTTCCTGCTTCTTTTCGCCCACTTTTGTCTCGCCCCGAGATGTCCCCGTCACCGGTCTGGACACTTCAATTTCATCCCCGACACCTACCACTAAACCCCTCCCCCCACCAACCACCTCCGCCACCGCCACCGCCGCCGCCACCCTACGACTTTCTAAGTAGAAGTAAGTTCCTGCACCGTGGGCCGTATTGCACAACTCTGTGGTACTGCGGGGGCGGTGGCCGTCCTTAAAGATATTTGAGCAGATGTATCTCGTCCCCGCCTGTTATACTCTCCGATAACTAGTTCGCGTACTTTGTGTACCGCACACATTCCCGCCGACCTACTTTCCCCTGGTTCGGCATTTACCTTCAGAAGGCGATAGGTGGAGAGAACTTAGTCACTATCCATTAATTCGAGGCTGAACTTACAGATAAGAATTTCATTCGTTAAATTTCCGTCCGTATTGGTCAATATTAATAAAAACATGTGCGAAGTATTCGCGTGAACTCTTTTCTCGTATTTTTATAGCTCTTGTTGGGGCCGAGTGTGTGTTGTTATAAGAGTATTACATTAAAAAACGGGCTTTGTAATTATAACTACGATTAGAAAGAAAACCGAGTCGGAAACCGAGAGGAAGTATCCACCCTATTATTTATAGAGATAATAATTACTCTGTTGTCATATATGGGATAAATGATGTAGTGGTATAATGAAAAATGGATTTCTGCGGAACACGATGATTGATGTAGTGAAAATACGCCATACTTTGCAGTACCTGTTTAGTACGTACATAAGATATTTATAAGTGACGTTGTTTCCAAATGTACGTATTTATAAACCCCCCCACATACCGCGAACGGAACCACCTGTACCGGCTCATGACTTTCATCCAGAAAGTGATTTGCTTCTGGGCAAGACCCTACTAGCATTTATCTGCCAGGGAGCGTACGGCGGACCGGATCATCGGCCCCGCTAACTGGTTTTACGAAAATATACAAATATTGACCGGGGATCGGAGCCGAAATAATAAACGCGGTCGTCGGATTCAATCGGGGAACCGGGGAGATCAATCACAACGCCGAACACTCAAATATTTGCCGGCTCACATACTGTCCAGCCCATTTGGCTCCGTCCTGTATTTACAGCTGCCGGTTCATATTCCGCCCTTGAAAATGGCTCCCATTTCGGTAACTGATCATCGGCGCCGAAGGAATCGCAATTCGATCGGACCGATTCGGCAAATCGTACCCGACCGATTCATAATCCCGAACGTCGTTAATAAGAATCGTGAAATTCGGAGAACATCAAAATGGAAATCTCAAACCACAAGAATTAAAATTACACAGTAAACAGCGAATGACGGAATGACCGGAAATTGTTGGGAAACGAAAGTTGATACGAGTGCATTGGATCACCGCACACAGCAGAAAGGTATACACCAGTTATGTACCCGCGCTTTATTAGTTTTTTATTGTTCAATTTACATAAACCTATAAGCAATTTTATAATACGCATATTCATTTGCCATTTAATCTGAATTGAGGGGTGCAACTGGTCGACAGTTCACTGGACTGTTTAGCCGGGCCGATATTCGGGATGTATATCTGTGCAACACCTGTGGCTCGGCAACCATTCGGGGCGAAGGACCGATGTGAAGGGCTGCGGGATACAAAGCAATTGTAACAATTAAGGCAATTGGCGAGGCTGAGACCGGCAGATAACTGTGAGGGGTGCGGGGGTTCGGGGGCGCGCCATGCCTGTTAATTGGACGCCTATTAACTCCGCTGTGTTCAGTTGTGTTCTGTTGTGTCGGCTGATTGCCAGTTAGCGGGCCCTAATCACTCCTTGCGGCCACGGCCCGGACAATGGATTTTCAAATATGGGCCCGGCCGCGGGCCAAACACCGTTGCGGATCCGAAGGTCAATCTCCGGCAAACCCCCCCCGCGGGCATCCCCTTTCCAACCCCAGCTAATCTCCACCACCCTGATACCGTACAATGAATAAATGATTTCTTCAAACATAGTACATTTTTCAATTTGGTTATGGAATAATAAAATTTTCTGTATTCTTATTCTGTAAAAATTCTTGCCCTCCTGTCCTATTTAACAGTACTCCTATCCCCACCCAATAGCAGGCTCGCTACCTTGGGCTCTATATACACAAACGACTCACGTGGAATCCCCATACCCGACTGAAAAAAGAACAGATCTAAATCGTAAATTTGGACTGACAATAGTCAACAAACTGACAATATATAAAGCTATACTAAAACCGACATGGACATACGGAATAGAACTATGGGGTTCCGCCAAGAAATCCGACATCGCTCGCATCCAAACATTCCAGTCAAAAGTCCTTCGTACCATCCTTAATGCTCCCCGATATGTTTTTAACCGAACAATCCATAATGACCCCAACATACCGACAGTCGACGAAGTCGCAAAATCACGCCTCCTTAAATTCCATTCCCGCCTCTCTCCACATCCAAATCCACTCGTTCAGTCCCTTTCCTCTGTTACCCATCCATTATCCGGCTTAAACGCCACTGGCCTAGAGATCTTATTCCGAAGCCGTAATCTGTTCATGTGAAAAAAGGGCCATCATTGGGTGGTCTCTTTTATGGAAACATTCACGTGAAAAGAAAACACTCAACATTTGTACCAATAACTATATGTGTAGGCCGGATACAGGTCAAAAGAACCATCACTGGATGGCGTTTTTATCGAGTGAAACAAGTGAAACTAATCAAACAAACCGCAATTGTACCTATAACTGGCATATAGTTGATTGTACAATAAATAAAGTTAAAAAAAAATTCTGTATTCAGTGGATAGCATTCTATCCACTCGTTATCACCATAAATTAGCAATTGAATCGATTGGGCTCCTTGCCCGGTGGTGGGCCCGAAACTTTGGAGTAAATTGCGAATTTGAATATTTCTCTATTAAAAATCAGACATATTTTTCCTTCCAAGTGGTATTCAGGTAGTAGAAGCGCGATACTTTACATTAATTTTTGCTTAATCGGGGGGCCATTAACTAGGCGTTTGACTTGGCGGTGGCTCGATTGCCGTATAGCCTTAATTACTCCTTTGGTGGTTGACACAATAGATTTTGAAACAAGGCCGTTAACACGTTAGGGGACAATGTGCTGCGGCCGTGGCAGGCCAATAGAGGCCACCTGCTCTACCAACAGGCACCCACACCTAATAGCGACAGTCCACTCCGACCAACACATACCAACGGTCAGACTCAATAAAAGGCCGAATGGCTATTTTTATGCCAACTATCACGGAAAGAAGGTTCAGTAATATTCCTCAGTATTACAGCAGTATCATTTAAATTTCACAATCCTTTCCTTCCATTTTTCGCTATTAATTTTTTCCACGGTATAACGGTGTTATAGATTTTGTGACACACATACTGAGCTAAACTCATAAACAGACTTATGCAAGAAGTTATAGAATGATATATAATATAAATGGTTTAATAATAATTAAAGAATTCCACTCGTTGATGTAATATAAATATTCGAAAAATTGTCTGGTAGTTGGTTAGCGAATAAATTGATCTGAGGAAACCTATTGTCTCCGTATAAGAATAAAAAATATAGAGGAATACAAAATCAAAGTAATAGTTTTCGAATCAGTCCTAAAGGTAGAAGAAAATCTGAAACGCTTCCCTATTCTTCTACTTGTACGTTCCGCGCCATGTTGTACATTCCATTAGGAAATGAACGAATCCCTCGGTTGAAAAAAAAAAGAGAAGGGAAACTGCGTGGAACTGGAATAAACTGGGTTGCCGGGAGTTGTTTAGAAGAGATGTTTCAGACTGGTGAGAATCTACATTTGAGGCTGGGCGGAGGGCCGAGTGGCCGCCCCTCGTAATTGAGCAGTTTCACTTTTACGATCGGACCCATTATCTGAAACGAATGCCTTCTCCGCCATCTCCACTCTCTCCGCCCGCTCCTTTCCCCGGCCGAGGGGCCGGAACAGACGAAAGGGTTGGAAATAAAATTTTATCCCAAAGATAATGCCGACCGAATGGGAAAAAGGATTCCTGCTGCAAGGACCTGGCTAGTGAAAACCAATACGAGCGGTGGGCCGTAACCAATGATTATTAACCGAAAGGAGATTTTTTCGGGTTTTGACGAAATAACTTATTAATGTCATTAGACCAAAGAGTTGTGTTGTTTTGCTTACTTTTCAGTGAATGACGGCGGTTGTTGGCACAACTGTAGGCAGCATGTTTCGTTTGTAATTTTCAATGGCAGCTATTTACTGGATAAATCCATAACCACAAAAAATTGTGGAAACTCCTAAATTTGTAAATACATTGACAGGATATAAACGACAATTCACCAGTATACGCCTATAAATTTACTCTAAAGTTTTGGATGCCAATCGGCAATTACCTACGTTAATTTACTTAACTTCTTACGTTTAACCTATACGTTAGATCGCTGCCTGTGTTTAAAAATGCGATCATACGGACATTACGATTTAATTGTGGGTTATCCGATGCAATAGACCCGTGCTTGTTACGTGGAAAACCATATTTATTAGGCGGGAGAGTGAAAGCCAATCGGAAGAGGATCGAATTTGTTTAGTCCGTATTTTGTTTTTGAAGTGGCGTTGCTTCCACATCAACGGAGGGAACAATATTTAACAAGGGGGGATGAGGATTTTTTTCCGAACCCCACGCACGCACGCGTATGCAAACAGTCACGGCGCAACACTCCTCTTGATATTTTGCCGAACCAAACGGGGCCCGGGATTGCAATTCGGCTTTTGAGATTCTCCAATTAGGCTAAGTACCCCCCGCCCTCACACAAATTCATCGAGGGCCGCCGGAAAGGGAAGTTGGTCCGGGGGGTAAGAGAGGAGGATATAGTAAACGTCCAAAAGCAAGGCCAGCGGATGTTTCGTGTTTAAACTAACTTTGTTTCTAGCCCAACCCCTCCAATTGCCATACCCATACCCCCGTACATCCAATACATTTATTGCCGGGGCCTATAATCCTCAACTAAGCGTTCACGATTGCTCCCAATTCGAATCATCCTTCGGTTCGATCGCAATAGCCTGTTTATACTAACATCATTTACCACTTTTTATTAAGGCCTAATATAATAATCAGAAATCACATATTGTACAGTGCCACAGAGTAGACATTTCAACAAGCACTAGTAATTTTTGTATTATAACACGTTTTGTTGCTTACCGTTTTGTTTACTAATTTCACAACATTAGTATACATTTTTTTTAAATTATGGCAACTGAATATAAATGTGTAAATAATCATACAACGGTCATAATGCTTCTCGGATCACACTGCATTTTTTCCAGCTCAGGATCCAATTTCAGGTATCAAATAGGCAGGTGTCGATAGGTATTATCGACCTTACCGCGAATACCGCATATGCAATTTGTGGAATGGGTCGGTTGGCCTTAACGTAACTTTAAATCGATGGTAAAGGGGGGGGGGAGCTAAGGGTTTCCGGTAGGAACCCACTAGAGGGGTGGAGGGGCGTTGTAGCACTTGGAAGCGCCTCGAGCGGTTTGCCAAATTAAAAAATAATATTTGCTTTTCGGCAATCGCTTCCCTTCAGTTATATTCGTTTAACTCTTGTCGAGGTGAAGTGGGTCGTCCAAGGAGTAATTTTTTACCTGAGATTTACCTCGGAGGGAATAATACAGCCAGGGCCGACGCACACGGAGGCTCGGGTTTTATTTATAGAAGACGCCTACCCGCCAAATTAATTTACTTTTTTTTGTTGCGTCTGATTACAGGGAGGGAACCTTTGTATGTTACAATACAGTGTATTTCTTCACTACTTTTCATAAGACTATCCGAGGGTTAGTAAAGATGAGTAAAGATGAATGATATAAGAAAATTAAAGGGGACAGAATTAAAGGGTGTACACTATAGACCAAATCTTACAATTTCAGGATTGAATATAATTCTATATCTATACAATTTTCGACCGTAGGTCAAATATCTCAAGTTCGCCAAAATCTCACTTTAGCAAGTTGAGACTATTGTGGATATTATCATTGACGCCGCATACATACTGTGATTATAGATAATATGGACTTTATATATTTTTATGACTAATTAACGAATATTACGTGATTTCAATTAAGGAATACTACTAACCTACGACGTCCAAGAAGCCGACTTGGCTCTTCATGGGGTCGGTGTTGATCTGGCACATGTACCAGCCCCTGTCCGACTCCTTCACCTCCTTGATGTGGAGGTACCAGGTCCTGTGGTCGCTGTGCGTCACGCCTATCCTGTGGTTTTTAGTTATCACGTGACTGTGAATCGTCAGTATCGTCTGCGTGTCAACGCGCAGCCATGCCACCTGCAATTATGAAACGGAGCATTGTGAACGATGTGATGTTTACTAAGGAAGTGGGTACTTTCTCACAATGGTCACTTTCTCGCATAGTTTCTGTTACATGAATCAATACTTAGAAAATTTAATTAACTAATAAATACTACTATTACGGTTGGAAGCAGATGGATTCCATTCATTTTTATTTACACTATTACATGCTGTCGTAATATATATTCCACATGTTTATATCGATGCTTGTAATTTCCCAGGGCGGGTCAAAGCTGTCCGTTTAATCCTTTACAGGGAAGTCAGAAAGCTTAGTTTAGGTCACGGTTTGCGACTATTGGTTGAACGCCATTAAGCTAGAGATATCGGTTAATTAATTCAGGTCTAATGGCGAGGTAAACCGCCAAATCTGGATTAGAGCTCACGATGTAAAGGGATTAAGTTATATAGTCCTCAAACGACTATGTAAATGAGCAATAGGCTTAAGCTTAGAAATGAAATTTAGTCAAAAATTAGAATTTTCCCTCACAAATACCTCCTTAAACACTCAACACTGAATGTTAATGTTCTAATTTTCAGAGTTATAATTCGAAAACCTAGAAAACTTAAATTACTATTATTTTTTATGCATATTATATACTATATTTATAATACTATATAAACATTTCCAAATTTATATATTTGAGGCAGTGTGAAATGAAACTTCCAAGATAACAGTTAAAACATTATGTGAGTTCTCAATTTTACTCGTTGAATAAGGAGCGAAATTAAGGAATGGCAGTTCAGTGATTCTATTTAGATCGTACTAAATTCCTATAGAACTTGACTTATCTCAATGAATTCTGTTCTACTTCACTATTATTTCGGAATGAACAGTAAATTTTTGTTTACATTAGTTTTCCGTATCCTCTCACCTCTTTGGTACTACACTAGTAACACGTTAGTATTAGCAGAGATGGTAGAGAGTGTTAGAAGATAATATGAGACCAAAGAAGAGAAAGGAGATTGAATACTATCATATTAATTGTTTGCTATATTACAAATAATGACGAGACAGTAAAGTACAGACGAATTACGGCCAAGTGGGACTTACCGACTTCCGCACATCGGCCGAACACGAGCGAATATCGTATTTGGAATGATAGCGAAATCGTTTCGGAATTAATTTCGGAATGAGTAAAGGGTTCTCCTTTTCGAAAGGGAAAACTTGGGGGAGTTGGGAATTGGGAGGGGTTCGTAAGATTTATGAAAGGAATTCGGTTCAATACAGCTCAATTTACATATGAATGACGGCCCGCCCTCGTAAATACACTAATTGCGGGTTCCCGGTCAGAATTTACGCCCTCAAGTTCCGACCGTTTATACAATCTGCGAGTGTTTAACGTTGGAAAAAGGAACTATAAAAGTGAGTAACGAGCGGTTTTTGCAGGACCCCAGGACAGGGCTGGGCAGTACAATGTTTTCTTGTTGTTGCTGTCCGCCGCTGCCTACTTCATTTGTAAGGTATACGGGCAATTTCATGCACGGCTCGCGTGGCCCAATATTTGGCCTCGTAAAGCCACCTCTCCACCGGTCACCTCTCGTACCTTGCAACTATTATTTTACATTCCGTTTAGGAAAATATATATTTCAGTTACTTCGGATTCCTGAGGCATAATAATTTAAATTATATTTCAGTAGGATTATTCAACATCAAGTGCATGATCTGACACATTACTATATTGGATGATTGTAATAATACATAAACTAGGTTGTCGTACTGTTAACATTTTCGTTTATTGGTGTCGTTTTTCTATTAAACCGGCAATTAACGCGAGGATGAATTAATATTAGAATATGCCGAATAGAACATTTACATGACCATTCCAGCTTGAATAGAGACGGGCAGGGGGCTAGTAAAATAAACCGTTCTTTTATATTCCGGCTTATCGGAAAGCTTACTTCATTTGTGAATGATATGACGGTGGGAATGCTGAATTTTTATGCTGAGGTCGCGTGGCCCGATAATTGGGCTCGTAAAGCGTCTTCTCCCGGGCGTTCTTCCTTTCTGCTTTGTTAAGATGCAGCCCTTTTCTTTCACTGCAACGAGGGTTGCCAGGTTTTTGCCCAAGTTTTTTATTCCCCGTATCCCTCTCCCCTCTTTTAGGCCGGGCATGCAAATTATCCGCTTTTCAGATCCCCGCAGAGAATACAAAGAGGGGATTTACTGAAGACGACTGTATAGGCCCAGTGGAAAGTCGGAGTTGAATAAATTCGGGACTTCTGCCACTGAAGTCAACAATGGAGCTAACTTTGTATTAGGTTCTTGATAAGATATTTCTTGTTAATATATATTCCTTAATAAGTTATTCAGGTTCTTGTGCAGGTAAACGACTTACTATTACTTGTGAAAATCGTGGGTTCAATTTTAGTCAGGCTACCTGAACATAGGCATCAATATTATTTATCCAAAGGGTGTTGTAAAAGTTCTAAGAAACACAAGTTTTAGAACCAAAAATTCAAATAATCTATAACGGGAACAGCCCCGCTGGGGTCGGAGAAATGTTTAAAATAATTTTCATCCACTCGGGCTTTAAATAATACCCTTTTCCGCGATATTAAATTGCAAGTCTTCTCCCCAGGCCCCACCGTAATTTATGATGGGTCAGATTAAATTTTGTGCTTTCTACCCGAATTTATTCCCATTCCAATTGGCGGCGGGCTATTAAGACAAACGGCATAATATTTTACGGATCAGGCGGCGGTTTTCGCTAACAATCGACACTGCGGGTCTCGCTATTGGTCGGTATTGGTGGGGGCGAATAATCAACATGCAAATAATTGTCTCTTGCAGGGCTGGTGGAGAGACTTGGCGGGCTCTATAAACAATAAGATATCATCCTCCCTCCTCCTGCCGCGATAAATATGCAAATGACGATTTAGCCGGGTCCGGAACTGGAACTGGGAACGGGCCGAAACACAGAGAGAGTGAGAGAGTGGGAGGGAGGGATAGAGCAAGGGAGAGAGTGAGGGAGCGAACAAGGGAAACGCGCGGGTCGGGGTACAAATCGGCTTTTATGACGCGGAAGACAATGCCGGCTGGGAGTTTTACATGGGCAGCCCACAATTGGTTTAAGGCTATCGGGCAATTCAATTCTTATTCTAAAAATTTATTAATATTTTTGGACTTGTTGTTTTTAATTAGTATATTCTTAGTGTTTATATATACACTTAAAATCTACAGGATAATTAATATAGTTACCGATTTACTCAAGCCTCTGTGTCATAAATCTGCGAGTATATGTTAATTAGTTTGGCGTAGCGCTAATATATTTGTTTTGGTAGCGCATTTTAAGGACGTGACCGCTACATTATACAGATATTTCGAAGGATTTAATTACAAGAAAGTTTAGAATAATTGAAATAATTACATAGTTAATGATATGCGACATAATCGCAATGCTGTGGATACAGATATATTCAATAAATGTTTAATGTTATTCAAACTCGTGACCGTAGGATAATTTATAGGATTTTATAATATAAAGTACTTTAGTGTACGTTATTGTAGGTCTATTCCCCTCAGAAGATTGGGTTACCGCCACAAAGGTTTCTGTGTAAATTCACTACTAAGCTGAATACGAAATAACAGGCATCCTGATTAAATTTCCTTAGAAATCATGTTTCTGCAACTAAGATTTAAGCGCCTCTGTTAAATATCTGTTTAAACGAAACAGGCGACCAAAATTACTCAGAAGCCAAATACAATTTTTTTCTCTTTTGACTTGTTATTATATCTGGTTTTATTTCGGCACGAAATATTATTCCAAATGGATTCGCTAAAGTCCAGTTCGCCCGATAACTTAGAAAAAGGCAAACATTCCTACTTTCAGTCCGCTCTTTTAGTTCGTGTAACAAGTTATTCGGCGTCAACAAACAAAACAAAATATTCCAATAATCTTCGTGATTAAAGCGGAGAATTCAAAGGACGGAATTTCCATCGATAAGACAGAAAGAACTCAATCAGAAGAATTTTCGAATTTTAATAACGAATAAACGATACCGAATTTGGCAAAAATCTTATTTCTACCTGATTGCCAACTTTATCTGAACTTTGTTTTCTTCTCATCACTTAGTAGTTTCTGTCACGTACACAAAGCAATTACATACGAAAACGAAACTCCTTTGATGTGAAAAGAATATAAAAAGAACAATTTTTAAAGGTCACGAAATTCTATTTTTAATTTGTAATATCCTGAAAATATGACATCTATTTCTGAAATTATTTTCTATCAGGGCCTTTTCAGGGCGAAACAATTGTTTAAGACTATATTTTGAATGTTTCCCAACACAAAATAAAACGAAATTACGAATTTCGCATGAAGAGATTAACAAATTGAATTTCAAATTATCGAATAAGTTCATCTACTAAATGTTACCAAATGTTTTCAGATTTCATTAGATAAATTGCAGTCCACTGTTCAGTGTTATTTCACTGCGCAAAGCATTCATTCGGAATCCTCCAAACTGCTGTATTTAGTCAATTTTCATGGAATTTATTGAAAAAAGTGTTTGTACGAACAATGCAAAGCACAACTTTTTGTTTAAAATATTCAAACTAATTGAATGACTTTTAATATTTCATAATTTTTTTGGGGGAAACTGAAATTCTCAATTATATTTTAGCGTGTTATAAGCAATTTTTTCGCCCTAACCAAGGTCCCGTACTGCTAGTCGCTAAACTGGTAACTCCAATTTCGTTATGAAAAGAAATAAAAGAGCCGACGGGCTTATGAAATTCCATGCTAATTGGCTTGTGACAGAAGTTCAGAAGAATTATCGTTTATTAAAGACCAGTTTGATATTGAATTTCGTACTCAGAAAAGATATTATTACTTTAGTAACATAAGTTGTTAAGTAGCTGAACTTATTTTATGGAATAGACACTGACTTTGGTTACTAGCTGAACCTTGTCGAGCTAAGGATTGCTATGGTTTATAGCTGGTTACAATAGAAACGAGGATCTACTTTCCCAACATCAATTCCGAATGACAATTCACAAGTTATGTAAGCTATGCGCAACGAATCATGAAATAATTACGAGGTAAAGGACCGTTCTGAAAACTCGGCGACCACACCTATGAGCACAGACGTCGCTAGCCCTAGGTGGTGGAATATCCTTGTATCCCATTAAATAAGAACAGATTTTAAAGTAGAAAGTTAAACATTGGGAGTAACTCGGTAGCATTCCAGTAATTCGTACCCCTCTGGCAATTCCAATAAACCCAAACCCTGCACCCTTTGAATTCTTCAGAGCGAAAGCTTTCAGAGTGCAGGCAAGGGTATCCCGTTATTATTCCAAACCCGGGGGAGACTTCGGCGGTCTGCGGAGGGCTGCGGCCACCGCACAGCCGACGCGAGCCGGTAACGACGCCCGACATAAATTTCAATTTTCCGCATTGTTAGGGTGCAAGAAGGGGAGGAAGCCGAAAAAAGACAGAAGGGTTGGCCGGCGATAAATATGGGCGCGATAAGGACAGAGTCGTTAGCGGTGGTCGGCCTTGGGGTGCCGGCTAAAACACACCCTCGAGGACCTTCCCCTAAAAGGGGGCATAACGAGAACAATAGCCGCGCACAGAGCCGCCGGCTCGGCTTTTTTACCTTCGGACCCGCTCTTATAAATCTTTCGTTTCAACTTCAGGGCAATTTGTCAAGAAATTAAAATGAATTGTTCTAACAACTAAACGATTTATATTAGCCGAAGGGAACTCTCAGAGCGCGTAGTTGAATAAAACGAGTTTAAAAAGTTATAGACAGGGCATGGCCCCATATTCTTGTATATAATAATTGAACGACACGAAATATATGTTTCTTGAAATAATGCATACCGCGTGAAATAAATATTGCTTTCTATCATACTGTGCCGGATATAGGGTATTAGTCGTTATAGGGTATTATATATGGATCTATCCTAGGATCCAGCTTTAAGACAGATTAGAAAGTAGGCGATTAAAGACAAATGAGTATTTTTCAGGACCACGTTCTTATTACTTTTATAACAAACTGGGTTGTATGGGAAATATAATTTTCTGAAAATTGGTTCTCTGTAACTATACAATTGTAAATATTTCATTGAAATGGAGATACAAGTACAAATCATAGTTGTGGGAAGACCGATCGGGCAGTTTGATTAGCTTACTATTACTTAATATCTTCTAAACTGTATTTGTACAATGAAATGGTACATAAACTGGAACTGGGAACTTTGTGTCATGTAGGTATCAGAAGTCGGGCTCTACCTTTTGCCCCGAGGATATATTGCTCTTTTCGAAGTTCTAATGTTCTTTTAAGTCCATTAAGCCCGCTAAGGGTAGGCGGGAGCCGGGACTTCGGGGCCAGGCTAGTAAAAGCTATAATGGTTTAAGTTTTCAGCGGCAGTGGATTTATTCTGGCCGGCGCCTTATGCGGGGACCGGTGCAACGCTCCCTCGACCATCCACCGCCGCGGCACAATTCATATCTTTCTTATATCTCAGATGGGATCTGTGGCGTCGTCGTTTTCATATCTCGTGGTCTGTTCAATAAATGAAAATTCTGTTTTTCACTCGTGCATATTGACCGCTGAAACATTTATCGTGAGAAACCTTGAGGGGGTCGGAGTCTAAGAGATATAAATGGGAATTTAAAGTGATTACATTCGGGCAATAGAAGATTTCCTAGATGAAGTTGCAACCCGATTACTAGGCTTCATTAAAATTCGCCTCAAGTCTAGCTCCGGACTAGACCATCTGCCACTTTGATTCGATTCCCTATTGTCAAGCGTTGAAAGGTGGACAATATAAAATGGGCGGGGGACGGGTATTATTAGAATTGGACAATTGTCCGAATGAAAAGGGAGGCTCATTGCACTATGTAATTGATAAAGACCTGGGACTGGATTCTCTCTTATCGGGGGAAACAATAGTCGGCTTAACGAACCCCGCCTCTCATTACTTTTAAACTAAAAGGCTATTAGCGATACACCGCTCAAATTACCGCCATTAAAATTGCAAATACAATAAAATAAATTGGGAAATATAATAGTCACGATATACGAGGACTAAAGTAACTAACTCTATTACTAATAAATATAGAAAGAGCCCAGAATGGAGATAGAAAATCGCACTAGAGACAATCCAAACAACTCGCGTTTACCAAAAACGTTCATAGCTAGTTGTCAGATATGGTTAACGTCAGCAAAATTAAAAAATTACTACGGTTTCAGTATCCTATGAATATCATTAACGTTCACCTCTTTGTACACTTAGACAGAATTAAAAGTAAAAACAGTCGAACATACCAACAACTGAACGTCTCTTCATTGAAATTTTGAATAGATTTATGTAAAATAAAAAACGTGATAGGCCTTTACACAGAAACATGTAAAACGACCTACCTCGTCATTTCGCAGGTGACATCCCCCCAATCGGATATCCCTTTTTTTCCCCTTTCTCCAAATTAAAAAAGAAGAAATAAAACTCTATGGACTCCCGTCCGCGATATTATTTTTGAGTAATTTGTCAGTGCTGTCAGCTTCTGGTAGTGACAACTCAATTATCAGACTTTATAAATCCATCTCTAACATTCGGAGTCGTTTTTACCAATTAATTTTTTCAAAGAAACAACCCTTAGTTAATTCTGACCAATCGTATTCCTTTAACACATCTCAAACCTACAATGTACGCAGTTAATCCAACTAATTAAATATAATTTATCCTTATAATATTCAAATTAGATTGCCTCTTGTGTTTTATAACTTTCTGTGTTGTATAATTTTACTGGCGTTAAACTTTTTTTTTAATAATAGTTAATGAATTTCGATTAGTCTAAATGTGCACCTGTTCAAAGACGCGACCTTAAGCACAATATGGGGACTATGGGAGAACCTGATTATTCAAGATGTAGAAAATAGCGTTCGTGGAATAAATTTTCCGTATTCCGTTTTCTGACATCCACCACAATAATCGAGGGAATGGCGGTCATTAGTATTTAAATCGCAGTTATTAGATCGGGGACCGCAGACGAAATGTAAATTATTGGATGGGAAAAGAGTTCTGCGGGAGGACTCAATTGTTTAGTCGGATCATTACAAACGTGGGCGAAGCCCTTTTGTTCCCAATCGGAACGATCGCTCCAGTGGCAATATATTTAATGGCGTTAAATAGCGATTCATCGGCTACAATCCGGCCATTGATTGGGGCCGGCCCGGGCTGGGGCTAATATTTTTAAACGGCCCCTCCGCCCGACAATATGCCGCTGATGAATGTACAAAAGGGCCCGCCGGCGGTGTTTGACGATATCACTTGGGGTTGAATCGGAGATGGAACTCCCTCCCAGGGACAGATAGGCCGCCGCCCCCCGGCCACTATTGTTCCGCCCCCTCCGGAGGTCGAACCGCCAATAAACTGACCCCGCGAGACACACATGCAAATAAATTATTCATTCGAACTCGGGCTGTTAATAGAACCGGTTCTCGGATGAATACGATGTCAGTTACAGTTCCATCCATCTTGACCCCGCGATGACAGACTTATTTGGAAACATTGCATCAAATGGGTCCTAACTGGATAATAAAACCGTCGTACACAATTTTGAAATAGAATAACATATTTCTTATTTAAATATTCTTGGAAAGTTAAGTCTACAAATCGGTAATAAATTAACAATTGAATATTACACCGGACCAAACGGGGCACGAGTAAAATAGTACTGTTAGCAGTTTTTAATTGGAATGGAGGTGATAATATGTAACGACGATTTTTGGTGAGTTTATATGAAAAACCGTGCAGAATAACTGCATTCTTAGAACCGGAGCAAATTTATAGCGTAATGAAAATAACGTTAATTTATGTAGAAACACGCATTACGTCCATTTGAATCGATTTCATATTAGTCCACGTACGGATAGTAGAATAACTAATGGATAAACGAATGATACTAGTTTGTAATATTGGCAAAGAACGGAAGGTAGACTCGATTTTAACCGAAAAATAAATAAATTGCTTACAGCGGGCAAAACAGAATAGTAATTGCTTTGAATTGCCACGAGAAGGGGGATGAATCGATAGAGAAACAAGGGATAATTCTGAGTCATCAGCGAGCCATTGTCCGGGTGACGACAATGTCTCAATTATAAGGACGGGGATTGGGGCTTGCGGACCTCGAATTTGTTTAATGACTTCCAGTTTTTCATAGCCAATTGGAGACGGGAACGTGCGCGGGAAAATGCGCAACGGGGAAGGACAATTTAACACTGAATGGGAGACACGCGCTTCAAATTTTAGCCTCATTACATCGGGCCCTTTCCGCTGCATTATTTGAGCCCAATTAAATATAGTGACCCTAGATTGGTCTATTATAATCAGATTTCAGTTCCAAGAAACTTGATTCTGCGACAATCGAGCGAATGGGACAAATGAATTATCTCGAATTTGATAATACAGGAAAATAGTAATAATTAGTTCACATATCAGTTAGGGGGCGCGCCATCAATATCATTCATACAGATTCTTGCCTGAGATACAATTAATTTAATTCACAGCGGGAAATTCGCGTAGTTTGATTTTCGAATCCGGTCGCAAAGGATATTTCATTACACTTCAATTTCTATAATGGAAATTTTTTTTCACATAATGACTTTTGTTCTTTGAATTAACGTGGGTAGGTGGTCACCGAAGTATATACCATTTCTAATTCTTTTAAAGAATTAAATATTTCCCAATATATGTTGTTGCCGATGAGGATTCGATACGAAATGGGGACGGACGACTAGCACACTCGGTCGAATCACAGAATGACCTTAACGGTGGCCGGCCAACCGTAAACGCAAGCAATAAATCCTACTTGAGCTCTTCCGAGCCGCTCCCGGCGACGCAATCCAACAGCGCGCGTCCTATATCGGCGCTGCCCGCATGACATTCTCTTATCCACCGTACGTATTATTGGGGAGGCAAAGGACACGTTATTGAATAAACCCCCGGCTCTGTGTCAGGACGCTTATCTTGATTTTCCTTTTATCGCGTACGGGGCACCGCCCCACCGACGACAGGCCGAGGGTGGCCCGATAAGGATAGACGCTGGGGTATGGCCGGGGGGGGGGGGGGCTCGGGCAATTGAATATCGGCCCCTAATCCGCGCAGGGTCGCAAAGCACAAAGTGGTAACAGATTTGTTCGGGGAGCTGGGAACCCCGTGGCCCCGGGCCAGATATAAGCCCTATCTCCGCCCCACTCTGGTATTATCCTGCTGCCCAACATTTCCCCTACTGAACGTATCGGTGAAGATCATCGCCACCGTTCGCCACGTCCGTCCTTCACAGTCCGTATCCGGAGTTCGGTTTGCCATATCGTAACAATTGAGAAAAAATAATTCCAATATGTACAGTCCGTCAACATCGTTCGTTACAAACGGTCGCCAATTTATCGTACACAACTACCGTAATTGCCAGTACATAAGGATCTTTTTAAATATACATACTAAGACACGTACTTGTGGATCCGCGAGTTTGTGGAATATTATCCGCTTTATTATCTCTTGTCGACCTGCACTCGCTTATATCGTCCTATGCACGCTTCTATTCGTTTTTTTTCAATTTATGAATCTTTACGGATTCAATAACTGGAGATAATCGGTGATTATTGATTCCTCGATGAATAGATATTCTTCCATGATCATCCCTCCTGATGACCAATGAATATTACTAGTTCTTACGGAACATACATATAACTATATCAATTGCCCAGCTAACAGGATATTCCAGCTTACGTTTACCTAAAATAATTCGGCAATAAAACAAAAAAGAGGAAGGTGAATTTTTTGCTCAACGGTAAAAGCCAATTTAATATCCAGGAAAATTTATTAAGGTGGCTATAGGGAGTTTCAGCGTTACTACACCCAATGAATAATGAAATCGAAAAATACAGTCGAATATATACCCGGTGGGAAAGGTATTGAAATGTATTTCGATAAATACCAAATGATGTGTCCGAATATTGGCTGTCAGGGACAGATGTTGTTAGATTTAGAGGCCGGCTTATCCACATCGCCGATTATTCAACGTCAACCCCCACCCCACCCCCAACACCACACAAACACCGTCGGACGAATCTCAAGTTCAAGTCACCGCCGAACCTAATTATAAGTCCGATTTAATTTAACGCAGAGTGCAGCCAGATTTATAGGCCCGGGTTCCAACATCGCCATATGTCTCATCGACCCCCCGTCGGCTTAAATTATGTCACAATGAATGAAGAACGTTCTCGCATCAGAATAATTATCTTTTATTAATAAAATATGACGGATTATTAGTGGCCCGACGTGCGTGGCCACCTTAATATATTAAGGGAAAAGCTGTTGAAATATTCATATCGCTTTTAAGAGGAAAAGCTATTCAATGAGAAAAAATATTTTGATATTCACCAACACCAAGAGAATTACCGGTAATTACAATAAGAGAAATGTACAAAACCTTACGATATATAATACAAATAGTAGACAGAGCTCATATATCTGAGTTATATGTGTCAGGGAAGTTGTTAAATGAATTAAAAAAGGCGACGACTTAAAAACTTACATTTCCAGGCTGGAGTGGCAGATAAAAGGGCAAGGATGAATTATACAATTTGAATTAATTGCACTAATTGCTAGAGGGAGCCACCAAGAGGAAGCAATATCGGTATTGCGTTGCATAATTTAAAAGAGGCTGTAAGAACCCAGCAGAGGAGCCAGGGCTAGGGGCGAGCGCGCGTCGAGCGAGCGACCGGTTATTGCAACGTCGGTCCTTTTGCGAATCAAAAGAGCAATTTAAGTTTCCAACCCCCGCCCCCACCCTGGTGCCCCTCCTCCATCCAACTCTTTAGTAGGAAAGTCGAGCGGAATATATTTTTTGTAATCAAGAGCTCTAATAATATTGCGAGGCCGGAGGGGGCTTCCGCCAACGGATCCTGAAATTAAATTACACGGGCAAAATCTTGAATAAGATTTACGGCGCTCGGCCATTATTCTCAAATTCGTACTCCGTTCTGCAACTCGAATACGACGGTTTATTATTTTTAAATCCATATTCAATTCTCACGACGTCGACGTTACCACCTGGCTAAGTAGCATCTTTGGAACGATATCCTGGAAAATGATTTATTAAAGTAAATTATGTTTACACGTTGGGAGTAATATTTGTCTCCAATGGATGTACCCTTATTACGTTATTACTTCATGGTTTACATTTAACCTTAAATATCTCGGTAGATCATTTATCACTGTATATTGTACGCCGTATCACTGTATTTATCAGAAATGAACTTCAGTGTGGTCGGTAAATAAATTTAGCACCACTCTTGGAGTATATCGTCTTAAAATAAAAACTATGCGTGGAGTTTTTAAATGAATACAGAATTTCGGAAACCATAATGTAAGTTACCTACAATGAAAATTTATGTAATTTGAAGTTATTCGATTAATTTAACTTTATATTGGTTTCTAATACATTCGATTGCTGATTCATTTTTCTTTTTCACTCAACAGAAATGAACTTACAGATTGTGTATGTTGTTATGTATGATAAAGTCAGTTTACAGTTGTTTAAAATGATTCTCGATTTAATTAAGATCGACTCAATTGGTGACATCTAATTGAGTGTTGGAATTAATCTATCGGTGCTCTGGTATTGGCACATGGCTTACTAATATTATGATTGGCATCACATGGAGTTTGATACGCCTAATTATATTTCCCAGTATGATCATCGGAGTAACCAAAATTGAACTATGATTGAAATTCTGGCAATCATCAAATTACAGGAAGCCCAGTAAATACGCTATGATATCGAGAATTTATGACAAGATATGAAGAGAAAATCGACAGATTTTAAAACAGAGCTACTTATGTTCCATTCTGGTAAACGCTCTAGTGTACCTGGTAAGAAGGATGAGGAATGACATTAATTGAAAGGACAGTGTAAAGATAACCGAATAAAACGATCGGTGTAGTACGGAAGGCAGTGATTCGAAGAAATGAGAAGAAAGTGGAAAAGAAAGAGCGAGGGAGAGAGAAACAGGAGAAACTAAAGATAGAGTTATCCGGGACACACAGGGGCGCACCCCCAACCCACCGCCGCATCAACGGCCTTTACTGAGTTAAACGAAGCACAAAAGATGATCCAATAAGTCGAACCCTCAAAGCCCCGGGACTCAATTGGTCGGCACATAGACTTCCACCGGCCCGGCGCCCTGTACCTGTACACTCACACTATTACATGACTAAAACTATTTTCCAGATATTGGATTTTCCCGAGAGGGAACGATCCCCCTCATTATTAATAGGTCGTCTTTCGATTGGTGGGAGAGGGGGGGGGGTCAGAAAGTTTTCTTGTTAGACCGGCGAAAATCCCAGCGAAAACTTTTCGCTTATTGTCGGTTCGGTGGGCGGGTATAATTCAATTATGACGGCGTTTCCCACCCCCCAATAAGGTCTAACCCCTGTCCAATGGTATGCGCCTAATGGTCGGGATTTCTATATCGCGGACTCGCTCAATATTTTAAGCCCTCCATTAAGAAACAAACAACTCCACAGTGGTACAGTGTGCTCTGTCCAGATAGAAATCACAATTTAACATTTTCAACATTTTAATATCTTTTACTTCTTTCTTCCGTATTAGTAACTGACGTTTTTAACTAAACCTTATTAAGTCATACAAAAATATCAAGAGACACTAAATTTTAGGTATTTAGAACAAAATGCACATAATAGATGTAGGTTAAAAGTACATTATTTCCAAAAATATTAAGGGCGATTATGCTAGCAAGTAAGCTTCAAATTGTAATTCATTTGAAAATATCAGTATAACATATTTTAATTTTGAATCAATAATTAATAGCGCTTCAAAATTCTTTCTGAGTACAACTGAGTTCAGTTATAAGTGTTTCATTTTAACACTTAAAATTGATATGTCTGTAGTAGAAATATTTTGAAGCGGCAATATGTAGAGGGGATATTTGTATAAGACGCCTCCGCCGTCACTGTTGAAAAATGCCTCAATAAGACCCCCGGTGGGCGAGAGTTTCAAGTTTCCAAAATCTCGCGAAAGATTTTTCATCACCTTATCTGCGCCCCTTTATGGATGGGGTCGGAGGGGGCGCAAATTGATACTTTGTCAGCGCGGGGTGAAACGGCGGGGTCATCACGAAGGGGCGCCAGATATTGGCTGCGGAGGAGAGTTATCGAGTCCGTCCCCTCTCCGACGCGCGACCCGACTCCCAGCGCGGATGGCCGAGGCGACAGATAGGGCGGCGGCGGTGATAGCGACACGCGGACCCCACAAAAGATGAGGTATTTTACCGCTGGCTGAGGAAGCGCTACCGCCCGGTCCTCAAACGGCTGCCCGATAACAGTTTTAAAGTCTTCCCCTATTCCCACTCACTCCAACTGCCTATTCGTGGCCCGCCAGTTTCACCCACAAAACGAACCGTCTAAATAGATGCAACACAGTTTTCTCCACTATCAAATACAACTATCGAATTCCTCTCTTACCCATCCATTATCCCCCCCCCCGCGTCGGCTTAAACGCCACTGGCCTAGATTTTCTTAGACCTTAAGCTGCTGTGACAAAAGTGGCATCATTGGTGGTCTCTTTTATCGAAACATTCACGTCGAAAAAACAAAACATTCAACATTTATACCAATAACTAGATGTAGTTGATTGTACAAAAAAATAAAAGGTTATAAAAAAATCATATTAATCTTGATTCTGAGTAAAATTAAATTCGATAAAGACGTTAAGGTCTCACATTTAATATAAATAAATATATAAGAGATTTATAAGTTTAAAACTTCATTATTAGAACTGTTCATTGATTCTTCGTTTACATTGCCAGTATTTTATAAATGTATAAATTTATAGAATATTTATCTTATAAAAGAGTTCAGCGTGAAAGTTTGTTTTAATTTAATGATCTATGATTTCGCTGTGATAACAATTTCTCGATGATAAATAAATAAATATCGAGAAATTATTTCAAGAGGAGAAATCGTCATTCAAAAAATTTCGCAGACATTTTCAGCCAAGCGAATTTCGGAATGCTTATGCTTTCGGAACGTAATATATCCAATATTTTTACTGCAAAGTATCTTTAAAACTTATTTGCGAAATACTTTCCGAGTCGGCTTAAATTTTCGTATTTAAGAGGCGGCAAAAATATTCTGTACGAGCTAGTGGGGCCACACATTTTCACGGGTTGCGAGGGGGTTTCGGGTGGTTTATTATTTCAGAAAAGCTCTGCCTAATGACTCGTGGGACCGGCCCACCTCTGCCAAATGGGGTGAACCCCAGCGCCGCACACCGCCTCTCAACAAACGGCTCCGGACTTCGTTATGCCCACTATTATTTTGCGAATCGGACCGCCTTTCTCTTACTCTCTACCGTATTACGAAATAGCCTCTACCGCCGGCTGGAGGGCGGCCTCCTTCGGTGAAAGCCCCGCTGCCCATTGTGCGGGTCTTTGATTAATTTTCTCCCCTTGTTCGCGCACACATCGGGACCGGGTGAAATGGAAATTGTACAACGTCTGTAGACCAGTAAGCCGAATTCGGTAATTGACCGTGTCTTTTTAGAATAGTATGCGAGTTTTTTGGATAATAATAGGGCTATAGTTATTATTAATTGACTGAACATGTCGTGTTTATTGATTTTAGCTTATTTATGTACAACAGATATGTGAAATACGTTACACGCCTATTACTCAATAATAATAAACGAGGAACTGTACTAATCAAAAGACCCCCTAAATTGTTTTTTCGAACATAATTTAATCCAGCACGCTCATTTATTGCTCTGGTTGTGAGGTGCGAAAACATTTTATCCTTAGAGCGGGAATATCAGGCTTTCCATATTTTATATTTCCCGAGGCAATATTCAGGCTGCCGAAAACTGTAAGAGAGAAAACTCACTTCTCTGTAGCCGCAAGACTCGAAATTACTTTCCCCACTGGATTAGAATATGTTAAATACTAAATCAATTAAATGAATTAATTAGAGACGAAAAGAAAACTATTATACTGTGATGGCAATCATATATAGACAAAAATATTGGTGTACTTTCTTAAGGAAAACCGTTAATCAAATAAATAATGATTGAGTACTTATTATAATCGATATCTAAACAACAAAGTACAATATTAAGGACGGTGAGAGTCAATGTCAGGAATATGCCTCAATATTACATTAAGGGGTGTCCGTTTTGATTTTCTGTAGGTAAATCTTATAAATAAGTAATAAATAATTTATGAACTACGAATGTCGGATCAGACGTCAACTTCTAATATACTGTGATGCTTAAGGGACATATAGGAATATACACAACATCGTACTATCTTCACTATTATAATAACACTTTGGACATTAGTACTGGCAACAGTAATAAGTGCATCACTAAGAACGAATAGAACGTAGATTATGTCAGTAACTAGGACGTGAAGTTTGTTTAAATTCCGAGCTCCTAAAAGTACTACTGTTCTTTAGGAGGCGTTGCCGGATTCGAAAGAGGCGGAGAGATTCCATTCTGAGTTGGATTTGACTGGCGTATTCAATTATTGCCCGGGGCGGGACATTAAGTCGGTCTCGTCGGTCCCCGGTGGAGCTCTCCGCCTAAATGAATTTACCTAAATCGCGCCCCACAATGGGCGCCGCTAACTTTGAAATCGGCCCCGCATTTCGAAACTCGGCACCGCAAGTGAATTAGTCGCAGCGAACATGAGCCCCCGCCCAAGTTTTGATACCCTCCCGCGTCTGAGCGCCGGGGTCACATACACGTACCGGCTAACTAAATTATCTCCAACCCGATACAAGGGCTCAATAAGTCGTCCCATAAAATTAGTCTCTTCGTAACACCGTGCGCGGTGTTACAAATGCCACCAATTTGGCCGCGGGACGAAGTTTCGTGCGGAAGAGGAGGCCGCTGGGGTGTAGGCCGGCTCTGTGCCACCACTAGGGGCGCAGAAAAAAATAATGCTAGGAATAACACCTGCCAAGTGCCACATTAAGCCAGATAACTCGCCGGGAAATGGACGTGGAAAGAATAGCTGAAAGATTCATTGCAGCCGTTGTCGGAGCTAGCGAGGGAGGATACGAAGACAACATCCTCGTGGAGCCAGGAGTTGAATGAACTTCGACGTCCCCCACCAGCTGTAACTGCCATGAATTAGTATGACGTTTAATAAAAGCCATTCCGGATTTTAAATTAATATCCATTACCGAAAATTGTTTCACGCTTTTAGACTCTTTCAGAAACGTCACACTAATATTACCATATATGTCATCCGATAGGCTGTTCCGATAGAGTGTTACGTTCGAGTTATTTTCTTTCAATTGTAAAGCAAAAATGAGTTAATTAACAAAACAAAACAGTGTGAAAATTTGTATTTTATAACCAGCGACAATACACAATGGAAAGCGTAGGGAGAATTCCATTTACATCGTGAATGATCGAGAATCCAGCGTCCTCCCGATATTTCCACCCAATCGTTGTTGACGAAATGGTGTATTATTACCCAACACATGGGTGTTGGGGGCGAGGTGGGCGAACCATTATTACATTTTGCCATAAGGTAAGTGGATATTGCTCGCGGAAATTCGGGTGTAGGAAGCCAACGATAAACAAGTTTGGATTCTTGGGCAATTTACACTTTTCGGCAGCACCCCTCCTTTCCGAAGACGATATTTTGATAACGGATCTCATCATTCGAACAGAGATATACAATGTATCGAAGCAATAGTTCAGATGACTCAATTTCGAATTTCTATTATTATTTTTGAGTCGACCGACTGTGTATCCAGTTTCTCAGTTTTCTAAAAGCTATTTTTACACATTGTACAAGATCGTCCGGTTACAAAAGACAGGCGAATCACCCCGAGTTCGATTCTATATTAGGGCCGAAATCTACACCCACTAAATTGGCGGCCATTTGTTTAGGACAATTTGTAGGAGCGCGCTAACAAATGTGAGACAGAAAACATCTGTGTGAAAACATCTGTTGTGTGTGATCCGTGAGGACTTGGACGGCCGAGCTCCCTCCAGTCTGCTAATGACCGGGTCCCCTGGACCCACTCTGACGTTTTCCCCGCGTTTCCCCGATCCATTAATATCTCCAAACTGCCCAAATTTGTCCATTAATAATGGTCAAGCATCCGTCCCCTTTCATCTTTCACCGCTCCTGCTCGCGTGTTTGGAGGAACGATCGCGAAACATGACGCCACTCATTACTCATTCCTGAATACGTAATCTTTACACGGGAGATAAGCGCTCAGTTATGGCTTGATCATAAGAAGCCCGGTTACTTCAGTACCGAAGAAAATTCAGATAACGTATGCATGGTTGCTGTCATAAGACTGCCATCCCTCCTATTGATTTTATTCAGATTTCAGTCAGATTAGTTATTTCCAGTTTTCTATCTTATATCGGTCCATGGTTTCTAAAGCGCAGGAAGTTATTATGAATTAAGAGAACTAGGACATGGGCGACATGGGCTATGACCATGGAGGAATACTTGTCTCATAAAGGTAAATATCAAAAAATCCCTGATGAAGCCTTTGACAAATCTCTTAAAGAGGAAACATTAATCAATCAATAAAAAGGAAAGCTTATATACGGTAGTGCCAAGTAGCATCCTTTCACAATTTTTTCTACAAGTGTTGAAGGCGTATTGCGGTTCAGTTTGCATTTTTTAAGAAATTAATCGTGAAACTCGAATGCCCATACTTCGGGATGATTTAATCCCATTACTCATCCCTAAGAAAGAACTCCATTTACCGCAACAATATTATTAATAGGCGCCCATTTGGTATCCTTCCTAAAAACATCCGACATAAATCCGTCAGTAACTTTACCACCTCGAAAGCACCTCGAAGGGGGAGGAGGACCACTTTATTAATAGGCGTTCGTAGGGGTCGGGGGACAGGCGAATCTTTTTCAGAGCAGTTTGCGGAGCCGGCCCGGCGAGACTAAGTGCTGGTGGGTAAAAAAGAAACGTCGACCGAAAAAAAAGGTGTATTTTATAGACAAGTTATAATTAGCGCCGGCTCTCGGGCCCCACTATCGCGTTAAATCCAATTATTCATAACTGCGAGGCCCGGTTATAAAGCCTTAACGACTTTACAAATTAGATTCACGATGCGGCCCGCCCCGTCCGATCTCTTCGGAACGTCGTAAATTAGAAGGAAGAGAGTGCGGGAGGGGGTAGGGTCGATTCTCTGATAAAATTTCAGTACCCGGGCGGCCCTTAGTATTCCAAAGAGCGTAAGGCCTTTCCCGCACCGACGCTATCGGTTAATTTCGAGCCCGACTTCGCCATCCACCCCGTCCGACGCACCGCCCCATAAGGGAAGATCGTGCGAGAGACCGGGGATAATGAACTTATTTCCTCGTAACTTGGTGCCCCGGAAGGATGGAAATTAAGCCGTGCTCCGAGCCCGACCCCTCCCCTAAGCAATTTGGGGCTATTGTAGTCGCAGTTAAAAGGACTGCGGCTCGCTAAACTAGAGCCTTCTTTCGCCCGCCCGATAATAGCCGGCCGTGATAGAAATTTCCAAACCCGATACGACGTTAATTAAAATAAAAAGAGGTTTTCGGTCAACTTTCCAAATATTTTTAGAGTTTAAGCCTTATATACCGTAATATTCTGACCCGTCCCAAAAACAAATTTGCTAAGCTTCATGCTTGTTTCACATTTATTTATAATAACTTTGTATGAAATGATGTATGAATGATTTTGTATGAAATGTACAAAAACTGTTGAATAAACTGTGAAATATTGGAAAGAGGAACGAAAATTAATGCCGCAACTAGCCATTAAAATGATGGCGACATAAAAGCAACTTCACTGGAATATATCACGATGACCTATAATTACATTGCGTTTAATTTTTACATTTAAATATTCGTGCGTGTATATTTTGCAATTTCATAAGCGTGCGGATTATATTGTATCAGAAATTTAATATCTGATAAAAATAGCACGGCGAACATTCATTTTCATGCATATTTCTCCTATTGGACTTAAATTGATTAAATTAATTGGATTTAAAAAAATTGAAATGGCGCATAACAGGATTGCAGACTCCAGGTTTACATTGAAGGAAGCATTATTACCAACCATCCTCGTCCCAAGCGCAAGCAAGTCCCCCAGATGATAATAATGGCTGAAGACGAGTTAGCCGGCGGATGAATGGTAGAAATCGTAGACGGAAGTCATTAGTCGCAAGAAAAAAAATAATGGTACTTGTACTGAAAGACAGGCAAGTAGTAGGAGAAGTACCGGCAGTGTATTGGAGAGTACTTGTGCCGTCGGGACAAAGTATTACCCACTGGGAGTGGGTACGAGAAAATGAGATTTTTCTCCGAACGATCGGTGAAAAATAACTTGTTTTACTGCTAATGACCCGGCCTGTTTCTTAAAAGGCGTTTTAAAGCCGCCTTTGAACGATCGTGCGTCTCCACATCCCTCGTTCGAGTCACCCTCCTTCCACTCCCCAAAACCACGCATTCAGTCTCGCTCTAAAGTCCTTTAGGCGAACATCATTATACACTCGTACGGACGGTACGCTCTTGTCCCTTTTTTTCCCCATCGACATTCACCAAACTCTTTCAATAAGCAGCCATCCCTTCAGTATCCCTCTGAAAGCGATTCGTCGTATATTTTTCGGGGAAAAAGGAAGTCATTTATAATGAAACAGAAATTTAATATTTTATATACAATTTGAAACTAGGATCACCAATGTATTGATTTACTGAAATTGGGGCTGGAAGCATCTACACATGTTGGTCGGAACATTTATACAACAAAAAATAACTATATCTTGTTGACTTATAACTGAATGCGCGTCTAACATATGGTAGTGTAGAAGTCGAGGAGGCATTTGAGTTGTATATTATGACAGGTCCTTGAGAAAGTGACTTCATTTTTCCTCTTGCTCACAAGTGGCGGCACAACTACATTTAGGGTGTCTTACCGTAGAATATACATTAGTAATTTTCTCATGGAACTGTAAATCTGTAGACAGGAACGAAGAAAATGATAATTTTTATTGGAATGATATTGCAGTAATAGTGAGTCCTGCATAGGGCTACGTGATAGACGGGCCCCGTACCCCGGCCGTTCCATTTTACTAGTCGCGCTTGTTCCGAGCCGCTTCTCGGTTCTGCCGCCGTTCCGTCGGAGCTACAGGTGCGGAAAAAACTACTGAATAAAAGATGACCCTTTAAAAGTGGGGCTGGGCTCAATTTAATACGTTGCCCGTATTTGTAAAAGGGCAAGCCGGGCTAGGAGGGCCAGCCCCCAATCCAATCTTACCGCGTTATTCCTTCCGACCCCACGCGTTACGCATTATTCGTGAAAAAACGTTCACGTAGTTCATTTTATTATGTAACGTATTTTACATACATGTGTAAACCAGACAAGTCTACCATCCAATCAAAAATCTTTCGACATTTTCTACACCCCAAGCAATAATTGGTGTTCCGAACATTTTACACATTTCTCCAGTAGATCTGTGTGGTTCTTAAATCCACATATATTAACTTATATATTTTGGGTGAGGAGTATGTTTCAAACGACATCTGTACACTAATCGCTTGATGTAACAAACAATGAAGACAGATGGCTGTGACCATTCATTAGGTCGAACAATGGTATCGACCATATTTCATTAAATAATAAGGAGATAATTGGGCTGTTCTTAACACCTAGATATTAACACACCTTAGATACCTTGGAATATTTGAATTTAACATATGAGATAACCTCCGTTCACGTGGGCTAACGCAATCATAAGGACCCAATGCGGTCAGGTAATTATTACATCAATATTACAACTGTTACTAGGAGACCCTTTGTTCCTGTCCGCTTGATATGACTCTATACAATAATTACGAGGGACCGAAGACACGATTTAATTGTCGTAACAAGCTATCAGCCATTCATAATATATAATGAGTTGAATGCTACTGAAAATGGAGAGGAACCGAAACCAGCAGAGCATAGGGCCAAACGAGAGAGTGAAGATAGTACACCACGAGCATCCAAACCACTATTATAATAGGGGACTCTAATGGGTAGTTTTAATTGATGTCGTTTACTGTTAAAGTATGTTGTCACTCCTACTCGTAAATATCTAATGTAATATTTTATGTAAATGGTCGTAACTCTTATAAAATAAATAAATTCATCGCCGTTCGCTATGGTGCGTTCCAAAAATATAATGACTTAATGAAACGTACACAGATTCAACGATTTATTGGATTGGACGCGGTTAGCCTAAACATTGTCATGGGGGAAGGGTGGATCTAATAAGACGTCTCCCCCGGGCGGGACCACAGCAAATAAATATAACCTCGTTCAATTATTCCTACTTTCATTCGGTCCGAACAAGATTTAATTACGCCACTAAGAAGGGGAGAGAGAATATTTCAGGGCAAGGGTCGATGGCTCGTGCAATTTGCTACATTCGTGTCGGCCGGAAGGGACCGAGGGGTGGATTGCTGCGAGGGGAGTCCGAGGGCTCCGCAGTTGTTCTTAACTTCCAAATTGAAGAAGACGTCCACACAGAAGATATTAGAGGAAGGCAAAAGATATAGAGAATAGATATTGACCGTAAAGAGAGACTCTAAACAATAAAGAATTACATTTCCCCCCAAAATATCGGTGATTCATGCCTAGACAGTTATATGCGTCTAGCGTACCGATAAGGACGACCTTCTGACGATATATGACTTTGTTTCATTATAATAGAAACAAATCTGTCTAGTATTAGTTTCGGACCCTCGCAACACAACTAATCGAATCATTCAGTTCATTTTCCTCCTTCGGCCGGGTTTGTAATCCTCCGGCGGCCCAATTTTATACCCCCGACCTGTTCGCTCAAAAATCAAAAACTGAGAGAGAGAAGTCTTTACGCTTTTCAATACACCTCAGCTCCGGGCCGATATTTCCCTACGGAGGGGGCGCGAACGGGTCTGTGCGAGCTTCATTAGTGTTTTGAACGGAGAGCTCTGTCGCGATTTTTTTTTAACTCCGACCTTCCTTGTTAAATTTTCAGACGGAGCCGCTCGCATCCCCACCTCCCTTACAGTACCACTCACTGGGAAAAAAAAGTTGGGGTTCTCTGTATTATGGAAGCCGGCGGGAGGCGGTTAATTCGGCGCGATACCCGGCCCAGAACGTGAGGCCTCTCGGACACGGACCGAGGCCTCCCGCGATTTAACTTTTCACCATTAATAATATAAGGGAGTTTGTAGGTGGATCACGTAGCCGGCGGCGTTTGCCCACGGCCCCGGGTACACGGAATAAAAAACTTGGAAACCGCGCACCTGGATTTATTGCTTCGCTTTTTGGAGAGCAATGAAGGTAGCGTGGCGGGGGATGGGTGGAGGGTTGGGGCGACATTTCGGGGCGAAAGTGAAACTCGCGGCTTGACGATTAATTGGTTTAACTCATTGCCGTAAATTATAACTAGACCCCGTATTCAATAACGATTAGAACGCGGCGTTCCCACGAGTATCCCTCTGTTTTTCGATGAAAATGAGAATGCGGCTTTATATCGATGTATTCAAATGGGCGCAATCTGTTCAGGAACCTTTTCTAGCAGAGGAGAAACATTACATAAATGTTTGTAATTAATTCAAAATATTTCGTGGAGTCATATCGCTTATGCATATCTCCTTCCAATTACCTCTTGATTTATATTTTGGGTCAAGGGCAGTTCCTTCATACTACTTGCGA
Organism: Lethocerus indicus; assembly: GCA_019843655.1. Taxonomy (NCBI): domain Eukaryota; kingdom Metazoa; phylum Arthropoda; class Insecta; order Hemiptera; family Belostomatidae; genus Lethocerus; species Lethocerus indicus. The sequence continues at coordinate 25,366,794 of JACDQD010000003.1, read as the reverse complement.
TGTAAGCACATTACTTCATATATTTCTTAGTCGCTCGACTATAAGAATCGCTATAATGATTATAGAATACGATATCTCTATAGTTTTGAAAAGATAATTTATACCAGGATGCAGGTGGGCTTTCTGTTTCGGCGCCTGTTCTGGTAATATGATCTTGTATATTCAGGGAGGGTTTCTATTATATATTAAGCCCGTACGAAGTTCCTGTTTTTATTTTAATTAGATTTTTTACCTCGCTCGTTGTGATTTACCGGCTGGTTTTGATGTTGGTAGGGATTTTCACCGATGCGCACCCGTGTCTTTTTTCCAGAGCAAAATCAGAAGCTCCGTTGAAGGGCTGGGGTTTTGTTTTTTTATTAAAATGAAACGTGAGCCATGCCCCGGAGGAGAGTGGAGTAGGGCGCCATTCACGGCCCGCCCCTCCACCCATAACTAGCACATTCATTCCGTTCTCTCCCGACGAGAAGCGGTAAATCGAATTCGACATTAGGGGAGCCCCGAGCGTGTCTTGATTCAATTGGGGAATCCACCCCCGGCGACCTTAAAAGGCGGTATTAATTATAATCTTGTCTCTACCCAGAGAGGAGGGTGGTTGGTTGATGTGTGGGGAGCTGAAAGTTTTGACGTATATGACTTACCCCCTAAGTGTTTCACCCTGAATTATGGACTGCAAGTATGCAGGATATACTACCGTGTAATTATTAAGAATTATAATTAATTATGTTTTATATTAAAGGATATTATTTTTGTCTTCGCTGGATACAATTAAAAAAAATAACGAGCAGTACTATTAAATCGGTAGGTTTCCCGAATATAAGATAATTTACATTTATTCTTTATTAATTATGGGCCAGAAGTATATCTCAAACTGCTTCATTTAATTTTACTTTCTCATTTTTTTTTCAATTAATGGTTTAGGACGCATTTTAAAATCAATATTATATAAAATTTTCAGTTTTAAAACATATCGATTATTTAATTTACTGATCGGTATTGGGCTCAGTATTTTGACCAAAATATAAAAAGATAAGGAGATGTAACGTTTCGACTGGGTAAAATTAACCCAGCGCAATTGTCCGGCGCACCAAGTTCGTTTGTCGAGCTGAGTGTGTGAAAAGCTCGTGTAATTAGAAGTCAGTAGGCGGCGGCCTCTGATTTTGCCAGGTCCCGTTTAATTGGGAGTGACTTTATTGACGGCCAATCGGCAAGCCCCCAACCCCAATCATTACCCAGCCTCGTTTCACGCGAATTTTAACCCGGACGTCGGAGTACCAGCTTGGGACTGCCCCGCGTCCCTATTCGATTTCGCGACATACCGCCGTTAACCGAACCGGCCATATTCGGGTTGTTTCCGCCCTTTCACCAATAAAGGGAGCCGTTTCAACTTTTCAATCATTAAAAGCGAAAATAAAGCTACCGAAATTAACGATTTCATATTGCGGTTCGGGCAATAACAGCTGCAGCTTACTTCATTAGCACGAACCTGTTAATACGTGGGCGTTTGTTGCTCCGAATGCTTTGAAACATTATTTGACTGGCAATTGCCAGATAATCTATATCGATTCATTTATGAGTAATAATTAATTCGGCGGTTAAATTCGTTAGAATTACAGTGCTAATATCCTCTGAAAATGTGATATGGTTATATAGTGCGTGTTCATTTTCACTAGAAAAACTGTGAACATAATAAAAATGTACGTAACATTTAAAACATTTTAATTACCGGCGTGTATTACAGATGTGGCCAATGGAACTAAAACCCTGCTTCACAAAGTTTCGTTTTGCAACTTCCTGTCGTAAACTAAAATTTATTCTAACGGGAGGAGTGTACAGTACTCGCCGGCAAACAAATCCATAATCCAAATATGGGGGCTCGGTGAATTTCCAACATTTCAGTTGAACAGTTTAATTAGTTGTCGCAACATTGCTCGCGCATTGCTTTAGTTCCTACTATGCGGGGGTTGTGCGCCAGTTGTTACGACACGTAACGATAGGCCGTTATCGGTAAAAGGCCTGTAATGTGGTCGTTCACGTCCCCCCGGATTAGTTCCCGCCAGTCTCAGGGCGCAGTTGAAACCGTGCTAATTGAATGTAATACACGCCATTGTTATTGTAAATCAAGTTCAATGGGCATAGCAGACAAGGTGAATTGATGGAACATGGTCTGAAAGTAAGTTTCGAGATTCATTTATGAATCTTGACTTTGCCAAAAGGAATATCAGGAGGTTATGAATGGGCTGATAAATTATATTTATTTATTTGTTTAAATAAATATGCGGAACATGTGACGGAGACTGTGGATGCAGTAGTGTGTCACAATTTGGCGTCGTATTTTTAAAGGGAATATCGTACCCGTCAAATTTCACTACCTCACATTATCACAGTGATATGAAAACTGTGTGGTTGTACGCATGTAAGAAATACTGTATGCATTAAAGGAAATGTATTTGTAATTTGGAGGAGCAACAGTTCCCGGTTCGAACACGGGTGGCGAGTAATAATTCAAGAAATAGGAATTCAAGAAAGTGACGCTAAGTGTTTTTCGGGCGAGCGAAGAAAATTCTAGAGGGGGCAAAAGCCGCCTGTAGAGAGGGGCTGTTGGAAGGAGGGGGTGGTTGGGCTTTTTCACGGAACGTCACTTCCTTCGTAAAGTGCCCAGCGGAGGAGACAGACGAAAAACCCGGCCTATGTCTCAATGTCGGGGCCGGTGACAAACGTCCGGCCGACGTTTCGATTTAATCGGAAAGCCATTGCGGCCCGCAGACCATTCCCAACCTATTTCGGGACCAAATCGCCATTAGCCCAACGACAGGAACAATTGAAATCGACGCACTGTCGATTCGGATCGGTAAAAGAAATATTGTTCTTTTTATTCGTTTAAAACAGGAGTGCGGAAATATGGTCCGCGTTTCACGCGCATAACGTTAAGATTATATTTTTTGAATTGTTCATAAGGTCATGCTATGTAATAATTTTTGGAATCTTTTGCAGGCTTAAGCGTTTTAATCCATTAAACCCAAATTCTATAACACGATATGAAATGTTTCATATAATTCGGGCATTTGATTTGAAAATTTCAAATATTTTTTTCAGAAATAGATTTTTTAATCGTTGTAGATTTAGACTTTCACAAGAAACCAAACGGGGCAAAACTTTTAACGCATTTTCAGAATTTTATGTATTCCAAACACTCCGAGAATACTCTATAGATCGAGTAAACATAAGCGTTATCATTATAAATCATATTTCACAAAATTTTGGGTCAGAAAATCCTACTCCGCAACACTTCTTAATGTGATGGATTATCACCATCTATATATTTAAAGTTTAATAACTCAAGCCCCACTTACACCATCTCATTCTCCCGCAATTGAATAACAGGGATGTTTGCACAGAAAAATTGTATCGATCGAGCCATATTGAAAAAAATTAAAAGGGGCCGAGATAAGAAGTTGCAAGCGAGATTGAGTTCAAGAATTCATGATAACCTTAACTCCGGAATTACTTAGTCAGATTGGGGGCCGGAAGAGCGGGTATGAAAAAAATAAGGGGGCATTTTTCAGCACTGATCCTGGCATATTACTGTAAGTAATATAAATTATTATCGCGGCGGAATGGATGTGAGGAAAAAATAAATCGGCACCAATGAATCGCCTGTCGGAACTAAATGTTGGCCCGAGGCCTGCACCTTAATCATGATGAATCTGCAGTTGTGAATTCCATGCTTCTTCTTTTCAAGTTTAGTTCAGCACTTTGAAATTGCTTCACATTTATTAGATACAGAATGAACGCCAAACAGAATGTAATTTACATTTGTAATAATGTGATGAACGCTCGATATATCCGATCCTTTTGTTCGCACTATCGTCTTGGTAGCACGTGTGAATGTTTTACTTTCATTAAATTCGTAATCGTTCCGAATAAAATGATTTTTGGATTAAATTAGTCTGAACATTACCGTCACTATATGTTACTATATGTGACTTTATGATAACTACACTTTTAACGTAATCTTTGAGAGGAGTACATAAACTCTATGTGATGAATTTCTCAACGGTGATAGACTAAAGGCTCATAAGATAAACGGAGACTAGAAGTGACGGAAATTAAAGGGCCGATTTAATTCAAAAGCTAAACGTCATTGAATAAATAAAATTGATAAATCAAACGTTGGAATCGAGTTTGGAAATTTGACTTATAAAATATCACTTTGGGCGATAGGAAGAGGGGAATACTGATTGGGAAGGGGAGGGGGAGGTAGGGACAACTTTGAGACGGGAGCAGTTGAGTAAGTGTAGGCTGCCAGTTACAGTCAAGTGTCGAACTTCCTCCTACACCAAGAGAGCTTGACATAACAACCAATTCCATTGAACTTCACAGAACCCATCAACAGAGATACACTGTGCCCCTTCCCACCATTAAGATATCTCAACTAATACAAAATGTTAATAACAAATTCCCGAGTACATGCCTGTCGTCGTCAGCGAACAACGTCGTATTTTAAATGTTTGTCCGTAAAACTATTTTTACGAGAAATATTTCAGAAGCACGCCAGAATTTAATTGAATTTCTCGCGCTCGAAGTTTTGATTAATAAGGTATCTAAATATTCATATAATCCTCAGCCGATGTACCCCCGGACCTGTTTAAGTATTGTAGTATTTTGGGAATATGTAATATAAATTCCTCAGCGTATATCGTACCTTATTTCGTCAGCTCAGGGTCATAATTATGTCCGTAATTTTATCACGAGAGAACGAGCTGTACGAATAAAAATATTGATGTCTTAAAATCAAATGTTACCACTGAATTAGCAGTCTTGAAAACCTATTTTTATTTCACATAATGAACATTTCAAGTAATTGTTGCAACAGTTTATTCAGTTTCATTTCAGCGCTGCCATGCTGGAAAAAATCCCAACAGTTTCGCAATTTGTATATGGATTATTGTGAGACCTTGGCGAATGGATTAACTGATTTTACTGAATGGCCTACGCCAATTGACGATATTATCGCGTCCCTTTCTCAAGTAATTTTTTTTTACAACGCGAATTTGAACTGTCCTTTTTTTACCCCACGTAGTTCCAGTGGGGGGAATAAAAACCACACAAATTCCTGTGAAAGTACTCTCGGAATTAATGCCCGGGGCGCAATCGGCGTCGATTGTTGAACGCTTATCGGGTTCGAATCTCGGCCATGGTGAGCAATCGGGGATAACGCTCTGAATACGCTGGAGCCGGCCACTTGTTCGCGGCGCTGTGCTGACCTCACGCAATACCGTACGCAATGAAATTATAAATGAACGATTCGCTACGACTTAGTTCGGTTTATTTCACGAATCAAAAAAAAACGGGGAAAGGAGAAAACATAAAATGAACGCACAATTGAATTCGTCGTATTTCACAGGAAAATGGATATTTCTTGGACGAGACTAAAGTATTGTCAATTACTAATCAAATTGTTATAATAAAATTGGGGAGACAACAAAATTTACGATTCAACGAGCCGCTACAAATATTTCAAAATTAAATACAAGTAAGCATATTATGAAAGGGTACAAGAGTGGCAGTTCGAGAGAGATTGGAATATAATAAATGTTGCGATATTCAGTCTCCACTCCCCCCATATTGGTTACGATTTATTCTTCATCTCTTGTATTCAATCAGTAATTGAAAGAGGTGCTTCAAGCCGGTCAAGCAGTTGCTAGTAATTATATTTAATAATACAGAAGTACTAAGGAATATGGCGATAGAAAATACTTAGATTGGTTTGGCTTAAAATGAAGTAGGTGGGTGGAGACAAAAAATTGTTTGACCCGTGAAAAATTTTGCATCCTCCCTAATCCTCAACACTTAATCAATCGTCCTTTTTATTATTAATCGCCTTTATCATCATTAGGACATAACTAGTTTAGCGGCCATGAAGTTCTACTAAACTCACCTGCGTTGACAATGAATAAAAAGAGATTCTAGTTCAAAGAAAACTTGTTACTAGTCCACTAGTTCCCGCAGAACTACAATATTTTTTCCTTGCAAAGTATAATTGAAGAGAGATGATTTTCAAAACGTACAGAGCTATTAAATACAACACTTCATTAAACGAAAGTTCGTCCCAATGCACGTCTCATTCAGGCTTTCTGTCGACAATGGTGGTGTGCGGATTGAAATTCGAGCTGGAGGTCTTTCCCCTCAAACCAATAGGGCTCGAACACACCTCCGGGCCGTGATTGAAACTCTCTCCCATCGGAGGGATGATGGGGCAGAGCTTGACAGGGTTTGACATTTGTTTTGGGCTAGGCCTAATGGAACCCACCCGGGTTGACATTTCTCTAAGGGTGAGATGCGGGAGGGGGCGAGTGCCCATGTTGATAGCGGCAGTAGAGAAAAATGTCAACTACCCCATTTCAGAGCGACCGCCCGGCTAAAACTCGCCGAAGTACAAAAAGCCGCTGGGGACGACCCCTTCTGTCGCCCAACCGGCTAAAACCGGGGGGGCAGCCGCAAATGTGAAAATTAAACACCCCAGGGAGGGGCTTCCGCATTAGTCACGCCTGCTCTCGGACGTACCTATTGTTTTCCGACCCTACAATGGGCCCCGACAATGAGTGTCACTTAGCCACCGTCGGACAGTGCAAGGACCGCGTCGAGGAAACGCCCTATATTCCAGATTTTTTTGCTAATCCAGAGCTATAGCGATATTTCAGTAATTACGCTCTACCTGACCGAATAATTAAAAACTAAACATTTCCCTTAACCGCTTAGTGAGGATCGATGATAAATTTTCATATTTATCCGCGATTGATGTTGAACGGAAACCGTACAGCATTTTATAAGAGAAGGGTATATAAATTAAATGATCTCGCGAACCGACTAACATTCATTATACGTTTAATACTTTCAGACAAAATTATGTTCAATACACAAACCACCTCTATTTCTTCACGTTAGAGTAGGGCGAGAAATCACATTAATTGGTTTCAAAGAGTACTTGAAACAAATTACCGAATAAAATGATCCAAAATAATAAAATTGAGTGCGTCGTGCAAACAATCTCTAGATCCGATTCAAAAATATTATCCGTATTAATTTTCATTTCAATATTTTCTCCAACAATCATATACCGAAATAATATTGTGAATTCTTATTGTTTTAGCCGGTACACGGTGTTCGCTATGCGCCATGACGTCGGTGCATTCGCGTACACAGAAAACGCACAAAGGGCATTGATGTTATCGGCATTGTTTGGTTTCGGGGGTCGCCCTTGTACCGGTATGGCATTAATCAGCGGCGGGATTCACTTGTTGAGTGAAAAGGAGACGCCATTCACAGAGAACAATTAACCGGAGATTCAGGCGGTCGACAATACTGGAGGGCCGCCGCCGCTCCCCAACCGAACTTGTTTCCCTCAACCATTTCAACTTAGACATGGACGGATTCAAATGATTTTAAACGTTCCACTTAAAATAACCAACGCGCATTTTGCTAATGGTAAAGCTCTTATCATGTATCTGTACACAAAATAATGGACAAAATATTTATTTTAAGTTAAATCTGATAACTAGGAATTTAAGAGTTTACAACTAATAATTCCGAAGCACCTTATGATCTTATTCCTATATTTGATTCACTAGTAGTTTGGTGGCGGGACCGAACTCTAACTCTCAGAAATTTAATTACGAATTAACTATTTAAATGTCGACAGTTGATTCCTACTTCCATTTATTGAAATGAAACTGAATGGTTGACGATTGACTCTCTAGTAATTGAATAATAAACTAGTGGGATTTACTCCCTAGTAGTTGCCCGATTGTTGGCATAGGCAATAGCCCTCTCGGAAGATTAGGATCCGTACTATTATTATTATTATTAATATCGTCAAAAATTAATTTTTTCGTGTTAATTAAATGAAATAATTTTCCTCCGTAATTGAATAATGTTCCTTTGTAGTCATTTATTATTTTACACACTAAAACAAGCTATAAAAATTTATAAACATCTCGAAGACAAAGGATTCATAGGCGTGAAAATATAATAAAATTGTGATAGATGGGTTTTCCTACCTTGTACGATGAGAGGTCGTCCACGACGCACATAAGTGTCGCTTCTCTGCTCACTGGCACTGTAACATTTGCTATTGGCTCAGCAAATGTTGGAACATCTGAAAAAACAATACGATTAGACATTCTGGACGAATAAATGACGCCATAACTACTATAGTTGTTTTTAAATATGAATACAAGAAAAAAATACCGGGTAAATTAGAGTACCCATATGTCTCAATTATTATATCAAGAAACTAGAATCACAATCAATTTTTTAATTTTAATTTAACTGTAAATAGTTTATTTGTCATAACATGTTGCTGCAATGTTAATATAATTTTTCTATAGCTACGTAATGTGCCATTACAAATGCATTGCAGATTACTAGACCAAACAGACACTGGAAGAGGTAATTGACTGCGTGTAATTGAATTGAAACTTCATTACACGAATTCGTATGTTTTCGCCGGTTAATATTCCTTTATACGTTTGTTTCAATCTGGGTTTGTCCCATTTTCCCACGTCGTTTATTTTATGGCGATTCATTAGACGTAGACGCGCCTTCACCAATGGCGTATTGCTGACGGTTTCAAATCATAATGAAATCCGAGGATTGAGGTCCAACAGGCCGCGCCGAGCTGGGGGGAAGAGCGGCCGGCGGACGCGGGGACCTACCCGCCGTACCATAATCGCATTATGGTATCGCGTATGGCCGTGCGAAGCTAACAAAACGGGGTCGCCACAGCTTACAATGGGCCCGATACGGCATATTCGGCGTAGGCGACGCCCCATTAACTCCTAATGATCCCGCACCCGCAATTATAATCGCAGGCCAATTGCAATTGGGAGGATCGATAACCCGGATGACCCCTGTTTAAAACTCCGAAACCGCTGTTTTAACTGAATTAACGTGGACGTTGGCGTTTCGTCAGTCTGTGTTTTTTGCACACAATTTATATTGCACACCTCTGGGTCAAATACTGTTCGTTTGCAATTTCGTCGTGAATAGTTCTTATAATCAAATTACATATGATTTTGCAAGTTTACAAAAATGTGTTAGAGAGAAAGAGAGTGAGTTTGGTATAATGGCTCAGTCCTACTGGAACTGTGTGCAAATCAAGACGTAACATGAGGGGATGCCAAAGTAACATTCAATACCCTTGTAGGTTTCCCTGCCTGCATGTGTCGGCATCTAAATATTTAGTGAAAGGAGAACGCCCTCAACAGAAACCGTCGTGTCAGATTGTGTTTTCAGGTGTTTTGCAAATGTAACTCACATACACACACACACAATTAATTGTGTATCGTATGATTGCGATTTGCAGTTGAATAATGTAGAGTGGAGGACGTAGAGTGATAAGTCGAATGCGATGTTACCACTCGTCGTGTTCCTTTTTGAGTCGGGCTGTTAAATTGTTGAAAACGTATTTAACGTATGGAAACGTACGTATGGAAACGTATATATATGTGTCATCAACCCAATTTGAATATAACTTCAGTTTGAAGTGTCTGTTGGGCTTCGTGATTCGGTCGATGTATCCCCTGGCCCTCCAGTTGCGATAATTGTGTTAATCAGAAGGATTTACGGGAAGGTTCTTTACGGCTTTGTTCATCAGATTGTCGAGACCGATATTATCGTCACAACCGAGATTTTCCATCTGAAACCCGCTCGACCCACTACTGTCTTGTTATTCGTGCACATTATTATGAGGGCCATTCTTCCGATAGGAATAACCACTGAGTTAGAATCAGTCTAGGGTTCACTGTCCGCTGAATCGGTTTCAGACATACAAGGTCGACAAGGTATCTCAGACGATAAGAATCATGAAGTTTGTGCCTTATCGCTGGCTGATAATATTCAATTTCTTCGTCTAACCCTATAAAAGGCGACCTCTGCTTTTAGTAATGAAAAGCAAAGAAGACGGGTTCCGATAGATTTTATTATCAAAATCAATCAAATTTTAAAAATTTGATTGGATTTAAAAAAATCAATCAAATTCTCTATTCGAATTCACAAATCAAGATCTTCTCCAATTTATATTTTCAGAGCAGTCCCCGTATTCTCATTAGAGCCGCTAATGCCAGTTCCCGAGTGGGATCACACTTTTTGGCACTTGAACTCTGAAACTCACCTTTAAATAAATGAACGCTCTAAATGGTTTCGGGTGGCACTAGCGCGAAGTGCGGCGTGTAAACCGAGTCGGGGAACCGATTTCGCTAGGCCCCTAATTTCGGAAACAATAGAGCATTCAATCCATTATCAAACGTCGTACCCACCAGATTTTCCAGACAGTTTGGATGGCTGAGCCTCAACCGCCTACACTAATCCGAGACCCAATTAAAGTTTAATTGTCGAAGTCGTAACCGAAATTATGTGAAAGGCTCTGGAGCTTAAACCAATTAATGTTTATCAACTGGAGATTCTTTACAATAAATAATTGTAGCGGATGTAGCGACAAGTTGCTACTGTTAGACCTCTTGTGATCGATGTTTCCAAAACGACATTATTATTAAAGTCTAGATAAATTATTAACGTTGTCCCGTAACATCTCTCGGGCGAACGCGGGTTAAACATGTCGTACTAAATATGCGATTACAGAACTGAGATTTATAAATATCTCTTTAAGGCCGCAAGAACTTTTCTACCAATCAATATTTAAATATCAATTACCCATGTTTCTGACCCACATGGTTCAGTGCTTAATTACTCAAGAAGTTTTCAAGTTCACGATTCGCTCTGAAATCACCATACGCTTTGTTTTGTGTTTTTTAAGCCATAACAATGGAGCAAAACCCCGAAAGCCCCCCTCAAGTGTCAGACAATATCGAGAGAACACGAGTTAAGAACTGGGGCAATAAATATAAATTCCAGATAATGTCCTATTTGATTTATTTCTAGCGTAATAACGTTTGTTTTTTTCCTCTTTATTGAATCGAGCGCAGGATTTTCTAGTTGATAACAGAATGTGTTTTTAAGTATTAGTTTTGAACGGAATTTATAACCCCGGGCTGCCATTGTTCCTCACTAGTATATTATTAAGAAAGATGAAATATTAAAATAGAAAACGATTTCATGCGCAAATTGAAATTTTATTTTGTAATGCAAATAGACGACCGATATAAATAAAATAAGAAAAACAATTACGCATAACTTTTTTAATTGACAATTTTGTAGAAAACGATTTTTAAGAAGACCTGTCTTGTAAAAATACTCAGCAAAAAAACCAGAACTTTAATAATGGTATTTGCAAAAATAAATATTATAGGCTGTTTATAATGGCAGAAATGAAAACTATATTTGAGAAATACATTTGTGGGAGATTTATCTGAAAGTTTCCTACATTGGGCCTTCAGTTACTTTACATGAACACGATTCATTTTCTAAATTTGTCAAATAAATAAGCAGAATGTTTATGTTCCAACTTCCTTCTGAATAAAACAGCAGGGGGGAAAATATTGGTATTTAATTGATATTACCTACTTTCTGTTTACTCAAATATTTAAAATGTATAATTAGAAAGTTATTCCCAATAATCTCGTTGAACATCATTTAGCTATACATCTGCTCGTATAGTCTCGTTGACGTTGGTTAGTTCAGCTTTGTAGCCTCAGGTTTTAAGGGAAATATTTATCGAGTAAACTTCGAGACTGAACTAAACGAGAGCGAACTGTTTTCGCAAGCTTTTGTTGAACTTTATCAACTGTTCTCCAATTCAATGTTTTACCCATGTCTGGCTCCGATTGAAAGTGATGATTCTCAAGAAGGTATTGGTCAATAAAATTGCGTTGGGTATATTGCGTATTTTTCTTTTACAGCCAGAACGCATTAATGCAACGACAAAATACGGACATGTTATTATCGCGAGTGTTCGATCTTATACTTGTAATAATGCATGAGCAATACTTTCCATAAAGCCCACTAATACGCTCTTTCTTAACGCGTGCTCTTTTCCTCTCTTCCACACGTGGACGCCCTGTTGTCATTTCATGAGGTCATATACTTTGATATTATTCGTTCACGTGTCCAATAATAATGGAGCCCTGGAGAAAGAAACCGTGGAAGAAGATTTAACGAATGCTTTGAAGTCTCTCGGTCAAAAAATATTGTCGCTATAAACGTGGGTTGCGGTACGATTGAGCTATTAGGCTCGTTGCGTCCGATACACTACCGCCGAACCCGGTCTCGGTATTATCGTGTACGTGTAATTGGTCTATTATTAGAGTCTCATTGTTGACTGGGCCGTCACGAACGGGGCAAATCGGGCCCGAGAAGCAAGTGGTATTTTATTAAGCGCGAAAACGGGGACGACCCGGCCCCAGCGGTAGGGGAGCCCGCCCGCCACCAATTTAACTTCTTATCTGATCAACAGTTATTCAGTCCTAATGCGGACAAGGAGAGAGAGAGAGAGAGGGAGGGAGGGAGGAGAGGGAGAAGGGAGAAACTACGGTGGAACGAATTGGAACAGTTTTGTCATTGTAAAAGTCTGTCTGCGATGGTTGAAGTAGGGGGAGAAAACTTTCGTCGGGCGCCAGATATCCCCATCCCCATCCTATAACTTATTAAATAAAGTTTACGGCGGTATAACCTGTTAAATGTTTAACCCGTGTAGAAATGGATTGTGGGAATAAATTATGAATTATATCACTGTTTGGATCTGAGGCTGGAACAACGGTCTGGTTCAACGGTTAAACAAATAAATAAAGAAAACCGTTATAAATAATTCGTACATTTATTTAGCTATTATTGGGTGAAATTTGGATATTGAACCTAGCTTTACTGATTCCGTTTATACGATTTCCGTATCTGATTATTTTATAAAAGAAGACTAAATAACGTAATGTATTCGGATAATTAAAATGTAAAATATTATACAGATATTTAACTTCGAAATACCTTGCGTCGATTTCACAATTTCTATACATTCATATCAACCTGTGATGCATTTATACAGAAAACGTCGACGACCCCGATTACTTTTCCCGATTTTTATCATACTTAAAAGTAATATTACGCGTGGGACTAATTAACGGGGCCAGGGGTCGCAGAGCTAATAAGGTTGTAACGGATTAAAAGTTGGAATTGGGAAGGGAGAAGACAAGTCGTGACTGGTTCATTAGAAGTTGTGGAGTATCGCGTGAACAAGAGCCACTGCCGCTCTAGTGGCCGGCCCTTTCCCAGCAGATAAAGCCCCGCCGGCTTTCGCCTGAGAGCTACAAACCTACTCTACTCAATTTATTGGAAAAGGACGCTTTCTTTCGACCAGAGCCATATGATTAAGTCATTTGACATAAAAAACCGTTCGCGATTCGACTGAGTTTCGGCCAATTTCAGAAAATAAAAACGGACAGCGATATACGACAGAGCAATTTTCGAAATGAGAACCGTCTATATAATTGATTATATTTTAGGAAATGAACTATATAATCCGAGGCATGATATGTGTGTTGTTGCAACAGATTTGCGAAAGTCCGATCTCCCACCGGCGAACAGTATAATGAGTACTCAATTAGATAAGAAGATATGCAAATCACATAAGCGGCTCAAAACAATTATCGTAAATTACCCGTGTAAAATGATGTTGCAATTGCATTATTTCCGAGAGGAAATGGTTCAATCCGCACAAGCGTCGTTCCCGTCCCAGTTCCCAGCGCTTGAAACCTTCAACGTATTCACTGTACACTTTAAAAGAGCATTTCACATGTATATAATTTAAAATATTTAAAATTATCCCCCTTTCTGTAATAGTTACTCTGATGCTAATTATATAGTATATGATACTTCATCATAAGCTAACGTCCTGAAACGCATGCCGAGTAAGTAAGAAGGGTAAGCAGCGGCAATCAAAAACGTTTTAAATATTCGTTAAAAGTTGTATTTTTTAAAAATGCAAATTGAAGACACTTCCGTGTTGAATGAAAAGGAAAATAAATATTTCCTAGATGACATTATAACAGAAGAGGCGGGATTTCTCCTCTGGGAACAGATCACTGAAGAAGAACAGTATTGATTGGAAAAGAATTAAAAAGAATTGAATTAAAGGACATCTCTGGAGGCTGGGATAATCCGGTAAAAAATCCTCCGTTTTATTGGAGATGGCGAAAATGTAACAGCAGGCCTGAGGAAGAACCAGTTCAATTTAGACTATTCTTTAATACACCCCGAACGATTAATTCCGTTTAAATATTTTTCCGTACAATTATTAAACGGAATTTTTAAATAAAAATACATCTACGTTTTGAAGTTATATTGCATGTGTCTTACAACAATAATTAAAAAATTATTTTTATTATTTTTTTAATTATTAAAAAATATGCTGCAGTTAATAATAATATTATTCGTGTTGAAAGCAGATCCTGGTTAAGAGCAGATTAATTTATGCTTTAAAATAAAGAACGAAACTACATATTTTTCACTTCACCTTTCTCTTCTCCCCACATCCCTATAGTAATACATCGCGAATGAAAATAATTTTCGCTGCTTTAATATTTTGTTGATAATTCTTTCTCTGTTTGTTTTCATTGTTCCACAGTTGGGTTGGCCACCGGCTGCGATAAGGCCGGGGACTTGTTATAGCCGGTGAGAGCGGTGCCTCCGCTGATAAGCCACTTCAAAGGGGAGCGGACGGGGGCCCTGTTAAGCCGGCCAGATAAAAAAATAAATTTGGTACGGAAAAAAAGAACCATTAAAAACACAGGGGCTCGGTTTTATCTATTGTCCGGAAGATCCTCTTTTTTCTTCTTCCTCCTCGGCCGATATAATTAAGGTGGAAACAAGCCCCTGTTATTCGGCCAGCCTCGACCGCCCTCCGGGTTATCTACCCCGCAGCCCACCCTTCTACCGTGTCACCCGTCGGCACTTTGTTCCCTCATTCGCGTTCGCATTGTGGGATTTGGCAGGGGAGGAAGGAGAATGCCGCTAAATCTTGATATCTGCATTATTTGCATCACAGAATGCTTATTATATGTGTATAATGCACACGCACCGATAAATGACACCCCGATAGCCCAAGTAAACGGATTGAAACCGAATAAATACAGACAGACAAATATAAACCGAAAGAGAATTATCACCTACTCATCCGTTGGATAGTAAAAATACCACAGTAATATAATTGTTTTGTAAACGGGAAGCGTTTAGTGTGGAGTAGACCAAAAAACGCGAGCGGTGACAGAAAATCATTCGTATGTTAATACAAAGGTTAGGATTACCACAGTTCTAGTGACCTTCCCTCTGCTCGTTGGAACGGTTTTTCGCTATCGGTTCAGTCGAAACCGATTAGCAAAACCGGATAGCAAAAACTAAACCGGTGAGCGGCGAGAAAAGATCACAAGAACCTCGATTATTCCAACCTTGCCGATCAACATACAGATATTTATCCCCCACAATATTTGTTCGTCGCTAAATCTATTCGAATAAAAATTATGTAAAAACTGTTTATGCATTGAAGTGGGATTGTTGGTCATAATTATGAATTTTCAGTTGGATAGTTGCAATAAATAATCAAATATTATAAGCCGCTGTTTTAATTAATGGTTTTACAGGATAAATGTTTTAAAAAGTAGCATCGTAAAGGTATCCTGGCGGGGGGCAGGTTGTTGATTGGGTATCGGTGAGCAGAACCTGGAACTCGGGTCCATTCATCTTGCGGGTTATCTAAGGGACATTCGGTCGTAGTTAGGGGACGAACCTCCCTCCTGGAAATTAAGGGTAGTTGAACATTATTAGCCAATTTATATACAGCGGGGCTTCTCCCTCTCCCAAGCGTCCCGGACGACCCTAGTTGGCCCAATTTTTGTTGCTGATTTTTATGCAAATTTTCCAGTCTCCCCCCACCCCCCAACCGTCCCCGCATCCAGAGACTTCGGAGTTTCTTCCCACATCGATTGCTGGGGTGATTTGTTGGTGGGATGGGGGGCGTTGTGCCGGGGCCAGGTACCTCGGCGGCTGGGGCCTCTTCCAGCGGCAACTTTCCGATATCGGTAAACACTTAGGCCGTCCGCGATTCTCGCCCCAATCCTCCGCAGGATTATCGAGCCCCCAGAGGGGAGGGAAGGATAAAACGTGACCTTTTCATGTTTTTTTTATCATCCCTGGGACTGCCGCACCACGGGAGACGGGAATTTAATGGTCGCGGCGACAATTCTGTACGGTTGTTTCTGAAGGCTAGAATGAATTCCATGTTATCGAAAAAAATAGAAAGCATTATACCTTGTTATCATCGAGCCTTTGGGGTTGTAAGTAAATAACACTAATATTGCGAAATAATAAATGAGTAAAAAACTTATAGCGTGAGGAGAAACTTTAATAATTTTGTAAAGAAAGATAAATTACTTAGATAAGATAATTTATCATTCAACGTATCCAACTCGGAAAACCATTACAGTTTCGTGTTGAATTAAAATTTATTTGTAGCTACGTTCATTTCTTATTTCTACTACTGAAACCAATTAGTGGTCTTAAATTTTTCAGATATCGCGAGAGTAATAAAATGTAAATCGTATGGAATCTCCTGTAATAAATGTCTTTTTGCTAGTCCTAATATAGAATAATAGAACCACGAGGACATTCTATTTAGTCCTCTTGCACACATCGTCATATCAATAATAACATCTTTCCTTGCCGCACTGCATTTTGAAATAAATTTTCGGGACAAATCAATCAATTCCATTGTTTTAAAGTTTATTCCGTTCCGATATTCCGAACAAAATCCGACCGGGATATTGAAGGAATTTGGGAGGTACGAGAGACACCAGGTGTTCGACAGGGGACCGGTAGGAGGTTTCCTCTACACTCTCTCCGATATTGGTAAACACTTGTTACACGCAGACGAAAGTAAAGGATTTTATCTCCCGGGTTCTTTACGGTGAAATAAGATACGAGTTTGTCCCCCATTTTTCTACAGGTATGAGATTTCTTATTTCGCATAGGGTTAGAAAAGCAAAGCTTGTTTCAATGGCGGAAATAATGTTCCGGGATAACTCTACCTATAGGAATATCTTACAGAAAGGAAACACACCGTAACCGCAAAAATCACGTAGGCGATACACGTATTGTGTTTTTCTTCACTCTTTCTACTTTATTTGAATTGTTACCGACGTTATATGCACAACGTGTATTTTGTATTGTCTGTATTTGTGCAATACATTGTGACAGGCTTATTACGAACTTCTTATTTTGAGTACAGAGGCAACTGAGAACTCACACAAGTTAATAATTTATATATGACCGAAAACTACGCAAATATATTAAGAGTAATATTTTACGAGAGGAATTAAATCGATCCCATTATTAAAAATTACAAAATCATACTTGTTATGTCGAATTATTTTCTACTGCCTTTACCCGACCAATTATTTTTTTCACCGCTTAATTTAAAAATACAAGCCCCCTTAATTTTTTTAAACGGAAATAATTTAGATTGTTAACTGGACTCGTCGGCAATAATCAGGACCCATTGCCAAAGAGAAGGGGGGGGAGAAGTTAATTAAACGAAATTAGGCCGGAGGAGCTGTTCGGCTGGAGTACACACAAATGGGGGTCCGCCTCGAGACTTCAGCCGACAATAATGAAGTCGGCGGCCCCCGACTGCACAGCCGTCTCTGTCCGAAATTCGAATTTCCGAAACGGAATGGGAACAGAGCCGGCGCTCCGGGGCAAAATTCCAGATCTTCCCCGACGGCCGGGATCCCGTGGAACGGGGCCGGGAAAACCGTGGCCCAAGCCTCCCCCTCACCCCTCGACCTCCTCCGGCGGGCTTCGTTAGCCGGCACACGCCTTTTGTTCATTTCTGCCTCCTGTTTTCTTACAGCCCGAGGTGCCCGAGGGAAGCCCGGATGAAATAAAAGGATCTCGCCGTTGCGCTCCCGCGTTATAAGATTTAGCCTGACAACCATGTCTGAATTTAAATAACAATCCGTCATCAACATGCAGGCATCCATTTACTTAATTTCAGTGTATCCATTAACATGACGCGATATAATTTAATTTTATATAATATTTAACGCACGATCAATATATCCGACTCATTGAAGTTGTTTATTTTAACAGTCATTGAGGGTTTGAAATATAATCACATATGATTTTAGCTACTCACTTCCTTATTGTGGAATATGAGTTACCAGTGAAATTGCTCTTCAATGAAGTGCATATTGTTAAAATACGGAATAGTCTGTATACTTACCACGGCTGCGGTAAATACTGCATTATAATAGAATTGTTCCCGGTGTTATTGCTTATGTACTGGGTAGGATAATTTACATAGATACGTACTTCTGAACATTATTTTAATGAAAATGATGTTGAATCCTAAAGGAGTGAAGAATACGCCTTTTTTTATGGAAGTTGAGGGTGCGCAGCGAAAATATCCGGGTTCACGACGGCGTGTTATCAGTCGGCGAGAAAGTTGAGGGGAAATATTTTGGGAAGATAAAAACTTTGGGCTTCGGGGTCATGACGGGGTCAGCGGGAGTGTCTTAAAAGTTATGGGAGGGAGATAGGGGGAACGGCCCACCAACGGCCAAACTTACGGCCACTTGATACTCACACGCGTGCCCGCCGATTAGCTCGGATAAAAACAGTTTTGTTTCTGAATTATGAAAGATAAAGTAAATAGGGCAACAAAAAATTCTGAAAAAGATTTTTCGCCACGACTTTTTTCTGCTGTTCATCAGGCGAAAATGATATCTCACGTGATCTTAATAACAAATACAAGTATCAACTTGGCAAAGAGACATATTTCCATATGTCAGACTATATTGTAATTAACTATCACGCCTATTGTGTTATTGGCCGCATTGGAAATCGTATCGGGTTATTTGAGATCCAATTGCGAGTTGCTAATTAGACGGCTCCAATAATTACGATATTCAAAGTATCATCTTTTTCATTACTTAGTGTTATAAATAGGAATGTACTCTATGTTTTAATTCTATTTTTTTAAATAAGTTGCGCTTTGTTAATAATTAATTAATTAGGACCAATACAACCCCCAGTTCATAATACACAATGCCTATAATTATTTCAATTATTGTAACTTATAAACCGTGACCATATATTCGTTTCCTCTGTTCCTATTCAGTTTTTAATTACATTCCAATTTCAATATTTCCCGCCGGGTTATTTCAAATGTGGGCTGTTTGTGTTGATACAGCGGCGTTGAAATAGTTGGTGGAACGATTTGTTTTTCATTAGGTTTCGAACGAAGATTCGAAACGAATTAAAACAACCAAACCGGCCGCTATGTTTGACAGCGCTCGGGTTAAATATGAAATTTGCGGCTCGTCGGAAAATCATTATTGGTTCTCCATCCGGTTGACGCGAGTGGCGATTTTGCGGTTGTATTTTTAACTTTTAAAGTCGAAGCGTTTTCATTTTAATAAAACGTTTGATATGATCGGTGGCCTGACTTCATTTCGAGCTTCCATTGAGCAATCATTTCCGTTGCTAATGAATGTTGAAATTGTGGCCGTACGACTTCAAACTGACGGATGGTACTCGTTACGAATTAGGAATTCAATTTTACACGGAATATTAGCAGATAGAAAGATAGCTGGAGAAGAAATTGAATAGTCCCAATACTTCGAAATACAGCGAATCAATTCGACTGCGGTCATTAGTGGAAATATAACGAAAATTTAAAAATATCTTAATAATCGGCTCTATCAACAGAATAGGTAAACTCGCTCGTTTTGACCTCAACAACAGTGAACAATATTAAAGTTTGGGCCCGATCAATAGATGCCGGGGTTGTACTTTGAATACCTGTGAAATTATTAAACCCATTGAATGGGATGGGCCCCGATGACCCGGTTGAGTAATAGTCGGCCGGCAATAATTAGGCCATAGAAGACCGACCGAAATCTGCAGGGGCCAATATTTGAATTAAAACCGACAGTCTATTCGATGCACGAGCATTCCCTATTGACTTTGATCAGTTCAACTCCATTAACCGGCACTGGGAATGTTTTAAATTTAACAGCGTACGGACTTATTCCCGTAATACCATTATCAATTGAATGTGAAATAATGGAAACGTGGGATAATAAATTATAAAAGGATCGATCGTAGTTTGCACTGTAATAAACATGGATACTGCAATCGTCATGGTTAAGTTACTACAATAATAAAGAAACAATAATATTTTTTTTAATGAATTTGTAAATCCACGATCGCTAGCAAAATTCGATTTGAAATTATTCAGTGTCCAGATACTAAGTAATTTTTCAATATCATTATGATTATTTTTCGTAATTATAGCAACTTTGGACCAAAGAATATATAAAAATTATTCCCATACACTTCTTATTACTTTGAGTGTGTATAATCAAACTATTTTAGGGACGGACGGATCTTAGAGTGAATTTTTAACAGTTCTTAACACAGCAGTATTCTAAACCGCGAACTGTGCATGTCGCTTACCAGCGCGAAGTCTTAATTGTGACGGCTGGAAATAAATTAGACAAAAACTCCGGGAATACAGTTTTATAATGCTAATCTGAAAGGGAGAGGGGTCTCTAAAAAGTAAGACTCGGTGCAATGAGGCGTCATCGTGTTATCAGCCCTATAAAACCGTCTTATCTTCTCGGGGCCCTTTCAGAATGTGTGAAACTCAACCACCCGCCCCCTTCAGCCGCCCGACGCCATATTTACGGTTGACCTATTTCTTTAGGATGGCTCCATTCTCCTCGATACTCTCTAGACCTTCATCCCTCCGTCCCCCTCACCCTCCACCCCATTGCACCGTTCGCTGTTTCTTCATCATTCCTCTATCTCACTAATGCCGCGAATAAGAACCCTTTCCCTTCAACCTTATCTGTCTACCACCATCATCCCCATTTTGTACCCCGCGCCTAGCGATTTTTGTTCTTATTATTGTTCTCACCCCCTTATTACCCGTATTTCGGTTTCCGTTATATATTCCGGTCTACCAAACGCATGGAAAGCTATCAAAATATTTATAGTTCGAACAATAGACAGAATAAAATACAATAATACTCTCACCTCGTCATGTTTTCTATTTTCACCTTGCTAATCAAATGCAAGGCAAAATTTCTTTGGGGCATGAAATCTCCTAGTTATAAATTGAACGCAATAGTGATTTATTATAAATCGCTTTGTTACAACACTGACTGTGGTTTCAGCAGTAAATTTTCTTGAATTGCACTGAAAAATGGTGAAGGGTTTATTGAATTTATTAGCTGTGTATGACAATTTCAGTCATCACTTTTTCACATTATGACTATACAGTAAAAATGGTATACTATCGGGTAGACATATCATGTCAAATTCATAAAATACAGACACAGAATGTCACAGCAATATAATAAGCGGCGGCGATACTCAGAATTTCATACTGAACAATCACGCCAAATCTGGTATCTCAGAAAGGAATTTAATATTACGTTTATGTTTTGACAAATTTATTATAAAGTCATGCATTTAGGATGGAATTAAAGGTGCTGATTCGACATGTTTGCAAATTAACGATTAACGGAATGCAGCAAAATTTGCACATTGTGAATTCAATAAAATCCGAGCCTGGAAATCAGTTGCAAAATTACGGGTATTCTGATGGGCGTCCCGTCCACCCACACAGGAGGGAGGCTAACGCTGTTTCCGCGGTAATGGGATGGGGGTGGAAATCGTTATTGAATTTGCGGTATGGGGCCGCTCTTAGCGCAAAGTTTAGCTTGGGGTAGGGGGAGGGTCTCGAAAGGGTTAATCTTAGCCTAGGGTTGACGCTCTAATCCCCGCAAAACGATTCGAACCCCGAATAGGTCCCTCACAGCCTACCACACCCGCCCCCCTTGAATGAAAGGGGGACCCGTCTTCGGATGTAGCATTCGTAGAACCGAACAAAGCCCTGTGTACATTATGCCGTTGTTAATTATCTTAGATCGCTCAGTCAGAACCAGGTCACAAATTATTCCCCATTTATTATCTGTGAACCTTTAGGCATATAAGAAGGGCAACATAAGTAAAATGTAACACTGAGTTGAAATTTATAATTAAAAGAAAATTCGGTTTTTTATGAATTCTCCTAGCGACCCTGAAAGCCCACAACACTCGATTGTCTTGTGTTGTTTGTCAGTTTTGAATGCGTTTAAGGTGCTAACCTGACTGGCTGTAACTAGAAAACAGGTATTCTAAACTAAAAAATGTTTGCTTTGGTTGAAAATGAAGAATCTTCGGTTGTATGTTGGGTTCGGTTCCCCCTTATTTATAATTTCATAAATTTCCTAGAAGAATCGTTCGATACGAATAAAGAATTTACCCGAGTTTAGAGCCCATTCCTCGGCGGCTCGACTCGGTTGATTTCGCATCAAGACTTAATAAATAGGTTATAAGAAGCGAAAAAAAATATTTCGTTTACTCCTTGACAGTTCCAATACTCCGGCTGGTCTCCTTCATCCCCTCTTACATTTTGTTTTTCCCGAGATATAAGGAGCTCGGTTCGAATTCTTACCCCTCTTCCAACAGTTCCTAATGAGATTGCTTTCGAGAATGGAACAGAGAAGCGGGGGCCGGCGTAGAAAAAAAACTCAGCTCCGGGAAGAATTCTTAACAGAAAACATCCCGAAGGAATCGTCGTGTACATCAAAGCCGATTATTTGCAGAGAAGAAAGCTATAAGAAAGTAATATTTCGCCAACTACTGTTCCTCCTTCCTAAAACTTAATACATTTTCAGGCGGGGTGGTCCCTTTTTTTCAGTTTTTTCTCTCCCCACCAGCCCAACCTCCGTTCAAAGTATTTATTATTAAGGCGGAAAGCAATATAAATGCCTCCGACAATAATATTTTCTACCGTGAAATATGAGATTTTCGCTTCGTCGCGAGAAGGCGATATTTGTTCAACGACGCAAGAATTAACTTGTTTGCAGGTCGGAGCGCACTTTTAAATGAAAAATTGTACAGTTTTTATTAGACGGATTTGGAATGTTCACGCGAGTAAAAATATTGCATTGCTGAATATTATATTAATAAATTTATAAAGGAACAAGTTCGACTGGAATTTATCTCACGATTATATTATTATCTCCATATCGAACTGAAGGCATGATGATGCCATAGAATATTGTGGAATCAATCTAAAACGAATGTAACTGTAATATATAATATGGGAAAGTTGTCTTTCCCATTGCTCGTATAACAGGCTGAATCTGTACTACTGCACATTACAATTTGCAGGAATATTGCTTAAAGTGCTGTGCTTGCATACGAATATGCGTTGTCTTGAAGTTAGTTACTCGTTCAACATTCCTGTTGGACAGCCTCATTTCCGATGATATTTTCAGCACATATTCTCTGGATCGACTCGTATATGGTAACAATTCTGAAAAGTTTGAAGCAATTGTTTGAAGTCAACATACGTTTGGAATATCACTACTCCATCGGTTAAACCTAACCAGTTTCGCGTTCTCGGTGGAGTTTCGCTGACAGGTTATGCCGGCTATAATTACTGACACTAGCATTGCCGAAAGATCATTTTTCATCATCGTCCGACTTGCGGACAACCTTATGAACAGTGAGTTAATATTTGGAAAGTATACGTTTAATATATAGTTTTTTGTTTAGTTCAGCCGGTTGGCATTCCTGAAAATTCCTATCTTCCATGAGGATAGAGGAATGAAGTTTTAGAACTGACGTTTCCAGCAGTCGGGCTGGAGGGTTCGACCCCCATTCCCTCTTCCAATAGCAATTGGCAAGGGCCCTAATTAATTTTAATAATTCAGTAACCGAAAGGATCGCTGTTCATTTTCCCATTTAGGCCCCTCTCCATCTGCCGGTAAATCCCCTCGGCCATTTATCATGCGCTACCAATCGGCGATATATGTATGTACTATTGCGGACCTAATAAGGAAGGTCTACGGCGAGACGGCGAAATCTCTGTTTCCCCCCGCCCTATAAATAACGTCGGCCCCCAGGAATCCGCGACATTAATATTTGTTAGGCGGAGGCCTTATCCGGCACGCCAGATTGGGCCGCGGTTAAACCTTTAAGTCTTCACTGTGGCTTATTCTTATTCGGAGCACGGAACTCTCCAGCGCAAAGAGCGTTCGACTTTTATTCAACCTTTGTGTGTAGCTTCTCCTTCACCGCCGTCCCCCGCCCCCGAACAAGCCGCGCTTTCAAAGCGGTTAATAATGCACGTATGATTTCGATAGAGGAATAAAGTTCCTTTCTTATTCCTATCGAACTTAACCCCCTCCATCCCCCGTCGCTTCCTCAACAACCCCCTTCTATCCCCCGGCTTATCAATATGCCCCTCGCAGCCTACGACATTCGTGTCGGTTGAATTTAATGTACCGATTAACGTTAGGCGACGTTGTAAATGCGTTTGTTTGGAACGTGTGATGACTTCGGTTAAACGGTGAAGTTTCTGAGCGGTGGAAGCTATACGATTTAGTAAAATCACTGTAGTAGACTATTAATTATTTATACCTAAAAATAATGAGAAGTGAGAATTAAATAGGTGATAATTAATCGTGATATGATATATTCGCAAACAGTGGGTTTTTTCGGTAAAGAAATATAAATTAAAACTTTTACTTTTCAAACGTAAATGTTTTCAGGACAGCCTGCATTGACTACAGAAAGAATGGATGGATGTCTGACACTTTAAAAGAGCTGTCCAGTTATTGTGACAAAGGGGTACAAATATTGGAGCCTGAATCCGAAACCATCGTTGTTTCTGTTTGTCAGTTTAGAACAGATTTTTTTCAGATCGAGGTTTTTTTTTCAATTTCCGAAAGGTATAAAGGGACAATGTGACGAACAGAATTTTATAGCGAATACACACACACACACAGGGGCAGGGGGTTGGTTTAGGGAAACAGATAGGTTTACTCATTCGACTTTTTTCCTTTGAAGAGAGACCCCAATCCCAAATCCCAGTTGTGTCGAAATCAAACAACCAGTTTAGCTCAACGGCCATATAACTTCATCTCCGCTAGTACAAATTGTACGTAAATGTGTGAAATATTAATTTTTTTATCAAATCGCACATGGCATGAAATTCAAAAGGGGACCGTAAAATGGATTAAATGAGCAAATTGATTTTATGAAAAACTGAAAATTGATGAGTATACAGATAAATAAATGTATATACTATATATAAATGCGCACTGAAAGTTACTGGGCGGGGACTTGGCTTAAAATCGCGCGGAAGAATAAATGAATAGCCACCATCTAAAGTAAAATAAACTGCCGAGGATTCTAGTATGTGGTGGTACAACCCCCTCGTATATTATTTTTTCCGGCCCTCCAGCCAACATAAAAGAAGGCCAAAGTGTGTTTATTCCTGGGTGAATTGAACCAAGTGAAGCGCCGATTATTAGTGGGGAGGAAAGGAGGCAGAATTTCGGTGGAGGCCGGGTGGTACACACCGCCGGCCCAAAGCCAACCTCCACGGGCCACCGGTTACTTACTGCTGCTCCTATTCGGAGGTTATGGAGCGCGTATAGATTATTCTAAACACTGGACGACATTAGGCTCCGCTACTCTTGTAACAGTCCAACCAGCACAGGCAAACAGGTTTTATAGTTTGGGATCGGTGAAGAGTTACCAACACTTTAATGGCGACACTTTAAGCCATAAAATTATGCAGGGGAGAGCGTCGGAAAAGTAATTTTCGAATTTTCCTCCCTTCAGTTTTTAGGCTTCGTTATAGTTTAGTTTATCGATTGTGGGCTTCCTTATCTCCCTGAACTGTTTAATCAGCTGTACCCAATTAGCAAATTTATCTTATTATATTACCCAAATTTTAGGCAGCAATGACGAATAGACTATTCCAGGAGATCGTTAAATTTCATGACAAAAATTACGTAGAACTGAAGACACTACTAGGGCCAGGATTTCGTAATTTATTAAGGTAAACTAAGGGGGACTTACGTGCGCGTACAAGTCCGGACTTACGCCATCGGGTTTACCGGTGATGGGCGGAGGTATAAAGCGGCGATTTGAACGTCGCGATAAAGCCGGGGATTCCCTCCCGGCCCCCGCCCCCACGGCCCTCACTAACTGAGCTTAAGCCAGAAGGAAAGGTAGAAACGGAGGAGGCTTCCGATTCTTTCCGGGACGACCGGTGGAAATAAAAGTTTCACAGGAATAAAAGTCGGGGTCCCCGGTGACTTTTACGAGGCGGGTAAAGCCAGAAAGTGGCGGAATAGTGCCGGACTAAGGCGGCCTCCTCTCCGCCCATTGTAGCCTCCAATCACTCTCCTCGGATTGCTACCGGATATGGAGAAGGAAGCTGGAGCATCCGACAACAGTGAACCGGTTTTATTGGGAAACGTTGACGTTGGTGATATTTGATGAAACATGTTACGCGCCAGAAAACGCATAATTACGGGAAGTGGCGATGGAGGACTGTAATTTCGAAAACAATATTTATAATAAAAATTGCGATTAATTCAATTTTAGTGCTTAAATTTTAAATCTGCCTCTGTTACGGCTGATGCAGATGAAACTTCATTTGTTTTCAATATAATATGTTTCATAATAGAGAAGTTAGAAACTTTGAAAAAAATCACATCATATAAATCTATTTTAACCGATTTCAAAGAAATTTCAACAGTAATTACCACACGCTCTTATACGAACCGGTATTACAGTACATTTGAGCTAATGAAGTATACAAATAATCCTGTACTGATTCCCATCATTGTGCCCATTATTTCATGGACTGTATACAATTACATATAATTAAATTACGTGTCTCTTCATATTTAAATTTTGCTTTCTTGGCGAGAGGGTAGTTCCAGTTTGTTTGTACACTGCGATAGAGGATTTCTAAGCGACCCGGGCATTGTTTATTTATTAGCTGTCGTCTGGGAGGGACTCCGCGGCCAGCATTTTGTTCTGAATGGCAATGGACAAATAGAGAGCGAGCGAGAGGAGAGAGAGAGAGTGAGGGAGTGAGGGGCGCTATCCCACCGGTGTATTATTCTGCTCTAGGTTATAATTAATAGCCGGGTCGGGTAGAGAGGGCCGCTGCACGTTGCGATGGGGCACAATAATTTAAGTGATTTATCGGATTAGTATGCTTCGACCCACCGACATAATTCCGGCGAGGGGAATGAGCCCGCTGAAGTATTGTTTCCGAATGAACCCCAGCTGACGTATGTCTAACCCATTTTGGACGTGTAACGTAAACTCGTTCGAGTTCGTACAAATCTGTACGAATCGGTCAATTCATGGAGCATAAATCATTCGTTAGGTGTTGCTGTAACAGAAAATGATCCGCAATTCTGAATTAGATGAATTAGATAAGTGATACATTTTGCCATTTACTCACAAGTAAACATTTTAATTATAATTCGGAATCAACAACGCATTTATTGAACACTAGATGTAACATAGTCGTTCTATTATCCTATTTGCGAAATTCAAGGATTGCCAGAGTTACAATTTAGATTATAAAACATAATCCTGTAATGCTTTTACGAAGATTCCCGGCTCCAGACTGTATTAATTTTTCAGGATTCCGACATTTTATACTCTCGATAGTGACCTCATGCGGGATATTGTTTATGCAGTGATGGAGAAAAAGAGGAAGAGGAGGAGAAAAAATAAAGGGGTAGGGAGGGCCAATAAGGTGGCTCGGGGTTGTGCGCCGTAACGAGGACAAGGGGTTGAAAATAGTATAAATTTGCCGGTCGGTTCGGGCTCCCAGGTGGGGCGAGACGTTTAAACAAATTCAGGTTGTTAGCGGGCAGGGGGCGCCCAGAGTTATGGGCCGGGCGTGGGGCCCCCCGCCGCCTTGAGTCTCACCTTCAAGTTATTACACCGCCGGGCTTATCGCTGTCTCTCTCCCACCCCTATCTTTTCATCCCCCGCCGCCACGCGCACGACTCTCCCTTCCTTTTACTATATAATCCTCCCCGTAGCCCCTACGTGGGACGCTTCTTCAATTAGAGGCAGGATCTAATTGTTTCGTAAATTAGAAAAACTTTTTCCCCGTGAGCCGTCACTACCTCTGTTGCTCCGGACAGAGAGCCGGTCGACAAATTCTTTCCGAGTCGCTATAACGACTGTAAATTGTCTGCGTGTCGCTTCCTACTTTAATTTTCAAGAAGTTAAACTCTAACTTTTCTTTCCTTTAATTCTATAGTAATTCGGGCTGCTGTTGTGTAAATTATTTTTCCCATTTCGTCGTAGTCCGATTTGTTAATTTTTCTGTCTGTTTTATACTGTATATGCAAAATATTTTGTCGCGATATTATTGAAATACACATGTTCCGTACAGCGACATCCACAATATTTGTAATTGTTCACAAAACAAAATATTTCTAATAGTATTTGCAAATATTTGTATTGGCAAGCACAACTGTTTACGGACTCGTGCGGTGGCTATTTGCCGTCATGGGCGGCCGCATAAGGACACTCGTCTCCCGAGCATTACATTATTAAAATGTAATGATTCGCTTCAGACATTTTCCAGATTAATGTTAATAAAATCGACTTTAAGCTTTAAGCCTCAAATTAACTTTCTGTAATTTCTTCAGTTTAGTTAGGAATAATTGGAACAACTAAAATTTCGTTCATGGAGATTGACCGCTGAAAATCTCGTAAGTACGGGTGGATCCCGGTTTTATTTTATTCTTTGAGAGCCAGCAGAGTGTAAAATCTACGTTAATTTCATCAGTAGACAGAAGAAACTTGTTGTGAAATTAATTTTTCATAAGGGAAAAGCGAACTTTCGCCCGCGTTCTATTTTTGAATAATACAGAGGTTTTTTTAGTCGCCGCCTCGGTTTTCATGCTAACGAAATTATTTCAACTAGTAACACCCTGGAATCAGTGAAATGTGTTGGCGTTGTTTAAAACATCCAACGAATATTTTTTTTCGCCTTGTTATATTTTCAAAATCATTCCGCGGTTTTATTTTATTTCCTAATACGCTTATGATGATTTAGAAACGGATTTTAAATGTTTAAATCGGAATTTCCCCTTTTCAATGCTGGCTTTCTTTGACTCCACAAAATGCGGTTTTCAATTTTGCTGTAGAAACCCTGTCTAGCCCGAATTGGTCTCTCTCTCTCTCTCTCGATGCGAAATATAAATGACGTCAGAATTAATTCCAACATCTCCGCTGATAATTATGCCAAGTCTTTTGGATGACACTTCAATTAGTTCCAAAATCCCTTTCTCACAGTTCATAGACACAGAAATTCGTTGTACATTCTCCCACGTTGTTTCAGGAAACGCGATATTATTCCGTGTCGTAACGTTCTAACGATGAAGAATAAAATAGGCGAACAAAATACATCTGAAAATGAGATATTCTGATCAATAAATCCATTTAATGAAGTGAAATACTAATTTGAATATTTAATATCTTCAATGCAATGTTACAACAGGTTTCTTTGAATAGAAAGGGGAATATGGTTTTAACTAATCCCTGGATGCTTTATATACAGATATAATATCGTGAGATTACACAATATTAAACATATTAACAGGAATAATTTTAGTTTCATTTCCAATTTTCGTTTTCCATTCGGAAACATTCCATAGTGTCAAACATCGTATTATAAATATAGATAAGCGTATATGTATATATAATATATATTATTAAACAGTTTATTCGAAATATATTTAATGGAGTAAGAATTTTAAGGAGGGAACACAGTTGGCTGGGCAACCTATTTTGGCATTGTGTAACTGCTTGCAGGGGAGTGTGTCTCACTGTGAGGACCAGCCGTGTATACTGCGGAAGAGAGCTGCGGCCCTCTCCATTCCGGTCATAGTGATGCAAATGCCTGCTAACCCGCTCCCAATTACCGGAATCCGGTCACTCCTGAACGCACAGCTCCTACTTACATCCCCCCCAGCCCTTGAAACCCGCGCCGGTTGTTTCATCCCGCGAAAATCCCGCGGGAACATACCCCAATTTTTGGGCCTCCCGCCTCCCCTTATTGGGCGTTATTTAGGACCTTATTATTCTATTCCCCCGTCCCGGATTGCTTTTCGGCGCGCCGCCTTACCGCTATCCCGAAAATTGCCTCGCCGGATCCCATCCTGGTCCTGTTCAAGGGGTTATTGCTAATGTTACGTACTACGCTCTGATTTTTCTACTGACACTACTGTAATAATGTAATGACTTACTGCGATGAAATGAAGTCAGTGCCTTACCTGGAACAAAGAGAATTTCGTTAGGAGATATTATGACGCATTTAATTAAGAATATTTTAAGTAATATAATGTTTTACAACTAAATACAGTTGTGTAATAATATAATAAAATGTATAAGCATTTGCATGCGAATTTTGAAGCAATTAGGAGAGATTGTGAAGCAATTAATTTAGTAACCACTTCTGTAGTAGAAGGAATTAGTATATTTAATTGATATCAGAAAGCGTTTGCAATGGTCTGAAACAGAAAAGGAATCAAACCAAACCTGACATCGAATATACGATTTACTACAGACACTCACTATTATAACTGTATTGTTTTCTCTCGAATGAATTTGTAATCATGCAACTATTTCTAATTGTGAAATTGTATTACACAAATAGTTTTGAATATATATTGATATTTGTCCGAAACATTAATCTTTTACTCAATATCGTCTGAAATCGAAATTAGCTTAAAGAGGGAAATTGAGAATTTAAATTTGATTATAACTTAGGAAATGTATAGAACATAATATAAAGAAAACAATTTGTGCTTATAAAGAGTTAATTGTATTCAGTACGACAGTGAAAATATATTTTAAGAGAAAAAACCCTAGTTGTGAAAAATCATTATTGATGCGATATTCATTTTTTTGTGTTTGTTATTAAGTAATACTTAGAGCCTCCTGATAATATATTTTCTATTCATGAAAATCTTTCGTTAATAAATGATGATGTATGGTAAATTCTCTCTAGTGTCTAATTAATAATGGACACTGCTTTTCATGCCTGTATGCGTCACCAGAAGAAAAAAGTAGCATTGATTATTCATTTATACTTTTTAATAAACCTTAAAAAAAATTCAGGATTTTTCATTCCATAATTACATAAAAAAGGTCGACTGCGTTCATAATAGAGATATGCTACAAGCTGAAAATAGGTACGCTACTTGTTGTTTCCCCTTGTTAATTAAATTCAAGGGTTAAATGACTTTAGCAACATTTGAACTAATTCCTCCACTAATTCAACGGAATGGGCTCATCCTGTTGCTCGCGCCTGTACGACCTCTGGAAATTTGAAAGGTTGAGAATTTTGCTAATTTTTGTACTCACTCGGGTCTGATAACAAGACTGTTCATATGTAATTCAGTTCCTAAAATGGCGAATACAACTTTGGTCGTTATATCAATAACGGAGATAAATGAGTCTTAAAATATTTAATGTGATTCAACTTTTATATTTATCCGAATTAATGAGTTGTAAACCAAAAAAAAACTTTTGTGACCGATGAAACTATGTAATGTCAATGATGAACCTATTAGTTAGCATTAGTTAGTATATATTAATTTGAAATTCAATATTAGGCATTATTTAATCGTAAGAAGACTTATTTAATGATAACCTATTTTACTTTTACTGTAAGTTGTATTTTGTTAGACCTTTGTATCAGTCTACAGTTGGTATCAGGGAGTCTTCAATTCTCTTGAACTTCATCTCTTGGAGTAATGAACTATTAATTATTTTTAATATACCCAAACTGGTTTCAAATACCATGGGTTCCTACAAACAATACGAATGGCAGGATAAGAGCTCAGGCTCTGTTATTGCAATCTAGCGAACTAAATATTCGTAATAAATAGCGACATTGGTGCTGAATAACAAACAACATTATGATAAGTTGTAAACACATTTTTGCGCCTCAAACGAGAAAAAGGATGCCCTAATGTTCTAAAACACGTCGGGTATGCTAACGGCTAGCACCTTCACTAGTCGACGGCCGAATATGAATTCGAAACTCATGAATTATGCCAACCGGACAATTTACGTTAGTGCCGCCTCCAACGTCTACACCCCTTTACTGTTTTTTTTTGCCTGCCATGTTTTTTTCAGTAAGACAGGGGTTGTTGGGCGGAGGGCGCATTTATCTTGAGCGTTGATAAACAAGACCCGTGAAGGAAGGGGCGTTCGGTCAGCGGGGCCGTTAAGTGGATTAAGAAATGAGCGATTCATCTCGTGCCGGCCCTAATGGAGGCCGTCGCGACGCTCCGGAGCCAACAGCCCCCTGCAAAATCCAAAGACAGTGTTCCTTAAATGAAGCTATTTGTCTGCCGTTGAATATTTGATTCCGTAAGAGGAAGGACAAAATATCTACCTGAGGTACGCGCAAATATCATTTGTTTAATGGCGTTACCAACCAAACGCCTAATTTTCTAATGTATTTTAAATAACGCATTGCCCGATGGCGCAACACCGGTAGTGGGTTCCCCACATTATAGTATTCTACAGTATAGTATAGATACAGTTCCAAGATTGACTAAATAGATATTATTTATGATAGGTTTTAAATAACATAGCCCTCCAGGTTTGTTGCTACCACTCTAGTCCGACAGAGTCTTTTCTAGGCTTGAGTGCAGTTTTTTTTTGGTCATTTCGTGTCTTTAATTTAAGAGCACGCTACTGCCCATTCCTGTTCCCCTAGTGAATCTTTATTCTTACCAACTCAGTGCGAACAATCCAATTCACTAAAGAACAAACGGGCTAATGTAAATAGGGCATTTAATAATTTTACAGTCACAGACATCTCATTGAATTCCAGATGTTCGAGCAATTCAGCGCAGTGAGATTAGAGCGCTAAAGTATAAAATAAGCGAGGGGTCGGCCGACCCCCCCGGCCACGGGTACAATCGGTCCTTCCGAGCGTAACAATCAAATGAAACCGCCCTCGAGAATTCCTAATTTGACACGCGTCGGTCGGGCGCCGGGGGAATTAAAGCAATAAAAACGGGAAGGGGAACAAGGGGGGTGGGGCGATAAAGCATAATTCCTTTCTGGCGGGAGCCATTTCCATTGAGTTTGGTTTTCAGTTGCGGGGATGAATTCTGTGGGCTCGGCTGAGGGTCCCTCGGCCAAGATATATCGATCGTATCAGCCCGCCAGCCCCTTTCAATGTCCGTGTGCAAACTAACCTCGGGAGGTGGGAAAGTGGTCCGAAGTCTAATATCAACGGCGGCGGCAATACCTAAGGCTAGAATTACAGCAACCCCCACACCCCCGTCTTGAATATTGGATGGGGTAGGTGAACTCAGCCTTCCCCTTCGCCGTCCCGTCCTCTCGACCGACTTCAGGCAAACGTTATTCAATAGGAGCTCAAGTGTTCAAGTATTCATAACTGGTGTGTTGAGTAGTATCTCACGAGTGTTCAAAACTCCACTCTGAGTAACGGGCCGTTGAACTTTTTATTTCGGGCCATTAGAGATTAAATTGCTGGAAATTTACAGGGCAGATAAAAAATAAACCAAATTATGGACGAAATCCGCGTTTATACGGTTCTATCTAATTAACGCGAGTTTTCATTTAAAATAGTTAAACCTAAGGCCCTGAGCGACACAAATTTTATCACTCGTCCTATATCTATCATGCGCGAAAAATTAGTTTCATCGATCATGTAATACATAAGAAAAATATAATCAATACGATTAAAGAAGTAACTTAGATGAATAGAAGTTAAATTTAAGTAAATAGATGTCATTTGAATGAGGTGGTGGAGTGAAAATCAAGGGTGACGGAACAAGACATTAGTCTGTCCAGCCCCCCTTTCCAAGCGGGATGATATCCGATATCGATTTAATAAAAACCGAGCCCCGGGTCGGTTGGGGTGCGTTGTTATACAACCTGTCACCGCGCGTGTCGCCCGCTAATGCCCATCCGTTTTTGCTCCGACCGTAGACGGCCCTTTGTTTTATTTAAATTCGGAAAAGCTTCTTTATATTGCAACAGGTTAAGGGTGGGGGGGGGGTGTGGGAGGAAGGATTTATTGGGCGAATGAAGATTCGTCAGTACGTCATATGGAACAATAACGAGATTTCGATGGAGACCGACGGAGCAAGGGGATATATAAAGCCTATGCGAGCAGGGGAAGGCTTGAGAAGCAGGATTGTTTGCGTCAAAGAAGAGACTACAGGAAACGTTTTCCAAGAGATATCCAACTTATTTAGGATGTGACGTAAAGGTATCTATGATAAAATTATTTCGTTAATAGATAATAATAAATATTTTTATAGCAAAATAACTTTCTTTTGTTCAATTTCATTTTAATCATACAATAATTATGTTATATTTCTCGTTGAAATTACACAAAGGTGAATATGTATATTTAGTGTAGTGAAAGTATTCTGTACATGCTATAAATCGTAGCTTAAATTATTACTAAATACATTTTGCTAAAACATTAACGTACTTGAGTAGTAATGTCCACATAGAGGCGTCATTATGAACCGTAGTTATAGCGAATTCCTTATAATCATTTTTTATATCAAATGTCTAGGTTTCTCAGTTCTTTTACTGTACAACCGATCAGTACTGTCAAGTCCCGCCGAGAGATCTTGTCTTCAAATCCAGTGTTCTTTCTTCGTTAGATTTACGAGAGGTCGCGGCCAGTGGTATGGCCTTCAATAGGGGCAAGGCCTCATTCGGAGACCGGGGGAGCCAACGGGGGTCGGCCCGTGCCCAGTTTTACACCCCTTTACCGCCCTCTTTTTTACCCTCCGACAAAAGCGACAATAACACGTTCCATCTTTTACTCCCCCCTTCGGAAAAATATTGCGACAGGCAAAAAAAAAAAAAAGAGAGGAAAGACTGGAGTGAGAAGGCGGGAGGCGGGGGGAGGGACGAATGGAGAATCCGGTCGGTGGAAAATATGCGGTTTCAGCGCGGAAAAACCACCGCTTTGTGAGCTCGACACTGGGGAGAACAGAAAAAAAACATAAGTGCATCCCTAGATTCCTGTTTTATTGACCGCGACGGAGCGGAGCCCGGGCCCGTGTGAAGAACTCGGGCTCAGGGCGGTGAAGAGGGGGGTCCGGCGCTGATATTACTTCCTGAAAGGGCCCCGACAATCTTACTGACCTTCCACCATTTCACGGCCACCGTAAACGTTTTTGTGTTGTCCAAGCCCAAGGATACGGGCTTTTAAATTGTTAAAAACAATCGTATTAAGCGCTGCTTATCGTATTTGTATTTTCAGTTTGTTCAAATGCCTTCAATGCTTTTTTTTTACTTCAGCAAAATATACGTGTATCGAGAAATTTTATGTTAAGAATATGCTGGAATAACGATTGCTTGAAATCTGTTGTGAAAAATCTTCGGCCAAAATAAAATATGACTGTAAAAATGGCTCGTACATCCGAAGTTAACATATTAAACTTAGCAATCCAAAAGCATTTAAAGACAATTTACAGATAATTATTATCATTATAGTAACACTAACATTAGGGTAATCATTTTATAATATTCGTTGTAAAATATTTAAAACCAATTCTATGGAGATATCTATTATTTCTGTTAGTAATATTTATAACATATATCGCGTTATTTTCCTTCGGGCAATGGATATCGAATATTTCATGTTCAGATTGTATTCGAAGCAATTCAATCTCCCAGCCGTAGTGTCGAAACACTCACCTAAGAAAAAAAACTTCATTGAGTGCCGAGATTCCTGTGTTATTGAGCCTGACGAATAAGAGGGGTGGCACTGAGGGGGATGAACTTCGACTGTGGGAGGGTTCCTATTCCTCCCTGCTCACTGAGGGGCGGGTTCCTCCGACCGTTTTACGATTGCTGGGGGGATACACAAAATTGGACTTCAATAACATTGTGGAATACGCGAAATGGAGTACGGGAAAGAAACAGATTCTTCTGGACCTGATTGGTAACGTTTTTTTTCACAGTTCGAGCCGTTAAAAGTAAGCAAATTGTTTCTCTGATCGCGAGAAAAATCCGAACCGATCGTACGGTTGGGGACAGTGTTCTATTCTCGGGTGGACACGAGGACAGAGAGGGCGCCTAATTGGTCCCCGTGTCTTAACGGGGCGGTGTTAATTTCGGCCGTACAAGGCATACTGGCTAGATGCTCACAGCCGCCCCCTACCAATTATATTGACGGTGGCCGAACTACAATATCGCCCTCCTCTTACCCCCGCCATCGCCCCCAACCCCGACCATAGCTAATAAACCGGACCGGCCAATAAACGTCACACCTGGTCTTGTTCACCGCTGATTGGCTAATCGAAACTGCCGTCGGGACATTATCGGTGGCCCGGCGGCATCGTAATTTGAGGTTTGGCCCGAAATTAATTAAACCGATTTATTACTTAAGGGGCAATTTCACGGCCGAATATAAATCTCGGGCGGTCCCTTACGAATGCCGGTCCCCCGGGGCTCTCCGCTCGGCCGATGTCTCTTCAAAAGCGTAAATTTTTCATTGAACTAGGTTCATTAAATGTTGTACACTACATTCTTTCACGATCCTCAATCGGCTCACGGAACATTCATCGTTCATTTCGTAGGTCGTATACCGCCGATTCCTGACAGAGGCTAATTTGGAGATTGTTAAATGCCGCGTCGATTCTACAAGGAAGAACCCTGACATTCGTGCACCACTTAATGGAATAAGCGCGGAGCTGAATTTATTAATTTTATATACATTTCACTTTAATATTATACAACCACAACTACTAATGCATAATTTCCTGTACGTGTTAGGCAACAAATAAAAAAATCACAGTATTTTTTCAGAGATGTACTTTGTTACAGAATGCACGACCAGTTTTGAGTGAAAGCGTTACATCAATCATTTTAGGTGTTGATGTGATCATCGTGAGAGAAAGAGAGAGAGAGAGAGAGAGAGAGAGAGAGAGAGAGAGAGAGAGAGAGAGATATGAGAGGGCGCGTAGAGGACACAGAGCAATAGGCATGAAGCATGAAGCATGAGGCACTTACTCGGCTAGGTGCCTCAATTATGTTGACTGTTCCGGCCCCAAGCCCGGCTCCTATAGTGACCCCATAAAGTGCTGTACTCGCCACAATAAACATCAACCCACAATGCTCTCCCTCCGTCCACCTCCGCCCACCAGATTGGTTAATTTGATGGCTTGTACAAGTTACACCGGGTTATACCGGAATCCCACGGCGCCGGATCTAGATCGTGACCGGTAACTTAGTATAACTTGGTGATCCCACACAAGTAAAATATTTGGCGGCACATTTTGATACAATTAATTTGTATTTACTGTTGCGTAAAACTCCCATTGTAGATAATTTTGCGGTGTATAAATGATTACTTTCTGAATGTAGGGATACTACAAACACTCTAATGCTTTCTGTAGTATTTGACTGCTTGCCAGTAAATACAACCGGGCCTTCCCTTTGATGGATGTCGGACATCTAAACTCATTGAAACCGCAACGAGTCTCGGACAGTGTTCGAGACAGAGACAGATAGGTCGAGAGTCCGTCCGGGGGATGGACCGAGGGCGAGGGTTGATTTCCTCGATTGAAGTCCTTAATTGAATAACAACGTCCGACCCTAGTAGGGGAGGACCGCTCTCTGATCGGAGGATCTATTGAGAGGAGTTTCTCTACGCAGAGTGCGGGCGTGCCCTCAGACCTCGGCCGCCAGAACGGCCCTTTTCAGGGCCACCGGTAGGCCAACCCAAACCCGGTTCTTTCGCAATTCAAATAGGCACGCGGCATCAATTTGAAATGTCGAGGGAAGATAAAGAAATAGAATGTTCGTATTAATAATGTATATACTCGCTCTTTGTAAGGGTTCGTATTTGTTAACAGACTCAATGGTAGCCCATAATTATATCGTAATATCCATGCGAATTATTGAGCAATATATATTATTCATTTAATATACACGAATCGTCATACTTATTTGTATTAGTGCCATGACGTTCGTGTCTAATTGATGCAGAAATAATAATCGGAATTATTCTGTTAGACCATGACTTTAGTCTGCATCGACACCTCCATTATTAAACAATGCTCCCTCTACAAAGAAATTCATTTTCGCGATACTTTTTATGTATTTAATCGAGTTAAATTTCAATAAACTATGCTAAGAGTATAATTTAATTTATCTCCAATTGCGCTAAGACCTGAAATTTGTAGATAATTAGGAACAGATTATTTGTAATTAAGAAACAATTAAATCTCTAAGAAATTGCTTTTTATCTGTTTAT
This sequence comes from Lethocerus indicus, assembly GCA_019843655.1. Taxonomy (NCBI): domain Eukaryota; kingdom Metazoa; phylum Arthropoda; class Insecta; order Hemiptera; family Belostomatidae; genus Lethocerus; species Lethocerus indicus. The sequence continues at coordinate 25,328,618 of JACDQD010000003.1, read as the reverse complement.
CATATTTTAAGTTTTATATTGGTCTTGAGAAGTAATATGAAATTATATTTACTGTCATTCATTTTGTAATTTTGGAAACAATATTACCAATAACGATATGTGAACATTTTATAACGCAGGCGGTGATAAAATAATACAGCGAAATACCTTTTTAGTGATCCCCGAGGATACGGAATTTCATCAATTATCAGGCTCTTCTATCTCCAGCTAGATTCGGATTCTCGCCCTGGCATTCCGTCGGCAAATTAGCAAGGCACGTCTTCTGCTGATGAGGTCCCAGTTCGTATTCAATTACACGTGCAGCCTATGCTGTACTTTGTGAATATTTTCGTGGCGAAGCTGGATAAGTTTTTCAGGTAGATGCACCGCAGTCGAATTACGTCTCTTGTCGATATACGAAGCTCCCAAAGTCTTATCTGTTTATCCGCCGAACTATCCGGTTTGCCCGAGAGCGGTAAGCCCGGCCTCAAACACAATTCGGACAAATCAACCTGTGTACGGTCTAGGCCGGATGGGGGAAGGCGATAGTTTGATTGAAAGGGAGACCCCTCGGGGCGATGCAGAGGGGGTTGGTGTGGTGGTCCGGGGCCCTAATGAATGTTGGGTCCAGGGCGCTAATTCGGACCTTCTCTGTCACGATAGAGAGAACTAGTTCCCCCCAGAATAACCCATTAATTGGATACAAGTACCGAACCCGGCTCATTGTCCGATCCCACCACGGACAAAGCTATAAACCGAATGCAAGAAGGGTGTCATGTATTTATTTTTCGGATGGAAACATATCATGTGTAACTTGTAACTGAACGGATGCAATTTTTCTCTTTACGCGTCTATTGAAGCGGGAATATATTCGATATTTGTCATTCAATAAATTTATTCTCGATTCTCTAAGTGATTTTTCTGGGATTGAACGAAAAATTTTAATGTGAAAAGTATATTCATTGCGTAAATCCTGGTTCTTCAGTATTGTCTACAGAATATTTATTATTTAATTGACGGATATTGAAAACGAATCAAGTGTACCTCCATAGCATATAACTCTCGCCCAGGACGTATCTAATAATGCTTTACGTTTAAAACCGCGGAAAATATTCTCCAGGAGTTTGTTATTTACAGAATATGAAGAAAGGAAAATTTATTCCGAAACAATTTGCGTGTCGAAGCGAAATTATTTCAGATAAACTGGAATTCAAATTCTAGCGTGCCCGTTGCTGTGCTTGTTTTCTGAAAGTTTTCTGATTCAATAAACCCGTTCAGGCGAAATAAGATTCAAATTATAATTTCCAGCCTTTATAATTGCTTAATGTCATGAATTTTAATTGTGTCCGTATAATATCATAAACGCGCCTCCTTTTTTTCAACTGGACAGCTGGTCATGTTTGTGTGTAGGGGAATTGCCTCCGCTGAAGGGGTAGTTGTATAACCCCGGAATGATTATACCGGCGTAATATTATTCGTCCGTTATCACAGTCTCTGTAGGCACAAATTATCCTACAGAGGTATAGGAAATTGTAGACGGAATGTAATCAATGGGGAAATCGTAATTGCGAAGTGAATCGTTCTTCAATTTGCAAACATTGCGTCGGCTCTCTAAGGTCACGCCCTCTGGCTTCACTTGTCGACACGCTACCGCTTCCAATTTTAGACTACCAAGTTTTGCCAGTGGACTGAAAGTACGCTGTGTTTTTCTTTAACTAGTACCTGAAGCGTCGTATCACACGGTACAGAAACATATATGCGAATATCCTTGACGTATTTGTGCGTGCGGTCACGTCGAAATTACTTCCTCGCCGATCTTTAACCAACCCTATATAGGGATATTTAAATGTATTTATTAATGGGAGGGAAAGTCTGCGATGGTTTGAGATATCATTACTTTATATTTTGAATTTCAAAGGCATATTTGGAAGTACTGGGATGAAAAATTGCTACTGAAGTTGAACACTCAATTAATGTGAAGAATCGGTCACACCATTCCACTATCTATGGTACTGAATACATTAGTAATTAGGCGAACTACAAACTAATAATAAGAACTGAACATTTATTGCACTCTATTTACATTTATTGTTCGTATTCATAATTTTTTAACCTTTAGTAAATCAAGTAAATTCAGATTCTGCAACCCGGCATATAAGTCACAACACTCGAGTAGTACAACTCTTACAGCTTTGGTTTCTCTCATAGATAAAAAATAAAATCTTCCGGGAATTTCAGACGTCGATCACGTCCCTCCATCATGGACCATTATCTTTTCGCGAATTTCCAGTATACGTGAACGGCATCATCGATATACCGTCGAGTCAAACGGTAAAATATCTGAGGCGACTTTCCGGCTGAGTGGAGGCTACGTTGCATTTTCCGCCGTGGAGGTTTCACCCGACACTGTGTCAATGTTTTAAATTTCCTTTTTTAGTTTTTCCTCTACCCGCCAGCAATGATTTACTCCCGCGACAGAATTAAGAAGTCGATTTACAGGGACAGTAGTCACTAAGATCGTGATTAGGCGTTATACGTTTCTAATACAAATCAATCTGGATTGTGTTCGGGATTGTTTGACGGTCACTACATAAATTTAATTAACTGCGCACTTCCCGCGGTAAACAAAGAAAAGAAAAATTTTTCCTCGCTGATTTGAATTCAGAACCTACTTTCCGATGTAGGGGTCCGGGGGTTTTGTTAACCAAAACGGTGGGCGTCATCCTAGGGCAAAATACAGGGTGTGATTGGGCGTGTGCGATGGTGAGAGTGGCACTTGGCCGGTCGGCCCCCATACATCTCTCCGGTCAGACTGCATCTAGGGCCCAGATAGAGCCGCCAATATCCCAGATCAAAGGCCCCGAGGGCGCTCTCTGTCAGACAGTGATCTTTTCCCTCGAATCTAACCCCGCTATGTACGCCCCCGCCCCTCCTTAAGACAAAGGTGCAGGCCGCGTTTATTTAAAGCTTTCGACTCCCGACAGCCGTACTCGTTAAAGCTCGGCGGGGCTTCACCCGCCTATACCCGATGCCTCATCCGATGAAATTAATATCGGTGAACGGGCTTTTTGTCTACTGTCGATAACCTTTCGAGAAATGGGGATTTCGGCAAATTGTATTGACGCTAATGCGCTTCTCGATTAATGGCATACATTGAAAAAATTGGTCTTCAAAGTACCTACGTTGGAGGAGGCCTAGAGGTAGATTGGGCCTTCCTTCAGGGGTGGCGTATATCACGCAGTAGTTCATATAAACCCGAGAAAAGATATTCTTTTAAATTTATACATTTTGAGTTGACCCCCTCAAAAATGAGGATTAACTTGCAGCTATTTGATACTATGATGCAGTACCGAATTACGTTTTAGAATCGGCAACACTACGTTCTCTCGGATATAACATACGATTAATCATATGCCTGCCCTCGATTCCGGGACATGTGCGGATATAGTTTAGACGACTTTTATTCGGTATGCAACTCGGAAACAATGTGGACGGTTTGAAAAAAAAAAGGAAACTCCAAAAGAATCCGTTTGTTGGCAAAGAGAGCGTTATGCGGTCTTCTCAGCGGAGTCGACCACGCGACTGTAAAAGCTCTGCAGTAATATTCGCTAGGCTCACAAGCACGCGGCTGAAAAAAAAGGCGGGAGGAATTATCTATCATATTTGTTTCTCGGGAGTAAAAGACCATTTGTCATTTGGGATGGGCCGGGGATCTTTGTTGGCCTCCTCGTCAAAAAACAGAGTGAATCGTTAATTACAAACTTGGGCTATAAATCGTGATGGTCGCCTAGACTTACACTGGCGCCGAACTCGAAAGGGGCGTTGCGTCAGTGGGGCGCCGGCTGATTTCTTTACCGAATTATAAAATGTAAAATGAAAGAGGGCGACTGGTCGTCGGAGGGGGCTCGTCCATTTAACAAAGCCAATCAACGTTTTTGCCAAACGAAATGGATCAAACTTCCTCCGGCGAAGGGTAGAGCTATCAACAACCATTTTATAGACTTAACTTGTCTAATCAAAAGAATTATATCACGGAATTCCGCTGTGAAATATTCTTGACATATCGATTCCATCCATATTATATATATTTTCATATTTATCTGGGCTCGCAATTTATGTGCTTAAAATTACAATCGAATTAACGATAAATGTGTATAATGTTGAAAGTATCAAATACCGCGAAAACCTTTCGGTTATCTTTAACTTTCATCCCTTTAACGCATTCCGATGAAATAAAAAACCGCTGGCATTCTATAATTTACTAAATGGAAAAGTGAAGTAGGAGTGCGAGTCGGACCATTAACTATGAAGACCCTGATGGTGACGGCTGCATTGGTTCTGACAGCCTCTCAGCCTTCATAAACAATATCATGCATACATACGTATCCGAACTCGCTACATATTTGGGGTCCCTATCAATTCAGCGATATCCGAAATTCCGCCGGAACTTTTTCAACGTCAAGATTTACGACAAAGTTATAGTATGAAAATTTCAAATGCACCGATGAAAATGCAAATGAATTCAAAGGCGAAGCGACTGTGACTGTATAGTGACGGATTTTTTGTTTATAATTACGTAGTTAAACAGAATGTTTTAATCCTGTCGAAAATGGTGAAAATAAACTGAGCAATTCTTTATCCGGCGACACCCAACCAAGTGAGCACTCGGACCCTTCGCCGGAGGAAAAAAACTCTCCTTGTGTTAAAAGTAAACGTAAACTAAAATCTCTAAATTCCCGGTGTCTGTCACTTAATTGGCACAATCTTCCCTTCGGAGAGAAGGAAAGGGGGGAAGAAGGCGTAAGGAGAGAGGAGGCCTTCCCTCACTCAATTCCTGGACCCGACCTCTTTTCTCTCTCTTATTTAAGTTTAATCTTACATCCAGTCCCTTGGGACTTAATTATGTTCCCATTCCCTTTCTCTCTCACGCACATTCTGTATATATATATATATATATATATATATATATATATATATATATATATATATGTGTGTGTGTGTGTGTGTGTGTGTGTGTGTGTGTGTATTTACTGCACATATATTTTTGTTTGTATGAAATACATACATAAAAATTTATATATGTTCATATTTTTAAGCTTAGTCTTTCATGTTCTTTTGAAAATAAACAGACAAATTTAGGTGCCGTTAAGAGGGTGCTAATAGCTCGCAACCGAGGGGCGAAATGCGACAGAACGTTGGAGCCTCGTTGGACATTCCTCGTAACGTAGCCCAGTGATGGTAGACAATCACATCTTTAACAAACCAATTTTTATTTCATAATTTGCTTAACTATTTCAATTACTGCCAATTATTACCATTGAAACAAATTTTAAAAATTGACGAAATACAGACCCAATGAATTTTTAACCACAAAAAGTGGTGGAGGCTATTGTTGGAACCCGGCTGTTTTGTGAGACCGGATATTCGAAACAAAATCAGATTTCGTTTCTTTAAAAATAATTAAACTAAATAAAACAAAAGAAAATAATTACCTTTATTTGGATAATGTAATTGACAACGATGTTGTTAAAGGTCGCGGTAGGAAATAAACTAATAAACCGCACGATGTTTCGGTTATCGGTTGCCGTTTTGGTGATGAGCCTTCCGTAAATTGGAGGCCCCCTTTGGTTGGGATCGATTTCACGAAATCAGTGCCCGGAAGCTCGTTGTCGTACCATTCAATTCCAGGGCGAGGGCGAGAGAAAGATAAAGAATGACAGAGAAAGCAATGAAGGAAGAAAATAAGATAAATAGAGTTTGAAACTGAGAGGGAGGAGAGAGAAGAGAGTTCATCTTTTGGGGGATATTGAGGAATCGCCACCTCACTACCTATTTTTTTCACTCCCTCTGATGTCCTCTCCTTTTTTCGGGTATTTCTCCTTTTGAGCTTTTTCCGTTCGTTTCCTTTTATATTTCGCAAGAGAGAAATCATCGGTATTGAGAGAAATCCAATACGACGCTCGGGATCGCTGTGCCAAATCTTTCTTAAAATATATACCCTATTATTTTTATTTCTCCTACTCGTCAGACGATATTTATAACTAATACGTGAAATAATAGTATCACAAATAATAATAATAGTATTTTGAAAACTAGCAGGAATCCTCTCGCCTTCGGTATCAAATATTCCGAAGTGAATTTACGGTAATTTTTTAATTTGTGCTCTCCTGATAACTCCTGAAATTACTGTCTACGGGACCAAGTTTACATTTTTAGAACGACAGAAACAGAACACTTTTATTTAATGATATCTATAAATGGGAGTTATTGACAGGTCTCTTGAACTTGAGGAAATCGAAGGAGTGAAAGAGAAGTCGGGCAAAACGTTCCGAGTGTTGTATACCAATTTACAGAAAAATAAGGAGGTAGGTTAAAAATATGTCAAGGGAACGACTTTAGACATTGCCTCGTCTTACGTTTGTATTCTCCAAGCAATACAAATGGCATTAATTACCTCGAATTCTAAAATATGGGCTATCACGTCTGTTTGTTACCGGTATAACTCTCCGCAGTAGACTACTGAAGACAATAATTGGTAATCAGGTAGAGAATATTGGGGATTGGGCTGGAGGGAAGAAGGTCCGGCCGGTTAAGAGTACGCCCTGGAAGATAAGTTGACTCCCCCGTCGGCCACAAACCAAGCCCCGCCGCCGGCCTCCCGCTCAGGGTATAAATTTTCGGTTTAGCTCCCTCCAACCTCCAAGGGACCAATTAATAGCTTCGAATCGAACCCACGTTTTAAATTGGTAACTCCCGGCGTTTCCGCCGCTTCTTGAAACCTGTTCAAGGGTGCCCAATTTGTCCGCAACGTTTCAAATTTTCGCTTCGTAAGTGTTTTTACAACTAATTAAAACCTATTGAGGGCCGATAGTTCAAGAGATCCATTCTGTAGGGTCTTTATTCGAAGAACTGATTCCTAGAGGCTATACATTCAGAGAAATAGAAAGGCCTCGGATTTGAACTATAATAATGAAATACTGTCGTTTTATAATAAAATCAGGTTTGATGTAAATTGAAAAGGGCGCAATTTGGTCGCCAGTGTGCTCTTTTCCTAGCAAAAGAGGAAACAAAAGATCCAGAAAATTACGGTATTCATAACTCTCGCAGACCGCGTAACAGGAATTCAAATTTAGAAATTATTTACATTCTTCTTAAGCCGATCACATAGCACTGCATTGACCGAACTAAGAGATGTTCGAACTTAAGTTTCGCGCACAGAACAGATTTCAGTCCAATTTACAAGCGTCGTAAACAAAGCCCAGGTCGCGGGCTCCGTCCGTCTCCAGACGGCTATCTGGGGGACTTATTCGTTTCTCGTAAAAATAATAGAACCCATAAAAACGCGACTCGGATTTCTCCCTTTATGTTTCCCGTCCCCATTTTGAACCACGGCCTCGTAAAACGATGAATGTAAGTTGGCACGCGGAAAAACACGCGAGGCCCGCAGTCGTCCACACTATTTCTGGCAAAGTCCACTCCAAGCCGTTGGAGGCTTTCACTTTTTTTAATTATACTAAACGGCCAAGTCAGAGTGAAATTAACAACTGGATTGATGAAGATACAGTGAAGAAATTGAAAGAGTGATGAAAAGACTCGGTACACGGGAGGGAAATGGGTATGGGGTATGGGACATACCTTACTTTCCAATGGATGATTCGGTTAGAAGTGTCATTTTCTGTACTAATTTTTAGGACGGCACAAGTTAGTAACTTATTAATGATAAATTGATTACAATCCAGCCTAAGATAATTTATTTATCTGGAAATTCATCTTCTTCGACTGTTATTAAATCTCGCTTTCACCTACATACTGTTTATTTATTCTGTCTGAGTTGAAAGAAATTGAAATATCCTCGGTCTCTTAGAAAATAAATATATTCTAATGTTCCCGGTGCGCTCGCGCCGAGTTAATTTATTAAAACAAGGACCAGGCGAAGTTTTTTAAAAGGCTTTTAGCCGCGTTCGGTCTAACTTAGTTATGGCGGGGCCGGGGCTCCTCCTGCCCTTCTAAAAATGAATACCACCGTGACCGCCTTTTCCGGAAAAACTTGGGGGTGGGCAGAGAGTTTTTTCATCCCCCTTTTTTCCGTATAACCCCCCCCCCCGGCCGAATTTCCCGTTAATTAATCAGAATTGAAATCGGTTATTAATGCAGAAAGTTTTTTACTTCCATCCCCGGGTGTAGTTGGAAAAAAAGAGATCGGGGCGGTCGCCGCGTACTTCTTCCCGAATTTGTTATTGGGCTGAGAGGTCAGTTCGTGAATAAAGCATTCCCGTAATTAATTTTTTCGCTCCGTTCAATAGTCCCCGTAAGAATAAGTGTTGGGCCACTGTTCCGTGCAACTTCAAAAGTATTTGAACTGTGAACAGATTATTTTTCTGATCGCACCGAATTCCCTACAGATACAGTCAGATTATTATGTTCTGAGATCGCATGCACTCATGTTATGCATTATGTGCCGAATTTATCAAGGAAGAAATATTTGTCATTTATTTTTCTCTCGCAATGAATAAATAATGTCTATTATTTATTTATAAATTATTTTTGGCCCAACAAAGTAATAATATAAATGAATTAATATTAATACAGTGTAATTAACAAAATCGCGACATCGTCTGCGACGGCAAATTACATCTAGGGTAGTTAGATCTGTAGAGGTTTTGATACACTGTGCCTCTCCCAACTCTGAACTAATATACTTTGGTATGGTTCCATTCGCTTATACTAGAGGAACTCACTCTGTTTATTCCGTACTCATCCTATAGCGGAACGTATATTTTTCATGACTGATCGCGGTATTAAATTACTGTATTTTGATAGGTAGACTTATCTACGAATATTTGAATAAATAAATCATTAAATGTCAACAGTAATTTTTCGAGACGGCTGGCAGCATTAGCTTCGTTTCTTTTTTATTATTTACAGGGTTAAAGTCCATTAATGCAAGTCTGGGGCCCTTTTTCTTCCAACGGGCGGAGATTTTTGTAATGGAGTTATGGCGTGACACCGACTCCTGGCACAGTTTTGAAATCAAACAAATGTCCATCCGTCCCCCCTCGGGCCGGGTCTTACCTACCTCCCGCGAATGGAATCGAAACCAGAAGAGGGGAAAAAATGAAGGTAACAAATGCTCGGTTGCTCGGGGGCGGGGTTAATGCGCGTTTTGGTAATGTGCGTGGTGGCAGGGGGTAAACGGGGAAATGGCATGTGATCCTTACCACCGAGGAGCACCAGCCCCGAGGACAAATTACTGCAGATGAATCATAAGGCCTAATTTTTAGATTCTCTTGTCTCTTCATATTGCCACAAAATCCTTCACTTTTAATCGATGTTTCCTTTGAATGGTCGTCATAGATTTTAATCACAACATAGAGATACACCGACAACTATAATTACTCCAACTTTCTATTTTATCGGTTGAAAATCGTATTCCCTTGGACACTATATGCTTGTTAGGCAAATATACCTAGTGGAAACCGCGTACCTAAAATCAGTGTTATTTTGACTCGCTGGCTGCCCTACCTGTAATTAATGGCATGTAATTAGACAGACCAATTGGGTTGGAGTTCTGAGAGGGAAGCCAAGTCCTTGGCCGGTGGGAATTGCCGGGGAGTGGAGGGAAGGCTGGGGCCGCCGCTTTGGGGAGCCGGCCCTCCCCTAAACCCAGGGGATGGCCGTACCCCGGAAAATATGGAAATTGAATTTCCATCCATTACAAAAGGGTGATATCGCTTGGAATTTGTATGGAAGTGGTCCAAATGCATCGGTCAGACATATAATAATAAGTATTGGTCTTTAATTACCAGTAATATATTAAAGCGGTTAGGCAAAAAATTTGTTTTTAAAAATATTAAAACAAAACTATAAATAATTATACAATACTTAAGAGCCATACTATATAATATTTCCTGCTAGTTTTCATGCCTTGAAAATATTATTGGCGGCATGTTATCAGTATGAATTCGATGATTTATTAATAAATTTTAGCTGTGTAGTTTCGGATTTGATTTTTCTCGTGCGCATACAAATTTTGAAATCTAAATTCGTCTCAAAAGGGCCGCTATTCCTGTTTCACGTTCAATTAAGCCGCCCCCTCACGCCCCTGCGAAGAAGGCAAACTCACCCCTCCGAACGTGTGAGGGTTCTCGACTGTCGCCCGGGGCTGTTGCCGCCCCTACCGATATTAGTTCTACGGAAATCCAGTAAGTGGGCGGCCACCAACCCCTCGGCGCTATCACGACCCCCGTCATCTCTCTCTCCCTCTCTCTTTCCCTTGAATAATACATAAAACACGTCCCGGCGTGGCTCAATATTTAATGGGGTAAAGCATTGGGCCAGCTTGGGGCGACGGAGTGCCGGAGGTTGATCTCTATTGTTTCCGTCTTAAATTTCTCCAAGACCTTTTCTAAACGGGCAAGAGGGGGGCATCCCTATCGCCTTTCAGGATACAGTTCTCCGCCTGCTGAAAATTTTCCTTCACAATACTGCTCAATACTTCAACAAAAATACCTGGCCTCACAAATTATTGCCATTTCTAATTATTTCGAGTTACACAAAACCGGCACAACCACTTAAGGTATTAAACAGTGTTTAGAAAACTAGAAAAAAAACAAAGAGAAGTTTCAGTTTTTGCAGATAGATATTGTCAGAGAATTTGAATAATTATGAGAGTTTGTTTTTGGAGAGCATCATTAAAGGTGTGTCTGTGAGTTTAACAAGATGTTAAAATTAATACCGGAGAATTTTATCATATTCGTGTATTATATATACATAAATTTTTTGAGTCGAATATCTAAAAAATACTCATAGTTCTCATACATGTCCCAAGATATTACTTAACCCATTGTTCAAGCCGAATGACATGGCGTTTCAATTTATGTTTCGTAATAATTAAATACATCAGTAGTTATGTTACTCCTTACGGTTGGCGTAAATGAAACGGTGTATATGTGATATTAGTTTTCGGTGAAATTTATCTGGGAAGCGAATTCTCCTTGCCCGATCTTTTTCCAGTCAGAAACTGTTGAAAATTTCATTTTACAATCCTCTTTAGAATTGTTGCGTACAAGGAAATATTCCGTGCGCGTTTGTCTTGAATTATTGAGAAGGCCCTCTTCACAGCGTTTAAGAGAAACCGTACCGGCAGAATGAAAACTCGCATGTTTACAGCGACGTTCAACGAAGGAAAGCGGCACCAATGTAAATAAAACGTATACACTGTTCCGTTCACGCGGTGAAATACGAGGAAAATCCCTCGAAATTCCGTATCCTACTATCTACCATTTGGGAGTACAATTCGCGAATTTCCAAGGGGTCGGAAAAGTAAAACAGGGCCATAATCCTGAACTTTCAACATGAATGTCCAGAAATTATAGGTAGGCTTCAACTTAATGTTGTTTAATGATGCGACTATATTTCAGTTATTAGTGGATTAAAGTATCTATAAAAATCTTCATTCAGTTTGTAAGTCGAAAAATGGTAAAATTATTGATTTCGTAAGACTGTCATTATAACAATTTTCAACTTTTTATACGATTACAAAAATGTTTGTTATAGTAAATTTAGAGGCACCAGGTGTCTTCACAAATTTGCCTTCAGAAACCAATATCGTGAATGAAATGCAAAAGAGACTAAAATATTAGTAACCAGTCGTAATTTATAAAATAATATCATTCTGTATTCAATATATTTTTAAATTATGATCAGCCGATCTATCAATGGGAGTAAGGATCAAACTTAGATTAGGTCTTTCGTACTTGTCGATTCCCCCCCCCCTGATTATGGCATAATAGTTGAGCGAAAGTTCACAGAACTAAGTTCCGTTTAAATATCCATATCCTAGTTTTAAGTCCAAACTCTAATAGGCAATGAGGAGGCTCTCTGCACTGCCTAAAGTTCCGGGACAGAGATTTCCTTTTATTCGGCGCCAAATCTATTGTCTCTCATCGCCGTTTTCATAAACTGCTCGTAATCCCAAACTGCCATTTCCGTTCTCTTTCTTCGTCTTCTTAAATTCAGTAGAACTTCTTTACACGGCCCGGCTTATCTCGGCGACGCTTAACGGAGCCATTGCCAACGGCGATGGGAATTGCCGGGGCGATGTGTTGTGGTCGGATGGCACCCCTGGGGTACAACTGGGAAAATAAGTAAGCGCTAACCATCATGCACTTCCAGATTATTTTTCGCCAAGACTTTATCGCCTGGACGTTATCACAAGTTGGCCAGATGGAGTTTCCCGTATAGAACTTATTATCAGGCTAAATATATAAATTCCCGAGTGTTAAATAAATGTGAATTGGACAATCGAAGACTGATAAAACTGATTGCAGAATATTCCCGTTTACTAGCATCCTTAACAATGCTACTATGTACACGTTAAAAACGGATTTAATAATCATTTTCTGTTAATAACATTTTTAATAACCATACAGATACTAACTTCCAAATACTAATCGCTATGATGGGGAGGGCGTGTTCCCATAAGAAATAATTTTACTCGACTCCTTTTGTACTGAATTAATGAAAGTAAAACACAGAATATAATAAATACAATTAATTCGCAACTAAATCAGGCGGAGAAAGGATTTGGTCCGGATTTATCAATCAATGACCGGCTAATAAGAGTCGTGAAAGGAATCCAATTAAAGTTACTTCTTTAAGCTCCCTCAATACAACACGAATTAATTACTACTTCCTTACGTCGGCCGATTGCCGGGGAGGGATTCCTGAATAGAACCTTAGATAGAAGTCCAGTGGGGATTGGACAAACTTCGGCGAGAAAGTAAATTAGCTGGCTAAGAGTTTTTGCAATCGTCTATCGAGTTTTCGATAGGTCCAACGCTAAATATAATACTTCCGGCTTAGACTCCCTTTTGTTCGAAGCCAGACTCTTTGGACTAAAACGAAGTCGGAAAATTGAACGACATTAATTAATACTTATTTTCGCAATTGATTATTCTTTCAGTTTAAGCAAGCAATGATCGATCAAGCCTCCCTCTTATGATGATATTCAATTATTGAATAAAAATCTGAGAAGTCAGTGGCTAGTTGACTACCAAACGGCCCGTTTCATTCAATTCCCCTATCCTGGCTTCAATTGTGAACCCAACACAATTAACGACACATTACCCTACAAGGCGTTTGCTGGGAGAGCGAGTACGGAATGAAGTTCAAGAGAGCAAACGTAAACCGCCATCTGATATCCAATTCCCGGCTTTTTGTGCTCTACAAGATAGAATTCAAATGTAACTGGAAACTCTCGCTTAGGCCTACACTCGGTTAAACGGAGTCGTCCTACAGGACTCAATACATGCGGCCGTGCAATACATTTTCGGCGTTTGGTTTAAATTCCAGGTACACGAAGAGCGTTTGGTGAAAAAATGTGTTTGATACCGCTCCGCGAGGTCCCCGTTCATCAGGCACAATTTAGTCAAATGATTAAATTAATTAACTTGTCAACCGAAAGCTCATATTTGTATAATTTATCTCGGGAGGCAAAGAGAGATTATACAGAGTCCGAATAACAAATGACAAAGCTTCAGTAGTAAGTCCTAACGCTGAGTACAACACAAATGACTACCGCTATATCTTGATTAAAGTTTACTATAATTCATGTCCACTCGCTTATTTGGTCAAAGAGCTACCCGGTTTCAACTTCTCTACATCAATCTTAACGTCAATATATTAATTACCGCGTAAACATGTCTGTTAAACGTTACGGGGCATACTGTCTACATTGTCACTGTTGTGGACTTTCTAGAGCTCGTCTGTTATCCGTTAACCGAATTTAAGTGTGGCAGTTCATCGAGGAATGAATCCTCGGTAACAACAGTGCATAGTTTGAGTTAGTTTGCCAACATGCGGGCATCCAACATGCATAAGTGCGTCGCTAATCTACTGTCGGGGTGCTATTCAAGATGGGAAGATGTCGAAAGTGGTATAAAGTATTAAACCAAATTCAGCGGGTTGAGACAGAAGATCGGAAGAATTATTGTAATACAAACATGCGCAGTAAGTGCTTCCAAATATCAAATAAAATATCGCGGCCAAACAGAGGACTTAAAAATATCTTTTGTATCTAATGCTGTCTTTAATTGCCTAAATTGTATACAAAGGAAAGTAGTAACTATTGAGAAAATAGAATTATCCTTCTATTTCTTCTTTAATATCAGATATACAAAAAAGAAATATGCTATGTAAATCTGTGTAAAATTACTCTGTATACAGTCAGATCCTGAGTAAACACCAAACAAAAAACAAAATTTCCCTCGTTACCATTGAGGGAATATTGCTATTTTTCCAAGACGTTGAACAACAATATCATTTTGTGTATTAAAATTCCGTTTGAAATATGAATACCCACTTTCAGATTGATAAAATTTCATTACGATAAATCCAGTAAGCGTTAGTATCATTCAATTCTTAAAATAGCTTTATCAACCCCTCGATGATAACAGACTGATGATTAATCCAATGATGTGGGCGCAAGTTTGTTAAATGAACTTGTACTGGGCCACTCTATAATTCATATAAGGCAACAGTCGATTTGCATTATTCATAATAACTCGAGTCAAGTTATTATTGACGGTATCAATAATTCACCGGTTACCCGCCTCCGGGGTCCGCTTTCCAAGGGCCCGGCCTCCCTTTGCAGCCTCTGTTTGTGTTTTTAGACCCATTAGTGGCGTTATAATTGTCCAGCCAGCTGAAACGCATTGCCGTTCTCCATTGGCACTAGGCTTTTGCTCGTTTCATTTTTTCAGACGCAATCCGACCTCAGGTAAATTCGAAGAATCGGTCATCCAAGCAAAATCAAAGTTTAATAATGATGGACTTATAGAACTGACTAAATGTCAGTAGTTATATTGATTACTAGCCAAAATTCAACCAGCGGTAAATATAAAGCCTTAGCTTTCACTGCAATCAACCGCTTGAACAGTCACAGTGCAAAAGCAAAGCGATTGAAGCTGTAGGATTGCACAAAACAATATTCCATGATTGTTCTCTTTAATCAATAATCATGACAATGAAAGCTTTGAATTGTATTCAAATAATAAGGGTAGTATTAATTTTAATTCCTTCCTACCGGCAATATTCATATATGTTTTCATATGACTGCCTTAAACGATTGATTTATTCATAAATAAAAACCCGAAAACAAGTTGAATGTATTCCTCTTGCACTCCAATACCTAAGTGTATTTCATATTTTTGAGCTATTTCAATTGAATCACTGTGATCAATGTACGCCCGGATGGATATTGTTATTAGTGTAAGATATTAGGAGTGGATTTACAATTAATTTGAGGTTCATCCAGCTCGCGATCTCCTCGAGGACGACTAAGTAACCGGCAATTGGGTCTGGCAGAGCTTATTGTTTAAATTAGTGGTTCTTACTTATTTAAATAAATTAAATTACTTATTCTTACGTCAAAACTTTTCAACGAATCCCTACGTTTGTGCGATTTGTTTAAATTACCGAATAATTCGATTAATCGCATTAATAGGAATGAATCGGTATTGTATAACAATATTGTAAAAGATATTTATTATAATTCTGAGGTAAATCGATTCCTTCATACATCCAGTTCCGATTGGTGCAATCAGGACCAAACGGTAAAATCGGAAATATAATTTACTGCACTGGTACAGTGAGATAATTTAAGGCCAAAGGATAACTCTTAAAGGATACAGCATAATTCCTACAAAGGCATTAATTAATTAGCGGCCACAAACGCATTACATTTAATTCAAATACGATGCGCATTAGGAGCACTCAGCAAGCCAGCAAAGGATTTCACAAAAGTCCAGCTCAAAAAGCCACAGGATGATGCTGAAACTTTATTTATATTAATTTTGTTAATTTCCAAAATAAACAGTATTTACTCCACCTACCTCCGTCGATTAATTTATCGTTTAAATTATCTGTATGCCTTTCGACGCTACTCTCCGAAGCACCTGTCAACAGAATGATTGTCCTTGTTTAAAAAACATTGTTTCTGCGAAAAGAAATTCGAAAATTTCCTGTCTTTAATGAAAAACAAAAATAAGTTAGAGAGAAAATAATAACAAAATTACCTGCTTCTACATTTTCCGACACGGATCCTATTGAGGCGTATTTTTGATGTAACATATATTGATAACAAATAATGTTTTCGTTTTTAAGATATTTTTCTGTTTTCAAACTGCCATGTAAATTCCAATCAATAAATATTTTTATAAAAAAATAGAACAGTACAGATATTATTGTGTTATTTGTACTTGTAATATACAAAATTGTACCGAAACGAATCTTAACACGCCTAAGGAAATACCTCATCCCAATAGTTGCAGGGAAGTTATATTATGTTCCATAAAACAGTCAAGTATATAAATATATAACGACCGTTTGCATGTTTATATATATATATATATATATATATATATATATATATATATATATATATATTGTTTGATAGATCGATTTACTATAATGTATAGCGTCAATTTAAATTCCAGCAAAAATGGACTAAAATTGTTGTATTACAGAGAATTAAAATGTGATGAAGTTATCATAATTTGAAATGTGAAATTTGTAAACCCCATATTTTATGATTGTTTTTACTGGTTTCGTTCTCCTGGTTTTTCTTTTCAATATTCAATCGCCCTAGTTTATTTTCCCTTTAATCTAACTCGAAAATAGTCGTAAATGAGTGGGAACCGTAAAAGCGTTTACGATGGAATAAAGTTTTAGCAGTCGGAAAACTTTCTTGCTTTTTCTCCTGGAGGAGTTTAAACGGAAGAGGTTTTAAAAATCGATTTGCCCCGCGTTTGCCGGTCGGATTTTGAGCGGTCGATCGTATCCCCGGTATATGGATCGTAAAATGAAGCCGGATAAAGGCTAAACAAATGCAGCGGACCACCCCGGCAGGTTTGCTTGCCCCACGGATTGAAATATACGCACGAAGCCGGAGGAACCGGTGGAATTCCATAATTTATTTTTCCGTCCGGGCTCCGCTACGGAATTTGGTCTTTGTTAAAGCCCACAATGTTTTATGTATTCAAAAATCCTTTGTATTCGAGAATCATTTTTCATTATGGCGACAGGGACTTTTCCCAACTGTAGGAAGGAAAAAGCTGGTGCTTGTAAGAATGCGGGATGGAACAGCGAGTCGGAAATTCTAATAGCGGTTCGTTTTTGAATTTTGAAACTATCAACCGAGCGAGCATTTCCGATATATATTCAAGATTAAATAACTAATAATCAGGACATAACAGATCCATCGATTTAAACGATGGAAGAATATGCATTTCAAGTCTCTAGGTTGAATTTAAGTGGAGTGGGAAAATATAACGTCTAGCTTCTTGGGTTTATAAAACAATAATACAAAGTAATTAAGAGGGAAACGTAAATTATTTCGTGACCTCAGATATCGATATAGTTCAATAAGCAGTTGGATAATATTTCGTTATTGAAGAGGTACGCACAACGCGATCAGCTCCACAGTGAGAAATCCAAAACTCAAAGTGTTGATTTTTTCCCCTCAATAACCAAACGGATTTAACCGGAAAAGTAACATTTAAATCCCAATACATACAAGATACCAACTCCTACTTTCGCCCAATGAGTGTGAAAACATAGACAAAGAATGACTACAGACACAAGCTACTTCCTGTTTCATTACGCAAAAAACCCCTTTGTCCTCAATAACAGAATTTCCCTCAGAGAATTTTCCGCTTCCCTGGGCCAGGAAAAATCAGGAGCAAATCACTTAAAAGAAAGTTCTCCCGGTTTAAAGCTTAAAACAAAAGCCGTTAAAGCTAACACCGACTCCCGACACTTTAGGCTTTGTGGGCTTCAGCTGTTTTAAGGCTAGGATAAATGCGGCCAGATAAACTCGATAAAGCTTATAATTTGTTAGCTTCTAATAGAGCTGATATTGTAGAAAAACGATTACATTTACGTTTTGTTAGCGGGAAAATAATAAAATAGAATACATTTCGTTTTTTGACAGGTTTAAAAGGTGTATTATTTTTCTTTCATTTGATATATTCTTCTAATCAGGAATTATATATATTATTTCTTAACGTGACTTGATTTTTTAATTAGGGAATAGGAAAGCTTTTTGATAGGTTGGAGAAGTGTACTGAAAAACAAGATTTTATGGGAAAGTATTTATTTTTTCTAAATGTTGATTAAAATTAATACAATAGCAAGAGCGCAATTTTTAGATCGCATTTTTACATTAAAAAATATTTTCTAATAATAGCCATAACTAATTCGTCCTAGAACATCTGAAATTAGTTTGATCTCTGTAAGTCAGGAGCACCCGTCCAGGTCTACAACTTTATTTTAAATTAGGAATGGGACCCTTGTAAACGATCGGGAAAATGTTACCTCATAGTGCCTTCATTCATCAGTACTAAAATTAATGAACCTAACTTTCTAGTTAATTTACACCGTCCCATTAACAATTCAAAAAGATGCAGTAAACTGCAAGTAAATCCGGGCTCCCAAAGTGATTAATTATAACCGGGTAATTTGACTGGACACATATTGTGCGAATTAAAAAGCCTTCTGTGACGGAATTAAGTGCTGATTATGCATTCATGATGCAGGCTGGTAGGGTCCAAAAGAGTTGGCTAATTAAGTGGGATATTTTACTGTTTTCAGTGAAAGAGAGAATTAATGAGTGCTCTATTTTTCCATCTTGATTCAAGCTCATTCTCCTGCCGTTTGTCGCTTCAGCTACCTTTTCGCTGGTGCATATACAGTATATGAATTGTACTTTACACAACTCAAAAATTGTTAACATATATGTGTTTATTTATATATACATATTTGCGTATAAATAGGCACACATACGCATTATATCATGATCGTCTGTATGACATCTAAAGCCCGAATTGCAAAATAGTTACAGAGGAAACAAGGTTCTGCTTCAACTGAGTGCATGAATGATATTTTTAGTTCCTTAATTCGTTTTGTTTCCATGCGGGAGAGATTCCTATCAGAAAGACTGCATAACATTGATCGATTATTGAAACTTATATGAGCTGTAAGCAAGTAATGTCAGTATGATTACCGTACATTTCGTGTGTTTCTGTCTCCCCTCGCTGGTTTGGTTTTTTGCTAGACCGGTTTCGGCTGCTCGCCATCTTCAGTAGCGGTGTTAGTCACTTTTGACACTTTGGATGTTTTTGGGCATCCTCACTGCATTGTCACTGTCACTTGTACTGTGGTCGTTGTCTGTTTGTCGTGAGTATATATGCGTGTCTTGTTCTTGTGTTTTGGGGGAATGTTGTTTGTCTTATTTGGGTTGGGAGGGATTTTGTTAATCGGCTTAAGTCTTTTCGGATTATCGGTCAAATATATAATATGTTAACTATATCGTGTCATATGGAAAGTTTTATTTTCGTATAAGAAACACGGCACTTGATACTTGACCCGCAATACAAACAAGCTGTGCAGGTTTAGTATTAGCGCCGTGTACATTTCTGCATCACACTCAGGTGAACGCTAGTTTATCGGTGTAAGTGTACCCAATGAACTTTAGTGAAGTACATTGCCGCACGACACTCAGGGGGTGCTAGTTTATCGGTGCAAGTGCACCCAATGAACTTTAGTTCAGTACACTTCCACACCACACTCAGGGGGGCGCTAATTTATCGGTGTAAGTGCACCTAATGAACACTAGTTAAGTACATTTCCGCATCGCATTCAGGGGGCGCTAGTTTATAGGTGCAAGTGCACCCAATGAACTTTAGCTAAGTACATTTAAGAGACATTTAGGAGACAGAAACACATGAAATCTACAGTATGCCAACCCCTCGCATACCACAAATAAGGAAACACGGCACTTGATACTTGACCCGCAATACAAACAAGCTGTGCAGGTTTAGTATTAGCGCCGTGTACATTTCTGCATCACACTCAGGTAAACGCTAGTTTATCGGTGTAAGTGTACCCAATGAACTTTAGTTCATTATGAAACTAGTCAATATGATTCTTCTTTAATGAATTCATTCATTCGTAGGGTTTAATAAACCCCTACGAATCTACTGTAATTAAGATAATACATACATTATGAAACTTCGGGCTGGACGAACATCAATTTAATTTGCCTATTGTATCGAGGACCCGGAGGAGAAATCACTTAACCCCCCTTCAATCGCCTCACAACCCTCCATCCCAGCACCCGGCCCGAACATCCACAATCTCAATCTTATCCACACAACAGGGGGCGGAATGGACGCAGAAGGAAGATTCGAGGATTTCAACCCTATTACGAAACCTAAACAGGATTATCTCAGGCTTACACAACCCACTGGTCGACACAACCCTTAACATCCCGGAGCCCGGAAAAGAGGGATGAAATAAAAAAGGAGGGTGCGAGTTAGTGGGAGGGGGGGTGGAGGGATGGAGGAAAAGACGCTTTTCCGGCTTCGGGGGTACGGCGGAAGAGGGAGGATCGGAGGAAACACTTTGAACAGGCGACCGCCAGTGAAAGTGGGAAAGTGGAAAGCCATTAAAACGCGGTAATCCCTCGGATTGCTTGCCGGCTCTACCCCCTCACCCCTTTCCATTCGGCTCGGGTGGGTCCGCACGACCCTCCAACCGCCCCACGACACTTTGATCATTCGGATTAAAATTCTTCTACTTCTTTTTTTATGTAGGGGCAGCAGTAGTTAGGAAAACGTGCCTCTGCCTAAAAATTAAGGGGCCTGTGGAAACTTCTCTTGGGCCGGAAAACGAGCTTCCGGCTCGATCCTCTAAATTCATTCGTGCGGGCTTGTGCGGAATTAATTTCCTCACGAGAGGCCGCTGCGTTAAGCAAATTAGATACCGAGAAGTCTGAATACGGTTGATATTGAATAAGGTTGAATGCCAGGGTGATTATAAATTGTACAGAATAGAATCATATAATTATTGTTTTACAAGGTGACACTCTACATGCTTAATGCTCGATCTAAACCAAGGCCAGTTCTATCCCTCAACATATGACAGGTATGTCAATTTATTTTTTGGTATATTTTTCAAAATATAAAAAATTGATCTCGCCAAAAGATTAAAAAGAGATACCTAAAATATATTTCCTAAATTCTATAGAGTTTTAAGGATATTTGCGCGAGAAGATGCGAGGAGGAGTATCCTCTAGAGATACCGGAAGCCGGCTGCTGATTGGGGTCCGGTATATCTTAGCATAGTTTATATTTAAAACAAAACTTACAGTTAATGGCCGCATATCCCAATATTAATATTTATGAATGGAAAACGGTTTGCAAGCAGATTTATGTGTCATCATACTTCCGTTATAGATATATTAAATTTATTAATTTATTAAATCGCGGAAATTTATTAATGTAAAGATATTTCTAAGCTTAAGTAAAAAAAATCGGTATAACCTAATTAATGGTTAGAGTAGTCAATAAAGTAGACGAACAGCCACTATGTTTGTAAGTTTAATTATTTATTATTTCATATAGACATACAATTAACTATTTTTTAATTTATGTATCATGTAAATATCGAGGTAAATACGTACATTACATATTGATATCAAAGGGTCAATAATGGAAAGCGTTGACAAGATGTCGGAAAGACAGTGTTCTGCTGGATCAGTAACAACAGAGTAAACACGACAAAGTAAGAAGAATAGAAATGACAAATGGGAAGTCTAGAGTCACGAAACCGGGAATTCTAAATGGGGTTTCTTAGCAAAGTTGGAAGTTCATTAATGCGGTTAGACGAGGGCAAAAAATACTGGGATGTATTTGCGGACGTTCAGGAGTCGCAGTCGGATCGTTCTCAGATCGGTTTGATACTTTTCCTTAACGGGCCGGTAAATTAATTCAGCATTCATCGCAGCCTAAGTATATCTTAAAACTAGAAATGCTGTAAAACTATAAAATTTATAAGGGCCGTTAAATATATTGTAGTTAGGAAGCTAGGGGAAGATAGCTGGATATTACACACACTAAGTGGCCGACAGTGGGGTTTGTTGCAACCGCAGTGGGGTACGCACCGCTCACCTCTCTGAAGTTCTTAAACCCTGAGAGTTTTCCGGCCACAAAAGGGGAACTTTTCCTTGGGAGTTTTCCGGAGGTCTGAACCGGAAAATAGGCGGTTTCGAACAATAGTTGTACGGAGGTCCGACCGACTCCCCACAGTTCGGTCCGGTGAAATTCCCCCCTCGCCGCTCCCGCCGCCTAAACGATGTTACCGCTCGATATTTGCCTTTCTTTGAGGTCAAGAAGTTTTTCCTCTTTCCTTACTGCTTCTACTGACAGAAGAATCCGAAACTTTCATTTTAAAGTGCAAAAAAATTACGTAGTAATTCACTTTAAATTAATGTCGTCAATTCACTTAAGTTCTTTTGAATTTCATGTATATTTACAACCAATTAGCTCAAAATATACATAAGGTGTTCCAAAGGTTTTTCATTTAAAAACATTTTTTGTGTACGAAATATATATTGCGTACTACAAAAATCACAAATGGCTTATAGAACATTATATTTATGAATTGGATTGGTATTGAAAAATTAATTCGGGAATTCATGATTCAATTTTGCAATTTCTTTTCAACTGGTAAAATTCCATCGTAGTCGAAAAGTCTGTTCCGTCACTGTCCTACTACAGTTAGGCGCGTGTGCGTAATGGCGGGTACAGTTTTCTCAAATTCACTACGAAAGTCGGCAAAGACTTTAGACGAGGATTTTGTAATTAACTTTATAATTACAGCCTAGTTGGGACTCGGGGACCTGCCGTCGGCAAATAGCGAAAGACCCCCGCTACATAGTTTTCCTTTGACTTTGACTGATACTTAGCAACGTGTCGTCTTTATAAACGCCTGCAAATCTCTCTAAAGGCAGTCATTGAATCAGAAGCCGCACGAAGTCTTTATTAATTTCTGTTTTTAACGAATTAGTTAAATAGTTGAAGCATTTAGCTAAGATATAATTTGTCTGCAGGATTCCTTACCAATCACAGCAGTTCAGTGACAACAGTTAAATCTGAATTGTACAAACATGTACAGATTTATTGGTCCTGATTTTTCCTCTACCGAGACGTTTGAGATATCCGCCGTGATTCAATATCAAGTTTTTAATCGCTCGCGAAGTTAATTTTATGATACCATATAAAGTGATGCTAATGAAGCGTAGGCGCGGGTGGAAGCGTCGGTCTGCGGAATCTAACCCGGTGTGGAATATTTACCGAAATTTCCTGGTTAGAGCGGACGACTCCTCCGACCCTTTATGCGGTGGCCAATGTGAAAACCCCTACAGAGCCCTGAAGGGTTGATTAATGTCCGAGCTCACGCGATCACACCGCCAGTTTCTGCTCGGTAAATATCGACACAACACACCAAGTAATATAAACTGCGATCGACTGTCAAGAAGTCGATTATTTATTTCGGGCCTGCCTTAAATACTAAACCGTATTTATTTTTATTCTACAGCCCAATTCAAATCATATGGACATAATTCTTTTTTTTTTTTTTAACTGTTTTTATTTTTGCACAATCAACCTATACAGTTATGGGTGCAATTGGTACAAGTATTTATTTCCGCGTGTTAGTCCCGACAAAGAAACCACCCAGTGATGGCGCTTTTGACATGATTTAACTACTGCCCGAGGTGATCTCTTGGCCAGTGGCGTTTAAGCCGTCGTGGTGGGGATAGTGGATGGGTAGAAGAAGAAAGGGACTGAACGAGTGGGTTTGGATGTGGGGAGAGGCGGGAATGGAATTTAAGGAAGCGTGATTTTGCGACTTCGTCGACTGTCGGTATGTTGAGGTCATTATGGATTGTTTGGTTAGAAACATACCAGGGAACATTAAGGATGGTACGAAGGACTTTTGATTGGAATCTCTGGATGCGGGCGATGTTGGATTTCCTAGCGGAACCCCATAGCTCTATTCCGTAAGTCCATGTCGGTTTTAAAATGGTTTTGTATATTGTAAGTTTGTTGTCTACTGTCAGTTTTGATGTCTTTTTCAATAGAGGTCTCAGCAGTCCAAATTTGCGGTTAAGGTCTGTTCTTTTGAGACGCGTATGGGGGTTCCACGTGAGTCTCTTGTCTATGTAGAGTGCCAGGTAGCGAGCCTGCTGTCGGGTGGGAATTGGAGCATTGTTGAACTGAACAGGAGGGCAAGGCTGTCGCCGTAGTGTGAAGGTGACGTGAGTAGACTTAGAGCTATGGACATAATTCTACAGCATGATTATGAATACCCGCAAACCTTTGTCTCAAACTCCAGACCTTGAGTCTAAAAATGGAGTCTAAAAATATCCAAAATTCCATCCCAGTGATGATATCCGCGCCTTACATATACTTTTATATATTTTTATCAAATCTCGGGAACTGGTCCCGTTCTCGAGTGGGCCTTCCTCTGACGTAAAAAGGGCCGTTGATCAGGGGATTGATCAACGGCTAAGACGTTGATTGAACGGCCGGCAATCGATCAACTGGGGTTGACTAAAATGTGTCAATCACCGTCGCTTCTTTCTAAGGGGACATCAATTTCGGTGACGCCGTCATATAATTCTCATGAGGATTTATTTGGGACCCGGCCTAGAGAACTGCCGGCTTTGGTTCTGAACTGTAGAAAGATAGTCACGGACATCTGAAAAATCATATATTCAGTTTTTTTTGGTTAAAAATATGGTGAGTTTAGAAAAAAACAGCCCCCTCCTCAGTTTATATAGGATACTATGTTTAAAAACACGGTAAAATAGCCTGACAGTAAGCGATGAAAATGGATATTTTTAAGGTAGGAGGTAGGCTGATCCAATATTTTGGAGGTGTAATTTAAATTCCCTAATAAGGCTTTGCTTTGTTTCCGGTTTATATTTTCAATATCATACTTATGATATTCTTACTGAAATGATTTTCTCAATTTTATCGATTTTTCTGTTATCAATTTTATCGTCCTTATACGAATGAAATCACAATTCCTTTTATCCATTATATTGTGAGAATTTCGAGTGAGAAACATTAAAACAAGGTAACATATAAAAATGATATATGAAGTTGGAATGAGAAAATTTGCTTTCGCGTTGAACAATATGGTTTCTCACGTCGTAATACCACTTTGCAGGTATAGCTTTCCGTAATTCAAATAGCGTTAATAGGCCTTCTAGTGTCGTCACAGGCATAGAACAGTTTTGGATTCAAAAATTTACCTACAACGTAATTACGCCCCAAGCGTAGCGCACTTTCTAAAAGAGTTATTATCAAAATAAATGACTGCCGAGAAAACGTTCAAAATTATCATTATACCAATCGAAATTACTCCCCTAAATCTGCATCTCAACTGTGATACTGTTGAGATTTCAAGACTCGGCCGTTTTATCCGACGTCCGGGAGAATCAATTTTCTCGACGATTTTGGCGCTTCAAAATGAAACTTTCAAATTGGAAAATATCCATTGTTGTCAGAAGAGATTGCCGGTTGTTTGAGGGAGGGGGTGGGCGCGTCGGGCGGTGGAAGGGGACGGTACAATTTTCGAAGGGTCGGCCCCGGGAAAACCTCCTACAGTCGAGTCTGCAATACTTTCAGTCGGTAATCGGAGTTGATGGCGACTGCAGAGAGAGAGAGATGGAGGGAGGGAGGAGGGAGGGAGGGAGAGGTGAGTGAGTGAGGGGTAGGAGGATGGGAAAGAGTGAAGAGGAGAGGACTTTCAATCTTAGTTATGATCCGTCCTCCGAATTCAATTATCGAATATCATCGCTTTCCTCTCGATCTATCCCGGCGAGGAAGATTTTCGGGGGCCGGCGGGCTCGCTCCTCTCGGACTAATTTAATTCGACGGCGTTTACTTTTATCTCTTCCCGACCCATCCAGTCGACCGATTCGAGCCCTCCATCAGCCCTTCGGCGAGACAGAATCGTATAGCTCCACTGCTATACTGGGGAGTAGTATGTGCAACTAGACCGTTAGTATTTTGAATCTATTTCTCCAGTAATATTTGCGAGAAGGACATGATTCGTCGACAACAAAATTCCTTCCTGACCTAAATTTTAATATACCGTCACCCTCGTCGGTTTCAAATTATCTTTATTTAGAAATGTTACTAAACAGTGATTGAACTTATAATGTTAATCGTTATAGTTATTATAGACGTGCTCTTAAATATCTGAAACTGTGTATCGACCTCCCCCACGGTGATAAAATCCTCTCCCTTATAAACGGACCCTAAGATGGCAGTCCACAACTGCGTCGTAAATGCGTAACGCCTTTCCAGTAATTGGCGCTGTATAACACCAGATTGTGACCCCGGTATCGTTGGCATTATAATTCGTCCCGTGTTTTGGAGGGCCGAGCACTTGATACCTTGAGTTGACAGTGGGCAAACTCATTATCCTTAAATGAATGTGCTAGGGCGAGCGCGTGCACAGCCGGGGCCTGGCAAATGTTTGCTCACTAAACCTGGCGCTCGCCCACCCCTCTGGCAACACTTCAAAAATGTGGAAAACACCCCCGAACCACAACTTGACTGACACTCTGTCTCATAAACGGGCTCTCGAGGTAGATGACAGCGATCTTTACTGCACACTCATCCAGTAAACAGGGGATGTGTCCGATACATTCCCTTCTACAATTGCTGTTAAAATAAACAGAAAGGATTCGCGTCATTTTAATCTTATGAGCACAATGAAACTAATCAGATCCTCAGTTATAATTTAAATTAAAAAAAAAACAACTGGCCCAATCATGGCGACGTAAAGAACATACCAACTTCAAACGCGCCTTAATGGAGTCTTTAGTGACATTTCCTTCCTACTCACCTATTACGCTGAAACCATTGAGTACTTTCCACGATATTGGACGTGTCTCTGCCGCATCCAGTACTTTCCCGCTACTTTTCCTCCTGGCTTCATTCGCCCGATTGACTTCATTTGGCAAGAACACGTTCCGCGCACTACCGGTCTAAGATTATTAGGAATCATCAACGGCGAAGAAAATATAACCGGAAAGAACGTTTATATTTCCGTAAATTCGATTCTACTAAAGAATAACAATCCCGTGCCGGACTATCCCCTAGAAAAATAGCCGTGAAACAATGTACAGGGACGCAAAAACTGGGTTAGGTTGTGTAGGGAGGGGGCGATTTCCACATTTTTACGGTTGTACAGATGCCGTGGTAAACGGGGCCGAGACCGACTTTTACGAGGTCCGACCCGCCCTGATATTCGAAAATATATACCGGGCAATAAAGGGGGCCCGGGTCCGCGCTCGCTCTATCTCAAACCCCGATAAATGGAAAACCGTATGGGTTTCAAATACCCAATGGACGTGTGATAGAATTCGATCCCTCCCTCTATATCTGACCGGTTGAGTTAACCTTGCCGCATCTTAAATAGTTTTTTTATAGGCTTTTTCCATTTCAATTATTTAGGCAAACTGGCGCCTTATTTCAGGGCCAGTGGTAATTAACTCGAGAATGTAAAACTAAATATATAGTAATAATTGAGTAGTAGAAATTGATACAGATGAGGAAGAAACACACTTCCTTATTGTTCTATCTACAAGCAGCGTAGTTTGTAAAAACCTGATGTATACTATATGTTATTTCTCGAATTTAACTAAATCCGTGTGTTTTCTTCAAATTAATACTAATTTCAAATTGAAATTCATTCCTAGCGAAACCAAAAGTACACGTTTCATACAAGTAACGGACATTCATTGCCAATCAAGTAAATGCCTCCACTATTGATCCTCAGCTAATGCTAAATACTTTTTTTATTTTGAGAAGAAATAATTTTGGCCCTTGAGGAAAGTTAAAAAGTGGCGGAGTCCACTTCCAATTACAAACTGTTTAAAAAGTAATTTTCATAGAGGAATTCCTCTCAGAATATTCCGTAATAGTTGCCCTCGCCCTTTTGGCCAAAGTTTGCCCAAAGGAGTTGGTAAAAAAAATACAGGAGTCGTTGTTTTTGGAGCGGGTTCGGTTATTATTCATAGTTCGAATGGCGAAAGCCAAACCGGTATTCGAAACCGAGGGAAGGACCCACGTTCATTTAATATTCAGCGGCGTAGATTCAATTATGCAGTCGGAATTTTAGATTTGGATTTTATCAGAAGAGAGATTTTCAGTCGGTGCTACGCTCGAAAATTATGAAAAAAAAATCTAAAACCAGTTTGCTAATTTCTATAAAAATGCCGAAAGGATTCATTAATTCCGCACAGAACAAATTACTTACAGATAATTCCCGGGAGCTTAAATTATGTAAGAATGGTAGAAGTACGCTTAATTCAGATATCGCTAGAGCCGGGTTATGCAGTATAAATCCCTATAAGTCTAACTACGTATTTTTATATTAGACTAAATTAAATAAAAAAAAAACGTCCACAATAATATCATTATTTGCGATTCATGGTGCAAACAATTTTAATTGGGATAATTACACACTTTTAAAATAATCTATTCGTTTTTAATAAAATAATTTAATGACATCTAAATATGCTATTTCGCAAACATTCGAAGAGTGTTTGTAAGTGGGTGGGGAAATGAAATAAAACTCCCTTTCATATGTTGTTTAACCTTCATAAGTTGATACGGCGATATTAAACTAAGGGAAATATGAAAAGAGGAAACAGAGCTGAATTCATTTTCGAGAATGGACTCCGGACGTAGGCGTTTTCTTTTTCCCCGCTTCCTTTTTCCCCAGTTTTAACGGCCACGTTTTAAATCTCACAGTTGTGAAAACGGACATTTCCCGGATACTTATTCCGAAACTAGTTCTATTACTGGTTTTTACTCCCCCGTTTACGCGGGGCGTTGGGAAACATTGGGAGTCGTGAACAGACATGAGAATGACGCGCCAATGGACTTTACTACCTCTTTTCCCAGCCCCTATTTTCAGTTGTACCTAAGTAAAATGAATTTTCACGTACGGCCGTAGTCCCGCATTAATCGGTTTTGTTATCTGGGGGTGAGTTTAGTATTTTACATTTCAGACCTCTTTGTATTGAGCGAGAGCCGGCCTATTTCTCAGCTCACTAAAAGACTGGATTTCTGGAGTAGTAAAGACACCATAATGAAAATAAAATAATTCTTCGAGGGTTCATATTGACACCGCTAGACTGACGTACTGTTAACCAATCACATTTATTATGTTGAAATTAAAGTCAACCGAATATTAGAATAATAAATCCCCTTCTGAGATTCCTTATGAATGACATAATGAAAAATACCCTAAAAGTTAGAGGGAATAAATTGAAGCCAGTATATATTTCATAAATCTGCTTTGGTTAAATTCGCCAATGAATGCATTTGAGACTTTGGTGGGCGTTCCAACGAATTTACGAGTATTTTCGTGGGATCTTCGAGAAAAAATATTGCTTTCGCCAAAGGGTATTGTGCCCGTCGATGAAAAATGAGAATGAGAGCCCGGTGAAAATCCCACGGAAAATTTCTAAGTATATATCTGTGCGGGGGCCGGGGACAGGTTCAGGTGTTTGTCGCGGCCCCCACTATTAATCAACGCCCCGGCTCCGCTTCAGACCAATCACTGAGTTACAATGTTATCGCCCTTTCCAAGCCCAAACCTAACTTGACTCGAACAGCGCAAAATCAATCGAGACCTTTCCACCCAGTCGTCTTGGCGTAGAAATAAGAGGGGAATAACAAAAATGCAGAAATACGATCTTTAACCAGCCCCCGAGGCTTTAGAGGGGCCCATAGATCATGTCTCTTTTTGACAGCGTTAAGCTTCAGTTAGAATACACCTAACTTCGCAGACTTGTGGTTAAATATCGCTAAAAAAAGCGGCATTGATTTGAAAATTCAAACAGCCAAAATAGCGGATTATAAAAGCGTTCGTGTTTCCAATTTTTTCAGTTATATTCAGTATTTCGTTATTCTTACCTCTTTAATAACTGCGATTATGCAGAATGCAATTTCATTTGTGGCGATAATTGCTCGCTCGTTAATACCGAAGCCATTAAGGTCGACTTGGTCCGAGCCCGAGGTTTTTATTTCTGACCAACGCCAGAGCAATTACAATAATTTAATTACTCTGAATTAAACATTTTTTCCTGGTGGATGAGTGGACTGGCGGGTGGAGAAAGCAATTACACTTTTCATCCGTTAATTGAAACGGGCGGATACTGCTAATGAGTCGAAATGTCCCGTGTGTATTTTTTAAAACTATGTTTAGGGAACATTAATTGTCAGTGAAACACCTCATGTCAACTGTTTGAATGGTTTACAAATATAGTTGCATGAAGTCGACTATCCAAGAAAAAAATTCCTGAAACCAGAGAAGTTGGAAAAGAGTTTAGAATATATGTTTCAGACAAATCAGAATATTGCTTTTATTTCCTCTTTGTAAAACAAGGGAACGAAACAGGATATTTTCCCTAACCAGTAAACGTAATTTTGAAAGTATAAATATTTGAAATACCTGTTTTGTGGTCTGCGAGGGGTTGGAATACCGTAAATTTCGTGTGTCTTTTCAAAGCATAATTTTGAAAGTATAAATATTTGCATTGTAAATGTTCAATGTGCTTTTTTACGAATAAAATAAGGTTAAATAAAGTGAAGGGGGTTATGGTAAGAAACAATACGAAAAAAGTAATAGTTGCAATCGGATGACATATGTTATCATAGAGAGATCGCAGGCGTATTAGGACACGTACCTCAAAGGGACTAAAGTACTGAAGTACTCATGTTATTAGACTGAAGAGAAACATTGGGCTCTCTAAGTTCGAGAAACACTTTAAATTTTTCATTCGATTTAGTCCAGTTAACAAACAGGTGGTCGAACGGACGGTTTTACGACCAGTGAAAGACAGTGCAACCCCACAGACAACGTAGCTAAGTGCCCAAGTTAATCACAAACCAACCGACGAAAAACCTACTGGAGAAACCGGTCTAGCCAAAGACCAAGCCGGTGAGCGCAGGCGGAAGATTACAAGAAAGGTATTCAACGATTAGGGAATGGGAACAATTTTTGTGGATAGAGAGCAGCGTAAACGCATTGCGCGGTATATTTATTACTGGTCCTATAGTTAGATTCCACGGTGAAGGATTGAATTGAAATTATAAACATTAACTTTTTTTAAATCAGTTACAAAATTAAAACGTATAATTCTCAACCGCCAATTCCTCGTAATCTTATACGGGGAACTACATAAATAATCTTACACATATCAAACGTGATTCAATGTTTGACTCGTATTCGGCCTCGAGTCGAATGTCTCACAGATGCCCTGTATTCGCACCGGAAACAATCCGAATTAAGTACAAAGAATGGATGGGGTAAGGGGGGAATTGTGGAACAATAGAGTGAGCGGCGAGGAGGTAGAATTATGCCGGTGTGTCTCGCTCTGTCTAGATTAGCGGAGTGGCGGCGGTTTACCGAACAAACAGCAATTCCAAACTAGGCGCCCCGCCTAGACTGCGTGCAGTATAACTAGCTCCTTCTACCCGACCAAGTTCCCGAGGGAACCCGATTTAAGAAAGGAGCAAAGATCCTCCTAAATAATTAAAACGGAATTTTCGGAAATAATAAATTATATTAATAACAAGTAATGTCGCCCCCTTCGCCGCGGTCGATGGACACTAATTAGAAGGGAATTCGCAATAAACCATACATTACTCATATATTTTTTAGAACGTTATGATCAAAAAATACTTGGCAGTACCAGGAACTTATAGGGGAACGGGGAATATTTCTGAAATGATTAATATGACATCCCACAATTTATTATTCCACATTGATATTAGGCTTGAATTTACAAAAAAAAGAATGCTACTGTAATAATATTAATGCAAAACCGCAACGATATTATTCGAATAGGTATGACGGTGCGTAATGTAATTAAATTGCAAAGAAGGAGTAAGTGGTTGAAATTTAATTTTCATTCGTGATACTGAATGAATGCGATTTGTTTTAATTTTAAATTGGCATTCCTGTCATTTATTTGTTAGGAATATGCCAGACATAAGTACTAATATTGGTCTATAAGAACAAGAGTACTTCAGAAGTATAGACTATTCCTATATCGACCTATATAGACTAGTCTGAACGCAGAACGTTCATTGTTGTACGGATAACGTTGATTTTAACTCTCGAACGGTTCAAATCAGGGCAATCTGAAATCGGGGCTCAGGGTCCAGTATTTGGGGGAGATGGCCGGAACATGTTCCCGAGGGAGGGCGGGGCTTTACCCCGATTCGCGTCCCCTGATTTACGCTAACAGTTTTACCCGGAGGCAATTTTCTTCGGGGCCCTGTGGACGGTGAAAAGCGGGCTGGATGCCGAAAAACCCTTTTCACCTTTCTTATATACCGGAGCCCAATAGAACCGCCGGCCGATAGAGTTTGCACGGACCCCTCCTTGTTTATGCACGGGTACCGGCTGAAATGTCTAAAGGTTTCGGAAAATGCTCGCCGCTAGACTGTACCGCCCTTGTCGCATAGGCAGTATGAAATACCCCTAATGATAAACGTTAATTTTACCCCGTGCGACATTTGAATCGGGGCGTACGACCGACAAATATGTAAATTGTTGTACACACCCGATTTCAAACAATAAACCATGAGAAACGTCCGGAGGCCATGTTTGAAATGTGTACAGTGAACGTAGGGGCAGAACTATACGCCGGTTTTATTTATGCACCACAAACATATTCCCTCTGTTATTTTCATAAACAAACTCGTCACTAAATGTAACCCCATACGAATATTCTTATGAATTCAACAGAAACATCGATACATAGAAAATAATTAAACTTCCTTAACTCTGGTTCTTTGCGGAGTTGTATTTAAAATTATGACATCATTCAGAAATTTAGTTTTAAACATACGGGTAAAAATCTCTGAAACAGTATATTTTGTTACATGTAAACATTAACCGGCGTTACCTGTTTAATAAATCATATTAATATCACAACCATAAATTTACAATAGAAATAAAATAAGAAAGTTATAAATCAAAGTGTTCGGTTAAGACTTTATTTGGGAACAGGGCAATTGCACCGGAAACTCCCTTGTTAAATAAAATTTTATACGTAAATACATTACTTTAATGCTTTGGCTACTAAATATTTTTGTATTAAACTGATTATATTGACTGGTTTTTAGTTATGCACGCGATATAATAAGGAAAGTATTCATTTTTAAAATAAATAAAGAATTGTTCGCCTTTTTTCAAAAGGCTTTTGTTTCCGAATCGGTGAGAATTTTTTTTTTGGAGCGTCCACTTGAAGAGTCCCGGCGCTTTTTAATTAGCCATATTTTTTTCGCCGTTCTCTTGAATTGGCGCCCCACTCAAATGATTAGAAACTTTCATTATTTCTTTGTTTTTGGAATGTATTCACCAGTGACGTAAGCCTAAGGACGTAAGGCCGAGCATTCCGAGGTGAGCACGACCACTGTATGCAGGATTAAATAGTACTCTGTGGAACCGACATACATAAAAACATATCCCTAATAAAAAAGGATTGAACCTTTCAGTTTCTCACTTACTAAATGAAAATTTCCTTCAGGAAGGTGCAGAAGAAATATAAGAAAAACTTGGTTATTTAATGTCATTTCACATTAATGTTTTATCTATTAATGGGTCTGCAATGAATTTCTTCTAGTTTCTTCAGACATTATACTATCAATACGAAGCATCATCCATTTGGGCAAAGAAAAAGTACGTAAAATCATAAGAACCAATCGTAGTCCGTGGCTTCTGGATCGAGAAAATATTACAAGGTAGCGTGTCCAAGTTCCAACTTATGCCTAGAGCGATACTTCTCTCGTCATTACTAGCATTCTTTTTTATTCCGGCTATTCACTTTTATCCGGGCCGGGGATTTATTTTCATGAAAATAACGACGGCGTGGAAAAGGGTCGCCGGAGAAGCGTATCATTTTCCGGTGGCAATTTTCCCGTTGTGGGAAAACCCCCAGTGCGAATATTCGCTAGGAGACATCTCATTAGCGGCGATTCATCATTCCCAGGCCGCATGTTCAGTCCCCATACAGCTCGGTGCCCGGAGGGCCATCGGTCAATTTATTTTTCATCATTCTTGTTCAATCCCAAACCGAGTAGTAGTAGGGATAATTGCCCGGTAATGAATTGGACGCGTCTGTCGCGTCGGTTTCAGTAATTCGAACCGGTACCACTGCCTAGTAGAAACATGGATACATGCCCAACGTATAGCCAGTATGCAGTTGTGGCTCCGCAACACGATACGTAAAATATTATTATCATTACCGATAAAATAACGTATAATTAAGTAAGTAAATTTTGAACAGCAGTAAACTATCTTTCTGAAATTAATTTACGATTCGTGGCATGAATTATTAACAGTATAAATACCCAGTTTTTTCATGAATAACTACTTCTAAATTGGGCTTTAAGGTCTCGATATCAGTATAGAAAAAGAACTATGCCATTCCGAAATCTCGGAAAAATTGATGCCTTTAAAATGATTTTTGTGTATTTCGACGAACTGTGGTCAAGCAGTATACATTCTGGAGGTGAAGAAGTAGGTCGATGGACAGTTTGTAAAAACCTGACATTTAGCAACCATCCGCCGAGTTAGTTAACTCGTACCCTAACATATCGCTCCTCAAACTACAGATATTGCGGAAGGAATGTCTAAATTTGATTGGAAAAGGTAAAGAATTTCTCTTGACTATTTTGTATTCAGTCATTAGATACTGCTACGGTGGGTGGACCGCGTTTTCCTCAATTAAAAACTTGAATTCCTATTATCTAATATGTACACTGTACATATTAGGTAATAGGAGTTATCTCCATACGATTCTCATTCAATTATCCGACTCGTCACTGGAGGCGCATTGTAGCTCTAATCTCGGTGACATTTTGTACCGTGTACGGTCCAACATCTGTCTTGATTAAGCCGCGCGGAGGCGGGGACAAAACGCCGGAATATGACAGATCAAGGTCGAGAAGATTAACCCGCAGTTGCTCAAAGCTCGGATATTATTAAAGATCAGGTTTCCAAGTAACTATGCAACTGTCGGACGTCTAGCGGCCTTAATTGCAGTCAAATAGAATCAACTCTATAGTGGGTTGCTATGGCGACTACAGCCCATAGAAGCTCTGCCGGCAGTACCGATTATTGTTATGTATTGTTCATACCGCTTAATTACCTGATGTAATATAATCATATGCGTGTT
The DNA here is from genome assembly GCA_019843655.1 of Lethocerus indicus. Lineage (NCBI taxonomy): Eukaryota > Metazoa > Arthropoda > Insecta > Hemiptera > Belostomatidae > Lethocerus > Lethocerus indicus. The sequence continues at coordinate 25,293,514 of JACDQD010000003.1, read as the reverse complement.
ACCAGAGGATTCCGATGCGCACAATTTGATCGGATGTCTGTTTAGGCTAGTGCGGAGATACACCAATTGACAAGTTACTGTATATCATTTCGTAACTGGTACTATTGCAGTTCCAAAGAAAATATTAGAACATTCCAGACAATCGTGAACTATTTGGAATCAAGAAGTTTGAAATGTTTGTAACAGCATTGATTGTATGGATTAATACACATATCTACATATTGATTATATTATTACACCACCATTATTGGGCACGATAGAATCTTTATCGATACTGAACGGTTATTCACAACTCTAGATATATAAATTAAATATTTTCATTAAAAGGCCCTTTGTATGCGGAACCTGCGATTATAAATGTAAATAAAAAAAACAATAAAATGAATATAAAACGCTCTTTCTCTCTCTCTTCGTTTCTTGTATTTCAGGGCGCAATGAATGTCACCTGTAATGCGCTCAAACGCACCTTAGGACACTTGGAAACACATTGTGGATCAGGAAAAGACAATTTTCATTCTGTTGGTACTCTTTATTTCATCGAGTTTTTTAAATAGTGTTAACAGTAACACACTACACCTAGTGTTGTAACAGTATTACACTGTTGCTCAACATCGTCGGAATTAATTCACTTTAACAGAAATTCAAATTAGGCAAACTTTGCTAAAAATGGAGGTAACAAATTATCCCACTTGTCCTTCGACATATCGACTGATCAGCGGAGGTTGGCCGTGGCGGGTGGGGCAATTTGCTTGGGGGTGGATGATTGTGTTTGTTTTGTAAAACGGTTTAACCGATAATTGTTTGTTTGCCCAACGAAAAATAACGCGGGAAATGCGGTCTTTAAAATGGGCGACGATTATTTTTTTTTGTTTGCTCCTAACTGTGGACGGCTATGACAACTCTGTCCAAGCTGTTGCGAGGGCGGCCTTGAATAGGTAATGCTCATTAATTTTGAAGCCCGAAACAATTTAACAGTTTGCCTCGCCTACTTTCATACCTGAATTTTGTTAGGCAAACGGAAGTTGGGAATTATCCTCAATTCATAATTTACGTTATATTCCTAACTATTATTATTGTGTTACTCGGGCATCAAGAATAATAAATAGAACGAGTTTATAAATTTTATTTTATTTAACTAGCTAAACAACTATACTTGGCCATTAAGAAATAAATTTGATACAATAACATGTCTCACGATAATATGAAAGTACTTAACGGTTAAAAAATCTTGAATGTATGAAAAGATTTAACTATTTAGTTAACAACAAAAATAAACTAATTGTATATATTTGATTGTATGACACATGAAATGATAATGTTACAGATCAATGTATGATGATTATGAAAAGTACGATTATCCGTCCATACGCGTTGGTTGGTAGGATTCGACATAACGGCATTCCTATACTGTGCATGTATGTATATCATATAATAGAGTATGACATAAATTACAATATATTCTGGTGGTATACTACTTCGAAATGTCGCGATAAAAGAAAGTAGAATCACCATGGGGGCGGTGAAATAAAGCTTCGCTCTCTCGACTTAAAATCTGGACAACAGAATCCTTTTTAGCAAGTTCATCGACGAATCTACCCAGCCAGATTGAAGGATCGGCGCCCCCTATCCGATTAGAGCCGAACGGACTTAAAGCTTCAATTCAAGCTTTCGAAAAAGGTCCCAACCCGCTGGGGCGGGGAAATAAAATTTGGTCGTCCACTTGGAGCCCACTCATTAGCCGCGTTACGCTTTTCCGCGCCTCTGTTTTTTATCCGCCCGTTATTTCCCCTTTGTGCGCTCGTGTCTGTGCCAGTCGGAAAACTCAATTTCCCTCGACGGGAACTACGACATCTGGTCCGGGGGGCTTTTCTACGGGCCGCCGCCGGATAGCGGTGCCTTACACAACAATTTTTAGCCCCTCTATTTTTTTTTGTTTTTTTGGTCCACACCAGACCAAATTGCGTTCTCCTCGCTAAGCAGACAAGTCCGGGAAAGCCAATAATAACCGGGACTTAATAAGCGTAGTTAATTCCGCGGTTTTATTTTTCGGGCGTAAGCTCGAAACGCTCGGGAGAACGCTGTGGGACGCTTGGCTTTAGAAAAGGGAGTTTTAAGGGCGATACTTATGTCTGCCGGTGAATTTTTACACAAATTTTTTCATCCACAATGGTGAACTCTACCGATGTCAATGCGTAATATATAGTTGCTTTGGCCGACTCAAACATAGAAGTAGAAATAGAAGGCTCAAAAATAAAAATAATATCGGCTATTGAGACTTAAAATCCGTCACTAAATGGTACACCGGTTTGGGCCTTCCATCGTTATCATCAATCAGACGGAGTTACTCTTTGTGCAATCTATTGCGATGCAACAAGTCGAAACTGGTCACTAATGGAAAAACACGAGGGAGAAAGAAAGAGAGAGAGAGAAAGTGATAGAGCGGGGGTGAGAAAAAATTACAGACGCGTCTATATTTCAAACCGCAGTTAATCCTATCTATCTATTTTTGTGTTATAGAGTACGTTTTCTCACTCGTCACACAATAGTTTTACATACTGACGCGATTTATTTTAAACCGGTTAGCCCAGATGTTCTCAGAATTATTCACGATTTTTAAATACCTACTGACTTCTGAAATTACTTGAAAAAGGCGACCTTTCGTCTACATTTCTGACGAATTATCTTCGCAGAGTCTAGACAATTCATTGAGTCTATACTGCCATATCAAACTATTTATTAATTATGTAACGGAGTATGATTCAATAAAAGAATAATATAACTAAAACTCATTGAATAAGCCTAAATAATTGTGCAGGAGGTTGCAATCGGATTTTAACCAGGAATAATACAAATTACAAGTACACGAATTACAATTGTTCTTGTCCATTCTTCCATAAGAGCCCTTAAGCTTCGCAATCCAATTTAATGCAGTAACAAGTAGAAAAACTTTTAATTGGGGAAACAACTGTAAGCAAAATTCCCCCTCAAAATAAATAAAACGCCGTCTAATGTACCGATTTCTGCTGAAAACAGAAGACGTTCAAGGCCGATCCTCGCCCTGTTTTTATTCTAAGAAATCGGAAGAATTTAAGCTCTGTGTAATACGAATATTTAAGCAGCCGTGTGCTGGGTCCATTTTTTTTCGAGCACCACTAAAAAACCGTTTAGCTTTTAATACTTTCTTTAAGTGCTTTTCGCGTGCAGCAAACAAACCAGTAATTATAACTTGCTTACAGACAAAACAGTGTTGACCAAGTAATGTCGAAGCCTGAGGTTAGAACTGCCAGCGATGACAGTTGACCTTCAAATTGCGAGCACGATAGAAAACGAAGGGATAAAAAAGAAGAAGGAATAAAGAATCCGGGCTGTAGATTTATAACCGGTTAATGAATTCAAGGGTCTTCAACAGGAAACGTTGAAACTAGTCCCAGTTATTCGCCCCGAGGAACTTCTCCAGGGTGTGGGGTAGAGTCAATTGTGAATAGTTGATCGTTCTTCGGGCCATCAGCGATTCCGTCCGTGGTCTCTCTCCTCTCGGACGTCACGCGATGTTCATCGATTCCCTGTGTGTTGAATTTCTGATTCCGTCCTATATTGAAACAAGAGAGAAAATATTTACATCGGCGGAGAACGGGGGCGACACGGAAGATCGAATGATGAGACAGACGGCCATCCATCCAGTCGTCGTGCTCGTGCTCGTGGTCGTGGAAGGGCATTACCTCAATCGTAGTTTAATGCTGTTGACGAGGATGTTAAACAACATTTCAACGATAAGTTTCAACATTCCGTCAACAGTGGTTGTATACCGTAAAAAGCGGCTGCAATTTCTCGTACGGAACCACGAATCGTCTGAATAAATTATTACAAAACATCGGAAGCGTTTCCCCTTGTTGTCAACAAAATATAAAAAATAGAATATACTAAGAATTCCCCGCGTCATGCATCTGTAGTGATCAGCAAGCCTCCAGTAAGAGCTGAAGCAAATATTCCTTCCAGGAATGGCAATGTATTACGGCGCGTTGTGATACTAGAAACGCAATACACTTGCGTCTTGCGGGTGTAGTATAGCGGGAGGGCCGTGTTACCTGCGAGAAACATATCGAAATACATTTTCGGACATAAACATATTTCATTTTTTATTTTTATATAATATTTAGAACAAATTTCATATCACTTTTCTGCTCTTATTTACGTAATTATTTCAATACAACATAATGGAACATCTGGTAAGATTGACGAAGTGAGATCTACGAAATTATAGAATCTCGTCGTCTTCCAAAATATCATTTCCAACAACTCGATCAGCATTGTATCTTCCGGATGCCCCTGAAGTTTGACACGAGGGTACCTGAGTAGCCTTCCGATGAAATTGGGAGGTCGCCAGCTGTAAATTGGGGCAGCGGCTAATGAAGGCGGTGCGGTATCGGCGTCCAAAAACGGCCCTTCTGTCGCCGCCACCCCAATTCGGGACCCCGCGCTTGTTTGCACTGTAATTTCCCCCCCGGCGAAACTACCCACCTCCGCGGAGTCACCCTAGTTTCACTTTCTGGCCGATAAGATTGCGTGCTAATGGGTCGTTACTTAATAACCAAAAAAAAAAAAAGAAATAAGAAAGAAAACCGAAAAAGTCAGATATTCCCAAAAAGTGGAAAAGTGGCTTTTCTGAACAATTTTTCCTGTCCTCCCTCACCCTTTTCACGGAATATTCAGGCTTATTACAGATGAGACGGAACATTGTCAAAATATTCATATACGACGTATACGGAATACATTCATTAGTGAACTAATTTATCTTTCTTATACCTGACTTTTTCCTCGAATTCATCAGTATATAAGAAGTATTTTCTTCTACTGGTTCATTAAATTTATTTAGTTAACTTCAAAGTATAACAACATATATTAAAAATATTATTACTCAAGCAAAAGGAACGTATCTCCTTTATTCGTTGTGTGGCAGTTGTTTGACAGGGCGCCGTTTATTTAATACTGGTTTTTAGTCTGTTCGATACATAATATATTGGCACCGTGCGAAATCGACGGCTTTAATCGATTTAACATTGTCGTTTTGGCCTGAACGTTGTACGCGACGCCGCCTGTGAATACGCCTAATTTGCCCCCCGTACCCCGCCACCGTCCCGGAACTATTTTTTATTTCCTGCGCGGCCCAATTTATCGCGACTAAAGCTGTGCGTGGGGACAAATAGCCGCGACGGATATCTCCCAGTCGGGTGGACATCTGACAAACGGAGACCTCCTCCCTCATCCTTCTCCCTTGGAACATTAACCTTCGGCCCTGCTCCTGCCGCCGCGCCCATTTTTTCAGTCAGTATCTTTTCAGCATTTTTTCCTTATATAAATGCCGTATACTCAAACTTCCGTGGGTGGACTCAATCCGAATAATTTTCAAGAAAACCCTCGGCTCATTCAGATTTTTTTCCAATGAATGATAAATATTTCGGGAACGAAATATAATACAATTTACGCCCAGCACACCAACCCCGAGTATTGATTTTGCTTCAACTGCTAAGATTTCAAATAAATCGTTCGCGATTAATTTATTCATCTGTCGTCCAGAAACAATGTAATCATTTCGAAATTTCCCGTCTATTGTTTCCGAATTGATTTTATCGGTATGTATACATCACTTTCCTAAATATTTTATACAGATTAAATCTATTATATTTCTGGATCTTTGCTGGTCTCGGGGACGTTAATTAGGAGGTTCGTAATTCTGGACAAATTTCATAGCGCAAAAGTAACTCCGACATACATTCGCGCTCATAAACGTATGTACAATGTTATACTTGTTATTACATACTCCTTTCTTGGTGTCCGCCGTAAGGCCCGATACACAATGCCCACCGCTGGAATAATTAACAACTAGACATTTCTGCAAAGGTAGAAACGGGGCTGGTAAGAAGTTGAGCCAAGTTGGTTTCTGCTTTGGGCAGCTTGTGCCGGGCATAATCCCTGCTTTCCCCCCGTTGGGGTTTTCTCGACCTGTTGAATCCGTGAACAAAGTGGCGCTTATTAATTGTTGAGCGGTAGCCGGGTTCCCTGGCCGTGGACCTTTCACCGGGACCAGATAAACGCCCCCCGGTCTTCTTTTTTTCACGGGCGGTCGGAAAACAGCCCGAGGGGATGATGCCGGGCCGGTTCTGACGCCGGGGGATTTTCGTGTTTGCATTTAATTTTTCAAAGGGGAGATTTTTATCTCCCCCGATCCCTTACCTCGTCTGTATTTTTGCGTCGGGGAAACCGGAAAAGTCCGTACACTCCTGTAGGACGCGTCCAGTTTTGGATGTAAATTCATTTCTTCGGTAAGTATAAAATAGGCTTAAAATACACTCACACAAATAAGGTCAATTTCACCATAATTAACTTTTTCACTTTACGTCCGATTAATGATCTATAACTGTGTAATAGGGCATCTTCTGATGTACCCCGGCGATGGTATGATAAATTTTAGTAGAAAAATTGTAGCTCACCAAATCGAGTATCGATGTGGCCGTTCCTAATGTATACGGCATAAAAGTTTTGATTCGGTTTAAGCATAACTGGAGGTCCAGTTTTTGCCGGCGGAACAAGCGGGAATGCTCGGTTCTGTACAAAATGGGCGCGACCATTTGGCCGAACAAACAAGTTTTCCGGGCCCGTAGACATGTGCCCACGTATGTATAGTGGGGTTGGGGTGCCCACTCGCAAAGTGAACGCCCATTTTTTTCGGTGCCCCGTCCCGAGTATGCAAATGACCGAGCGGCAGGTCCACCCCGCCGCCCGCCACCCATGTCAATAAAGCCTCATCATCCCCATTCATCCCCCGTCAGTTTTTTACCCTTCTATCTCTTTTTTTTGTGTCCCTTTTTCGAATTCGGGACGGGGATTTTTATCGCCCACTTAACTTTCGACGTTACTGTCCTTTAAGGTTTATTGGGTTCTCCTTTAATCTCGCCCTTTATTGGACATTATACGAATTGAGAATTCCGAACGACTCGGAAATACAAAACGACTTCATTCCGCGATGCGTGTTTGAATTGCCGAATGAATTTTGCAAAATATTTCTAAACGAGCGGAGAATTTAAATGTTTTCCATTTCGATGGGCATCGTCGATGAAATATTGTTTCATTTGTTGAGAGTGTGTTACGTTCAATCACGGAGGTAATTATCGCTTTACATGATTGCAAAAGTAAAACTATGATACTGTAACTTGTTTAGAGCAGTACCCTATTGGAAGCCAAACTCAAGCAATGATACACGTATAGAAGGGTTGAGTCTGATATTAGAACGGGGGTCTAACGTTTATGCAGAGCGGGACAAAAATAATGCTTCCGGATGAATTGGTCGATCCAGGAATTACCTCGCCGGTAATGAGTGAATTTCTGTAGCAAATTTTGCGGAGAAATTTTACTCTCAAAAATTACCGCGGAATTTCCATAACCGAGTACACGCCAAGTCGGGGGCGCGGCTGCGTGCCTGCAGTGTACGCGCTCGTGTGTGCCGCCGCCCAATCATTTCTACCCGCCAGCGACGACGAAATTGCGTTCGTGGGACGATCGAAATTGTTCCAAATCGTTAACGACATTTCTTTAAAAAGAGAGAAAAAGAAAAGAAAGAAGAAAAGGAATAATCGGAAGGAAATGAGGGCGGAAAAATTCTGAAATAGCGCATGTTACGAAGTTGTTACATGGTCCGTAAGGGCGTTTATTTCGCGGGATAGCTTATCGAGTCCATGTGGGCAGGTAGGTACATCGCCGCAATTTTAAGAGGCGCCGCGTATCGAGCGGAGGTCTCTCTCTCTTTCTCGATTTATTATATTCTCCTCACTGAATTTGTCACACGGAGATTTCAAAAGGGGGCTGAAAAAAGAAATAATTTCCGAGGCCGATAAAAGTGGCGTTTGCCGGAGCGATAAATTTCTCGGCCGGCCGACTAAAGCCAACGACGTCTATATATATTTAATGGAAATCATTTTCGGTCCGATTTAGTAGGGGGAAGGGCTTTTTGTTTAATCTTTTTTTTACGCTTTGTTAAAATAACTTTTTCACAGTCGTGAATTTCAATGTCCACTTGAATTGCGCTGTTAACGGAGGAAATTATTTTTCTAAACGAAAATTTATGAATTGGTATTGCTCAATTTAATTCGATTGTATTTCACTTAGCGGCTTCAACATAAATACAACTCGCCATTAAAATGTATAACTAATCGGCCCTTTTTCTCAGGCACCTGTACATTTTATTTGCGATTCGATTTTCTTAAATAAACTCGTACTTACAAAAATCGAAAGAAATCACAAGTTACTTTACAGGCAAGTTATACAACATAACTTAAATAGCGCTTTCATGGTTTAATACATGCTGAATTTAATATCATATAAATACCATGTGTCATATAATATTCATTTATTTCTTCTTCTTCTTCTTCTTATTATTATTATTATAAGATAGTTATTTATTATTGTTATTGAACATTTTGGCCATTATAATACAATGATATCGGTTTGTATTTCAATATATTGCATTTTTGAGTAAGAATAATATGCTTAATATCATACAATAAAACAATGTTTATTACTACATTCATATTATTTAAAATATATATGTGTTAACCACGGATCTTTTCATGAATCCATAATTCATTAGTCTTTTGTTAGGACAATATATGTTCACAGATCGTTTATTTCAAACCAGATTGTTTCTCCTGAAGTGTTTCTGAGCCTAATAAATTCAGACCGATTGCTTTAAACCGCGTTACATTACCTGATAAAATTTCGAATTTGCGATTAGAAACAGGGGAAAATCTGATCTATTCGAGTCGAAGCAAAGCCAATGTGTGTACAAAGGCAGTGTGGCGGGCCCTTGTCAATCGGCCGACCGTCGATGAGCAGTACGGAATAATCGTTTAATTTAGACACAAAAGCCTGTTCTGGTTTTGAGCCTTTACAGATATGCGGGCTCCTCCCGATAGCCAACGCCGATGTTATAATGTTCTCCTCTCAACCGTTCCGGAACATGACACTATCTCTCTCGTGGCAGGAATCCGGCAGACAGACACTACTACTAACTCAACCCTTTATTTTGACCTTTTAATAGACTTCAAATATACACAGATCGCCCGTCAAATAGGTAAAGAGCAGATTGCAGGTTATAGTTTGCAGGCAACTAACATAGAGGCTAATTTAAATAGAATCTCCGCAATCTAAGATACGCAACAACCTACACTGTAACGAATATAAACATAATAGAGATATTTACAGTCCATGATTTATCCAAATGGTTTATCACAGATTAGAAAAGTAAAAATATTCATTCGAATCACTGGATCTACAAATGCCGTCACATGCTTGTCTTGTCCGAATTGCAGAATTCACTTTGGAATGACCCATAAAAAACTCATTTTATATAGTATTTTATAAGAAGAGCGTAAGGCGGTATTAGGCCGAAGGGGTGTATTGTGATGACAGCCGAGTCTGGCCGGAGAACTGCCGAATATCCGTTTTGGACCGAACAAACTTAAATTAACTTGGCTAAACAAAAATGATATTTAATATTCAGTTTCATATTTTTATTCCCAACAAGAAGAAGTTGGGTTTAAGCGAGAAGCGGCTCTCCGCGGTAACTGAAATACGCGAACTCCTATCGCTGTTTACATTCGCTTTTTTAGGGCGAAAGTATGCTTTAGGAACTGTTGTTGACTTCAGTGCACAAAATATACCGGTAAATTAAACAGACCGTTGTTTATTTTAATTTAATTTTGTATAACGACAATGATTCATTTCAACTATAACATTTTATACAATGTACATTTTCACTTTTTCAAACTGAAGTACTGAATAATACTTAATTCGATACGAATTAATGCTTAATAACAAGTAAAATAATGCTCGAATCAAAATATATCTCCTAAAGCATTAAAATCCAACTTCTGAACAACCTGAAAATACTGGCCATGTTCCAATTAAATGTTTAAAAATAATTTATGACAACCGGGGCCAGACTGTATATTTATTTTTTTTTAGAAAGGCAATCGTATAGTCAATGATTTTACGATAAACGTTTTGGATGATATACTCAATCGTGAGTTTTGCGCCACTCAGATCGTCTATAGGCAACTAACTGTTGCTCTACAGTGAGAGACTCTACAGCGACTCAGCATCACTATTCGCAGATTTCCACGTTCAAATTCCGAGCAAGGTAGATGCTGCGCGTATATTCCAATCCCGAGCCGCCGCTACTAGAGCACGGGGCGGGGGCGGGCAGTTCAATTTCCTAACTCAACTCAATCAACTCATCAACTCAATCAATTTGAGGCGCGCCCCACCAACTAATTTCGGCCAACTTAGCCCCCGCCCCGTTTCACCGCGCGTAAACTGTCTCTCGTTCTTCCGACATTCCGGCTAAGTGACTCTAATCATATTCAAAACTTGCGCTTCGCCGCAAGACCGCGGTACACACACCTGCTGTCGATCAGCCGCTACGCCCGCTCATTAAAACCCGACCGTACTCTAACAGAACTTCGTAAACGCGTTACATACTAAAAAAGTTCGTATTTCTTCATACAAAATATGCCTAATCTGAGATCACGAGATGGACTACTAAATATAGAGTTCAAATAATTGGAGTGCCAACATTTGTGTCATGTTTTTATTTAATTATAATTAATTAGACGAAGTTTATTTTTTTTATTTTGCACAATCAACTTATACAGTTATAGGTGCAATCGATACATGCATATTTTTCGCGTGTTTGTCTCGATAAAGAAACCACCCAATGATGGCGCTTTAGACACGATTTAACTACTGCCCGAGGTGATCTCTGGGCCAGTGGCGTTTAAGCCGTCGTGGTGGGGATAGTGGATGGGTAGAAGAGGAAAGGGACTGAACGAGTGGATTTGGATGAGGAGAAAGGCGGGAGTGGAACTTCAGGAACCGAGATTTTGCGACTTCGTCGACTGTCGGTATTTTGAGGTCATGGTGGATGGAGGTTGGTGGTTAGAAACATAACAGGGAGCATTAAGGATGGCGCGAAGGACTTTTGATTGGAATCTCTGGATTCGAGCGATGTCGGATGTCTCGGTGGAACCCCATAGCTCAATACCATATGTCCATGTCGGTTTGAGTATTGCTTTGTATGTTGTTAGTTTGTTACTTAACGTCAATTTCGATGTCCGTTTTAGTAATGGCCTTAAGAGTCCAAATTTTCTGTTTAAGTCGGTTCTTTTGAGTCGGGTGTGGGGATTCCACGTGAGTCGTTTGTCGAGGTGGAGCCCAAGATAGCGAATCTGCTGTTGAGTGGGAATTGGTATGTCATTGAAATAGAGACGAAGTTTATGAATTTATTTTACTTGTCCAGAAATAAGAAAAGACTTTCCTCAGAAATCTGTTTCGACCATGAAACAAATTGTCGTGACCAATAAAGAATGACCCTCCTGTTAAGTCTTTTCAGATATCTCCATATGAGCTCATACTTCTGTTCAATAAATTTGTTCCACTGTTTATACCCGTAATGTCCCGTATTCAATTTAATCTACGTCACTCTGATTGAACTCTGGTAGCCTTGTCTATGAATTTCATTAATTGAAAGTTGCAATCAAATTTCCGTGCGACGAACAAGTGGACTTGCACATTTTGAAGTTTAAGAGCGTCTGTCGTCAGCGAATCCGGCCTAGACAAGAGGGCGCCCATTCATTACGCCGGTATTTCCATTACTCTTGTTTCCCGCCTCACCGCTACCCCGACAATTAATCCGGTCGGCACGTCCTCCCTATGCACTGGGCAGAATTCAATTTTATAACTTTGCATTCAAGCAAAAATTCGACAACTGATTTCCATAACCGTCCAAACACAAGTTCAAAACTAGAATTGTAACGGAAATTGGTTACGAGGTTGAGTTTTATTATTAATCTAAGAACCCGTTTTGTGGTCCTCGTGGCTTTGCCATCACTCATATCAGCGGGATAAATCAAAAGAATAAAATGAGTCTTTATAAACAAAACGAGTTGACAATGAAATTTGCTTGTTTTAAGAACGCATTATCACACATCCTCAACATAACTCACTAGTCGAAATCATTCTTTCTTATCATAAGTTTTTCCCTCGGTGGACTTTACTGATATCATTTCCGGTGTTCAATAAACTTTGTTGAACAGCAGAAAAACAGACGAGATCCGTAGCTGTTTGCGACAATAAATCGCAGCGATATTTTCTCAACGCACGCCCCTTTATTGAATATCCCATACAAGATTGATAACGGTTCCTGCTTCGAAACGAAATTCACCCGGGGAACGTTTCAAAATGTAAAGCCCACACCTTTCCGGCGTCCCATAAAAATGTAACAAACTGCGGGAGATCCGGAAAATCGAAACCTGTTAAAAAATAAAAAAAAGGCAACTTTAGGAGGAATTACGCCCATTCCAATTCTCGGATTCCGTTTGAAGTACAAACAGAATAATATGATTCCTTTTTATAACTGGTCTCTGAGCGGGAGGAAATCTTTTAATCAAACAGAGTGCGTTGATCCCGCCCCTTCATAAACTCTGGAAGACCCATTTTCCAGCAATATAATATTTTTTTCATTCCAGTGTCTCACTCCACCCGAAAGAAAAGTTGGAACAATCGCGCGAAAATTTGTACCGTAAAATAGGCATTATTAGATATTATTTCAATTGCAATTCAGTACAGCGAAGGCGCGAAGAATATTTCGTATTTTTTCATGCGGAAAAATTTTTATTTTTATTTATTTAAACGTCTTCGACCGGGCGTTTAATTAAGGAGAGTGGTACTTGAGGCCCGGAATGAGAATTCGCCTGGTACTTCTCAATAAAATTCGAGGGAAATTACCGAGTCTGAATTAGATTCGGTAAATAAATTTTCTTGTTGCATTTTCAACTATACTTTAGTAACGAGATTCTGCTCATTCTTATTTTTTTTTGTATCCTGAATGAAAACATTTTACTTAATTCGCATAATAATGAAGGGCGGTTAAGCGCGCGGTCCATTCATGTTCGCTGCTTCCAATTGCGCCCGAATTATTGCATACATTTTTAAGACCATACCGGGAGGATACAAATATGCTAAAACGGTATGTCGCTGACCAACCTTAGTCGGCAAGACTGGTATCAATAAGGTTTTGAATAGGTACAAATCCTTGAAACATTCCAGTATGAAACCGGAAATGCATGGCACGAGTACAACGTGAGTTGCGTGAACAATTTATGTGTTGCCTTGTTGCCTTGGTAAGGTCTGAGTTCTAAACAATGGGACAAAAAAATATATAATTATTATATGTCCTTATTCATTGTAAGGTACGATCGCGCGACAAAGTGAAGGGCGGAATGGAGACGCAAATATGTTTTTTCGGCCATTAATAACTGTTGTTTGGATACATAAAGAAAATATAGCGATGAATTAATATATTTGAAACGGTACTGGTAATTAATGTTGAGGCAATTAACTGGTGTTAATGCCTAGATATTCCGCCGTCTTTTTTTTCCGCGGACTTAAATAATGAAGAAAAAAATCAGAATTATTTTTATAATTAGGTCAAAAAAAGATATATACTTCATTTACTTCAGTGACGCTCCACCTCAAAGAAAGAGAAACCTTGATCACTAATGGGTGGTGAGGGTACGGGGAACAACAGAGATGGAGGAAGTCTTCTCGATTTTTATTCCCTCTCCTCAGATACGTCTGGGAGAACCGTTTAATTAGGGAGAGTGATTGGCGAGATGGAAGGGAAACGGAAGGAGAGGGAGATTTTCGGGACCGGGAGGTAGCTGAAAAGGACAGAGAATGATCTTGGAGTGGGAGCGTTGTGGAATTCGGACGAGTCTTTTGCGGTTGAAGAAGAGTTGGCGAGGTCGGGTCGACTTTGATGTGCTTCCTTGAGAAAGTAGCGCCCCACTTGAAACCGGAGAAGTTCACCACGTTACCCCAACTTCAATCACTTTACTTTCTCCAGCTCAAAGGTAGCGTGGAAAATAGTATTTCTTACCTCACTTACAAAATTAACAAGCCTGTTGGATTCAGAGAAATTTATATATATATATATATATATATATATATATATATATATATATATATATAGGCCCTTTCATGTACGGTTTAAAGTGGTCTGACAAACTATACAGTAGCGTCGCAGAATGTATGAATTGAATTTGCCCATATGCCTTGTATATTGGCAACAGCGGCTCTACATATTTCTATACTAAGGTGTTTCTATCAACTAAGTTTTATGAACACCACTGGGAATAAATTTAAATTATCTACTCGATGAAAATTTATTCAGTGACCAGGTTACGGACCCTGGTTAGAACCTTTCTGAGGTATGACGACCGGTCATGTGGAAATAATCAAACAATACCAAATTATAGGGCTTACATCTGATAACCGTAAACACTAAACAAAAAAAGGGTATTTCTGTAAACGACAATGATATATATAATTAGCCAAATTAAACCCAATATATCAAAAGTAATTAAGGCTAATTCAATTACTCGTGACGGAAAATTACGAAACTGAAACGTTAGTATTATTGTAATATATAGGACAAATTTTACTATGAGACGGTTATCGGTTTAAATAATAATCTCTGACGGATGATTCAATAAAATCTAAACAATTTCCAATATATTAATGAGGCAAATGGTAGGGTGAGCCCCCAGCGTCCGAAAGGGGTAGTTATAATGGTAATAGTGTGAGGGGGGGTGTGGAAGAAGCCGGCATCCCCGGAGGTGGCATTAGGGCAGTCTGGGAGGGTGGCCTGGGGGTTCCGACCATTCGGAATTTGGTATTCAGGTAAGGGCGGGGGCGATTAGGGGTCCACCCCCAGGGGGGGAGTAAAAGGGAGGAGCTCTCACGTCTTCGGTTTACAGTCTCTTTCTCGGTCTACCCCTCCGTCATACACAGCCTCAGACAACAGAAAGCGGACACGTTCTAGCAAACAACCGGCCGGGTACCGAAACCCGCCCCGCTACTTCTACGAACGGGAAACAGAAGAGAGACTGCTAAGTAGGGGAAGAGATAAGGGTGAGAAACAACATTTTTGGTGGGATACAATCGCGCCCAGTTCATCGCTTTTACGAGCTGGGCTACCCGGTTCGCTTTTGACGGCGGTGTAAGGCCCGCAGCTCACCCCCAGACCATACGCTCAGATTTGTTCCTTTCTTCTGACAGCGCCACGTCCGAAATTATTGTTCCCTTCTCAACGGCTTGTACTTTGTACCTAATGTTTTCCTCGGTTGGGTCTCACACTCCGTGCATTTGAATTCCTAGACCTATTATCCCTCCGTAAATAATTATGGAATAAGATAAAAATTAATTTCAAATTTGAACAGGGTGTTGGGCAACGTTTTTATTAATTCTGTGTTTTTAAAGTGTTCTTTTGCGAAATGCATTTTTGGGGAACATTATTTATAACTGAGAAGGAACTAAATGATTCTGAAGTATTTCTACGTATTCTCGAAAAGTTATTATAGTTTTTTCACACATAGATTACATATTCCAGTCTATACTAATGGCTTCGAGTTATTGTATTTAACTAGATGTAGGAAATATGAAAGGCTAGGATCAATATTTCGAAACATTTAATGGCCGGTCGGGAGGGGGTTCGGGGTTGTGTCGAGGAGTTTGGGGTTTTAAAAGGGCTCTTCTCGGACTCTCGAGCCCCCGCCCCCATCAACCCCTCGAGGGCGGGTTCAGTTTAAAGCGGACAATTAACTTTTGTCATCGACGCAAAGTAAACCGCCGCCGCCGCCGCCGCCCTCGCCTTGTTTACACGGCTCCCGGTCTTTCCACTTGATGAATATTTAATTCACCCCCGCCCCTCAACCCATAACCGGTGGGCGGCACACTCTGCGCGGCCCACTCCGTCCATAACCTGTCTATTTCTGTCTTTTTAACTTTCCAATAACGAAAGTCGAAAGGCGAAGGAATTTACTTATTTCTACGAGTGTAGACACTCGTATACAGTTCAATGGAAATTGAACAAGACAAGGAAACCAAAACTTTATGTCAATAGGAACAATGCGATCACGCATACCCAATTATAAATGGCCCTCCTTTCGGAGAATTTTATCTTTCATCGCCGCTCAGGTATGGAATTATTGTTGCAAAATTAATAAATGGGTAATTACTTAATATTACAATGTTTATTACAGACATTAGTAAAAGCTGGCGAAAATAAAATATTACTTATCCTTTACAGCTTGCTTTACATTTTAGCCCTTATGGATTTTGATTCTCTAAATTAAATTTTAATGCGATGAATTAGTAAAAATTGGCGCAAATAGCCCACAACGATGTTCAGGTTACCAGTATTTTATGTGATTATACAATGCGGGTTTCAAAAATCCCTCTATGGAGTTGGGATTGGGAACGGGAGGTGTTCTCCGATTCCGCCCTCACCCCTTCTCGAGTTTATCGCAGCTGTTAAAAGCAAATTTAATTAGCCCGCAGTCGCTTCCTTTGACTTAATTCGAGAACAATTAGGGGGCTCCCGCCCGCCGACCCGCGATGTTCGGACGAACTTTAAAAGTCCCGCTCCCAAAGTCCCGAAGTCGACTAAGTTTATCTGGAGAGAGGAGAGGTGGTAATTAATCGAATCGCTGGGGCTCCAGAAAAGTCGGCGCCTGTAAACGGCCGGTGGACTTATTCTGGGAAGAAAAAAGAAGACCATGCCCGAGATATGTACTTTTCTACATTCAGACTCGTTAAAGTCGGTTTTCGGTTGATTGTTACCAAGAGGAAGCTGTTCTGTAGGGATAGATAGTCCAGTTAATGGGCGCCTGTTTCATAAGGGTTTCAACCATTAGGTAACTATTTATGAGGCAACAGTTTTGAGCGATTTGAACATATTAGACTACAGGGCTCTGTTTCACAATAGTAATTCTAATTTTTCGGTAAACATTTTTCTCCTCCAAATTTAATATTAATGAAGTTACGGCTTGGCGTCCATGATCGACACACTTTATGGCGTTTTATTGCAATAACTCGTTGAGAAAATCAAATAAGGAACTCATTCCAGGACAGAAGTCGGTTTAAAATTCGAATAATCGATTAATCCGGCAGTTCGACAGAGATATGCAGCCACCGCAAATGTAATAAATCCGTTGAAATAACCGGCGGCTCTGGAACGGTTTGACCGTTTCGAAATATTGAGGTAATCCGGTATTTGTTATGGCCGTCGAGGGGGGGGCCTCCACTCCCAAAGCAAACACCGCGGTCCCAATTTTCCTAAAAACCAATCAAACTTTATTCGCAGGAAGCGTTAAAAAACTTGTTTCCGTATGTAAAAATCTTTGGCGAAAGCCCAGCGGGAAGCTGAAAATTCACGGCCGGATAATATTTCGGGACACTGTCTGTTTTCCAATCTGTCAGCAAAACGACCATTTCGCTGGCAATTTTGCGAACAAAATAATACAGCTCTTCAATCTAACTGGTGTACATTTCTACACAAAATTGTTTATCTTTATATTTGCATCACCGTTCGTAACAAAATTATTTCTACAAGGCATCACTGATGACTGGCGAATTATCTATTCCAGTTTCGGGAAAGTTATTAATTAGAAAAGTATTTGAATAGATTTGGCAATATTTGATCGTTTTTCTCTCAACGGTTCCTGTACTACACGACATATTGTTCCTTTATTTCCGGAAATAAAAGTTAGTTTAAAAGAAAGTAAGTTGATTCAATTGATTCAAAGAAACATTTTCTAAATGAATTTAACGCCCGGCTCTATATTAAAAATATTTTAATTACAAAGCCAGCTTTGGACCTAAAAAGAGAACTCCACTTGCCCAATTGTTGGCCTTCTGAGGAAAGTTGGAGCCCGCCTCCACTAACAGTCCACTGCACAACACTACAAAAGTTTCCAAAACAATCAAGAATAAACATTCTTGAGTTTCGTTTTTATCTGGCGTTTGTTGCTTTTTTAATTTTATTCTTTCTTTTATTAAGTAGCCGCTAAAATAAAACAGAGCGAATTAAAAATACAAGGTCCAAAGGCTGGATCGATGCAACTACAAACCGACGCGTCTCGTATATGACCGCTCGTAATTCTCTGCCGCTTTATCTGACTTTTGTCCGATAGCGGAAAGAGAGTTAAGTACTACTGCCGCTGACGCTAAAAACAAAAACAAAAAAAACTATTTTATTGCTTCTGACCGAGGAAAAAACTCGTAGCTAGACCAACCGTTAATGGAAAATAAAAAGCGAAATTAAATTCACGCTCAATGACGCCGCTTCAAAAATAATATGGACTACTGCTACGACAAACCTAATTTATGTCCGATATGAAATATGAGTGAAAAAGTCTTTAGCGAGCTAGCCTTAAAATTATTAGAGTAAAATAATAAGTGCTGACCAAGGTGACCTTCACACCAACTTTATTTCACAAGTATAAGTTATTTATTTTTAATTTCAATTAGTTTCAAATATATATTATATTTTAATAATTTACATTATACCTCCATGGTTAAATTGAGAACTGTGTACGTATTTGAAAACACATATTGATATCTTTGATTGGGCCCTAATCGGTTTAAAGTTGATTGATATAAAGTTTGAATCCGCATCGAGTGTCCTATATTCTTTCATTTCTGAACGCACACCATTCATTTCTCTCCATTCCTTTTTAAAATTCCAAATGCTCATTTTTCAAGGGGGCGGTTTGATAAAAAATTGAGGGTTGCGCAGGATAGGGCTGGCCGGGGGCGCCTTCTGAAACAGGCCTCCTGGGAGTGCTAAACTTTATCAGTTTATTTTCCTAACGCTCCTCCGACGGTCTCTCTTTCCCCGTATCATCCCCTACGTTCCCCGACCTGTCGTCCGTTGGGGAGGTTTTCAACCCCCGCCGTAGAAAGAACTCCGGAACAAAGACGAGGCGGAGCTTTAACAATAAGGAATTTATAGTTAGAATTTGTCGCCGCCCGGAGAGAAGGAGAATGAAGGCGGCTGGAAAATATATAGGACCGACGTGGAAATTTTACTTGAGCCGTTCGACCGGGGTAACAAGGGTCCTTCGATTTTTCGGGGCGAAAAAACGCCCGACAGTCCTCGGATTACCGCGGGGCAAAATAGACCTTTCCTAAGCCGAATTCCTGGCTCTTATATGACATAAAAATCGGATTGTATATTCTTTCTAGAGTATAATTCTGGCCAGGAAGGAAAAACGAGAACTATGTACTTTTCGAGTAAAACAGTCTTGTCTGAATTCCATTCCTCCTGAATTATAAATTCATTAATAAAATTATCGTTAACTAATAAAAACGATTGAGAGATAAGACATTGGCCATTGGGACTAATTAAAATGGAATATCGTAATGTATCATTTATGTTGCTACCATTTAGAAAAAGACGATTCCAAAAAGATATTTAAGAATAAAAAGGTCCGTAGCTTTCTTCCTCCATAATAAAAAAATTTATGATTTATTCTGTACAGCGTAAACTTAGGCCCTCCGTTTGATCAAGGAAAACGTCTATTTATTTCACAATATTATTGTACAACTGAATTACAATTCACAAAGTGTAGGACTAGTAATATAATTTCAGTTTAAACATATAATTGGAGAACTCGAGGAATAAATTTGCATGGAATCAACCGATGCCGTTCCCTATTTAAACAGCGGGCGATGAAATGAAATTCAGTGCGTTTAGGGCCGCTCCCCTGCCGCAAAACACGAAGACTCCCGCCCATTATCCGACTTAATGTATCCAATTTCCATTCCGAGAGGAAAATTCTTAGCGATTCAAGAAATAAGCTTGGTGGATATATAGAGCATTTTCAAACTCTACCGCGTCAAATTTTTGTTTTCCAGATGCGTAGAAATATCCCAATATTATAACTAAGCTAATGAATTGATGGGATACTCTATTACTTCCGATATTGACACGAAATTTCAGTAATAAATGCGTACAAAAATTATGATCTATAAATACCTGATCTGACGCCTCGCAAGTTTTAAGTATACATATAAAAACAACTCGAGGAAATTGGTCGCCCCGTCATGGATTCAGAAACGAACGGAGCGATAAATCAGGCAACGATAATTCACGCCCACACAGAAGCTGCCCTCGCACCCACCACAGGTCATGACTAATGTTACAATACGTAGACGCATTAGAGCCAAAAAGAAGCCATGGATGAATCGGTGAAATGGGATGTTTTTTGCACGGTAGAGAGATGGAGGGAGGTTCCTTATGGTGTGCGGGTATAATGGGGCACTTGTGCGGTGCCTCATTCGCATGAAACGCCCGCTCCCGCCCCCGGCCCCGGCCCACCATCCCCTAACACGGCGGCAGTCACAATCCAGGGATTATACCCGGGGCTTGGCTCTCCCCCCATCCCCTCACCACCCATTCAAATGTACGCACGAATCGGGAAAAACCTCCTCGATGCTGTTTCGAGCGGATTGAAGCTCCAAACGCCAACATTCGGTTGAGTGCTGACCCCTGCGGTCCTTTTGAAGGAATTACGGGTACGAATCGTCGGTATTATCGCGCGGTGAAATATATGCCAAAATCATTAAAAAGTAATAGTGTCCTATGAGGTCAGAGAATCCGTCTCTCGGCTTCGCGCTGTGGACGGTGACAGGAGGCGGCGAAACATTTAAGTAACTTTGTCAGTCTCGTAAGCGTTACTTAGCGCTTAGACTGACATCCTAAACTTTCAGCGGAATATAACTAACGGGAAAAAATATTCCCGTACAAGTGGAGAACTCGAGGACGCATAAGCGGTGGAGGGGGCAATATTGTGAAAACGCGTCGCCGATTTGTCAGGGTCGGGAGGGCGGCCGGGGACCCCCCGGGGCCGGGATTATCCCTAGGGGTGCTTTCGAGGCCCGGGAACAAGAAGAAGAAGAAGAAGAGTAGGGTTACTTTGTATCCCGCCCATCCCCTCCCCCTCTATAATACACAAATCGCATACTCACCCCTCCGAGATAGGCCTAGGGCTTACTAAAAGGGGGTTAGGCGAGTTTTTTAGGGAAGCCCCGCAGGGAGAAGGGAAAGGGGGCCGGGGGCGGAGAAAGCCAGATGAATTTGGCTTCAAACCGAGTTGCCTTTCATGCGTGAGGGGGGCCCCGCTTCGGTTTCGGTTTCCGAATTACGGGGTCAGTTAATTCCGCTGGAAAAAAAAAGGTTGCGAACAACTCGGTCTGTTACACAGTACGCAATCTCGTTTCAAAAGAAGTACATATCATTCAACCATTTTCCATTTTTTGTCCTATTTTTCATCCGCACACAATGAAACGCTATCGTACATATGTAAATTTTAATTGTCATCGGTATCAAGCATATGTTAAGATATATCTTTGAATTATTAATTTTTCGATTTTGTATTTCGTGTTAGTTTCAATTTTAGATTCGTACATAAAAAGTTAACAAGGATACTAAAAAAATCGTGGGATTATGTCATTCAGTACAGAAATTGCGATTTTTGTACTAAAGTAATAATTAACTTCATTAGTATTAAAATCATATTTCATTACGGATCCCTTCAGGTTGGCATAATTTGAGAGAATAGGAATATTCAGGGATGACATTAATAATAATTAAATATATTCCCATCGTCCTTTTGTTTGTTCTATCGCTCAAATATAAATTTATAAATAGAAATATTGTCTCCAGAACGAATCCTGGGAATTATACGGCTAATTCGGTGTCGGTGTCCAAACATCAATATCAAAATACCATTGCGGCATTGGCCTTAATTAGATCAACATAATTAAGAGCAAATTGATTGCCGTCTTGGATAAATACCAAACCCGCTCTCGGCCCATCAGCCGGGGCTGATGTTTCATCGGTGTTGGGCTCAGCCAAATTAAAATTCGTTCGGTTGGGCGCAACCGAATTTCTCTCAAAACAAACAGGAAATTTAGGGTACGACGCCGAAAACAATTTGTTTTCGTTGTTAGTAGTATCGACCTCATCTCTTTATACTGCGACCGAATGAAGTTAATTGGAATTAATTAATTCTAGAATTTCACTGTATAGTGATTGGTAAAATTGGCGAAAATAGGATATTTTGATTTAATTAGCTATCTTGTACAGTTATTAACTTAATTTGCGACTTTACCACTTAATTCATACTTAACATTTATTTGACTAAGTTTTACTACATTTATTTTACGATATTTTATTCAAAAGCACCTGTCGATTTAATTAGGAATCGGAGAATGAATACAATTTTCTGAGACGTCAAACTACGTAAAAGTGAAGGTGGGCTGAGAGCTAAGTAGTTTGAACGGGCGGACAGACTCGGAAGATGGTAAATTATTCGATACTTACCGGTCATTCTACCCCTTTCTCTCTATTTGCAACCAGTCGCCCGCGACAAATTCGTCTCAGTCGGCATGAAGTACCGACCGCATGAAATATTCTCCGCATTCATTCACCAACTCCAGGAAAGCTTCAGGTAAAGTTTGGACAGCTGTAATTTTTACTTCTAATTGTCGGACCGAGCGCCATAAATTAGTCCCGCCCTATCTCCGGTTTTACTAATTCAGAACGATCTTCCCTGATTCGTTTTCTTGACGTCCGACCGACGCCCCGTCGGTAATATTCATGACCCTGGTTCTAGAAGAAGACAAAAAGTTCATTTATTCCGGGGTGAGCTGTGAGCGGTGCGCACTAGCTAGCGACGAGGTCGCGACGGCCCCCGGTGCCAGCTCTACTAAAAATATTAGTCTATATTTTCACGCCCGGTGATAAATTGCGGGAGAATAAACACAAAAAAGGAATGCCATAACAGAGTCCATAAATTTTGAGAATGGCCCTCCATCGCGTCCTACAGCGCGGATAACTCACGCTTTGATGAACACCGCCATACTCTTTGTCAACATTGATTAATCAATGAAATAAGATCCATACATACATTTATATATATTTTTGTAATTATTTCCACGATCGGTAGTTAATAGAAAACAATGAATCGGTGTAAACAACTGAGGGTATTTTATTTAGTAGTCTACTTGCGCGAACTGACAAAAAATTAGATACATTCATTGTAGTAAAGTACTCGAGTTAATATTGATTATGACTGAAAAATTAGCTAGTATTTTATTTTGTATTTAGCACAAAAAATAACCTAGAGGCAATTTCCCCTTGTCTGTATTTATTATTACGTTATGGTAACCTTACATTTATTTGTTCACAAATTAAGAGATTATGAAAATAATCTATAAATTCCGAATAACTTTAACAGTTTCTAATTTGAAAATACGTGTCCAGTAAGAGAAAAATGGTAATTAACACCAATATACAATAACTATTAGATTAAATTGTAGTTTTAACAGTTTTCTTCAGCTTTTATTGACTTCGTATATACGAATCGCAAATGGGTACCTTCTGGGTTGTAAATTTATTGTTGCCCGTTTTCGAATATATTTATCGATCTTATGCAGAGGGAGAGAAGGAGAGAGAGAGAGAGAGAGAGAGAGAGAGAGAGAGAGAAAGAGGTACACGTCAATTTGTGTGTGTGCACGTATGAGTGTGTATTTTAGTGTCGGCCCAGTATGCAGATGAGGCGGATTGAGAAATACAGGAAACATTTGCGAGCGGCCGAGAGGGGTTCGGGGGCTTTGGACGCTGCAATTTTCGCAATAACGCCGGGGCCTAGCTGTATATATCAGATGGGGTTTGTCACGCGAGGGCTACCGCCAGCCTGCCGGCCGGTTTTATCTGAGCCCGGTGAGGAACACCGCAATACACGACTATCCCACTTATTCCGGCTATTGCGGTCGGAACCCCAATGAAATTCGGGAATACGACGAAAAAAATGGCCTGATTCCGGACATTACAAAGCACTTAACGTGCCCTGAAAACGCTTCTTGAAATTGTTTACGCGAAACAATTACAACTCAAACTGAATCTGGTAGACCAAACGGGTATATAACGTGACGTTTTAATTTCTCCTCATAACATAAACATAAATTAATTTATCCTTAGAATTAATTCAAATAAGTAAAAAATGTAATTTTAGAATGAATCCCGGATTCTACATTTTGACCGGCCTAGGTGAAACAAATGGTCCATAAAAAAATGAACAACCCTTATTGTATAATGATTAATTTCGTCTGACTCAGGAATATCCAAAATAGAAACATGGAACCTTGTGATTATGGGCTTTAAAACATACAACAAGATGCACCATATGGTGCGATTATGTGTAATCTACTTTTTATTTCCGGTTACCCCATCTGCAAATGACTTAAGCCAGCGTGTACTGGGCAATTTAATTGTCTAATTTCTCACTTACCGGCCAATAAATGGCTTAGTCCCCTCTTGTTTGGCTCAACCCTTTTAATGGTATTAATCGAGCCTGCCCTACCATCCCCGCCGCGCACCCTTACCGGGGCCCGGAGCCGAGGCCCTCGAGGCAAATAAACTGTATTAGCTCGGAACCCAACACAAATAGTTGGCCTGCTAATAGCGGTCATTATCGGCCGTTGGAACTTCCGTCTAAACGATATACGGGGTGAGACGACCGGTCGCCAAGTTAAAGCTGGTGCTATACTCGAACAACAACTGCGTATCATCGTTCTTCTGTCTCATTTCGCCCGCCATCTTCAGTAACGTTCGACCAGTGAGGTGTTTTGTACGGTGAGGTGTATACTGTTGTATGTGACTCATCAAACTATTGTACATAAGGAAACCTCCAGAAGATTAACCAAATTTGAAGACACAATCGTCGCAGTATTCCAAGCCACAAAGACCGCCAATCGGTTGTTCCAAATTCACGCATTGACGTCCTGATCACCTATTGAATTTTTTATTTGCACTCATTTGCACACTTTTATTAACATTCAATGAATTGTACACGATTTAAATAATAATATTTGTTATCTAAAGGGAACATTTTTATTGTTATATAATCATAATTCTATAAAGCTTTGTAGAAACGACTAGCTTCTTTGGAGATTAATTATAAATGAAATCCAGTGACCTGTAAGAGTGTATATAACGGACAGTTTCAATAGATCCAATAAAATGGTTAAATTGATTAGTGTAATTCTGTTAAAAAGAATGATAAAATTGGATGCATTATAGGATGATAGTGAAATATTAAAGGTAGAACATTAATTGTAGTTTATGAATTTTTGTTGCTTATAAGTCTTTTTAATGTAAATATCATTATTTGCAGGTATGTAGTTATTGAAGCAGTATTGTGTAGCTAGAAGCATAAACGGATCGTTAAACAAGAGGCGTTTAAATTTAATCAACTCTCAGAGCGTCTCCGGTGTCAGAGAAACCATTTAATCGGCTTTCCTACCTTATTATGCTCCCTTCCTAAGTTCGTAAGTGTTGTTTTGGTTGTGCTTCAGAAGGTTGGGCAGTCAACATATAAAGCTAGTCTACCGTTAATGTTCTCCACTAAAATCGGGATTGGATCATGAATAGATTTTATGGACAACAAAGTTGGAGAAATCTAAAACAATAGTAAAGTTAAATTAATTTATTTTTGTAAGATACAGTAATCAAGAATTAACCTCAGTGATTTGAATTCTTCTGTAACTTCTAATGTCTATTAAAACGGGATTTAGTGTTCAGAGTATTTTAAACACTAAGAACAATCGCTGCGATATTTAGCTTCTAATCGTTGATTTTATCGAATGGACAAAATTCTTTACTTTTCAGTGACAAACCACTCACCGCTATCCAAATTTTTCTATAAGCCGATCGATCTTTATTCGTAGAGGTCGTTAAACATTTTTGGAGAAGCCCAAAGCTTTGTCGTATGCTAAAAATTCACGAATTCACGGAAAAAAGCAACGATTCACACAGGAAATTCACCGAAAGCATTCCATTTTTTCCGAAATTGTTTTCCCTTTCTGTTTAAGGAATCATTGGAACCAGTAGGGGTTGTATACACGTAATTGTATTTTCCACATCGCCTATTCCATACAGGAATTGTCTCCGGCAACGGCCATAGAAATATATGGGAGTTTCGCGATCTACAACGTGCAGTGAAATAGCTTTGCATTTTTCAAAACTTTGTCAATTTGATTCGGCCAGGATAAGCGCAAAGCTCCGATGGGCCGACTCGTCAACTCGTCTGACCTCAGATTATAGCACAAGTTGGCGGCGGTGATTAAGAAAAGCTGACGTCGACTTGACCTCAAAAGAAAAAATCATCTTGCGGTTTAATATTTCAATTAAGTTTCACTGCATTTCTAATTAAACACTGAGCAATATCGTACACTTCATTAATGCGCCAAGAGAGTTCGTTAGCTATATTGGTTTTTACCCTGTCGCATCCGGGCGTTCTATTTTCAGGTTCAAATACATTTTTGAGTACTAAATTTGCAATTTTTTATTTAAGGGTTTTACATTTCTGTTTATTATGAATTATCAAACTTTTTTCGACCCAGATTACCAGTCTAAGTACTCCAGTAACTCGCTGTGCACCGATTTTCATTTTCAAATATATATTTCACGCCGTTGTCCTCCAGCAAATTTCTGACTGTTGATTTCAAATTCATCTATATATAAAACATCGAGACGGAAAGTAACATTCTTTCTCCGCCTCCTTGTCGGACAAGAAACAGTTTGAGGAACAACGACCGGGAAAGGGAAGATGAGGAATACGTCCAACAAGAGGAGGACTAGTGGGATAATAGCGACTGTTGATGCGCGACATTTTCAAAGGGGGCTTGAAAGGGAAGCGGAGGTAATGGATGTTGACACTCCCTCTATCTCTCCCGGTTTCCTGTCTCTCGGTTTTGAAGATGAAATGGCCGGCCCCCACCAGCCACGGTCTCAACTCGGCAAACATTTATCTGACTCCTCCTTGATATATGCGATAGGGAAATCTCCCACGTTAGCTTTTCCCGCCGGGCCTGAATTCACTCTTACTTTGATTTGAGTAAAAAATAAAAAAAAGTATAACTCACTTAAAATTTCATCCTAATTTCAATAGAGTATAATTACAGTTCAACAATTCAATGTGAAGTGAAATCTTGCTATGACGTAGAACTAATTCTTTACAATATTGCGAAATATTAATGAATTATAATTTTTCGCGTGCTGCAATACCGTTTTGTACGGCAATTTTTAACCACACGAGCCCATTTTGATTGTCATCATATTCTTCCATGTAAGTATTTGAGTCGTTCGTGTGTTTCCGTTATATTATCAATACATTATAAATTGGATCCTTTCACACAAAAAATAATAGAAAAATGCCACTTCCTGAGTATGCGATGCTATCTTCCGACACTATGAAACAAGTTACCCTAAATGGGATGTAGAGTACCCGCCCTAAATGACCATAGGATCGTGTAAATTGTCTGAACATTCATTTTGGATATAATCGAATACGGCAAAGTAATTACTATTGATAACAAAACGCCTACTCAGACAACCTAATGTGCGTAGATAGCCGATATCAAAATTCAAATTACACTAAACGATAAATATTCGGGGGTAGGATCGGAAGTCAACACCTGGATGTGTGTTTGGACGGAGGAGGCGGCCGCGATAAACCTTAATTAGGGGTCGGGGCTGAGAGTGTCTCACGCCAGCCCTTATTAGAGCGCCCCCAGGAAACTAACCCCCCTCTATCAGAACCGTATCTGAGGCCCCGAACACCCGGCACCCCCAACTGTTCCGACCTGTACCCAACCCTTCTACCGCCAGGGGTGGAACCCCCTCACCAACCTCAAATAGTTTCATCGTGCCCCAAGTTTCTCATTGATAAGTTTAACTAAGGCCCGAGGGTGGAAGTCGCCCCCGAGGGTGAATTTTAATTGAAATCGGGATGGCGAAAGGGGGTTAATTCGGTCCGCGCGTATACCGAAGAGGAGATGAATCGGATAATCGGGCGGGGGGGGGGCCGAGGCTAATTGTCTTAAATTAGCCGAGTCTCGCGGGACCCCGCATCGGAGTTCGGAATAACACTCCTCTTGCCGTCTGCACTTGCTTAATTTCTCCTAAGCGGGACTTCTTTCGTCTTATTATCAGCGTAGTGAGGTAGGTACTCTGCTGTTCGTACATTCTATTGGCCGTCGCTGCACTGTTGACCGGTATAAGTGAACAAAATATTGATATAAACGCGAATATGAGCTTCGAAAATGTTTAGACTTCTCTAGGCGATGAACTGATAAATGACCAGCCTGCAAAATTGATTCAAAATTTGATTCACAATACATAGCATACATTGCTGTTGACGATATACCCGCGACAGGGAGAATAATGTCATAATTCTCATTTTAAAATTATGTATAAAGTAAAAGTTACTCACAAGAAAGTCTCATATCGTTCAGTAACACTGGCATAAACTGGTCTTACCTGAAACAATAAGAAAATTAAAATGAACGATATATATTCGAACGTGTTGCAAGTAGGTCTACTGAGGGCGAATGACCGGGTAGGGCAGTTAGCCGAATCGATTTCCCAAACAAATTTAACCTTTTGATTTCATAATCTAATCGGAAATATCGCCCCCGCCGGCCAAATCGGATTCGCGGACTCGACCGAGTCGTACATTCGGCCCGGGGGATTGGTCCGATTGGGTTTTGGCAATGATGCAAATTGAAATCTGATAGTGGGAGAGGAAACGTAAAATCATAGCTGGCCGGGAACCCCAGCCGCTAGTCGAACCCCGTCCTAGGCCGCGATGACTTCGGGCTCGGTCCAATCCCACCAAAACTACCGAGTATAAACACAGACGGTCTCGGTTCCAATTAGAACTAGAACCTTTCCCGTTGTACGGTGACCATTTGCATAAAGGCGCCACTTGAGAGGTTTACACTTAAAATACCGGAGCACTCTTCGATTGGCGCTCTTTTAATCGACCGTACCCCGAAGGTAACCTGGCCGTTGTTTGCAACACTGAGTAGGTCCATTCGGTATAACTGGGCGCGAGTACAATGATATAACAGATGCAGGCATAATGCTGTGTGAAGAGGGTCTGACACTAAAGAGGGAATAGCCGACACAAACTTCAGCGGGCGCGAATGACCGCTGTGTATAATATAGAATGAATTTGAAAATAGTGGGGCCCAAGTAACTCCTGCTTAAACTTCATTTCGGTGGTTTTCAGTGACATAATCGGCGAGGGTTTGGAGGGTTCTTCACTCGCGTGTCACTGAATACATAATAGAATATATAAATATAGAGATAAGACGTAATAGTCGGAGTGCGTGATTATTGTGTCTCATTTTTTTGACTCATTTTACTAATAAAGCCAAATAGGGAGTTGGAAAATCGTTTGTATGATATTACCGTTTCGATCACTCGATAAATTATGCCCTGAGCACGGCATACCTTTTTATCCGATATTTTAGTTTCCGACTTTACCTCCGGGACAGTCGCTGAGATTAATTTATATTAAAGCTAAATTATTCTTCATAGATCGGAACGCTCCTGCGATCAATTCAAACTTGCGGAAAATTCATGAAATAAATCTGCGTCTTGAAATTGAAAATCCCACGGAACGTTTCTTTCGTGCCTGCCGACCGCCGATAAAGAAGCGAAATTATTAAAGTTTTAAACAAGGAGGATTCGACTCGGCAACTCGAAAATTATAATTGAGTCCGTCTGTCGTCAGGAGATAAAATGTTCTCTTAGGAAAACTGGACAAACAATTGATCCTCGGGCAACCGGGCTTGTCGATGGGGCTCATCAAGGGAGTGGGTTGAACCTGGAAATGAATTATTTGTGTGGTGGGGTCGGGGGTCGGCTCACTGTCTAACCTTTTGAATTTCGTTCATTAATCCTTAAAACAATGAATTACGAATGGGTTGTATGTATAATTTATAAAGTTATCCGAATACAAAACCTCTGAAGGTTCGTTTCAGAGAGGTGGACGCAAAGTTCATGATATGACGGAAATTTATTTTATTTAAAGAGGTAGAAGTGCTATATTGCGTCATATTTATAGAAGATATTCCTGCTGTAATTATCAACTCTTGTGGTGTATCATCGATGAAATATTTCACTGGTTCAATCTTATTCAGAATCTACAATCATAGAACGGTCAGTGTGAAAACTCAGAATACTCCAAATCATAGATTCGGATAATTAGACATAAAACAGACTCCACGGTGGTAGAGCAGTGTAATGGTAGTTTGATATGGGTACTGCTTTGCAATACTTTGCGAATATATCTGCGTAAATAATTTATAATGAAGACAAAGAAGGAGTGTTGCATTCAGCGGTTTGGCTGACATATTGTGACGAGCACCGCTCGGGGACATGCCGTGCGCAAATCAATTTCCCATTTCTGTACTTCATACTGCATTCACCGTTCATCGCTGTTTCATGACCCTACTGTTCAGCATTTTTCTAGTTCATTCTCTCGTCATTCATTTCCCTAAAGACTGGTCCGTTGCCACAGGTGAAATTCCACACCAGGAAGAATTCTATCAAATTTCATTTAATGATTCTATTTTATAGGATTTATACTTTATACTACAGCAATAGCCTTCGAGCCTAGTCGTGTGTTCCTATGACTCAATAGTATTGATTAATTCATTGTTTTAATAGTTTTAATTCAACATGTTAATTTTTTGACCCCCCCATAAAGGCCCCACAACACTGACGAAATCAATTTCGCCCGTCGCAACCGGCTTAATTATCAGTAATTATATATGCGGTTGGAGACAAATTAATTTCGAAGATGCCTACGGTGGGGGGGGGGGGTGGGGGCGTGGGCGGCACCGAATTTACATGCGAGCCGTGTACGGACCTGAACCGACCAACGAGTTCATGAATTTCGGCCAATCCAATTTAGACTGGGCGCCGTTCTCGCATAATGAAAATCGGCCCCTCGCCCGCCGCTAAATTGTTTTGACAATTAAATATCGGATTACGCGCTTAGCGGGAAATCTGCCGTTGCTTTGATGTCCGTTGAATTCATTGGCGAAACGAGTGGGCAATTATGTGCGTATACCTACTTTATATATGGAAGTATCAAATTCGTCGAATATGTACCGTGTTACGCACTACACGGTGATATAACTGGAGTTGAATCGGATTTAGAATGTCCCTTCAGTGAGAGAATAATTGAAATCTTAATTCGACCGTCTATTTAAAATCTATTTTAACGTTTGTATGGTTCTAAGTGAATTGTGCATTAACTACAGGTTGACTACAAGGGTAATTTCATTAATAGATATTTTAGAAATAAAATTTTTGAATTAGCATTCGTGGCGTGTCTGTGTAATTTATAATTCCATTGCAACATTTTTGTTTACATTGTATCCGTCTAATCTACTTTTATCCTATGTTCCTATGAATACGGAAAGGATTCATACGCATATTATTGTTCTTCATAATTATAATTTTCTAGATCATCTGCCTCCTTTCGCTAATTTGGTATTTTATTACTAAAGATGGCGAGCAGCCGAAACCGGCCTAGGAAGAGACTAAGACAGAAAACCCTCGAAAACCAGAGAACAGGTATTCCTAACATTGAAACTCAAGGTATTGAAATATTTCAGTTACCATCGTAACAGTCAGTAAGCGCGGATCGTTTGATCCGAGAACATGCGTCGGATCTGTGTATTCATCGCGTTGGACGTATGTATGTGCAGGGCATATAAACATTAGGCATGTTCAATCAGCCAGAAGGGGATCACAAATCCGTAATTACTAACTGCTAGTTTGATGTCAGGCGGTCGGCTCATGTTTGTAGTGGATTGTCGGGGTCCGGCGGGGCGTTTGGAGAAGGGAATGTATTTACGGATCATAATACATTGCTCAACCGGGGTCAGTTCGCCGATAATTACAGGGACGCCTCTGTTGATAGAGGCCCCGACTTACGGCATAAACCTCGGCCATCTCCATCCCTCCCTCCCTCCCTCCCTCCCTCCCGCCTAACAATTCATCAAACACCGGCCTCACAGCCCAGAGGTGTTTAACCGCCAACTTGAGCCAAAGTCAATAAAACTTGATCAGTGTGTACCGACATTAGAATGAAATGACAGCAAAATGAATGAGAGAAAATAAACATCGCAGCCGTTTTTGCATAATTCCATTCAGTACGTTATGTTTGTGTGAATGAATATCATATCTCGATTGTTGAACTAACAATACTCCCATTATTATGCGTATTTTAAGGAGAACCTCAATTTCGACACAAGTTTATAATGTTTAGAAGCCATTCGAAGTAATTCGAGTGTTTGACGGTTTTTAGTAATTCACCTTGTTAATGTGGTACCGGTATCATTTACACCACAATATTGTGAAGTGGGATAGAATATTTAATACTATTTATACTGCTGGCTTGCGATATAATCTGATATGAAACAGTCCACACTGCTGTATTCATAAAATAGAATTTACGAAATTTAAATTAATTATTAAAGTCGATTTTCGGCAGCGTTTCATAAACGAAAGGGGTTTTTGAATTTTAATCCCTTGCACTATGTGGGAATTGCAAGAATCTGCGGGAATGTCTCGGGAGTATTTAAAGTTTTATTTCGGCATAAACCGTGTTGTCGTTTGTCCGCACTCTGTAGATTAAAGATACTGAGCGTAATTAAGATCCAAATTTCGCGTTTATCTGTGAGAAGACAATGGAGGGTGTTGTGAAGGCGGCGCCGAGGCCCTTATACGATCCAGTTCTCAGCAGACGTGTTCAGGGCGTGTGTTATACCGTTTGTGTCGCGGGGTCTGTCGGACGGCTGTCATCTGGTGGGGGGTTGACAGTGGGTGTTAGCAAGTTTGCAGCTTAAACTCGAGTGGCTTTAACGCTCGGAGACGCTAAACTGGACGGCGTGTCGGTTAACAAGTGTATGTGGCGCCGACCACACGGCCCCTCCCAGTATTGCTCGGGCTGGAACGCCCCGAGGATTATTTGGCGTAATAAGAGCCTTCCTTGGGGCGGACACTTTTCACCCCCAGAGACCTTTAAGGCCAGTTTTCCTCCCCCCCTTTCCTTCATTCTCTGACCCGGCACTTCCCTCTTAAAAACTTTTGTGATTTTTACCCGACTTGGAGGATAAACAGTTTTCTCTTCCAAGTTGTCCCTGGAACTATTTTTGATGACAAAAAGATCAAGATCTTCTTAGAAACTTCGTTCCGCTAGCCAGCAAGAATTGGAATTCTGTGAAACAACCGGATTTCTATTTCTAAATCATTTCTAAAAATTCATAAACGATATAATTGTAACGAAAAATCGGATAATTGTTATTAGGTTCTCAACTCCCATCGCCGTTCAGTTTATGCCGGAAAATATTTATTAACAGCGCAAATGTACTGCAATGAACACCCGAAGAAAACCCGACATTATAACAAACACTTTAATTGCTATAAATATTTCTAGCTCGAAATAAAACGAAACGCAGATTCTAGTCTTATAGAAATAGTTGGAGGAATAAAACAGGAACGGCCCCTCTCAGAGTTATCGTGCGGCTAATAACCCCCTGGAGGAAACGAATATAAAACCCCCTTAGATGCGCTAACGATGACCGACGCAACCCAACCCCGATCTAATAACAAAAAAACAACCAGGGTTGATGGCTGGCGGTGGGGAGTATCGAGCGCCGGTAACAACTACCCGATCTGCGGCCGCATAATGATGTCGATTTTCGGCCGTGCGGCAGATGTTCACCGAAAAGCTATTGGCTTTATCCCCCGAGCCGTTATGCGTTTTGTTGTGAAAACAACCGGGGGGCGGGGGCGGGGGCGGAACGTCGCGCCGGCCGTCACCGATCGAGGGGAGTGTGAGGATTTTAAGTGGCCCCATCCGATGGAAATTGGGGGAGCTCCTGTACAAATAAAGCTCCTGTAACGATGTCCCTCTTACTCATGCTTAGCCCCCCGCCCCCTAACATAGACTTTCTGCCTCATATCTGCAGTTTTTATTACTGGATATGTGCAGGACCCTACAATAAAAGCCCAAAAACCGGCAGCTGCAAGAACTAACTGTTTTAAAATGTTTTTTTTAACTGTATTTATTGTACAATCAACTGTATGACAGTTATAGGTACAATTGCGGTTTTTTTTATTAGTTTCACTTGTTTCACTCGATAAAGACGCCATCCAGTGATGGTACTTTTGACCTGTTTCCGGCCTACAGAAAGTCTCTGGGCCAGTGGCGTTTAAGCCGACGCGGGGGGGATAATGGATGGGTAACAGAGGAAAGGACTGAACGAGTGGGTTTGGATGTGGAGAGAGGCGGGAGTGGAATTTAAGGAAGCGTGATTTTACGACTTCGTCGACTGTCGGTATTTTGAGGTCATTATGGATTGTTCGGTTAGAAACATACCACGGAGCATTAAGAATGGTATGAAGGACTTTTGACTGGAATGTTTGGATACGAGCAATGTGGGATTTCTTGGCTGAACCCGATAGTTCTAGTCCGTATGCCCATGTCGGTTTTAGTATGGCTTTATATATTGTCAGTTTCTTGACTACTGTCAGTTTTCATGTCCTTTTCAAAAGAGGTCTCAACAGTCCAAATTTACGATGTAGATGGGGATTCCATGTGAATCGTTGTCTATATAGAGCCCGCTGTTGGGTGGGGATAGGAGTACTGTTAAATAAAACAGGAGGGCAAGGAATCTTAAAATGAGTGACCATTTTTCGGTATTCTATAAACTACATAAAATATTATAAACTACAATATTAGTTGTTAGATTATCCGGTGAAGGGTCAATGAAACTACTCATTTGAAATCGGTTGCCTTGTGTACAACCTGAACTTGCCCTGATCAACATTTTTCTTGTCAAAAGTCCCGATATTGAGGCTGCCGCTCAAAATTTAACTAGTTATCATTGAAGCAGGATACAGTGACATATTATAATAAGATGCCATATTAGATTTCCTCAGCCAGGACAATCATCGTATTTAAGAATAAACCAATTAAACAAAATACAAAAATATGGGCACATTGTTAAACCTCTTTCATTGTGATTTGAAACGTCATCGTCTTAATTAAATATGCACCAAAAATCGGAATAATCCAACGAAGGGGATAAATTGGACAGAGAGTAGGGACTGTTTATGAGACACAGGCGTTACGACTGCCTTTCGCCTTTTAAGGAAGTCGGGGGTCGACTAGAGGGAACATGAAGGATAAATGGAAACGCGCGCACTTAGTCACGAATCCATTCTGTCGCTTAGTGCCGATTAAGGAAGCGATGAAGAGGCCCCCGACACCACAGGCAACCCTTTTAATTAAATATTTTATTAGGGTCCGTAGGAGGGTGGCAGCGGGGCCGACGTTTAACGCTGAATTCATTAACGTATTAATGGCAATTGAGAGCGGCACTCGGTCCGTTGAGGGAAGGGGGTGGTTTAGTTGGAAGTGACATTTTTTAAGAGGGTTAGTGGAGGGGGGTGGGAATGCGACACTTTTTATAACAGCCTCTTGTGTCCTGGCCACTGACTAATTCGTGGTTTTTTCTCGGCGCGGGCCCGTTTTAATTAAAGACCCCCTTCACCCTCCCCCAACAGCACAAAGAGCACCAAGAAAATCGTACTTATTAAAAGTCCGGTACATTTTTCCTACTTCCTAGCGGTCGGAGTGTACCTTCAAGTCCCCACTCGACTTAAATTCACGGTTTCGACTTGTAAAATAGGAATATTTTCGTTCCCTCCTGAACAAATTTTTAGGAATACGTTTTTCGAATCCCAGGTTACAAGTTAACGGTACCCAACATATCCTAGTTCCCTACGAGCTTCCCAGTGCGTTATGCAGCTATCGACACATTTTCATTTGCCTATAGATTCCTGTCAAACAGTAAAACAGGAAATATTTTACCAGATTTCATGTCGTTTTTCTCACCTTTTCACGGACACACTACAAATATGCACGCGGAATATCAGTTCGAACTGATTCAATATTATTTTCACCGGAAAGCTGATAGAGTTGTCAATGTTGGGAGGGGAACAGTTAGATGTGGGTTGGCAAGGTTGAGGAGACGGGCCCAACAACGATAGCCAAGAAGTTAGTATAATGGAAACACGAGATAGGCCGGAGGACCTGAGCCTATCGAGTTTAACAGAGTGCCTCAGGCTGGCAAATATCGGGAAATAGAATTATTCTTGCTATTCAGAAGCGATGTTTAGCTACTAAAATAGGAAGAAATGGCATGGGTAAATACACGCTGTAAACGCTGTGTCTTTTTCCCACGGAATCTATAATTAACATGAAGCACACCGGCCCTAGTTGTAAAATGCGGTCGCTGTATGCAGATGTGAGGGCGGATTTAAAATACCCTGTGTAACACACTCACTATATTGAGCGGAATATTGCCAACATTGTCCGCCTCTACATCTAACGGCTGGAACTATATAGTCAATCGATACCGAATTTTTCATTTCGCCATCCCGCGGCAACTAACCGACAGTAAACAGCCCCTCTTTCTCCGAATAATTCTTGGGATCAACGTGGGTAGTTACAAAAGGGGGAGGGGATGAAAAAAGAATTAAAAATCCCGGCTGAAATCTAAAGGCAGACGCAATAAACTAAAACCACGTTCTTTGTTCGTGTTTCGCTATGGCCAGTTAAAGAACATTCTCAAAGAAAGAATTATTCCTCAATGATACTTAATCGACTTGTACTTTTTAATAGTTGACATATAACAAATACTTTCTAAGTTTATTTGAACAAATACAGTTTACGAAACCGTAATTTCTGCGCTTCTCCCAGACCCAATATAAAAAAAAACGTGATCACAACCTCCAACAAGAGATGAACAACAATACGGAAGTTCATCGTTGGCTCAGAGCATTCGGATGAAAACGAAATAAGGGGGTGGAGCCGGATCCTCGGGAGTAACTGGGCGTTGTTAAACGAGGCCCTAACTGGCCGGCCTAGGGCCTGATGATTGTAGCCGGCGAGAGGACTTAGGGGTCGGGCCCTAATAAAAGCTCAGGGCCTACTTTTGTGTTAACGGCTCGGCCTCCGACGGAACTTTTATAGAAGAGCTTCCTCCGGACGGCCGGCCTCGGGCGGATTTGTATGCAAATGAGTTTTTCCGCCGCCCGCCCGCCCTTTTATTTCGACGGGTTTCGGCCCGCACTTTTATTTTTCTACCGATACGGTGGGTTCAAAGTAAGTCGGTAGTGGAGCCTAATAAAATGTATTTGTCGATTCTGCCGATGAGAAATTCAGGTTTCTACCGACTGGATCGGTGGTCGATGCCCGATTCGAGACCAACATAATAAAAAAAAGTCCTCACGGGATGCTACAACGGAAATCATGAAACATTATGATTATATACGAAAATATATTAATGGTACCTTTTATTTATTCTTCCTCACTTGAAACATTTTCTTTTACTTATAATAATATCATTGAACCAATATTTATTTGCCGTTCCAAATTATATCGACACCAATGTTCCCAATGAGTATTGTAACATCATTTCCAAATTCAAATTTTATTAGAGTCGAATTTAAGGACTCTTGCACTTCAAATGCTGCAGTTACTTTGATCGAATTAAAGAAAGCGGAAATTGGTTTAGAGAATTAGGCCACATTAATCCATCCTCCGTGGTCTAAGTCCTGATAACTTCAAATCCTTCTCCTACTTCTGGGTGGCCCGGCATTTTTCCTCGGCCCGTTACGGAAAAATGCTAGAGCGTGTTTTGAGAATAAAAATAATCCTTCGGACTGTTCTGTATGTGCGTCGCCACCCGCGCGGAAACCTATCAGGGAGGGGAGGGACCCCTGATCCGGAGACGTCGGCGAAATGATGTAGGAAACATCCGACCCCCGTCTCCCGCCCTCAACCAAACGAAACACCCCTTTCCCCTTTATCCATCGTTCACTCTTTCCCCCCTCCCCCGCACTCTCTCTCTCTCTCGCCGCCTCCAAAATCATATTTATGACATCACGTCCTCCCGTAATATCGATTGCAGGTAGACAACTGCGGAATTTCAAGGCGGTGGCCGGGGGTCTACGCTATCGGGGCGGAGAGTTAGCCCTAGATCCTGTCGCAGCAAATCCCGCCCAAGTGTCCCGCCATTTTTTTCGGCTGACGGCTGCATCAATTTTCATTAGGCCGCAAGAGCCAAATTCCAGCACTTGACACTTGACCGCAATCTTCAAATTTCGTTTCCATGCAGCATAAAAAATGTCTCGCTTAACGGAGAAGTAGTACTACTTCGCAGTTGTTATGAACACTATTTCGTGTGCCAACTAAAAATGTTTAAATTAAGAATTCAAGATTCATAATCAGAATCTTAGTCAGTGTATCCGTAGAAACCAAAACAGTCGAAAGTATGCTATTCCAAAGCGACGCAGACCACAAAAGCTACCCCATTAATCTTCCTACGATAATTATGAATAATTCATAATATTGTTAATTACACGACATATTGTCAATAATGCCATTAGATACAGTTTTTAATATGAAAAATAAAAAAATTGTCAAATCGGAATAGTGTGGTGGTAATATGAAAGTATGGAACAATAATAGGGAATTATTGACCAAAAGCGTAAAGAACTCAATCTGGAAACTTTAAGAGTTTCACATACACAGTAAGTTTCATGTATTGCAGTGAACCCTCATTTGGTTACAATGCGTCTGGCCCCTATTTTAGACATAGTATGCAAGCGATATCGGTCTCTCGACGAAACCTGTATTCGGGTCTACTTTCGTCGGTGAGATATGCATCATTTAGCCCGCAAAACAGGAGGGGGCGGCGGGTCATTATCCCGGATCGGGTCTGCCGGTCCTCGGCCGGGGTTTGGGCCGGGGACGGAGTGGGGGGAATAAAAATATATGGAATTATATTTGGGGTATTATGCGGCCGCCTTCGGGTCCTAATAGGGCCTAATGTAATCTCGGATGGCGTGACGACAGCTTCTGAACTCGTTAGGGGGCCCGAATCGGCCGGCCACGAACGGCGCCGCGATTTCACCACTTTCTCGAATTGAGCCGTCGGAGTTTCGTGATCGGAGGGCATCACAATTAGTTCTGGTGTAGACCGGCGTTCCGGCCGGCCGAAGTGTCGATAGGGGTCGGGCCCAACTGCCGCCGGCATTTGGCGTGTTAAATGGGGCGTTCGCCCCATCGGCCGTGTGTGGACCCGTACGGACGCGTGTGTACGAGTGTGTTTGTGTACGTGCTCGGATACGGTGGCGGGACACGCGAGAGAGGTCACAGGTCGATTGGGAAAGGGTTGCGGGAATGAGGAAATTATATAAATGAGCGGTGTAATTGTCTACAGCGAGGCTAACAGGTTCCAGAACTGCACAACTCGGTTTGTTCCCTCGTCGTAAACGGATCTAATCGCTGCATTTACGTTTATCGTTAATTAATTTCGAATGGAACAATAAAATAAATATCGAAAACTTCGTTTCAGAAAATATAAACTAGAATTATACGACGCAATTTGGTTTTACGATCATTTTAATTAACAAACAAAGAATAGTACTTCGGGTCAAATGAAAATCCCAGAAAGCACTAGCACGTGACTGTTTTTGTTAGAATAATTTAATTTGAAATTTCTTTGGCTATTTATGAGGGTTTGATTCGTGAGATTTTCCCTCGTTAGCCTGGTTTCGATAATAAATAATAGAGCTCCAATCGCCATAGGACGAATACACTATTAATTAGAAAATACGCAAACCTCTTTTTTCAGCACGTCTGCAACGGTTGCTTGAGCAGACAAGTATTCGTGGTTCGTTAATTCCTCGAGCAACGGAATGAACCGTAGGGGCGGATTTTCTTCGTGAGATTCGTAGAAAGACGGCCACGGACGTCCGAAACAAACGATATGGGCGCTTATCGGCGGGGAGATGCTCGCCGTGCAATGATTAGGGCCTAATCGCCGGGTCATGAGTCAAGGGCGGTTCTAATGAGGGAGGCGGAGGGGGCGGTTGTGTGTGGGTGAGTGCCGGCCGGTACCAACCGCCAGCTGCCCGCGGTACCACCACTGCCCCTCCCACTGCCACCACGACCCCTCTCCTCACCCCTCAACGCCGACAGACATAGGCGCCCCTTTAAAAACACAAAAAGGTCCTACCTTCCGTGACCCCGACCATCGACGCTTAATTGTCCAACGGTATACTCCCCGATCATTTGGCTGAGACTGTTCGATCCTTCGTCCCAAAATAGAATACCTTTATTTTTGGTTTTAGATACTCTTACGTGTGTATACATGTATATATCACAATTTATTTATTCTTTATTTGCCACGTAAAAGATAACCTTAAATAAAAGAAAAGTATTAAAAATATAATGAAAGGAAAACATTTTCCTATTTAATGAAGTTATTCCCCTGAAAACTTTTTTAATACTTCTTTCATTAACGGGACAGAATAAATATTACCGTAAATTGGTGTCCAAATTGTCTCCACACGGTCGTATAAATATTGTCCCGATGGACGATAAAATTTGAACAATGCGATATTCAAGAACGAAATGAAAACATTAGTTCCACCGTTGGGTTTTCGGTACTGATTGCCCAATAAAAAACAGCCGTAAATCGCTGAGTACAAAAGTTGTAAAGGTAAACTTCAAAATGTCTTCCATTTTACGACGGGATAAAAAAAGGGCGGTGTTGCGGGTGGGAGGGAGGGAGGGAGACAACAACAAAATCAACAATAAGTGCGGGGTCGTGACGCGAAAACCGGAAGGGGCATTTTTCATAAAAGCGGTCGGGTGGTAGGCCTGCCGAATCCGAGTAACCGAGAAGGCCGGGTAAATATCGGCAGTGGGGGCTGAGTCCGGACACGTAAGAGGGCCGAGGGGAAGGAGGGAGTCTGATGAGGGAACGCGGGGTAGTTCGGGTCCCGGGGGAGGGCTCGAAAGAAAGGTGACGGAAGGGATGATTCGAAGGGGGAGGGACAGGGACTCCCGCTGGAAACAAATAGACCCCTCTAGCGAACGAAGGAAACTCGGCTCTGGATAAAGGCCGAAGGTTAGAATTCTTTCCCTTTGAGCCGAAGATAAAGCGAGATAATGAAAACAAAACACACGTGATGAAACAAAGTATGGTTTTCATTATATCATCCAGATAAAGTTCTTAATAACTTGGACTCTTGGAAATTTAAACCCGAAGGTATAATATATAAATATCATTTGTACTATATAAAATTGTAAATAATCGTACACGATGGTTTATGAATAAATACGATGCGGAAAACAAGAATTGATATCAGTCAGAAAAGACAGGGCAGTAAGTTAGATATCACACTCCGAGCAAGAGAGAACCACTGCGTATTCGAGATAGGGGCTTGGATTATACACAACGTGATAAGTAGCACAGCAGCACATAAGTTGATATAATATTAGGACACGATCCTACAAAGGCTCTGAATAAACTGATATATAAATATGAATATTTATAATTGTTTATTGATCGTTTCTTTAAGGGATTTGAGTGCTGCGCACAAATTATGACGCTATTGGGAAAGGTACCTCTTTCCCAGTACTTCCACGTGCTGTCTTTTTATTTCCATCATGTATGCGAATATCGGTCAATCTCCGCATAACAATTTGTTTTTATGTTAACTGTTAATCTGTTGATTATCAGATAGCCTTGTAACTTTATGTATATATATATATATATATATATATATATATATATATATATATATATATACGTGGAGAAGGAAGTGAACGCACTATTGTGAAATGAGGGGTAGATAAAAGGGAAACGTATCAGTTAGAAACAGAACCGAACCGATAGGGTTTTGTGACTGGCAACAGGCCAACCAGAGAGAGAGAGAGAGAGAGAGAGAGAGAGAGAGAGAGAGAGAGAGAGAGAGAGAGAGAGAGAGCAACCCGCAGCGCGGAGTAGCATTGATTAGTTTTACCACAAGCCCAATATAGTGCCGGTTGGCGAACTACCGCTATTTGCCAGAGCCGCTACACGTCCCGTCGAATTCCACACACTATAGTGATCAATTTTAGCTGGGCCAATCAAATGTCACGGGTGGCTGGCTCCTCTAGCCCGATATTGGCGGCCCAATCAAACCCGGGTCCCAGCCTTGAATAAGCCCGACATCCATTCAAAAGTATCCTCCTTTATGAACAATAGTTTTCCTTTCTAGATCCCCATTTCCTTAAGGCATTCAATTTTCTTGCCTCGAAATCGCAGAAGATGTTGAGAACCCCCACACAATTCGAAATTATTGTCTACAGATCGAGGTTTTTTTCTTTTCGATTTTCCAAATATTCAGTTGTAATTAGAACGTACATTTAATGTCGTCCATTGCTGCATAAGTTGTATTCCAATGAAAGGTACATGATAATAAACCCGAAGAATACTCTAGCCGTTTCTGTAAAATTCAGTAAACGACATAAGGATTACACCGCGGATCATTTTGAGTCCGTATACATAATTAATAATTCTCCAAACGTATTCGAAAGAAAAGGTAAATATTTCCATTATGATAGGTAATTTACAAATATGGATTTCAATTGTAATATTCGTCCCTTGGAATATATACTTATAATTGGTGTATGAGTACAATACCGAATTCAGAACATTTTATATAATTTGAGATTCAAACAGCAATTCGTAGCTTAGAATCTACATTCCGGTTGATCAAAGTATTACCGGCGGTAAGAATCTCGGTTTTGAAAAATTGAAAAATCCTTCGGGAAATTAGAACCGAACTGCAGTAGACACATTTTTAATCATCACCTGAAATATTTATTGATAGCGTATAAATTAAACAACATTTTGAGCTCCTGGCTAAAGTCTAATATTGAATATTGAATTTTAAAAGACTTGTTAGTTAATAGAAACTTTCGAAGCTATACTTCAATCTCTCGGAACCTAACTTGGAATAATTTTGATGAATAGTGTTTCCTTGGTTCTCTCGACTTGCATTAATAATATCTCTCAGGGGTACTCCGTTTTTCCTCCGGATCACTTCACAATTTAGTCCCCTTATTTCTAATATTAATTTAAAATAGAGAATGTATACATCCCATTTAAATATACGCTTAATAATATGATTCACGAACAGTTATATAAAGTTGACATTTAAAAAATGTATAAACTTTAATAAAGTGGTATAGACAGGATGCCTCGCAGGCAACCAATATGTTCAAATAATGCACCACCCGAAGGTAGATGATCCAATCCCACCATATTCCAAACACAAAAAAAATTATTTCATTTTGGGTGAAGTAATTTTCATTAATTTCTCATTTATTTCACCAACCAATGGCGGATAACAATGAATAAGGTATAATAATTAAATAATCTATTTTAGGAAAACTACATTTGGTAAGTTTATGTACCTGGAAATGTAATTTTTCTAACACTAAGTTCCACGCATGGAAAACTAAAACTTACCCCGGATTGCAAATGAAGGAAACTCGCGCTATATTCTAAATAACGTCAGATTATAATTCCAGATGCGGGCATGAAGTTGGTAGCGACACTCACCTCTCCGAATTCGGTTACTTACAGAGAGTTGGGAATTATTCTCAGGGTTTCAGCGGACTTAATAATTCCTTCTGGAAAACCCATTTGAATTTTGGAGCCAAGATAAGACCGCTAACGTTTACAAAGTCTTCCTTTTAAAATCGACCTCAAGCTTTCAGAAAATGTAGGAAAATGTTTGTTTTCATGTTCGTATAATTATTTAATAATTAAAATAATGCCGACGTGAGAGATAAGTCAATCCTAAACTCCTCACAAAATAAACCTTATGATTGCATTTAAAAATTTTATTTCTCTATTTCCATTGTTCAATTCTGATTTCTTTTTATTTTGTCGTTAATTTTTTTATACTATGTTAAAAGCTGAAATACATATAACCGGTTCATTCCATTGAATAGAATTTTTCCAATTCTCTCAAAACATGTAACTGTACAATAGTTCTAATATTTTTTAAAACTCATAAGATATCATGAACTGAAAATGTGGGGCAGTGGCCAATAAAATTGTATATTTGAATTAAGAATCAACTGGGTCAACAGTGAAACTGGTTTCCCATGAAATACAGCCGCGTACGCAGTCTGGGAAGTTATTTTCCTGAATTTATTTGCCTATAATTTTCAATCGTTTTAGTAAAAATTATTACTAAGATTATTTTTCTAGTATTACAATGTGACACAATAATAAAACCGTTCAGGATTTCTGAATTCGAATGAAGTATGAGAAACTAGCTGATAAATTATATTAACCCTTAGCACTCGAGCGGCGATTTGAAGTGTGAACTCCCCGAGTGGTTCACGGTCGCGTATCGACGGGGCAACACCTTAGTTTAGGGTCTGAAGATAAGAGGGTTGTCAGTTGTTCGACTACGAGGGGTGACGTAGGAATGACAACGGTCAAAAGAATTACACGAGGCGGTGTGGATATAACGGCCAAGAAACCCAATATTGTATTGAACTATACAAAATGTATGGATAGTGTTGCCTATTTT
Organism: Lethocerus indicus; assembly: GCA_019843655.1. Classification (NCBI taxonomy): domain Eukaryota; kingdom Metazoa; phylum Arthropoda; class Insecta; order Hemiptera; family Belostomatidae; genus Lethocerus; species Lethocerus indicus. The sequence goes on along the minus strand of JACDQD010000003.1, from coordinate 25,249,227 downwards.
TTCTGCGAAAATCGCCTAAATGGTGGCGTAAGCTTTTTTGGGGGGGATGGACATTTCTCCGGTCAATTCATACCTTTTGTATAAACTAGAAAAGACCAAAAGAGGGGAAAAGCCGCTGAGCCATTTGCGATTTCTCAATACATTTGTGGAACAATTGAAAGGGTCATATCGCCAGCGACGAGAGCAAGCGTCTGCGTTGCATTCCGATGAAATCCTACTCAACGGGAAGCTTCACGTAACACTAAAAGGTCCAAAAAGGGACTGCAAGGTTTGCCACCATGCGTGGAGGTAGGCGGGAAATTTTTTAATACTGTGATACGTGTCCCGATAAACCTAGGATGCATCTTGGCTATTGTTTCACTAAATATCACACCAAAACTAATTACAGAGTGTAATATTTACCAAAGTTTGTTGTCATCGACATATAAGTGAATAAAGTGGTGAAATTTTATTATTTGTCTACGCTTGTTTGTTTATAAATGTTTTTAATGTACCTGTAAAATGTTTACCTAATTTGGCCGAGTTGCTGGTTGGCGCAAGCGAAAAAGGCCTCGAGTACAAAGGGTTAAAATTATATAAGGAATACGAACAAACAACACAGGGGCCAGAACGAAGTTTCAGCCGGGAGGAAACGTCTCTTTCATCGAGACGATCCTTTCTCGTCTTCGAGTGTTTATTTCCAGTTGGAAGGCAACAGCGTTTTTAGCGTGGACTTGGTTGGCTGGTGGTGGTGGTGGTGGCCTAGGCGGAGTGGCCGGCACAAACATGGAGGCGGAGGCCGAATGTAGCCTCCATTGTTACTTCTTCTTCTTCTTCTCGGTTAGGGACACTGGCCCGCTCAGCCACTGCACTTTGGTCCGCCCCGAGAATTATGTCCACCGTTAAGTAACTCTCCACCCCGAGGAAACCATTAAGAACCAGCCCGCTTTGTACGAATTTCCCCCCAGCCCGAAGAAACCATAATTCTCTCCTGGGGTTTTACTCGAGTATCAGAAAAAATCTACGGGCCTCGTGTGTTCTATATCTGATAACTTAAATATTTATGTCTGTTCCTATATAATTGTAAATAACAGTAAACAGCCTAAACTTACCGAATTGCTATTTTAATTCTTAGATTATATAATTCGCCATATTTATTCTAATTACAAAAATTAGTATCTATTTTATTTGGCGATAATAACAAAATAATCGACAAGGAAGAATATTGATGAATAGCTGTGTTTTACCAAAGAAACTCTTAAATCGGTAAACTAATCTCGGTGAATTCCTCGTATTTTCATTTATTCTATATAATTCGCTAAACAGTACCAAAGACTTGATATTCGCTACGTTCACGCAACGCAAATACCATCTAACATTTTAAAGAATAAATACAACGGTATTTGTATATAAAATGTGGTAAATTTCCTCCAGAGTTTGTTTCGTTTTCGAAACATTTTATTCCGGGAATATTTTCAATTTAAAATTACTCACTTCAATATACATTGAAGCGACGTCAAATTTCTTGAAGTCAAAAACAGATTATATAACCCCCGATTCAACAGAACAAATAAACTAAAGGATTTGTTATACCTGCTGAAACTTGGATTGTTTCGTTTAAAGCAACTCGAACTTGTTTTCAACTTTTTTGAATACAATTAAATACGAATTTTGGATATCAGAATAATTATTTAATAATAATAATTTAATACATTTCACAGTTCTAATAATAGGTATTCTTCTGTATAAGAAGGAAATTCCCTGTTTTAATTCCATCACTCGTGCAATCTTCAGTGTCCACCCGGCTATACGGTCCTAAGCTAAACCGGTACCGGATTTTCGCCCTCGGCATCGTTTCATCAATAATAAAGTGACGCGCTTAGCCACGTCACGCTGCCGACGAAGCAACCTGTCGGCAATGCCATTGGTACAGTGACAACCTGCATTAGTGCTTTTTGCCGGTGGAATTCTTCTGACGATGGCGAAAAGCCATCTGAATAAGCAATCCTGTTTGTAGAATATTATATAAAGGCGTCACTCCTTCGAAAATTGTGTATACTCAATCGAAATTTAGAATCAAAAAAATTTAAACCGGTTCCGTTTAGAAAAATTCCAGTTAAGCCGGGGCTCTTTCCCGAATTTCGACTCTATTATCGGGCAGGGGCGTGAGTGAATTATAACAGAACGTATCGGTGGTGGGGGGGGGGGACCATCCCACGACCGCATCGACCTCCGAGATTGACCGAAAGATGAAAACTACTGAATTTTCCAGCGGGTTCAAATTGCTTTCAGTATTCAGCGACTGGCGTATTATGAAAGGCGATAGGTCGGTCGAGGGATGCGGCGGGGCCCCAACTCTTATTAACCCATGAATATTGCATACGGGATATACGGACGCGGGGCGGACGCTCGGTCGGGGGTTGAAAAAATAAAAAAAAAACTGAAATAAAAACCGGCGGATTGGAAACGCGCAACTCTATATAACAACAAGCGGGGAAAGTGCGCTAGGCCCTCTCGTGTTGAATAACCGAGACAAAAGTCGACCCGCAGTAAACCTACGTGAAGTAATTCTTTGTTCTGCTTTTGTTTTTGTTTTTTATGGGGCGTGAAAAATTCCGCCCCTAAGTGGCCGTGACACCCGGTTCTCTCTGTTGTGTAGCTTAACGAAATTATTACTTACCCTTCTCGCTACAGGTTTTCTAACTCCTTTTCACCTATTTTGAGTGCCAATGAATGTCCGGAGAAAAACATAAAGGCTCGATGTGATTTAATGTTATTGATTCTAATAGCACTAATGGTTTATTCGATTCTATCTATAAGTAATTACATTAACGAAATTAAGACTGGATAATTTACTAGTTTATATTTCTTTAAAATTGATAACTTTGAGTAATGGTGTCATATATCCTAAAACTTAAATCACACAGAAAAACGAGAAATTATAATCTCATGTTATGTTCATATGTAATATTCCGAACGATATATAGTGTGTGTATATTTGTATATACACACAGTATCCTTATTTATTTATAGTCATTATTCGTGATCTTCTATTATTTCCATCGAGTGGGTAATCTTCAATTTCACCGTAATCAGTAATTTTCGATTAATACATTTATTTTCAGTGAAATAACACTCTTACCACACTGGAAAGAGAATTTCGGTAGTTTAAATCGGCCATGTGGTCTTACGACAACCGGTTTATTCGGCCGAGAATGCCTGGCGTCTTATTCTGAATTCTGAATAGTAAAGAAAACTAAAATATCGCAACTCCGACATACATAGAAAGTGCAGCCCAATGCACAACGGGGGCCGTCGCATAAATAGCCGACTTTAGGGACCGGTTCTGGACGCGTTACCGGAGGACATTACGGGCAGCGGCGACGGGAGAATAACAAAAAGAAGTGTGAAGGAACAGGAAAAATAAAGTGTAAGTTGGGCAGTGGTTGAAGTTGCAGATTCAGGGGGCTTGAGGTGGCGGGGACGGCGAACGTCGGCTGCTGTGGGCCGATGAACAATAAGGCGTTTTAATATATTGTTTCAATATAGTGGCCGAGTTTTGCTTGGTCGGCCCGAATTAGTTTATTGCTTTGGGGCAAAATAAAAAAGGGAGAGGGGGGGAAAACGCTCCCAGATTCAGAAATACGATCGGGTTTTCGAATCATATTTTACGGCCTTAATCCGAACACGAGCGGACACACCCGCGAAATACTCCGATCTGCTGCGCTTTTTTGTTCCCTTTCTTTTTAGTTTCAGTTCATTCTCTCGTCTGGGTCGCATGTGTGAAAGCAATACTGCCTAGCGACTGTTACCTTAACATTAACTTCTGAAGTTATTTATTTATTCTAGCCTAATTCTTGCCCTCTATTTCTCAATCCGACAAACACTTAGTTTGTTTTATATTACTTTGTCTCTTATTTGAAAATTTAGTATGTAATGTTTATAGGAGAAACCCGCATATTTTCTTTAGTAGATTAATACCTCGTCACATAATGTTGATATTTTAATATCGTTGGCTTTGGTTAGCATTGGTTTTATAATAAACTCATCGAATCTATTAATCTGTTTAATTTTCGTTCGTATTACACACTACAGTTTTATATGACTTCGAACACCTGTAATTTTGTCCTATATATTAGACTAATAACGCCTTCTGTATTAAATTTATTTTTTGATATCAGTTTTTCTTCTTTATTTTACCGGAACCTCAATAAAAATATACGAGCACGTTTGTAACGACGAGTACGAGGCCGCGAGTCAACAGGTGGGCGCTGCTGAATGCCCATTTAAAATCTCTAAATGTCAAAAAATGATAAGCGGTTTCAATCATATCGAAATATTTGTGCACAGATAACAACCATCATTGTTATTACGTATTTTAATGCATATTCTCGATTTTTTCTCAGATCGTCCCATTGTTGCTTTTCATTGTTTAATAATTCTAACTATTGCGACATTTTGTCAAATCAATGGGTTTGAATAACTCTTATTTTATTAGCATATTTAAAAACGTTAGAGAAAAATAGAATCCAATAATACTGGCAGTTACGTTCAGAAAATGATAACGAAATTCGCTGTTCGAATGTTTCCCAGGATTTGTATGGTAGATAGACGAAGAATCTGTGTTTAATGCTAACAATAAAAATAGTTCGTACTTAAGGGTAAATAAAAATGTTAATATTAACATAAGTGTAACAGTTGGCTTACACTTTTATTTATGTGACAACAATAATAAATTCTAATTATACAAGCTTAAGTACCTACCGTCGCATTTTAACTGCCCGTTAATGCTAGGTAATATTGTAAATAGAAGGTGCGCATTCAAAGGGAAATGTGCGAAGCATTCTGTCGGCCTTTACCGCGTTGAATGCCGACAGTTTAGTGCGATGTTTACTTTATTTCAAGGCAGTTTATCATTTAAATTATTAAGGCCGGCGGCGGAGCGGAAATGGTCGAGCTGCTTACCCATTCTGGTCGTTCCTTCTCCACAATAGCGTCCGTTTCCGAGGACCCGTGGACGTCCTCCGAGTGTATTTCTTGAAAACGTATATAAAGGGCTATGTTTATCTGGTCGGGGGATATTACGGTGGCTGGCGCGTACCTTACCGTACCGTAGCTCGGCTGACAAATACGGGCGGGATTTCAGGAGGAGCAGCCCCTCCCTCATACCCCTAACATCTACCCTCATCCCGCTTATTTATTTTCTCCGTTTGTTCTTGCCCGTTCCATAAGAAAAACGCGTTCTTCTATTGTAGCCTGACGATATTTTCAAGCGATATACTGCGCTCGTTTCGCTGCAGCTGCCGACACAGTTTTAGGGCACGAACAGGACACATAAGTGAGCCGCAATAGAATCGTGTAAAATCGTGTAAAGTCAAAACAATCGGATTAGAAATTTCTCGATTAGGCTTAATTGACGGACGTCTGTATTAATAGTTGGATATAAGGCGTGAGACATTTACGAAATATCCACCGATAGGGGTTGTTAATTAAACTGGAGAAAGAATTTCAACAGGTCCGCAGTTGGCTTGTACCGGGTGGGAAATAACTCGTCGTTGTTCCCATTTGGAATGCAAACAATCCCAAATATGGAATTCGAGGAGGGAACAATCCCAAATATGGTAATCTGACTGGGCACTGGCGTAAGGGTGCCGGCCCCTCGCACTCGGCTCGTAATAAACCTCGTCATTGACCGCCGTCGGAATGCGTTCGGCTGCTTGTGAAATCGTGATGTATACGTTGGCGTTAATATACGTACCGGATACGTAAGATCTGTACAGGAAGCACTCAATCATTTTGAAATAGTTGCATAATCTTGTAAAATTCACATGTTGCGTACACTAGTGCAATAGTAACCGAAACAATGGAAAAACCGGGCTTAAAATTTATTCTACTTTAAATGCCGGAAACTTTCGCTGCTCTCGACCATCATAGCTCAGTTGGATCTCGGGTGATAATCGTTCCGATTCGCGATATAGGGACCAGGAATGGCCGTACACTCCTGAAATCGGTAATTCGGTTATTCATTGGGATCAGTTAATTGGGGACCCGAGTGTCGAATACGATTAGGCGAAGTTTGCTCGGCCGAAGGGCCTTAATTAGTGCCGGGGCATTTGGTCACGTCTCTCTTTTAGTTCAGGCCCCGAGCCCCAACACAAATGTCCAGTTAACTCAACAACGCTGTCGTTGCGACTATTGGCCTCTCCTCCGGACATCACTGTGACGGAACCATCCTTCGGTTTCCTAACCTCTGTAATAGACTGGAATAGCTTAGTGTTTTCATATAATCCTCTCCCGCACAGGTATATGATCATTTTAAACATATATAGTTTTTAACAGTACGGCACAGAATATACGTAAAATAAAATGACGGATCGTTATTTAAGTATGAGAAAGAGGAAAACTTAATAAACAAATTATATTTTAACGAGTGAAGACTAGATTAAACTTCGTGATTTATTAAACGGTGGAAAGGCCGGAGGGCATAATAGCACAATACGGTAGTTTCCTGTTCAACAAAAATTAAAATCGATCAAGCAAAACATGGAACAAATATAAAACACCCGAAGAAAATTTTCAATTTAACTCCGGAAGGTTGGCCGAGCGCAATAAATAAAAAAAAAACAGTTTCCGAGGTCCTCAATCAATTGGCTCCAAAAGTTTCGAGGAGGGGAGTGGACCAAGTTAAATTAAAACTGAAAACATGTTATTCCATTAATGTTTACGTTACGGTCCCGGGGGGGAATTTGGTCTTTAGATTGTAAAATACACCGATTTCATTTCGCGATAAATAATTAATGAAATTTAAAAACAACGGCAGAACGCACACGAAAAAAAATAAATTGCGGAATAAAGCGCAGAAAACACGCAAAGTCCATAACTTCACGGATAATGTCCCGTTTACGAGCTCGGATCATGTAGGCTTTTCAATATCACAAGCGACAGACACTTTTAAAGGGGGCCGGGGGTGGGGCAAACACGTTAACGTTTCTTGCCTGACTGTTTAACGAAAGGATGAAAAGGGCGGTGACAATATTTTGCCACCTTTAAATTGATTATTAATATTATTTTCCAGCTGATAACTTTTCACTTCAAATCGTGATTCAATCTGAATTGATTTCAGGGGAGTTACGAAATAACTGTCATGATACAACTCTCTGTATCACTGAAAATGGCAAATCCTCCGTAAAGGTGTCGCGGCTTCCTTAAAACATAGGCTCTAATTCAAAGTTACGAGGGCCCCAAATACAAATCCTTCCCGGAAACACAATATCGCCACATGAATTTATCCCGGTGGCGTATTAAGGGCCGTGTTTAAAGTCAAATCAGCGCGGGCAGTTCGTTCTCATTATGAGGGCGGGCCGTGGAGGCGGCGTTTGTGAACTATTTACACACACCCCAAACTGCTCCACCGGCCCCACTCTACTTTCAACTTTTCGCCACATGGGAGGGCCCCGTCCATGCATTTTTGATGGCGCCTTGCTGGGACCATAAAATTCACCTTAGGCTCCACTTTTATGCAATGTATCTGGGGATAGGGAGGATACTTCACCCAACCGCCGTATCCATCAACTGCCAAGATCCCTCGTCGTGAAACTGTCGAACGAACAGCTCCCGAGATTAGGAAACTGAATCGTAAGATACAATTTCCTCATTAGAATTTCGCCCTATGATTAAAAATGATTAAATAAGAAACCTAGTCGAAAAACTGTGTTATGATTTCGTGGGAATTTCAATTGACATTCCTGAGGTCTGAATGCGCGCATGAAAAGGCCCAATTAAATACTGTATAACCTTTTTATAGTGCAAGTTACTGTTGGAAATATTTCCCTGAAAAATGTATAACTTCTTAAAACCTTTCAGTAAAGAGAAATTCATTTCATTAAGGAAAATAAATAAAATAATATCCGCGTTTATAAATAGAAAAGAATTAAACCTGAAGAAGAGTGTGGATCTTGCAGTAACGGACTCTCTTTCCCACCTCTCTCTCTCTCTCTCTCTCTCTCTCTCTCTCTGGGACTCACTTGTTCCTCACTCTCACCGGAAATCCAATTACGGGCCGGAAGCTACCCCTTATGGGAAGGAAAAGCCCTGGGGTTAGAAATGATTAAATTTAAACGCCACTGTATAAAATCCCAAGCCCAAACAATAAGTACGACTCAATTTCATGGGACACGAAAATGAAAAAGCAAACATTTAAATTGTTCTACAAAAATAGCCAAAAATAGCTAGGAATGTAATTCCATAGACAACGTTGGAATGAACAGCAAAAATTCAATTGTTTATAAGAAGAGAACAACAATAAATTTTGTAACAATTATAAAAATTAAACCGATTTAAAACTAGAACTTCTGTAGGAATATTAACCTTATGCAATCAATTCTCATATATCACATGAACACTAAAAAATAATGTTCCACTTAAATGCAAGTGTAACATATGGAAGTAAAGTGAGTACTATTCTTTATAATCGTTTCTTTGGAATTAACATTTTAATTAGTAACACCAGCATTCATTTAAATAATTTTGTTGACAGTTATGTATAAACGCAAAAGAATAATTATTCACGATAAGGGTAATAAAGAAGGCCGTTGCAACCGGAGCAGTCTGCAAAAGAGCCTCTCATAAAATTTAATTACGACTCATTAAAAATATCTTTCGCCTGTTAAACAATACTAAACAAAGAATAGAATGTTTTCAGCACGGCCAGTCAGGTATGTAGGTCACTTATTAAATCCTCGTAAACTTAGTTATTTATTTCGAACATTTAATTACAAACTTGGCTTCTCAAGAAGTGTGTTTTTATGAGTTATGTACTACTAGGTCCGAACACTAATAAAAGGCCTATGCTGTTATTACGAAACCGGAGTGGTGGGGTGGGGAGGAAGAATAAATTATTCATAACGGGGCCAATTTTATACCTCGGGGCCGTTCTTCATACCTTGTTGAATATTATTTGCACACTCATATTTATTCATAATTCTTTTTTTCCCTTCTGCGAATTAAAGAATCTCAAACTCGACTGTCGACATTCGAGCTCGATGTTCGGCGATGTAAACGTCCGATGCTGGTATCGACAAAGCGAAATGTCGTTATGGCAACTGGACTGGGGAACGCGTCGGTGGTTAGGAGCACATGTAAATTACTCTGTGACTGTGGCCTAACGGCTAATTTGAACTCCGGACGTAGAACAATTTCAGTCGCCGATCAGAAGGAGGTCAGCCATTAGAAATATTGGTGCCAACACGAGTTAAACTGGATCTCATATTTCAGGGCCTCGACTGACAATATCCCCCACTGTCACCAGCGTTCACATAGTTCAATATCTATAAGATTATAACTGTTCTATTCTTTCTGTTTATATAGAGGATTTTAAAACAGGGCAAAAATATTATACATCGCTGTACGGTTAAATAACTTTTGATTATTGCCACATTCAATCTAATTAATATTGCAAGGTAAACAGATCGGGAGATTAGTTTTTATGGATACGAAATTCAGGTTTATAGTTCTCTGTTGATCGGCGTGAACTTCGTAGTCGTAAACCTGTGATATGCCGCCGTGGACGGGTGGAAAGGGCCACTGATTATAATTTTATTTAGGTCTTGTCCGGTTTAAAATTTGACGGGGTTTGTGCGGGGACTACGCCTGGGCTTGGGCGACGGGAGATGTCGGGGCCCCCAGTAATTGGGAGAACATAGGAAGAGGAGGAGGAGTCGAACGGAGAAAATTCGATTGTTAATAATATACTCCCTCTAATAATATACTCCTACGCACCTCGTACAACGCCCGAATCGGCCGCAACACCTATGAGTTCATTTTACAACTCCACAAGTACGAACTATAATAGGACCTGTAAGCGTATTTGGGTAATAATTCCGATCAGTAATTTTTGAATAATACACATAATAGTAATTATAGACACATACACGTTGTTGGAGCGATCAATAAAATTAAAGGAGTTATTCTTGTTTCTATTGTTTCCTTCGCGGCATTGTTCTTAAGAGTTAGCACTGATTCCAATTTTAATCAATCATTTTACATTAAAACTGACATGAAAGTGAAAAATGGAACATAAATTTAATTTAAGTCAAAGCGCGGTGCTTTAAAATTATTTGATTACAGTCTATATCTAAAAATATACATATTTCCTTCAACCTTGTAATTTTGCCCGACTGGTTATATTCGAACCCGCTTTGAGAACTAATTCCGAGCCTACAACAGATCAGCAGGTATATAATTGCTAATGGAAAGATGAAATACGCATGAATAAATATGACGGTGCAAATAAAATTCAACATGACAAGCAGGGCTCCTCCGTATAAATTGGGGCCCACTCCTGTTATGAATAATTTATTTTCTTCGGCATCCAGCCCCGAAGAGAACATGATCCTCCAAAAATCGTGCGACTGTTCCATACGCGAGCTGTTTCGTAAACAAAATATTCCGCGAAATACACCGTAACGAAGTGAGCAGCCGGGGACTGAACTGGCGGGCATATTCACTCAACCGGCGAACAAGAATTCCCGTGCGCCTACAGAAAGAATCGTTTCAGTGTTTGCTTCTGAAAATGTAACCAGTAAATTCAATGCCCAATAGTTGTATAAGGCAATTTGCAATAGTGCCAAAATACAATTATAATAAGTTGTCAAAGATAAAATTTTCCGCCACCACCCGCGTTTTTGGATAATTCAAGTAACCCAGTAAGATAAGAACAGAGATTAACAGAGATTTTGAATGTTGTCGACACATCATATTTACAGTATATCGAAGGAAGGGAAGATCATATCGTATGTCACAGCATCCGTTCAATCCTATTAAGTTTCGTCATTACAGTGGAGACCAGAGTAGAATAGGGCCGGAGAAATAGCACGGTTTATAGACGTTTTTATCGGTCCATAAAGAAGGCATTGAATTAATGTACGTCAATTATTCCGCATGAAATTTCGAAATTTGACTATCGTGAAGTAGAGCGCTATGGGAAATAAACTAGGTAACAACACACAGCCAGGTATTTTCCGTTTGGTGACCAGAAATGGCAAATGAGATACTTATCTGACTGCTGATATAGACATAAATATAGTTCATAACTGTATGCTATGAATTCGTGGACGAAAAAATATATCTATATAATAATGTCTAGCCGGGGTCTCGCGTGAGACCTTTACATAGTTTTATTAATTGTTCAAATAAAAAACAGGTCCCCGCGTTTCCATTTTCGTCGGTCGAGGAATTTCAACTCGGATATTTTTGCCTCCCTTATTCTAATTTTTTGCCAATATCACAAATACGTCGTAAATTTCTTGAAGCCGGCGGCGGTACTTCGGGGGTTTTATTGCCTCGGAAGACGGAACAATTCGAGTTGCGAGACTGCAGGATATTTTAGGAGCCATTAGTAGTGGAGTGTGATCAAAGAAACAAACTATTGCATTCCATCATATTTTCCTCGAACAGAAATTAAAGCATTTCTTTAAATTAAAATATACTGTTAAATTTGGAATAACTCATTGCTTGCGATGCGATTACTCCAAGATTGGATTTTCTTTAGTGATTGAGCGCTAAAGTGATTCTAGACTTCAAGAAATTAATTCATCTGAAATCGTCACGAATTTAAGGTTATCAACATATCTTACGAATTTGAGAGCTTATAGGATGTAAAAATTTCCCTATATATTCCAAAGGTAATATCAGGTACTCCTAAAAAATCGAATGTTGGAAAAAAGCAATACTGGCAAAGTCAATACAACTATTTAAATGATCGGAAATAATGGATTTGTCTCAATTCTCAATTTTCGATATAAGATTTTATGGTTTTGGTCCTTTGCACGACACCTAAAATAAATCGTTTCAGCCGAAAAATAATGTTTTCGTAATAAGAAATTAACAATAAAAATGTGCCTGGACGTCTCTAATCGTCCGTGTTGTGACAACGCCGCTCTATCCGACCGAAATTCCGCTCGGACAGTTTCTTCCCAAGCTCCAAATCGTACTTTACTTGAATCCGGGACGGGCTGTCCTTTTGCTGGTCCAATGATCTGTAAGTTTAGGGGAACCGGGAGACAAAGCCGCTCTGCGCCCGTACGGAGACAGAGGTACAAAGACTACCCGTCCACGCCAACCGTTTTGATACTTTAAGTTCCTAGACATGAGGAGTTCCAGCTTTAATCTCAAAATACCCTATTTCATTGTCCGTTTTCCGAAATAATGTGCAATATATCCGTGTTATCCTAAGTACACTAGAAAATTATTAAAAATTGATGTTAATTCAGTAGTGAAGAAGCCCGATTGCACCGAATGCTACTATGTTCATAACGTCTGCCTTTCGAACAAGGGTAGATTGATTCGAGGAGAACGATTAAGTGTTACCCTCCGGTATTAAGTGATACCCTCCGGGGCCGAATATTCAACGCCGCTGTGTTTGCCCACCTGCTCTCCTGATGAGCGTGTACGGCTAATGCCGGGAACATCTGTCCCCGTACCATTGACTGTGAACCCAACTGGGGGTGGCTGAACTACCCTTCACCGCCTAGCACTGTAACCGAGCTCGCACTATACGGAAATTCTGCATATAGCGCAGGCATGAGTAAGAGAATAATTATTGAACATACAGGACAAGAAAGTTTTCTAAAATTTTGTGTAAACATTGATACTGTTATCACAAATACACCTGTAATAGAGCTACTTTAGGCGCTATAATTAAAGGTTTTTCGGTAATTACTTATCCTAATACGGATTATGGTTTAAAACCTATGTAAGCTTTAAGAACTCGCGATTTAACTGAATGTTTTATTGTAATAAGTAAATTATCACAGAAGAACGCTTGTAGAAATGTTATATTACAAAATTAAAGGCGATTTCGCAGATAATTATTGCTCTCGTAAATTTGACTTCGCATTGACGACTGTGAGTGTTTATTTGCAGACTGGTACATTTACACTTTATCCCGTTTTCCTAGCCTCCTTATATTTCTGCACTCACGATTCTGCCTTACAAATTTCAATGAAGACCCCCTCAGCTAAATACCGGGGATACTCCGGTCAAGTAATTTCATGTACGTACCTGCGAACACGCACAGCTTTATAAATTGATGCTCGGAATGTAATCGAATAGTGGAAAAAATATATTAGCTACTATAAAATTAGAAAATCTACAGAAAATGATGTTCCGCGTCGAACATGTTACCTTTCTTTTCATCTTCCCCCATTGGACAGGCGCTTATAAGCGGCGGTAAAATGTTCGCAGAGACGGTGGGTTTTTCGCTCAGGTGAAACTAGAGCGACGGGCGAGGAGGTATCGCGTTGCCGAGCCAGCGCTCTAAAACGGAAGGATACTTTCCCTTCCCCCGTCCCCCAACCCCTTCCCCTGTCTTATTTTCTCAATTTCTCGCGTTCTTCCTCCTGCCGGCTTCCTCTCATTCTCTTCGCACGGAAAATAACTCCCGGGCTGCCTCCTCTATCAAGGGTTGTTGGCGTGGGCTAGGGGAGGGGCAGAAACAAGGTTTCTTTCGCGAATAAAAAAACAACGAAGGGGAGAAAAAGGGTCGAGGTTAAAAGTGTTGCCGGAATTGAAGTAGTCTGAATTTGTGACTTCTCCTGTCCTCCTGGAGGAAGTCGTACTCGTTAATATTAAATTATTCTTATCGTAAATATTTTCCTAGGCCAATATATTGCAAAATAATTACTCTGTTGGTAAATATTAATAATACGTCCGAAAAATTTAAACAATTTATGTTAACAATTTAAGCGAATAATATGCCTTAAATGTGCATTTGTAAATCGTAGTGGTCTAATATTTAATATTCTATATTTAAGACTAGTCTAATATTTAAGAATATTATGACATTAATAATTTTCTCTTAAATCCTTCGAAACTTTTAAGATAGGTATTTCACCATTCCATAGTAATTGGCCGACGTCGACTGGCTTTGTAGCTCCTGTCCCCTGATATTCTTTGCTGCCCTACAAGTGGGACCGTTAGAAGTATGATTATCACGAATTATAACTCTCCCCGGACGGTTATATGAAGGGTGGCGGTGGGGTGGGAGCGGTAAAGAACAGAAACCGCATTGGGGGTGGGCCGTCCTCTCGTCCGCAACAGAAAATACCGGCGAGTTCCATAATTATCAGAGAGAGAGAGAGAGAGAGAGAGAGAGAGAGAGAGAGAGAGAGAGCCGAGTCGACAACACAGAGAGGGTCGATATTTTAAGACATTTGCGAGTGAAATTTCTCGCTTTGATCAGGGGCCCTGGCCGGGGATGAAAAGGGCCCGCCGTTTGCACGGAAAAGACACTGTCCTTTACCCGTCTACCGGAGAGCCTTATCCGTTATTAAATGAGATGTACACGGAGATAGAAGGAATATATTTTCAAAAAGCCGACGGGTCGGCCGGCCGGAGCCGACGATACAGAACAAAGGGAATAATTACGATTCGCTCGGATTAAGCGCAACAAAAAATAAAATATAGCGGACCCGGCGCATTTGAGGTATTTCTCATGTGGCTCCGGTTTGGGCCGGAGTTGATAAAAAATGGATGATTTCTGCGGGGAAAATGAAGATCGTCATCCTCGCGTTCTTTAAATATTAAAGAACCCGGGAGGAACAAAGTCCTCAAAGTAGTACCGTATATAGTATAATATAACTTCGGGAATACCCGTCATGAGTACGACAGCGGAAAAACTCTGATGAATATTTCATTCGGGCCGAATTGAGAGACGCGAGAATTCTCTCATTAATTTCTAGGCGTTAATAGAAGATGAGACTACCAACCACCCATGGTATTTATAATTGAACTTGTAAGTGATTCTAGTGTGCCAAGTACTAGAAAAAAAATCAAGTTTTCCAACAATAAAACGAATAATTAGACCCCTCTCAAAGGATGCTATCTAGGTTAGCATTTAAACGTGAATAACATAAGGAATCACTATTTCAGTTCTATTCGTATAATGAGAGTTTAATGGGGTTAATTATAACGTAAATCATATAATTTAATTTTCCTTCCTAATATTATTACTATTATGAAACCAGTTGTGTAGTTTTATTCCTTTTGCGAATTTATTTTATATTTGTTTAAAATGTATTTTATCTCTAAAAATCGATATTTTATTGGATGGCCTTCGTTAGAAGTACATTCGTACATCGATTTTCCAGTTTGCAATTCAGGTTTACAAACAGTTATGTATAATAAAATTAATCGACATACAAATTTTGTAATTTGTAAATATATTGAACATAGTGGAGGCCACGAATGTCATCATTTATAAAATAAACGAGTGTACAGAATTTCTAACAGCATTAGTCGAAAGTTAAAGAGTAGTACAAATACTTGGTCCATTAAAGGAATAGGCTCAAACTCCACCTGTGCCAAAAAGGCCGCAGCGGTTGGTCCCGTAGCGAAGCCGAAAATTTTAATTAAATTTAAATAAAGTATTAGCAGCGGAGGGGCGGCTTCCGAAAACGGGCCGTTTTTCGCAACAAGTTGGGGAAAACAATTTTGACAGTCCGGCTAAGGTTGAAACGTAATCAAGTGGTGGATTTTCTCGGCGGAGAAATGAAATTTCAAATTGTATGCGCAGTTTCTGGTGACACCGTGGAGAGGGGTCACCCCGGCCGGTTGGCGGGGGCGGTTTTTGTCGCGGATAAAGGCGGGCATTTGAAATTTAAATGGGGCCACCCTGAATTCCCTATGCAAAATCGCTACCTGTTTCGCGACCTTGCTTTGTACCTTATTGAAACCTCTTCCCTTACCGGCAGCATACTGCCCCAATCGGCGAAACCTCCTGGCATTTTTCAATGCCGATAATTAAACACTCACAAACCGTCACAACTTTCCCAGTATTGATGAACATTTTCATTTAAATAAGATAAATAACGTTTTTACAAAGTACGTCAACTGGATTTAACATGTTTGTTTGAGATTTGGCGAGGGTTTGGGATGTTTATTAAAAAATAACAATTAACCCGTATTTATTATAATTTTAGACCAGCTTCGGTTATTTTGAAAGATGTTCGGTCCATTTTAAGTGTGACGACTGCTCCAGCCGTCCAGATTTAGTGACGCCAAAAAGCCTCAACCTTTCTGCCTTAAAACAGCAAAATATGAAGTAAAACTCAAATCGATCAACTAAACGAAATAAGTAATTATAATCTGGGCAATCCAGTGAACTCTGAGTTTCTATCATAACAGAGCAGTTAAAGTAACACACGCATTTTCTGGAGAATAATTATTTTAGCGATGTAGCTATTTGACTATTCCTTTTCACAGTGATTCCTAACAAAACACAATTTTTACCTCAAATAATGCATTTTGGGGTTCCATTTATTTTTATTAATTAATGACACCTTATACCCGTTAGATTACCATGAGCTTAGATATAAAAAATTGCCTTCAACACCATTAATATATCATGTGAACTCTGTTTGGGATATAGATTGAAACGGCCGACTAGATTTTAATGAAATGTTATTTGGAACATAGCAACCCCACAGATAGCTAATACCGTGCAAATCAATACCAATTGTCGTCATTATCTTTCAGTGGATGTACGACTAATGATGAGTAATCGGGATTATTATTATACAAAACCCTATTATTGCAATGTTCATTGTAATGTTCAATTTCAAACTCCAGTGAACTTCATGAGACCTGTCAGCATTTTTGATGCGTGTAAAACTAGGAATGTGCATAACATTACGTCCATTCTATAATCTCGTATTATTGAAGTTATTCAAATTTCTAATTAATCACTAAACATAACATCTAGATTCTACAATAGAGGAAGGAGAAAAAAGAGTGTTGTATAAGTTTTTTCAAAAGTTAAATT
This sequence comes from Lethocerus indicus, assembly GCA_019843655.1. Classification (NCBI taxonomy): domain Eukaryota; kingdom Metazoa; phylum Arthropoda; class Insecta; order Hemiptera; family Belostomatidae; genus Lethocerus; species Lethocerus indicus. Next base: position 25,232,429 of record JACDQD010000003.1, on the reverse strand, counting down.
TCCAATGTTCTAAAAACGGAACCCGATTTTCCTCTCCTCAGGAGTTCAATGCTGGTGGAAAGGATGGAATAATATGGAGGTGTGACGTCGTCTTGTTGACGTTAGTCCCCGTGAAATTAGAATTTTCCCACACATCCCATATCGTATTTCTTCGTGTCCTCCCCCCGCCCGGGGGGCATTATCAGTGTGTCTGGAAATTCTGACAAACGACTGGAGCTTATTTCCTGCTTCAAGATGTGAGATGGGATGTTGCGGGACAATGCGAAGATATTTTCGCGAATTGCGGCTTCGGAAGTCTCTAACGCTCATCGCGTAGTTCGCGCGAGTCATATACAAACGCTCCCGGAAACAAATGCTCTGACCTTTATCCGAATCTTGGCGTCGCGACTCTTACTATCTGTGAAATATCGCCTTATAATGATGGCTATTCACTCATATCTATTGAGACAATTCAGTATGTCATTACAGTAATTCTCTTGTCGTACCATTCTAACGGACGCTTCGTTATTGCATTGGGTCTTATTAGATGTCACCTTAGTTTCAGGTCCTTTTCCACTTCCACAGAGTTAGCTGGAGAAAGTATCATGGTACTCTATTGAACGTACTCAATTCTGCAATCTGAATCACTCCACTCATTATTCAAAACAAGCCTGAACACAACTCATAAATTTACCATATAAAAGGAAATGTACCATTTTCACTAGAGCAGAAAAGAATCCAGGCTTTAGTAATATAATATTCCAAGCCATAAAAGATGAGTTGTTGGGTTGGTAATAGCCCATATTATCTTTCAGGTCTTTGGATAAGTCTTGATATTGCACCTAATGAAGTAATCTTAGAGTGATTTTACCGCAGTGGATTGGATTTCAAACGAGCGGTTTTTCCGCGTATTTTCCTGATATATTTTCCAACAATTGCGTGGATTATAATACTCCCTCCCTATCAGTTCGTCGGCTTGCTCGCTTCTAAAGCCGCGAAACATTCCGAAGCGCACGGGCCGAGAAGGACACTTCAGCGCCGTCTAAAGTGTTAAATTAATGGGCGCAAAGCGTATATTATACGATGTTTGAGAAATTAATCGCCGTAATCGCAATGCTCGGGGGAGTACTTAATCCGGGAAGTAAACTTGCGGAAGTTTACAACTCTGGCTTTCCGCCCAGTAACCCGCAGGCCTCTCCCGGACCAATTTTCGAGGTATAGAATTATAATTATTATTATTAAGAGGCATTATATAACACTGTAAAGCTGCGAGAAGATAAACCGCCGTCTAAATTGGTATTTTGCGAGCTGTGGAAATTAAGTACCCTCAGGGCGTTAGGCATGTTATTTACAATAACGTGAGACAGTCCCATTATAATTAAGGACTCTGGCGACTGTAATTGTCCACCATGATCTCCCATGCCTCATTTCATTTCTCACATTTTCTCTCACAATTTCATCATCATCTCATTCTCTCGTCATTCCTCTTATAATTTCAATTTGGCGCTTAACAGTTATTCCTGACGTCCTTAAATCGGCCGTTTAAGGGTTGAATAAAAAATCTCATAGATATAACCAATACATTTCTTGAATGGAATACAACGGAACCATTTGCGTTGATTCTGTTTCGTTCACTGAAATTATTCCATAGTATTTATTTTTCTTTCTTATTATGGAAGATATTGTTTCGTGATAAAACAGATCAACATCCAATTCTGATATATAAACCGTATAGTTTACGATTAAACCCATCTTTGTGCGTTAGACTATTGAAAAACGGTACTAAAATATTTAACCCCCGTTGTAAACTACAAACCGAGTTTCAATTTAAAACGAAAATATTAGTTTGAACGCTCGCTTAAATAAACTTTAACCGGTCAAATATAAGTTTGATGTTATTTAACGGGACGAAAGTACAAAATGAGGACGGGAGGCAGAGAGAGAGAGAGAGAGTTGTTGAAGTCGACGGTGGCAAGTGTCTTATTAGCGGGCGAGGTACCGGCATAACGAAACCCGGAGGGCGTCACGAGTTCAGAGCCACCCCTCCGCATTTACACCCCTTTCTTCATTTGCGGCCATAAATCCACCCCGAGGAGTCTCTTACCGTCCGCCCGGTAACCACCCCCGCCTTCTTTTCTTTCCTAACCGCCACGACGCTATTTTCTAGACACCTCCGCTCTAATTATTAATTTTTTACCCGTCACCGCGATGCTATCTTGTATAATACAAGATGAGATTGCTTTCTGTGGTGCAAATTTCTGCCGAAAATTTTCGTCGCACTACATAGTGTTGATAATAACTTACAGGTAGTTATTAAGTCCTCAATTAAAATATTTGTAATGTAATTTATAATTATCGCTAATCTTACATTTGTAAATCCTATAATTCCTGATATTTTAAATCAGAACTGTGTAATATATTTCATGAAAACGTTATAAGAGAGAAATTTTTCTAACACGTTAAAATTCACTATATTCATGTGCAGTTTACTGTGTGTATAACTGCCTTTATCTTTTCACGTTTAACGTTATGTGTGCACCATTTAAAGGAACGTTTAAAACTTAAAATTAAATGTACATTTGAGACTGCATTACATATATCCAAAGGGTCTCTACGAATACACCTCAAGAAACATATCCACTCTGTATTTCAGCATTTTTCCTCAGTCGTAATGCTCCACAGAGAAAACTATACTGAATAAAACCTTCGTTATACATATGAATCGGTTAGTGCACAAATCTATGAAGATGAAGATGCTGAGTGGTTTTTCTGAATTTGCAGCATAAGTAATATTACAAGTACATTTACTAATGTCAATATTATGCAATGCAGAATCAAAATTAATAAACAGGAAACTGACAGGCGTGAATCAACGACGGAACCTTGCTGACATTACCCTTGTGTACTCCACCTTTTCATAACTCCATCCCCTTCAGTCTCTGCTTACCTCTTAAGCACCGTCTCACCCACCCCACGGGGCCCGCTGCTCGGTTTCCCGGAGCTGGCGTCCCTTCCACGTGCTCCACTCGCCCCAGCCGCGCCGGTTCTCCCTCCTCATTATTTCGGAGGAGTCTCACCCCATTCAGGCGAGATTTCCCGAAAGGGGTGGCGCCGAGGGGTCGTCGCCTTTTCCAAAGGGCGGCCAATTAAATTTTCGAAAGGGTCGGAACTGTATAATTAATTAAAATCATAAAACGTCGCTCGACCCGACGCCCGAAGGGGAGGGGGGGTGGGGGCGCGATAAGTCTTGCCGGGTTGTTGCTCCGCAGGAGGACAAAAGTGGAGGAAACAAAAGCCTTCCGAAGGAACAATGTTTCGAATTAACGGTATCGCCTACCGTAAATTTTGAGCCGGTGGGGTACCCCAAGTGTAAATTAGTTCCATTCCTGATATATATCTTCGTTTGGAATAAATAGCTCGACGGAATTGTTATTGAGTACTCGGAGGATAGTATAACAGAGAGTAACAGTAGAACCTGCAATTCTGAAATATGGAATCGATTCAAGAATTTGAGTTTTTAAGTAATGACATAAATGAGATTGTCAAGAGAGTTACAACGAAATGGAGTAGTATAGAAAAGGACTGGTTAACTTTATCGCAATTTAATGTTCAATTCTAATAAAATGTATTTGCTTGTATTTAAATAATTCAATTATTTATAGTTTCATTTATGCCCTTCAAACACTTCGGAAGTTCCTATATAAAGATTTATCACAATAATACCCAATTAAATACCTCTGTGTAGAGAACAATCTCGGAACAAAAATGATTACCGATAATTATAAAAATATATCGTGTTCGTATGTTGTAAAATATGAGGCTACACAGTTCTATCTTTTATCGCTTAGAATTGGTGGAATGGCATTGAATGTGAGGCATCAAGTTTTCGGCGTATCTTTGAGCTGTCGTCTACCTCACGGGACGACTCACTCGCGTGACCGTACCGGTTCGGTTTGAAATAATTCAGACGCGACTTCACGACAGAGGCCATTGATTGATCGGAACCAACTTATTCAATATTTAAAAGGTCCTGTTGGCAGCCGATGGGCCTAGCCAGTGAATAGTGTTTAGACCCGCTGGCGCTAGGGAACAATGTAAAGCACTATTGGCGTTATAACGGGCCGGCAATGAAAACAGCGATAGTCTTGGGGCCCGCGTTTCAAGTTCTGACAATAATAATAATCTCGGTTTTCAAAGGCCACGCCGCATTAATTTTCATTAATAAAGTTATTGAATTTTAACGCCGTCGAGATTATTGCCTTATATTAATTACCGAGGGAAAACAGGAGGGCGGAAGCGATAACGATCTGTTAATCGATGGTATCTGGAAAAGTGTGGGAGGGTTATTATTGTCGAGGGTGTCATTCGACACAGGTCTCGACATGCAATTACGTCACGGGACAGCCGGTATAATTGTCCACACCCCGGCTCAATTTACATACGATTTTCCGGCGTGTTGTTTGGACGCGGCCTCAGCCCCCTGGGGGTGGTCGTGGGGCGGCTCCGACACCGGTCAACACCTACGGTTTTTCCGTGCCGATCGACGGATGTCGGCCCGCCCCCCGGAAATGTAGAGGGGTGTCGATGATTGGATTTTTTTAGTCGGACGGGGAAAAGCGAGGGTTGAAAACACCCGAACGCGGGGGCGGGCGATAGCTCGGTCCCCGCCGTGTATTGTGTAACCGATAGCCGGTCGTGGGCGGGGAGGGGCCCAATCTTAAACGCAACCGATTCCATTACAACAATACTGTGGCCTCGGGCTTACGTGAAATATGGTGAAATGACGTACGGATTCCACATATGAGTGGGTATAAAACAATTACGGTTGAAGTAGGTTTTAATAATATGAAAGTAATTAGGTATAGCCTACAAAATTTGGAATTTCGAACACAAATCGGTCGACGTTTTTGGGGAAAATTTGGTACGCCACTTGGACCCGATCGCATATGATCTGATTAAATGAAAAAAAAACTTCGACACGACTAGTTATTATTTACCAGGGACATCTGAATTCGGAATCGGGATATAATGAGGAAGTGCAGCATCCGGTCCCAGAACGTGGACCACTCCACGCAAATATGTACAGGTCCTTTAACCCCGCGACGGTATTACAACTTTCTATTACATTCATAATTCACCATTGATTATCTTCGATCAACCGTCCGATTTTGACAAAGAACCATGACCAATGCAGTGGGAATAGCAAATCATGAATTTGAATTGGGAATTGTGTATAACGGAAAAATCGTTACAACCTACAGCAGCAGGAGGGGGGAGGGGGAGGCGGGTATCATGAACAGGGTCGAATTGGAATAATCAGTATCGACAGGGCGGGGTGTTTATCTGAGGGTGGGCGGACAGAGCGTTCGTGGATTGCGAGGGGGTGGGCGGCACTGGCCGTCATGGGGCACACTTTCAGGCTCTCGGGGGGGAACAAATTCCCCACTTCCTGGGGGCCTCACGGGGCCGTTATGGGGGGCGGTCACGCGATCCAGCCCACCGCCCTCGCGTCGCCACCCAATCAAGACCTCCCTCCCTCCATCCCTCCCTCGCTCCCTCTCTCCCTCCCTCCATCCTTCCCACCGAGTCCGCTTTTAACTTAAATAGCCCCGGGGCCCGTGAAAAATCGTTCGCGGGGTAATTTGGTTTTCCCGGGACTCTCGGATGGAGCTCAATTTTAAACTTGAATTATAAACCGCGGCGGACCTCTCACGACTGATTAGTCGTTCCGTGTCACTCTGCCCTTTTTAAGCCCCCCTCCCCCTCCCCCCCCACTGCCCTCCCGACGATTTATTTCCGATATTTATTTCTTGAAAAATTGGGGCCCGTAAATACCGGCTTCCCAATCTTTTCAGCCGGCTAACAGATTACTTTTGAAGTTATATTGACCCTTGATTCCAATGTTTCGGGGGCGGTTAAAAGAAAATTCTAAATTAGATGGCGCGACCTGTACTTGTTCGAAATATAGATTAAAAGTCGATATATCGATATTTAATAGATATATTTTTACGATAATGTACCGCGGTAGCAATTGGTAGTTACATTCTAGAAATATTTCTTCAATTTAAGATTTTATATATTGAACATTTTTAGGAAATGTTTTGAACTTATTTACGAATATTGGCGACAATTTTTATGTTATACTCTCCAGTATTTTAGATGACACGCAATAGACTGAATATCTAATATATTCTCCCAAATCTGACAATCAATGATACGCAACAGAAAAAATATTAATAAGAAGAAAAGCAAGAAAAACCAATAGATACGTTTTTCAATTATAAAACAATACAACATAAAAGTCTGTTGACATATAAACGTTACTTTCCATTCCGGTTAACAGGATCAGACGGTAACTAAGGATAAGTTGGAATTAACTAAGTATATATTTATTCGATATATTAAAATGTTCTCATTTTGTTTCAATCATCTCGTTTCAATTTTTATTCATACATAAATAGAAGTAGAGTTGTTGACAGGTATATTTTGTCTTGATTTGATTAAAAGTGATGAACCAGTTTATATAGATCCGGCATTGGACGGATAGAAACAAACGTGACAAGTTCTAAAACTAGTGTAGATTGGGGTCGGGTGAGTTGACCGCCACTTGTTGGAGGGGCTTGATTCAGAGCTGCCACTCCCATTTATCAGGAAGCCTCCGCAGAAAATAAATGTGTCTGAAAGGCCGACGGACAGCCGAACTGTACAGTAAGGGTACACTATTTGCATGTTCCGGGTTAACGTTTCGTTTAACTGTACGGCAATAAATTTTCAATTGATTACTAATTAGAGACATCAAATGAGATAATACGGGAAAGGAAAGAAACATTAAACATAATGACATTATAGAGTGCATAGCTGAAATAGTTGTGAAACCCCCAAATACGTGAATTTGTTATTTAACCCTGCGGTGTAAATCTCAGGAATATGTTCATTTTTCTTATTTTTTTTCTTCCTTTAGTACGCCCCGGTTTACGAGTCATCATCGGAGCAGGATCTTCAGGTTGGCTTCACACCAACTTCAGGTTTTATGGGGCACGAAACCTCGGTTGGGACGCGCCTCGGTTTATGCCCGCGGCGGGCAAAATTACGCCGGCCCGCTTTGGGCGTTAGCCTCAAAAAGAATACGGTAGTAAATTTTATCAGCTTGTCTTCCCCCCCAACTTCAGCCCGGTAGCCACTCAAGACGGCTCTATTAGGCCTTCGGTTATGGTACTTACAAGTACAAACCAGGGTTCACCGACCCTCCGGGAGTATTCAACCGAAGTTTCGAATTAATACATTCATCTGTAACCCTTTATAGGCGCAGTTTTTAACATCACAAGGTTGATTAGCTAACCTTCTCAAACCCGAATCGATGCTTTCTAACTCAAACAAACAGTTTCTCTTGTGAAATAAAGAAAAATGTGTACAGTACACAGACAATAAGTTTATATAAAAATAGCTGTTGAATTCATACGTGAATTCCTTCTCTGAATATGTTCATCTCAAGTGTATCAAGTGTTCTCTCGGTGGAATGAAATGTTCACCGCAAAGTGCACGCAATAACGAATAATTTTAGGATCGTAATTCCTTTGCTCCGAAGTGTATACCCGGGGGCTAATGTATTGAAATATATTCAACGCGGTCTCCATTTTTTACTTCTGGTTCTCGTTTCGTTTTCTTCTGGGAGTAGAAAGTAAAATGTAGATCCGCTCAGCTTCCTGTCCCTTTGACGAATACAGTAAAGAAATATACTGTTAGAACTCAGTGAAGAGTCGAAGTACGAGGAATGACATATTGTGTGAATACCTTTTTCTCGCACACGAAAAACTTATTGTTATAACAAAAGATTAAAACTATTTAATTAGGAAAGGACTTACAACATGGATAGATTCTTAAAGGTCTCAATTTCACATTGAAATTGCACATTTGATTGATTTCTAATCTCGTAGAATTTTCAATTCAAACCCAGCTATCTTCAATTCATAGAAATTCTCAATTAAAAGTTTATAATATTTTTTCATGACTCCATTGTTGTCCATAATTGTTCATAAGGTATATATATAAGCGTTTACTTAAATTGGAGTAGAACTGTAAAACTGCAAACATTCTCAGAGTCTTAAATTAACATCAGAAATAAAGTGTAAATTGTGAAGTGAACTGGAGGAAAAATAGAGTACCCTGGAGAGTCCTTAAACGAAATATTAAGCCAGATATAATTTAATCAGTCGGAGAGAACCTGGAGAATATTTTTCAAGAAAATTATTCTAAATTGAGTTCTGAGACATTGAAGTATCGCCTTGAAAGTTTCTATTCACTAACAAGTTTTTTAAATTCAAATTTCAATATTAATCTATAACCAGGAGCTGGAAATATTATTTAATTATTACGTTACGAATATTATCTGACCGCATTGACGTCTGCCCTCATTCTGACAAAACTTATTCCGTTTGTCAGAGAATGACATTATTATCTATTCCAGTAAATTGAAAAAAAGGGGAAAAGGTCTCTATTGTCTTCCATTAGAGAATTTTGCCGGTACGATGAGCGAGACAACAGAGAACGGTGAATAATGAATGCGATGAAGTGAAAAAAAGTATGAATAATGCAATGGAAAGTTAGTAACTAAAAATTTCGTTAAGGTCTTGTCTCTTGTTTTTGTAATTGGGGGGAGAACCTTACAATAGTATTAATAATAGGTAAGGTAACTGCAAGGAAAATATGAGTAGTTTAAGTGCTAAAAAAATATCACCTCGGAAATTTAAAATAAAGGACAATGCAATTTGATGACAGCTCGATTTTTTCGATTAGATTCATTTTTGTATTTTACCCTAGATTTTAGGTCACAATATCTTTAATATGATAACAGTATCAGAGATATCGGGAGGGACCCTAAACACTGCGTTAGCGAGTGGTGAATCCTACTCGGAATCCTACGGGACGTGTCCTTCCTTTCACAGATGGCCATAAAAAAATTTGGTTGCGAGGCGGAAAATATCCCAAGGTTTTAGGCGTTTATTTATTATTTTCTTCCTTGTTCCCTTTGCTGTTTCCGGGTGCAACGAACGTGTTGCACAATTGTCGTAACTCCGGGAAACCGATTTGCTTCAGACGTTGGGAGTTGGTGGGGGTAGTGGCGCCAAGCAGCGCAACTTCGCCCGCCTTAAAGTTGTTTACGGGGCCGCAGGAAGCCATCCGAGGGGCTCATCTTTCTCGGACGGCAATAAAATAAACGACTCCGGCGGACCAATTCTACGTCGGTCGTCGACTGGAAATGGGGAACCGATGGGTCGGCTCGCTAATTCAATCGCCCCGATTAAATCTACACCCCCTAGAAAATTTCAGACCGTTGACACCGCCGGCAGAAATAAACAAGTAGGGGCGCCGTCCCTGGGGGTAGTTATCCTCGTCTCTATGCTCACTTTCTAACCAACTTTCATCGGTTTTCAATACTTCATATTTCTTCAACGAGGGGACGTTCCGACGATTTTCTACCGCCGGACAGACTTCAAGAGCTATAAATTTCATTGCCGAGGAGAAATATTTTCTTCTCAAACTTAATTACCAGTAAACCATCAATCTGCAATCATAATGCTCAGAATTAGCTACTAAAGTAGGCTAATATCTATTGTTTTTAGAAAAGAAGATTTAATGATTTAATCGCCCCCCTTTTATATTCATCTTCAAATTGAAGACATAATAAATTAGCGAATTTTTAACCACAATTCTGGATCGTTAACTCCCATATTCTGCCAGTATAACGCTATAAGTTACAATCCACTGTTTACATCCCACTTTGAAAATAACCTTCATCATACAATATTTATTCCTATCATTTATGTAATGTGTACGTAAAATACTGCCATACGAGATAAAAGTTGGGTACATTTTGCTCGCTTTGTCACGCTAATCAACTGGATTCCTTATTAAAAAAAAAATAATAATAATAATAGGAGTCAGAAAAGTAACGTTTCCCATTTCCGGACCGCACTTTCGAACAACCGCTAAGTGGTGGAAAATACAGGGGGTAAAGAGCTCCGTAACTAATAGGGGAGTCGCGAATTAAGAAAGATTAGCGTTCAAGTTTCTCAAGGGTTAAAGCTGGATAGCAGGCCGGGTGTCTCAATGGGGTTGGGCGGAGGGAGGAGAGAAAAAAAACTCGATGAATGAAACCGGCGAGGGAAAGTCCAAGGGTTAGGCAAAGTTTAAAACGCGCTTATTCTCTTTTTTCCCCTGCCGTCTTTTAAATACTTTAAAACCGACTCCTCGGAATAAGGTCGGTAAATAAATAAAGTTTCTCTTTTTTTTTTAAATACGCGAGGAGGTAGAAAAAAGGAATTCCAAGCTGAGTTAGATCAATGTTGAAAGTGAGGTGAGTCAACACGTGGAGTCGACGGCAGTTAAGGGCAGGCTAATTAGGGGCGACCTCCGGACAATAAAAGGACGCAAAGTTGATGCTTCCTTTCGGTTGTTTTTTTCTTACTTCTTTCGGTCTAAAGAAAAACTTGAGAGATTTGCTCTGAAGCAAAAACCGCTCTGGTCCGCTTAGCGGCGGAGGTCGGGGGTTACAGCGCAAATGGTTCAAAAGAGGCCTTTGAATTATCTCGTTAGGGCTCTTAATCGTTCCGTCGCTTTTATACATTTCGACGGGCCGGGGATGTATACACGCCACGTTGTACCCGACATGTGCTTTTTATTCTTTTTAGTTAGTCATCCACCCTTCTCTTCTTTGTCTCCTTGAAATATTAACAGGGTTCTTCTTAATATCCCTTTAATTATTCCGACTTACGGCCCCTTTCCAAGCAGAATATTATCGCTCAGAAAACACGTTTTAATATCATCACCCGACTAATTTACTCGTCCTCATTTCAAACTGACTCGATTGTCATCCATCTCCGGGGCACGAATTGTTCCAACTGAACAGAGGAATTCATTTACACTCGTTTAATTTATGATATAATGAACGTTTTCGGCAATGAAACGGGTCTTCCTGGTATTTTCATGTTCAAGAGAGTACGGAAAGGTAACTGGCTCCCGCCATGTTCAGGTAGTCAATTATTTAATGAGGTACCAGAAGTTAACAGCTGACGAAGAAAGATCCTATTTGCTCTTCTACCCTTGCTCAATGCACTGTTGTTCATTAGTCAATTTACAAAGTACTGCTACTGAAGCAAGTATACAGATAATATTTTTATTAAATGTTCGGTTTTTCGGTTGCTTCATGAGGCGAGAAAAATGCTGTGCCGCAAAGAAATAGAAATAGAAAATATTGAAAATCGATTAATGAAAATATGTCTATTAAATTTTCCTAGCAAGTACACCTAAATTTAATCCGTCCTCAATATTAACCAGAGATGCCGGTATCACCAAAGAGAAATATTGAGTTTTAAAGATTTTTTATATCACTTCTTTGTTTTTCGTACAGGCACAAGCGATATGTAATATTTTATTTTCTACAATTTTTAATATTCTATATATCTGTGCCACCCCAGGGAAATAAACATTGAGGTAATGCTGTCGGTATATAATATCCATCCATTTTCTGACGTAGGCGTCAGACCGAGGCCGGTGAACGCCTGGGGGGTAAAAACGAAGGGAGAAATCCGGGGAAATTCAAGAACGAACCGGAGGAAAATGTGCGAATGGGGCGAGAAACACAGGGGATGAAATATCGGAGACCTCGAGACAGCCGTGGCTTTATTAAGACTGAGCAAGAGGGGACCAACCGGTTCCGCAGAGAATCCCAACCTTTTTCCACCTATGATTTTCGCACGCTTTTGAGGTTTTGTGTGTACGATGGTAGACCGGGAGGCAGACCATATTTCAAATTGATTGCTTTCAACAATATGCAAAATATATAATTACCGGATCATATAATCTATTGGTATTAATAATTCAGTAATTCAGAATACGAGGCACAGTTGGGTGCGACGGATAATCTCTCAGACGACTTTATGAAACAACTAAGATTTCAATATGTTCCTCAGGTTTCACTTCGTTGACACATAATAACGGCTCGAACTACGCGTTCACGTTCGTTTCATCAATATCGTTAAAAGTGAATGACTTAAATCGTCGGCGTAATAGTAAATTCCGTGTAGCGACACGCGCTATAAACGGACGGCAGTCCGAACCCCTATTCAGCATCCCCTATTCAGCATCCTCCGTACGCAATTCCCTGAAATCGAGTAGGAGAAACGACGTCCTAAACAAATATTTGAGGCCGGCGAGACTTTTCGCATACACAACAGTAGGAAAGTCCTGTTTGAACAATTAACGAGCGCGCGAATTAAGCGCTTATAATCCCCCGGCCGAAGAGGGAGATTTTAAAAGCCGAAGGTCTTAATATAGAAGGCATTATTTAAGCGTTTGTGCCTTCTGCGGTGTTGCGTGATGGTGAGACCTCGCCCTCCGCCGACCACATATTTATTGCCGCCCGAGCTTAAGTAAGTCCGAAAATATAAGTCGGTCTAATCTTGTCGTGTTGCCGCGAGGAAGAGTTTTTTTTTTCACTCTCTCTCTCACTTTATATAAAATATTTTATTTTTATTTTAACGTGTCTGTTATCAAGGTCCGTTGTAAGTCTAAATATACACGTCACGCGTGTCGAGTCTGTTGGATTTATATTGACTGCTCGTTAAGGGCTGACAGAGCTAGATTTCTTTTTCAAATTATCTCGGCGTATATGTAAATACCCGGACAAATAAAAACTAACTGTAACGAATTCTTTTTAGTGGGAGTTAATTCGCCGATACATAAATTACAGTGCTCAATTCGATAGTTATTAAATATTTGACCCCGCACAAATTACCATTCCGTTACTATTACTACAATTAAATATCTTATTAAACTTTCAAATTAACAATTTTATATATATATATATATATATATATATATATATATATATATATATATAATGGAATGGGCTTGAATAACAAAATTGTAAAAGTAGTACGAAACTGCCAATTTAGTGAGTCAGTTACGTGATGGTATTCGGCCTCGAACTGAACCACGCGAACACCAAATTTCGAATTTTCATTCTGCATACTAACAAGTTACTGGCTTGTTTCTAGGAAATGGATTCTACTATCAATTATTCCTTTGACCAAATACGCCTTCCCCCGTTTTACGTCTGGCACAAATATTGATTTGAATATATGTGACATGTAGGAATTCCAGACTAAAGAAATATATTCGGCGAATGAATTATTGAGTTTCTGGAAAGCCGGGGTATATTATTGGGGCCGAAAACAGTTTTTCGTATTAAAATATATTCGAGACAAAATCTATTATCGGTTGACCTACATCGTAATTCATTTCCTTTTCCTTCCGAATCCCGAATATTAAACTGGAGCGGTATAAGTGAATACACCTGTGTTTTTTATAATTGAAGAAAAGTTCACTCACTAATAATGAATTCTATTGAATTTCAAAGTACAATTAAGTTTAAAATTTCAATCCAACAATAGGACTCGAATAATATTTCCACTATTATATCCTAATTTCCCTTTTCTTTTGTCTGAATTCAGTTTTAATTGAATTGAAATCGATACCGCAAAGGCAAAAAAAAATTCGGCTTCATACTCCACAGTATTCGTTACAAGTTTTCCAATAATTCACAAGTTTTCCATTTGCCTAATCAACTTGGAATTGAAAATTGGAATCGACTACCGACTACCCAATCGAGGCCTTAGAAAGAAATCAAATGAAATTGGCCTCTGAAATGAATGGAAATTGTGCAAAGAAACAAAATGTATTTACATAAATTTATGTGTAACTTTCATACATTAGGACTCCTCTTAAATCTTCGGTATACGATAGACAGCTTGGTACGCAGCTTTATTTAAAATTTATTTAACAAGAGTCTACTATACTCCAAACACCGTTAAAACGAAACTGCCCTAAACCAGTGAGTAGTATCATATAAATGTAATCGCGGTATGTCCTGCAATAATTTTTTCATGTTACATCCGGCTTACATCCGCGATAACATCGTGTGGTTACTTGCGGTCAATAGGCGGCCTATATCGCGTTTAAGCGTTATGCAAATTTATTACCTACGCGCTTTGGAGACAGGTGGGAAGTTAAGCGGTGAATGGACCCCTACACCCCTCTCTGCTTGATTTCAATAGAGACATCTTTATCTGCTCCTATACCTCGTTAACTCCAGCCAACCACTTTCCACCCTACAGACCACAACCGCTCGCAAAATCAGTAGATACCGCCAATTCCAGTCTTATTCACCAGACGGACAGATTATTGGAAACGCGCTTCTAAGAATATCGAAAACAAATCAGAAAAAGTACCAGAAGTATCGTGTTAATCTTATTAATTGCGTTAATTAAAGTAAAATGTAATACGTTTGAAATATCTATTTGTAATTCTATTAGTATCAGTAATGGGAAAAATTGACTGGTAGAAGGTGTAGAGGGCAAGACGCCCCTGCAAAATTGTCATAGTAGGAATTGATGTTGGAACAAAAGAAAAATTACCAATAATATAACGATATAACAATAATTTTGACCAATATGAATCATAATTTACAATTGTTGCATAAAACCGATTTCAAGAAAGGTAGTTCAATGTGTAGCATATAAATGGCTTAATAATCAAGTCAAGTTGGCTTAATAAATATTATCGGGTATTAATATTGGACGTAAAGATTAATTTATAATCCCCGTAGAGGGGAATGACATTTTCAATTAGCTTGGCTGTAGTACAGCATTATCGTAGTACTACATGTCTATATGACTCTATATGACTTCAGCACCTGAGGCAAATATCGTATGCCATAACAGAGATCTCTCAACCGCGTCATTTTCTTGATTACCACTTGTAGAATTAAAACAAAAAGGTACAAAGTAGATAAAGTAAATATTCAAAATGTAATTTTACCTGGGGAGCAATATTGGAATAGTCGAAAATACAGCGCTGCGAGAGGTTGAGTGGGTGGGTGGGGGCTTAAATTTATGGGCCGAACGCCGCCCACGTCCGTTAATAATTAACCCCCTAGGAACAATATCGTTAGGATGCTGTACAGAGGGAGAGAGAGAGAGAGAGAGAGAGAGAGAGAGAGAGAGAGTGAGGGGTGGGGGAGAAAGAGAGAGCGTGAGAGACAAGCTGGGGCGTTGAATTATCGCGTGAAAGTCTCGCATTACCAGGTGATTCAGTCTACCGTAAAATTCTCGGACCTGAGAAGTTGGGATTTAATTAATTCGCAAAATAAGTTCCCTCGTTCGGACCATTGTTCTTCTTGTTATTTCAATCCGGCAGTTCGAAGATTATTTGATGTCGAAATCTATTATTCCAGGAGACATCGGAGGGGGAATCGCCAGTGCAGCTAGAGGAATTTCATGCTACAATACCAGATTCAGACAGAAAACAATTAAATAAGAAAAACGATAACGGATTCCCGCCTCATTACTTGCCGCTTTATGTTAGTACATCACCCTAGTATTCAAAAGTGATTTTTAATAATCCTACCTTGCCAACAGTGAATGGATTGAGTTCAGTTTCAACAATAAAGATCGTCACTGAACGGTCTATTCTTATCATAAGCCCTTAAAAGCATCAGGTCATTTAATCTAGGATACATGCATAAAATCCCCCCAAAAAAGAAAATTACTAACGTTTTCCAATATTGTGTATGAAATGTAACCAAACAAAAGGGAACGTATTCGTTCAGAATATTACTGTCATCGGCCGAGGTGATCTATTCCAAGTTACAACTCCAGAATTAATTTTATGATGCATTTGATTTTCCGGGAAATCAATAGGGCATATTATATCGTGTGATATTAGTAGTTAATATCGAATATGATTACCGCGGAACACCAGTAGAAATTGTTAATAATATAATGGTGAAGTCAATTTAGTTAATCAATTGAAATTCGGTTATGTAGCCCCCCGTAACCACCAGACTGTGTAGGTTTACAGAGGACTTTATTTCGTTAAGTACGTATTTGTACTTAACTAAAATCGGTATTTTTATTATACAATGTTTGAACATATGGCTAGCCCTAAATATGCACAGATTTGGTTTATTGTAGTTGTTTATTGTCCCGAAGAATTAAACTTCATGCACGCCCGCCGCGATGTGCACTGAGCGTTTCTAAATGGGTGCATCTAAATTGTACAAGCGCTGGGCTGGTATAAGTCTGTTGATGTACATAGAAAGTCTCATATTACCGGATGATTCAGTTAGCCGTAGCGGCCGGGTTTCAGCACTATTAATTATGCAAAACTCCGCGAGCGGTCACGCGGCCCGCTTTATTTTCCCGCTTCATCCTGTCCCTCCCCCTCGGAGCCGGCCAGCCATCCCAGTGAAACATGAGCTTATTGTTCCCGGTAACATGGCAGGGATCGTCCAATGGTCATCCAGCATTGCAGGCGTCGTGCGCATGCGTCCAACACTAAGAATGGTATCACGGGCAAAGAGACTACCCACTTTTCAACGAAGCCAGAAAGACCTCGTCACAAGCAACAGTACCGCGGCAGTTGCGTTAACAGGAACAAGAGGAGTGAATTTTCGTTATCATTCACCTGCATGTAACTTATGAGAGAAAGCTCAAGCGTCCCCACGGACCGTGAGATGGAAACGTAGGCCCAAAGCAAAAAATAGGGGCATATAAAAAGTATTTAATTAATTTTCGATTCGTATTTGTATTGCTTATTAAAACTTAGTAAAATCGTATAATTTATAGGAATCAACCGTGGAGCGAAGGGGAGAGGGGCGATATTATTTATCGATTAATTTCGGCCTTAAGTAGAATTCAATTTTAGTATCGCCATCGTTGAAGACATTAGCGTTATCTCTGGGTTCTCGGTCTCATTGGCTAATTAATTCTGGGAGAGCCAATAACTCTCTCCGGCCTGCGGGCGGCCACCGGCATCCTCAACAGCCAACAGTTGTAAACCGGGACCGAGCCCACCAACTCTCTCACTCACTCCCATACAATTCCCAACAGGAACGAGACGGGAAGCGGTCGGGAAAGAGGGGCGGGGCAGGGAGGGGGTTGAGCGAGCAGTCGCTTTAATTAACCTGATATAAAGCCGACGATCCGGCGACAGAGAGAGAGGAGGCGCAGAGCCCCGCCAATGGGGTCTGTGCGAGTGAAACTAATTCCTCCCTAAACCTAGAACGAGCAGCCGGCTATATCGTCATCGACTATCGGCGCTTTTACCGGTTGGCACTTTATAATTATTTCATAGTGATAAATTATACCCGTGTTAGAGAACGGAGAACGGCAATAGGAGTGCAACAGGATGTGCCGCCAGTACGCGCACAAAACCACGATTCGGTCGAATGAAAAAAGATCATGAGAATTCCGAACCTCGCGGGCCACCCAACGGTCAGCTTCAAATCAAACCTAACTCTTCTCCTTGTGAGATACTTGAATGTAACCTTTAATAAATAGTTACATATATAGATTGCATAGAATCATAGGTGAGATTTCCAACAAATTAGAAATTCGAAGTTCTTCCGTAATATTAAAGAAGAAAGGGTTTTCACTTTAAAATGAAAATCAAGATAAAATATTTTTCAGTCTTATAAGACTCTTACACATAAGATACATGGGGGCATTTATATGCTCCGTTGTGGAGTGGATCTTTCAATCTAAATCTACTTGTAAAAATTCTAGATGGTTTCCAACGTCCCAACTGATTTGTTAATTACTTGCAAACACCCAAGAAGAAAATCCGTTTTTGATTAAGGGTGCTATTGGATTTAAAGAGAGATCGGATAGTAGCGAAGTAGGAAGGGGATGAGCCCAATTTAGTCAAATTGGGGGTAAATCTTCTGCTCCTTCATCTAATACCGCTTAGCCAGTTTAATCCATTATTCTTCTACCTATCTCAGCGCTGAACTGGTTAAATTAGCGTCCATCTTCGGATTAGTTATTCCGTTTTTGAAAATATACGCGCAATCTTAAAATTACGAATGGCTTACAAATTGAAAATGAGCAATGATAATTTGCGAATTTAATTTTCTTGTCAATAATACATGGTATTTTATAAAGAATATAAAATTCCTTTTTATAATAATATACAAGTTCTAAATTCCTTTTATAAACTCCAAGAACGTGCACGATAACATACTAAAACATTAAAGTCGGTCGTTCATTGCAGTGTGGGCAATTTTGGATAACGTGACATTATCTTCAGCAACCTATGATTTTGACAATATTTTCAACCTCGAATAGGAACTAAAATTAAACCACCGCTGCGAAGTTTCCCCTAAAAAATTCGTGATAATCAACACGATTAAATTACCGTTATTAATGATATTTATATGCTAATAGGGATGGTGGCCTGTGCAATCAGGAACAACTGCTGTAAATAGGGCAGCGGCGATTTTTATCAAACGGTCTAAAGTTAAATTACGAAGGAATACAGGACACACTATTATGATTCGAGCGCTGAAATAACCGCACGGATCATTTTATTTCATTTACCGAAAAATATTTATTGAATGAAAGAGTGCATGATTCGCTTGAAAACCCCCGGCCATAATTAAGAAAAAAGTATATTATTGTATGACCTCGTATATAGAATATACAATGACCCTTTTTTTGGTTGCCCAATACGTTCATTAAAATAATTATTAGGCGCATAACGGGGAATCTTGCGCCTCAAAATAAATAGGAGGAAAAAATAATTAATGCTCGTATACGTATTTACTTATTGAGAGAGTAATAAACCAGTAATAATTATTATTTTTATTATTAATAATAATAAAATAAAAACCCCCCGGAAGAATAAATAATCACTCCCACTTAGGTTGTTGCGATTTACTCTGATAATTCACTATTTCATGAAATCCTTGGTGCTAACCCTCCATTGCCCCAAATGGTTACCTTCAGAGATTTTCTCAGTTTAAACAACCGTAATAAACACCAATTAACCATATTCCTCGGTATTAGACAGATTGGATATGGCAAAACGTTTCTGAGTCCAGCGCTGTCAAGAAGAAGCTGACACTAAGTATGGTTTAATTACAATTGAGCGATTTTATACTAAATGTCACTCACAATAATGTTCAGCCACTGATGTCTTTCAGAAACGGCTTCTGAACCAGTAAAATTCTCCGACTACCTCCAATAACGGGGGGAACTAAAAAAAGTTTTCTGAACGCAGTTAGAAAATTGAAAGTTCACGAGGAATACGATATTTTAAAAGTTTTATAAGCATTTTCACAGAACACAACCTTGACGGCAACCTTGATGGAAGTTCTGGAAGGAGTTCGCAGGCTGAGAAGTTTCGGTCACCTGGATTTTAATCATAAACTTTCTTCATCAGCTATTTGCAAGCCATATTGGAAGAGACTTGTCAAATGTGATTTTCTTGACGCATTATAGATTCCCAATTCGAAGTGCATAACAGTTTCAGGTTTTAAATTACACATGGGTTTTGATTTGTTATACGATAAGAAAAATTTCGATAAATGTGAGTGACAATTCACTATTCACTTGGAATATTTACATGTTAGTGATTTCCTGTTATGTTAATTAAACAAAATATTATATCACTTATATCAACTTATCTAATAAAAATAATGTTCATATCTTCTTTATAATATTAGTTTCTATTGGAAATCGTTCATGTTTTATGCTTCAAATTAGTACTCCGTTTCAACCACAATATTTAATAATAATTATCAGCAAGAAATATGAGATTGGGTACCGCCTAAAATTTGTATTCCGGGTGACAAATTAATGCCATTTTTATTCTGTCAGAGGGGAAGGTATCATTAGGCCCGGGGAGCAACAACAATGGACACCGAGACATTTTAGAAAAAAAAATGATGAATGAGACTCAAGGAACGGGTTCAATAAAGGAATCGGAATTTTGAAATATTACCAAGATCGTTGAAATAGCGTCGATTCCTCGGAGGTGGAAATAAGGTCAACAAACTCAACAATACATAAGATAAATTTTCTCAGGCAACAATAATGCTGGAAGAAATTCGTTCCGAATTACCTTCGACCAGACCGTATCAAGAGTGCGGGAGGGCCGAGATAGTGATTTGTCTTTAAGTATCCAGGCGACCAGGGCTTACCTGTAACAGGAAAATTCAATATTAAAATATAAAATACGTATAAACAGAAATACAAAACTATGTTTGAGGAGAACTATCGGATAACTTCTATGTCGTGCATATGTCTCAAATGTATTTAATAATCTGCCGGCAGAAATTAGAGTCCAAGCATGACATAATAATAAGTGAATATTTTCAAAACTGTTTTATTATTGATAAATAAATCAAACAAGTGGATTATCAATATTCGAATCTATGGTCTGATCCTTATGTTATACCAACTACAAAACCAAGAATACCAGATAGAAGATTACACAAACGGTAGATTGCACTGATTAATAATTAAGCTAAATTAAACCAAATTTAAGGTTTATAACGAGTATAGTATATTAAATATACGTTATTTTATATTTTAAAAAATTTAAAAATGTTTGACCACCGTCGGCCGTAACTTCTTTTCGTTCAATTACCAAAAGTGATTTTGAGTAAGGAGACTGAGTTTCTGGAGCCCTAAAAATATGCTCGGCCGTCGTTGTTTTCGACGACAAATTGTTTTCCCAATTTATTTCTCGTTAGGGCGGCTCCAATTTGAGAAATTATGTCTTCGACCGACGCCCAAGAAACAATCTGCCAATCTCGATTCACTCGCCTCCCAGACCTACCGTAATTTTGTTTTTTCTAGAATAACGGGTCAATTTTTTTTTCTTTTGGGGGGGGGGCGTTTCGCCGGCACCACTTTTCGCAATTTTCACCACACAATCGCTCACTGAATTAACGCATAAAAAATTTGTTCCTTCTTGTTAGTCGAACGCAATCAGTAATTATAGAATAATTGCACGGTGTTTATCTTATTCCATTTCTGTTTCAAAAACTTGAATATTTACAGTTAATATCAGATCTTCAGATATCTTGACCGGTTATGAAATTTTGTAGGACTCGAATTGTGATATTCGAGGTACTAGCAAAAATCGTCTACACTCTACGGTATTTACACACGAAAATGGATGAATTACAGTCTGAATGTGAAAGATGCGAGTTTCCCCCAACTGGATGTAATCTGATGTTTGTAAAACGAATTACTCCTTTCCCGGTGCATTTCAGTCCGAATTGGCTGCTCAAAGATCAAAGCCCGATCCTGGACAAGGACTTAACATAGGGGCGCCCTGCTTCAGTTTCTTTTCTTAAATAGATAGGGTTCAATTTTTTCCCAAAATTGAGGAAACATTGTTCACAAAGGAATTATTTTCCGGAATGGTTTCGGAGTAAGATGGGACCAATACGATTTATTCTTTGATAAGTTAGTTGAATTAGGAGGTATATTTGAATCTTGAATTTTTATGTAGAATTTCTTAATCGGATTAATTACATTATTTTATTAATGCTGGTAATGATGCCAAATTAAAATAGTAAGAACAAGAAGGCCATTCAACATTCGTATCAGCGACCCGGCCACTAATTTCTTTGAATTCTACCGCTAGTAACTCCCTTCAAAGTGACCTGGGAGTGAGTCGGCTGGTCTCTAAAGGTTGGGTCTACGCTCCTTCCTCTCTACTCGGGAACTAATTTCAAAACCTTGGACAAACTTCCAACTTTACGTCACAAAACTGTGAGCAGAAGAGGGCCATTATTGAATTTTAATAAGGACTAGAAAAAGATTGAGAACTTTGAACATGAAAGGTCCTCTTTCGCTCGGCTTACAAACAAGACCAAAGCATGTTAGCGAATGAAAGTCGAACATTTACTGAATAACTGTTGAGGATTTACGTAATTGACTATCTAAAATGCCTAGAAATCGATTATTAAAACTTATAATAATATTCAGTTAGGATTAAATGCCAATATTTTAAACAGGAATGGTTTCTTGAGCGCTAATTAGCAACAAATACTATTTATTGTTACCAAAAATTACTTTTACAGCCTCTATATTAGTAATAATAAATCGAATTATTGGGAATTTATAATAAATAATTTGTGAAACTTGTGTTGTTATTTTTTAATTAATATTCTTCTGATGAAAACATAGAAACAAATAAAATGTATGTTGGCCAGCAATTAGCTTACTTAATTTAAGTGACTTGCATGAACATGTTTCATTCGGATTAATCTAGCATATTTAAGTATTATATTGGAATATACAGCAGAATCAGAAAAAAAGTGAAAGTATTATAGTCGAATTACAGCGCAAAAAGGTCTGCGTTATAATTTATATTCAACAACGATCCGCTTTTTAGAAATGAATATAAACATCAAATTTTGATGTTTCAAGTGTGTAACCGAGAGGAAGACCCCCGGAGAATGCGCGCTTGTGTGCTGGCCGTTTTAAAAACAGATGTTTCTTAGCGGCCAGCTGTAAATTCCCTCAACTCCGCTCGGCTTTTAGCGCATTTCCGTTCTTTGAAACGGCCCAAACGAGCCTCTGTAAATACAGAAGCGAGAGAGCCTTCGACCCCAGCCAGGAGGCAGAACATTTGTCCACGAAATCCTTGTATCACTACTTCTTGTCAAAGAAATGGTAATTTTAATTTCCATTTCCACTCCGCCTGCTTCAATTATCTCATAATCCGTCCGCTATCACGTAACTGCTTAAATCAACTGAATATTTCAGTTCGATGGACTTTCCGAAGATTGTCAGTTCCAGTCAAACACAGACACGTACGGTCCTATCTCTCCCTCTCTCTCCCTCCTGAACCGAGTTTGATTTTGCAACTGTTCATAGTCATTGTGTGCTTGACAACCCAGTGTTACTTTACCTTGTAGTAATTGATTGGGGTTATTATACCGAGTGGCAGTTGATCGATCCCCATTCCCCATAAAATTCGAATTGAGAGAAGAGTGTGTGCTTTCATCAGAAACTCCTGCAGCTAGTTCTGCCCCAATCAACGTACAGAACCAATTTCGTTTACTATCGAACCAAATTAACGCGTTATTAAAAAACATACACGAATCGATATGACATTCAATATTATAAATTCCTCCTCAAAGTAGTTGAGGACGGGTCTTGTTCTGTGATTCACACTAGCCCTACTACAATCACGACAAGGGTTCGATTCGCCGGAAATTATGCTCACCATTATCCGGATTCTAATGCGGTCACGAAACAGCATTTGAAAATCACTTGAAAGAATATTTGAAACGGTGGAGGGGGGAGGGTGAAACTCATCATCGCGATTGTATCGCAATGGAAACGAACATTAAACTTTCAAGACGCCCTAATCTTTTTAGGAGCTTAGGGGATTTCCTAGTGCGCCCGGTCTGAGGGATTTATCAGCAGACTCCTCCCTACCTCGTATTTACTACTTCTGCATATCGAATAGCTTATACTTAATTATTTACTATTGTATCTCGAATAAAAATGCAAGCAACAATCTATTTCCCTTTACAAATCGTGGTTCAATTTCAAATATGAACTGGAAATAAATAGAAATAACTGGTATATAGATCGGTACTAAATGAGAAGTGTGCGATTAGTTATGGTTAAGGTAAGATATATACAAGTAAATGAAGATTGTAGTGACGCACCTAAAATTTTACTGGCGAATATTTAACGCCGCGTAAAATTTTTTATGACTGCGAATAAAAGATAGATATATATATATTTATCAACCTGAAACCGAGGTGGAGGAAAGAAAGTTTTTCCTGATGAATCGAAACAGGATTGCCGGCAGTGAAAAACTCAAGGCCTCAAGGCTCGAGGGAAAGGACTCGTTGTCTATTTAGAGGTGTGTCGGGAAAACCTCGGAATTGGGAATTTAATAATAGATTTCGGGGAAACACATTTCGACGGAGAACACTGATTCGCCGCCCGAGCCATAACTCAACCTTCGCCCCTGATTAAGAAGGAGAACCCACTCTCAGAAGTTATTTCAACACATTCTGTTCAATATATACTATACTGTGATGTTCTTGTGTCAGTATACCGAGTGCTATAAATATAAAGCGGAAATATGAGCCATTTCTGTAATGTTGCTGTAGTTTTGAGTTAGGAAAAACAATTATTGTAAGTAAAATGAAAATAAAATTACTTTTATCATTACCTTACGCCGTCCCCGTCCGTTTTTAACTGGATTGACGGAAGTGAACTATCTCTAGTTTATTCTGGTCAAAGTTAGTGATTACTTCCCCCTGATAAAATCTAACATCAGATAAACAGCCGCCTGAAGAAAAAGGGCGTAATACCGGTCTGAAATTATGGCTGCTCGCTTCGATCATATCGTGGTATAAGGACATTTATTATTTCCTAATGAACTTTACTGGCTTTCGGAACAATTAAATTTGTAATTATAGAACATAATTAACTATTAACAACAATAGTCCTAAAAGGATTCGAGCTCCAGTGGTTAAAATATATTAATATGGTGTCCGTCGCCTTCTTCAATTTTTTGGCCATTCCGGTAGTATATTTTTTGTGTTATCTGTATAATAGTTTAATCAATTCGGGAGGTCCGCCCAAGTTAGTCTATTTATTACCGTCTGCCATTTTATATTAATATGCAGCGAGGTCTAGTATAATTATAATGAGAAACCGGTCTAAACGGGGCGCAGTGTGTGGGGTTGCGATCCCCAGCATTAATTGGTAACATGAAACAAGGCGTTAGTGGCGTTATGTCAGCCGTGCGGAGGCGAGATGATCCCCCGCCAAGAAGGATTGTGCGCCGGAGGCGGGCCCGGGGTCTGTTACAGAGGTATAGGATGACTTGCCGCGTCAATGACTCCTACCCCCTCGCGTTCGGTCCCACCTCGGCGGCCTACAGCGTTAATATAACTAAAACGCTAGCCGACGAACCGCCGTTTCAGCGGGGGCTTTCGGTTAAACAGCAATTAGCGGCGAACAGAAGAGACGCGCCAGAAATACGCTATTTTGGATGTACCGATGACACAGAGTAATGTCGGCTTCAAGATAAGGCCCTACTCTAATTTTAGCTGATTAAATAACCTTATTTCGTCTCATTTATTAGTCACATAGGGCAGCTTGTAAGTCAATAAATATTACGACAAAGAAAATGGAACACAAATTTTCATTGAGGTACTTTTAGGTAGTGCTCGAAGTGATTCTACAATAAATTGACAGAAAACCATATTATATTTTAAGTTTCAGGAAATTGCCACTCCTGTTTTGGACCGCTTTATCCCAAAGGAGTGAAATAGTACCGGAAGAAACTAGGAATTTACCTGTTTTTTTTTTCTTGTCCGCATTCACGAATCCTCGCGAGGAAGAAAGAAAACGTTTCCGTGAATTATGAATTTCGAAGACGCCCCCAGGGGCCCGGAGCTCTTCCACTGATAATTTAATTTCGTCCCAATCCCTAATCACGTTTTTAGCGGCGTATTGCCAGCAGGGAGGGGGCGAAGTTGGGCTAAAGTTACGCCGCTCCCCGCAGCGCCATCACCCTCCGGGTAGTTCTGCTTTAAATGCTAATTTCGAGTCCGGTCCCCCAGCTTATGTAGTCGGACCTTCTACCAGCGCGAAAAAAAAATTATCGCATTTTTGTCCCCATTTCTTCTTTTATTTTCGTGCTTCTTATTTTTACAGGGATCCGTCAGCTCGCTACGCTTGTATTTATACAGAGGGAGGACTGTGGTCGGAACAGAGGAAAAATGCACGATTAAATTATCCTCTAGAGTGTTCGCTAAGAGATCGGGGTAACTAAAATGAATTTGTATTTTGAAGTTGAATAAAAATGAATCGCACACGTAAATAATCGGCAATACGGGGTGTGGGAGCTATTAGTTCTCGATTCGGGGAGGCCATCAGGATATTTAATAATTATCTTGGTTATTGATTTTAATCCTCACACACACACACACACACACACACACACACACACACACAAAGCATTATTTCGCCATAAAGAGGCAGTGGTTCGCATGTTCGCCCACCCCACCCTCCGAACAATCGGCCAACTCGAGTGGGAAAAATGCTGAGTAACAAATTTTTTATACAGACCTCGAGTTCGGTTTCCAATTATATCGGGCATATGGAATTCTTCAGGGTCTGGCGGAATGAAAGAATAATTACTGTAAAGTCTCCAAATAAAAGGGAAAACTAAATAATGGAACCCGGCTCTGTGTAAAAAAACCACGATTCACTTTCCAATTTCCATTGGGCGCCCGGTCGTAACCCACGCTCGGATTTACGGCTGGCCGCGAAAGCCTTCGGGCACAGTCAAAAAGGGTTTTATTAACATTTATCCCCCAACCCCCAAAAAAACAAGAAACGGTAAGAATGGAAAGTACTCGAGAGTCGAACGATCGGGGCGAGAGGCATTAAAATAAATAAAGCGCAAACAAAACCGACGCGATAAGTTTTACGGCGTCGTAAACTTTGGGGTTGGAGGGCCACTCTTTACCCCCTTCGGGCATTGGCAACAATTATAATTTTATCGCCCCCACCACCCCCGCCGGGGGGCATAACTCCGATATAACCGAGCAGTAAACACGTTTTAACTCGGTTCATCCCCCTCGTCCCCGTCCCAGCCGCCCTCCCTCCGACACTAACCGACACCTTAGCTTAGCTTAAAATCGTTAGGACCACCGGTAACCGAGAGTACGGGAATATTATCGCCCTAATGGCCTTCCGCCTGTTCGCCCATCAACTCTGGACCACTGGCTCTTCGCCGTCGTCAATAGCACTTCGTTAGTAAAACGCGAGAAACCACTTTCGATGAATTTAATATCCGAATTTAATGCTAAATACATACCGAATTATAAGTTCCGATATTCCAAGACAATAGTTTAGAACGGTCAAATTTGTGGCAAATACCAGTCGGAAAAAATAAAATATAGATAGATATCAATTTCTTAGTTTAGAACTTGAATCGTATAATCTTATAACAGGATTTACACTGAAATTTGCACTATGGTCCTACGTGAATGACAGACCGTAAAAACTCTTTCACTCGGCTATTTCCGTCTCCCATTCGAGTTACGTTTTTTATTCCCCCTAATTCCTTCACCCTCTGTGAGGGCGACACGTGGCAATACAGATCCCTCATGTATCTCACGGCTGCATTTGAGGGATATTACATTTTTACTGTGACTAATAAAATGTATTCGCTCGCGAAAGCATCAATAATATTTCAGAGAACATTATCAAAATTTAACATTTAATGGTGTTAAATAATTAACCGTGAAGTATGCAACTCTTGGTAGAAAAAACGGTCAATAATGTTGATATACATAAGAAATTAAATAAACATTTTCTGCTATACGTCAATTAATCTTGGGAAGGTTGATAAACGTGGGCAACACGTTCCGGATGAACTCTTTTGGCCGTCACATCCAAAGTGGATTGGGAAATAAGAATCCGGGAAGTGGGAAACCAAAAAGTAAGGAGGATTATGTTTTCTGAGGACGCAACAGCGTGAATAAAGTACAGCGGTTGAATATTTCGTGCCGAAATAAAACCGGGCCATCCATTAAAAAGAGGTCACGGGACCAGGCGTAAAAAATACCCGGGGAGGTGCTCAACCTTAGGGCCATTAAGTTTCGCCTTTCCAGATTTATTGGTTTTCTGAGTTACAGCATTTCCGCCACCGCACGCATCCCCGACTCTATATTTTACCTAACGCATTAATCTCGGACGTCCCAGTCTGGAGTGTTTCTATGATTTCCTGCACGGTTTCTTTTTATCCTTGAGATAACCCACCTGTCAACGTTGATTAGTACTGTTCATTGAATAAACGAAATGTATTTAATCGATTCCCTTTCTTATATTAATTCTTCATATCTCAAAAAATATAATTTCTACAATTCCAGCACATCTGTTTCCACTCCCATGATCTATGAATGGTACTAACAATGGTTTCAATTTTTAAGAACGAAAATTAGGAGAAATATTCATTATAAACACAAAAGTAAGTAGAACAGTATGGAACATGATAACCAGTTCAAATGTTCTGTTCTTGATATGAAATCAATAATATAGTGATACATAATAATATTATACATTATGCCCGAAAATGTATTACTGTAAGGAAAGTCCAATTCACGGGGCCTAGAGATGAGACGAATCAGAGGGATTGAATGAATGCCAATGAATGAGAATCAATTAAGCGAGTAAATTCGACGTCTCGAGCCCAATCAAATGGGAATTAAACGGAGACGCGGACTCGCAATTGGGTTCAAATCCGGGTTAAACCAGTATTCGAGACGCACAAGAAATCACTTCCCCCCAAGATAATCATCGGCCAGCACATAATAATAATATTTTTTCATCCATCCAATTCAATACTGTATGAGTTTAAATCAATAAAAGAAACAACACAGTCCAAAGAAAAAACATTCTAAAATCTTCTAGCGTTAGGCCACCGTTGATAACAAATTTTTTGCCACCTCCTCCCTATTTGAACCTGGCCACCCGATCATAATTAAAGCTCACATTAACTCTATTAGTCTCTGCGAAAGTTTGAAGAGAGCCAGAGCGGCCTCGGGCCACCGGGATTATACAAATAATTACACTAATTGCAGTCGGGCATTAATTCTGATTATAAACAGGTAACCGGTGGCCGCGGCGGCGGCGGCGACGGCTTTGACATTTGAAACAGGAGTAATTGAAGCGCAGGCCCCGGCCGAGTCCATTGGCTAAGAGACCAATAACAAAATTGCTATTCATCGATCCGTCTTCAGCGGCTGCTCTCAGTATTTACAGCGGGGCCGACCCAGCTCATCGCTCCGCCGCCAATCAGTCTCTGCCAAAATTTACCAACCCCATCAGACACCAACACTATATCCGAGAAACGGAAAATATTATACGACTTTCAGGTTATAGAAAATTAAATTCCGTTAATTTTCCGTTAATTTTGAAATAAAAAATAGCCATTATAAAAAAACTGATTCAAATGTTAATACGGACAATTAGAGATATCTGATCCTGGTGGTCTGTGGCGCGTCGCGGTTTTTTGTCTATTAGTATACCGTTCACAAAACAATAAACGTACTTTAAACTAAACAATACATATAATACTTTTATTAAATATTTTTATTTATTAAGAATCCTGCTGTAAAAACTGTTATTGCGACGATTTATGAAACTGTATTATTATCGTAGAGAAGCTATTTGGGCTATTCTCGGAATGTGGAACCAGTTGCGTTTTCTCACGTACGGTACTTTCGGGGGACGACAAAAACACCCTCCGGTCAATTGGTCCAGAGATTCTAAATCTGGGGGAAGAAGAAATCCTCCCTGTAAAGATGTTCTTTTCCCTCTTGAGGAAATGGAGCCCATTCGGTCCGAAGATATACCACATCCCAAAGAGTGGAGTTTTGATCTTTATTCCCCGCCCCGTAGCGGGTAGCGAGCACTGGCAATCTTCGAATCGGATAATGCAGACTTAATCCGCTTGATCTGACAATGCGACCCTGTATAGAGTATAGAGTATACTTTCCGTTACCGGATGTAGGAAATTCTTTTTCCACACCTTTGCCGTTCCAATATCACGTACTGGAAAGATTATTTTTTAAACATAATTAGCGATTGCACATATGGTTAACGTACTACTATTAGAACACTGAAACGTAAGTCGTCGAAAGGTCGGATCCTTTCGTCGAATAAATAAACTGGGCCTAATCAAATCTGAAAGGGGAAAGAATATAAGTGTCGGCCGACAAGGCCGCTTTGTCGGGCCATTTGTAAAACTGTTTGAAGGGGCCGGAAGACGGATGGGAAATAGGGCCACTCTGGAAAAAGGGAAACTGGGCCTTCGCTGCCGGCGGAGAACAGCGCCGGGAAAAACAAGAGCGATGATTAAGGCCGTCATTAAGGGACATTAAGAGGCTCGGCCGAGGGGGGAATTTCAAGTAAAGATCATCACCAGAAGGAGAATACATTATCAACCGACAATGATAAATAACCATTTAGATTCGGAATTCTCCAGAACAGAACTACGTTGGTGGAGCACTATCCCAGTTGCTATCGTTAAGTAAAGCCATTGAACCAAACATCTTGAAAGGAAAAAACGTTTCGGTATCTAGAATTTAAACCACATTAATTATTACTAGCTTTTCACATAGTCTTAAATAAAATTAAGGAATGCAGATAATGAATAATTCATTAAACCGTATAAATGATCATAATTTGTTATTGATATAATACATTGCGATAGTAATCGAAGTTCGAAAATCGTCAGTAATATAACGAGGTACATAGGCGTGCTGCATTTCCACTGCCTGAGTGTTTGAATGGTTTAGCTACATCATATTAGTGAAGAAATGCTCTCGATGATGGCGAAATACCAAAAACGAGAATTCCCGAAATCGGAGAACATAATCAAATGTATTGATACGCAGTAAATCGGTTCAAAGTGTATTATTTCAACGTACTCTTCCTATATTATAATAAGGAGATGGAAAAATAGTTTATTTATTACTAATTACACAGTAATAAATTTTCAGGAAATAGAATTCCTATTTAAAAATACCCTATAAATATGCAGCGGATGTTGAAACTTGCAAATTGACGTTATAACAGCATGGTCGCACACACTTTACATCTCTAATTTAACACATTTAGTAGACTAATTAGTTGCAATGGCGTTTCTAATGTATCTAATTCGCTTGAACATACAATGGCCGGTTCGATAGTGGGTGGTGGTGGTGTAACTGAGATAAATGGTAAGGGCGGGGCATAAATTATCGCCCTGGTTTCGTATAACACCGTCCAGTCCACGGACTGAGAACTGGCCATTCGTGTCGAAACAAGAAACAGAGGCCTACCGCAGTACATTTTTGCCAAGATTTATTCACACTACAGAGTCAAAGCCAAGCTTTCACTTCAAATAAGTCAATTTGTCGGTTCCCCGTATCGCGCTCACATCGGGGCTTATTCCGATGCTCCCGAATAAATTCAATATAAAATGCCCGCATATATCTTGTCTAGACTAAAATGAATCATTAAAAAAATATATCTTATTTACGATAGAGGTGCAAATAAATATCGTGAAACTATGAATTTTGTCAGGCATGTATAACAAAATGAATATTAAAATATCGACTCTATTATCGATTAAATATATACGTACATAATTTGAACCGAAACTGTTCTCTCGAAAAATACAATTTCGCTAAATATATACCTGTTATAAGGGAAACCGTTTTTAAATATATTTTTTCTACCTTAATCTAAACAGTAATGGACGAGATTTTATTCGGAAAAGGAGAAAAACTTATCAGAAAATGGGAAATTGGTTTTCAATTGAAGGTTGAGCACAATCGGTCATTTGTTGCTCCAAGTGGCGGGCCGGCCCGAAGGCGGCTCAAAAGAATTTAATTAGACCTCTACGAAACTCAAATACCCTCCAATTCGAACTTTAAACCTTTCGAGCTCTAGAAAAAAGAACTGGAGGTATTGTTTTATTTTTGAGAACAAAAGGCAGAGAAAATAGTCAGTGGGCGGTTTACGAATGGGAAATTAGATTAATAATAGATCCTTTTCTATACTTAACATAAATTCACTCCAAGAATATTTTTTCTTAATCAACCTAAGGTCCAAATTATCGGGAATAGAAAAAATCCTCTATATATATGTTTACATGCAATAATTATAAATTCATTGTGTCTATAGTTTGGGCCCTTTCGGGGGAATATGTTTAAAACACAGCCGCTGCGAATTGAAATGAAAAATTCAAGTAAATAATTACAGGAAATTTAATTATACTAGAACTGTTATTATATGAATTAATAATTCGCGTTTTGTCTTCACCTACGGGGTAACAATCTAAATATTTCATTCTAAAGATATTCATAATTTAGGCTTTATTCGGCGGACCTTAGAGGCCTAGGGTTGACAACTTTTGTATAAACCCGACTGTACGACGGGGATCCTTTTAATCCCACGTCTCCCTACAGGGGGGTCGCCGTGGCAACGAGAACAAAGGTGAAAATCAGCTACTGAATAGTGCGGCGTTAGTTTTAATTATTATTGTTTGACTAGCTATACTTATGAAATCATATGAAGCTCATTGCATAGTTTCGAATTCAAAATTAACAATAAGAGAACTTTATCACAGCGCATTGATAACACAATATTTTACATTTCTGAAACACGCATTGACTTTATAACATAACATTTCATAAGAATAAGGTTCATTAAATTGATTAAGTGTAAAAATCACTTTATAATTATTTATATGGAACAGCCAAATAGAAATTGGGTAAAGTACTTCCTAGCATCAATTTTTTTTTAATATAAAATAATTTCAATTAAAATATACATTAACGATAGAGAAGAATAATTACTTCATCATTCCATAATTGCTCTGTGTCCATTCATCGATGATTGAGCACTGCCGAAAAATTCGTTTTTTTTTATTTCGGTAATTCCCAGTTGCCGTATTAAAGCAATCAAAGCTTCTGTGGATGAAGTGGCCGGTTAGAGTGGGCTGGCCAAAAAAACCCCAGCGGAAATCCGCCGGTGTTAATTGCTCCGCTCCTGAAAAAACAATTCCGCCTCGCCATCGATTGGCAATCGAACTGAATATTTGACATCGTCCAGTCTGCTGACCCCCATCCCCCACACCTACCGTCCATTAACTACCCTCGCTAGCCGTCGGTAAACCAAAATTTACCATATATTATATTATGGTAAAATGAATTACCATAATGCGATAGAAATTCTCCCCTGGCACTGGCCGACGTCACGTGGTTGAACCCCCACGGGGGAATTTTTTGCGCTCTAAACGTTTTCAGAAGTTGAATAACCCTCGATCATACCCTCGAATCTGAATGGATCCGGATGGGTGAAGAAAAACTAGTCGTGCTTGGAATGAATTCTTCCCGCCTTCTATGAAGACTGTTTTATAACTTTCTCACGAAACAGCGTACAAACATACGAAAAATACTAAATACGGGTACTATAATAACGGGTAAAGAGCGTTGGCTGGATAGATTAATCGGAATGCGATTATTGGTGTAGCTCGGGCAGGCAAACTGTCGGCTGTCTCTTGGCGTAGAACCGCGTGGAGGATTCAGTATTCATAAGGGCCGCTCGGCAGGGTGGAACAAGTGGTCGGCCACGAAATATAGCACCATTTAGCGGGCGGCCCCCTTTCCCCTTTATGCCCCTTTCGATATCCTCCCGTCCCCTCTCCCCCGCACGGACCATTATTGGCCTATAAAATCTACGGACGGGTAATTTACGATAGTGAGAGTTAATGTCCTGAAATATTATTATCGGCAGGTTGAATGCGGCCTAAGAAGAGTAGGAAGATCGACAGTCTTAAGAGAGAAATAGACTTATTATTTTACTAAATACAATTGATACGTCGTTGAATTTAAATAGGGAATTACGTCATTAACTCTATCATAAATCGGGGCATCTGAAAACGAACTGTTATTACCTCAGGAGTCGCATTTCTATAATTGCTTCATGGCTTGGCGTTGATTCAGAGAAATTAAAGAAACAACATGCTTTCCAAATTCTCCCCTTATGCTTATCTCCGGAATTGTTCAATCTTATTAAAACAAAAAATGTGGGGTAATATTTTGAACAAAGTTATCCCAGCGGTTCCAAACTTATGTCCGAACGTTTTTGCTACTTGGACAGAGCAAGTTCCCTATCGGATTATGTATTATTTTCTGGAAATTTGCCCAACACAAAATTAAAGCACTCAAGAAATGGAAACTACAATTTCACTGGCACCCTCCCTTTATAGAGGCGATATTTTATATTTCAAATTTATATTTTCTCGATGTTAATATTAATAGAGATTTTTTCGTTTTATCGTGGAAGTACTTTTGAATTAAAAATTGCATCAAATATTCGTGCAATTTATGAAACTCAGTTACACATCTTAATTTAATAAGTTTAATGCTTAATAAAAATATATTTTAGAACGATAGTTATAAAGTTGGATCTTATAATATAGCTTGAAGAAATGATTCCTCCTTAAAACGGTTTATTTTTTCTTAAAACTGGAAAATAAATCAGAAAAGAAGAATGAAGGTATAAAATAAATTGATTACGTTATGCGGATAACGCGAATATCGAATTCTAAAATGGCGTCATGAATGTGCAAATTTTGTTTACGAATAACGTTTCTGAAATGTTTCTGAAAGAAAATTACAAGATATATTCAAAATGTGTGTATTATTCTGTATTATGAATACCAATATACTGGGGTTCAAGGCCGAATTTCGATTATGCCTCTAGATTGAATCAATCCATTTAATGGGTTAAATCGAATGCGCCTCACTTCCCACCCCACCCAAACATCGGTTAGATTCGGGACAGTAGCAATCCGCTCCAACCGCTTTTTCACGCCTCAACCCAGTTTTTACGGTCGTTTTTACAATAATTAGAAAGCCTCCCGCAAACCCGTCGTGGGATAGGCTGGAATTTACACTGCAATCTGCCAGCGAGTAACCCGAAGCTATACAGCCTCGGGGCTAGGCTTTGATCTCGGCGAGTCTATCACGTGATACCGGGGGACCCTATCAATTTCCTATATCCGCCCTTGAGCGCCGCCACGCCCGCACGCACACACGGGCTCACGCACCTACACGCACTTTGGTACAACCGTGAAGACGCCCCTCCCCCTTCTTAGGGGCCGTCCCCTTTCATAATAATCAAGAACGAATTGAATTCCGAATTGATTAGGGCGAATTATAATTGGCGGCGGAGGGAGGGTTCGGCCCTTGCATTTATTAGTGATATTATAATAACAGTTGTTATAGCGCCATAATTATAGTCAATGTGTATAATTGGAGGCCTAGTTACTTATCGTTTTAATATGTATTTCCGTATTTTTTCTTAACTCTCCCCAAAGTGATGACGGATTATATAAACTTTGGAGAAAATTGGAATACACTATAAATCTTGCATTGTTTGTCGCTCGCTGTGGTTATATATTAAAGCCCAAAATTACGATTGATTGCGTTTAGCTATTACTTTTCTTTTTCTAAATTATCACATGCCCCGTCGATCGTTTGTTTTCATTTTTGGACAGACTCATTTCCAGTGGAGCTTGTTGGCTAACTGGGCTTTCTGAGGGACAGGGGACAAATGTAGGTGTACAAATGCCCTACGCCTCGTAAATCATCGGCCCTGTGGCTGGAAACGAGACCTCGCCGACATCGAATCGAAACTGGGCCTACCGGGGTCGGGGGCGCATTTCCTCCGTTCAATTGAGCGAAGCCTAATTTCAATTTCCTTGTGTTGTTTCCACCGCCAGTCGCTCTTTTATTTCCCTTCCCGAGCGCTCTAAATTCGTAGGCGAGTGCGTGTTTCGGATATATAGGAGAAATACACTACCCGGTTAATGTAGTGAAGTTTATTGAAATTCATTGGACGGAAAAATTACATCCGTAACTGCTGGCGTAGTATTGAATTTCTATCGTGTCGCAGTTTCCGTTATATGTCCCCCCCTCCCACTCACCGTCCTATAAATGGAAACAAGTAGGTTGTTGCCCTAAATCGCGCCCGAGTCTCAACGTTTCTATATGTACTTACCAAATCGGCGATATATCAAAGAAATTTCGTAATACGCTTCACCTCCCACCTTTTATTTTATTTAAATACATCAATTAATGTCATCGTACAATTATCGCCAAATTGTTCAAACGCAGAATGTTTCAAAGTCTAATTATACGATCTTAGAATATTCAGATAACAGAGGCATATCTATTCCGAACCCAGTGTCATTCGATTTCGAGTTTTTCATTGACTCCCAGTAGAGTTTGTAACATTCAAAGAAATTTCATTACCGGTCGTGGCCGGTAGAAATAAACCACGTCTTCGGACGAGACAGGGGTGGTCTTCGCATTTGTTTTATACCCGCGCACCGAATTCCGAAAATTACTCCCGTCTCTAATGTCGGCTTCCTAATCGCATTTGCTCTCTGCGGCGGAGGGCGGAGATAAACAAATAAATCAGTTCTCGGTTGCAATATGTGTTGGAACAGGGACAAAACGGGAGAGAAGAGGTTGGCGCTAGGCTAAAACTTGACTGCACAAGGGTTGGGCGGCGTCGAGTTATACTTTGTAGCGCTGCTAACTCAAAGTTGAACCGGGGGAAGCCTGGTCCAGTGCCAAGCCCCTCGGCCGGGGAATGTTTTTGCGGCCCTCCTAAGGGCCGAATTATTGGGCGATAGCCTCTTGCCCCAGACAACCAAAGAAACGGGGCGTCGATACAACGTCGGACAAATAACGCTTCGAATCATTTTTCATTTTGTTCGAATTGAGCGTCCAAAGCGAATTCGGAATAATTTTCTGAACGGAAAAAAAAGAGGTCGCCCTAGTAGGGAAACCATTTTTTTCAGTCCCTCGGTAATAGGTAATATTTCGAAATAGGATTTCATTACAACAGCGTTTTGATAGAAAAGCATAGCATTTGACTCGGAAGATCGACGCAGAGCTGATGGAGGTATTTTCGAGAGGGATATTGTGGAAAGATTTAATATTTCTAGATTGTACGTAGAAGAAAATATTTAAAAAAAGGAAGAAAAAACAATGTATATATTTTCGGAATATAAATAATTTCCTGCATTATTAAAAAACTCTATCGAAATTAAAGCAGAAATTTAGACTAAGAAGGTCACAGGTTGGGTTAGAAACCCAGATAAAGAAGGCTAAATGAGGGCAGTACCCAGAAATGTACTTAGTTTCAATAGATTATTACGTTAAATATTATTTAATTTGTAATTCATCATGTAACGATCAATGAAAAATGATTAAATGCTTCTTTTAGTGGAAATAATAAGTGTACTTTTTATAGATAGTGGCAATTAGTTTTATGTAATAATAAAATTCGCTTCATTAAATAGAAAGGAGGAGGTCGTAAAGAAACTACTCAGAGGACACTGAATGTTAGAAACGTTTAGTATTCAGCTTGTTGTTTTCGTTCCGGGCGGAAAATAGTCGCGCGGAGAACCCGAAGTAAAAGGGTGGGGGAGGAAAAAAATATCTTCTGTCGGGCTTAATAAACGCGGCGATAATTCTATATTAAAACAATAAAAGTTTATACGAGCTTATAAAAAATATAAAAAGACGGGTCCTGGAGGGTTTGGTGCGGGCGTGAGCGGTGTGGGGGGCGGCTATAAAACGCGAGTACGTGACCGGCGGCGTGTCCTCCTCCACCTCCTCCTCCCACTGGCCAACTTTTCAAAGCCGGCGACCCCAGACCCGGACTTTCGCAGAGCAACTTTAACTTGGGTATCTCAAACTTTCTCGGACCGACTTCTACCGCGGAGATTTCACGTAAACCGCACCTCCACTCGCGAAATTCTACCGGGAAGATTGATTCGACGTTAAATACGAATAATTGTCCGATAATGTTATGAACATGACATGTACATTTCAGAGATCAGCTTTTTAGTCGGAGATGGGATAGTTACGTACGAGGAAATGATGAGTTTAAAATTTGTTAGTCACGTAAATTGACGTTTACGGTTGATTAGGTGAATGAGAAAAAAACGTCCGAAATAATGCGAGATTGCTGTGTGCATTATCACTACTGAGGGGACTACGTGCTACTAATGACGGTAAAAGCTCTTGTTCGTGACACTAAAAGCGTTGTGCCGTATCAAGGCGTCCATCATAAAACTGCCTCCCGTTATACTGTTAATTTCAAAAATTAAATTATTACGACGATGTCGAATCTAATTCTGGAAACGGGCTGACAGTATATAGGACCTGCCGGCGTATTGTAACCTCATTAACCTTCGAGCCGGTCCACTCTGACGGTTCCAATATTCAACAAAAGAAGAAAGCGGGGAGGATGGGACGAGGACGATAATTTCAACCGGGGTCGGGATGATAGGGGCCGGGGGTAGACTGAATTGTCCTCCACCAACCCTCCGGACAGTTTCCTCTTTCTCACAATAGGAAAGAAATAATTGGCATTTTACAGGGGGCCCAGATAAGTCCCGGAAAAATAGGAAATACCAACCCGTGAAGGACTGTGGGAGGGGGTCGCAGAAAAGAAAGGGGTGGCGGCGGGGGAAAATGTAAATTAAAAAATAGGGGAAAAGAGACGGCAGCGGGCTGCGAATGTTTTGGAAGATAAACTGCCGACAACCCTTGGACGCGGTTATCGCGGCCTAACAACACCCCCAGCCCCACAGTGCCCGGAAAGGGACCCCTATCTGCCATTCCCTTCCCTTTTGCATTCCACGGAAGTACGCGTTTCTCTCTGTCCCGTTTCATTTGATCCCCCGCGTTCGAAGTTTCACGAAAAATAAACCCCACCCCGAACAGATATCGCGGAATTAAAATATACGCGCGTATTAAACATTCTTTTTAAATCGCCCATTCGGTCGGAGCGATTACGGCATCTCGTAATACAATACAGTAATACAATGGTATACTTGCCAATTAATTTTTCAGAAAAATTACTGCGGGAAATATAGTTCAGTTTCGCACACATCTGTTTTTTTATGCCCCCTTTCACGCAGTTAACCGGACGGAAAGGGTTGAATACAATACGAAATAGTTTTTATAAATAATCTAGTGCTGCGGTCAACTTGTGGGTGAACATTAACATCTGAAAAATAATGTAGCATTACAAAAAATAATATTACGTCGTCATATATGTGTTTTTCACGAGTGTATATTACAATAATGCGTTAAGAATCCATGTTAGGAGGAAGAAATTCAAGAATTCCCTCTATCCAGGTCTAGGTTTTGTATTCTAGGGTTTGGGTTATAACCCAAATAATTATTTTCTTATTATCTTTTATTAGTTTAGAATATCCTGCAGAAGTAACTCTGCTGTAAAAATGACTAAATCCATTGAGCTTTAATTGGCACAGGCTTTTGTCCGATTGGCGTCATTTAAAAGTGGTTTAAAAATACACAGGCGGGGAGAGTCGTAAAAAGGTAAGCTCTCGACGTGTGTCCATTCTCTCCATTCTCCGGCTCCGGCAATTATACGGGGCCGGTCGTTCCTTTAAATCATCACTCGTCACGCGACCCGAAGGGCCATGAATGGCGGACCGACATTACAAACGGCAATAAACGATATTTATTTCGCGGCCAAACAACACTCGCGATAATACATTAAAACTGCGGAGCCGTAACTTGACCGAAAAGAAAGGCGTGGGCGGGGGAGAGGTCGTCACGCTTAACATGTTTTCTGTTGAGCAATAAAAACCTGGGAACACCTTTAAATTTTTTAATCTTATGAAATATTGCCGGCAGGAGTATGTTGCCAATTTAAATGTACGAAGAAGAACGATCGATTTTAATTTTCGGAGATCTATTCCAAAATATTTTTACTACTTAGCCCGGAGAGGACACGTTGTATTTTCAAACCGTAGGACATTTCATATAGCTGAAAACATCATCGTGAATAGTTGTTACATTTGTTAAGAAGAAAATATTAAAATAAGAGGTAGAATTTTCCATAAGTCTAACAAATTTCAGGTGGTTAAGAAAAAAAAGTAACTGGTTTTCATAGTAAATTTCAGAAGGGCGGAACTGTAACGAGCCTATTTCCTAAATGTCGCTTCGCATTTTTACATTTAATTAGCCGAAAATTAATTACTCGGTGGAGTGTAAAAAAGAGGTGACAAAATAAGGAGGGAGACGGGAGAAGTGCCGCTTTAGAGGAGAGGTGTAACCGGAGACCCGGCTATGGCCGGTTGGCGGGGGCGGTGGCGGGGGCGGGGGCAGTTGTTCCCTTCAAATTAACTGGTTGACGCCGAGGGCGTCATCAAGCCACGGGAATTAAGTAACGGTCTGCAAAAGGGTTAATTCTCCCCGTTAAGGTTAAACCGGCGGCCCTAAAACGCTATGCGCCCCCGAGGTTTCAGCGCCCAATTTCGTACCCGCTCTTTCATCCCCCGGCAAAATTTTCCGGCATCCGAAGAAAATGGCGATATTAAATTTTCTCGGTTTAAATCCGGGCCTCTCCAGTATTTTTCGATTTTCGATTAAAGTATTTACTCTTCACTCATAGATACAATGTTTTCATTGCCGTATAAAATCACGTGACTCGAGAATTAAAGTAAATTTCATTGAAACAAATATGGTGTTCACGAATTTAATTACGCGAATTTTACAAACGACAGTTCCCTTGTTTCCTTGTTATTATACTTCTATCAAAATTAAATTTTCGATTTTATTAAATTTCTGCTTGTATATTTAAGCATTAAAGGGGACCAAAGGTGGACTTTCATGGTAGGTAAAATAATAGTTGGTCCGAATAATGGTTTTTAATAGATGCGTTAACTGCAGGTGATTTAAGCCGAGCTCCGGGTAGCTGTTGGGCCCTTGAGCGCACAGTTAATCCCGGGGCCTTCTTCACAACGGCTCCCCGGCCCGGCCTAGTCCCCGGCTCTGCATTTCGGCGTCTCATTAAGTTCCCCTATGGGAGTCCTATTAAGCGCTGAATCGCGGCCTTCCGAACGCGCGGATTTAGTTTCGGGGCGGAGTAACAGTGCTTAAATTAACCGCAACTGAACCGCTACCGAAACTATTAACGGTTGAAAATACCGCTGAAGGAAAAAATAACGAGGCGTCGGACCTTTATTAATACCTATAGAATAGATGCATAGGAGAAAATGAAAAGCGGCAATAATTTAGCCCCACCTTGACATATCTTACACAAACGGCCTTATTATTTAAAAGTTGAGCCCATTACTAAAACCGTTATATCTTTATGTAGAGACAAATTAAGAAAAACGACTCGCATTAAACGGGCGTGACAGATTACAGTTCCGACTACTGACAAGGAAGGACAAATTACTTAATAACACGGCATGAAACCGACATGGACCAACAGACTCGAACCCATTGTACAGTTCCCCAAAAATCGATCTAACAAAGCTCAAAAATACTATCATGTCATTCACGGAATTCAGAACTCATATTTCCGTGAGTTGGTTTTAAAAAGATACTAAATCCAATGCTGTATAGCCTATCATCTCAAGTCCCCATCCATTGTCTCCGCGGTATTGAAAATTCAGAAGTTTAATTCATCACTATCCCATCAGCTAATCGTCATAAAATGTGAAATTATCTCGAGCATACAAATTGTTTCAATTCAGAGCCGCCAGTCGCTACAATACTGTGGCAACTATTTCCACCGAATATACAGCTTTCCAGCTGGATAACATTCTCTATAAGGACGCATGAACTCCGCCATGAAAATAAGTGTGAAATGAAGCAACGAATAAACTTGAATAGCGCCACTAAAACTGAGTGATATAAAAAGTCTAAGGAAAAAAAGGATAATAAAGTTTATAGAGGGAATAAACGGCGAGGAGGGGTAAACGTAGTGAATAAGCCTCTTGCAGTTAACTAGGAATGTTTGTAATTATTCCGCGCCCCTTCTTTCTTATTTCAAGCTCTTCTTCCTTGGAGAAAGAAGGGGCTGTTTAGCTGGCATCTGTGATGATTATATTCTGATGATTAACCTCAATCGGTTCAAATGACCCCCCATAAAACGAAACCCATAACCGACTAACGGTGGCGAGAAGCCAAAATGGATAGAGCCCCGTGTACTTTTTTATTCCTGTAGAAATTGTCACGTAGCAGAGAAGAGAGTCACATGATTCTAAATTCATGGATTAAATATTGAAATAACTTTTTTAACAATATAAAGCAAATTTTAAGCTATTTAAAATTACTTTATTTTATAAATAGAGCGATTAATTACAAAAATGTTCCGATTTTCTTTGTATGAAATACATATATGAAGTACTTTCACTTTTGTAGGTCATAATTGGCATCCCAGGGTAGAATAAGATGTACCGGTTGCAAAACCACCAACAACGGCAACTGTCTGTTGTAAATGAAGGGTTCACATACAAATAATCGCGCATAAGAATCATGGAAATTAGATATTTCGGCACGAACTATCAGGAATTTTTAATACTTTACTTAGGTAGGAGGAAGTACCTATTGTTTTCTCAGCGATGGTGCCTCAGTACGATCAGTCATGGAAATCGCATTAAACGAATCGAATTTTTTCACTTTTCCATTTACCCTTACGAATCAGCCATATTCGAGGGTAAATTAATAGAGATGATGAGAAACTTTGCCCAGTCATGGAATCATGGAAGCCATTATGAATTATTTACATGGCGCGATGGCCCAGATTCAGTCGGAAAAGGTCCACCCTTGAAAATTGATTTAAAAATTCTGACGTAGAGTTCCATTACTCAGATTCATTAAAAGCAGCGGGTAAAAATTGACAGCGTATCCCCAATATTTGACGTTTCCGCGTGGTAATGGACACTTGGCCACGTCGGACGGTAATACATCAGTGATGATGCATGCGCATTTCAAACATAATTTTCGCGGTCGACGTCCTCCGCTCAGACACGTATATAGGTATAAATAATTCATTTCTATGGTGCACTGGGACCTTTTCCCAGCAGTGGACTCGCATGTGCGAGTTTTAATGGCGGACAACCGTTCGATTGCGACAATTCCGAAGGATACTTTTCCCCCTGAAAACAGGATTTTTTCTAGTTTGAATCTTATTTTTTTATACGGTCCACCTAATTAACGGCCGGGCCAGAATTGGCGGAACGTTAACTGTTCCAGGCTTGTGTTTTTAATGTTTCACGAGTTTGAGTAAATTGGTACATCTCTCATTTCAGGAATAAATAATTCGTGACGTTCTTCCGGTTGAGTAAATTTACAATTTTCGGTGGCGGGTTGTCCCATCGCAGTCGAACTTGGGTTGGCGTTAATAGGACCCAATTCCGACGCTTCTAGCGGCTCGTTTTACATTTAAAAAGCCTATTAGCAATTGACATTTGAAGGCAGAAAAAACATCAACGTTCCAGTGATTCGACGATTGGAAAAACCGGCGAGGTAAAAATCGTTTGGGTAAAAACTACCGATTGTCAGTATTTCTCCCCCCTGATAAAAAGTCAATTGGGAGTTCGGGGCGGTGTGAAGCTAGTAGAGCAATACGGACGGAATACTCACACACACACAGATCTATAGAGGAGTACACAGGCAGACAGGCTGGCAGGGGTACGAAACAGGAGAGGACACACACCCACAGACTAAAACACATTATTGCTCGATGAGCCGTGAACTGGCTCCTGCCTTACTGTTTCTCTCTTTTCCTTCCTAATACTGCCTATATTCTCCGCGCCCATAAAATTCGGTTTATTTTTGGCCTACATTCTTAATATGGCTATATTTAGGCATAAACCAAAATTGAAATCAATAAATAAGAAGCGAATCTGAAATTCACAATGAATAATGAAATGTAACAGTAAATTAATTACAATTCAATGTCAATATCTAGTAGGATAACTTTATCCTGCCGAATTTTTCAATTTGAAATTATTAAACGAGAGAATCCTGAATTCTAGAATCCGTCGTAGATAATGAATGCTCAACGATGTTATTTTTCAGATCTACATACAAAATGTTTGTTACATATCGAACTCTAAACAGTGAAATTTAAAACAAAAATATCGGGCAATTGCAAAGTGTAGTTCATACGGCGCATCTCGACTTTCAGTCAGGTGCTTTAAAACCTATTCTGGGTTCCCGGTGTGTTTCCCATACTGGGAGGTCTTGTAAGGCCGGGGCGGCCGCTAAGTGAACCGTACTTCTTAATTACAGGAGCGGGCCTGAGTTGCGTTCACAACTTCACATTAACTTTCGGCCGGCGCCATTACTAAAAGCCGAGCGCGGCGGTGAGGCTGTTAGCGGCTGGATGGTGAGAAGGTTGTGGCGGGGGGGAGGGGGGTGCAAATGCAAATACACGCCCAACAACGGAGCCGCAGGCATTATCGGAGGAGGGCCCCCGGCGATAATTTTCTGACGAATAAATCCGCATCCCCTCCGGGGGCCAATAGCGCCGGCCGCGTTAACAAGTATTGGCCATCTTCTGGTTTACCGCTCTGAGCCGGCCAACTGCCCCTAAAAGCAGCGTGCACTGCTGCCGAAGCCGGTTGTGCTGCGATAAACAACTTTAACTCGTACAGAAAATTAACAGTCCCACCGTATTTCATGATCGAAACTTTTGGCAAAGCGGTGCGTCCTAAACTTCGACGGGTCAAAGTCTGCCATCGTTCGACAAAGCCCATTCTCGGGTAGCCCCGAGATTTCTACTGTCAATGCGTCACCTTCTTACTCGTTTCGTTCAGTCGTATATTACGGGAAGCGAAACTTTAAAAATCCCGCCCGAACGGGCTGCGGAACAAATTGAATTACACTTGCTCCAATAATATCGCGCGGCTCTTTGCCGGCTTAATGCGGCCGCGTAGCGTATAATTCTGGCGTATACAACCGTCAAAAGACTCGAAATGTAATTGTATGTATGAAAATAACGCGGTTTACCGTCGGAATGAAAATATAAATTCTCAAACGGCGGGGGACTTTCGCAGTGTCGTTATTCGACCATGTCACGTGCCCGAGCGGATCCGAATGAAATGCAATTTTCCGGGCCAGACCTTGAATATCATCGGGGAGG
Source organism: Lethocerus indicus (assembly GCA_019843655.1). Classification (NCBI taxonomy): domain Eukaryota; kingdom Metazoa; phylum Arthropoda; class Insecta; order Hemiptera; family Belostomatidae; genus Lethocerus; species Lethocerus indicus. Next base: position 25,188,054 of record JACDQD010000003.1, on the reverse strand, counting down.
AAAAACATCGTTGAGTGGCGGTGGCGGGAGGGGGAATAATTCCCGACGATTTTGGAATTCCGACCGCGCTCCCCCCAACCAGAAAAGGTATTTGGCCAGTATAAACAAAAACAGAAACAATTCCTTTCCTTTTTTTCTGCAGCGAATCTACTTACTTTTTACTTTTCGATTTATCTTACTTACTTTCCTGTCTTTAAATCCGTACTGTCTGTGCGGTTTACGGAAGCCAAAACGAAACGGGCGCAACGAAGTATAAAAAAAAATTGCAAATAACATCTATGAAAAACGAGTGAGATTAGAGCTCGAATCCCTTCAGTAGTCTGGACAAAATCTAAAGTTTACTATATTTTCTTTTATTTGGAGCATAATGCATAGTTATTTCAGTCTGACTATTATAAAATAAACTCAAATCATTGTGTAAAATACTTGTCAAGAATATACATATTATCAAAAGGATTTTCTATTTCTAACACGTTATAAATATTCCAGCTCTCGAGCTCACTAAACCATGAAATGTTTACAATAAAAGTTTTAAGTGTACGGGACTCGCTTAGGGTAAATGAAATATAACTTTTCGCAATAATAATAGAGACTGCATAGGATCCATATATCAAATATCATAGAGACATTGTTAGGCCTTTGAACGTTTGTTCACGCGTACGCAGACAGCAGAACGGCCAATATAACTCCACTGCAGAATAACGGAAAAGTAATAAAATAGCGTTGAAAAGCCTATCGGGGCCGGTCCTCGTATATTCAGTAAATTTGACACTGTTCGACCCGTTTATAACAATTGACTTTCACGCAGCTTTATGAATAATGCATTCGGACGGATACCCCGGCAACATCGGAAAGAACGGGAAAGAGAATTCGGTCGGAAGTGGGGGGCGCGGGTTTTAGGTCTGTGCGATTCAGCAAGGTTGGAGCACTTTGCCGAGTCTGAAAGTGAAGGGAGGGAGAGGGGAAAGGAATGATCTATCTATCTATGCCTGCGAGAGGTGGACCTCGAGTTGACCGTTCGGGACCGATCCGAGAATTACCGCCCTGGGAAATGAATCGGAAGCATTGTCGGCGGTGAAGTCAGAGGGGACTTTGAGCGATATCGGGCCCGCGGCTGAGCTATAGGCCCCCGATCAGCTTCGGACAGAGACGTACAACGGGCCGTTACAATCAGACATGAAAAATATGGTAATTACTTCAATGGACTTCAATGGCTCCCGATCCCCATGCATTTATGAATTCACGAGATCTAGTGCTAAACAAGATTTGACTGTTACTATGTCGACCGAGGGACGATGGTTGCATTTTTAATATATAACCACAATCGGAGTATATATAACCCACTCATAAAAGGAGAACGGGAGAATTCTCTGGTCATATTATTTGGCTCCATTTCTCCTTCATTTTCAACACGATTCAAACTGAGGATGTCAGTTTCATTGAATTCGAGACAATTTTAACGATAGCTGAACACTTCAGGTATAACATTAGTAAATTATGGTTCCCAGTAACATCGTAAGAGCGAACTCGACCGGTATACAGAGGCGCTGATCTAACGCTTCAGCGGGACCCTGATGACGGAACCAGTAAGTGTTCCGAAACGTTGGATCCAGATCACACCGAGGAGAGCACCAGTGAGGAAAGGAATAAGCCTCTCAACTCGAACTCGCTCAAGTGTTCTTCAAAACGAGGCAGAATTTCGGACAGATGAGGTTCAACACCCCGCACCCGAGGGTCTTCCCACAGCCATCTAACCGCAAGGTGGATAGTAATTATATTAATATATTTTTTAGGCATTTTATTATTCGAAAGGTAATTGACCACGATGAAACCGTGAACTTGTTATTAACGTTGAATTTTACTAGATTTTGCACTGGTTTAAGTCTCTATTTATTCTGAGCCTGATTAAATCACTTAAAACAACTTTGGACTGACGCTCGAACATTTGAATGCTCTAACAAACCAATAATGCACTCTTTTAATTTTAATTAATTTCACTTTCTAAGGTTATGCGCGTTTAACACTGATTAATAATGATATTAAACACCGAACATATTTCGTGCATATATTTGAATAAAACATGCGGTTTTTTACTTTTACACAAATGAATGCCGCACCAGGCTCCTGTGCCAAGCTTCTTAAATCATTCGCGGGCACTGCGGTAAAATATTCGGATTCATTTTTCACGCTTTCATAGTGTCCGAAAGCATTCTTTACTCCGACACTTAATGGCCGAATTCATGGATGCCCGAGAAGTGAAAATACTTTGGAAAAGTCGAAACCCGGATTTTTAAAGACCATTCTTCCGGGCGATTTCTTCCTCCGATCTAAATGTTATTCAAAAAAACCCGTTTTTTTTTATTTTTTAAATATGCCCGTCGGCATGAATAGCGGTCGGCTGTGATATACAACCCGAACAGTGTTCAAGTTCCAGCCGGCGACTTGACAAATGCCCCGGCTTCAATGGAGGGCACTCAACCGAGAGGAAATTCCGCCTGCCAAAAAAACGCCCCAAAGACTCAAAAGGAATCCTTTTTTATCTATTTTTTCACAAAGTAGGAATTAAATCAATTAATTATTCACTGGAAGACGCGACATCGCTTAATTCTGGAGCCAGACTTTAGAGCTTTTTTGGACGTTGGCGTCTGCCAGTTTTTAATCAGCGGAAGAATTCTAAAGAGCTCCCCCCCGTCCCCCGGGTCACCCCTCAACCTGTTTTTTTTTTGTTTTGTATTATTTGCTTCGATGTCAAAGAACAAAGGAGCAGTCGACGCGATGAAAATGACCGGCGATTACATCAAACCTGAGAACCGATCGGATTAATCAATTTAAACCTCACTTGCGCTCATTGTCACTGCGCTGTTACTGCGACCTTAGCGCGCATAGTGACAACTCTAAGAGAATGCTTTATTCGCAGTGGACTTGTGGAAATAAAATTTGGCTTGGGACCAAATAGCAGGGACGACAGAGCTTATACCAGTAGTGATAATGCATTCACAGACAGGGCGTTTTTCTTAGCGATCCACTATATCTGGACAAGTGGATTAAGGTTTTCCACCGCCAGTAGACAATGCGAATGCCTCCACAGTGAAATAGTGGAGGCACCGATGCAAATATTACTAATTTTCACCATTCATTTTATAATTATACTTTCCTTATATAGTAATAATTCTATAAAATAATAATTATCTCTCTTTATGAATAACATTGTTTATTAGCTATAAGGTGTAATAACTAGTTAAGTATGTTTTGAGATATTAACGCCCATTGTATTTTCCTACCTTGGAAACACTTAACGACTACCCACACCGTTTTCAATGTTGACTTAAATTGTATTATATATATAATTCGAAACGACCGTGCAGACAAATTCTAGTAGGGAAAGGAGACTAAATACCCATTGATACCTGAATTTCTCTGTTAGCAATTCTTCAAATTAGGAAAGAATCGCGGTAGAAGATAATCAAAACGTTATATCGTAATATACGCTCGACAGTCGGCTTTTTCAGTTATAAAGAAGAAACAAATTTCACGTTGCATAGCCAGTTTCAATATACTGTCGTCTGACGCGTGGTTAAACAACTGCGAATTTAGCGATAGGCGGTCCCTACGTGGAAACAAATTACTTTCCATTGAAACCGAAACAGGAGCCATTATGCCGCCTCGGTCTCATTATCGCAAAACTGTATTTGTCAAGGGTCTTCCCCGGGCTTCAAAACTGGGGATTGGAGGTCGGTTTAAATAGCGCCGTTAAAAGGGAAGCCGGAGGCGCCAAGTTGTCTGGGAGAGCTGCCGAGGCGGGCACACATTTCATTGGGCGTATTATTACAGCCGGCAAATTGGGTTTGCCGCCGGTAGAATTTTCATTGGGGAGGCCCTGGAAAATTCATTCGTTTAAGTGCAACAACTATAATTAGCAGCCCGGAGGAGGCGGTTTTCCAACTGAGGCAAACTTTAAGTGTCCCCACTTTTCTTAGCTCTGTTTGCCTTCTGTATTGAAAATTCATCTAAACTCGCGTGAACTAATTTAGGCGAGTTCTCTTATCGCGAGTTAGTGTATCCTTCGAGTAGGAGCTTAACCAGTTCGCTACCAGGGTCTTCTGGAGAAAACATCCACCATAGCCCAAGATTTTTTTCGCGATTATATGAAATCAATTGGAGATTTTATGTGCGTGTATTTAGAACAGTCTAAAAAAGTAAAATAAGTATTCTTTTAAACTGACACAAATATGTGACGCTGGGCTATAGATAAAAACTAAACGCTGTAGCCCACGTGTCACATATATGTGTCACATTAAATTAAAAGAAATTGATTATAAGACAAAAAAATATAAATACAATTTATCGATATGAAATTCATTTAACGAAAATTCATCATTTTGCAAAGAGATACGTTTCAGTTAAAAAATATTAAATGTAATAATGATTTTTACAGCTAGCTACTTACATAACAATTTTAATAATTTTACTTCGCAAAATCTTTTCCTTTTTAAATTTAACTTATTGCCTGTTAATTTCACTAACCCTGCTAAAACGACCTAGTCAACTGTTATAATCTAATACGAGAGCAGACCGAGTACAGACTTCATACATTTTACACTTTTAGAACTTAACAATTTCGTTCAATACACAACATGTTCAAACATGCCTTTGTAAATTGTGCAAAAATATCTGTCACATATGTGTGACGTTGGGCTGTGGTAATAAAAAGATGTGTCATATATGTGACGGTTGGTAGCGAACGTGTTAAACGTAAATGTGGTGGACAATGATTAGCATTTAATTGGTAGACAAAATAATTTTTATTATCATAAAATATGTATTATGCGATAAGAAAAAATTATAAATGATTCTGTTGCCTAGGTTGTTTCATGTCAAAGGGGTTAGTGGAAGTAGTTTCTATAAATGACCTCATGATGAGTGTTCATGAAAGCTTTTTGGCGACGTTAATCAGCTAGACGGGAGAGTCAGGACCATTGATACTGAGGCCGGAATACTGGATGTGTACTCAGCGAATATTGAATGGAATATACCGTATGTGGAATAATCCTCGGTTATAGGAAACCTATTTATATTATATATTTTACCAATGATGTTCCATTGGCCCCTTTTGAAAAACATTCATGGCCAAGTAATATCTCGAAACCGGGATGCTGGAATCCAGTATTCAACGCGATTAGCACAATTCAAGCAAAAAATTAGGAGAATTTCACACCTAATTTAATAGTGCTCACAATCAAAGTATATTCCTAACAAGGGGTAAATCAGCCAAAGAAGATCAGCCGTCTGTATTTAAATCGGGGATTAACGAAAGGTATTCAACGTGGATATACAAGAGTTACCCTCAGTTGGCCACTTATACATCGCGCTCAGATTTTTTAACTTCCACCCAGGGTTAAATATTAAATAGGAGACTGAATTGAAAGCTGGAGGAGGAGAAAATGAAAGAAAGAAAGAAAGGAATACATTCGAATCCACCGGGTCATCGCAAGTAGCGTGCCTATAATTGGGGGAGACCAGGGAGCCGCGTAATGAGTACAACCGATTTCAGATTAAATATCAAAATATTTATATCTATAATAGCCGCATGTTTTATTCATTGTTTCGTACCGGCCGAGTCTTTAGCGGCGCTATTTCACCTTTGTTTCTACTCATTCTCTATTATCACCGCGATTTAGCCCTCTACTAGCCACCAATTACCTCGATGTCGTAAATATTTTAAATGCTACCTTTAAAATGGCAAATTCTAGTTTCGTTTTCAATTCCAACCCCCTTTTTTGATTGTTTCTTAGGACTCAGCTAGCACTAAATATTCAGTTAAAGAGAACCGACGCCCCTGTTCATTTAATATTGCCTTCCGCTGTGATTTTGGAATAAGAAAACTGAAATGGGAGGTAGAAGAAACGCGGGTTTAATTAGTTAAATATAGGTTCCGGATAAACCCAAGGCTGTTATTATAATAGGGAAACGTTTAACTCATTTAAGAAATATTTTGCATAAAATATTATCGCACTTATTTTAAAACAAAAAATAAATCTTCTCTTCTTATAATAAGCATGAAAGATTAAGTATAGCGAGTCGTTCTTATCCATTTAAAATGCTGCATTGTTCTAACTTCCTAAGGAAATGTTTTTTTGAATTCAACCAACCTTTTCTCAACCTCATTAATCATGATTAGAGCGTGGACGATTTTCAAGGTATATTTTCCTCTAGTTGTTCAAATTTTCCCTTCCGATGGGTCCGGTAACTTCTTCTTAATCAGGGATATATTTTTGTTGTCTTATGTGAAAAATAGCAGTTAAATACAGTTTTAACTGAATATAATCAGGTATCTGGCAAAATCGGATTCCGTACAACTCCGTAATTAGGTAAAGTATAGTTTTCAATGCCGATAACTTTTGCCAGGCGACATTTCACCTAACATATTGGATGTGGATAGTATTACATAATAACAGTTTCATGCAGTACACATTCTCTCGTATTTACAGGTACGCGAATGAATTGCAGTTTAAATGTGAAAAAGCTGTGTTTTCTCAAATGGAATGTAGTGGGACGTTTGTAAAATGGGATACTCCTTTCCTGTTGGGTCGCAGCCCGAATCGCCTGCTCAAACATCAAACGGCCCTTCTCATACCAGAGAAACTTGACGCAAGCTGAATCGTCATCACAGTTTTTTTCATAACAAAAAATTATTTGACGAACAAAATTTACAGTTTTATGTTTTATATTTTCACATTCATTTTTTTTCAACAATCCGATTCTCGCTACGTTTATTCTTTTATTCAAAGAAAATGAATCTACTTTAATATTATATCTGATATAATATTTTATTTATGTATACTTCGTGACTTGAGAAAAATATAAATAATATTTATAATATTACTAGTTCAAAATTCTATAAACAATCAAGTGTCTTTTTCATGTTCTTTTAAATTTAATCTTTTCACAATATTCAGAATTTTAGTTGAAAACTGATAGGGATTAAAAACAGACGGGTTTTATAAACGTGACCGATATGAAATATTATAACGAAATAGACAAAATACGTGGGCTGTGAATAAAAGTCACTTATATTCTCGATTGCCCGCAACTCTTATGTAAGTCAGGGAGTGGGAACGTTTTAATCTGAGGCCGATAATAGGGTTGGAGAGTTGGGAGAGGGCTCGGGGTTTGGCCGACTGATGTGCTAAGGGGAACATCTATCTTGTCCACCGCGCCCCGTAAATTTCAACATCCTCAAGCCAGGATATAATCGGGATTAATCGGGCAGAAAATGTGGGCGAATCACTGCATTTATCCAGTTTTATAATTACGATCTCATAGGAAAATACACGTGGGACAATTTTTTTTTGTTGGTAAACAAATATTTCCTAAAATTGTTCGACTAAACACAATGATCAAAATAAGGAATAGTTATTCTCGAATAATCAGAAATAAACATCGAGTTTAAATTAATATATTAAAACTAAATCATTACAATGAAATGATTATATGAGAGGCACAAACAATTCAGGAAAAGAGAATTAAGCATTGTAATCCAGAACTTAAATAACAGTATCACAGGGAAATAACACTTCCTGATGCCAGAACTCCTGAAAAATATCCAGGAGTCGCCCACATTGCCTGTCATTTGGGATAACCAACGATGAGTTTCAGAATAGAAAATTGGAAAAGAATTGGAAACAACGTTTACAGGACGTTTTACGAGTCCATCATTGCCGCTGTCCGGGCGGTCCAGCTGCCAGTTATTCGGCTACGCCCCTCACCAACGAGCAAACCTAATTTGGAGGGCCCAACAAGCCCCGGACCCACTCTGGTAATTGGTTCCCCAATTAACATTTATCGACTTCAACTTTTATATCGGCGACTGAAAGAGTGCGTTTGTCGCAGCTAGTTTCAGGAGAAAATTTGAACGTATATTTCGCATTATATTGAAATAAGTACGTATATATGTGTGTGTGTATAGCCAAATAAATTAAATGTTCCATTTTAGAGGAATATCGTGAAAGAGACCTCCTTCCCCAACCTCCTTTTAAGAGATAAGGGGATTATTGGGGAAGAGTGGGAGGGGATGAAAGGGGAGGGAGAGAAAGCGTGATCCAGAAAGAGGAGCGATACGGGGATTAGCGGAATACCGGGAGGAATCTCCACCTTCTTAATACCGGAAGACAATAAAGACGGGAAGGGATGAGACGAGAGAGAGAGAGAGAGAGAGAGAGAGAGAGAGAGAGAGAGAGAGAGAGAGAGAGAGAGAGAGAGAGCGGTACCCCCCTGCCACCTAGAAATGGAAGGATAGTGGGAAGCGGAAGACGGATAGTCGGGAATTGAATTGGGCGGTGGGGTGCGTGAATGGGCCCCGTCCTACGCCTACAGAAATTTCAAACAAAGGATAAGAGGTTTTCAAACCGGCCGATCCGATTGCCCGTTTAAGGTTTCCACGATTTGCCTCACACAATACTCACCGAATATTATCTCGGCAGCATTAAGTCCTGTCCTTCCAGAATATATGGTTAATTTATCGGGCCGATGTAAATTATACAGTGTAGAATTATAACTGTAGATATGAAATATCGAATTTTATTAGGTGTCAAATAACTGTATGATTGTTATCGATATAATTAATTTCAGTGGTAGTTCAATAAAATACGTTCTTATATGTGCTGATGCTATGAAGAAATGCCGGCCTTTCTTAAACACTGACCAAATTAATTGCTGTTTGGGAAACGAATGAGGAATATAGTCCTGCATATGGGGAAATACCCGATTTCTATCCTCTCCTTCTATCCGAATAGGTCCTCTTATCCTGTGAAGTGGGCGACGCGAGGTTGCAGGAGTGTTGAATATTTCTTCGGGGGTATAGGTGAAAGAAAAAGGCAGAAAGAGAGAGAGAGAGAGAGAGAGAGAGAGAGAGAGAGGAGGGAGGGAGGGAGCGGGGTAGTGGAAGAGGGAGAGGGAGGGAGAAATGGGGGCCCCAATAATCGGCCCGAAGGGTGCTTTTTAGGGGGCGGCTCCGAGGACCGGACCTGCAATTCCGACTTTATATCGAGGGCCAGTTTCCCCACTCTAAACGGGTTCTAGCCCCGCAGCCTCCTTTCCCTTTCTCTGGGCACATCACCGGCCGCAGTTATATGGAAAAAAAAGAAGCGTACTCTAAAAGTTACGCGGTTTTTTTGGGGGATGGAAGCGAGGCGGCGAAAATTATGTATAAAATGGCCAACGCGAAGAATGCGGTCTGAGAATATTTTTCCGGACAGACCGACAGTACTTACATGCCAAAATTGAAAAAAAAAGATATGAACGAGAGAAATGTATAGAATTTATAGTATACAGAAATTTCAAGGCGATAGATAATTCAAAACAGGAGTTTCCTGAAATGACACTCTGGACTTGGACTAGATTTGCTTGAAAAAGATGCCTGGTAAGAAGTAATAGAACAAAAATATAGAAATATAGCGGCTCTAATGTCACCAGTGGCAGAAATATTAGGTTTTTGTTTTCAGACACTACACTGAGTCACTCCACGCTAGTAGTAGCCAAGTCAGATTTACATGGGAGACTGAATTCTGTGAAACCAAATAAATTACAGCTAAATATGTATTCTCTTGGCATCGTCTTCATTATAATTCGCTCTATATTTCGCCGTTGGAGCTGTAATTACTAATAGGTCCTGTTAATTACTTATTAAAACGCAACTGGTAACGTTTACTTGGTACGTATGGAAATCTATTGCGACAAAAGTTAATTGAAAATTCAATTTCCTGCCTAAAATACATAAGTCTAAAGCACATTATGTCAACTTCTCGACATCGCTACATGGAAATGGTCGCATTAATACTAATTAATTATTAGCTGACAGTAGTGGACTGTTAACTAACATCGAGTAAAACGGGTTACGTGTAGAGCCAGTTCCGACGTCCATTCATGCATTAATCCATGACCCGGCTTTGGCTGTTAGCTGTCCATCACACCCTCCGAATTTATTAGAAACGATTCACATAGAAACTCAATATATACTCATTTCTCTTGACTGATGATACAGGGTGGTTAATTTGCATTATAATTTAAAATATCCGCAAATAACTGCTTACTAGAAATAAATTTTCGCTAAATACCTAGTTGAGTATATTCATACTGTGAATTATAGAGCTTAGGGGATATAAGGGTGTCGTCGAAATATTTATAAACTATAGAGCTGATTCGTGTTTCTTGCAGAAAAGAAAATTTGCACTAATAATAAAAATGTAAGCCGACCAAGTTTTTCAAATACCTTCAGTCAAATATTCTCAAAATCAAATATCCTCAATTTCATCAACCGATAACATCATAATTGTCGCTGCAATTGCGTTACTTAATAAATTACGTAACCGTCCAATCCCCGTTCTTTAGTAAGAAAAACATGGTGTAATGTTTGAAACTTTATCAACTTGTTAAGTATCGACAGATGTGGCCGGGTGAGAAAAGCGAATGTGTTCGCGGGACCTAGATTGCGCCTAAAAGGTAACTAATTAAGCCGGCAATGTTAGAAGGATTGCCCCTGGCGTCGTGAAACACCAAACCCGCCAGTACCGAAATATATTACTCTGTCAGGAGATAAGGATTTTTGAGCTCCACTCCCATTCCCAGGAGGCTGTTATAAAGACTGTAAGTCGATCACTTCAAAGTGGAAAAGAGTTCTTGCAGTACGCCTGCTATTTTACTTTTTTTTCATCGGAAGTAGAGAGTGATTAGCGAGATGGAAAGGGGCGAATCGCTTTCTCTCGATGGCCCTTAGAAGGGCCGTTTTGAAACAAGAGGGCCGCCCGGCCGATACACCGATCAGAAACAAGATTTTAAAGTCCTAGTCGGCTGATGATTGGCTGACGGTGAAATATTTAGAAGTAGACTTTCAGGAAAAGTTGAAAGTGGCCTTTCGGTGGGCATAATGCTTGAAGCCCTTACCTTAGAGAGGAAACCATTTAAAGCAACGGTAGGAAAGAAATTTGAGCCTCCAATGCTGTCCGGACCATTAAACAGGAATGAATGTAATTAAAACTAGCAAGGCATGCAGTTATGCAATGTGCATATTAATTATATATAGTCAGAAACATTCATTATGGATAAACCAATAACAATGTAGACAAATTAAATTTAGAAAAATAGCGGATGTCTGTTTTTCGAAAATGGCCTCGGCAGTTACGGTGTCGTGAAGTTAATGCCACGGTAGGAATAAAGCGCAAAATCAAGTTATCCAACTCTCCGAGCCCCCGTAGCGCTTTTATAGGAAACTTTATAGGGGACGCCGTGAGGGCAAACATCATAAAACAAGCCTCTTGCCTCGGGATCAAAGAACCCGCCCTGGGCAAGTCCTTACGCTATAAAGTAATAATTGGTATACGTTATAAAAAAGAAGTATAATATCGATCGAACACCCGCCCGTTTTCCTCGGTAATTAATCATTATCTATATAATGAATTATTGTCAACGTATTATTCATCCTTTACTACATTCAATAGATATACTGTATAGAATATACAATAAAATAAAAATATAAGATATGTACTATAAAAAACAAAATATAACTTTTAGCGGATGCTGTAAACAGATAAGAATAGTCTTGTCGCTCTTTGGAATTATAATCTAAAATTATGCGTTTAGAGTGTATATTTTAACCTCACTTTACTTTAACTACCAAATACACCACATTTCCACTTATAAAAGGTCATGACACAATGACAAATATACATTGATTGCAGTAAGTAACCGAATTTCAAACAAGAAATACAACCGATACTCCAGGAAAGACCGAGGGGCTGAGTCGTTCCTTCTGAAATTAATTAACTGCGGTCCGGCCGGATGTGGACCGAATATCGGTATCGACATCCGGTTTTCCGTCCAATTAAACGGTGCGATACGTCAAACGACTGTTCGCCGTCCCGACGGTCGGGGTTCGGGGGGGGTTTTTTTTTGCCCTTCTTCGATACCCCCGGCAATTTGTACGCTGTTCAGAGAAATGTTTGTCCGCCATCTCGCTCGTTCTGCGGCCGATTCTCCTCCATCAGTCATGTCCACTTTGACAACCGATGCCGGCAGCTGCATTCCCGGTTTAGTCATTTTTCTCGCGGGAAAAACCGTGGACGTTGAGAAAAAGGTAATATCGTACTATAATACGCGTATTCCATTCCTATTCCATTAGTTATATAATGATGAATTCACAAGATTCGTGCGATTAAACATTTCGTGCTTAGTGTTCAGTTTTATCAAGTTATTCTAGCACTTATTCTCCAGATTCCTTACAATCTTATAATGTTTGTTGCTGTAATTTACTATAAAGGCCTGTGTTGGATCGTAAGACCTATTTTGCATTTAAATAAACATAACACTATGATCACACAAAATAAACGTTAATATAATATTTCTTACAAATTACAGGCTTTTTTAAATACTTAAACCCCATAATGCACATAGCCGTAGAAATACCAAAAAAATATTTCGAGGAAAAGCTGTAATTTAAATTTTCGTTGGACGGGGGAAGCCAGTGCCGACCCAGGGGACCTCCGAAATTGCCCTTTCTTTATGATCCCCTTTCTTTTTTACAATACCGAATATTTCTGCAGAATTTCCTGAAAGTATTTTATTGCGCGCGGAACTGGATATTAAATTTTAATCCGACATTAAATAAACGAAATGACTCGTTTCCCGACGTTTCCCATTTAGCCATGGTCGTAATATGGAATTGTGAGGGGGCGCCCACTCCTCCGAATTCGTGGAATATTTTATAGAACGTTATATCAGTCTATAATGGCATACTTTCGATATAAATATATAAAACGAATAAAAAGGATGTAACGAAGAAACGATGATTTTAAAACAGGAATGCAATTTCAAATTTTTCAATAATTTAACCATGACAGTATCGAATTAAGCATGTCGGTGTAGGCGTACACCGTAGATTATTCTTCGTGAAGGTATTTTCATAAATTTTGTTAACAAATAATAAAGGGTCTTGCTTAATAAATGTGATCACAACAAACGCATAACTATGAACCAATGTTTGACAACATTGGCCATTTCCTTTGTGGGCCGTGGCGGAAGAACAGTGGGCCTTAGGGTAGGTTTTCCGCCGGAAAAATCGACAAAATTTCCTCGATAATGCCCTCATAAATACCCGGCTTTTATAAGAGAGGGAGAGAGAGGTTTTCGGGGATAATGAGCTGCTGGTTTGTGGGGACAAAAATCGCTTTTTCCCGCGGCTTCCTTTATTAGTCGAATCCCTCCGACGGGACCAACACCGCTCCTCTCCCTTTGACGGCGTAGTTTTTTTTCCCGTTTTAATTGGTTTGTCCCCTTACCTCGAACCTGTTTATAGCCGTGGAAAGTTTCTTTGAAATGAGTCAACCGAAAAATCGGAAAATCAGTCCCATTAGTAATTTCGGCCGACAAACAGACCATCATTTAACCAAGTGAAAGCTAATTTTAATCATTCTGATTTCTGAAAAGTTTTAATTTCAAAATAATAATCAATTATTTTCCATTTATAAAGAAACAATAATCACGCTATATTTTAATGAAACGCATGCAATTATTATTGACTCGAGTTATTTAACACGGTTTCTGAAAGTAGTTGAGGGAATTTATACCGCTTAGCGTCCGTAGAATATTTTCCCATTCTCCCTAGAAAATGGTTATTTACCTCCTCAGTATTTAATGCTTTACCTTATTTTCACAAATGGGAGACATGAAATTTAATTATATATAACATACAAAAACACAAGAATAAATTTCTGAATTAAGCTTACAAACTAGAACATAACAGAAAAACGATACATTCTGTGCTCTTTTATTATGCAATTAATGTTTACATTTACGACTTTAAACTTTTGGGATGGATCTGCGAATAACGGTCCGGGGGCCTATTTTGGCATTTTTCGGCTGAGTCACGCTGGATGGATTCCGGTGGAAAATTCGGGCTTCCAGAGCAGAGATGCCGGTTAGTAAAATATTGAAACTGTTCGTTGGCGCAAGTCCTCAGTTGATATACGAGTCGAGACTTGAGTCGGAGCCCTGAGAGGAATCTCGCTTTGGGGGGGGGATGAATGGGGGCATATACACGATTTTACGACCCCCGAGCTTTTTAACTCTCTCGGCCCCATTCCGAAAAACATCTCGCAACATCCGTTACCTCGGCAACGTACCTCGACTAAGAGGCCCAAAAATTTGTCCCTATACCCATCTGTCTTGCGATCAACCAGGCTGTAAGTTGCGGGTGGGGGCGATGTAGCCCTCGACTTACCCCCGAGAACAGGAATGCACCTAGCTCGTTTTATAGTGCTAAGGACGGTATACTGTCGCCAGTACCTCAACTGGATCAGCCCTGTACTAATTTCACATTTGTATTCATTTTGTTGATGCTTCGCGTGTGCACGAATGAGCTGTTGAGTCCCTTTACCTATTTATTGAATATATTCCCTAAATGACATTACTGAGGAACGTTTCCACACGAGAATTTATGTTTTATTGGACGGCGCAATTTTATCGGCAAATTGAAGCGACCTTGATGTGATTGAACGCGATCCGGAATTAAAGCGAAGCGTAAAATAAGATATAGGCGTTTCATAAAAGACTATACTTTCGCATATATTTTCGAATAGCGACTTGGTAAGAAAGGGAAGACGCCCCTCCCTCGCCTTATTTATCGGGTTATCGATTGCTCGGGTTGAATAAGTATACCGTGTGTGAGTGCGAGCCAGCGGGGCGGGTCGATGTGCCCTATATAATTAGGGGACTGGCGCCTTTACTTTCTATAATATATCACGGGGTCTCAGACCGAGACCCCCCAACACCCCCCCCACCAAAACCCAACCTAAACAAGCAAGCCATTCTCCATTTTTCTCCGTATAGAAACTGGTGCAAACTGAAAAGGAAAAATGTCTCGCACTCTCGGCCAATAAAAGCAACAAACAGAATTTATCACTGGATGACGTCCGAGCGATATGTCTTGCGTCTTGGTCTTAGTTGGTATTGGAGGGGGTGAAATACGAAAAGGCAGTTTTTTTGCAACGCCAACTATTGCGACACAGGCCTGTATATTTATTTTGGAATTTCTTACACGGAAGAAAAGAAAGTAAATTGTAAATTCAATTTTCTACGCTGTTACTTTTGAAAAAATGTTAAAATTTCTTTCGAATCAACCTAAAAGGACACATTTTATACACGATCAAACGCATAAATGTACCGGTTCGATTCCGCCCTGTTTCCTGGTTGACATTATATATTTAAATACCTGAAACTGAGGGACCTTTTTTGAGAGAACAGCGAAACCAAAATTTATTTTTCTTTACTGATACATTATACATTTTACAAATAGCATATTCATTGGCATTTAGATACTCAGCAACTATAAAGGCGTGAGTCTATACATTTTCATTGATATACAATATACTAGTAACGTCCTTATGTATTGTTCTAGAACGCTAATTATCAATCGTTAGGTGTCCCTCGGTATCAATTTCATTGCTTGTTAACACATGCGATCTATTGTAATCTGGCCGTAGTAATGAATTATCCCTTTCCGTACCCTTCACCCCTTCCATTTCAGACCACCCCAAAAATATTTCCGCGGGTTCTGTTTTGCATTTGTTCTCATTAACAGTAATAAATACTAGAGAGCACTCTACCACCACCATCCAATTAGCGGTTCGGGAGCTATAGACGAACTGATAATAGTAGAGCCGTGAGCACTCGAAATCCGATCGCGTTCCTCTTATATATCTGAAGGTAATCCAAAACTAACAATGAAAACCAACATTGCATTTCGACAATCACCACCACGACGTCACTATCGACGATTATTTATTACAAATTAATAATAAATAATACCGAATATTTTTAATAATGGAAGTAAATTGAGTAAATTTATTTGTCGATTAGAAAACTTGTAAAAGCAATAATTGATTCGTGTCAATATTTATCTGACATTAGAGTCCATTTGAGCTGCATAGAAAAATATATTGGGGACATCTTTAAACCATGTTGTAAACTAGATAATACTAGGCTCTCTGTTCGCCTCTTGTTTCGTCTCTTAATTCAAATAAACGTTGTGGAAGTGTATTACAAGGGACTATTAAATGTTCCGGTCTTACCCACTGATTAAGAACAACAATTCGTAGAGCCTGCTCGAATTTAGAATTACAAGGGCCGAATTTATCAGCTGAGAGTTAACTCGATGGCCAGTAGCCTGCAAATCTACGCAAGTCACGTACGGACGTCCGCTTTACGTTCGAGCGATAACTTTCGCGACAGCCGCTTGTCAACGTTCTCCTATCGTTTTGTCAGTTAGTGGATTCTACACGATATATTGATTACATAGAGCCAACTTCTACTTGTTTTCAATGTTTAATCAAGTACATACACCCCATATTGTAATTAAGAATGAGAAGAAAAATTAAATAATGTAATGAACGATTTTCTGTTACCAGTTGTATACGAAGGTAGTTACGAATTTGGTGTTATTTTATATAAAACAAATATGCGGACTTTTCGATTGGACAGTGCGCGAGAAGTTTGAAAGCTTGTTTTTTTTTGCTCGGCGATCGTTGCGCAAACAATAGTCTTTTGGGTACGACCGACACTGCTATTCCAATATCGAAGGGGAGAAGAGCGGAGTAAATTCGGTTGAGACAAAAAAAAAATATTCCGTCGGAGAAAATCGAAACCGGCAATAAAAACCCACGACCCTTCTCGGTCTCAAGAATTGGAATAAACAAGTTTTGGAAAAGGAGTGGAGGAAATATTCAATAGAGTTGTCAACTCCCGAAAGGAAGACCGGCCTAGGAGGAGAATGTTAAAAAAGGAGGAAATGAAAGGGAAAGAAAGAAGACCGCTAAGAAGTGGAAGCGAAAGTGGGGACTTGACAACGAAAACTTGAAGGGGCCGCCAGGAAAAACTTTTCCTGGTTTCCGACTGACAAGTGCTTTTGTTTCGAGAATTTTATTAAGCTAACACGGTTTATTACTTAGTTCAAATTTTAGAGCCACGAAACTTCTTTTTTAATTTTTTGGTTGGTTGGGGGGGGCGGGAAATTTTATTTTTGTTCCTTATTTTGCCAACCATGAACGTCTAACCGCATGCATAAATCGGTCTCCAAATGAATTCCTACGGAAAATTCTTCTAATTAAATCCTCATTTAAACTAGTTCATGCAATTAATTGGAAACTCATTTTAATAGTCCTTTTATTTGTCTCAATAACAAGTAGATAAAATTAATAACATAATAACGAAATAGTTTAGAATATAGTTTGGGTTATGTCATTATCATATATCAACAAGATATATCATGAAAGTTGTCCAATCCTTCAAGGTGAGAAACACCTTTCCCTAGAGAATATCGGTGTTAAATTCAGGTGTCCGATTCTTTTCAGTTAATTCCTATTTTTCTTTTTACAGCTACAGCAGAAGGCGGAAGGATGAATTTCCTGTAGCAAAGGTCACAGTCGATTGGTTACCGGCGGTGGGGTTTAATAGAGCGTGGAGCACACGATTAAAGCCCTTCGGGAGGGTTTAGGGAGGCGGACTACTTTTATTGAGTCCGACCGACACGGAGCAGGCAGCAGGCAGCAGGCAGCAGGCCCAGACACGCAGCCCAAACACTCCACGACAGCATATCCGACCTGTCGATGCCTACTCAATAACAACATGAAAACTTTCTTGTTCCCTTTAATAATGCCAATATTATTAAAACACAAAAATTGGGCTTCCAGGCAGTTCTGTTCACTTTTTGTCATTATTATTATTATTTATGATTTCTTAAAAATTACTATTCTTCGTATATTAATATATCTTAATTTAATGTTTTAAAGTAACATCTAAAGTATAATTTTGGTAAATATAATAAAATAATGACCACCTTTTATTAAAAGAGGATACATATTACAGAAACGCTATACAAGTTTTGTACCATATCGTTAATAAAATATTTGATAATACGATTATGAAATCAAAACATATGTATGAATAAAATCATTCTCTCACGATTGAAGATAGGAGTCCCGGGCTCCTGAATAGACAAAAAGAATTACTATCTATTAATTATTATAAGTTAATGACAAGATTAAAAACAATTTCCGGTTACATGACTAAATCGTACAAGCAGTAGAAGAATAAATCGTAGTTTAATCTACATGCCAGTGGGCCGGCTATTTCGCATATTTCTCACCGATAATCGAATAAATAAAGGAATCGGAATCCCTGTTGGAGAGGATTGGGGGGACGGAGGCGATTTATGGCACTTGGTCCAAATCGCCCGGTTAATTGCCAGAATAAACCGCGAGAAAATCCCCATAATCGAATAACGGGGCTTCGTCCCTTCTATCGTTTTTTTCCCCCCGTCTTCCGCTATATAAAATACGATATTAAAAGGATTTCCCAGTTGTGGGGACCGGCCCGTTATGAATCGATTCGCCAATTAAATTGCAGTACTGTCCAAGTGCGGGAGCCTTGCGGGTCAAGGCGGAGCTAAAGCGGGTCAAGGATGGACTATTAAATTTTTTTTCTTTTAACTTCATTTTTTTGTACAATCAACTATTACTAGTTATAGGTACAATGGCGGTTGTTAGAATGGTTTGACTTGCTTCGCTTGAAAAATACGCCATCCAGTGATGGTACTTTTGACCTCTATGCGGCCTACAGAAAGTCTCTAGGCCAGTGGCGTTTAAGCCGACGCGGGGCGGATAATGGATGGGTAAAAGAGGAAAGTGACTGAACGCGTGGATTTGGATGTGGAGAGAGGCGGGAATGGAATTTAAGGAAGCGTGATTTTACGACTTCGTCGACTGTCGGTATGTTGAAGTCATTATGGATCGTTTGATTACGTACCGGGGAGCATTAAGGATGGTACGAAGGACTTTTGATTGGAATCTCTTGATGCGGGCGATGTTGGATTTCTTGGCGGAACCCCATAGTTCAATTCCGTAAGTCCGTGTCGGTTTTAAAATGGATTTGTATATTGTCAGTTTGTTGTCTATTGAAAGTTTTGATGTCCTTTTCAAAAGAGGTCTCAACAGTCCAAATTTACGATTTAGATCTGTTCTCTTCAGTCGCATATGGGGGTTCCACGTGAGTCTTTTGTCCATATAGAGCCCAAGGTAGCGAGCCTGCTGTTGGGTGGGAATTATTTTTTGTTGGGTGTTAGGCGCATTTTATTTTGTACATATACCAAATTTGGTACAAAAAATTGTGGTCTATTCTAGGATCCAAGAAAAAATGTGTGTAACAGGTCTAATTTTAACATACAAACGGCCTGGCGTTCGTCCAATATACTGTATGAAAAAATAAATAAATCGTTAAAGTTGTCCGAAGTAGTTGTCGGAATTGTTGCAGGTGGGGCCAGCGTTAGAGGGAAGGCCGTAAACGGAGGAGGAGCGAGCGGTAGTGGGAGATATAACAGCGGGTAATAGACGCCGGCAGCGTAAAACTTTTGTCCCAGATATAAATTTAACGTTCGAAGTGAAAATCGTCGGCCAGCGACTCACTATTTCAATTACGAACAACCCAATACGAACGGCTATCAAAATCAATCGAAGTACTCGGCAAATTTATTGTATGTACAATCTCAGAGTAGTCGGGCATTTACTTTGAATGAAAGAAAAAGTGTCATTAACATTCGCGGGGATAAAACAAGAGCATGAATTAGCCCATGACGAGGAGGAATTATCCGATTGGATGAACTTGGAAACATTTTTATATTGTAGATTTCGTGTGTTCGCTGGATTGGCCTTTTGCTAGACCGGTAGATTTTGTTAATCGGCTTAAGTCTTTGTCTGAATATCGATCAAATATATATTTGATCACACAACTATTACGTTCTGACTTCCAAATATATGATAGGAAACCTATCTGGTATTGTGTATTTACGATCATAAAAGTTTCCTGTGGATCAAAATTTCATTGAAAAAAGTTTATTTTTAGTAATCTAATTCACGAATTAGATTAAGTAGCACCCAACGAACTTTAGGTAAGTGCATTTCCGCACCACACTCAGGGGAGCGCTAGTTAATCGGTGCAAGTGCACCCAACGAACTTTAATTAAGTATATTTACGCACCAAACTCGGGGGGGCGCTAGTTTTTGTATTGTTGTAACAATAAATACTATCATTATTTCATATCACACTGAAGTTTCTCCCTTTTAATCGATTCAAATTTACGATTTAAATGGTTATATACGTCCATAGTGTATAAGCGTAAATTTAAGGAAATAGAGATACTTGGAAAGAGATTAGTCGTTTTAAAAAAGGCGGCTTAGACGCGTGGGTTCGGGACTTCGTTTCTGCGCTGAATCGACGTTCCAACAAAAATTACCGCAATTTGGGCTTATAAAAGGGACATAGAAATAATTTGAGGTATAATAAAATGTATGAGCAATTTCTGAATCAGCATTTCATTAAATTCCAACTGATAATAACCAACTGTCACTTAATAAAGCAACGGGGTTAATTGTGAAGAATGAAAATATAATAATACATTATGTGGGGACACTCAATTTAAGTGACCAATTCCCTCGTAATTAAATCACGTGTTCTTTCAATGTTTTTAATTGGTCACAAGGAAATAAAAGCAAATATTGTCGCCCATATTATGATAATTTCTGTTATTGTCAATTTGTTTACCACTAGAAATTGTTCTCCCGTAAATCCTGATAACTGTACGTTATAATTTATTTTTATTTATCTCACATTTGCATTTGATTTACAAACATTTCCTAATTCAATGGATGTATGTTTTCATATGATGTGAATTGATAGATTTTATTGAAAAAACCATGTTTATAATATTAAGTATTTATATTGTACTGTTATTATCAGTTGCTTCTTAATTTTTCTCGAAAAAATGATAATAACTACAAGAGGAAGAAAATTAACAGGAATACACTTGAATTTCCGAGAGAATATGCAAGTATGTTATGCCATGGTGAGTATTTCTGTCATCTACGCTAAGTACATTAACCTTATCATACCACAGACACCTAAAGATATATTTTACTATAAGCTATACAATTCTATTGACACAGCTTATAGTAAGCGGTAATGACTTACTCATTTCACAGACGGACAGAAGACATCATCATACTGATAATTTACCGGCCCATCATACTATTATATATTCCGAATAATGAAATTTAAAAAATGTATACATTACTAGGAATTTTCATTTTAACAGTTGAATTATAAAAAGGTGCATATATAAATAGCGTACTAATGTCAATAAGGACGCACATCGTGGAAGTAACTTTTACAAAGGGACAAATAAAGTATACAATTTTGTTATACTTTATATTTTAAATAGAAAAGTATATTTATATTTGCCTTCATAACTGGCTTACCGCCTTTTAATTTGCTCTCCATGCAAAAGAGCTCTCGAGATAAGTGGATCCGACCTTTATAATTAAACGACCCCTTCCGCTGAATTTTAACAAACGTATAATATATCAAAACAAGTACTTAAGTGCACCGAGAGAAATGTACAGCGTAGTGCCGGTTCATAACCGTTGCGAAAACAATCGAAATTATAATTTCTAATTGTATTTCCGAAGCGAAACTACTATTCTGCCTTCCATAGTCGTGTAAAGAGGGGGCAACTTAATTCATTCAATGATAAATACGTCAGGACCAAATTTATCATTCTGATAAGTTACAGTTGAACACTATAAATTGCTATTCATAATTTGGGGAGCGCAGAATTCATCCAATGTGTTATATTATTATTTTTAAGTTATTTTGAGAAAAGGTTTTATTTGTATTACCTTACCATTCGTGCATGCCCTCAGTAGAACTATGGTGCCCAACCAAACTCTTATTAAATTACGGAACCCAAAGCCCTCACTTCAAAATTCTATGAGAAATTACCAAAGAAAGTGATTACATTATAAATTTAATATTACAGCGAAATTTGCCTCGTTAAGTAATAATTCGTCGTTAACCCGATTTCAAAAGTCAAAGCAGAATTAATTTGGTTTGAGGAATGCACGATATTTATATTTACGCTAAACAAAGCGTGCAACAATTGCAACCTAAAATACTGTATTTTCATATTTTCATTTCCCGATTTAAATTACAGACTCCATTCAACTACTCCGTCACCAAATATCAATTCTTCATAAACGTCCGTCTGTCCGCAGAATACGAATAACGGGAGTTATAATCAGTAACTTAATTGGGAGACGGTAAGATGTAAGATAAGAAACTGGTACCATTTCTAATAGTAACGAATTGAGGGCGAGGTACCCCCCCCCCGTCCTTCTCACCGTCGGGTTTGTTTGCCCTCTCATTGCGAAACAAAGTGATTCAAATTGGCGCACTTACCGACGTCGAATAATTTTCTGGATTCCAATCGGCCAGATTTTGGCGTTGCGATAACTAAACAAGTAAATCAAAAGGGGGAGAAGGGATTATCGCTTGGAAAACGCAAATATCCGTTCGGATCGTACCGTGTAAACTTCAAGAGATGTGGGCCAACGATAAAAGCCGGCCGAGGAGAAACGCCGTATTGGAACCTGTTCCATTGGGGGAGGCAATAAAAACTGGAGAGACCGCAAGAGCTGGAGAGCAATTAATAGTTTCTCCAGGACTTTTTCTATAGGGGAACTTGATAAGTATGTGCTCCCGATGAGAACACGGCAATTCTACTCGGTTCGGGTGATCACTCGATTATTTGTTTACCGCATTTACAAACAACCTGGAGTTGACTTCGTTGAACAGTTCAAGCACCGTTGGCAATCCAATCGAATCCATTGAATGTTTTTAGCATAACCGGATAAAGTATAAGTCGCTGGGAGGGAAAATTATTTTTAAAGAAGTTTAAACCGAAATATCTGGTCAACTAAACAATTTCAATTGTCATTAATTTACCTTATTAATTTCGCCAATAGCGACAAGCCATAACCAGCAGGGGTTGGTGATGAAGCGCTAACACAATATTATTACGGCTACATTAGAAACTTCCGATTTTCTTAACGGAATTGGATGGACGAAATATCATAATAAATAGCTTTAATTCCCTCTGTCTCTTTTAGTTATATCTTAGCGAGTAACACGAAGTGTAAACACGCCAGGGACACTTAATACGTATAAGTAAAGGGGTAAGCCTTTGCCAGGCTGTCGACCAGTCGATACAGTAATAAAGGTCCCGCCGCGGAGCCGGAAAAGGGAGTCCTTATTACTTGCGAAAGGATAATAGCCTGCTGAAAATATTGCCGCCGCAAAGAATGTAGACAAAAGTTGTTTGTGAACCTTGTTTCAGAGAACAATAATAATATATCACAGTATATATATACTGATTGCTCAACGGTAAGTGAACAAAGACTGCAAGCAATATATTGCCAGCAGAACAATATTCTATATTCTCGCTTCCCTGGCCTATGCTTATTGACCACATTCCAGAAAAACATGTCTATATACCTATAATAAAAGGAATTTACATATAAAAGAGCGAGTACATCAATTCACCAATAATATATTATGTATCTAAATTCACAACTGACGCCTTGGCATCCGAAGCAAAGGTATCACAGCCGAAATAAATGTTAATGTTTGATGACTGGAAAAACAAATTTTATGCTAAAACAGAATCAGAATGAAAATAGTTTAAATAGGAGTACGTTATCCCGAAAGTGTCTATAAACTTGTTCAACAATCTAATTGCATTATATTAAACGGTTACCCAGATGGAAATAAATCACTCTAAATAGATTAAGGAAGACAAAGTTCCGGATTCCCTTCTTAAAGGAAACAGAATTATTTAGTCGTGGATTCCATCCAAGAAATGGTCAGCTACCAGGACTTTCAAACTTCTTGTTATAATGGACATGAAAAAACTAAAGAAATAATTGGCTATACAAAGAAGGAGCTTTCCAATTTCTAAAGGGACTCGGTCTTTTCCTTGGAAATGAAAATAAATTGTATAATTCCGAATAAATTAAGATTCGAAAATTCTACAGCGTTAAATAATGACATATTATTGTATTAAAAAGTTCTTTTTCTTATGGAATTATGTATGGGAGGAGCGAAACACGATTGCAGTAGTATACAACTTAATTTTAAAATTGCATAATTCTTAATACACCATAAGGAAACAACGCTTTGTTCCGCCATCAATGCATGTGCGCAAGTCCAGACAGAAATATTTGCTCATATATTTAATGCATATATGTAATATTAAATTTAATATATCGCATTATCATGCATGTATACATATAACATAATAAATACATTTTCAAATATTATTTATATTTAGAATATCAGTAGGACAAACTTAAGAATGAATAGCCTGCGTAGTCTGCGTTCCGTTTGTAATTTTACTTATTTTAATAATGATCCTTCTACATTGCATATTTTCTAAATCATTTAACTCTCGTTATTTTTCTGATTTATTTTTGTTCGAATACACGCGTTACATTTTCTTTTCTGTATTTATTTCGAGCAATTTTCCTTTTGCCGACATGCACGGGCGTTGCATTTACACGCGAGTAAAAGTCAACGAACTGAAATTTTTTTTGCGTTTGCTGGAAACAGATTTAATTGCGAATAGGAGTCCAAGTTCTCCTTGATTTTTCTCTTTGAGTATTACATTTCGGGAGAAATGACCCAATTCCATTTCCTCTTTCAGATTCAATATTGCTCTCAAGTCGCAAACCGCAGTTTCTGACTTGAGCATCTTGTAGGAATGCGAAATTTAATCAATTTCTTCGGAAAAGCAGAAATATCCGCTGGAAACGATTTGCTTCCAGCATGTGGATAAACATACTTCACTTTCCATTACTTCCAAATAGCTACCGTTAAATTTTCATCACTGAATGAGCAGTTTCGGATTAATTGAAGAAGCTTTCTAATAGCAATTTGGTTTCTAGGAAAATTTTGTAACAGTAAGAGTCATATTGAAGGCGGATTTGAAACTGTTTATGTACAATTTCGAAGTGAATATTCCTTTGAATGAAGTCACTTTGTGCGTCAAATATAGAGCCAGAGGTGGAGAGAATGAGGAGTACGTGATCGTCGCTCAGGCCTACAGGAATTGTGAACCTGTAGGCGACCTACAGATTAATCAGGATGACGTAAAGGAGGCGTTCACCGGGAGAATACCATTGTAGCGTTCACAACAATTGAGGTTATTTCTGTCTGCTTCGGTCGGCATCTAATATTTTACCTTAGGAAAACCGTCCTGAATGAGTGAAATTGAGTCACATCGTGTTCCCAACTGTTCTGCAGAAGTAACTCATCGACAATGCGTCAAATCACGTCAACTATGAACATTTAATTTAAGAACTATGAACATTTAATTTTAAAAAGTTTAATTATGTACGTATTTTTCTTAGAGGTTTGTTGGGGTTTATCCAGCGTAAAAATGACGGCAAAACTTTTAACATTTTTATTATGAGCATATATAGCAGCTGCAATATGAACGGAATACCGAAATTATTGGTGCGTATAGATTCAGTAATAAATTGTTTCCTTTTAGTGCAATAAAAATAACGGCAGGAACCAGTATATACGAACGATTCATTCAATGATGTATGTGGAGTATATCTGCCACAATAATGTCATGGCCCTAAATAACTTCCTGTCGTCCTGAATATCCGTGATTAAATGTCTGTGTTTCAAGTATATTCCAATGAAAATATCTAAATTATAGTATAGTATTTAAGGACCTATTTTTTTCGAATTTATGACATTAAGAGATACCGATGTTATAGGTCAGGTATTCTTGTTTTTTTTATCATAATTTTTTCGCAATATTTCGTCTGTGCAATCGAGTACTTCATTCATGGATCGATTTTGAGTGTTCATTCCTGCTGTTTAGTTTTATTATTGAAAAAAATATCCTGGACTTCATATTAATGTAATTAGGTGGAAAAATATTTGCAGTTGAACGCAAATATCGCCCCACCGGTCGGTGATAGTAACCATAGATTAAAGTGGCGTAAGTTACAGGCGGGGGGAACTTTTAAAGTCTTTTGATGACAAGGAGCCTACTACCGACTATCCCACTGAAAAAACACCCAAACAGCCCTTTCCACCCGCATCAAAACGTAAATGAAACGAAATATCGATAAAGGTTTTCTGTCCCGAGCACTGTTTCTCTATCGTCTAACTCTGTTAAATAAATCGTCCGATTTTCGGGTCTAAGGGATACACGGACATCGAAAGGACCGCATTTGAATTCTTTACGCGTAATTGAGTACATCTTATTTCGCTTGCATCTTGTTCTGCAGAGAAATGAATGCTGCCCCTTCTGCTTTATGGCTTCCTTTATAATATGTTTCGCAAGCCCTACATTCCACCGTACACAGAAAGGCTCACATTTAGTCACGCGCGTGACTGGGTAATCCGGATTCTCAAATACTTTATTCCGTGTAAATTAAACCGGAACGCTGTAGCACCAAAATACATTTTTATTAGGGTGTATCGAAGTTGCTTGTAAGAGTTATTAAAGCAAAATTTAAACATCGTATCATCTTTGCCTTTAATGTTACATGTTAGTTAGCACAAAGGAGGGACAACCTGATGCGTAAATATTTTACACGTCGTTTTGACTCAAGCAGTTATACGATCTTACTTCCTTGGGACTTAGGATTACAGAATGAAAACAAACACGAGTTGATCTCTTGTTTTAATTAAGAAGACAATGCATACAATACGGGAATATTCCATTTAGACGTAACATCGGAAGATGTTCAGGATACAATGTTGCAATGGGAACCGTGGGTAAGAGAATTTGATGGTGCATTCTGGCAATAAGCGCACACCGCAACTTGTAGTTCATTTGAAGGTGTGATGTTCAACCATTTCTTTTAATTTTCACCAAAACATAAAGTACAGGATCAGCAGAAGTAAGAACCATTTTATTTTTCCAGAATTATCTTAAGTGACTTCTTAAACTGTCCTTTAACCAAAGTTTAGGACCTCTGTGCAGAAAAGTAAGACTATAAATACTTGCATTGTACACAACTATAAACAACTCTGTAATAGGTGAATAGTTCCAACTACATAAACCGTTTATACACTCTGTACACTCCTATAGGCAAATCCCATCGTCTTTATCATAGTGCTTTGAAAAGGGTTCATCGTAGCAAAGAGATATGAATGCATACACAAGGTACAAGATAGTAGGGGTTTCTAGTATAATAAACATTTTTTTGTTAATTATAGAAATTTTTTTTTATTTCGGGAAGATTTGAAAAAAAGAACTCGTTAAGAGGTTAATTTATGGTCCGAAAGGAAAGGAATTGAAGAGAAATATGTAACGTGAAATACGTAGAATATGACTTTTCCGAAGGCTACTCGGTTGTTGTAGCGGCGGTGGGGGTTCGACGAAGGGATGACATTCGTTATGTCCGGCCAACTCTTGCTACTACTTGGTAAAACCTACTCACCGATAGTTTCGGAGTTGGCGGCGAGCGCTGACAAAAGCAGTAGGAGGAGTGTCGAATCCATGAGCGCGGAGTGCCGAGAGACGAACGGGAGATTGAGGGATAGAGCGGGGCCGGTTCGGTGTGGGCGACTGGGGGGACCGCGGGTCACGGACTGGAGGGCCTGCGGCGGCGGCGGCGGCGGCGGCCGCCACCCTCTGGTGGGGGTAGCCACCCCCCGCATCATCATCCCCGCATGCGCCCCCTCCAACCATCCCCTAGAACATCCCCTAGCCAACAGACATCACTACCCCACTGGCTATCATACCGCTCGCATCGTCTCCGACTGGACAGAATCTAAGTCCACGAGCTGAAAGCAACTCTTATATATTCCCTAATGAAATTATTTTAACCCCAGACAAGAGGGGGGTACTCGTAAGTGCAATTTGAACAGTACCTGTGAAATATTTATGTTTATTGTATATTCACGAAAACGCAATATTCGGTAATCTGATGGACCATCCAAGTGCCTACCTAAAACACCGATTAACTACGGCTAAAAGCGCAGCACTTGGCGAAAAAAATTCCCTAGCCGCTAATCATCCCCTAGCCAACAGACATCACTACCCCACTGGCTATCATACCGCTCGCATCGTCTCCGACTGGACAGAATCAAAGTCCACGAGCTGAAGCATTATGTTTCAAGCAACTTTTATATATTCCCTAATGAAATTATTTTAACCCCAGACAAGAGGGGGGTACTCGTAGGTGCAATTTGAACGGTACCTGTGAAATATTTATGCTTAGTGTATATTTATGAATACACAATATTCGGTAATGTGGTAGGCAATCCGAGTGCCTAAGTAAAACACAGATTAACCACGGCTAAAAGCGCGGTACTTGGTGAAATAAAATTCCCTACCCGCTAATCATCCCTTTAGCCAACAGACGTCACAACCCGACTGCAAGATAAAACAAAATATTTTAGGACCTTTCATATATTTTTACATAAATTATTATTATTATAAGCACATACAAGAGGTAGCGATGGAAAAGTGTTTGACGTTCTCATTTATCGCGCATTATGCTAAACATGTAGATTGTACACTAAAAAAAGGTTAAATAGAAATTAAATTAAATGTAGTTTGTAAGAGAGACAACTTCAATGAACCAAAACTTTGAGCAACTCGGCTTAACTTTTAAGACAGAACTTTTTGGAAGAATTAAATTGGCCTATGCGAGTAATCTCTTTGATGAGAATATTACGAATGTTCTGAAACACGGAATATATTATTAAATTCAAACTAAACCTTGTTATTGTCAATTTTTTTAAATACGACTTACCTTCCTTTTCAATCGATAAAACGTTGCTGTTATGTTGATTGAACACGTGTCGCCAAACATGTTGACCAAAACAGTGAGGTTTAATCACAAATGTTGCGCAATATTACGTTCTAAAATTTGGCATTATATGTACTTCATAAAAATTAATATTGTAACAATTTTATATAAGTGTATTCCGGTTTCCATTAAATACACAAATATTTCTAAATACTCGATTTAAATATTTCAGCTATTTTTGAACCCGTACATATATATATATATATATATATATATATATATATATATATATATATATATATATATATATATATATATATAAAACAATGTGGAATGAAATCGTAAAACTGGAAATATAATCCGGGCTTTAAATCGAAAAATTAATAAAACATAATTACATTTCTATTGATTTCTATTAATTTATCTACCAGGTGGGTCTGCTGTATGCTGTATATCAGCGCGTATGCTGAGATCTTGTATAGGCCTGAGGCCTGTATTGAGCACTGATTCCTTTTCTGTTCCTGCAAGAACATCATAGCAACGGTTATTTCCGAACGGGGGAACACAGTTAATTTCCTTTATCTGTAAAAGTTTAGGCGGTCTGTTGAAAACAGTTGGCGTTTTTAAAAGGCGGCGGAGCCCACTCCACGGTCACGTTTCAGCTCTCCTCTCGCTCCTACTTTCGGTTCAGTGTGTGTGTGGGTTTGTGCGCGCGCGTGTGAGAGTGGGCTAACTAAAAGCAATAAATTTCTAAAAGCCGGGGGCCACCCTCATCGCCCTTGTATTTGTCAAACTTCGCCCCCACACCCACACTCACCCCCCGAGAGATAACGCCACCATGTTTTTCACTCGTCTCAACCCCCCCTTACCCCTTTCCGTTAATCTAACAAACCGCCATTTGTTCGTTAACGTGATTCGGTTCCCGTAGAGGATATAACAAGGGAACAGCGTGCATTTCGCGATTCCGCGTACGAAAGTCTAGCGTACAACAAATGGGGTTGAAAAACTGGGGTCTCCGTTTGCGCCAGAGAGGTGGATATTTCTGTGGGATTAGGATGCGTAACTTCCATATTTATTTTTGCAGCAATAATTAATTTCATTTCTAATTCTCAGTATTCAAATATGACTGACATACCTGTAATTTTTAGTGCCGTTAAGGTCTATGTTTTAGCAGTTTGTTATTAGATAAAATTTCGATTTCGATTCCACTTAATCACAGCGTATATACTGAAAATTCTGTTACGCTGCCGGATATTTGCGCTCAGTGAAAAACGCCGAGTATACTAAAGGTAGTAAATTAGGTAAACTTGGCTTGTATTTGTCACGGCCGGGATAGCGGCGATGGGCCGTGCGCGATAAGGAGTTAATGTTTTTCAGGGGCGTCCTCGGTCCCCGCTAATGGCAAACAGTCGGCGGTTAGGGTGGGGCCTCCTGTTTGTTCATTATAATCGGGGCTCGGGTCTTCCGCGTCCGCTAAATTAACGGCCCTTCTACCGGGGAAAAATTTTACAGGAAAACAACACAGCTCAAAGTTCACAGTTTGTTTTGCAGCCGCCCTGTATCGGGGACC
The DNA here is from genome assembly GCA_019843655.1 of Lethocerus indicus. Taxonomy (NCBI): domain Eukaryota; kingdom Metazoa; phylum Arthropoda; class Insecta; order Hemiptera; family Belostomatidae; genus Lethocerus; species Lethocerus indicus. Next base: position 25,157,769 of record JACDQD010000003.1, on the reverse strand, counting down.
GATATATTGCATCCGCTAATTATGTTTCAACTTTCGGACAATGTGGCGGTCTTAAAATATAGCCCGGGGTCTGTAATTTGAAATTACAGACGGGGGGCCGGTGCCAAACCACAAAGCCCGCCGTCCGCTGATATTCACTTAGTTGATACACGAGTTTCCATATTGCTACAACGAGAGCGTGAATAACTGGTTACCACTTTATGTCCGTACATAAATAAATTATTTAAAGTATAAAAACGTATTTAAAATTAATTGGTCGGATGTCGAAGTATCTATTTTCATTAGTTGTCATATTTGGTGAAGCCGTCAAGTGATGATACGATCATGAATTGTTGTAGGTTTTTGTCACCAGTGAAAAAGACCACGAGTGGAATTTATATTTCAAAATATCGCATAAACAGCAGTCTTCGTTTTCAGAACGTGAAAACGCTGTGAAAATTTTTATTTTATATTGTTTTTGCTTCGGTAAGAAGTTGGGTTTCTAATAAAAGAGGCGCCAGAATTTGTGGAAGGGCGCCGACCGATCGGAGCGATAAAACTTTCCGCGTTCCGAGTTGCTGAGAAACTCATGTCAGAAATGTTGGCTTCTGTTCCGCCTCCCGGCGGGAACAACAAATTTAATCAAATTCTGGCAACATGAAATTTGAGCACTCTCCCAAACTGGGATACAGTCAACACAGACGTCGGTCTCGTATATTACCCTACGGCATCATGATTCGAATCTAAGACTCAAACAAATATACGTGTCGCCAAGAAAACGAAATATGACGTTATTACTCCATACATTGTTTCGGATTTTCGAACCCTCGAACTTAATTTGGTTATACGTTTTTAAGCGACCATTTTTCATTCCCGAAACACTGTCGTTCTAAACGAAGTATGCATTAAAATATTATATCATATAGTTAACGAAGGAATATTTTAACAACAATATTGCAAACAAACCGACTAAGGATCCAAGAACAATTTCATTTTCCAGATCGGTCATCAGCCTAGTTGCGCTTATTGGGCCGAATAAAATACAATTTGTCCTCATATCTGGTCGTAAATCTGTTACCGAAACGGGAGGAAGGAGTACCGTCGATGATAAAGAATCGGGGGCGAGGAAAACCCATAAAAGAACAATCGAAAAAGGATAGGTCCCCGGCATTGGGAATAGATCCAAAATCTTTTTCAGATAGAGAAAGAGAGTGAATGGCAAAATGTAGAAGCGTCAACTTCCGACTAAGAGGGGATTTGGGTTGAGATATTTCGGAAAATAAAGAATCCCATGTTATTTCAAAATTAGGAGCAAGTTTTATTTGCATTCGCGTATAAGAAAAGAATTATATTTTTTTAAAGGCGTTTGTTGTACTTGTTTGTTGAAGTTATTTTAACCTTTCCTTAATTTTATCACCACAAAAATCCTTTACAATCATACAATACTTATTATTTCATCGTTTGTTTGTTGATCCAAATGTTTCATCTCAATAGTGTAATGTGTGGTAACATTGATGGGAGCGAAGTGACAGAAGTGACGAATATTTCAAATACACAAAACAGGTAAAATTATATTTTTTTCCTTTCATGACGATTGCAATATCCAATAAGTTCACGCTGCACTCTTCTATCCATTTGGACGACAAAATTCGGTCGAAAGAGATGCATAAATTTCAAATATTTATTTCTGAAGGACGGTGCAATAAACTGGACATTGCACATATCTGAAGGTTTTTCCCGGGGGGTATATATTTAAGGGACGCCGCGCATTGAATTATCCGTTAGCGATTTCTGGGTGGCCCCGTCGCATGTAGGACGCAGACGAGCACGAAAATATCGCAAATGCGAGTGGGAAGGGAGATTGATGAATAGAAAGCCCCCTACTATGAAGAAGAAGGGCATTGTTCGTTGGAAAAGTTCCAGGAAAAGTAGACAAGAGTAGTGGGGAAATGGTCGATGATGACGCGACCGACCAGACTCGGGCAAAAAAGTATCCTGTGTATGTCGCCATTGCACTCGAGACGACTTTACAGTTCGGAAAATAAATTCGACTGCTATTTCTCCGCCGGCTGATGTTGACGTCATGTAGGGCAGACGCCCCATTTAACCTGCAAACATTCGTTTCCGAATTCCCGCAAACGGCATCTTCCCTGCCCGACTTTTATGCGAATCGCGACTCGGCTGGGATCTGCATGAACGTTGCCGGTTTAAACGAGAGCGCCGATCATTATTTTATTACCTAAAAATGTGAAACAACAAAAGCTGAATGAAATCCTGTATAACCAATCATATGAGTAAACCGAAAACACCAAAAGGGACAGTGCTGATACTGAAGTGACTGCAGCCGTAACTAACAACATTGGTGAATAAATTCTAATAACTGGGAAAATGAAAATGGTCAAAATGATGTACATTAATCGGACTTTTATTATTCTAGACTATCTATAATTTAAACGATTTCAAGGACATAATGTTCCAGACGTTGACTTTAGCATGTTGGGACAATAAAATTTCCCCTACCTTTTTTTGCCCCGACTGAGTGACAAGAGCGGGGGTGATAAACGGGAAGAGGGCGGAGGGATGAGAAATTTGCTATGGGGGATGTCTGGGCGAGATCGAAGCGGTCTCTTTGAGAGATTACTGGCTGACCCCACCGGCGGCCCTCTTCCATTCACTCGCTCTCATCCCTTATCCTTTAAATCGGGTTGCCTCTCAGGGCCGGGGCTCAACAATGGGGCGCCTTCCTCTTAGGCAAATAACTCCGAGGGCGACAAAGACGGCCTCCCCGAAGCAGCATTTCTCGCCGAAACAGTCCTGTAATGCTTCAGTTCTTCGCTGGAACTATTGGCAGAGCTATGAACGAACAAAACTCCTTGTCAACTTGTCAATCAATTTAACATTTGCTAGCTTGGATAGGTATACATTTCATGTATATTTACATCAAAGTAGCAAATATATGTGCCATGAAATAGTAATGATCTGTCATATTACAACCCGCTATCGAAAAATGTTCAGACATCTTGTAGCCTGAAGTGTTGAAAATTATATAGAAATAAAACAATGACAAACATTTAACATAATGTAGGTAAGACTTCTGCTGTTGGAGCGCATCTTATATTTGACGTTTTTAGAATATATCTGATACTCGGGTTCGAATGAATATTTAAGACGTGTGAGTAATATTCTTGTCCATGTCTTGATTAGATCTTGAACGGTGAGGTGTACAGTAGCGGTGTAAGAGTATGAATGAATTAACCACTCGAGTGGGTAATTAACGAAACCTTATCGTCTAATAACCTCGGCCCCACTGTTTTCAGCTCTCTCGTGTCTCTCCAATCATTTCCATTCGCTTAATGATAATGTCCGCATTAATATTTATCAGTTTCTGCGTTCTAAAATTCATCCCTAAAACCGTGGGTGGAACGCTATCAACTTTCGTTTCCAACTCTGGAGACTTCTATAATACTCTTATTCGGAGGAAAAGCAAACACCCGGAATACAGGAACATTAATATCTTTTATCTTTATTTCTATGTTTGTATTTCCAATTTATTTAATGATAATGAGCTGGAACCATAAATCCTAAAGTGAATAAAGTTTTAATCCTTTACTCATAAATCTATCCTTTACTCAAAGAAAAATGATTTCATTCAAATCATTCATCAAAAAGATCTCTCAAGTAGAAAAAATAACCTTCGAGCATTTTCGTTGCATCTCCCATTCCGTCTGGGCCTTTGCGAATCTGTTCTGTGCTCACGCCTAACCAAGTATCATCCCGATGGTATTTATTTACCTTCCACCGTGGTCACGGCATTTCATATAGCTGTGAAATTAAAATGCCGCGGCAAACGTGGGCCTAACTGAAAGGCCAACTCTTTCATGCCGGCGAAACTTAATCTTTCGCAATGCGCTATTTAGCCGCCCTAACAATCACAGCTATCAACTGTATTGTTGTAGAGAAAGTGGCCTCATAAATATGTAGTTCTCTGTATTCGAGTGTTAAAACGCTCCGCTCGGATGTAATCGACAGTCTATTCTCGGTCGGAGAAGCCTTTTCTGAAGGAAAAGTTCGAAAGCGTTTTCTCTGGGCTGAAAAAACTTTGATATATGTTGGCGTTACTTATTAAGTCGCCAAAGGCCCTAGTAATTGTTTCTACCCTCCTATACTTTCTTAATTTCCATTCATTTAGTTTTTTTAGAAAATGGAAACGAAACGCGAATCTTATATTTCGCCACAATCTGCATGCTAATACTTATAATTGGGCTGGCATTTAGCCCACGAGCGTTTTACAATTCTATGCAATTCCCAAAGGAACATAAACGAATACGTAGTCGGAGTTAAATTCATTTTTCAGTTAACACCTTGTGTTTTGTTAATACTCAATAAATCTGAATATTTTGAAAAATTTATTTGTATAATTCAGAATTTTCAACTCTGTCCGGTGCATCAATTATGCGTTTTGATTGAGCTGAACCAATGTATGATAATAGATTCTTGTTTATTTATTTCCTTTTTATGTTATTTATACAGGGCGTATATTTGATATTCTTCCACTCGCTTAGTTTGTAGACGTTGAAACTGCCTGCTTGGCGTAATCCAATTCTCAACGAGTCATTCCTCGTTTATCTTGGAGACTTGCCCATACGGTAGGGGTGGGCATATACACACATCCAGATTGTTGCTGGATTTGACCCAGTTTATTATTCTGCTAGTATTTTTAATACGTGTTTGAATAATTCTGGAGTTCATCTTTATTTTTAAATCATAAAGGTTGTCCTGTTGATCCAAAATTTTATGAAAAAATATTATTTTTACTAATCTAGTTAATCGGTGCAAGTGCACACAACGAACATTAGTTAAGTACATTTCCGCACCACACTCAGGGGGTAATCAATATCTAATAATTTTTATTTAAAGAGAAAGTAAAAATAGCATAGAAAAATAAACACTTAATATTGTAAGATAAAAATAAAAAGTTACGTTATAAAAAATGTGCTTAACTGTGAAATGTACTTCGTGACTGTAACTAAGTGACAACGACAGTGCAGTCAGGCTGCCAAAAAACTGACAAACAAAGTGACTAACACCACTACTGAAGATGGCGAGCAGCCGAAACCGGTTTAGTAAAAGACCACACTAGGGAGAGGAGACAGAAACACACGAAATATACGGTATTTCAACCCCTCGCACACCACCAAACAGGTATTCTAAACCAAGACATTACTATTATATCGCAAGTACGTAAGGCGAGTCATTCCAATCTGGAACATTTACACTGTCCATTTAACGCTTAAAACAAGAATTAATTACATGGTAAAATAAAAAAGTAGATGGACGGCTGTGTACAAGACAAGTAGGTGTACAGTGGCTCAGAGAAAAATTAATTAAAGCGGTACTTTGGCTCCGGAGGCTTTCTTTAACTACGAAAAATAAGTTAGTCTTTCCTCCTTTCTTTCCTTTCTGAAAGGAGTCCACCGGTATGAATGGGCTAAAAACGCTATTATGAAGTTTTCACGGGCCCACCTCGGGGGCCGGATGAGGGAGCAATTCTTAAGAAAACCTGGTGGGACAAGAACTTGCTGTAGGAAAAAAGAAAATTTCTAAGATTAACCGGCGTATTAAAGAAATTTTCCGGGTCGTCGCTGTGTCGGGCCAATAGCGGGAGGGCGAGGCAATTAAAAATGACTGAAAAGACTAATGTATCAGAAGGGTGATGTTTCTAGTCATTTTACTCTTTTTTTATATTTATATCAGTTTAATACCTTTAATAATAGCGAATTATATACCAATTTATTCGAAATTAAATATAAAAATACGTAATAGTAATATTTAAATTTATCGCAGAATCTAAGTGAGACACAATGATTTCTATACTCTAGATATTCCAATTTGAATGTAGAGCAGCATATTCAATTATATGCCAAGCTTTAGAGTCAATAAATACATATGTACACGTCGGTTTCACTATGGCTCAGTAAATTGCGAGCTTGTTAGCTAAGGTCAATTTTGATTGACCTAATTTCCGGTTCATGCCGACTCTATTGAGTCGGGTATGTGGATTCCTTTATCGGATTAAGACCGGGATAGGAGGAATGCGGCAGGTCGGGGGGGTGTTGCGATGGCCGCCAGAGCCAGTCCGGATAGCCGGCATTCCGCGCCGCGGCTAACTATATATAAGAGGAAGCTATAAATGCGGAAGGTTTCGCTGCGTGGGGGCGGTCGTGTTCCCTTATATTCGGCGGCGGGGGGCGGGAGGAGGGCTTGAGAAACTCGGGGCAAAGTCCGGAGATTAGTGTGGGGGTCCCGGCCACCATGAATACGCAACGAGCCGCCCCCCGCTTAATCCGCAGTAACCTGCCCGGGGGCGGGGGCGGGGGCGGGGGTGGGATCGACTCGTGTTTACATGTAAAGCGGACTGGGGGGGAGCCGGCCTGCCCCCTTACCGCACCCGCTAATTCATAATGTACGCCCTAACCTCACTTAACGGTAAAGAGCACGTTATAAACCGTTGTGGAAATTAATTTCTCGGTCGGTCGTAATTCTTGCTCGGCCTTAAAAGACCAATTCCGAAGAGACCGAGACGTGGATATAATCACGTTCCTTTGACTATTAGAGATAATTCTCTGGTCCACATAAAATGCACGTATAACATCCTGTAATTAAGTACTGTACAGAGAGTTAAAGTAAATTTATTCTCATCCCGGTTATGAGAATCTTCGGCTTCTCGCCATCGTCAGGAGAACGCTATATCTTTATTTTTCGTCAAATTTTTCCGGAGGTAGAGCATGCATTTCCTTTACTAGCTCTTCGCAATTGACTGATGTAATATATCATTTGACATTATTACATTGCGTCTGAAGATTTGCTCGTATATTTCTTCCAAACCACTTATTTCCTCGAACGAGAATATTTACTTCTCCACAAGATTGTCTTCTTGGCATAGCGTTTAGTTCCATTGAACTCAATGACGCGTAATTTTCCAGTAGTTTCGTGTAAGCCGTCAACATAAAATAAATTTTCCGGAGGTGATAAATGGACTCAATGGAAATTTCATCGGACTTAGCGGCCCTGTTATTTTCCGGTTTGGAGTGCCGGATGTCATTAGGACTATTTCGGTTAATAAACGAAAGCGAGAACTGGATCTAAGGTGATATTCTCACGCGCGCACTATTCCACTTCAACCGGGTCTTCGAAATTTTTTTAGTATTTTTCTCGCAGTAGTTGAGTTTTTTATTTATTTCTCGTACAATATTGTTCATAGTGTTATTTTTAAATTAAAGGAAACTTACATAAGAAATATGTAAAAAATCGACAAAAGATGAAAATTAACTACACCTTTTCATGTAGGAAGTATATTTTCCTTAAAACAGTAACTATGCCTGTTTATTCAATTATATATGTTATATTAGATTTATAACATAATTATATTAAAATATTATAAGTGTTTAAATCATAGAAAAATGTTAGAAATATGTTAAATCATCTCTTCGACCTTTCGTAGTCCTACACTCCAATTTGACAGGCTGACATAGTGATTTAGTAGTAGTCTCTAAACGTATAGAAGTAACTGGAACAGTGTTTATTAAAGGTCAACAGACAATAGACCACTTATTCGGGTTATTTTAAATGTTGACAGAGTAATCGAGAACGGGTTAATTTCAAATGTATTTCCAATTGAGAGTATTCTCGCCACATTTGCATAAGCCCCCCAACCAGTGCTATCGGGGCGAGTCGAATATAAAATCGAAGATTGGAACCTTTCAATAGGCGCACTAGGGGACTTAATTGACCGGTAATTTGACTGCTGACGAACCACACAGTCTCCGGAAAAAATTGAAGTACTTCTTTCAATGTTTAATATGCACGGATGTTGGCGATTTTTGAACAGTAAGAAAACTGCAGGTGCACCATGAAATGTGCATTCGTCTCGGAGTCGTTGAGTCCTTAAAATGCTCGGATTCAAGACGGGCCCGGACATAACTGACGTCCGCGAAAGTACGGCCGAACTGAGCTAAATTTGTGGTTAAGGCCGTTGAAATGTAACCGAAGATGAAAAAGAAAAACAATAATGGCCCCGTGTAACCGGCGAGTTTGGGGCGGAGGGAGGCGGGCGTGAAGGCGGCCTATATTTCTTCAGGCACAAAGCTTCTCCTCCGATTAGGTGGTCTGAAAAAAACTTGAACGGAGTCTGTGAACAGTGAACAGTGAAGGTGGTGAGTTGTTGGAGGCGGGATGTAATTTAGTAGCCCTTAACACCTGTTGCCTCACAATATTCCGCCCGCCCCTGACCGGTATTCTTATCCCGATTTCCCCCCCCGCCCCCAGAATCTTCTTCTCTTGACCCGCCATTGACAAATCGTCTTATAAAATAATTAATCTTAGCGAATAATTTATCTTTTCCTTTCGACAATTTATACAAGAGAATTAAAGACACGCACCAATGTCTTTTCCCCAGCCCATATTGGTAATACCAAGACTTTAGGTATGTTGAGCTCATGAAGAACAAAAATAAAAGTTAAAATTCTTGTTTTGTTGTTAATTTACTAGATATAATTATTTGCTATGCTCATAATTTTTTAGAATTTTTAACCGAACTTATAAGACGAAATTAGAGGCAGATCGTAAGAATTACTAGAATCTATAATTATTTTCGTTTTCATTACTCTTGTGCCGTTTTCTGTAATAAGTGAGTTGAAGAAAGTTGAGTAGCTAGTGCATCTTATTTTAAAATAACACTGAACTCTATATATATAATTGTTTTCATCCTCTTGAACTTCCTTATTTCTATAATACGAAACTTGAAATTTCGAAGATTAATTTTTTCACGGGTCATAAAGTCATTTTCCGGTCACTTTCTTTTGCTCTGCCAGAATCGATTTTCATTGTTCACCTATAATAATTGGAGTCATTATCAGAGTTTTTGTTTTCTCATCAGGTTTTGTGTTCTGAAATCTATTGATCCCATCGGCTTATACAGTGTATATAAAACGCAAATTGATTATTAACTAGGACTCACCGAATTATTTCGCATTATAGCGGTTGTTCAATTCGGAGACATTATCTGCGGTATTGAGATCGGGAAATAAAGAGTGCCGGGGGTTAGCCATCCAGCCCGCAATTAGCCGAAAATCACAGCCAGGCACGCACAGATTTTAAACCACGGATTTGTATCTCGTTTCAGTGTGTGGCTATCATTCACGATAAATATATGTATTTTCCGAACGCTATACTTACGCATACGTGAACTGACTGCTAAAAATGCGCAATTCAAAAATTCTCGAATGTTTCTCTACATTCGTGTTATCACCGTGAGAAGAGATATGAATTTCTACAGCATAGTTAAAATAGTAGGTAATATCAAAAGGTAGGTAATATTTGAACTAAGGAAATTTTTGTCCTATACGTGCTGGATATAATACAGCAAGAAGTATATATCATAAATTGTAAATATATAGTTTCTATTCCCACATATCCATTCTAAAGGTAATTTATATGCAAAACTCCTGAATAGTATGCTAAAAGTCGGTAACTCTTCATTACGTTCATATTATAATATCACGAACGGAGTTATAAATACGCTTCAAGTTTTATAGTAAAATATACCAGGACATTCAAACGTAGACTTCTAATATATTTTCCTCTATTTAATTTATATTCTTGTCTTAATAAACAAATTTAATCCACTAAATAACGATAACGATATCATAAAAATATATTTTTAAAGCTCTCCCGGGTCCGGCTTAATATAACAGTCAATGATTCAGAGATAAGCGATCAGTGGCATGTTCCTAATCGTTCGGTAAAAATACTGTCGCCCCATTTAATTTTCCTTTTTTCATTTTTACTTTCAGCCGATTATAAATGATTAACGTATCGCATTCCCCGGCGCAACAAAGGGATTTCGAAATTTATTCAAAAAAATTTGCTTCGGGTTACGCCCTCTCCGGCCTTATATCGCGATACGTAACTACGTAGAACTAAGAAAAAGAAAACTGTAGATGATAATTCTGCGGCTTTTGAAGCTTTATTCGAACAAATGCTAGGGTTGTAATAAGTTGAAATTTAGAAATAATATCAGGAAATACTTTACTGTATATACAGGAAATACAGAACTGTGCATTGAACTGTGAATTGGTGTTTTACACAAATTTTAATTCGATATAACGTATTTACAAGAAGATGTTCATCAATAATACCCAGTCAAATAATCACATTGCTTAGAAATATTATAAACGCCATTTACATAAATATCCTGAGATAACAAATCGTGTTTATTGCAGTTCCATTTGAAGTGTAAACTGCAAACACAAATATCGTGTCCCTATCTGATTTTACGGTTCGATATCCCCTGCTTGGGTTGTAAATAGCAGGTTATTAGACATCAAATGGAAAACGGATTAAATTAATGGCACCACTCATCGTCCGGCTGTTGATTTTTATTTGGCCATCTCAATAAAAATGTATCCAATTGCGCTTTATGGGCGGCGATGGGCGGGCGGATCAAACGTTTTAGTGGGGCGTTTGCCCGAGCAAACGATACGCTTTCGAACCCCGTCCACGGTTCTGGTAATAATGGCCGCCATTCGGGCCATTGTCCCCGTGTCAACATGATGATGCTAACTGCGCCGTATGCCCTACCCTGGAATTAATTAGCGAACGTCTTTACGCTCCCCCCCCCCAAGGGTGGGATTATACGGCTATAGATAATTGTAAATACGCACACGCGTACGCACACTGAAGAACACACACGCTGGTATTTATTCCCGCTTTCGCATTAAATAATAGTTGTAGTTTTGAATCGTCAAACAAGATGAAGATATAACATTATCAAAAAAATGATTTAACGTTGTTTTTAATAACATTTATATGTTATCTTTTGGGAATTAAGTTTCTCAAAATTTTAAATGCGCATGAATTTGAATTATTTATGAAGAAACTACGATACTTTTGGATCACCGTGGTTGTTTCTGCTTTCTAGAACTAACTATCTTGGTATTTCAATGCAAACAACGTATATTTTAACTAATAAATAATAGCTAGATAGACCCTGGACTAGAAAGATCCGATGGGTTGAGCTTCATGGGTACATGGTTGGACTTCACCCCGGTCCTTATTCCAACAAAAAGTTATCTAGGGAAATAATAAATAAATAATCGTAAATTGCTGCGTCCTTTTATTACTCGTAGAATTTTATCCCCTTCCATAATGACGCGATAAGAATTTTAATATTAATAATACCGATATATACACGGGTCTCTCATTATGATGGTTCAGTCTGCGAGCAGAGGGGTAAGGCGAAATTGGCCATAAGACGACGGGGTCCTAAAAGGTCAGAAGGAGGATCCCCCTCTGCACGCTCATTAATGCCTCCCCGAGGGTGGCTTAAAATGTTAAGGGTCTCTTTCCTCATTCATTTCATTTGTTAACTCCTCGGCGCTATTACCGTATGGGGGAGCGACATGCGTGCGGGTGGAGGGAGGAAGGGGCCAAAGTCGAAATAACCCTTCCGGCGGTTCACCATCGATCCAAATATTATTATTTCAAACCGTTGACGTCTCTGTTACTCCGGAGTTACGTGCGAGACGAACAAACGGCCGGATAATAGAATTCTAAGAAGGGGGGGGGGTGGCTCATTCATCGGTAATAATTTAAAAACGAGCCATTCGTTGAATCACCCGGTGGAGGCTTTAAACGATTTCCATCGGTTCCCATGACAGCACTACAGACCCCTCCTAAACATTTCCCCTAACTCCTTGAATACCGCGGAAATAAATGTCTATCGTCCACTACCAATTTAGCAATATATTATATTGAATGAAGATCGGCTGCCTTTTCTGTTAGTTCTGTCTTTGATTTCAGCCCCTGTTTTGGAATATTATCACACGTTAAATATACTGTATTCATTCATATATAATATATATTTAAATATAACGCGATTATTTTACTGTGCAATATATAATAAATACAGTCGATTTATGGATATAATATAGGCATAACACAGTATCTTAAACCGAAACAAATAGAAACCATTTCTAGGGTAACTTACCTTAAGTTCAAACTTCCCCATCCGCGTCTGGGTATCCACTTAGTACTGTAGGAACATTCGTTTCTCGTATCAGTTACCAGGGCTTTGTCAAACCGGTTCATCGCATTCATTTTTTTTCTGTGAAAACGTACACAATCGTGGACAAACAAAGTTTGCATTGTAGAGGAGGACTGGGAAGAGGCAGTGCGGGTAGATGAGAGAGCTGTCCTTATCAATCGCGCCGTTTCATCAATAACTGGCGCTAACCTGGCGGTGTTGATTAGCGCGGTGTTCGACTGGCGGCATCGATCCTCCAGTTCGGTTTAAATTGGGGCCCCGGCCTGCTCACTCACCGCCGGCTCCTCCACGGCACACCGACCCTAATCTACTTAGCCTACTCCCAATATTGCCGAGTTCCATTAGTCGGTCCGAGTTGAAGGGAGGTCTTCCCCCGTTGTTTGGGAGTTAGCCTGTTGTTAGCGCTTTCGGCCGACTTCGGTGAAAACTAAAAGTTTGCATGGTAATCCAACAATGTGGGATGGGAAAATAGCGCCTCATTTTTAGCCCCGTCCATTTTCCAATATAGCGTCGACCAAGAACAATTAGGATGAATAATATGTACGCAGAGACTCCTGTCTATGGAGTCTAAAAAAAATTTAAAAAGGATGCGTATAAATGATAAAGAAACTCGGCACATAACGAAACTATAATTAGTCGGTACACCTCCAACAAGCCAGCAACTCTTCTGCGGCAAGTGTGTTCTCTTCGTAATTCGAATTGTTTAAATAATCCTTGAAATATTAAGTTGTATCATTGGAATAGACACTAGTAAATTCGCACAAATGTGCTTGACCCAAGATGGGATTGTGCAGTGAGCAGGGTGCGGTAAACATTCCGTATCGGAGTCTATGGTATATTTATTGATCTCCTTGTTAGGTTGGCCGGCTCCGACTCGCTTTCTACAAGGCCAATCGGTGAACTTCATTCTTCTGCCTTTGGTAATACACGTATTGCAACTGCCGTGTACATTCAGCCACCATCGTGCCCTTAAATGACGAAAAAAAGGAGTAACCTCCGCTACGTTTTTTCTTCGAGTATTCAGATACACGATTGCGTTAGTTAGGAAAAGACACACAGTATACAGAAGTTAGTGAGGGGGAGGAATATGGCCTGTCACCGGAGAAACGAATTCCGGGTCAAATGCGTTTAGGCCGCATCATCATACCCACCGCTATTTCGCCTCTATCACCAGCGGTTGCGGGATTTTTCTTCGAATAATACTTTAAAAAAATTATAATGAGAATTAAAATTCATAATTTCATCCGATTAAAAACATTGGCTGGGTGCATTCAACTACACATAGTTTTAATTCGGTGTTGAATAACATTATTTTCGACTTGGGCTTTTCCTCGTGATAGCATATTGCTAAGAGTAACATGTTTTCACTCTTGTCCCGTTATTTTTCAACGAATCAGAGTAGTTCTCTCTCTAGAGTTACACCTATTTAACTAAATTACTGTTCGTCCTTATTAATTCGATATCGTTAAACATAGCGGGACGCCAATATACAATAATTGGAATAAATATTTTGAAATATTTATCACGTTCACAGTACTGTATTCTTTCCTGGCATGGTTCACCCGTAACAGAAATTAAAAGCTAGATTAAAATGTCCGCTTCTTTAGAACGGCATCTGAGCCGGCCCTGTGTACATTTTAAATCGAGATATCTGCGCGGTGGTGGTCGTTGCAATTCGTTTCGAGTTTTGGGGGACGGAGGAAAAAATTGAAATTTATTTTTTCATTTATCTCTTTCGCTTACAAACAATTGAAATTCAATTTCGATTCAGATGCGAAATCGGGCGGAAACCAACGGAAAAAAAAGGTAGACGAAGCAAACACACACAAGTGAAATATATTCGGTCGCGTGTACAAGACCATAAAAAAGCAATCACCGGCATAAGAACCGGGGGACGGGGGGCTTTCGGCAGGCGTGGATTTTTCCCGTCCCCCGGGCCCCGATAGGCCGACTACGATTCTGCCCCCGGTCGGCTGTGGCGGCACACGTTGACGGACGGGAGAGACAAAAAATACCCATATTTTTTTACCCGCCCTCTCCGTGATTGGTCGGAGCGGGGCCGGGAAAAAGTGAGGGAATTAATGAATTTGGGTGGCCGAATTAACGCCGCCTACTCCAGCTAACTGAGCCTTATAAATATTCAGGCCACCGGCTGCACCGGGCCCCACTCTTTTCCCGCAATAATCGCTATTTAATTGGCCGAATCGAAATACAAGAACTGGAAAAAAATTGGAATAACGTATTCCAAAATTATTGTACCGTGCCCAAAATAAAAAAAACTCGCGATCGAGGTAAATCATTAATTAAGGACCTGTTGTTAATGAACGGAACTCCTTTGCTTCCTTCTGGCAAACTCGTAATACCCGTCTTTCAAATACCTGTTGCTCCCCGTAAGAATAAAAGTTAGTCAGAATTTTCGCTGTGAATTTAAGCTGTGAAGTCACAAGTACTGTCCTTGTGTTCCAACATTTCATTAATGAATCTTATACTTAACCTTGTAAAGAATCTTGTACACTTTTGTATACATTTTCAACTTTTGAAGGCTTATTAAATCGGAGAGAAAAAGTAATTAAAAATTTATTTGTTGTCGCAAGTTCCACACAAAATAACCACTAATCGTTGACTACAGTTGCTAGTTGTTTTTATTAGTGACCGCCAATCATTAAGTCTCTTATTTTCATTTTGTTTTAATTATTAGTTCGCTCACTTTTTAATTACGAGTCATAAACCCGGATCACCTCGCTGGGAATTAAAACTGTAACACTAATATAAATATTATAGTGGTTAGCATAAATGAAGAAATTAAATAAAAAAATTGCAAATCGAGCTCTTGGAAAGCCGGTCTATTATGTAAAGGTGATATTTCGGCCACACGTATCCGGCCCTGGTTGGTACACCTGGTCGGGGGGAAGAGCACTGTTCCAGACGGGTTCCGTCCAAATGGAGGCGAATCCCATATTCGAGGACGATTATTTCGGTCGGCGGGCATCGGAAACATCCATTTTTCGTCGCCGGCCTTATCCCCGGTGTTCTCGGGGGATATTTACGGGATCCCATTTCCTGGGCATAATGCTTGGGCCGAGGCCCTAGGAAAAGTGTTATTGGCGGCCGGTAATAATACCGCCGCTTATCGGCCCGCTGGGACTCTGTACGCTCGGTCGGACACAATAGAACTCAATTTGTGTCCGTTCGATTCGATAAAGTGATAAGGAGGATACCCGTGTCGATTAAACATAACCACTCGGCCAAAGTGAATTCCAACTGGCCTATTTAACTTTCTATATACGTTTTTTGAAACTACAATGATTTGTAATAGTTTTGTAATATGTATGTTTTTAATATTCGACAAAAGCAATCTATTAATACGTACTATATAATTGCGCGATTACAGTGATGACAGAACTCTCCATCGGTAGCCGACAGGTGTGTCACTTTGTTTTAGTTTTCACATGTTATACTTTCCACTTCATATTTATACGCTGAATAATTAGCCCTGGCTCGTTTCATATTACAGGTAGCCAATTTTTTTTTCTATTTCTTGCGTTGGAGATTGCGTAATGAATAGGTAAGGTGATGTAGGGTAGATTCTTATATCCAGTTTCTTTAAGGGGTCGTTCAGAGGTGGAGCCTATTGTGGTGTGTTAGGTGTTTGGCGGAGCGGGGGGCGGGAGGTGGAGGCGGTCAGGTTGGCGATATTAAATTCCGGCCGGTCGGCCAGGGGGCGGCGCCCCCCACAAATGTGACATTCATGTATGCCCGGGTGGCCCCCTTCATCCGGCTGTAATTCGATTTCCAGCTCTAGAGGGTGGCCCCCACCTCTTAGAATCGCCCACTTAAAATGAACACGCCCACGTCGAAAGAAGTCCGATGACGCTTGAGTATATTCTTCGTAGGCGTCGAAAGAATGTAACATAAATGGTGGGGGTTGTTAGGTTATAATAAGATTCGATGATTCCGCTCCGTTTACAAGAAACCGGACGTGAAAATTCTTTCTCGCAATTCTTAAAAATGCTAAAACCAAATTTTGTAGTGTTTTTTTTAATAATTCCATTAAGAGATCACACGAACTTGCGATCGTCACATGAAACGTCCAGTTATAAATAAAGAAAAGTGTTTCTGAGTTAAGCACCCAGTCGCTGTCGGAGACACCTCGCTGAGGGAAAAACTTAATCCACTTGACCGTAGTAGGTCACTCGAGAAAAATCCTTTTTCGAAAAAGAGCTAACCGTGCGAGATCTCTTCTGCCTTCATCGCAGAGCGTACATGATCTCATTTTCCCTCTTTCGTGCGGACCCACTCCCAGTGGTCCGAAATGTGGCGATGAGCATACAGCGGTCCATGTCCTCCTCCTTTCCAGGAACACCGGTCTCATTCTGGATTCGGCAAAGGGAGGTCGCCCCGCGGACCAACTGGTAGGTCACCCAGTCTCTCCATCTCTCTTCCCATTTTTCCTTGATGCCTTCATCTATTCCTCTTACAAGCTTCCCAAGCAGAAACTGACGAAGGTCTCCTGTAGCGGATGGGTCAATTTCCGTCGCTGTGACAGCACTGTGCCAATGCTGACAGGATTCTCAATCGCCAACCGAAGAATTGCCAATGCGTGTGTTTAAAATTTCATCAGCAGTCAAATGCGTGCAGTTAAAAGGATTCTGTCTTCTATTTTCCCCATTTTTAGACTGGGTTTAATATTGACGCGTTACATACCAACAGTAATTACTGTTAAACGACGGGCGTCAAACGAACAATACCAATTTCGCCACTCGTCAAAAATAGTAATTTGTTTATAGTAAATCACCAGTTATTCATTTTGAAAGGTTCTACCATGTTGACAGGTATGTACGATAACAGGTATAGACATGTTCACACTAAAACCCGAGCTTTCAGTTTCCTGAAACTGGTATGACGTTTTGAGTTTCAAACCGACGTGCCAGTTGAAAAGTGTCCTATAAAAATTGTGGTTTCAAAATGGACTCAATTGAATAGTGCACACTTTCATATACGGTCGGGTCGGTGGCTCTTTTCCGCGGTGAACACGCGACCAGATAAAACTCTAATTTTCGGTTTAATTGATATTTTGAACAAGCGTTGAAGATAAAAACCACTAGTTTTGTAAATGATTTAAGGCCGCTTAAATACATACCGGTTAACCCCTTATAACAATAATAATGGATGCTCCTAATGGGTTTCAGTCACTTAAATATCAGCTCGTGCAAAGACCATCGTGAATATTTCACATTAATGCGACCTATCTAGGCCAACGGGACATCAACATTTTTATACAGTGGGAAATATAGAATAAAAAGTGTGCGTAATAGATTGTTCGTAAACATTTAATAGGGCATATACTTCACTTCATTTGATTTTATAAAATTACTATATCGTTTTTAATTATTGGAAAATATTATTAGACCCTGGCAGGGAAATTAAAGAATTGGAAATATTTTGGAAACAAACCGGAGGAAATGTGGTCATTGACCAAAAACATAATTAATGAAAAAATCCCAAAGCGTCTCCATATTTAGCCACCAAATACATCTTAACAAAACAAAGCCGACAAACAGGTTAATTAAACGAAGGGACAAATGCCCCTGGACCAGATGTCGACAGAACGAAAGAGAAAAATACAGTACATAAACTCAGTAACCAAATAAACGATCACAGTAATATTAAATGTGTACTGCGCTGACAGGATGCTTCATCAGCCACCGATATTCGTGATTTCCTGACATTTTATAGACAGCATTTGTAAATAATTAAATCGTTTAATTAAACTAGAAAGAATACATTCTTCTCACAAAAATTGTTCTCGCATTATTTTGGGAAATTTAATGTTTGACTGTAGAAGGAGTGTTCTTTGGTTGTTTTTCCCCTAAAAGAAAATCGATATCCGTATAATTAGGCCGTAAAATTAGCGAATGGTCAACATTTTAAGGGCGAAATAAAGAAGAGGAAGGAACTTATTGGAACGTAATTGGCCCTCGTTTAATGGTGGTCGGGGATGGGGATTGAGGGGGGTGGTGGGTGGGCTCGCCAATGCTTCAAGTCCATAAGTTATATTAACTGGCCCGGGCTAAGTCCCCAGTCAATACCGGCCGATTGTCTATAAAGTTCAATTCGGGGCCGCCAAACCCACCCCCCCCCCTTATGGAAATTTTCGGTCCCGGCTCAAACGCACACGCGGGCGAAACCCTCTGGAACACAAAACGAAACGAAACCCGTCTCTGATTTGATATTCATGAAGTGTGTCAGCCCGCATTCAACTCCGGTTATGTCACGGGGCAGGAGCCAGAGAGCACCGGCGCGTATTAGCGAGTGCTGCCCAAATTAGAACACACAGGCTTCGAGCCACCATACCGTACACGCAAGGTTGGATAGTTCTGAAACGAACGCTGCACAGTTTGCTTCAAATACCGGTTAAACGCCCATACATTCAATATCTATTTGTGTAATGAAGTTATAGTCATTGCAGGTCTGGTCACAGTACATAGTATTGTTTGTCACGAAACTGAGAATTATAGTTATACATAAGATTGTAGCGGCGATAGGGCGGTGGTATTATGAAAGTATGTCCAGGTCTCGACTAGGAGAATTGTGAGCCCTGTAACTGTCGTATACTGTCAGCCTTTCCCGCCGGCCGTTGTTGGCGTCGAATGCGCATTCTGCGATTAATGAATTGCTAAAGTGCGGCGGGGGCGTAATTAGAGAGGAGCGCCTTTAATTTCTGCGTACAAACACAGGTGTTGTGCGGGCCCACCTTCCGCCCTGAATAGATAAACGGCCCCTTGCTCAAACTTGGCCTTAACTGAAGGCCGGGACAAATAATTTACCGCCATAGTTATCGACATCCCTCCATCGACCCCCAGCCAACAAACGTCCCCAGAAACATTAAACGTTAAACATTCGACTACGTCTTGCGATACCGCCCTAATTACCGATACAAAACATTTTCAATTTATTGAACGACTAAATTAAAGAACGTTATTTATATTTTCATCTCGGATTTTTTAATTAATAAATTGTCCGAACCTTATAATACCCCTGAAAAACAATGAATATTTTAGGACTGTATACCATATATATTTTGGGCTTTAATTGTACTTCAATAATGATTTCGTCGAATAATTATCTAAAAACATGTGTTCATATTTTAACAGATAAAATAAATTGTTCGAACCAGTAGGCTTAATTGATTATTAATTACTAAAAATATTACATAAATTTATAACCAAGTCTTAAAAAAACATAAATATCCTTGTCTTAATAACGTCCTGGCAACTATCGTGGAGTTGCCAAACATAAAATAATAATATTATCGCATGGGTATTGTTATTAGACGGAGGTTCGTTAACGGCAGTGTAACCTCGGCATTGTAGGTCAGGATTTACACGTGCTCTAGCCATTTATATTTGAATACCTTCGGTTTAGAAGTCATGTGTTGAGGGAGATTGAACCCGTGTCGCGCTCCTCTAAGCGGCTCTACTCAATTAGGATTAACTGCATGGCTCGATCTCATATAAATTATTATGCAAGGGCCATCCCTAGACAATCAACCAGCCCATCTAATGTAATTTACGGTCCCGTGCTAGCCTAAATATTAGCTCACGAAATATTTAATGTACACCAACAATCCAACCGAATCATAAAACCGTTTAAGCGCAATTTGGAACATTAAATATTTTAGAATACCTGTTTTGTGGTCTGCGAGGGGTTGGAATTTCGTGTGTTTCTGTCTCCTATCGCTGGTTTGGTCTTTTGGTAGACCGGTTTTGGCTGCTCACCATCTTCAACGGCGGTGTTAGTCACTTTGGTACTTTGGATGTTTTTTGGGCATCCTCACTGCACTGTCACTGTCATTTGAACCGTGGTGGTTGTCTGTTTGTTGTGTGTGTGTGTGTGTATGTATATATATGTGTATATATATATATATATATATATATATATATATATATATGACTTGTTATCCTGTTTTGGGGGGATGTTGTTTGTCTTATATGGGTTGGGACGGATTTTTTAATCGGCTTAAGTCTTTGTCTTTTTATCGGTGAAATATATATTTGATCACATAGCTGGTCAGACTATTAGATTCTGGATAAATAGGCCCCATCTTCTTCAGATTGTTTTGCCAAAAAATAAAATTGCCAAATACATAAAAATATTTCCTTGAAAATGTTTCTAAGTAAATAGGGTCTGATTAAATAATTACTCAACTGATATAAAGCCAGAAGTGGTTGTTGTGTCTCTTCTAAAGTGTTGGTCTTCTTCTCCATTTGCAAATGTTGAAGTGGAATGTATTTGCGAATTAAATAAGATATACATTGTCTTTAAAATCTCTCACGAGTGAAACTGGGGGAGATTCCTTTTTTTTGTTCCGATACTTTAAACAGTGACTTAATTTCAAGTTGAATCCCCACATTTAATCAGTTAAAGTGCTCGGTTTGTTATCAGCGTAATGAAGACACAAGTCTCTCTGCTTGCTAAGACATTTGCTCCGGGGATAATTGCTCCATAATTTTTCTCGCTCTCGGCCTCTATACAACCGCCGTCTTTCTGAATTCTATTGGGAAGGACCGTGGAAATTATTTCTTCTTTTTTTCCCCCAGTGGGACTTCCAAGACTCCCGAGGCTTTAACATTTAATTAATTGTTAATCTAACGGAGATTCACTGTCGGCTCGTACGTTTACAAGAACGATTATTTAGTGTAACCATTAACACGCACCATGCAACACAAGAATGGAGAAAATTTGGGATAAGGTTTAAGGTAATACAACCGTTGAAAAATTCTTGGCTGGAACAGAATAATAATTATATATATCTACATATTTGCCTAGGATTTTTCGAATAAGAATTAAGACGAAGGAAGCATCGTTAAAGGATTATACAATGAATGATGCATGCAATCACAAACATAGTAGGACGCTGGAAGTGGCACAAGTTTCCCGTAAATCGATGAAGATTACGTATTTCTATCAACCTGTGTTTATGTTAACTAGATTCAGTTGTTCCGTCGCATTAATAATGTCCTACAACGCCTTAAATAATCGGTGGTTATTTACAATATTTACGTGGTAACAGGATTCACAGTCAACACGAGTAAGCGGATTAGTTTTAGATTAATACCGAATGCGGGCCAGATCCCGCACATTTTTCAACGCGTTCAAACGACAAACGGCATCCCGAGGTTCCCGCGTTTGTTCCTACGAAAGGCTAGCCGGGGGAGGCATGCAGGCAGCTACGAATGCCTCTGAATTCGTCCGAGCACTCGAAATATTTTGGCCAGGGCGGAATTTCGAATCCGCTCTTCTAACATGCCGGTCAAATAGGCACTTGCGGTATCCGGCACTAGGCCTCCTTGCCAAAGTTACCGTTCGGTCGGAATGAGTGGATATTTAAAGTAACCGAGGAAAGTTGTATAGCCACCTCAATGTGATAATCAACAATGCGAAGGGTGTAGGTAAAAAATACTGTTATAAAAATACTTCACCTTATACAAGTACACTTACTTGACATATTTCAGTACAAAGTTGGAGGAGATGTAAAGCATTTCCTTGCGTCCTCCAATCTTCAGCTATGAATTGTCAAATCCAACCTCGTAATTAATTTAATATCGTCAGTTGTTTAAACGGCCAAAAAATCGCCATAGTATCAATCGAAGCTGCCGAATACGGCGAACGAAAATAGTGCTTCAGACCAATGCAATACTCCAGTTTCATTTGGCCCAAATGTCGAATACATGATGGGTTTAACTCTGTCAAATTCCAACCACTTATCCGCATTGATACATACTATACTGTAGACACTGAAAAATTGAAACAATAAACTATTACACTATAGTCTAAGTTCATTAAACAAAATTACATATTCCTGTTACTTCAAAACATCGAATTTGACCTTATATGTAATGTGCAGAATTATAAACATACGATAGATCTGTTCACCTATGTGTATTACTGGATATGCTGATTGTCGCATAATGCACGTCAATAAAGCACCCCGGGCATACTATGGATTACTAATAATTGCCTTGCCTTAGTCAATTACTCCATCTATTTATTTTCAATTAGGGATTGTTGTCTTAGGATACCCGTGTGTGTATCGCCGGCGGTAAGAATAACAAGTCCTAAGTCTAAGTGGACGCGAGTATTAATATGCAGAAAATATCCAGCCCTGCTAATTGCAGCGACCCGAACTCTGAAATTCCCTTTTTAACGCGTTATGCACACTCTCATAGCGACGTTTGAAATATTCACACCGGGTCCCGAAGATTAGGCCTAAAAACTGGGATCCCTCCGGTCTGATGAAAAACGCGGCGGTAAGCCTATTATTTCAAACTAGAAACAGAATTGTAAAAGAGTGAAATCCAGTTGTGAACGCTATCGGTTGGCGTTCAACCGCCACTTAACTTCAAAGGGAGTCTAAAAACATACTATTAATAGTACGCACTAAAATTAGTGCCCGAGCTTCGTTCCGACGGGAAAGTAAATACCGCCGACTAATTATTTGAAAATAGTACATTGCCGTGACAAAACACGTGTAGGCGGATGTACGCTATTATTTAATAGGAAGTTCCATTAGGTTTATTTCGAGGAGGGGGGACAATTGTTCTCAGACAGCCCACTTTTAGAAGTGTTAAGAGAAACCAAACAGATTCTTAACGGCTTCTAAGCCGATAGAAATTTCCTGAATGAAGGCAGTGAAAGGAATGCACCTCATTTCTTCTCCCAATGGACCCGGATGTAATGCCAGGAAATTTACATTTAAATTCATTCACTAATAAACGGTCTATGGGTCATTAATGTTTTATGAACATCTGTACATTGTTCCGTAGTTCTTATATCGTTTCACATTGCATTCTATAGTAGATTTTCTACTACAATCGTACAATTGTACGAATTGGGTATGTCAAAAATAAATGAAGAAGCATTGTTATTGTGCTGGATGTTTGTCCACAATGTTGTCCGGGAGACCTCGTAGGTATTGAATAATTTTACTGGCTGTAACTCTCTCTATATAACATTAATTTAATGAGTTTAGGACATCGATTCGAGAGTCACAGAAAATCAATTGACGTTTTATATAAAACTTGAAAATATCGACGCCGTAAAAGGGAATGAGCGAACAAACTTTACGCTCGCCCTATCTGTCGGTCATCATAACGAAACAGCTGAAGTATCACTTCGCCTAGTTTCAGTACGGTGTTTCAGCATTTCCGATCCTGTTTTTAATTGTTTAATATATATTGATAGAAACATTGTTTTATGCTGCATGCAATTCGGGATTTTATTAGTACAAAAAATAATATATGGTCGAAATAATTGAATGATAAAAAGGCATTGCCTCAATTTTCCTGTTGGGTCCATCATATTTGCCGTATTGTCTTAATGGTTGAAGTTTAATAATTTGTCTGCTTTGATTTAGGTCATAATTAATATTTTGATGAATAATTATGATTTTCACGTTATTAATAATTGTAAGTTTCTGATATTATTCAATATAAAAATGTGAAAAATCAACATACGACACATAACCCATTTGCCATAAATTAAGTATTACTATGTCTAACCCCCCGTTAGTTAAGAATGCATATTTTATAATTTAAACATACTGAATTCAAGGTCTAGGCTAGAAGCGGATTGTAAATGTATAAGATTTCTCGAAAGAAATGATGCCCCGCGGGACATCATAGAAAATGCTTTTCCATTCCGTGTTCCCCATTCCCCGTTTCCTTATTTTTGTCAAGAAAAATAAAATGAAATATTCAAACCAAAAAGTAGTATGATTGGCGCCAGGGTAAATAGCCGGTAAGGGATGAAGGGGAGGCTCGTAAAAGGGAGCTGAAGAGACCCGGGGGAACGTTACCGGCCAAAAAGACTGCTGCTCAAAACAGAAAATAAGAGCCCACCAAAAGTGGCCCGCCCGCATAAAACATCATTTTAACCGCCTGAAATTTTTACAGGCACTTCAAAAGAGAATGCAGTTTGAGTTTTGAAGATTTTATTCCTTGTATCGTTCAATATTCTACCGCCACTGATTTAATAAATTATCTTTTCGACGATTCATAAAATAGTGCGTCTCTAATATAGTGTTAGCAGGCTGAATACTTCTGTCTGCGTTTTCCTAAACTGATTTCTGTAAGAAGTTACAGAATCATACTTTCGCAATATATAAACCAGCTATATAAAATAGGCCCTACACTGGCAGTATGTCGGTGGGTTATACCTCCCCTCTCGTGGGTCGGGGGAAATACGTGGGGTTTTTATAAAGCGATTTGCACTCGAAGAATCCTCCAATCTGGGCCTAATGTCCCCCCGCCAGGTGTGTCCCTCCGATAAATACGGCGCGGGGACTGTTCGAAGGGTAAGAAGTTGGACGGAAATGATAGGTCGACAATGGGAACGGGGCGTGTTGTTACTAACGGCTTCGTGACCGAAACGCCGCCAGTATTTAGAAGTGGTGCGCGGCTAGGGGCCGACGGAGACACGAAATCTGGTAGCAATTTCGTGTCGGGGGGAAAAACAATAATGGAAAGAAACGAAGGGGGAGGGACTGTTGTGCCGACCACTCTCATTACTGTGCACGGCCCTAGCTCTCTCTCCCCCCTACGGCCCACCCTCTGGGGCGATATCTGTCCGTCCTTCTCTATTGAGGACTTCGCACGGCGTTCATAACTCCCAAAGAAGGCGAACTCACAGCCCTCCCCCCCTCCCCAATCCCCCGGTATTATACCAAATCTAATAAGACCATCCTACCCCTCGATCCTTTCACACTGGTCAATAGATAGGCCGACGCTTCTGTGATGTACGATGTCTTACACTAATTTAACGTAGTCGTCAGCACAGTGAAAACACTATTCATTCGATCCTGGAGCTATGCGTAGTAGTAAATTAATTCCGGCATACTTGAATATGTTTCTCCGAATATCCCAGTGTCGGCGGTCCAACAGATTCTAGTACTTGTGACCGATAAGTCATTTAGTTGTTGGAGTATAAATAATTTCTACTCGGTACGACAGATTGAACAATTAAAATAAATACAAAAGTAGGCAAAATATGTTCTGTTAAAATTCAGTGCAAAATACAGGAGTTAGTAATTTTTCGAAGGATTATGGATTGCAAGGATTAGAGTCTATAAGAGTTAGACGGCTTGGTGGATCCCCACAGTTCGATTCCGTAGGCCCAAATAGGTTTCGGTACGCAGTTGTATATTAATAATTTGTTTGAGAGTGATAGTTTTGATCTGTAGTCGAGGAGTCTTAATAGTAATTTGTAGCGCCGTTTCGTTTCTGTACGTTTCAGTCAGACCATATGTCTCTAACAGAATAATCCAGAATGACCTAAAAGTCCCATTCGTTCGAGAATTAGCAGCTTCCCGGTATAAATCCTTCCATTCCAAATTATCCCTTCATTCCAATCCCTTAATTCGACAACTTTCCTCGCTTCACCTTCCCGAAAATACCGTGCGTCGCCTAAAGCGGAGATGGCCACGCGATTTCCTTACGACCCGAGTAAGGGCAGGAGCGGGAGTACCATCATTGGGTGGCTTCTCCTTCGAGAGTTCACTGAGTGAGTGTAAAGTAAGAGCACTGTCACTAGATACAATCTAAAAATTGTAGTTGTGACTATACAAAGAAATGAAAAAAAAATACAGGAGTTTGCGGGGCTGGGAAGATTCGCAGCGGATGCGGTCGGTCGTGTAATATTTAGAATTCTAATGTTTATGGATAAAAAAAACAGTAACTGTGGTTGAGTCAGGATGTACATTAAGAGGACCGGTGTGTGTAAGAAATAGAAGCGGGCGGGAATCACGCGATCAGGGGTGGGTTATACGTGTGAAGGGGGCTGCACTGCCACAATCGCCTAATGACACCCGCACACTCCCTCCCGTAAGGGTGAGAGAGAGAGAGAGGGAGAGCAGGGTTTTTCAAATGAAGCCATTTTCAGTCGGGCCTCGAAATAATAACAGGGCTCCCCCCTGCTGGGTATTAGCTAGGACACGGATCGTGATACCTAGCAGCCCGTGTTCGGACCGACAACAGAACATGTCGAGCGGAGCTGTCCACCCGCCCCAAACAGATTAGACCTCGACCGCCTCCTCCTGGTAATTGGGCGGCTCCCGCTCGATGTAAACCTTCCGACCGGGCCTTTGTTATCAATGCCGGTCAAGCCTGTGTCCCGTGTACGCTTCCTTCATACATGATTCATTTAAAAAAATGTGGAAATACGTCGAGAGCAGCGGAGAACGTACTCGAGGGTGTTCAGGACGGAGGTCGATCATCCGACATGTAAATACCCCCCACCTTTACAGTTATAAAATTCCTGAAAAAATAGTGACGCACTTGGAGTCAAATCTAGCCAAAAAAATGGCTCCCGTAAGATGGATGGTAATGTTAAATTTTTAAAATACTTTCCGTATTAAAAACTAGTTAACGGTTTTTTATAGTTCAACTGTGGACTGCTTCATTGTTGTCCTGTCGGTAAACATTCCAGGTGGGTACCGGGCGACGGAAACAGCAGGTGAAAAGTAAATGAAATCTACTAAACAGGAATTCCCGATTTTAATTTCGGCCCCATATAAATCTGGAGTCGTGTTATAAGACAGGTGTAGGACAACTGGATTTGGCCTCGTAGGTCTCTATTAGGGGGGGCGGGCCGGGCCCGCTAACAGATGGCACACTACTACTTTCCTGTCTACTTTCCTTAGCGCCTTTATATTATTCCCCGCTTTATTTTCCATCCTATTTTGCTACTTCACTCACTCCGCAAGGATTGACCGAGTGAGCTGGCCAGAAAAAGTCGAGGCACCGACAAAAATCCCGTCCATTTGCCCGACAATGATGTACAAAAATAGTATTCTAATATTGGCATAATTCGCTTCACTGGCAAAATAAATCCTACGATTTTATCGCAGACAACGGGTGCTAATTAGTCGGCTGGATTAAAGTGGAAAATTTTTCCCGAGAGATTTTCTAATATTAGAAGCTATCCGCTGAAATTATGAGTAATTTTTAGTAATAACAACAATAATCGATGCATATTATGTGATAAGAGCGATTTCGCTCGCAATACAGAACCATTGTCCGCTATTTAGTTAAGACTTTGGTCAGATATTGTACAATTTAAAAAATAGCTTAGCGGCGGCGAACGCTATCCCAGAAACAAGTTGAGACCCGAACCGAGAAATACACGATGAATAAAGTTTGTGTCGATGTCGTCTTTCTGCTGGCTATACTTTCGGTTTTGCCTCTGGATTCTGGCTCTCAAGAATTTTGCATGAAGTGGGGAGGAAAGGTAGGAATTTCTTTCATTTATTTGTTATCCAATTCGGTCCAATTTATTAATCGGAAGTTAAGTTACTTACATCGACCACTCAAAATCCCAGAAAAACTAATTCTTCTAACGTTAGTTAATTTTTTTGTTGATTTGAATTCCAGTGCAAGGAAGGAAGGACGACTTGTTGCAGAAATCTCTACTGCAGCACGCTCTTCGGAAGATGCATCAGAAATCATCCTCGAATACAGGCGATAGGAGACTAATAAATCACCCAATGAAACAACTGATCTAAGCTAATAGGAATTTATGCGTATAAATGACTAAATATTTTTCCAATGTCAATGTAGATACTGTCTGTTAGTAAATGCACACCTCTAAAATCCTCTAAATTGACTTTTACTTGATCTCCTCTTTTCTGAAAATTGGATATCAGATAATCTTGATTGTGTGTACGCTTGAACAAAGTACACTTGAGCCCTTAACACAAGGGGTTATATTATATTGACGTCTACCCTTCCATAAATTGATGGAAAGATATGGAGCATTATTTGTTGCTTTAAGTTTTAAAAATAAATCATTTATAATCTCTTTCACCATACACTCAACATGCAACTGAAACAAATTCGCATTTATCCTTTTAGGTAGACCAGTCAGATAGTCACATTAAGGATGCGGTGTATATAAATATATTTCAGGAACTATATGGAAATATATGTAAATGATACATTTATGAATGTTGGCGTTCATCATAAAATACTGTCCATTAATTATCTATAAAAACCTTCTACGGACTCAGTAGACAAATAGCAATTTTCAAAGGAAATAACAGCCATCGAGTTGAAGTGCCGTTATTGCTTAACTTGTGAAACCTAATGGCTCTGAAATCACATGTCACCGATATCTTTTGCAGAAAGGCTATTACACTAATAACGGTCATCAGTCGAACTGAATCCTTTCCGACTAGAACCTGAGTCATTCAACGCAGCCCTTTGCAAATAAGAAATTTCTCAGCTTTATACAGGGCTATACGTCGAATGATAGAGAATTAGAGGGCATAAATTACAGATTTAGGAAGATCGGCGAGATAAAATTAAAAAAATAAATGCATACGATAATTTGAATACTCTAATAAGTTCATATTGCACTCCACTGCTTGGTTCAGTGCACCTTATTTTAATTGACTTATAAAAGGAATAATTCTTGTATAAGGGCATTATCATTGGATAAGTGAACTAATTTCCTCGAGAGGAAATTTTGGAATTTAAGATTCAGTAAAAGCATCTTTGAGTACCAAATAATAGACTTTCGCACTAACGTATATACATTTCTTTACATAGCTACTGCTTTGACTATAGCTACCGTTTGTGATTTCTCCGTATATCTTCAATTTTACAAATGTGTATGTAGTGGAGCATGGGTCAGTGGTCTTACCTGCTCGTTTGAAGGTGTTCGATGAAATGTGAGCCGGAGCGACGAGCTCGGCAACAGTAATTAGACTTATCGGGCACTGTACTCTTCTAGCTTCACGATTGACGTTGAAATTCGCCGTTTTTACTTGTCTCTAAAAAGAACAAGATTGACAGGTAAATAGCCGGTTGTGGCTTCTAGACGGCGGCTCTCCCTCGGGTATAAAACGCAGTCGGGGCCAGGTTGAATCCACCGTTGGAACACCTTCTGGCTTGCCGCTGAGATGAAGGTCGCAATATTCTACCTGCTGGTAGCGGTTCTAGTCGTCTGCTCTGTCGAGCAAAGCCGCGCCGACGATGACGATTGCGTTCAATGGGGTAACCAGGTACGAAACCAGTTTTGCACTCTTAAAATATTGTTTTTTTTCTTAACTTAACGTCGAAATCCTTTAAGAGATATTCATGTCTTTCGAAAGGGACGCTTCGTACTTCGAAGTATACAGCCGCTGGAGACGGGACATTTGCCCAACAAAAAAGTAAATAGGACTACCACTAGCAGATCGGAGGGTTCAAATAAGCCAATCGCGTATGGCGCTCATTCAATTTTCACCAATTTCACTTGTATTCCTTTAGTGAATTGTTGAAAATATTCACCCGTTCTTGTGGAACGACCATTTTTAAAATTGTATCCTAAATATGTTCTTTGTATACTGGAGCAGATAAAACGCGCACTCGTTTCTGGTTGTCCTTGGGTTCGCGAGGAAACGATATTTTAAAATGTTCTGTTCGAAACAGTGCAAAGTGTTCTTCGTATATTTGTAATAGTTCTCGCACAGAGCGGTGAATAATGCGAGTCAAACGCACCCAAAACATTGCGTCAGAATCCAGCTCACTGGGAGCGTGGGAAGCCGCTTTACACCGATAATGTAATATTGTACATTACGCAAATTGGACTCAATTTCGCTCTCAAAACAACTTTGCTGGGCAGTGGTTTAATTTTAACCATATAATAAATTCAATTGTGACCTATTATTGTCACGGGCGTTTACCCCGCGACGGGCGTAGGTCGACCCCCCACGCTACCAGCAAATTTAGAAGCTCTAAGAAATATTGTGGCCTCTGGCCCACAAAAAATGTCATTGGGTTGTACTTAAGCACAGCATTTTGCCATCATTCCTCTGATAATCGAGTGAAGATATAAATAATAGAACTTTTAAATAAGGCGTTATTACTACGCATAACAAATGCAGTTACAGTACTGGCAGGATGTCCCACAAGCAACCTTAGTTTTGTAATTATTACTGTGCTGAACTTATGAATGAATGTTATTCAGGTACAAGGTCTAGCCTATATAAGGTAATAGCTTAACATCTTTTCACTTTCTAAATTACAGTCGATTCTTAATTATTATCTTATCTAATAATTATCTTAAACACTGACTAAAATATTAATTTCGTTCTCATATTTTTCAGTGTTCCAGCGACACAAACTGCTGCCCAGGACTCCACTGCAGCGAGAAGCTCAACAAGTGTATGAGGGACCACATCAAAGTGCCCGAAGAACTCAAGGAAAAAATAAAAGAAAAACTCGATTCTATGAGGCAATAGACGCACTGTCCACAGAACCAATAACATTTATTATGTCATCGAATAAATAAATGCGCATTAATCCCGACTATACTAGATTGTTTTCCTGCTTCGATAGCCAGAATTACTCGATTTCTTTTCACCTGGTTTTATACTCAGAACTACTTGAGTCTTTTCCTGATTTAAAAAGAATGAAACTGATATAAAACCAATCAATAGAATTAAAATTGAATGAAATTGATGAAATGAATTTCCTTCGTTAAATAAAAAGCAGCTATTTAAAACAATATATGTAATATACTCAATGAATTTACTATAATTGTTTAGTGCTCTAGTAATAAATAGACAATCTTTCTACGTCATAGAAGGGAATGAGAAATAGGAAATAATACCGCAAAGTGAATTGTGTTTGTCCATTATATTTGTTCTTCATTCGAAAACGAATTGACTTCGGTAATTTAATTAAAACCGGACAATTACATTTTCATGTCACACAAATTGCATTTGGATCTCTCTGCCTTCCAGTAATTTTAATCAATCCGAACCTGCCCGCTTTAACTCCGTACGCGTTTTACAATCCACAATTCCGTATGTAAACATTTAAGCCCCTCGCCGGAATATTTGTTCCGACATTCCAAAAATATTGCGCTTATTTAAGTTGGGTTTTTAAGACAAGTTAGGGGATTGGGAAAATTCAGTCATTTAATCGCAGCAATTATTCTAGATTTCTTGTAGGGTTCGGCGGTTGACTAATCTAAAGATACAGAGTTCTAATCCCGATAGTGGATCGAACATTCTTTCAATTAGAACCTATGTACTAACTATCTGAAATTTTCTGCTGTTCTTCTTAATATTGTAACTTGAGCTAAACGTATCCAATTTTCCGAAGGGTGAAGCAGAATCTTAAAATTATCTAAATCTGTCTTAGGTTTTCTATATACAAATGTAGATAACTTTTAAACCTAACTAGAGGATGAAATTTACCTGTAAATTAATTGGTCATGATGAATTCAAAGCGCAAAGTATAATAAATTGAAGTGTTCCGCATTATACGGCGCTTGACGATACTAACCCGCCGAGCGTAGTAGTTATTACGGAATAGTATAGCTTCAAGGCGCTGAGCCAATTATGTAATGTACAATATAGCGTTGTAATGACCCGTTTCCATTGGCTAGTTTTTATGTCAGAACAAATTATATATTTTTTTTGTGGATTAATCAAATTTGCATTCCTAGCATTTACGATAGAAACGACAGAATACAAGCTACAACAGAAGAAATGTTTATTTTACGATGTTTTATATATATTTTGGTATATAATTTGTTAACATATTTCTTTTATGTACAGTCCCTCGAAGTTGAATTGATCTGTTCAGGGTGGAATGCACCTATTGGCATAAAAATTGCAGACTAAATCTTTGCAGCATGAGGTAGACAGTCCAAGACACTGCAACAGAAATACATTCCGATCATTACAAATAATAACTTAAAAATATCAATCAACCAAAAAATCATATTATACTGCATTGGGTTTTTAGTAGCACGTTAAACATAGTTATTTGAATGAGTTCGAGGTATGCAATCATGTCAAATGAATAAGTTGTTGACACAATTCCGTCCCGACACAATACATTATGCCCTGATCAAATCATAATTGATCCTGCACGCGTTGAATTCCAGCCGGTGAATAGAATGCTTTGAATCAATAGAGAACACCAATGACCTCTCCTCTGAGCACAGAGAAAGGACGAAGGAGCTCAATGCTAATTGAAATCGTAGCTAGTTCATGCGATGCGGTCGATTTACCTTTCACTTCCGTTTAATTAGAAATGCATACGACCAGCTGCAATGTGATATGTAAATTTATGTTGGTTTTATGAGTCTTATCAACCGCAAAGGCCTAGAGTGGGTGGAATTATTTCCAATTGATTATTGCCTACAGGGACATAAGATATAACGATAGTCTGGAACTGTGGTATGTTTATGTAAATGATGGTATAATTATAGGTATCTAACAATACGTTTTTACACCTCCGGTCACCTTTCCGTATTCATAATTATAATTGATCGTAATTCCCCACCAATCGAGGGTTTTACCTAAATGTTACAATTTCTTATGATAAGATCCGAATGATTACGGATGATAAGTCGTAAATACTTCCGCATCAACAATTATTTAAATTAAACTGAAATATTTATAAAATATTGTTATTAAGTTTAATCAACGTATCGTATTAGGGCATAGTTTTTTGTAGGGAATCTAACAATTTCGTATCATATTAAGGATTTGAATTTACCGCACCTGAATAACATGAAAC
The DNA here is from genome assembly GCA_019843655.1 of Lethocerus indicus. Classification (NCBI taxonomy): domain Eukaryota; kingdom Metazoa; phylum Arthropoda; class Insecta; order Hemiptera; family Belostomatidae; genus Lethocerus; species Lethocerus indicus. Next base: position 25,125,111 of record JACDQD010000003.1, on the reverse strand, counting down.
AGCATCATTTTTATTTTACGAAACATATTACACTTCCAGGTTTATAAGTCAATTGCTACAGAATTGATTCTAGTTTCTATGGATATTGATTGTAATTATGAAAACGTTATTTTTTTCTTCCGGTTTGGAGACAAACTGCACATTCGGTTCCGCTTGAAAACTCGATTTGGCCAACGGGAAAAATATCAATGTAATTTTCGATTGAAAACTAGACGAAGTTGATCGAAATGATGGACCAATTTATTCCGGCCTCGTATCCTAAATTGTGCCAGTGTCAGTTTTGAGGGCCGCAATGCGGTCAGCTCAATACTGCGACAAGCTTGTTTGTTTAATTCAACTAAGTCAATCTTCAGCAAATCACAAATATGGCCCAAATAAAGTGTACCTCGGACGAGGAAGATGCATAATAAATCAGAATTTCAATGGGAAATTAATAAATTTCAACGTCCACTATTTAAATATTGTTGAGTATGCCGATTTTCAAATGCATGGGAGTTCACAACTCCCAACAGTTTTGAAACTGCTCAAAATATAACAGCTCGTGTATTCATAAAGTACCAGTTTATCAAATACTTCTGAACAGGAAAAAAGTTACACTGAGAAGATTAATTCCTCTATAATTAGCCTCTCGTACAAAGATCGAACAAATTGAAGATATAAGTAAATTCGCTATTGGTTGCGGCTTTTGCATGGAGCAACTTAAAATAATCAACACGGTTTCATTTCTTTAATTTAGTTTTTAATTCTTTAATCCAACAAGATTCAACATACAGTGCGTCCTGTTTTTAAAAAATGGGTTTTATTAATTACACTCCCTTTCCTTAATTTTTTACTGACAGTTATTTTTCATTGAACCCTGAAAGTAAGCTTGTTGGTCTACCGGCCACGAGGGTGCAGAGCGTGGCGGGGTGCGCTACCCCTAACAATAAAAAACAGGAAAATGCGGCCCTAATGGATCATCGACAGATCAATCACGTGCAATGAGAGGGTGGGTTTTTTTTGTGGGGGGGGGGCTGTCGATAACAAGTAAAAATATTTGTTTACCGGACGTACAGCTAATTGTCGAAGGCTGTCGGCCAACGGGCCGTGTGAAGGATATGCACGTCGAGCTCGTATAGCTCTTTTCAATATTATAACGCACTACCGTAAATCGAGATACCTGCCATCAAATATTTTTTTTAATGAAGGAATACACATCAATAGCCCTCTTTTTACTTTCAACGTTGGTTCAATACACGGTCGTCACGACACTAAGCGAATAATGAAACAAATTGGTCTGCCATAGTTATATCGATATTCCACCTCCCCTCGTTGGGTCTTTACGTAGACCGGTCTATTATATTAAATGATCGAAGCAAAGTTCAGGACACAAAAAAAAAATAAAAGGTAGCGCTAATTTCAGAACACTATCTATCTAAACATGACCAGCCTTGCGATTTTTCTGTGTAGAAGTAATTGTAGGTTGAGAATCCGGCTTTAACATAGTAACAGGGTCGCTGACTCAACAGAGGTCAGTAACAGGGCAGTAGTATCAATCGTATAGTTTTGTCGGCTAACACTGAGCGGGAAATGCGAGCGAGTCCCAATGGCCGGCTTTCACGATTTCTGATTGTATAACCCGGACAGTTAACTGTAATTCGAAGGTTGAGCCGACGACCAAAGCAATTTGGAATGAATTTTGCGGCCAAAATCCTAACTGGGACCCCCTCCCACCCAGCCGGGGGCTTTCTGGTATGGCCGAGAAAACAGCGCCAACTTTCTCTTTCCGAGGACCGGCTCTGCATCTCGCTCTTCGGAACGCTGAATTAATGCAATCCAGCGAATGAAAGCATGGAAAATTACCTTATATTATACAATATAGCGGAAATTCTGTTATTTATTTGTATCGAACGCATGCAGTAATATGATTTCGGGATATATTCTTCAATATAAGTTTTAAAAATTCATTGTTCAGAAAATTCAGATTACGGAATTGGAATAAAACTCGATGAGTTCAACGGCAACGACAATATGAGTAAGTAGTTCCCGAGAATTCTCGTTGATAAATTTGTTTGTCCGCCCTCACAGTAAAGCCGAAATTGAGCTCTCAAGTTGAATTGCACATTTGAGTTATGAAAAGCGAGCGCATGACCGTACGACACGCGCCACTGTTGTCACAAGGGGACAAAAACTAGGATGTGGCCGAGGACGTTCCCAATAACGCCGGGACTCTTTAGGAAATTGTTTGGTTTGGGCTCGCAGTAACGACGCTTTCTACTCGGAAGTTATTTAATTCATAAATCGAACAATTACGTTTCTATCGGCTCGACTGTAAAAAAAAAGACATTTTCTACGTTAAATCCAACGTCAGTCAAGTAAATTTGAGCAACTTTGAAGCGCCGCAATATTTACTCTGACTCTGAAACTGTTTCTCTGGAAAACCTCCTTATTTCGGAAGACTATTGTATTAACGTTTCAGTTCGATGACTGAAATAAGCGAATTAGAAACCCGGGATACGGCAGGCGCCCCCGTTGCCAAATTCGCTATCCGTGAAAAGCCGGTTTCTCTAGAAACTTTGGGGAATATTCGAAATTGTCCGCCGTCCCACTACTATATACGTAGTGTGCAACTAATTAAAAGTTTGTCTTTTGGAAAACTCCGCACATTTTCCCGGTTTACGAGTTTACGCGGCCGAACAGCACTTTACAGGTCGAGTTAAGTAACACCGGCCCCTGAGTCGGGCTCATTAATAAATCACTTCAATCAGCCAGCACGAATATTTATTCTATACGCGCTCAAACCAACAACAATATTGCGGGTACAACGATTAGGAGGCGAACCAGTGGGGTCTTCTCTAAATCACAAATGCAAATATTCTCCAATATAAATACGAACAATATTAGTCAAATATAAATGGCTGGTGCACTAGTAGGCAAACTTTGCCGCTTATACTAATTAAACTGCGAATAAAATATTTTGCCTTCATATTACGTATTGGTACTGCGCTACCGTTATTTGACGGAGTGATTTATTTTGAAATATAAATTCGAGTTAAGAACAATCCATTTTTGAGGTTGGTTCATTTTTATTGGCACATAATATATTTCAAAAATTTCAACCGAATTTGTTTAATTAAAATATTTCAAATTTAAACGTGTCTATGGTATCACATCACGCACACGGAATGTTTCATATAACGCTTTAACCGGTTTGAATCTGAACGGATAGTTTTTCAACTGCAAATATGATTTAGAGTATTTAGAATTCGTGAGCGTATTCAAAATAAATGAGAAATGTAACTCGAGCTACACAAAGTTTCGCACAGCGAAAGGGCCATTCAGAAAAAATTCGATCGACCTCCCCCACCCGGCTTTGAGTGTAAACGTTCAAGAAACACCTTGAACAAAGTGCAGATAACGTAGAACATGTTTTGAAGCCATTGAGGGTCCCAATCGACGTTTCTTTTTGACACAAGGACAGAATTATTGACAGCTATGCGTATATATCGATGTGATAAGAGGGGCGAAAGGAATGAAATGTGCGGCGGTGGTATACAGCTACAAAATGACTCCCCCTCGGTGGTTCGTGTGGATCAAATACTGACACGTGTAGTAGGGCAGGTTCATTGGAGCAGGATATGTGCGATTGTGAGTGTGTGCATGCAGTGGATTGACATAATAGGGCGTCGGCTTTTCAGAAGCAATATTTTCCCGACCATTCCTGAACCCAAGTATATAGTGCGTTGTGTACAATTATATATATATTATTAAAAATATATTGAATATAAATAAGGATTATTTGTAAATTAAAAATATTTCATTTCACAGTGGCTAAAGGGGTACGGCGTTGGCGTAACGAAATCTATACAAGACTAACTATACAGTCGTTCTTATTTCGCTATTGACAATAGCGTTAAAGCGAGGCCATGTGACGGCAATTGTCGAAGACGTTGAATGCTTGAAATCATTCCGAGGCCGTTAACAGCCTTTGTCGTAACTTTGTCATAAACGTCTTGTCTGTCATTTAACTTAGATAGGCGGTTCGTGAAAAAATTCCCCTTTCCTGTTTCGGTCCACTCGTGGAGATATCACGCACTTACCTGAATTTAGGTTCGGGGAAGAAGCGTCAGAATATTGTTCGATACAGTGAATATAACTGAAAGAATGTTTTCGTTTTTTTTTGGCGCCTCCATTAATTTCTCAGGCTATCGATGCAATGAAACCTAAACGGGTCGATGAATCTATTATCTCTAAGTATGGAAAATTTCACCCCATGAGGCTCACATCGGTTTACAAACTTACCTTCCAAGGTTCTTAAGAAAAAAATTAAAACATCAGTATTATTCCACATTAACCGGACTTTATGTCATTAACTTTCGACTTCAGTCATATCAATGCAATGGTAGACTCGGGTCTGGAATTTTGAAACAAAATTTTCAAATTATATCAATGACTTGGTAGATTTGAAGTACTGCCTTCATCAGTATTTAGATTAGTTTTCGCGAATTTTAAGTTCCGGGAATTTCGTCTTAATAATAAATATAATTCAATACCAATATCCAACAATACTATTTTCTCTTGATTCTCAGTTCGGCAATACTAGGACTGAGAATCAAGTAAGACGAACATCAAACAAGCATCAATGATTATATAAATATTGATTTATGTGTAGATATTGAGTATCCTCACCATGGATCCTCTGTTCAAGCAGTCGTTAGATTGGCGCCTCCTCCTCGGGCCCAGGACTGTGTGCGACGAAATTGCCAAGACCGTGCAGGAGATGAGAGCGAGCAGAAAGGCGAACCCGGCCAGCTTCATGGTGTCAAGCTGCGGACTGGTACCAATAAAATCTGCGATGTCCACCTTTTATAGACTCGAGTGGGTAACAGGAGTCGCGGACGTCATCAAGGTCCCTTCCAATACGGCCGTCAGGAAAAGCATAATTTTTTTGCTGAACGCCACACCGTGGTTTTTACACAGCGGGCGACTGTATCAATCGACCTATTTGTCGATTCTCAGTGTTGTCCTTTGGAAAAATAAGTGTAGGATTGTATAACAATACTGTAAAATGTTTTATACCAAATTTTCTTCTGGTTATATACTAATAATCACGGTTTATGTTCTTATAAAAAATAAACCTATAAATTTGTATTTTATCTTACAGAAATATTGTTAGATTAGGGAAACTTAACTGATTTTCTTCAAGTATTGGGCTGAAAATAAATTAAAATGTTCAGTCAAGTATTATCCGGTATAAAACTCCATTAAGGACGGAATTAAATTAATGTCACCATTAAAGCGACTTTATTTTAGTTGTTTCAACAACTATTTGAACATTTCATATTCGATGTTTTACATTTTTATTACATATTCCTTACTACTACAAGACGATAACATTTACCAGTTAATTGATTCGAATGGGGTTAAGGGGATTTCCTGTGATTTAAATAAAATTACAGCTCGGGCGTCTGCGAAAATCAATCAAAAACATACCGTAAATCACTAACCCACATGTGCCCGGGGGAAACCCTAATTCGATGTAACTTTCGTAATTCGATTTGCAATAGTAATCTCAATATTCTGCAGTTATTAATCGATTCCGTTATGAAACAGCTTTCCGTTACCGCAATAAAATTTCATCATCGCCTCTAACTATATTTTAACTATTATTATTACATTCACCACTTGCGGCCCCGCTTAACTTCGGCGGCACCAAATATAACATAAGGGCCGTTCGAATGAATTTTTTCATGGAGGGCCCCGAGGCAGTAGGCGGAGGGCCCAATTTAAGAGGCGGATAATGTAAATTTTGGCCTAACAAATATACGGGGCAAAAGCCGTAAATGGTGAAGTAGAGGGCCCCGGGGCCCCAATTTCTGAGAGGGCCGTGCCCGCTCTATCACCGCCCACGCCGCCCCCGCCCCCATGACAACTCCGATAATAAATACCCTTTCTTTGCCCTTCTTCTACTTCGTTACGAGGATTTACGCCGTCTCCTTTGACTTCTTACCCGAAATTTTTGAACAGACTTCTGTACATTTGTTCTCATTCCGAGAGTTCCAATTTCTGAAATATTGCGACGACGCGAACTAGTTCGTGAAACCGCGAGTGTCTAGGTGTTTTCTTCTGATTCTTATGACAATTTAGTCCGAAATTAACCTATTAAAACGGTATATCATTTACTCGTTAATTCGTTGAAAGGCTATAAAGGAATACTGATGAATTGTATTACGGATTGTATCTCATAAATGATTGCAAGTGTTTGCTCGCCGCAATTGAACCGCCTTATTCTCCCAGTTTTTTACGATAACTCTCCACCTGAAAAACTGCAAAAATATGAGCCGCTGTTTGCCGCAAAAGCCTCACTCACCTGTTTTGTTCCCTCGAGATTACTGTTCTGAGGTTAAACATTAAAATGAAATGATGCCAATCGACCTGTTTTGAGGATGCTCCAACCGTGCGTGGCCATATTTCTGTAATGAAATAACACTTCCTGTTTCAATTCCTGTGTATTCATTTTTTTCCAGAAATTCTGTTCTAAACACGAGCTCAGAGTCACGTCAGTATAATTATAACAGAATTACAATTTGAAATAAATCATTATATACTCTAAATGAGGATATTCTTTCTATTGGAACCATATCTTGCAGGCTTACAACCCATAGAATTATACGCTAGGGCGTAAATATTAATGCATCAGAGTTGTTCTGAAATGTAGTTTCACGATTTCCTCAAAACCTGACACCGATTTATATTTTGTCCCCTAATATCCCGCATACGATATTCCATTACAATTCTATCGTCTCTACTCCCGATTGTAAGGGCACGGTCTGGGGATAAGGGCAGAATTTCATTAAAGGTTGGTAGCGGAGGGTAGATCTCTTCTCCAATGCATGAGACTCTCGGACGACCGCATGCCAATTCAATTTTAGATTGCAAAAATGGAGCAGATCTTGCCGCTCACTCCTATACTCAGACTGCGAGTCCGACCGTCCGAGTAAATATCGGAAATTTTATAGAAAGCGGAACGCCGCGGCCGATTTTCGAATTACCTCCGATGGGCTTCAGAATTTAAAAATATTATTTTAACATTATGTCGTGCCACGAAGACGGCATAGTCTCAAAGGGCTATAAGTACAAGGGTATAGGAAATTTCATGGAGGTATGAAAAAATATTTACGAAATATTTACAATGAAATTGGTCGAATTGCGCCTTTGTTGTTGAACCTACCACGAAAGGACAAGCTCTAAAAATCAAACTGATGGATTCATTCTGTGTTCGGCCTTCGTGCCTATCTATCGAATCTAAAATAAACATAACACGATTTTAAAACGGCCAGTATCGTACAATATTTTACCCGTGAAACGTTACTAAAACGATCTATAAAATGCATGTTTATAGGCATAGCATACAACGTTCGGGAGACGAAGTAAGTAGAATCATAACGCTCGTGCTTCGTGTGGATCGGGGCGTATTCCATGCGAAATTCTTTATCTACCTGCAAAACAGACGGGATCTCTTAAATTCTAGGCACTCAATAAATGTTCAAATAAGAGTAATAAAATAGCGAATTTAATCGTGGAATATACAACTAAATTATTATTTGTTGAACGGAAAGGAGATTATACAAGTGTAATAGGGCAGATGGAGTGCCCGAGTTTATAATTGGTGTTGGGTTAGAATAAAATATATGTGGTACTATCTGTTGGGAAATGGGAGGGCGGGGCGCAAGAGGGATGAGACGAGGCGGGGTCCGAATTCCCTTATCCGTCCAAACCGATTGGGCTAAGATTGAGGGGCCGGCTGCTGACGTCCGTGGAAACGGTTTGAGCGAAGGGGTTGGCACAAACTTTGGTGCACTTGGGGATTTAGCCCGTCTTACTTACTGCTCGCCCCCAACCAAATCACATCCGGACCCCCTCGGGGCAGTTTCAAACCAGGACGGGGCCTACGTCCATCAACGTGGAAAGATTAACTTGTCTCTCGATTCCAGACAAAAATAAAATTCACAATTCATTGCCAAAATGGCCAACTGACAAATCTATTTGGCGGAATTCGGGCCATCAAATCAGTTTTTAGTTAATAAAATCGACCGTTTTTTATTTAGCTGTCTCGACATACATTTTATATTAGAAGACAAGGTCGGGTCGGGTCCAAACATCGATTTCAGACTTAGGTGTTTCACTGAAATAAAAACTCGCTGATTTCATCACTTGCGAGACCGGCTTCGTTTGTTCACCTATCTCATTGCTTTCCTTTGAATGTGATTCACCTTCTTCGTTTGAACTCGCTGGTAAACTATCATTTCCGATCGCCTGAGACGTCTGTGTTGATACGCGTTGACAAAGCTTGTTGCAGGGAGTAGAGATATCGGGGATGTAATCTGTAAAACATAACCGGGTCGGAGGGGAGCTCGTACGGGTAATTTACGGTCTATGGGAAAATATTTCACTCGAGGGGATATTCTTAGCTTCTGAAGAGACGCCTCATTTACCCCCGAGGAGGGAATGCCTCCTGTCTAAATCCTGGGAGGCCAGTTTAGTTTTATCTATCCTTTTCCCTGTGCTCGGTACCCGTTGCATTTACATTTGTGAAAATAACGAAACTATGGTTTCAATCAATCTATTGTAATTCTACTAATACGATAACTAGCAGATAAGAGTACTCGATCTTATATATGGTTGAACTGGTTCGAAAATCACTTGGCAATGTGACCAATGTGATAAGTACATATATATTACATTCGACAATTGGCCATGACGTTTCGGTGATAATAGTTCAGCTGGATAATTCAAGCCAAACACTATCAAGTAGGCGTATCCCGCACTTTTGTCGTTTGTAATCGACTGCAGTTCTTCTTCGTGAATGTGATAACAGGACGATAAGTGGCTGGAAGCGCAGTTGGAATGCAATAACGAGTTATGACAGTACACTGATAACGATATCCTCACGCTCTCATGTTTCACGGCTTTGTTGTAAATCCGCTTAAGCTTCTTGCCAAACGCATTTCAGTTACCGTTGGGCCATCCTGTTTGAGACTTTGAGTACGATTTGACCACTTCATTATGTATATTACAAAAGTCAATTCAGAATAAGACATGAAGTAATAGTTATAAATATTAATATTGTATTTATTATTGCAGTGAAATTACATTTCGTGTTCTATGGGAACAGAGGAAACGATACGTCGCTACCAGGTCAGTATAATAATACACGTATTGGATTAAGAAAGTTTATTATAAACATAATACATCCTTATTTTACATAGAAATGAGCATACAATATTATAATGGTTTTGCAAGAGCTTGACATAATTTCAGATCGACAATATTATTTAAATAAAGCTAGACTAGACATTTTTCTCCATGGTATACAAGTTTTTTTACCTTTTTTTACCATATTTTTGTTTACCGCACAGTTTTGCTGCTTGCCAATATGCGCTGTGTGTAATAAATCTATTCGGTTAAAGGAGTTTATTTCAAACATGGGGCAAATTTGTGGTGTTCCTTCCAAAACATTTGTTTCATAAATTTGCCTCCCTTTACGTTTTTCTTACAAGAATTACAAAATATTACTAAAATTTCTACCAGGTTTCATATAAAGCGAATGAATATATGAATACAGTTACATTTAATAAAAACGCATAATATGAGAAATATATAAAATAGTACAAATATAGAATTTGGTTAAATCAGAAGAAAAGTGGCAGGCTAAATCATGCATCTGTTGGCGTAAAAGGCGCATTTGGTCGGTGGACAGCATGGCTCAGTACGCATCACACACTAGAACAGGTTACACAATTTTTAAAATAATTAATTAATATAAAATTAGCCATGAAATTGAATTTACAATTCGAGTTCTAATTCCGAACGAAATCAGGTTAAACATCTCCAAAATCTAGTTACTGTAATGACATTCACCGCCCGAATAACAATGATGCTATTGTTGCAAAACATTGTACACTTCAAAACATTACGTAATCCTCTGAAAGACTGAATCATCACATTCACCAATCCTCTTCGCACATCGTGTTCTTGTTGGTCATTCGTCGTTCTGTAATATTTTCATAAATATTAACATCATTAATAACACTCGGGACAGCTCGGGAGGTAATAACGACGATATTAGATGGACGGGAGTTCCGGGAGAGTTTTCAGGAGCAGCCGCTAGGTGGCTCGGACTTACTTGGAAAAAATTGTGGAATTTCCGTCCACTTGTCAGAAACATAAGATAAAAAAGAATTCGGAGAAGTTGAAAATTATTAGACGGACTTATTAAAATACGGATCCGACTGTAGCGGCAAGAGTTGCGCCTACAACGTATAAATTGTCAGATTTGTATCGGACGGACGAATAAAAATTTGTTCTATTTTCTATATTCAAGTACAACGAATGCGCTTTAATGGGACAGCCTGTGGTTAGATTCTTGTAAGGCTTTAAAGCGCTCGAAATAATACGTTAATGATAATTGAGTTAGTATTGTGCAGCAGTTGTCACCTAGTATGGGCCCAGATCAATAGAGCAGCAGGCCTCCTACGCCTAATCGTGCAGCGAGGCCTTTGCCAATCTCCCTTCATGGAATATAAATCTTAAATACGATTCAATCGGAAACTCGAGTCGTTCGCAGTATTCTGAGGAAAGGGTAATTTCGGTAGTGCATCTATTACAACTTCGATACTGCTACGAAGGAACAATGCATACGTAGGAACTATGAATTTGTTCTCCGGGAATGACGGTATGATCGAACACGTGCGAGACTGCAGGTGAAAGGCTTCTAGGTGATAATACTTAAGAGGTCAGCGGCCTTGTTTATAAATAATATAACTGTCTTTTTAAACGTTCAAATTAGTAAAACAAACGGGGAATCAATGGTGTTCACCTCGGACCCCCTCGGTAGGCAATCTTGGAACCGGTGGAAAATAGCCGCCTCTGAGATCACCGCCGCCAGAGCGACCACCAAGAACAAGAGGAGCATCCACTTCATGGCCGCAGATATGTGGAATAAACACCCGCCGCTCTTTCTATAAATCCGGAGACAGGACTGTGAGAAGCGGGACGAGTCGCTAGAGCTGTACGAAGCTTAATGGAGCGCTATTTACACTGTGAGCCGGTTAGCAAACGGAAACTCGAGTCTATAGGCCGGGAGGTGAGTAGTGGGGAATGCCAAGACGCAGAGAGGGGACAGAGGGCCCCCGTCCTTATACGTGCCGTCCTACATTTCAGATCCGAAGAATACGTCTGTATAAATCGTTAATTTAAATTTCAATTAATTGAACTTAAATACAATATTCCAAATAAATAAGGAGTCGGATATTTTAGTTCCCCGTCAGAGTGGAAAATATTTAACTTTTAAACACAATGGAAAAAACAAGGAAACGAAAGAATCCTGCCGTTCTCCCACACTCAACAGAAACAGATTGGGTGATTTTCGGGTTCCTAGTTTCATTCCCATTATTATTTTTCTGATCTATTAATCAGATTCATAATGAAATGGCATTCCCAAAATATTCTAATAATTCTAATAAGCGAACGAGATGAGAATACATTCTGAGATTTTGTTCACAAAAATAAATAAGGTTAATATTGCAACTGGGGAAAATTCTTGTGATTTCCCACTTACCTATCATCACTGTCATTGCTCCGTCTATCTTACTACCTTTATTATTTCTTATTTATTAATACAAATTGTAATCACTGGGCAACTTATTTATGTTTCGTCGTACGTAAGTGATGCCAATCGTCTTTTGGTAACGATGAGAAGGAGAGAGCAGAAAATCACACTGCTACCGAATCGTGGCGACCCACTCAATAAAACTTTTAAACTTATTTCCGTAGGTCGAAAAAGTTTGAAAATAGTATTTCTCATTCCCGAAGGCTAATATAGTTTTCTCTTGGAAAATTCTGTCCGACGAAGCTCTACGAAGAATATTTTGAATATAAATTTGAAATTTTATCACGAAGATGCACTGCTTCTATCGAACAATGCTAAGTGTTCGAGTAACAAATTGAGTTACACGCTCTTAATTCAATTTAGTGGAGTGACCCAACTGCATTACTGTTATTTTAAGACATCGGCTGTACTTCGTAATATACCTTACTGCACTGTTGTATGACAAAATAGTCGTCCGTTAATATACATCGTATGAGTGTTAACTTCCAAATGATATTATAATTACCAAATAATCATTTAAATGTATTAAAATTTATTATTAAAATGACCCAATAATACGTGTATAATTTATGGTATTGTTCTAAACAAAGTTGAATATTATGGATATCGATGCTATATTCCCAGCGGGCAATGTTGGATTGCATCATTTGCAATTTTTAAAAGTACCCGCGGAAGAGATCATGTACCTGGTGCAATTTACCCTGGTATATTCAATTCCCCGTAAAGGACAAGACCGTAGATCAACTCACATTTAGAAATATTGGTAATTTTTGAAGACAGATTTTGTTGTTATAGCTTGAACTGTTCAATGTCCTCGAAACATACCGGGTGTTGGTGCTGTATGTACGAGTTGTTTTATCAGCGTTATATATCATTAAAATAAAATACACTATTAATTACGTTATATTTACAAGAATTAGAATATGGTAACATATATAAAGATATCTGATTATATACATTTGTACAGGAAAATATTTTGGAATGTCGAAAACTGTTTTGTTCCTCTTCACGAGAGACGCATGGCTTCTTAGTAGTGTGGCGATGGTCCGCCTATGAGAGGACGGACCACTTATACTGGCGATTGGAGGATGAATCGTCATTGACTATCTGGTCCTATCCAACACACCTGTTAGCGTACCAGGCGCATCTAAATGGCTTGCAACAGCCATAAGACTGGCCCACACACTGCGAAAATAAAACAAAATCACATTATATTTCAAAATGTCTAAAGTATTAAAAAAATGAAATAATTTAAGGTATTTTATACGCCCAATGATAGCATGATGTTTTAATTTCAGCGTCGGACACTGGTTACACGCTGTTATCAAACGATTCTTCATATTTATTTTCGTTTAAAGAAGGTGAGTTCCTCATAAATATTTTGTGTTCATTTTTATGAAAATAATACCGAATACGAGGGTTGTCCCCATATGGACGCATGGATAGATGTTCCCAATATCTAGTTAGGAACTTTTGTTATTTTATCGGGAATTTCCTAAAACTTAATAGGATCACTAACTAGGACTTTCATTGAAGGATTCAAAACAATTTTTACTTCACTTAATTCCGATTCGCCGAATCTGAGAAGAGCTCCGAATTATCAATGAGGCTTGCAACACCAGCCTTCTATTGTTCACACTGTGGACTTGCTATGCGCAAGAGGCGTGAAAGTTGCCCACTCGCCGGTGGAAGAACAATGGGTGGAAAGATTGCCACGAGATAGCATTTACGATGAACCGAAATTGGAAATATAAAGGCGCGTTCGATGACTAGAGTTGGACAATACCGCAGTATTGGGGACGAAGGCTTTATACGCACGGGGCCAAGTTGGCCAATCCGCAATCAACAAGTGGCCTCTTAGAGGCCGTTCACGTTTAAACGAACGTTTGACAATGTTTGATGACTTAAATGCAGCCCAAGTGCAGATATCTAAATGCAGGACTCAATTCATGAAAACGGTCGAAATGCGATGTGAATGGACGTGTCGACGATTTCTTCAAAATATCAGATGTTGTTTCGGGTACTGACGATAGACAATATTTTATAAAGATATGCGTACAGCTTCTGTTTAATATTGAGTCCTCCTCGAATAACTCCTAATTTGCATAAGCCTCGGCCCTACGCCTGTGGCCCGTACGAACCTCTCCCGTGAACGGGAAAGGAGTGTTAAAAAGTTTTTCACTTATAACTAAACCTCCAGGGGCTCGGAGTGCAAAGAATTTTCGCTGAGATCCCGCCGAATGTGTAATTGAAAAATATACAGTATATTCGTTGTTGGCCGCGTACGTTTCGGAGTTTCGACCGTTGAATAAATATTGAAATTAACCGTTGAGCGATCTGTTCTTGAAGTCTTAGCCGCTTTTTGTACACACTGGAACATATTGGAGAAATAATTCTGTGACCGGTCTTCGGGGAAAATAAATTGTTTTAAAAATTATATTCCGCGTCATTCAAACGGATTACAAAGAATCAGTTTTTCTCCATTATGAGTATCCCAGAATAAAATGTTACGAAGTGTGCAATATCGTATTAAAAAAAGTCGGATTCGGAATCAGATGAGTGGCTGACCCGACCATTTCTGAACGAAGTTCGGGCGACATATCAAGTTTCAAGGGTTGTTTTACAACTTCGGTTTCATGTTTTCTTCTGGACCCGAGAGGATCAAACTGTATTTTTTCGCCGGCAGTAAATACTCGTTTGTTTTATTTACGGCCGGACTGAACTTCACCGGGCGTCGCCAGGAGCTTATGACCAAGGAATGTATGTATACGGTACATTGACGTCGTATATTTGCATATAGAACAGACATATATATATATGTATATATACTGTAAAACAAGATGTCAGTGGTCTGAGCCCTGGAGGTTTCCCTCTAGTTCCCGAATACGTTAAGTAGGAACAGAGTTCGATGTAGGATTATGTGTATACACACTTTTTGAGCACATCAATTTCTGAAAGGATATTAAATACTGAGTTCTTATCATATTCTTATCGCGATATAAAAATCAATTGAGTCAATAGGTAATGATAATTAAATAAAAGCGGTAATAATCTACTATACATTAATTTAACAAAAAGGAGACTCGATGTCACATGTGAAATATGTGAACGCCTTTATTGAACATTGTGTTCATGATATCCGATCGTTTGAGCTTGGAGAATTGATTGAATGTCTCATAAATCGAAATTGTGGTTTCAGGATTCATATATATATATATATAGTCTTGGGTCATACTTATACTTGCAGGTACCATAGAATATTCTAAACATGGTTTTTTGTCCCTGAGTTTTTCGAGCCACAGAATTACGCTCCGTACCGCAAACACGATATGAGTAACTTAATGGAGATTCAACATACTGTAATTCAATACACCGTGTGTCTTTTTACCATAAAATAGAAATCTCTACATAAAGTTCCGTTGCACAAATAAAAAATATCTAAATTCGTTGATCGTGGAAATTTTGAAGAGGAAAAAAAAACTATACGTCGCTTAGTTTAAAAAAATAAGGTGTTATCTGTTGAAGGAAACGGGAGTGATTTATCTGCAATTTTTTTTTACAAATGCAACGACCGTGTCGACAGCGAACGGATACGTACCACTGTCCCGATATGCCGTTTTCTGGTTACTCGTATTTTCCACGGAATTTCCAATCAAATTTTTTTCCGTTGAAACGAGTTGCTCCCGTAAAATACCGAATAGATTAGTTAATTTTACGACAAGCCTTGAACGATAAGGCTCATCCCTGAAGAGAAATCAAAGAAAAACTATAGTCATCAATTTGAAGTAATATCGTATTGGAATTAATATCATTTTATTACATTTTGTCCGTAGCTGATCTGCATATAAGTCAATTATTATCATCTCATATATTCGGCCGTTTTTATTTCGGATTTATACAGTTAACATTTTTAATTGACCGACTAAAAGAACTGTCCTTAAATGCGCCAGTCATCAGTTATTGAAGTGACCTGATATCATTTAGCCGATAGCGCTTATCAGACTTCGTAACACAGCCAACTCGCTCAGCATTCAACTCAATCAAGCCTCAGCTTACAATTGAGCCATGGAGTCCCAGCAGACCAGCACAGCAATTGCTTGCCTCTGTGAAACTATCACAGCATTACTGACGTCCTAACAATTCTTAGAATTATGTCCTTCCCAACTGGCGTCAAAAGGACCTCCGAAGGTCCAAACAGGAGGAAGAATGAGATTACCGTACCGCCAACCAAAACTGAAACTAATTCCCCTATGGAGCCGTATGGCTCTGAAAATAGAAAATTTAGTGAATTCGGGAAATGTAAACACAGAAGGCAAAGATAAGTATAATCAAATAGAACGGGCTGCCCGACTGAGCTCTTCTTATCGCTACAGAATTAACGAGGGGTTTGCCGTGTTTCTCCTAACGGGCGGGGTCTCATCAAAGGGCGGAGAAAGCTTCCTTTTTTTTATTTTACATCTGGATTAATCAGGGGGCCGAAATAGGGAATTGGGGTTGAATGGGGGCGGTAAAGAGGGGGCGCAAGATCGGAACAAAGACTACTGACCCGAGGGAGAGCCGCTAATCTCTTCCTTCAAAACGACTTCAAATTTCCCTATTTTCTTTTTGCCCCTCGCAATAGAAGTATTATGCGTTCATTCGGGGATCGTATAATTTATATATTTCCGTCTAGACTTACTAAGGTCGAGATTCGATGCGACAAAAGTATTTTTACAATTTGTTACTCCAGAAAACTACCGGAGAAAATTGTAGTTTATAACATATAACCTAAAGCAATAACAATCATCTACAAATAGTTGCTACAGCACAGGTGAACTCAAACGCTCGAAAAAGTAAATAGCTGCCTCTAAAAACACTCCTGCAATCTAATATAGTTTTTTAAACGCTGTAATTATTTTTCTATTAATGAATGTCCTTCAAAATTAATAACTGGTTCCAACACTTAAAACGAGAAAGGTAAAAATAGTAACTATAACTAAACAATGTTGTCCTTTTGTAGGTTACTATGATGTATTTTTATCACTGTAGTTAAATCCACAGTTTAAATATCCATATAAAGCCAATGTACTAGCTGGCTTATGAATTAATGAAGCGAATAGAATTATTATTTTAGTTTCGTGGTTTCCGCTATAGCGACCCGAAATATTTGCATTTGAATAGCCCCAGAGGTTTCATATAGAATTTAGAATCTCCAAGCAAAAGACAATTCTAAGCTGAGGAAATTACCTGAATGTAAATGTATCACTTCTTTGCAGTCAAGTAAAATCCACTCAATTCTAATACAAATTGAATATTCGTATCGGTTCATCGAACATTAGACGCATGAAATCATTGAAATATTGAAGCCTTACCCTTTGACAAAATAATTGGGAAAGTAATATGAAAAAATATGGGCGCATAAATATATTTCTGATATTGAACAACACTAAACCGCTTTTAGTTTTCGCGGAAGGGCAAACTCGAATCGTAAAATAAATTTCGTCAGCCTACTAATTTTCCACGTCAAAGAGAAGAGTTTTTCTCTTACTGGGAGATTGGAAACTTTTATCGAAGTCTAAGAAGAAAAATATAGGCTTGCCCGGGTAGTCACAAGTTGTCTCGGGACCAAGTTTTTTGTTTAATTTTCCGGCCTTCTCAAAGGGCTTTCTCGACGGTGAAAGTCTTATAAATTGGAAAACTAAAGAAATATGGGGAGCCATACTATGTAATTCAATAAAGTTTTTCTATTCAGAATTTCGTGAATATCAAGGACCCGAATTAATGAGACAATTACCTCTTATCTCAATCCAAGGTTAAGTGGGAAACACTTCTGGGTGTGTTAATATAGTGTACCAATGATACCTAAATCACTTTTCTGAAGTTAATAGAAACTATAGATTTCGTGTGTGGCTGGTTTGGCCTCTTGCTAGACCAGTTTTCTTTCTTTTTGCAAGACTGCTCGCCATCTTCAGTAGCGGTGTTAGCCACTTTGGCACTTTGGATGTTTTTTGGGCATCCTCACTGCACTGTCACTGTCACCTGTACTGTGGTGGTTTGTCGTGTGTATCTATGTGTCTTGTTATTGTGTTTTTGGGGGATGTTCTTTCTCTTATTTGGGTTGGGCGGGATTTTGTTAATCGGCTTAAGTCTGTTGGATTATCGGTGAAATATATATTTGATCACACAACTGGTCACAACAATTATGCTCTCACTTCCAAATATATGACAGGAAACCTATCTGGTATTGTGTACCTACGATCATAAAAGTTTCCCTGTTGATCCAAAATTTATTGAAAAAGGTTTATTTTAGTAACCTATATATCGGTGCAAGTGCACCCAACGAACTTTAGTAAGTACATTACCGCACCACACCCAAGAAGGTGCTAGTTAATCGGAGCAAGTACACCCAACGAACTTTAGTAAAGTATATTTCCGCACCACACTAAGGGGGCGCTAGTTAATCTATATCTAATAATTTTTATTTAAAACAAAACAGGTATTCTAAATTAATAGAAACTACTAACAGCGTAAGAATTATTTCTGGATATCATTATCAAATTTGACCTGTTTCGGTAATTGCAGGACTTACCGATATAGTTTTATAATTGTTTTAAACGAATAATTTTAAATTAATACATTATAACTGACTTACAGTATACCATATAATACAACAGACAAGAAAAAGTAGTAATAGTGAACACCGCCTTAACTTCAGCTCTGTACTTCATACATTTTGCAAACAGCACAATAAAAATTGGTTGACATAACGAGGAGCATAATGGAATTGAACTTCGGTTACTCAAATAAATATCTACCATTTATTCATTTATTTTACGCCAATTTCCAAATCAACCGAGTGTTCTTCCCGCTCGTGTACTTTTCGACAAGTTTTTACCGCCAAGCGTGTCTTATATAGAAATAATTAATGGGCCATTAATGCTAACCGTAATAGATATTTTTATTTATATTAAATGAAAATTCACAATATAACACATTTTACATCTGCGTGTATAGGCGATAAACCCACCGAAATATTTTTGACTGATTTTTATATGATTTTGTAGATTGATGTCGTTAAATTGTAAAAATCGGAAGAAAGTATTAAATTGATTCACCGTGCTCTATTTCGAATTTAAATTGAACAAAACATTCAGTTATTTATTCATTCTTTTCCGTACAGAGTATATTTGTTTTCGTATACCAGACATAATTGAGACTAGTCATAATTGAGGTTGAAATTGTTCGGTCCAGTTTTAGTTCATTTCGACGGGGCTTTATACTAATTTAAAACTGCCGAAGGGATCAAGAATTAGCCAGTTTCAGTTAGTAAACAACGGAGGGCTATTTGACCTGACGCTAGTTGTCAGTGGGGGAGGCTTTGGGACATTGGGCCAATCACCGGGGCACACAGGATCGAATTTACACTGGCAAATTGTTCGCCCCCAACCCTCTACCCATTCAATCCCCCCACCTTCATTCCCCGAATAAGGCCACATCAGTCCCAAATTATGCCATAGTTATTTAAAAAAACGTATTAAATTGTATAAATCTGATGGAAGAAAGTCTCGCGTCTACTTCAGAAAGAGGCCGACGAAAATTATTAATTCCGGAAATATTATTTCACTAAATATCATTGTCCACACTACAATTATAATAATTGTACAATAATTTTAAATACATTTCACGCCTCCATTATATTCGTATTGCGAAATAATAAAGATAAAATGAAGATAGCTGTCTCCAATAATTAGGCTTTAGCGAAATCCAGGGTGTACACGTCTGAATGTACACAAGAAATGCTGTGAAACCGTAAAACAATTGCTACATCCTCGAATCTTAATGTTACAGGATGAAAATGCAAATGAAGAATGCATTTTTTTTCGATTCAATTATGAAAAATAGAAACAAATTGGAATAAATAATATATGCTGTACTACATGCGCAGTATTAAGACTGACTAGAAAAAAATGTAGATAGATTTTAATTTTAAATTTCCTTTCGAAATTTCGTCCTTATAAATACACTTTTAGATGAGAAGCGCTTGTTATGGAGTAAACTGCCGCGCTGATGCTAATGAGTTTGTCAAACCGAATTTTCCTTCAACTGCAAATCGATTAAGTGAGAGAAGCTCGCACAAGGTCTAGTACACTCAGAATGTCTATATCCTAATTTATAATCATATTATCTTTGTCGGTGCAGTTCGCGAAATTAAAGAAAAGTTAATTTAATGAGAAGTCGATTAATTTTCTCTTCCTACATGTTGTCAACTGAATGAATACACTTCTAATTCCGAACGGCGAACAATTAAATGCCATAAATTAATATATAATAATAACCTATTATAGAGGGTGATTGTGGGTAGCGAAATGAAAGGCAAAACGAGTCCTGAAGCAGACCGAAAAAGAGCTATTGAATATTCGTTATAATACCTCTGAACCGCGATCAAGGCAGTCACGCTCGGAATTAAAATAGAGGGAGGCTTCAACGGCGAGGAGGACAGCGAAAACGGCCAAAACTACGAACAGGAACTTCATTGTTGGCGGTGAAGATTCTTCAATGTTGACCAGAACGAGAACACGGGCTCGAGAACTGGCTTTGTGCGGCTATTTATATGGCCGTGGCATTAAGGAGGCACCGGCGGTGGGGGCCGACCAAATCATCGAGTACCACTTAGGAGGGGACTGCGCAATATAATTAATTAATTTAGGTTTCAATTTAAAAACTAGAGTGGATACGAGAATTTAAATAATTATAATTAAGATTTCTTTTATCGATCTTGTATACCCGGCTGAAATTGGGTAGACAGGACCGATATGCTCTTACCCCGGGCTGGATGTTATAAATCTGTTACCATATAACAGATTTATAATAGACGGTGTATAGATATGGTAAATAGATACCATATAATGTGTAGTTCTAGATACCAAGCCATTCAAGTTATTTGCCCAAAGCCAATATAGTGACAAAATCTAGAATGCTCTATGACACGCCCAATTTTTTTTATCTCCATCTCTTTGCTTTTTTCTTTTGGTCAACAAAAAATATATTACACAACTTTATTGTATCCTCGAGTTGTTGGCTAGCTTATATTTGGTTAGTTTCCAGTCAAGTTCGGCTATTTATTTTTTATAATCGTTCAGATGATTGTTGAGATCATGTTCAAGATCTGTTCACGAGAAATCGCCGATTTGAAGGAGACACTGTGCTACTGCTCGTACCCTAAGCGACTTTCTGGGCCGCACCTAAACTAACCGAAGTTCGGCCCTACTGAAGTTGAACCCGATATATGAGTGAATAGGCGATGGCGGACTTCTTAAGTTATAAATTGGGAGTTTTTCTGGGCGGTACGGAGTCTTATCTGGGAGGTCAGTTAATTTATTGGATGTGGACCCAGAAATCGTTTTCCTCGGTAGGACATGGGGAAGTGAGGTACCCACTAAAAAAGAAGTAGTCGAACGATCAAAACTGTATATCTCTTGAGGGTCCCTACTTCCGTTTTGCAGTTGCATATTTAGGAAGTGGCAAGCATTCTTTATTTCATACCTAATTCATGGTCATTTATATCGTATAATAAATGACGTTTTTTATACCATAAAAAGCAAATTATGCATTTAGGTCTTCTTATCCATTAGAAACATAGATTTCTAATGAAAATATTTTCAGGGTTATTTTATAATTTCCTAACAATAAAATAAGTATTTATAACAATTAATTATTCTAATAAACACTATCGGTTTCTTGACATTAAAACATGATACATCATTACAGTATTTTCTATATGATCCAAGAAACTCATATCAACACACGTGTAGTGCTAGATTTAGTTCAGTATTTGTTCATTATTTATTTTTCCTACTTTTTGTCCAATAATTTGAATTTTAAAATCGTATACCTTTCCTAGTTATACCGAAACAAAACTAGTATTGACATATCGTAATTTCCTGAGCGTATTTATGTTCTCTTCGGACTTGAGCCGAATAATTTCCATGACACCGCGTACTCACGGGATCGGAATTAAAAATTCATTTTCATACATTCTAGCACATTTAATACAATGCACAGTGCTCTTATCTTCTGTCCGTTCTCTTGTTTTCAACTTAACCGCCATTCGGCATGTATTACTGTCCGATTACTGGTTGGCGTGTATCCGGTGAACAATATCGGCGGGGCTCCAGAAATAGTCGTTAGGATAAAAACGACGGTTTGAATAAAGAGAGAAAAAAAATAATCACTTAATACTGTAAGAAGAAATGCTACTGTTTCCTGCAAAAAACAAGACTCGTATCAATGCACGCTCGCGCGATACTACTTGTTCCTCCGCCCTGTTACGTGAGCGGTATGGCGTGCTGTAGGAGATGGAAACAATTTCTACAACCTATCTATGCAAACTCTTAATTATAATGCAAGGAAACCGGTTGCTACATATCGGACTTGGTACACGTCAGACTGCGCGGACTGCATGGCTAATTTCACATTTGACCGCGAGCCGTACGTTTTTTTTATTATCAACAAATAAAAATAAATTGGTATGATAACATTTTTCGTACAGCATTTGTTTCATAATCATATAACTAAACTAGCTAGTAACCGGTTGGAATACGATACAAAGCTGGGAGATGTTAAGAAAAACAACAGTGTCTACAGTTTTCAAAACCCATAAACATTATTGTGAGTACATTTGACGAATTCCTTATACACAATATAAATATCCTTATGCAATATATATAAACGATATGGAGATAAAACATAGAGATTATATAAATATATATATATATATATATATATATATATATATAATAATTATACTTATAAGAATTTTATTATTTTCACTTTATCAGGTATTAGCATGTGTCACCTGGATGTGCGCACAATAAGAAAACAATTTACAACTACACTACAGTGTAGTATATATATATATATATATATATATATATATATATATATATATATATATATATATATAAAGGAAAGTGGAGGACGTGCAAGTAAATCCTTTTTGAATAGACGTCAACAAACTGAAGGTGCGAAAAGACAAACTGTAATATCCAAATGAATAACATGTTCTTTCATGAGGATTCCGGGCAAATATTTGACTGGCCCGCTTTACCCAAGGAACTAGAGGAAGAATGGTTGTTTAAACAACCTAAAAACACTGTTTTTATCGCAGAGATAAGGTGGCTAAGGAGTGTGGTTATGCAGGAACAAGGGAAAATATGATTGTTCTTAGTTGTTATTAAATTAATTCAGTATTCGCATATTTTCGTTCGATTTACAAATTATATTTTATAAAGCATATGTTTTATATGTAATGGAACTTTTGTAATTGATACTTATTTTTACCGCAACGGAATAATGATTTCATGACGTTAAAGCAATGAGTCAAATTATAAGCAGTTGTTGAACACCTATCATATCTCAAATGTTTCAGTTTCGGTGGCCGTTTTTTGTTATATCTAAGTAACACTTTTTAAATAAGGATTTAACGTAAATTACTTGATAACATTAATCGGGACAAATCGTTGAGAATCGCTTTATGGCTTGTGGGTATGTTGTTAGAAATCTTACACGCAAACGTATCTGTTTATTAATCCGTACAACGTATATTTTTCACAATTTTACACATGACAATGAAATCAAATCGTTTTGACCATTTAACCAGGAATATTACACTTAACCTCATGCCGCAATTGTGGCTGGTCCGATAGCCACATGGATGCACTCGAATGGCCAGACAGGTAAACGTTGAACTAATATTAAATGTGTTTATATCAAATGCTGTCGTGTCCTTATTTACCTGTTGAACACACAATATTGAAATTGTACTGTTTTAATTGCTGTTGTTCATTAGCCGGTGGTAAACAAAAATTAATAATTCTGTAAATAATCATTATTGCAAATTGAAGGAAAGATTTAATCTTTTTAAAAGTGTTTAAATTTCCCCTAAATTATATTTACATACTAAGCGATAATATTATCTCCGGCATTCTGTTATATAAGTGCATTATCTCAACAGCGACTCAACATATAACCACCGTATTATTTCCAACATTCGCAAATATTTTTCCAAAACACAAATACACAGTGCTTCCTTTGTTATAAATAATAATAAATACTCAGTTTTTTATATGTGTGATCTAATCAAGAACGCCTCCAGCGTTTATGATCAATCACTATATCAATATTTAACAGAATTAAGCTTTCTACCATTAGTTACCTTTACGTAAGGTGGAAATCATGTTGTCTAAGAGCAAACACATAGTGCTGCCACTAGCCCGGTAGCCAAATGTTCCGGTAATAAATTAAAAGAACAAGATTTACGAATAAATAACGACATTCTTTAAACCGTTTGTCCCCCGTTTAATTTTTATTCAAGGCGATGTTTATTTGACCGACCCTCTGTTGTCGGGCGACCCCGCTACCGAGATAACTAGTGATTAATGGCATTACTGAAAATTTTATGTACCCTGAAAATACCATAATATCCGCAGAGTAATAATCGCTCAACAATTCTCCGAGGCATAATGGGATTAAGAGCGAATAAATTATTTCACTAAAGATAAACTTATACTTCCGACTATAGATAGGGAGTTATTAACATAACCTGGGAGGCCATCACACAAGTACACGCAACAGTAATAATAACTGATTAATTCATACCGTAAAATTAGAGATTTTCGATTTTGACTAGCCAGGCAAAACCAGCGCTTAGTGTCAAAATGAAGTGAATATTTAAATGGCCAAAAACGATTATATTCATTTGAATGGCCGAGGTATATTATTCAGAATAACTCTTTCGGTATTCCTCGTTTTTATAGCGATGAATATTATTTTAGCTCTTCAAGGCGACATCCAGGAACACCTTGTGTCCAATATAAGAGTCCCAAAACGAGATTCGGAAGAACGCACCGTCGTATATCCGTCTTGAATATGAACAATGCCGGTCATACTTTAATGCAATTATTATGCAGGCAAGTATGCGGCCGGACTTGATTTCTGAGAAGTATCCGGGAGGATGACACGTTGGGAAAAACCACGAGTAAAGGTCAGGAACGAGGCTGCGCTATGTACGGATGAGTGGCCCCGGCCATAGCTCATAGAGACGAAGAAATTGCCGTAATTACGGTACGAAATTATGGAATAAAACTGGTTTAAAATACCCGTTTTGCGATCCGCGAGGGGTTGGAATACGGTAGATTTCGTGTGTTTCTGTCTCCTCTCGCCGGTTTGGTCTTTTGCTGGACCGGTTTCGGCTGCTCGCCACCTTCAGTAGCTGTGTTAGTCACTTTTGGCACTTTGGATGTTCTTTGGGCATCCTCACCGCACCGTCACTCTCACTTGTACTGTCAACAACAGTCTAAATCTACGGAATAAAACTGGTTTCTCATCCCAACGTATCCTGTCGTTTCTATAAGTCAAAGTTCAGATAACAGGAACTTCGCTGGGTTAAGAATGCGGATGGACGAGTTTATCTCAAAACGTGATTATGAAAATGGATAGAGTGGATGGAGAGAATACTTCAACTTATTATTTTTGCAATATAGCAATCGATATGGATTTATAGATTCCTGGAGACACAGCTGCAGGCACGTTAAGAATTAAAACACTAAGAGAGCTGAATTCAATTCACCGTAAATTAATGGACACCTACCACCTCCTAAACGGAAACTGGATCGTCATTGTTTAATATCGGCGATCATATAAACCAATATATGGTTTAATATATCATTTAAACCAACAGACGTTTGAACAAAACTCCGATAACTCAAAAGGGGACGTTCTCCCGGTATGATAAACAACAAATCGTCGACCGAATTTGTTTTTTCAAACGTAAAATTAATCCCGGAATGAACCCGCATTGGGGGACAAATAACAGCCCATCGGATCATTAACAGTTGTGTGGGTTGGTGAGGGGGGGGGGTGGATAATGAATATCTAGACGGATCGATGAGTATTATTTTGGCTGTGTATTTGCCAGCAATACAGTAAATATTGATGCGGCGGCATCGGGGTCAAACGGAGTTACGGTTGTTGTGTTTGCGACCGCTCTCGCCACAAGCACACTCTCCATCATCGGCAAATATGAATTAGGAACGAAAATAAAATAAAGCCGTTTGGTCTAATTCGAATATTTTAACTTGGATACTCAGCGGCCACTGTATTTAACCGAATCAACGGCAATTTGGGCTTCTTTAAGACTTGACAGAACAGCCACAGTTGGTTCCCTGGACGCTCACTCCGATCCCGAATTCGCTTCCTCGATTGATTGCGACTGTCGATTGTCTCCTCTCTCCACTTTCGACTTCACGCCATCTTCAGTAGCATTACGTAAGTATCATGGGGAGGTACTTAAAGCGGGAGTGATACAATTACAGTTTAACGATAAGGAGTATGCACCCCAATGTACGACAAGCCGAAATCTGTCTAGCCTTAGGCCGAACAGGCGAATGGCGATGAAAACCGCACGAATAATGAAATTGACACGATAAGTTTCATTTATTTAAATCACCTGTCCCCCTTCACAAATAAAGAAACCGATGTATTAGTATTTATTTTGCAAATTTAAAAAGCGTGCATAATTAAAGTCTAAGGGAATAATAATCTTTTGAATCACTCGAATCCTCTATATTTTATTGTTGAATTTCCTTGAAGAAACATAAAATATAAGAGAAAATGAAATAATAGCACATTAAGGTACGGTTCAATGACATTCCTTGAGATATAAACAACATTTGAATGAGTTACGTTAAATTAACTACACTAGTAAGTAAAACTGTATATTTAGAGAAGAGTAAAGGAAAGCCTAGTATATTTGGTTAAATCCACAGTCCCAGGAAGCATTAAAAATATTGTCAATATTTTTTTCAAAGAAAGCAACAATGAATATTGCCCATACAAGTTTGGTTACCAAGGTGGATTGGTTAATACTGTTAACTAACATATTAAATGCAAATACTGAACACATATTTTGCTTTTATTGCCGGAAAATTTAATAGGAATTACGACTAGGATAAGCCGGATTTTTTCAAATGGCTGAAAAAAGAATGCCTCGTCTCTTCTATTAGATTTATGTACTTCCGGCAATCCTCCTCCTTCTCTTGGCGCAGACAAGTCAACCGGGTCTCCAAGGCCAGACACTTTTCTTCCAACAGCTCAGCCCTAAACATATATATTACATTGCTGTTAAAAACATGGGACATCACAGCAACAAGTCGGAATACTACTTACACGTAGATACTATTGCTGAAGACGTTCGGGGTACTCAAATATGTAAAATAATGGGTTGTCCAGAAAGTTCGTGGCGATTTTCGATAGGTGGTATTAGGACAGGTCTGAATATATCAGAATGATTGAAAAAAATGAGATGCATACATATTCTAAAAGTCAGTACTTCAGGCATATTTGGAAAAAAGTTTGGTTACGATACGTTAATTTTTCTCGGTTTTATACGCCTTAGAATATGGTATCAAACAAAGTGCATTATAGGCATTTAATGCTTTACTTTTTCCGAAAAGGTAAAAATGCCACACAAGCGGCAAACAAGATATGCGCTGTTTATGGCGAAGGTGCTGTAGCCGAAAGAACTGTGCGGAAGTGATTTGCTCGGTTAAAAGCTGGAGATTTCGATCTCGAAGATCAAGAACGCCCGGGTAGGCCGTCCACCAGAGACGAAGATCCGATTAAATGGCCTCGTGTGTCTTTGACAACTCGACCAAAGTTGTTGGAGCTCGGTTGGGATGTTTTACCCCATCTACCACACTCACCGGACCTCGCGCCCTCAGATTTCCACCTATTCCGATCATTGCAAAATTCCCTTAATGGAAAAAATTTCAACTCTTCGGTCGAGATAAAAACCCATTTAGAAAACGTTTTCGCCGAAAAACCTGAGAGGTTCTGGAAGGACGGAATTTTGAAGTTGCACGAAAGATGGAGAAAGTCGTGGAACAGAATGGCGCCTATAAAGGTAATGAGTTGCGTTTCAATTTTCCTTCAAAATCGGCACAAACTTTCCTGACAAACCATTATTTGACTGTAAATTATCCACCAAAATAACGTTCGAAAGGAAAGTGCTCTGCCGAAAAATACTTGTGGAATGTTAGCCAAAGCCCAACTAGGATATGGTAGATGAAGATTTGTACGACTCCTTGGGAAAGGCTCTCACTTGTTTTTTAGTGTTTCCCATTCTGAGGGTGACACGCCCTGGGAGCTGGCGGAAGTTCTTGCCTGGTTCTTCCTGTAGCCGGAGTGCCTGCACCCTGCGGAGCCGACACGCTCCAGCTCCAGGCGTCCCAGCTTAGTCTCCAGCCGAGCGCACTTCTGTCTCTCCTGCCTCAACTGTTCCTGCGTGGCCAAAATCCTCATTTACAGACAGTTCAGAGTTTCGGGACCACAAATTACATTCGAATGTCAATTGCTAAAATAGTAAACATTCATTGCCAACATTACTTATTATTACGCCATTATTATCTGTATCACATTAAGGTACTTTTAATAGCCACCTGAGTCCTGTCCAATGCTAGCCTTTCGTCGTCCAATCTCCTATTCGTAATTGTTAAGAGTTCCATCAACCTGAGTCTTTCGGCTTCGGTGGTTGATGAGAGAACGTCCTAATTGAAATTCACGAAAAAATAACGCTATGGAAATCGTTAAACAAAATTTATACATGGCATGTGATAATTCTTAAGGTTTAAAACTACATGGAAAATTATGTAGGTGCAGCATAATGCTTAATCCGAAACGTCCAAACGATTCCCCAGCCAAATAATGAAGGAAAACTACCTGGTGTAGAGCAGTCGAAACAATTGAATTTCTGTCGTAGGAAGAACGAGAAAATGATCTCTCTGACAAAGCTGGGTCAGGATGGCTGTAATTAAAAACGTCCTCTATATTTTGATGAGTAAGGCAGATAATTCAAAGTTGAACGACAATAATAATGAACCCAGACCAAAAATAATTTAATGCAAATTTAATATTGTAAATGTCTAGCGACTCACACAGGGTTAGAGCTGTTGAGTTTTTCTTCAAGACGCGAAATAATCGTATCTTTTTCAGTGATTATGTTGTGCAATTGTGCTGTTCTTGTCTTCTCCTTAAAAAAAAGAAGACAATTGAATAACTTCGATCGATAAGAATATTTTCAACCAGCCAAAAATAAGACGTCAAATGTCGAACAATTTGTGCACCGACCTGTGCCAATTCCTTCCTGATAGTGGACAGTTGTTCTTCGAGTCCGCTGGCGACATGCTGTTCCCTATCCTTCCATTTTTCTGTTGCTGAACTCAACTGACCCTATAAATTAAATCTATCAATTTTTATGGTCTAGATTTGTCGCTACTGTCGAAAGGACCTCTCGCTAAGAATCTAAAATAGGTATGACAAATTTAGTAATTGAAATAAAATGTAATGAACCAACTGTGAGCGCGGATATGAGCTGGTCGTCGTGATTGCTTTTGTCCTGAAGGGTGGAGACCTTGGTCTTGAGGATGGCCATTTCGGAGGTGATGACTCTTATTCGGGCTTTCGTCGCGTCCAGTTTCTTCTTTGAGTCCTCCAATTCACTCCGGAGCCCCTCAACTTCCTTCTGGTGTTCAGCCTGGCGCTCCTTCTCGGCCTGCCTCTGCGCTATCTGAGCCGACACTGGACACGTATACAGTTCGCAATTTGCCAGGAATTAAGAGCCAAAATTATATCCAACAGAGTAATCATCTTGGAAAACCATTACCGGCGTAGTGACAAAAGTATACGTGTCAACAGAAAAGACAATCCCCGTGATTCAACTTTAACAGTTCAGTATATTGAGCCACCTTCATTGGCACCTGCACCTGCATTGGCAGTTGAGTAATAGGTTATACTCAACTAATATAAATGAACAGAAATTGTGAAATTACACTTTGGCATTTGTTGTTTTACTAAGTGACAAGATAATTTGTCCACAAATAAGTTTACTTGCCCTCCTGTCCTATTTAACAGCGCTCCTATCCCCACCCAACAGCAGGCTCGCTACCTTGGGCTCTATATAGACGAACAACTCACGTGGAATCCCCAGACCCGACTGAAAAGAACAGATCTAAATCGTAAATTTGGACTTTTGAGAACTCTTTTGAAAAAAACATAAAAATTGACAATAGTCAACAAACTGACAATATATAAAGCTATACTAAAACCGACATGGACATACGGAATAGAACTGCGGGGTTCCGCCAAGAAATCGAACATCACTCGCATCCAAACATTCCAGTCAAAAGTCCTTCGTACCATCCTTAATGCTCCCCGATATGTTTCTAACCGAACAATCCATAATGACCTCAACATACCGACAGTCGACGAAGTCGCAAAATCACGCTTCCTTAAATTCCACTCCCGCCTCTCTCCACATCCAAACCCACTCGTCCAGTCCCTTTCCTCTTTTACCCATCCATTATCCCCCCCGCGTCGGCTAAACGCCACTGGCCCAGAGACTTTCTGTAGGCCGGATACAGGTCAAAAGTACCATCACTGGATGGCGTCTTTATCGAGTGAAACTAACTAAACAAACCACAATTGTGCCTATAACTGGCATATAGTTGATTGTACAATAAACAAAGTTAGTAAAAAAAAAACAAATAAGTTTGAAACGAGTAAAATAAGGGGGCCCTAAAATTAAATTCCCAGGCACTTTTTATGCAAATTACGATCATAATTTTGTATCGGTCTTACGGTTGGCCCTCTCATAGCCGGCGATGTTGGTCTGTGACAACTTCTCGTTCATTTCGTTCAGTTTCTGTTGTAGTGCGATGATGTGCTGGGCCCTCCCCCTCCAGCCAGGAGCCAGCGCGCTCTGCACCGGTACACCTTCACCCAGTTCACTCGCCAACGCCTGCATAAACACTCGGTCAAATTATTCATTTAGTTCATTCTCACGACTGGATGGCCTAAGTGAATACTTCTCATGCCGCCCCCGGCGAAAACCAACAGTGAATTGTGATATTAAAGGGAGGTTTATTTGAATATTATAAGAGGGAATCTATTAGAGATAAATTCTAGGCAGTATTTTAGGTGCCCGACTAACCTTATGCGTTATTTTCAGTGCATGCTTCAGCTGTTGAACCTGATTTCTCGCCTCGCACAATTTGATGTTGGTGCTGTTCAGTTTTTCTGTCAGTTCCTTGACTTCATCTTGGGCATCTTTCTCGTCCGTCTTCTTTACCGGAGGTTCGGGCGCTAATCATGAATATTCATTAATATTATTGAACTCAAAACTATAACTAACCACAATAAATATGCCCCCACTCGGCCAAATCTTATACAACCTGAAATTAATTAAGTACAAAATTAACTGGCCTAGGGATTTAGTGTAATAAAACATTTTTCATATCTTGATTGTTTATTGCTTTATTATCTTAAGATATCGAGGTGTTTTCACACTATTTAAACAGCAAGCATAAATTTCGTTTATACTAGTTTAATTTAGCAAGTAAAGCAAGCTGCGCAGTTTTAGGAAATGACGTGAATAAGAATAAAAACAAGGAAATACGGGGCTTTGTGATACTAACCCCGCAGTACTGCATAAGAACTTCATTGCTCTAGTATGGGCTTACAAAAATTAACACCTTACCATTTATTATTTATTGTTATTTCATTAGGAATATTAAATAGAATGGGCGTGCAGACCTACCGGCCACTGATGTGCCTTACCAATGATATGAAGCCGAAACCGGCCTAGCATTCTGTCGAAACAGAAGGTAACAACAAGAATGATGATTGAGGGAATTTTTCGTCGGTTCATTCCCTTCCCTTTCCTTCCTGGTTTCAGAACTCCGACCCACTCGAGTCGATCGATAACATGAATGATATTCCAAAGCCTCGCGGCTTCCTTAACATCAAAACGGGCCAAAGGGACAGCTGTATTGTGGGACAACACTATAGGTATAAACACCTGGGAGACGTTTCCTTAGTTTCGCTTCGGCGGTGGACGCCCTCGTCTGAGCGACGGCCAATTCAGCGTTGAGCTCTCTCACCTTCTTGCTGAGCTCAACGATCTTGTTGGCGGCGAGGTCGGAAGAGCGTCCCAAGCCACGCAGCGGTGAAGACGCGCTCGACGCCGCACTCCTGGCCTTCAGCTCTGCCTCTTCCAGCTGCCGGTTCAACCTCGCGTTCTCACAAGTCAGTGCCTTTCAACAAACGGATGAAATATCTCTAACTTTTATTAGAGATTAGGACCGCTCAAACGGCAACTACGACTAGGCGTCCACGCTGTCAGCCTATTTTGAAATACTTCGAGGAAAAAGGGAAACTAAAAGTTGGAAGGTAGTGATCAAAAAGCGGGGAAGTGGTAACTTTTCTCCTTTAAAATGTTTTCCTATTTTACCAATATTTCCTCCAAAGTTATTACTCTTCATCGAATTTTTTATGGTTTTAACGATCCATCGTTACATCTATTAACGAAAAAAACAGATTTTTGATCTTGCCTTAGTCCTGTATGCAGTTCACTGGTGAACTGTCCTCAAGTATGCATGTACCACATTATGTACACCTTGGAACCAATATTACAATAAAATTATCAACTTTAATAATTATACAGAATATAATCTCTACAGCCAATCTGTATCTGTATCTTTATATCATGATAAAATGATATATTTTTTTCCTATAAATAAATTCATGTTCTACTGCACCTATGCCACTATATTATTTCAGAGTAGACAATTTTTAACTGTTCTTAATTTTTTCCCCTCTATATTTGTATATCACTATTAGGTACAATGCCTCATTATGCACTTATAACTTCAATTGATGAATGTGAATAATCTAATCCAACAATATTTATTATGCATATGTATGTGCATGAATGAAAAGGTATATCTTGATTTAATTAAAAACCGTTGAGTAAATTTTTGTTGGTGGATTGACACCACACTCTATTTATTTATATGATTTCACAAGTACCATTATTCCAATGAGCACAGACAGCGGTGATAAGCTGAATTTTTGTTAATTAAATTACAAATAAATATGTACAATTGGCACACAATGTAATTTGAACATGATATATTATTGTGAAATGTACCTCAACATGATCTCTCAATGATCGACATAATTCTTCTGGAAATATTGGATCCTTATGTAAATTCTTCAAATTGATACCAACATCCTGAAATAAAATATTCTAGTTGTAAACTGAATACCTGATATAATTAAGGTAAAAGTTCAGATATATCTGATGGAAATCTGGGAAAGGTTCCAAAACAACTGTTAATTTGAACTTAGTATTCACAGTACTGTGGTTTAATTTTTAGAATGTTTCTACATTAAAAAAACCATATATTTTTGCCCCCCCCCCTTATTAACCATTTTTTAAATAAAACAGTATTTAACCTTAAGGGGTTAAAATAAAATATTAACCCTTCATTAAGAAATATTCTAGTAATTAAAATTCTTATACAGCAATTCAAATGTCTATTGCTTCACAAAATATAGAATAGATATTAAAAAAAATTGTGTACACAAATCCGGGCTTATTAACCACAACAACAAATTAAATACCTCTAGTTATCAAAATATTTCTCCAAATGGTCACACATAAATGGGGGGATCAATTTGAATTAAAGTGTGAAAGTGAGAATAAATGGAAAGGGGCTTGGGTTTCATTTCTTACAAAAAACCCAAAAACATTATTTAATTATAATAAAACATAATCACAATGACCTCACTTGAACATTGTGAGTTAAACTAAAAAAACGTTCACCAAGATATCTCCTACATTATAACCAAAAGAAATATCATTCATAGACAATCAAAACAGAATTTACTGATAGCTGGAGGTCATCTTCATTATCGCTGTTTTCCACCTTGGATGCCACATCTGCCCAATTATCATCATCAATGTCTGAGTTCTCCTTGGTTTCTTCTTCGTCATTTTCAGTGTCATTGTCCATACCAGAGAGGAATGCATCCAGATCAAACACAGCTTCTGTCATAACTACCTAATTACTAAATTAAAAAACCTTTCAACTTGTGTCAAGACAACATACGTATTCAGGAAGGGGGGGCTCAAAATAAATTACATCAAGTTAAACAAGAAAACCAGCTGATAAATATAATGACAATTTTATATATGTACAGGTTAACAAACAGGTAAACAGACACCATAGCAACTAACAAAATAGGACAATACGAAGGAAGTACAGATTGATCAATAATAGATAAATCACTGTACACAACACTTGTAATATGTAAGTATACAAAAAATAAATTATACATGTTAATTACAATCATTATATCAACAATATGTACATTTTCCACAGGAAATAAAAAACAAATAAATAATATCATTCTAACAATTTTCACACTTCTAACATTTCAGTGGCAACTCTGATGTAGAAAATAAAAATCATTCACTTATCTTCGATGGAATATTATTTAATATTTCATCATGAAGTATCCCAACTGAAATGAAACAGAATCATGATTACTAGAACGAAATTCCAAAACAAATATTCTGTTGGGCAAACAGAGGAAGAAATGTGTATTCACTAATAAATCAAATTGCATATAATGAATTGGTGCATTTCCCAAAAAAATAGAAAAATATTTAAATGAATATTTAATGGAAGAGGTGTATAATAAAAAACTTACAGGCATCTGAACTATCAAAACTGGCTAGTGAATGTATAGCTTTAGCTAAATCTGCCACAACCTGTTCGTACTTCTCTTCCAGAGAGTCAACCTGATAATAGGATAAAAGTTTCTGTTTTTGCAAACACCAGAGAAGCCTCATATTTTCACACAATTGAAACACCTACAAGCAAGAATAAATCAAAAGATTATGTTCCATTTCATCCTTGACAAGCTTATTATTCACTAATTTTACTTGCACAATAAAAATAGTACACCATTAAATTTGGAAAACTGTGCCAAAAAAAATGTATATACTAAGACTGAATATTGAACACTAACATCACTCAAATTAAAAATAGATTAACTAAAATGCAAAGCAACCCCTGATCTAAGAGGACCAATAATTTAATTAAATTAAAAATCTGTACAAAAAATATACAATAATTACATGGACATATGCATACATTTTATTTGATTTTTATGTTTATGAATCATGTTGCAATTTATTTAATTGAATTTTAATGGCTATTTAGACAAACAAAAGCAAAGTGATTTAATATTTAAAATTCAACAAATAACATTGCTCAAATTACCCTTTGTATGATATCACTGCATGGGTGAGAATCAGAAAGGAAACAATGTGCTTTCCAAGACTCCAAGACTTCCTCATGAGCTATAAAAAAATGAAATTAAAATAAACATCAGTAATTTTAATGATTAATAAAAATGTTTATAATTAATGATATATAATTAAAGCTGTGAATGAGAGTATCACTGGAAACATTAATAAAGACATCAAACCTGCAACAATTGTGTGTAAATCTCTTGCAACAGAACAAAGTTCTGCAATTTTTTTCTCAAATTCCTGAGTCTGTAGAGTCATAAAATATTGATGAAGAGCAGACACCGTATGAAGCAACCACATTCTCAATGAGTACAACCTCCTTACCAATACAGTATTTTCTTTCATCAAATCTATATAAGTACAAGATAAAATAAAATGTAATTTTTGTTGTTGATGATAACATAACTAAATATTTTATCAAGATACTTTTAAAACTGACCCATGAAGTATAATTTGTGGAGTGTAAAAAGTGACCACTTAAGTTGCAGAAAAAATTGAAACAATTTGTTATAAGTTTTTATTATATTGTCCGTTATAATTAAGCATAATGGACCATTAGGCTGTAAGAGAAAATAAAAAGCTATTTAATAAATGATTAGTTACTTTAAATCATATACACATGTATAATCAAATAATGAAAATAATAATAAGTACGATAAAACTGTTATAATTAATTAAAATTTAACTATGATTCATTAGGATCATTATCTAGTTTTTATAACTTTATTACCTGTAATAAAAATAGAGTAAATTTATATATCTATATACAGGCCATAATGGCAATAATTGAAGTAAATACCTTATACTTGAGTTCAATGTGTGTAATACTGACAAGTTCACTAATATAACTGTCACATACTTTTGGCCAAACAGAGACAGTGAATTTAGAAGAATACTGAGGCATATCTTCTGCCATAAAATCACTAAGTTTATTCGACCAAGAAACTGACCACATGTTTCCTTTCAACATCTGTCAACATAAAGGAGAAAAATCAGAGAACAGACAAAAAAATTTTCAAAATACATGAAGACATTTTCCCTCAGAAATATAATATCAATTAAATCAAATTTAATTTTATTTGAAAATAAATAATATATTTATTAAATAATTCTAATAATTAATAATTTTTAAAAGGTAATTTGATCATAATCTTAAAAAGAAAATTAATACCAGATTTTTAGATCATATAATTTAAGAGAAAAACATTTTTTTCCACCACCAAAAATTTAGTTAAAAAACAATGCACTGTTGAGTGTTATGTAGGTTGTATAAAATGAGTCCTCACTTCACTAAAAAGTAGGGTCGTAAACATATGCATAATTCGACCAGCCTGCAACAAGTATATCTTACGCAGAGATTCAAGATGTTCCAACAGTTTGTATTCTTTCAACAAAATTTCACTGGCAAAACCCTTGGGCCTCATATACCTGACAATTGTGTCATGGGCTCTGCGCCTTATAAATGCATCCACTGGAACAGTGCCAATTTCTCTGTTCTGAAGTTTTTCAATAAGTCTAAAAAGAAAAAAATATGTAACAAAAAAAAACCAATCTACAATGTTAGGAGAACAATATAAATCAACAATACTCAGGCAAACTTCAAATTAAGGACATAATATTAATTATTGTTAGAAATCATAGTTATATATTGCTACTAAAATATTGATATATTTGAGAGATTGTACTGAATGAAATATAAATATCTGAATACATACTTCTCAACTGGGGTCTTAACAAAAATTGGTTCATGCGGTTTATTGTACAGATCAAAAGCCTTATCCATCATTGTATTTGGCTGAATGTAAAAATCTTTTGAATTTAAAAGTTTTGGTTTATCTAGAATTTTCTCTGTCTTTAAACACATAAACTCATCATTTTTTATTAGATTTTTACTCTTATCATTTTCACATTCACTCTGTGATTCTTTATTATTCTCCTTAGTTTCTGAGTTTCGTATAAATGAATGGAACATTAAATCAGCTTCCAATGTACTAATAAAATCATTAAACAAGGCATCTGTAATTTAAAATAAATCTAGTAACAATGTTATCATTATTCCAATTGTGCTTGTATTTTATACAGACAAAGGATACTCAATACACAATATTACGAGTAATTTTATCTGATAAATAAATACCTCTGTGTAAGCACTCTCGACGAACTTCACTTGTTTTTTCAAGCTGGACTAGGAAATCAATTGAAGAAACAGCCCTGAAAGCTACATCAACCACTGAATCCAAGAAAGAAGTATCATTAATACCAAATTGTTTCAATTTTTTCCTATAAGGGCGTACAATCAAATTTCCTTCTTGAGGGTTCTGAAAAGGCCTGCAAAATTTAAGAATAAAATTACAGAAAGTGGTATTCAAAACTTTAAAAAGTTAGGTAAACACTTTTCTAAGAATTAAACCTCCTATTGTCAGCAGTGTTAATAACAAGAATGATCAGTAAAAATTTATTAATTCTGAAATCCACCTTAATTCCTTGCTCAAAAATTAAATAAACTGATTCACTACAAGTTATAATTAATTGTGACTAAAAATCAGTGTCATGTGTATTTCTTTATATAATGATGATATAAATAAAACTTAAATGGTAAAAACAGACCATTAATATTTGTTTTACCTTGTGATAACAAATTCATCTTTATCATCAATAAATCTCACTTCACCCAACCAGGTTCCAAGAATTTCCATGTATGGTTGTAAAGACCACAGAAATAGATTCAGTACCTCGTGTTTATTCCAATCAATTACACAGATCAAATGTGTGAAAAGAACAGACAGAAGTCTAGAAAATACAACACACACTGAATTGCTTGAAAACATAGAATTCTTAAATGTAGGAAGGAAATGTAAACAATTTTTAATATAAAAATACTAATTGCAATTGCTCTCCTCTCACCTAACTGAACACACCCAGTTCTCCTGGTTTTTCCAATCATCAAACACAGCTTTCTCGTGAACATTATGAATAAATGCAATATTTCTTAACCATGGTCTGATTTCATTCAAAACATAAGTCATAGTTGTAATACCCTCTGAAATTTCAGACAAAAATAGTAATCTGTACAAAAAATAAAGGTCTAATAAGAGTGGAGGCAGACAATTCAATGAGTGGGGATGGACAATTATTAAAATATTTAAATCAAGCAATGTTCTATAGACTAAATTTTATGTTCTCTAAATTTGTAAATAATTTGTAATTTCTCTAATGCATAATACCTTGTTTAATAATCTTGGATTCAATCTGACATAATTTATCAACATATCGGTGAAGTATGTCTCCCAGGGCACGGCTATATGCCAGGTAAGTATTTGGAAGTTGCCTGTCTAAAATGCTTAATTCTCTGATGTCCCTTTGAAACTTATTTAATTCCACAATCATTGGCAGGTATGGACAAACTTCAGTATCCAAAAATTCACTGAACATAATCTGAATACATAACACAGGCAAATGACATAAAAAAAAGTGTAAAAATTAAATTGCAGAATGAATGAAAAAGATGTATAATGTTAACAAATTAACAAGTATTGTGCTGTTATGCATATTTCAGAGTATACTTAATGAATATTCTATAAGAATTACCAATCATGCAATAGTCCCTTGCAAGATTGTAGAATGAAATTTTGTAAGAAATAAATGAAGACTACAATTTAGTGGCTGCATATTAAACACCAAATGGCTAATATAATAATAAATAATGTGAATAATAAATATATCACATTAACAAGTTAGTAGAATTAAATATCAATATCTTAATTACTGGAGATACACTGGAAACAGAGACTTTCTCTCTTGCATGAAATTTGGATCCAATTTTTTGAATAATGTAGCAGTCATCTGGATAATTCAAAATCCAAATCAATTCTCTCATAACTTTGTACTCAGTCAGTATCCTTGTTTCTCCAGCTTGAACACCTTTCCGTTTGTCTTGGCTCATGGCTTCCTCCCTAAACAATGTATTTCATAATGTAAACAATTGGATTTTAACAGTAAAGGCATGAAATTCCTCCTATTTATAGGAGGAAAATATAAATCATGTCATAAATCATGATCTGGTATAATGCAAATATAATTTTTACAAACAATTTTTGATTGATTTACAATTAATCAAAGTGGGCAGAGGGGCTGTGTGTCAGTTACATTATCAGTTGTAACTTAAAAATATTTAGTTTCTGGAGGAATGATTTTGATGAATAAATGATTAGAGTGAGTTATTATTTATAATTTTACCAATAATACAAAACATTATACACAAACCATTGAATGCAAAATCTGGCTGAACTGTGCTTGCTAGGAGGCAACTCCCTCAAATTTGGGTTGTTCCACCACCCAAGTTGAACATTCTTTTCTAACCATTCTTCAGAAGCTGCAACCTCTCGTAATGCATCCATTAATGTTGTCCGGCTATCACTTCCATCCACCGTCTTACAGTTTGAATCATCTTTATCAAAAGAGACAGTATTGTGAGTATCCTCACAAGTGGAATTATCAATTCTGGATGACCTGAGTTCATGGTCAGAAACATCAGTGCTCAAGGATTCCTCAAATTCATCGTCTGTTAACTCCCACACACTTTCTTCATCCTAGATTGAAGGAGATAAATTAAATTTTGTTCAATGAATAAAGAAATTCCAGTAAAAAAGATATAACTTCTTACACTACTTGATGGAAGAATGAATTTTTCAGATCCTTCTTTAAGGTAAGCACCCCAATCAAACTCAGGTGTCTGACATTTAGAAGCAACTGGAGGCAGAACAATTGGCTTATCATCTTCCAAAGCATTTGTTGGTCTGTATGATAGCTTTATCAGCAACTCAAGAAGACGCCAAGGCAGGTCTTGTGTCTGACATTAGTAGAGAAACCATTAAAATAACGATTCAGATATGCATAATATCAATTAAAGTTATATTTAACTAATATAAAAAAAGACATTAATCCCATTTTCAGTAATTTATAGTTTTTCACCATTTCAAACTTACCTGGGCATATGTCTTAAAGTAATCCAACTGAACATAACGATCAATTAATTTTTTCAAATTTCTAGCCTTCTCTGGAAATCCATGTATTTTGAACTTTTCAATGAAATCATTAATAGTAGTTAAAGTCCACTGTCTTGAGACTGAAGGATAATACCTATGGGCAATAACGCTCCATGCATTTTCTTCAAGTTTCCTGAACTTGGGAGAATTTTCCTGGAAGAATTCTTAAATTATTGTCAATGTCATCACTGAATTAGTTGTGCTTTGATACAAGTGAGTAATAATAAGCTAATGAATTCAAAATGCGATAAATAAGATACAATAACAGTTGTATTAACTAGAAGTTACAAACAGGTAGAAGGTTGTTTGGAAGATTGAATGCATTACAACTTTTTAGCAGCGTTTGCAACTTACATCAAGAGAAGAAATGTGACCAATCAGTCCTCTGAGATCGTCTGAAATCAACTGCCTCATAGAATTAA
This sequence comes from Lethocerus indicus, assembly GCA_019843655.1. Lineage (NCBI taxonomy): Eukaryota > Metazoa > Arthropoda > Insecta > Hemiptera > Belostomatidae > Lethocerus > Lethocerus indicus. Next base: position 25,084,797 of record JACDQD010000003.1, on the reverse strand, counting down.
GATGGGCCATCTCAAAAACTATTTAAACATCTGCATTACAGAGACGTCCCTCCAGACAGAAAAACAAGTGTCAACAAGACCGCCAAATGATGATGCCTTAATCAGAACACTGATAATGACGAATAAGACTTTGGTTTTGGTGTCTCGTTACTTTGTTCACACTGTTATGAACATCTGAAATTCCACTTTCAGGATTCTATTCTAGTACTTCGAAAATGTTAAACAGAAGTCCGATTTTCGAAACCTTAGGCGCCTTCGGTCAAAGGCATTAGTGAGGTAAATGTTGGCAAGCCTGACTTAAACACATGATTGATCCTGTAACCATGGGTGTAACCTCTTTGTTGCTAAATTTGAATCGTGGAATTTTTAAACGTTGACACAATATAAGTGTTTCTATTTTTCAGTTAAATTATGACATTTTTCCAGCCGCACGCGCTGGAATTGACTCTGGCCATCCTCAAACCGACCCTAGTCAAGTTTCCTCACGCTCTACAGGTCAGAAACGACCCACTCTTTTCTTCAATCAATTCTCTTTAGTTTTCCTCTTCTCTTTCATTTCCAGTCCTCTCTTTTAGGCAGTACGGGAGGAGATACTCACGAATGAATTTTTTGTTGTAAGGTCAATAAGGTGTATTATGTCGAAGGCCCAAGCTGAAGAATTTTATAGAGAACACAAGGGGAAACCTTTCTACAACCGATTGACCACATTTATGATTAGGTTTGATGAGTTTTAAAGCCTTTAGTGTTTGTTAATATTTTATTAGTAACAATAGCCATAATATTTTTGATATCCTAGTGGACCTATCGATTGTTTTATTCTGGCAAGAGAAGATGCCATAAAGAAATGGAGAACTATGATGGGACCTACTAAAGCAACAGTATCTCAGTACTCTCATCCAGAATCATATCGTGGTAGATATGGATTATCTGACACGAGAAATGCCACACATGGTTCAGGTTTGTAAACAGGAAAAATACATGAATAAATGAATAATAAATAATTAACTGTTTTGTGTTAATTATTTATTTCCTTTATGTATGTAATTTTTTGTATAAATTGTTTCAGATTCAAAGGAGTCTGTTATAAAAGAAGCAAAAGTTCTATTCCCGGATTTCGATTATAGCAGGTGGTACTGTGATGAAGGAATTCACTTTGCAAATGGCTATGTAAAATTCCATGAAGATAAATTTGTTCATTGCATTTCAGAAAGCAGTCCATTCCTTTAAATTATATGAATTACACAAACTAATGATACTCAGGAATCATTTGATGTACGTCAGGATGTTTAGTTTAGAAATAGTTATAAAAAAGTGACACTTATTATTTTAATTATATATTTAATTATTATATTTACTTTACAATATGTGTCATTGATATAGCATTTTTTTAAATGAAAATAATTCTATTATAACTTGGTACAAAAGAGTTAATATCTTTTCGCAGCCATATTTTAAACTTTTTTCTATATTACCCATATTCTATACTGAGGAGAGTTATTTTAATTTAAGCTATTTTGGTTGTTTACACATTCCCTGAGATGAATGCACCTGACCAGTGTATCCTATAATACTTGCTGTATAATGATATTTATCTTTAGGGGAAAAAACCAAAGACAAAAAATGTTAAAAATGTATATAGGAATAAATAAAATGATGAAAAAGGGAGTATTATATCAATCTTAAAGCAGATTGTAAATTCATGTTACATTTCCAATATTTAATTATAATTGTACAAAACTACTAGTTTGAGAAATAAATATTATATACTATTATAAATAATCAATATTTTTGTATTCTACATTAATTATCACAGTACATTTTGACTGAGTAAGGAGTCAAAATGAACATTGTCATAGAGGTATATAACAAAGGCACCTTATCTACATCAATTAATTTTGACAAAAATATAACCCTATTTTAGGAGAAATTAATTTGCATTTGCTCTAGTCTATATATTTAAAAGACTAAGCTTGTAAAATGTCTTCTATTACATTACATTATTTATATGTCTAACATAATAACTTTAGGTTATATATACATGGATTTTCATTTTATGATTTGAATATATTCTTCCACTTCTCACAGCCTAAATTTAAAAAAATATATCAAGTATGAACTACAAATATAAAATTTCTCCTTAAACCCTTAAAAACAAGAACTTATCAAAATCCTTATTTTAAATGTAAATACAATTTTCCCCTTTCTAATAAAATATTGTTGATCTAATATTATCATGACACACATTTGTTATTAACCAATAATCTATTCACCAATAATCCAAGTTTTACAATTTTCACCATAATGTGTTAAATAAACAGATTTATAACAATACAATAATGAACAGCTGGCATGGAGTTAAACCAGTTCAAGATATTATCAACACATCTAGATAACTTGAAGAATTGTTTCACAAAGAAAAAACTTTATCACAATACTTTGACATAAAGCTTTTCCATTGAGAAAAGTTTTATTCCTTTTTCAAGTTTGTCAAGTTCCTTTTCAATCTCAATCTTGCGGTTGCGCACCTTGAAGGAATCATTGCGTACAGGCAAATTATTCAGTTGTTGTATTAGATCAGCATATTCTGAAATACAAAGAAAATTAAATTGGGTCACTGTTGAAATGAAAATGGATGCAAATAAAAACTAATATCAACACAAAATAATGGGTGAATTGACTTAATTTTATTCAGTTAACTTAATTCTATTTCATTTACCACTATTTCTACACATACATACAATATAATGGTATGGTTTATATACATCATGAAAATTCTAAATATATATTATAATATATTTAGATAAATTATATAATTTATAATTAATAAATTTTAATTATAAATTTTGATATATGCATGGTATAGTTTGGGAGAAAAATTTTTTCTACCTATGTAAAATTTTATTATTAAGAATAACAACTTGGCTGCAATTTAACTTGGATCAGGATTATATTTTAACCATATATTCATAATTTCCAAAGCCAATTTCAGTTTCTGGAAAGATGCCACAACTTTGTATCACACATTATCTAAATGGTGGCATAATCTTTAATTCAAAAACATGCTAATAAATGAAGGAATTTTTTTTTACAAATGGAAACGTTTTAAATTGGTGTACAAGAAATCAGCAAGATTTGCTCACGTTGTCTAATAATGCGCAGATGTTCTAGGCGGTCATGATCTGAAATCCGCACATGTCCAGCACATTCATTACCATCACTGTTTGTTTCAACTTCACTCTTGCCTGTCTCCTTCCTCATTCCTAGAAGGTACCTGGAAAATTTATATTAAAATTAAAATTAAATATTCAGAATCAATAAAATAGAAATTACAATCCTCCCCCAACCCATATATACCTTAAATCAGTTCAATAAATAAAGACATTAAATTAAAGAAACAGTCTGATTTTCTTACTTAGGTACAACACCTTTCCTGTAATTGGGTGGTGGCTTTGTTGGATCTAATTTTACTTGTGGCACTTTCTCTTTGATCTGAATTGTGGCATTCTGCTTTACATAATCCACTGGCTGAAAAGGATTCAATTTCTTTATAAATAAATTAAAAAATTAAATAGTTATATTCTGTATTTACATTCTTCTAAGTAGCGGTGTCTATGATGTGATATTACTTGTCATGCCTCAATCAACTTATCAGACAATACAAGATGGGATAAAAACGAACACACGGATTGATTTTTATTCCCTAACATCTCAAAATGAATTCTTACATTTAGCACTATTTTTAAACTCTTAGAAAACAGTTTATAATAAATATTTTTTCTGTCCCTGTGGCCTTTGAGACAAATATAATTGCACCTTCTGAGGAGAAGTTCCGGTCTTGTTTTGATCAGTTTCTGACTGGCTGATTACGTAGTCACATTGGCTATCTCCCCTGTTGTTTTCCCTCCTGGATGTTGTGGATGAAACTGGCAACTGGGAGGTACAAGTCAGCTCTTCACCAGCTCCCCTCTGCTGCCTACTCGGGTACCGTACTATTCCTTCATCGATCTCAGAAATTCTTTCCACAGTTTGCACAGCTTAAAAAGTATAAAACACATTTTTTTTAAATTCCTCTTCATTGTTATTGTTGCTCACACGCCCATTTAATTTTTAAACCTAATAAAATTTCTGAATCTTTGAGCATACAAAATAAATAACTGATTCAAATGATTCTGTTTATCAATATGCATGTATATACACAAATAATAATTAATGAGCTAATATGGAAAAGAATAGATATACCTTGATGTTTAAATGCCTTTGACAGCTGATGAGAAGTTTTCATTCCTGCTGAACTAACTGTTGGTGCCTCTTTGGTTTCACTCCCTGATTCAGAACTCTCAATTGTGGTAGATGACTCTGAAGAAGCAAGATAAACATTTGCTTTCCTCACACCATTCACCTTCGTTATTTGAACTGCGTTGAAACCCCGTTTTATTTTCTCCTCAGGCTTCTGTTCAAAATTAATAAAATTACAATGTAAGAAATCCTGTTTTGCCACAACAATATATTTGTAATGTACACAACATTGGTTTTTCATCGTGCTTTCAAATGAAGTATAAAGACAACATTGTTTTAACTTGTAATTAATATCCATGTTACCTTTGACTTTTCTTGAATTACTTTCTGCATACTTCTCAGCTGCTTGACATTTTCTTTTAAAAAATTCTTCTTTGGTTTCTGTTGCACTATAGGAAAAATCAAAATGAAATGTATAACTGGAATATTTAATTTAAATATTACTGATATTACAAAAATTGATACCTACTGGGTCCATACAAACAATTCTTCAATTGAGACATGTTGATTCAAATGTATCTGAAAGCATTGTACAAATTAAACATAACATGAGAGCAGCTAGAATTTGTTATTTCGTTCAATGCTTTTTAACCCTATTTCCAAGAACTAGGGTTATACAACAATATTTAATTACATATAACACTCAGAAGTAACAGTTTCAGTATTTAAAAGAATACTAAATTCTTTTAAATTCAGGGTACTACTTATTCATTTATTTATTTACTAATTTCTTCATGCATTATCTGACACACGTAAGAACAATAATAAACTTACCAAAAAACAGGCTAAATATCTTTAAATCTATTAATTTGAAATTGTTTTTCAGAAATACCGAAACCAGTCATTAAATTTGTGGGTTCAACCTTAAATTTTAACAAGAGTTGACAACTGAACAAATTCAAAATTTGTAAACACTAACATTTCGTCGAGCGCGATTTCTCACAGCTGATTTACAAGTGACGCGAATATAACGGCTGCCTAGATTTCACGTATACACAACTGCTATAAACCAATCTACCGAAAATATCTTCAAACTTAAATCTAAAACAGGATTTAATAAATCATCCACTCCGTAAATAATTATTTTTTAGTTCATTTTAACTCATGTTTTAAATTACACATTCGTTTCTTATACACAGGCATTAGTTCATCATAAATAGTCGCTATCAAGTTATCATTGGATTTGTAATTCCCTCCAGAATATTAAACCTTCGATATTAAGTGACACTATAAGTAACGTGAGTATTTGTAGAACCTGAAAGTAATTGTGAATATATTAGTACCTTTATTAATTAAGTTATTAATTATTAATTAAGTAATATAATTCAGAATAATGTATTAATAAACAAAATAAATATTCTCAGAGTTATTTCAGAGGAAGACATTTCTGTCCGTTAAAAGTGGGAAAATGTCACTAGAAAGAGGATCTACAGTTAGAAAGAAGAGCACTGTGTCTCAGAAGAGGCGATCTCAATCTCGAAAGTCCACAAAATCATCAAAGGAGAATGGTGGCAATGAAGGAGAAGCAAAAGTTTTAGGATGCCTGCAATTGAGTGGGATAGAATACACTCGCTGGTATTTTGGTTAATTTTAAATATTCTACACAATTAAGACCAGTATGATAGTTATGAGGATACATAATTCACGAATACATATAACTATGTGTTTGACTATTTAAATTTATTTAATAAAATAAATAAATAGTTAAAAGTAAAGACCTTCCATTTTATTCTTAGAACTGTGTACTGAAATAAATTAATTGTAGATTTCTCAAAAAATATGATTGTCATTTTTCACATCGACATGTTTTTTTTAATAAACGTGTTTCATATTGCAGAACACAACCAGGAAAGGATTTTATTAACATTTCCAACTGAAATATTTTTTAGGCAAGAATTGTTTGATGATAGTGATATGGACGAAGTATGCTATTTAATGACAGAGGAAATTATGAATATAGTAAAGGATGAATTGTACACATGGTACATGGAAAGTCAGTTAATCCCATTCAGCGTAGATTGCGTCCACAAGGCTTGGCAGAAACTCGTCACAGTAAGTTAAAATAACTTACAATATTGTTAAAATATAATCTCGAAATATATTATCATCGTTTCTCAAGAAATAATTTTATTCCTCAACCCAATTTTAAAGGGTTATTTATATACGGGTCTACGAAGGTTAGTGGGGTTATTGAAGGAATGATTTTCTGTCAATACTCACTTTTTGGTCCATTGGTAGACCGGTTTCGGTATAATGCCATTATCAGTACCTAAATATAGGTGTTATTTATGATGTACCATAAATGTGTGTGCTTACCTGGGACGAACTTATCTGACTAACAAATTTATATAAACGATATAAAATTGGCAATTAATGATTTTTCATAGTAAATATTTTATTTCACGCAGTGTTCAGGTGAAAACTTCTGATTGCATTCAATTCGCTTTGAAATAATTTTTCTTTACCTCAGAGATCTTACATGAAAATTGACACCGGACGGAGCAACGAGAGTTGGGAACCGGATGATGAGGTCGAGTGGATTCCTCTGGATAACTGGGCCTCCAACTGTTTGGCGAACGTTGTCTTCGAAGAGGACCCCTTGCCATCCGTCGGGGAAGAGGAAGGACCCGCTACCGGACATCCTGTAGGACCCCAGGTAGAGTTTTTCATCTTCCTATTTTGTCTCCAGCATTATTTATTTGCAGCGAAAACCGCCGATCGGATGCTTACAGCTTTAACGAATTGGGTGAAACTAAAATCTCATAGAGGAGGCCGATTCGTTGTCCACAGGAGCCGCTCGGGACGGTTCAGGATAAAACCGAGGGGCCGGAGACGAGAAAGGGACTGACTGTGGAAGAATTGGCTGTACCGCCCACGCTACACTCAAAGCTGAAGAGCAGGTCCTTCGAGCGCAAATATACATCTTCAGCCAGCTCCTTGAACAAACTGCGCAGCGCTTTCGGCCGAATGGCACCGGTCTACATACCACCCAAGATGTACCCCAACAATCTGTAAGTAAATTGGATCAAATTGCATAAATAATATCATCGATCAAACGAAACCGCAGTGCTATAAAAAATGCCGGCACTGTTTGAATACAGGGAGAAAATATTAAGAATCAGAAGTATCATTCAAATACAGAACACCGAAATTGATACGTAAGAATCAAAATATTTTCATCAATATAATGTGACTAGAAACCAGCCCGTATTAAATGTTATTTCATAAGAGATTTATACATTACATGCAGGATTCTGGATATTATTCATTATGAAGACATAATTTCGATAGTACTAATTTAATCGACGTAAAACTATTCCGCCTGTCATCAAATTACTTAAGCCGAGGTTTAAGGCCACAGGTGACATAATATCAAAGCATCTTTTATATTCTGTTCTAATTTTTGGCTTATAGACAAAATTAGTTAGTTTGTTCGAAATAAATGAAATGTTGAAATATATAAAACTATTCGCGTTTAATTATTTACTTACGTATAGCTACAGTCCTATTATCCTTACAATTTTACATTTTACGAAAAGAGGTTCAGGGAAAGTGATTTGGGGGAACGCTCGGAAATAACAATTTTTATTTTGGAATGAATGACGTAACAAAGGGTTGCTCTGTCCCTTTAAGCTTCGGGGATTAAACGCAGATTTCCCTCCCCCTTTATCCGAGATGAGATTATTAAGAAGTTGAATGGGTAGGATAATTAATGAGAGAGAGAGAGAGGGTGCGGCTAGGTCGGCGGGCACGGCCCTCGTCTATCCGAGTTGGCAAAGAGGACGGGCATTTATAAGACTTAGGTCCAAGCCGGGGACAGGCGTCCGGAGAAACGACTTTTCAAGTTGGCTGAGTTATCTTTCATTAATCTTTTGTCAACTGCTGGGGGACCCTCCCGCGCGGTCATCAGTCAAAGTCCCATTCCCCGGCATCTCCCCTTTCCCTTCAAGCTTGTTTGCACACTTTATAGTTTCGATTCCCCCCCCCCTCAATCACCCTTTATCTGACGATATTCTTGTCTTCCCGCGAACTCCAGAATTTTCACAAAAAGATCAATGGAGTGTGGTCGCTGCATAAAGCTTAATGCACCTGACAGTTCGAAGAAAAAGAGGCGGACGTCTTGGTTGACTAATCCAAGCCAGCGGTTTGGAAAGTGTTCAACTTCAAAGGGTGAATCAAGAGTGGAAATGTTTAGACAAATTTAAATAATATCGGTTATCAGAAATATGCGACTACTACCCAATACCCAATCTTCTATATAATATTTGTCAAATGGCGTTTGTCTGTGTGTCTGTTCGCTATGCATTTCCAAACGGCTGAACCGATTTCCACCAAACTTTCAGCGTGCATGCATCTCATGTACGGTCAGGTCAAGAAGCACCTTTCCAGGTCACAGGTCAGGTCAAAGGTCAGCAGTGACCTCTACCCTGTACAACGTGAACGGCTGCTCCGATTCTCACCAAATTTACAGCACGTATACAGCTAACCTACACGGACGTTTCGCGACATGTTCCCAAGTCACGGGGTCATGGGGTAGTTAACATTAAAACTTTTTTGAACTAATATAAAAGCACCCAACAGATATCATACATTAATGTTTCCCTTTCTCTGATATTTTTAGCATAAGCTAATTGCCTTGTCATGAAAGTAATACCTATCTAATAATATTTATGTATATCTTTGATTACAATTCTGCTTTCTTATTGATGTGAACCCCCCGAGCAAGGCCGGGTACCTCAGCTAGTATAGAATAGAAATAGGATACTCAGGAAATGGGTTATTTTCGATATTGGCCTGATCGATTATTTAAAATTATTGCAACATACATTTAGGTAGAATACGCGGGTTGAAGTCGTTTAATCGTTCGCGGGGTCGTTAATCCTGAACGCCTGTTAAAACCCTATCCGTATTTTGTTTGAGCTCATTATATCTGATACAATTTGAGGACACGATTCCGGATGTTCCCGATAGACTGGGCTTTTTAATAGAGTCGGCAATCTCGTAATTCTATCTCATGTATTGTGTATAATGTTGCAATTACTCCGACCGCTTAACGCTATAGCGGAAATTGATTCCTCTCAACGATCTTCACTGTCAAAGGAATTGGCATTACAGTAAGTGTAATATTCCAGATGGGCCGTTCGAAAGTTCTGCATCCCCGTTTCTGTCATCCCTCCCCCCTGGGCTTTCTCGCTGAAACTGCGGCTTCCTCGAGTTAACCACCCCTTTCCTACCACCGTCTGCCGATGCTCGCTCTCCCCCTCCGAAAACGGATAATTGGTAGAGGGTGGAAAAACGTTTACCTCTCGCCCCAGTCCAAGTCATCAGTCAACGTCTACCGACTGTGCGACAGTGCCCGACCGGCGGGCCCCCACACCTCCCCCCGCCCCCGCCTAATGGCTTTCACCAATTACTCGGAAGATTTGAATTGCGAAACACACTGAGCGTCTACCGATTTACAAACCGATTCGAACCGAGTGCTTTCGACGATAAGCCGAGTCCCCCCCAAGTCTCGGTGGAGTACGAAATTTAGGTGTCACCATCATACTCGGAAACAAGTTTTGTCTGAAACTATGTTTAACCAAAATTATTTTCGTTACTGGAAATTATTGATTTAGTTTCTATTTTCGTCTCTGCTGCTGGACTATAAAATATTTCCATATTATGTATAAGATTTAATTATTTATGTATCCAATACTTTTTGGCTCCTTTAAATATGTCCATCTAATATCGGGAATTTTGATTTTTTTGTATATAAGGTTAAAACGATAAAAAATGTACGAACTATGGACGAATGTACGATTTATGGAAGGACAGAAATGTTTATTTGCAATTTAAAGCCTCTCGACCGGAGACATCATTTCTAAAAAAACCGTAGCGAAATTATTCCTGCCCCGTTCGATCCATAGGCGGGTACGCGATGTTCACTTTCCGGCTGCTCTTTGTCTCAGATGCAAGCACTCCGTCGACGCTAATGTGAGGTTCCCCTTTACAAATTGATCTAGGGCTGGAGCGGGACAGGGGTGGCCCCGCCGCAGAATCCGAAAGGTTCGAAGGCTCACACAAATGGCCTTTTGAGAGGTGCCCCCGCCCTCACCCCCCCCCATTTAAAATGCATTAGTGCGAGCGAGAGGGAGACGGAGAGAGAGAGAGAGTGGGTTGGCGGGGGGTACAGTGAGAACCGGTGCATAGAAGCAGAAGACAAGGAAGGAGTGGCGGGGGCCGGGGGCGGTTTCCGCAAACAATTTCTTTTCCCTTTTCCTCTTCCTCCGCCCTTAAATCTTTTCGCCTCAAACCGGGCCTCTCTCCTCGTGCTCCTTTCCGCCCCTCGTCTCGCCCGAACCGCGCCGGAAAATTATACCGCCCCCCGACCCGCCCCTCCTCTTCCCAACGCCCCAATTATTAGGCTGTTTCCCGTGCAAAAAAGGAACGCCGCCGCCGCCAGTGGCGCACCACAGACCTCCTTGACCCCGCCTTGATGGCTTCTCCCGCGAACGCCCGAATTCATTAAAACCGGCTCGACTTTAACCGACATTTTTCAGGGACCCTTCAAAATATTCGGACGACAAAAGGGAAACATATTTCAAACAAATATAAATTGAAGAGCTTTTAAATGAGACTATCTTAAACTGGTGAAATTAAAAAAACTATGTCCCCGGTTGTTTGATTTATAAGTATATTTTTAAAAAAATAATATTAAATAGCTATTTATCTAGGAAAAATTGTTTTCTCGGCTTTTATGGCTTAAAAAATGCGGCTAGTATATTCAACGAGTAGGACATTTTAATGTAATCAATGCAGGGTGCCTGAACCGAGAAAACGGTTATTGAAAGAAAATTTGTCTTCGTAAACTGTAAAGGATACTGTTGAACGCGAAGGTAGGCGAGGATGGGAAATCGGCAGTTCACAGAATCGTGGAATCGGTTTTCATTCACAGAAGGAATAATAAAAGGGAAATTTCGCGTTGAAGCCAAATAAAAACGGCCGCGAAGCCCGGCCGGCCCTGCCTATTGGGCTTTCGGGAGAGGCTCCTCGGTCTATTTTATGACGTTTGTAAATGGTGCGTGAAGAAGCCCCATGCACAGTCAGCGTATATAATACAGTATACTTTTATGTAGTACATAAGCGGTGAGAGGGAGGCAATGTGGGGGGAGGGGTCGTCAATTATGATAAGGGAAGCGAGTGTGCGTGAACGGGGGTGCGCGTCAGGACCTCATGTTGCCAGGCACAGACTGCCTCTACTGTTCACACTATATGGCAAACCCACTATAGCCCACGTAGGGATATTTATATATCCCAAGTGTCTTGGACCACACTACATCAAACTGAAGTATATATTGAAATTGCTGTTTGCGAATTATTTGAAATCTAGAAAGTTTCAAAACAAAACTGTATTAAATATAAAAGAGCCGGACATTCCAAAGAACATGTGAACCTTCAGACTGAAAATCTGAGGGGAATTATTGACGCCATCTACAGTATATTTATATGAACCCACAAATTCGGACCTGATGGCTTAAAATTTGTTGAAAATTATTTTAGAAACTTCGATTTGGGGAATTTCATACATTTCATTCGACGATACCGCACTCATCACCTTGCGATGTTTCCGTATGAACGCACGATATAATCGAATTGACGCAAACATTTTCATGGCGACTGCTTATGGCGTATCGTATTGTAACTTGTAGTAGTCATATTTTCACTAGTCCCAATAATGCGTCAACAATATTTGAGTTGGTTATAGCCACCACTATTTCACAAGAAACTAGCGTTTATAATATCTGAATTATAATTATAATTGTTTCTTTTTTTAATGATTAACATCCTTAATATGTTGACGAATTTACATTAATAATCATTTTTTTCTAAAATTTGTAAATGAATACATAATTACGTACTGGATTGATGACATTTCGGCGCTCATTTGAATGGTCGATTATGTATAATAATTCATAATGTTGGGTATAGTGTGCTTAGTCCTCTAATGTACATGACATGGGCAGGTATATACCTTGAATTGGAGGGAGGTTGGGAGGGGGGGCGCTCTGTTGCTAGGCCCCCGCCCCCTTCACAACCTGTTTCGGTCAAGTGTTCAGCTCGGTTTAGCCGTCGCCATGGCGACGCGTTTTAAGTGCGTCAATAATGCAAATGTCAAATACCTTCCCTTCTCCTCTAGCTCCCTCTATATACATCTCTACATCTCTCTCTCTCTCTCTCTCTCTCTCTCTCTCTCTCTCTATCTTTCCATCCTTCTCTGTAAGCAAGACTACATGTCAGCTAGGAACAGAGTATGGGTAAAGTCGGTAGTGATGTTGTAGAGGCGGGGGAGAATATGTACAATAGTTGGAGCTGTCAGCGGCAGACGGAATTTTTACCCTATATTTCCCCTTTCAGTCCTGAGTGGTTTCCTTTTATGGAGGCCTGCATTCTCTGAAGTCCAGGGCTGTAAAAAGAAGGGAATAACAATTTCATAAGTTGGCCATTGAAATGTCCCAGTACATGATATTTCAGCCAAACATTTTAGAAGGCTTTAGGGGGATCCCGGAGTTGAAAAATAATATTCTTTGACAATGTACTATAGAACATAGTAATATGGTGAAGCAAATATATATTTAAGGTAGAGCTGTCTATATAATCTAGAATAATTATCAATATCCGTGATATATAATTAAATAAAATAATCATAACTTCGGACATCAATAAATCTTTTTTATATCGTAATTTGATGTTCCAATTATAATATTTTTACATTCTAGCATTACTATCTATTAGGTTATCTTGTCTATAAAAATATGTATTAATTACTATTTTTATATGATTTGATTTAAGTCCGTTAAACTGGGCAAACACTTTCGAATATAAATAAATTTATAATTCCGATTTGTATAAAGTAATTTAGTTTTAAAAATAAATCAGGCAGTTCACTTCAATAACCATCAGAGAGCGGACTAAGTTGTTTTAAGTAATCTGGGCGATCGCTAGATAGCGCGGTGCTGTAGTTTCCCACTGGCTGTAACTTCGATCAGCTGTTCGCCCCTGCCTTCAACTTGACAATTCGCCCTCCCGTTTCCCCCCTTTGCCAGTGTCATATTTCTTTCTCAACAGCGAGCGAGCGCTCGAATATCACACGCCCTTCGGAGCCGTTCAACAGAATCTCCCACTGAAATTCCCCCGTCGAAAAACAGGTATTGCGCAAACACAACTGAGCAAACTTCGGAAAGATGAAGTTTAACGGATGTCTCGGTTGTGTGCACGGTCCGTTCTAGAGCGAAAGTTAGAAACACGTCTGTGTAAGAAATATTTAATGCCAATGGATCCAAATGGATGTTGGAAATTTTATATAAAATGTGGCGATAATTATTAAAGGCATATGCAGTAAATATTTAGCTCTATCTATGAGATATGCCAACCAACAATACAGCTGCAGGATTTTCGATAATTTTCTATTGACATATTTTTTATATAAACTCACTTCAACATGTTTAAATGTAAATTCCGCTAATATTGAATTGCTATAATTTACTTCATTCACGCGGTTTTACTGGCGTATTATTTAAGGCTTTAAAATTAAACAAAGGAAGACATATAGCTCATAAGCCCAGCATAGTAACAGGTGAAGGTTTCCCCCCGCTTGTGGAAACGCCAAGGAATTCGTAATGTTCCATTGCCTTCCTCCCCCTTCCGATTTAATAGATAATTAAAACGGTTTATTATAAATGGAGAAAACAACTTAATTGTTTCCCACAGACTTTTGTGCAGCCGGGGAGAATTAACTCCCAAGAACAATGTAAGTTATATTTCAGGAGGATTTTCAGAAAGAATGGGCAGTTTGCCAGCAGGGCCTATAGGCAGGCCTCGATACACAATCCTCTCCACCACCGAACGAACCCGTGCTCAGCACTTAATAACAAAAGGGGCATTTCTAACATTTTATTTTCATCATTACCAGTCTGCAGAGATTCCTCATTGCATTGTAAGGTCGAACCATGAGAAACGGGACTAAAGGAGAGAGCGAAATGTTGTCTGGCCAACTTAGTGTTAAGTTCGGTGCACATGGATCTGAAACTTATGACTGTTAAAAAAGTTGAAAAAATCTATAGATTATAAGCCAGACTTCTATATTTAATTTTCAACGAATTGATATATTCTACTGGACATCGACAGCAGTTTTGCAAATTTAATATTCGTTATCAATCTACAGGAAATTCTTATATTGTATAAAAACTGTAATTGATTTACAACGTTGTTAGCACATTATATCTTGACAGTATTTTTAATAGATGAAGGGAAAAACTTTTAATTTTCGACTACACGTTACAATATTTAAACATGTGAGTTATTTGCAATTTTTCAAAGTCAAATATAACTCGATACTGTCACTAATACACTAGTATTGTTTAGTATTGGTTAATGACTCCAATAAGTTTCAAATCAAAAGACCAAACTATACATCGGAGGCAGAAGTTCACAAGAATCATATTATTTTCATACAATTTGAACATTATTCTGTAATGTGTCATTTCTACTCAACTGTAGACGTTGTCTCAGTGCTTCGATAAACTTACTGCACAGTTCGTGCTTTTCGAAAGAGCGTGTAAAAGCATTTCAATTAGGCGGCGGCCTACGGGCAATTTCCCTCGCGATTTATCGTCCGGAACCTTCATGAGTAACTAAAATTCCTACAAGTTGAATAAACATTCAATTATTTATCTACTTGTTGTACACAGTACGTATGCTAATGTTTCTGACCTACTTCTATTCCCTATTCCGCTCATTTAATGGTCTCCGGCCGTGCAATCGCTAATGCATGAAAAAATCAGATATACGTTACTTGATATATTTCTTTGGCGTAATTTCAGACATAATTCCTCCTAAATCAAACTGGTCTACGAGTTTCACACGGGTTACAGTTCTACTATAAACAGGAGGGATGGGTGTAATATTTGATCAATATCTCGCGACGAAGCCTCTATATGCAGCCATTTAATCATTCTTGACTCAGATTATTCTGGTTGCATCAAATTGGTTTCAAATTAGAGACAGCATAAATAAACAATATTTTCTTTATTATTTTTGGGTCTTATTAATGCCATATGGTAATGTACAATAACGGAGCTATAACAGAAGGGAATCATGCCGGAAACTCTGAGTTCCTGATATTGATCTACTGAAAACGTTTCCGTCGAGTTCAGAAAGGCAATTATTCGGTTGAACATTTCTGCGCTGAAACGAACGGTTTTACAAAATGTGAGTCAGTCGTTAGCGAAAATTGGCAAATTGCCCGGACGTATCGTGGGTGGACTGTGGTGGGAGGAGGATAGAGGAGGCCGATAACGCAAAAATGTCTCATTTACAATGCAATCGACTGTCGATAATCGGTAATTGAGCGTTCGGAATTATTGATAGATGGGTGAAGGCGGTGCGGCCGAAGGTGCACCACCGCTCCTAACGGTTAAACTCAAACCGTTTCTATTGAATACCCGGAACGGTGGCTTTTTTATTGGAATAATAATCGTAAAATGTTTTATAAATTCGTGGACAAATATGAAAAAATTTATATATAAAACCGCGAGCGACGTATGGCTCTAAACATATACGAGGTTGTTATATCGGTGTAATATTTTCACAGCGATCCTGCAACAGCAATCCCTATTATTTTTACTATTTTATTAAAATACATTTATTTAATATTACGCGTTACTATTACTTAATACTGATACAAATTATTCCGATTGCTAGGCTATTAAAACGATTATATAAATGTGTGTTGTCAACATTTTGTAGAGCGACCATTTGAATAATATGTATGCATAAGGAGCTTTTAGGGAATTACCTACTGTATTATTCGGTATATTGGTTACCGTTACGACTCGCATGCCCATGGATTTAGATGCCATGGCTACTACGTAACAGCTTACCTGAAGGGTATTTATCCCCAAATCGGTTTGGAATACCTGTTTTGTGTTCTGCGAGGGGTTGGAATACCGACGATTTCTGGAAGTCAGAACCTAATAGTTGTGTGATCAAATATATATTTGAGTGAGGATGCCGGAAAAAAATCCAAAGTGGCAAAGAGACTGACACCGCTACTGAAGATGGCGAGCAGCCGAAACCGGTCTAGCAAAAGACCAAACCAGAGAGAAGAGACAAAAACACACGAAATCTACGGTATCCTCAATTGCTTATGGGGTGATTAACAGCCATAATGGAACAATAAGATTGAATAAGAAGATACCAGCTGATCGAATTATTGTCCTCAAAAAATAATATAACTTTAATGAGAAATGAAGCATAGAAACATATTAAACAAGTTATATTAAACTGTTTAGTACTATTGTCTTCAATATTTTTATTGTCTTATAGGTTCAAAACTGTCCCTGCTGGTTTAATATACAACGTTAAAGAGTGTTATATTTCATGTGTAAGCTCTTCATGACCTTTTTTAATGAGGAACTGGAAATAATAAATGTTGTTTTTGTCTAGTTAAACATTACATGACTCAGAATCGTGTGACTGCAAAACAACGTGCTACGACAATAGTTTGTGTGAATGATACGCGTCCTCAAATGTATGCTTTTCCCCGTTTTCGTACATTTGTATACGTAATATATTTTAAATTATGTATAACGAACGAGTCTAATATTATGAAATATTCTGTCCAAGAAAATTTATTTCGGTAGTATATTATGAATAATTTATATTTCGTGTTTGTTTCAAGTGTTTCATGAGATTGAACCGGCGTGTCCTTTTTTTTGTCGGTCGGCGTTTATTCTGCCCCCCCTTTTGCTAACTGTCCAGAGTCCAGTCGTTTGTCACGCTATTAAAAGAAGGAGAACTTATCTTGGCCTATCTTCCTTCCTAATGGCCAAATCCTTGCCAAATAGCCGCGAGTTGCAAAATTTAAAGTAAATATTTATTATCTCCATTCTAAAATTGTTACGTGGTGATTATTATCTTTTCTGTGTTTTTTTTCTGTCCATTAACCGTGATCGATGGATTCGTCGAATTCTAATATTTTCGTGTTATCCTTTTCTGTCATCGAATAACGATACTTATGTTATAATACCTCAACGTAAGTTTAATAAGTTCCCAATTTATTTATTTACTCACTATATCGCTGCAAGAGTATCTAATATGTGGTGAAACAACAAACTCCATATATATGAATAAATTCTATATTCATATTTCGTTACTATGTATCGGGCAATATATGAGCACTGTGTTCAATCTACAGTAGTACATTGTTTTGACTATTGACGAAATTAAGAGTCTAATGTTTAAATATTGTTTAGTTTAGTCAACATCTAAAAAGTGATTAGAGTCCGCCACATAGCAGGTCTAAATGACTCCTTTTAACAATAGCAATTTTTTTGCTACAGATAATGATGACGATAAAACCAAATCGGCCGATGTGAAATTGCCAGCAGTTAGTTTGTTCCTAAAGAGACCGGCTGTAAAATGTGAAATTTATCTTCACTTCTAATAATAATAATTTATTCCCCTTATAATTGTTTTGTTTACGATAATTCTGCGGCACGATAAGATAGTGGAGGAAAGTTAGAAATGGGTGTCTCTAGTTTCCTCAACAGGAAAAGCAATTTCCAAGCGCTGTTAGAGAAGTTCTTCCAATGTAAATTGGTTTGCCCAATCGCGAGGAACATGGACTATTGATTAGGCTTATCCGGCCAATGCAGTGTAATAATCTGAGTACCGTTTCGGTTGGCAAAATGGAACGTCCGCCCAGACACGTTTTCAGGAGGAAGAAATCAGTAATTCAATGTTGAATAATACAAAAATCGCTATTTGAACTTATTCGAAATTGTTCAAACTTAGAGTGGCATAATTTCACATCATCTTTCATTAGGAAATATCTGAAATATATTATATTATGTATACATAATATATATCTGAAATATATTATGTATACACCAGTTATATAATACCAATGGAATGATTATCATACTAATGGAAAGGTAATGAATGGCGAGGAGTCAAAGCCGGTACTGCATAACACCGAATATAGGAAAGGAAGATTTTAAAAATTGTTGTAATGAATTTAAATAGATAAATAATTCTTTACCTAACCTATCTTGAGTAGCCAGCAGTGCCTACCATCCCTATTACACTCCCGGAGATCGAAGGTTGGTTACATTCAAAGAACTCTGTCTTCATGTAAAGTAACCTACGAAATTACTGGAATTGAACTAAACAGCTTATTAAAATGGTAGGCTCGCAGGCAATATCGGCCCAGTCTCCCATTAATGGTACACCGGATGCCCACTAGAGCAATTATCGTATTTCTGGCTGTGTTCCCGTATCCACGCGTCGTTTTGAGTGAGACGCCAGGTATATAATTATATTTTTTCCCCTCCCGGCGGATGATTAACGGCGTATTATCATCGGCTGGACGTCGCGGGCTGGCAGCAGTTTCGCCACTTCTCACAGCGTTGGTAGACTTCCAAAATTCAAAAGTTTCCTACGCGAGTTGGTTTTGGCTTTTTTCAGGTTCTACCTTTCATTTTTTTTTTTTGGTTTAGAAGCGTCCTATATTTTCCAGGTTGCGCAACATCTTGATCACAAATAGTTCTATTGGCGGCGGCAATCGAGCCCGGCCCCTCGTGTTTGGCTCTAATGATCAGAAGCTGGGTTATGCATAACTCTGGTCCACGGAAGTTGTCATAAGGTTGCTTATACTTTTCACTCATTACACCCTCGCCTCGAGTATTTTATTTCGATGAACGACACCGCGTCATATATTCCAAGTCCTGAGATATTTCCTAACCCCTATTAAAACAAGTACTAGAAATGCGCAAGTAGGATTCGAACAGAAAACGCGTGTCATGACAAGATTCGTCTTGCGCCTTCCGGATTTACGAGGTCCAATTATACCGCAGGCTTAATTTCGCGTGTTTGACTTTTAATTAAATTAAATGGCCCGTAATTTCCGAAGTCGGTAAAAAAATAAAATTATAAATCTGTTGAGTCGGTATAATATGTGAGGCGGCTACAGTGGAGGGCTTTGTGGGCCTTGGGTATAACAGGAGATTTGTGTTCCGTGGTTAGGGGGAGCTCAATTAGAGGAGCGAGAGCAGGAGGGATAGAGGAGGGATGGGGAGAGGGAGAGGGAGAGCTAGAGCGAGCTAGGAGACTCCCTCCCTTTGTAGCCCAGTCCAACCGCGTTGACTCGAGCTCTGCTCGGATCCTCAATACGCCTCTTTGTTCTCCCTCACTCCCTCCTATCTATCTGTCTTTATCTATTTTTTTTCCTCCGAGAGTAATAGCTTTATCTTTCTCTCAAATCTCACACTTAAACTCTTTTTCTTTCCCCTCGCGTCTCTCCCCTCATACTCCGTTCCTCAATCCGCTGCTAAATCCCGGATCAGCCTCCTTTCCCGCGACTCCATTCATATGACAGTTTTGGTCATACAACCTTTAGACTCGTACAATTTGGCACTACTCCTAATCCGAAATATCGGGGAACTAATAAAAACTGTATGCTAGGATCCAGATCCATCGAGATCATCGAATCAAGCGGGAGGAGAGAGATAATAACAAGTATGATAATAAACTGAATTTTATTTAGGCGTCATTTATTTAAAAGAAGAAAGTACTATGTTTGCAAATACGTGGACAATGCTACATATATTTTCCATCGATCTTGCGCCTTCCTTATCTATTTACAGAAAAACTTCATTAGAACCATTAGTTCTACCAAGAAAGATTTGCTGATTCTGATTTTTTCAAAACCTGTCGAATTACACGTACATATTTATTGGCCCACAACCCCGTCACTCTAAATACTTCTTTAGCACCATCTATCTCGAGACTTTTTGCCCAAAAATTTATCTCGTGTTCCCTTTACCCCCGTTCAGCCATCACCGCGTACATCTGTGTTTATCTCGTACGATGCGGGGCACACACGCACACGCACACTCACACGCACACACACACTCGGTGTTGGCCCCTTCCTCCCACCGCCAGACCATTACCATCCCACTGGGAGATTAGGGCTGTCTACTTTTTTATAGCGAGGGAAAGAGAGAGGTAGATGAGAAAGAAGAGAGAGAGAGAGAGGGAGAGAGAAAGAGAGAGAGAGAGAGAGAGAGAGAGAGAGAGAGAGAGAGAGAGAGAGAGAGAGAGAGAGAGAGCGTAAGTTATTTTTTGGTCGCCCTACACCTCCCCATTTGTTTAGTTATTAGGCAGAGAGCTGTAGAGGTTCAAACCCCTCCCTTGGTAATTTTCCTCTCCTAAACCAGTGCTACCGGTTTCAAGCTTTAATATCTTCGGGTCATCACCTAAATTATGTTTCTAGCCCGGGCTAGGCCCAAACTATATTTATTATTATTTTTTTTTTGAAAGGACGTTAAATAAACTAATGTCCGGTCCCCACGACATCTCCCCCGGCAATAATTCACACAAATCGTTTTAACTGTTATCTGACGCTTGTCCCGAATAGTGTACCGAAGGGGAATGGGTTTTAACCTCCGCTTACTTTATTGTCGATGGTACCGAATTTTAAAACATCCTACAACAAAATAATTTAATTCTTCTACCTTATGCCGTTTTGACTGTTAATTTTTGGAGTGGGGATGCTTTAATTTGTGAGAAGGAACAATTATTCTTAATACGTATTCTCTATCAAACGTTAATTCTTTATTCCTGGCCATAAGTACTAAAGGAACTAAGAATAACATTTTTCGGAATGGAAGAGATAAAGCCCAAGAAAACGCAACTTAATTCTATATTGTAAACACTTTTGTTGGAGTACATAGATTCAACCTTTTTATTTTTGTTTAATTAATCTGCCGACGTATGACCATATAAAATAAATATGACATGATGATGTTACAAATAGGACACATTAAAACTTCGCAAATCATACTTTGTATTGCAATCAAGGAATACTTTTTATTTATTTAAGCTGTTTCTTTAATGTACATGTCATAATAAGAACTTTCGAATGTACTCACTTCACACTCCCCTGTCTGTCTGTAGATCATTAGACGAAGCAAAAAGCCCCATCTCAAGGCGATGTAATCTGACACTCAATTAGCGAAACAAATTAGTGCAGACGTTGGCTAATACTTTATGAAATTGTAATTAATATTGATAGGTATAAAGCCGGCATCGTTATAATAACTGTAGCGGCTCGGCGTGAGAATTTCTTTAATTGCCGGTTACTATGCCGACTAGAAATCGGGTAATGCTAATTACCATGAGTCCAAGGTTATGTCAGTGGTTCACGGTCCGCCTCGATATTTATCCCTCGGTCTACACTTACTCCCGCAACTAGAACAACGGGCCCCGAGCCGTATACCGGCTCTATACAAGTATATCTTGCGGTTTCTGTCGTTTTTCACCCAGTCAATTGTTTTTCAACGGTCGGGTTGACCTTAAGGGCGAAGGGGGCAACCGCAGCTCGCACCGCGAAGGGTGAATTTGGACCTTTATAAAAGAGCGGTTAAAGTAGCAACAGGCCGAAATAACACCGGCGGGGCAATAAATTGGCTGAAGGGAGTTAGCCGGCCGAACTTTACACGCCCTGCGGGCAGAGGAACACTAATGCCCCCTGCCACAGCCACATGCCATTACAGTAAACTACTTTCGATCGGCTCCGCTACTGGGCTCCCCAACACCGATAAAGCTCAGACTTTTATCGCTTTTTCATATGCCACCGTCGGTGGCTGCATCGTGTTAAATGCTACGCCTAAGGGCTCAGTGATTTCTATAGTTTCGCAGCAATGGTGTTTCCGGGTTTCACCGGGTGGAGATATAAATTTCGATTAGCTTAAATTGTACAACAAAAGCTGAAAAGAAAATTTCGCATCGAATATAATTATTGATTTACGTTTTGAACTGTGTCAGCTCAAAAATCGACAATTCAGTTATATCTTTCGGCCAATTTCGATTAATTTCCATTTATTAACTACTATCGGCAAAATATTGCGTATTACGTTACGAACCGATCGAAAACTGAAGTGAGCCGAAGTCACAGGTGTACGACCGGAAGCTTCGGTAAGAAAATAATGTTCTTCCATAAACCATGGAGAAATTAAATAGACCGAGGATTGGAGGTGGACAAAAAAGAAGATTTAACTACGGGGCAATTAGGTGTAGGAGTGGGTTGTGTTAGGACCTTTTAGACTCTGGCTTATAGTGTGGGTTCCCCCAAGTAATGGTTTGAAGCGGAGCGACACCCTGTGAGCCCAGTGTATTTTTGGGACCCCTCTTCACACACACACACACACAAACTTTAAAAATTACACTCTCTCTCTCTCTCTCTCTCTCTCTCTCTCTTTCTCTTTCTTTATTCTTCTTTTTTGAAAGATTTTAATTATAGAAGCATGATTTATTTCATCTCTTCCATTTACTCGGCTTTGGACTCATGTTTTCAAATGTCATAACGGTGCACCTTGTATCGAAGATATGCACCGCAGACTTATTTAACGAAATAAATAATTACATAATTTTTGCTATTCTGAAATAATTACAGTTGTCAATATCACTGGTGATAACTTTAGTAGGACATCACTTTTCTTTTAATATTATCATCTGAAATTACCTTCTCTTTTTGTATACTTTTTCAATTATCGTGCAGTATACTGATTACATTATAATCCAAATAGAAGACAATACCCACTGAATTTAATAGCGCTATTTAGTATTTACTCCTAAATAAGGAATCGTTGAGTAATTATCGAATAAATGGGTTTTGTATATGCATTTTTATATCCATTATTCCCTTGACTTAATATAAGTGTTGTCTGTTCCCGGTATTTCCCGCGGAATCGTTTTCCAGCGATTGAGATAATAACGCTTAAGGGATTCCGCCTCTTGTTTCTTTTGCTTCTCAGTTGCGCCCATTCTCTGTAAACAATTAAGAGAAAGGAAAAAGATAAAATTGATAGCATACTCGCGCGCCGGTTAGAAGCCGACTGCCCCCGCTCTTTACTCTACTATAATGACCGGCTCGCTCCCCTTCTGCCTCCACTTCTTTTATTTTTTCCCTTTAAACTTCACTTGTCGTTTCGACACAGACGACGGGGAACAGGAGACGACTTTCGAAGGGTGGAGCAGTGGAGGAAAAACAAGGAAGGACCGTGAAGGAAGAGCGGGGAGTGTATTGAATGCGTTGGAAGGATGGGGGACTGGAAGGAGCACTGGGAAGAGGAAAAGGGATGTGGCGGTGGGAAAGGAGAAAAAAGGAGAAGGACGGAGCTATAGAAAGGTTAAGACGAGAGAGTAAGAGGGTATAAGGATGGATTACAAAGGCACCGGAGTGCTAGGGTAGGCTACCTGTTTAGGGTCCCTCAAATGTTACTACCTCAACCCTGCTTAATTTGCACACAAGTCATATAGCAGTTTATCTCTCCATTATAGAATTTCGCCATCCTTTTCATAGGAATCAATATAAAATAGAAAGAAATGAAGATAATTATACCTGTTCCTCTGTATGAAAAATCCGTCTCCAAGTTACGACATCTGTTCCCAAATTTTAGATTGATATTCTTGAGGAAAGAGTCGATTGCCAAATTCGATTTATGTTTATCTTACAAACACACTGCAAATACACATTACTTCCTGTTCTCGTTGTAAATTTCAATGTAACAGACTGGAGCACCTTGAACAGTTTTAATCACACAATCTTTTAGGACGTAAGCGGTCCGCGGCAATTTATGAATGGTAAATTTTTCATACAGCGTCGGAATTCTGTAAGGACGTAATCAGTGATGTCGTGTACATTAAATGAACAAATATTTAACTTTAAACGTAAATATAATCAGAACGTGCACATATCATTATGATATGGACTTGATTATTAAACCAATATTTAGTAGCGCTGTGAGAGAGACCGTTGCACCGAACATGAAGCGTTCAATGTACAATGTACATTGTGTGTGTACAATGTAATGTACATTGTGAGTAAATTGAACAATTTAATCTTCACAAGCTTTTTTCACAGCTGTTAGTATCTGTGAGTTTCACAGATTCAAGGACAAGCGTGTTATAAGAAAATTAACAATTCCACAGCTATACTCCGGACACTGAGAATACAAGAGTTAATTTATACTCAGCGCTCAGAAAAATGTTTTATAATTCAATTTCTCAGAGAAAATTGTTTTTATAATTATCTCAAGAAGATATAAGGTGAAGAACATTTGATATGTGATTCCAACTACACCAGGTCGTTATACGTATTCTTAATTCATCCTCCTGGGCTATTGGGTCAACCCATTGTTCACATAAATTTTCCATTTATTTTGGGCTGTTATCTAAATGAAACCATCAGTGTTGAGAATTAAATCGGCAGATATGAAGCGCGATATAAACGGGGCTCGGTCGGATTCAAATTTCCGCTTTCACTTCCGTCCATTATCGGATTTCAATTGCGTGCTCACAATCAAATCCCCCAGTAGGCGTTAATTTCGAGAGTGCCAGTTTCACTAATAAACTTTTTACTCGCATTGGAAAGCTGGAATGAAGAACACAAATTTATTCACACGTTCCAATGGTTAAAATCGATTTGACCGCTTAATTTAACTACTGGGAGATTTATCAGAATATTTCATTACAGTATCTGTACGAACTATCCCTCATTTCCATTATTGGAAAAACAAGTTTGACTAAATACTGATTCTAAATAGTAGTGTATATGTAGAATGTTGTCATATAACCATACATTGTGCCATATTCAACAAGATCGTTAATTCTCTATAAATGGTAAAAGACATTTCACTTCACCTTATACCACCCGTTTATACGGGTAGAAAGTAGCTGATATAAAACCAATTATTTCGATAAACCTTTCATGGATTTATTAACATCATGAATACCAGTATAAATATACTGGGGTGTAATTTATTATAGGTATTCTAGGTTCGACCCCGTATAAACTCAGGATTATTTTGTAAATGTGGGATCCCATTGTGGAAAACAAAATTACCTTCTCATTCCGAAAGACTTGAGTTTTGAGCAGAAGTAAGTTTTAGAGTGTGGTGTCTGTTGGCAGTGTGGCCAACACCACGCGCCTCACGACTGTTTATTTCCCCAACTGCTGTCTTGAGTTCGTGCCACGAATCGACAACACAAGTGTGTTCCTTCCATCAGTCCCTCTCTCTCTTTCTCTCTCTCTCTTTCTTTCTCATCTTCTTCTTCTTCTTTCTCTCTCACTCGCTCTTTCTTTCTCTCTCCACACACACACACACACACTCCGTGCTTGTGTGTAATGTCGGCATTTTAAAGAACTGGTTGCTCGTGGTCGTGGGTTGAAAGACGGGAAGGCGACGAGGAATAAAAATGATTTCCTATTGTCAACGTTGTGTGCGTAGTGGTATATCTAAAGAAAATTCAGTAGGATACCATGTTTGGGAAATTAGAAAAATTAGAATTCCGGAACATGTAAGGGCTAAGAATTGATATACAGTACTTTGCTTCTCATCCAACTCACTGCAGCAGAAGAATACGGAAGTGAAGATAAATAACAAAACTTTTAAACGTAGCATTTCTATATGTGAAAATAGAGAAGTGCATTTCTTAATGAAATATCAGGGATTTAGGTTTAAAAGCGTAGTGTCACTCCTTAAGTGAGGAATAGGAACTAGCTATGAGCTTTTTGAAAATTGTACTCGAAACTGGTCGGTCTACTACATATGACCTACACAATCTGAAATCCTGCGCTGACTTTAATCTCATGATAACGTTTTCCTAAGAACATTTAAACAAATTAGATTTTACCTTCACGTAAATTATGTTTACCAGTGGAGAGTCGTAATCTGTTGAGAATACTACACCAGTTTACTCATTGTGAGCAGCCAGATTCAAACTCAAGGCTACATTTTTTGCTTGTTATACCGAATCAGAAACGGACACGAATATCTAATTCAAGTGCATACAATTATTCCAACTCTTGGAGAATTGTACAAATCCGGTCACTTTGGTGCGCTTCAAATAAGTACTGTGGCGTGGGGGAGCGCGTGATCACGACGGTCAGACATTTTACGAAATCTAATTTGTGTAACACGTAATTCACGCCTTTCAACGTGTCCTGTCCCTTTGATATCCGAGCCCGAATAACCTGTCACGTCTCCGGTGGGGCGGTATATACATAGAGACGGAAGTATTTCAAAGGAAGTTTCTATATGCGTCTCGCGTACGTTCTGTATTCTGATGGCGGGCACAGAATTTAATCCGAGGCCCGACCCGAATCTGTCGACGATACTCCTCGAAAGCTGAATTTCCTTCGGAGCGAAACCTAGAGATGGTAGCGCTAATTAAAAGCTATTATCGACTGCCCTGTGCGTCCGTACAATATCCCAAAGTGCTCGGGGCGTAGGTCTGCTAGTCATCGCTGCAATTAACCTATGTTCATTAATTTTTTTTGTCCGCTCCCTTCGGACCTTTTTTGTAGGTACCCCCCTACCCCGCCACCAACCAATGTGGGCCAGCCCCCGGGGCTGCTACCCGGCTCGGGTTTTGTCGATCGTCAACTGTACAGACTATTATTATAACGAAAATGCGCCTTATTTTAGGGTGATTTAAATACAGTTTTAAGGAGGACTAGGCGAGTGGCCGTTTACTATAATTTCAGAGATTCGGTTACAAAGTTAGCAATCATGGCGAGGAATATACTGTATAAAATATTCAAAAAATCGTGGTTAGTCTAATACACAACCAGCTACCACGGTGTCCATGATAATGAAATTGTTAAGGTCAATTACCAATTAGGTGGTATCAAATAGCATTAAACTGTTTTCAGCAATAAAAGTTTTCCTCTTGATCCGAAATTTATTGAAAAAAGTTTATTTTTATTAATCTAGTTAATCTGTGCAAGTCCACCCAACGAGCTTTAGTTAAGTAAATTTCCGCACCACACTCAGGGGAGCGCTAATTTCACAAAAATCGTTCATTGAGTGCACCGTGTTATAAACGTTGATGTATAAACGTGCTCTATGTGTGCCTGCATCCGTGTGCAGTATAGAAAATTTAGCACCTAATCTAGCAACTAATTGTAGGATTGATGCGCGTTATTTAATTACATTTCCCATTCAGTGCCATTTTATGTTGGCCCGATTCAATTCGGTAATGCAGCTAGCATTCTCTCTTGATTAAGTTCTTTGATTTGAGTACACATCACCGGCTACGGGGGATTTTCAGTTGAAAACACTGCCAATCCTGGGAGTGGAATGGGACAATTGAAGCCCGAACGATACACGGTTTGAAGCGGGCCAGAAAAACAGAATGGGAGCGAGCGAGAGGGAGAACAGGGAAATGCTCTTTTATTTGGCAACCGATGGGATGAGGAGGAGGAGGAGGAGGAGGAGGAGGAGGAGGAGGAGGCAGCCCCCTGTTGGCCTTGGCCGCACTGCTCCTGTTCTTGTTGCTACCTCTCATCGGCCACTACAACTCCTCACAGCTCTCAGTAATTAGCCAACGCGAAATTCAAAATCCCTACTGGGGCCTGCGATGGGACTTTCTCCCCTCATACACCTCACGACGATGGGGGGGGATTGGTGTATGGGCCCATCAACCCCCATGCAGAAAAATACGTGAGTTGCTTCTGAGAAAATACAGAATATTAGAATGACGGGACTGGCTTTATAACTTATTAATCGACGTCCTTATTGTGTTGGCCCAATCTAATAGGAAAAAAAACATTTTCTCTAATAAATCATCATAAGAAAAAATAATTTTTTGTTCGATATTATTTTCCGGACAATTTCTATTGAATTATTGGCAATGTCATAACCATAATCAAAATTATGCTAGTTAAAAAAACAAAATTTTAAGTGATTATAAGTTAGGAAACTATGTAGCTATATAATAGCTAGATAAATGCATTACAACACATCGTTGGCCTTATTTCAGATTTAATTTCGATATAAATTACAACATCGTTTAGTTTACTTAATATTAAATTATATTTCATAATTGCGATTCCTTAAAATATTAATTTTCCGGTCTCGTAGGCAGAAATAAAAAAATATATTACCTTATTTCCGTTTGTAATTAGTTGTCATCATAATTCCTGCATTGCTGTTAGAATTGAATTGTTCCCGATCACTTAATGCGAATATGCTTGTGTAGAATTGAAAGTCTGACACGGTTTTTATAAACACGGCAAGAGAAGATGCTCCATTCCTAAAGGCTCTCCGTCAGTTTTGGCCCACCCCGAATAATAAAAATATCGGTATCAAAATGGAACCACTGAATCGTGGCACACATCTGGCACTTGGCCCAACACCGCTGAAAAGAGTCATATTGGGCCTTGGGTTGAAAAATTGGAAAAATAAAATAAAAATTGGACACGATCCACGTTATTTGTCTTACCCTCCATATACAGTTTACGAAAACTATAAAATTGAAAGCACAAATAAGAATTGTATTTGTAATGAGTAGGTGTTTTTCTCTGGTTTATTGAAACCGACGATGTTCTGTCCCAATATTCCAAAAGGAAGCTGCTAAATGTAAATGTAGGGTTTATCTCTTCATGACATGAACATATCGCCAGGGTCGCGGTAAGTGCAGCGAGGAGAGTTTAATGGTATTCCGGTTAGATCTAAT
Organism: Lethocerus indicus; assembly: GCA_019843655.1. Taxonomy (NCBI): domain Eukaryota; kingdom Metazoa; phylum Arthropoda; class Insecta; order Hemiptera; family Belostomatidae; genus Lethocerus; species Lethocerus indicus. The sequence continues at coordinate 25,055,937 of JACDQD010000003.1, read as the reverse complement.
TCTCTGATAGAAACATATACAGCCCCACCTTCCCGTAGCAAAAGATAGAACCTCTAAAGATAGCGTCTACATCACGTGTGTATCATAAGACAACTTGGTGTCTCTGTACAGATGAAGTACGATCATACGAAACATATATTCACATAACATCCGACAGTATTTAGTTTTAATAACATTCATTTCAGTAAACCCTATTTTGTTTTTCCCATTGTTTTTAATATCCCCGGTATTGTAAAATAAATTAATTTAGTTAGAATCAGTAATTTAATAAATTTGGTCGCAACATAATATGCTAGATTTCAGTTAAAAGACTAAAATTGAAAGTACATTCGTTATCGATTTACGAAACAGTTTGTATAACGAATCATCGTGAATATTTCTTAATGTAAAAAACAGGTTTAAACATCGAATAAGGCGTTACAGAAGTCTGATTCGATTTTTTTACAAAGTCAGATCGTCCTGTGTACATGAGCGTTAGAAATTCAGACGGGTACCAGTTCGGGGGTATTTGTCAATCGAGCGATGTTGACGAAATTAAATGTCGTCGCCAGGGTGACCGGCCGATTGCAAACTCGATGAAAAATTCAGACACACCTTTGACAGAGGAAGCGGAAACCGCGGGGCTGTTATTACTGGGCGCAGTGTACGCTATTACTATGGTGCAACACACCTCTCACATTCCCTCAATTCCTTCCTTTGTGGGGAATAAATTTAATTATTATTTATGTTGCATTAATGTGCGCATAAACTAAATTTACGGACTATTTTCAAAAGAGGTTATCGAAAAGATATGAAGAGTTTTTTTATATTATAAAATTGGATTGTCCTCACACGCCGGACTATTACAAATTTATATCCGTTGTATGGTCCGGGACGTGTGATGCGATGCGTGCACGTACAGGCTTCAGACGGGGAACAGGATGCTCCACCGGTAACCAGGACATGCATGACTTCACTGTAATTAAACGACGCTTGCTCCAACTATTACTCATGTGACGGACAGAGACCGAAACCGGTCTACTCACGTACGAAACGAGTGGGAGGGTGATTTCCCACACAGCGGTCAACCCGGGATGGCAGTTTCCGAATTCTTCGGACACAACTGATTGGTTAATATTTTTGTGGCATAGTTATTTGAGTGCGCATTTGTTCAGTCGTCTGTTCCGTTTCGTAGGTGTTATGGAAATAGCCCCGTAGAACTTACGTTAGTCACGCCCGAAAAATAATGTGCAGAGGTGCAGATCATTTGCGACCCTGTTTCGACCTTCCTGCGGAAATGCAGTGCGGCTGTGATTGGTCGGCGGAGTCACCGCAAGAAAAGGAAAAATCAGAGTCCGGTAATGGCGGAGTTTTTCCCTAGGACCGGCCGGCCGGTATCCTCTGTTGGCCGTGACCGATTTTTTCCACCATTATTTTTCCGTCCCACTACTACTACTATTATTATAGTTCACCTCTTCTCCCCCCCAATTACCGGGAAGTGACGGCCAAGGGGCTAAGTGAATTTTCAACGCCACCGTTCTCGGCATATCGGAAAAACCTGCAGTCTGAAACGTATCCAAGCGCAATTTCCTCGGGTAATTGAGTCGGTAATGATGTCGGTAATTTATGAATTAACGCCCTGTCGCGCTATATACTTTCACCGATAGTTACGTAACAGATATTTGTTTTTAGAGTGACATGCAACACTTGTTTCGCTTTTTAGGCTCCGGTCGATTCGATTATCGGTCGGTAGAAATCGGGCATTGAAATTTCTATGAAGGAATACTTGGGATGAATATATTTCTGAGTGGGAAAGTAGGATTTTTGACATTGTAATTATAGTATAGGGATAGAGACCTGGTTGGTAAATAATCGCGGGAAGATATAGGCTGGAATATACTCACCATCCACCATGATTCTAAGATAAAAACTACGATTTCCTAATACGTCTCGACGATAACGCGCATACGATGACAGTTCTCCAGTTGGAGACCAGCCCCCTGTATTAGAACTAATGACGATACATTGGCCGAGAGACAGGAGAGAAAGAGAGAAAGGAGATGATAATTTAAGAGAGCATTAAAAACTGGTCGATAGACGTGCGCTGGGTTCTGGCATAGTCAGAGAGGTATATGGTCGAACAGCGGCCCATTAGAGGGGTAGGTGGGGGCCCATCTCCCTCAGGACAAAGGGACGCCTTCACACGTGCCCCCATACAACACCGTTTTATCTCTAACTATATACTATACCGGCCGCGGTCTTTTTCCATTTGCTTGTTTCTTACATTTATTTTTTTTTTACTTTTTCACCTCTTTGTTTCAACCTCTAACCGGGGCCGCCGGTAGAGCGGCAACGACTCGAGAGTATTTAAACGAACATATAGCACGATATACCCGAAACAGTAACGCCACTGTAACTTCAAGGTAACAGAAGTTCACTTATAAATTAAATTGGAGTCATTATTCCATTAGCGAGACTTTAACCATTGCCGACGTTGTCCTCGGTTAGCTAAACAATTACATCATGTTAAGGTGTATAATTACTACGGAACAAGTCTAATGAACGCAGTCGGTAATTACCAATATTTATTTATGTTGGCCGCCCATCAGCGCTATGAGACATAAACCAAACTCATAAATATAGAAGAGGAAGGAAGGATATCTTCCTAGATGCGAGAGAAGTAGTTTAAGACAGACTTTGAGGCCTTCGGCTTTTCTTTTTGCGCGGGCGATTGGCCTCAAAACGTCAGATACACCCGAGGTCCGCTCGCTTTTGAAAATGTCAGCTATCTTCCTGATCTACTTGTTATATCCTTGAACAATAACGAAATGTGTCTCCGCCAATGATCGAAATACTTATCCTGTTCAAAACGTGTGGACTAGCGCGGGGTCACATTGGATTTATACGGTAATGGAAGATGCCAAGAAAATCTTCAGATATGGTTCGACATATGGACAGTTAAACCGAAGAGATTTTATGGATCTCAACCTCCTCGATAAGCAGATAAGACAGTAGATCAAACAATATAAAACGATATAAATTAATAATGGAGGAAAATACCACTGGTAAATCTAACTCAGGCTCCTATGTGTTTACACTTCACTACTTTACCCACCGATATCGTCAGCTGCGGCCTTATAATTACACTTAAATGAGAAGCAGTTGTTCAGGAACAAACTACCTGACCGAAATCTAATACTGGAGTTAGTGTTTAATCAGATAAAATTTGTAATTGAGTAAAATTCGTTCAGCCACCGGAGAATCGAACTGCGCGTAAGACGCACAACTGCTCTAACTCAGTTAAACTATGTGAGTTTACAACTGATTAAATGAGCGGACTCACTAACTCGTTCCTTTCCAACATAAACCAAATTATTATTCTATAATACGACAGCATCCTCTATTTTAGATTTACTTAATAGAATTCTGGGGCGCCACTAAAGAGGTTTAATTACAGGTCTTCCATACTGTTTCAACTTAACGCAGTTGACAAAGCCTCAACTCTCAACTAATACTCATCCTTGCCTTACATCACTTTCCCCACTGCTACTTTCACTCCTCGACAACGGATCTAATTTATACCTACGGATAAACTAATAATTTATATAACTGTATATTGAAACATAACTGGGGGTATGAATCCACCAAGTTGAAAGCATTTTTGCTACTTAAATACGGGCTGGAGTACCATCACTGGCTTATCATTCATTATTCATTATTATCAAAAGCGCACTGCTGTTAAATATAAATAAAAACTGTAATTGATTTACTTAAAATAAAAAAAAAGATAATGAATAATTCCCCGGGCGTTTTTGTAGATTCTTACAAAGGATGTAGAGTAGTTTTTCTGATCGTTCGGGTTTAACGCAGCCAGTAAACTGTCGTCGTCATTAGATGTAGATTGGGGAGTGTCGTTCTAGTTTTGTCGGTGTGTTACGCCAACCGGAAGGATATAGTGACTAATTTAGCGGCAATAGTCACTAATCGGCGTCCTTTGTTGTGTTCCACACCACCGATGTTCAACTTACTATCTCTTAATTGTTCCTGGGCCGGGTCCGACCTTTAGTTAAGCCTGAGAGGCGGGCTTCCTCGAAGCCGGCCACCGGACCGAGACCGCGTCGCCCCATCCCCCATCCCGTTCAACCCGAGTCCCAAAGTCAGTCCTTGCCCAATACTAGGAATGTACATTTTCCTCATACAGTACCGAAAGGCTTGCACTATCGAGAACATCGTAGGGTTATCAAATCGTAGCTTTAAAACAGAAAATTGTATAGAAAAAATAAAAATGAAATATAGTACATTTTATGTATACTATATCGCATAGGTGACTCGCCGCCGACGCCAACGCTTTATGCAGATCTCTCGTGATTTTCACTAAACAATAATACAATAGAACATTTCGTTGTGTATACATCATCGGGCGGATGGTTGCCGCGTCCATTAACCCGTAGGCTAATGCGCCTATTAACCCGAATTAAGAGCGTTCTTTCCATTCCCCTCCCATTCGGACGAATATAATTGGCAAATCGTTCGGGTTTTAAATGCTAATGCATTCGGGCTGGAAATGTGACAAGACTAATGATGCATTCTCTCCCCGTCTTCGCCGCTGTGACGTCCGAAGTTGCGATTATTTCACCGGCGCACGAACGCTCTCAATGAAACGCGTCCGGCCAAATTATTCCGCTACGATTTAAACGAATTCTCCGTTCGGCTCTCGAAACGGGCGGACGATCCGCTTCCCCGGTCCATGACTGTATTCGAGCCACTTATTACACTCCGTGCAGCTCTGAATATAATGATTAGGCCCATAAATAATACGCGCGTCGAGAACTCGATTTTTTTTTCCTATCGGAACCCGGGGAATTAAACCCGAGTCATTTTAACGTCGGTGCTGAATTATTTTATAACTAGAAGCGTATCCAGTTCCACGGCCTCGAAACTATCTCATTATGTAGAACGAACGCGGAAAGAAATAAGGCATTTTTTTCCAGACCTCCGATGAATCTCGTTACGAAATAATTGTACAGTTTCCCGTTAAAACAATTAGCGATGTATAGGGTCGTTAATCGATTTGAAATGTAAAAGATTGTGTTCCTCGTTGAATAGGAGGAATAGTGGGTTGGGGCGGTCCCGGGGAGAATGCTCGGGGCTGGGGCCCGATCCGATCGGAATTTTAAAGCGACCAAGCCCAAGTTGCGGGAGGCCGGTGAAGCCAAGGCTTTACATTACTTAGGGCTGCTTTACATGCTCAGCCTAAGTGGAGACAGAGAGGCGTTTCACCATTGTATTCTGATGATTGCTAAGTGGAAGGGGGATCCGGCCCCGTCCCCTCCACGCTCCTCATACCTACCGGGACCAACTTTTCAAATCTGCCTCCCTCTTTCAACTATTAAATTTGGTCTCGCCTAAATTAATTCAGTTTCTCTATTGTCAAGCGGTTCTAGGACGGGGTACCGGTCCCGGATAAGACATTTTTCATGCTCTCCGCAGTCTTTATTATCTGTCTAACTTGATAACGATATTTTTTAGTTTTATCAATGAATAAAATAATTTTTTTTTACTTTAGTTGCTAACCCCAAGTCCAAGAACTGTCCGCTTTCATAATTATATATCCGACCCAATTTATAAGTTTCAGAAGAATTACAATAATTGTTTAAAGGAACCGAAGTTAGGGAATTCTGTAAAATATTTTTTTGTCGCCACGGATGCGTCAGTGTTGCCCGAGGCAAGTTCGGCCAACTGCGTTCCCCAGTTGTAAATAATCTTCTCAGAGACTGACAAAACTTACGGTTATTGTTGAGAGCCGACGTTTCGGACGTCTCGCCAGTCCGCTCAGGAACATCGTTAACGTCAGTGGTGTTTTCTAACGCGTATAAAAATAAATTATTCAGGGCCTCGCACCTAAGGGTCCCGGACCATAAAGTTTGCCCTAGCCTCAGTCATGACGGGTATTCTAACAACGGGGAGGATTCAGGAAGCGAAGGTTCGAAAGGGCCGACAAAAAATAGTCAGAGGGGATGTGAAGGATTCTGGGCAAAGCCATAATGTTTAATGCGAGACCCATATCGGGGTTTGCACGGTCTCTTCTAATATAAAAAATAAAATTGAAAATACATTGGAATAAATGGTTGGTTACACCAAGATAAACAACAAGAATAATAGTTTAAATCCAAAGAAAATTTACAAAAAATGTCTCATGACATAAAATATTGGATACAAAATATATACTAATGTGTCCAAGAAATATTGCGATATTATCAACCGGTTTCGGCTTCACGCCATAGTTTCGCTATCGTATTTTTATAACCAGCCATACTGTTCTAATACACTGAACAGCATACATAATAGTGGGATTATTCATCGACAACCTATACCCTAAATATTTTACATACGTCCGACGATGGCCAGATATTGAAACCGGTCTTACTGCAAACCGAACAAGCCAGAGGGAAACATTAATACAACATGGCCGATAATGAGGCGAAACTAAGCACCTCTTTTATAGTTTATCACATCCGGTTTAGCGTGTTATAACCTTATTTTGGAGTTCGAAATAATGATTTACATTCCTCCGATGTGCTGTTAAAGCTGTTCTCAAAAAATAATGTTCTTCGCCTACCAGATCTTGCCGAAAGATAAATTCAAGTGGGAAGTGCATGCGGCGGCAGTATGTGGGATTGGAACTAAGCGCTAAGCGCTTCTTCGGAGTTCGGCGACCTTAGTCGATGTGGGAATACATATGAAGAGGGAGGCTCGACAGGAACCAGAAATACCGTGTAACGTAAAGTGCCCCAATATACTCTCGAGTTTCACTCCAGTCGTATCCCACCAGTTTGTCCTCTCCGATACACTTTTCATTTTTGTTAAATTATAATCTTCAATATATCGAGTTCTCTCGTATATATTTGATGAATCAAATGCCATTCAATACTAAATAAACATCTAATATTTCAGATGTTCCCCTTTGGGGAAATTTTGTGAATTCTGAAAGAATATCGTAAAGAATAATACGTGCACTTGGGGAAACAAACTGTAACACACGTGACTAACACTATTAGTATTGTTTCCTTTCAGTCGGCGAGCAGTGGTTGGATAGAGCTGATGACAAAATCTAGACTTGTAAATACTTTCTCTGTTTCGGCACTGAAACGAATGGGGATAGAATAAGTGATGATATTGTATAAGTTTAATATTTAAGGTTGCCATTAGGGATGCATCGCTTGAATTTTTTCCGACGTTAATATTTGAACCCGCCGCGGAGCTAATATAACCGCGTTCGGAATGACAATCGTTGATTGTGTTTTGGTGCCGGCCATATGGCCGGCTTAATTCAGAGCGCGATCCGCTACATGGCGCGACGCCAAACCATCACCGGCACCGATCCTAAATACGAAATTCGTCCGACGCCATAAATCATAATTCATAATATACCTGGCGCTTGTTCTCGCGTACTGGCTCCGCGTTCCGCATTCGTAAAACGAAGCGGGAATAGCTCATCGGCGTGGAAAAAGGGGTTTGAAACGAAAGGTTCCGCTGGTGAGACTGCCGGTAGTTACACGGTGCTAATTTTAAACGCAATCGGCCGTAATACACAGGTCAATCTGTGCGGTAAAGCCGACTATCGAGTACCTATACAAAACAACCTTTATAGAAATAGATTGACATCCTTTGACGTCCATAAGTTATAAAATACTATAAACATTTAAGACTAGGAGCAGCTACTCATTCGTTTACTAAGTACTAATAACTAAAATATTATGATATCACACGATGTGATTTGACTGCAGTCCTTACATTATTACTTTCCATTTTAGGAGAAAATTATTAGACTATTTTGGTACCCTTCCTATGGTCTTCATAAGACTCACCATATTAACAATTTTGGAGAGAATATGTTTTTGAACTTATATATTTGTTTATATTTCCTGTAAAGTTTTTTAAATTACGTTTATCGGTCCAGTGTACCTACTGTGATGGACGAACTTCTAATGATTTCAAGACACAGCCCGAAATTTCATTCTTATGATTTATTTCATTGGGTTTTGAAAAGGGGAAAGAATAATTTACGTTCGGCGGCCGGGATTAATTTCCTGTGCATCGTAAATAGCTAATTGAAATCGGCAATCAGATGACCTGCCCGTTTTGACCGGTGCGGATAATAATTTGGCAGAGCGAAATCCACCGGTGGTAAAAGCTTCCATTAAAATTTTCGATCTTATCGCAAATCGATTAATATTATATCGGAGAACTTCAATTTTCTTATTTCGCCTCCCGGCCCCGGAGATATTGGGAACCTTCGCCCTGTCTAAGTGTGCCATTAGTTTCAAGTCGCACAGTTGGCAACTGATAACATCCCCCAACTCCGATGGACTCCCAGTTAACATTTACCTCCATATTTTGGATGTCGTGCGTGTCCAATTCGTTATTAAACGGTTTCGTAACCTTTATTATGCCTCCTTTTGACCTCTACACCGCTTTCTTTATTCTTAAAATAGACGGAAAGAAATATAAAATGATTTCGGTATTACGCGTATGAAAGTTATACTGAAAATTAGGTTTCTGAAGGCAGTAGTAGTCAAGCCGTGAAGTAGTAAATTCACTTCATTATGCGTCTTTATAGATGCAGTTATTTTCGTCATGAACCTCTAGAAAATTTCATGAATTATCTCGACTTTATGTAATTTCCATAAGTTTGACGAGAATAATTATGTAAATATTATTATCCAATTATTAATGATATCATCGGCACGCCAGATGGCAGCAATTAGCTAGAGCATCCTACACATAGATTCAATTGTACGCGGAGCTGTATACGGTTGTATAAATTATTCTTTGGATGTAAGTACATTGACGTACTATTATGTACATTTCTTTATATAAACATGAAGGGAATGCAAACGGAACAAGAATTATGCATTTAATAAAAAAGAACACCTGTTATTGGAAAGAGACTGAAGTCTAAAGATTTCGGTTTTTTCGTTTTAAGAACATTTTATGTCAAAATTGTATTTAATTTGTTCAATATTGTCTGAATTGAAAATGAAGACAAAACCTCCGAACTCACATTCATTGGATAAATACCAACTTATTGTGTGTTCTTGAAAGTTGTTGAACTAATTTTCGTGAAATGAGTTAGCTGTAATGAAATAATGACTGGAATAATAGCGTCCTTATGAAGACAGCGGTCGGATATTACATGTAATCTTGGCATAATTGCGTTGCGCAAAAACTACAACAATCGACTTCTGAACAAGCCATACATTAAAATGCGAATTCATGAATTTATATGATGTATGGCATTACAATTCTTGCCAACAATAAGGTAATGTTAATTTTGAGCAGTATGTACTGTTGTTCCTAGAGTTTGACCTTTCGATAGACATGTATCCCGTAAATTACATTTATTTATTAAATGTATGCAAAAATGAAAAGTAGATAACATTGTTATATAAAAAAATTAATGAAATATAAATCAGCTACTTAGTCATTTAGTCCTCTTGTCTCTTTTTATCGTTCTCATGTTGTACGATTATTAAAATACGACTTTAGTGTAATGATAGCATCACTATAATAAGAAAGTAACGATATTATCTATGTAAACAACCATTGTCTAAGAAATTTATGTAAATAATGTCTTCGCAAATGTCAGAATAAAAAATTCCTTCAGAAACAGAGTCCAATTAGGATTTCATTTAATATAAGATTTAGATGGAATCTTTGCTTTGGGATCTCGTAACTTATGCTCTTACTGAGCTTTATCGTCGTAATATTTTATAATATTCTGCGATAATATTATCATTAAGAAACTTTCCATTGCTTTCTGTCGATTTGGCGGTTTTATGACTCACTGTGTAATCGAAATTATAATATTTCTCTTTTCCCCCAACTAGTCCATTTTTCTGTTTTGTTTTCTTCTTGAATTGAACTACCGATTTAATTATTGTTCGTAATTGAACGGACAAAGTTCAGTACTAATGAAGTTTAAATAAATGCCAGGTTACCCGCTTAGTAGGCTGAGTTCTATTAACCGGTAGGCTAAAAACTGTTTGTTGAATACAATCAAACAGCGCCTCCATGTCTGAAATCCGTTTGTCGCTAGCTAATTGCCACCATTCGTTGGCTACGACTTTCAGCTGTCCCCCGCCGGCCTCTTATCAGTCCCCACACTAACACGGACAGAGACTCACACTCACTCGTTAAAGCTTTTGCGCTGTAATTGAAACCGCACTGTGATAACGCAGTGATGCCAACCGTCGATTGCATGCTGTTCGGTGCCCTTCCTTACTCACGTGAGTGTGTGTCGGGTAATTACTGGCGGCCGGTAGTGTTGGCAACACTGGTTTGACCTTGTTTAGCCCTGGAGGCTCCTCGCTGTCTGCCTGTTCTGTTGGAGATTCTTCCGCCGTTTTCTGTCGTCTTCCTTTTTGCCGGTCGCCGGATTAGTTCATCGTAACGTTTCTATTTTCCACAATTATCTTAGGAAATAATCTTTCGAGAAATTCGCTCAGAAGAACATCTTACTCTACCGATTTGCTGGCTAAATCAACAATCAGTAACTGCTTATTCCCTGTTTCATATACTTATCAGAATTAGTGCACCTGTATCTAAAACTGTTAGAAAGGAGATCTTTAGAGAATCATCGCTTCGTTTGGCTCAAATAAGGCAGAAAAATAAAACATGATTTTGGCGCAACTATCAATGTTTATCTAGGCAACATTCTCATATTACGTTCTACATTTTCTCGAAGATATAAATTTGAAGAATTTTAATTAACATCGCTGTATTGAGTCAATGACAACTGACAGAGCTTTCACTACCACTTAAACTTGACCAGGTACTGTCCAAACACAGCTCAAGTCGAACTTTACACTAGAAAAAGTAGGGAAGCCCTAATTTTAGGGCAATTTAATGCGGGCGTGGGACGGACATTAACTTGTCCCGGTAACTAAAATGTAGAGTGTAATTTGGCCCGAGATAATAGAGGGGCCCGGGCAATTAGCTGCGGTTAGTATCAATGGCTTGACCTTGTTTTGTACGGACTGCGGGCGACCGGCTGTCTAACGTGATTTCGTAATTTCTTATACCAGTTATTCTCGCTTATAAATCCTTTATTTCCCTCGGACTGTATAATTTCAATGCAACGAGCAGGCCGAAGTATTTACACGGACAAAAATTGCCAAAATGTGACACGCATTCTGTATAACAGACTATCTGCCGCAACTATGCCTGCTTTTATAGTTACGAATAAGCTGAATAAAGTAATAGTACATGTGTTTTGACCTTACAGGATCTGTATAAAACGTTTTTTATATTTTAAGATAAGACATCTAATTCGAAAGGGTTAATAGAGTTGCAAGTTTTAGTTTATTCTTTGGCCTAAGAAACTATATTTAAACTCGTTATTACAAGTGTTATTCTATCAGATTCCATTAATTTTATATTTCTTCTAAATTTTTACCATTCTTTCTAAGGTATTATTGTGGATTATTGCCTGATACGGTTTTCTTCAGTGAAGTCGATTCGTGTTAACCTTTACATTTTGGAAATGTTATTCGGGCTCCAGTTGATATTGGGACGGAAGTTAGGAAATAAGGACGGTTATGTAACACCGGGGAGGAAGACAAAGGGGGCCAGCCTCCCTTGTCAAGGGGGGTAGCTCTAGGGGGCGGAGGGGGGGCTTCGGCTCCACTCTGGATTAGGAAGTTGAGACTTTGTGGAAAGCGTCAAGTTGTAACCCGGGGGAAGCAACCGGTGATGTCGAGCTTACCCGGCGAACAGACCGGTCTCCTGGGTGTTCTACATCATCTTACACTACTCCCAACTAAGCCTAGTACATCTCCTCCTACAGCCCTGAGGACATCCCCCCTCAAACCACAGGATAAAGTCAATTGAATTGTCCAGATTCAGTACGGCGAGTTCCAATACCTGTAAAATATTAAAAACATCGTGTTGTCTTACATAACGAATCAGGGATCTTATTTTCGAGGGATCGTAGATTCGATTCCTAGACTAAGTCTTCATTAAGATGCTAAATAATGGTAATAGGCTGGTGACCAGGACAAAAAATATCCTGAACTTGAGGAAATAATGAAATAGCGCAAATATAATACAATGTAATAATTGCATTACATTTTAAGCACATTCGAGATAAAGAATTCACTACAAACAGAAACAGACATGAAGTTAAATAGATCAGGACTGTAGATTCCAAACAAGAGATGACAATTTAGAACCTGAATAGAAGTATGTAACTGTCATTTTCATAATTTGATTTTCCTGAACAAGTTTCCTCTGGCAGTGGGGAGAATGAATGCCCTTAACCCTCCAACCGAGCAATAGAAAAACTAAATAATTCAAGGGTTGATTACTACAGGAGATTTCGTGTTTTTTTGTCATCTCATTCTGTTATAGAAACACTAGAAATAAGTGCAACGTCACAAAAAAACCCCGAGGCGGAGAGCTGGGCCGACCGTGGCTTTGGTGGTGTGGAACGGGGCCACCCTTGAGTGCGAAAGCAATCAATCGGTGGGGGATTTTCGAGCGCCCCCTGCGGCTTAGTGGGAAGGGGGGGGGCGCGTGTGAGTGAGTGCCTCTGCGGGCTTGTTAAGCCCTCGGCTGGGGGTCCCCTCAGGGCCTGCCTACACGGCCCTAGGGCAAGGGCCCTGCCCAGCTGTCAACCTGTGTTCCACCCTCCGACACTGTACAACATCTGTTTAAATTACCGTCTAAAATTGTCACGCTCCTTTTTCTTCTACTGTCAGTAAAACGGAGTTAAATTAGAAGGACCTGACAGAAAGACAGTGAAAAAGAAGAATATAAAGTATGAACTCCAAGTATGAGGACGAACTGTAATTAATCGTGTTAGAGCTCGAAAAAACTAAATTACCTAATATAGGATTGGGAAATTTGGATTTAAGCTTTCTTCGTTTTATATAAGTAATAATTATATAAATTATTTTTCATTATTCCATCTATTTTGCACAATCTAACCAATATCCTCTGCAGTAGGCTTATTAGCCGTGGCTTTGAATTCAAAAGGAAATTAATCATTCGGCATCGAGGAGTATGTAATACTTTTTTTGGACAGAAAGTACATTTCTTTTCTCATTGAAATTGAGAGCGTGAAATATTTAGGAGCTTCCATGTAGGAAGCGCGTGAGCTCATGTCGGCTTTGACCTCACGTTCAAAATGTCAACCCACAGGGGTTCACTGCCCCCACCATTTTTTTGTGGAAACGAGTTTTACTTAGTCTTTCTTAAATTTCTTGCACTTCCTGGCAGTCTGAGAGACAGACAACACGCCGCGAATGTAATGAGCGCAGACCAGAGAGTGGAACTACCAAAGATTCATTTAATTGATCTAAAATAGTATGTCCAAACTATATGCATATCGCCTAAGACTCATAAAAACTCTCGGCCTAAAATTTATTTATCAAAGGTGCCACTACCAATACAATGTGTATTCCTCTTTTAAGTATTTTATGTTATATGAGACGTATAAAAAATATCTCAAGTATCGAGTTATAACGTGCGGTTATAAGGCAGCCGTTCTCAGATAACATATTGACGAGATGACCCTATATAAATGAGAGTATGTTCGGGAAATAGGAGCAATTGAAAGGTAATTCAGAAGTTATCGGTTAAAGTCAACGCGTTCCAATACCGGTGGCTGACCGAAATTTCCTTCAATTGCAAAATTCAAAAGGCAACTTATTAATATGCCGAATGAGTTGGGCGGTATAATTGGAAGGTTGGGCGGCGGTGGAGGAGAAGCTCCGAGTTGTAAAGTGCCCTTGGCCCCTCAAAGCGGGCTTCCTATCCACAGAGCCGGCTTTCTGTTGCTAAGCGGAAAGCCTCCGGGCCCCTACCTCCCTGTCGGTACCCGTTTCTTTCTCCATCCCATCCCATCCCTCGCTCCCTCCCTCCCACCTTTGCTCACTCCCTCCCTCGCTCCCCCACCATCTCTCCCACCGTACCGCTTCTCCACACTATCGCCAGAGTGGTCCGGGCACTTGTCGTAGAAAGAAGGGTAGAGGGGTGTTGAGAAGTGGGGGAGAAAGAGGGAGAGAGAGAGAGAAAAAGAGGGAGAATGAGAAATATAGTGTGAAAGAGGACGGAGGAGTGGGAGAGCTGGATAATAGGCGAGGGGCGAGGAGTGGGAGTTAGCGGTTGGGAGAAGGACAAGTTGGGTGTACTGGTTGGTCTGTTGCCTAGTGCTTGGGACACAACTTGGCATCACCCTCATCCTCCTCTCCTGTTATTCTTTCCTTTGTTCTAAAACAGAAAAAATATACAAATTATACAGCTGTGTTGAAATAAAATCATATGGTGGCAGCACTTGTTAAAAAGGTTTTTGCTAAATAAATAATTAAACTAATGTTTATATTAATGTGTTCTAGTAACATTTCAAAAGTGGAACATTTTAACTTCTGAAAACCACAGGTATCAGTTAAAACCAGAGTAGGATATAAACCCGGAGGGACGTAAGCATTAATGTCTTCGAATAAGAATATTGTTTATAACCAATAAATTATTACTTTCTTTCGGCGTCGTCTGCGGCCTTTCATCTTGTCAAAAAACCGAATAATAATGTAATGTTATGTGGTGGATATTAATGAAAGAACAAGTTTCGAGTAATTATCGGTAGTAACTTGCACCTGAATAGTGCGTGTAATTTTTATGTTCAACCGGCTCGATCTGACACGTCGATCTGCCGTCTTCAGGTTTCGTGTTTATTAAAGTTGAGATTGGAGCGGTGAAGGAGATAAGCCTGTGGATACAATTCAATAGATGATGGTTTGCCCCTCAGGGTGGGGAGGAAGGGGGACATGCTCGTTAAGTAAACCTCTTCCCCCCCCCCTGACAACCCCCGGGCGGTTCTTGTACGGGGTTCATCGTCAAAACCGGCTACTCGTGTTCAGAGTGGGAACACTCCCACTGACCTCCTAGCCCCAGGCAGTACTAGAACTGTAGTCGATGTCCGTTTAACGATGCACCTGATTGCAATTGTATACATTGTCGATTTTGGCTTCGTCGGGACTTATAGTGGAACACCGACTGATGCGAGATAGGACGACGAAAATTGGTCACAACCTGATTATTCATAACGAATGTCAATAACAAAAAACAACCGCATTGTATTTCCATTTATAGAAAACTAGATTGGAACCATAACTCTGCTCCGTTATTTCATACAATAATTCTGCATTTTAAAAATTAGTGTATTAACCAATTAATGGTTGTCAAACTAGTAGTAGAGTTTTCTCGATTCTATTTTCCCGAATTGTGTTTGTACTTATCCTGATAGGACAGGTAGGTAACTAAAAGAAGCCTCGGTGCCAGGGCGATCCTATCCTCTGAGAGGATAGCAATAATCAGCCGACCGGTTGTGCTACGGTAACGGGTTTTCAAGCGCTGGGCTAACCACCCGTCTAGAATATAACTGATTTAAATCAGGTAAAGGCCGACCTGAAGCCGTAAAGATATAAAGATTTACCTCAAAGAAGAAGAAGAACGCTTGTCCAGTTATGATTGCGCCCAGTTTGGTTTATTTATACATACTGTTGTATGCTCGACGAGAATACAACGTTGAATTCAGGCCAATAATGCATGCATTTCAGAAATCGTTCCAATATACGTCCATGAAGATGGTACCCTACTCGCAATAGTTATGGTATACCATAACATAGGCTTTGATATTGTTTTCTGTGCCAGTTGTTCACAATTTGAAAATATTTCACAAATAAGACAGCCATAACTGATGCGAGCCAGACAGAAGCGATCCCCCAGCACGTTCGCTGTCGCATTACACGCCCTTCCTTCTACGGTTTTTCTTTTGCTTTTTATTTACTGTCGTGTGCATCTTTTGTCCCTCGTCGCACAGTCACGAGCAATTAAGCTCGGAGGCAAAAAGGAGCAAGTCCGACCACTGCAGGCTGTTGTTAAGGCTGAACTGTTGATGTCTAGAGCGTATTGCTCTAAATTATTAGACAATTATTATTGACGAAAGAGGAATTATAGGAACGCGGTCAGTTTGGGCACTTGTTTTTGCAGACAATTTGGCACAGGGCGAGTCGAAAGTGTTCGCGGCGAAACACAGCCCGATGCCAAATGTTGGTGTCCGTGAAACCAGAACGATGTCTCTCGTCGTCTGTATTCATTGAACAGAACCAACGTTTCCATCCTAATGACCCGTCGTATGGCGTAATACGTCAGAGTACACAAATACAAAACAGCCATGCGGGTCAACTTGATTTTCATTTAGATAGTTATTGAGCCTAACCAGAGAGAGAGAGAGAGAGAGAGAGAGAGAGAGAGAGAGAGAGAGAGAGAGACAGAGAGGACCAGTTTCGTGGCCCCGTTTTTAATACAGGCCATCACTGCTGCAGTATAACGACAACCCCGGTCAATGAGACAGAGATCATTAGCGTGGAAGCGACGAATTTTCGATCGCAGCGAAGTTCAATGTGAGCCGTATTCCATGTCCTGTACAAAGACGGTCGAGACGAGTCCGTGATTAACATTCTAAAATCGTCGGGTCGGTTGGTGCATAATTCAGACGATGATGTACACCATTGCAATTTTGGCGATGGCCCAGGAATAACAGACGCCGATTTTGTTCCTGAGGCGTGGAGCCTCTTCACAAAAAGGACGGGCTTACCTATGCCGGCAACGCTGAAGGTTACCCTGCAGGACCGACGATTGCCAAAATTAAATGTCCTGATTGTTCGGTCCGATTGTCATAGTTCTACGCCGGTAAACGGGTGGCGACAATGTTACAAAATTGAGAGTACAAAAATTGGTTTTCTACATATATTTCACTTTTTTATGGTTTTTAAACTGTTCAGTATTTTATCTCATCTCGACAGTTTTAGATGTCTGCATGGTTTTTAGATCCAAGCAGTACCATCTGTTGTATCTGTTTATGATACGATTTATCTTCCAATATGATCGAATATTGATTTATAATTCGACGGGGAATCTAAACTATATTTAGTCTATTAAATAGTATGAGAGAATATAAGAGCTATTATTTTCCGATGTGTCCTGGCGTTTTAAGGCATTAGACAACTGAACAAGCATTTATCCGTATGTAGTGTTTCTATTCTGAAGCGAGTATTGGGTGTAATATACCTTACTCTTAAGGCATGACTCAGAACTTTTATGCCGGATTTTAATGTCCCATTGTGTTTATCCGATTGACGAATCTAAGAGGAGAGTGGAACTGTTTTCCGGTCTCGGATTTCCACCGCCGAGAGGAGAGATAAAGGGAGGTTATTATCTTTGTGTGTCGGACATGCTCGTTAAGTGCAATCTCAGTTGTGCTGTGCCAGTAGCTGCGGGCCGTGGCAAAAACGAGCCGGGCCCTCATGAGTAAAGCGGCTCCCTCACCCACCCACCACGGGTTTTATTACGGGAACTCTGCAATATTTTATTGGGCCTCCTCTGTGTAATTGTCCGTACGTTGAATGCGCATTGTTTCGCCGTACCCACCGTAGGATAAAAAGCTTCACGGTCCGCCGCTGTGTTTTTTCGATAAGTTATTTTTCCAGCCCCCGCCATCGCCGTAGCGGAACTGCCGGTTTTTGCAAAAGGAGACCGTCACCAAATGGCCCGGAAGAATAATGGTGAAAATCGTCCGATTTTATCGCCCCCCATTTATCGATAACGGAAAATAATTTACGCTTCGGTATAAGCGGGTATTATTTATTGGTGATCTTGAAAATGTCCAATGCCTATCAATTTGTCAAAGCGTGCAATCAAATATTCTATGAATTCATTTCAGATTCATGATACGTGAATGGATACATTTTAAGTTGTAGCATGATGGCACTAGCGAGCGGAAACAGAAGACCATAAGAACAATTAAGATTTTTGTATATTTATGATTTTTGAATCATTTTTAATCATGATACGAACTTTAGTTAGGTATATTTCCGCACCACACTCAGAGGTGCGCTAGTTTCACAAAAATCGTTCTTTCAGTGCACTTGCTAAGATAAACTAGCGCCCCCTTGAGCCGATTAACAAAATCCCTCCCGACCGAAAAAAGACAAGCAACAACCCCCAAAAACACAATAACAAGATACGTATGTATACACACGAGAAACAGACAACCACCATAGTACAAGTGACAGTGACAGTGCAGTGAGGATGCCCGAAAAACTTCCAAAGTACCAAAGTGACTAATACCGCTACTGAAGATGGCGAGCAGCCGACGCCGGTGTAGCAAAAGAACAGCGACAGCAGGGGACAGACATACACGAAATCTACAGTAAAATATTTTCTTTTTATAATTTTTAATTGGTGCAATATCCAATAGGTTTGAAATATCAGTGAATCGCCCCACATGAGGCCGAATCGTTTTCCTTTCGAATGGAAAACGTGAATGGAATTATGTTATTTGAGTTGTAGCGATGCACACAGCACTCCTTCCTCAGTCTTCTTCTTCCCTTATAATACTTGTAGCAGAGTTTCTCAATCTTAAAATCCGTTCGTGACCGAGGCTCACGAGCCGGCCCGTAGTTTATGAACAGGCCCCATTATATGAGCGTCTCGAACGTCCTCAGCAATATAATGGCGCTTGCCCACTAATCTTTTGGGATTCGTGTTTAAACATTAATTGCTCGAGAGAGGCAAAGGCGGAGGGACAGATTCCGGGCTGACACAAAAAATTGGTCGGAGAGTGGTTTCAGAGGATTGTGTCATTAGGCGTGCGGTTGGACTTTCCTAAGTGCCCGTCCTAAACCTCTGCCCAAGCTTCCGGAACATCCAAAACTTCCTGTTTCTAAATTAATTTAAAATTACAGTTAAGCACAGTCCAGGGTACTGTCTTCCATTCCAATTTTCAGTGCTCGGCCAAAAAATGCCGATCAAGCTACGATTAATTGCGCTTCTTCGGTTTATGTAAATCCTTCCTATATTTTCATAAAAGTAGTATTATAGCATAAAGGTGCAAGATTATATTTATCAGTTCGTATTCATTTTGAATTTTTTCTGGTACTTTTAATTTGATCGTTCATCACTGCAACGCCTGTATTAACGTTAATGTACGTAATACATTAAAGTGAAGCGCAGCTACAAATTTAATATCGAGTAAACCTTGAGACAAGAAACGTGCTTTCAAGACAACTTATTAACCTTGTTATATAAAAAATCATGAGGGAAGTCGAGATAAGTGAGAGGGACACAACTTTCAACTGTAATCGGTGTGCAATGAAATATATGCATAACAGCCGAGAACCTGAAAAGATTGAGCGAAAACATCAACCGATTAGAGTTGATCTCGGGCGATAGACCAGAAACTCTTCAATTTCGCACTTTTGTCTGAGAAGAATTTCAAATTTCCCAGTGTATTTTCCCAGTAAATATTTTTAAGAGCTGAGCGGAAACTTATAGTAGGGATAGACAAATGTAGCACAATTCGTGAGACGGATGGCCTCCGATGTTTTCAGTTTCAGGAATATATACTTTATTGGAAGCATGAGTTTGTCTGCCCACAGGGGGTGCATGAGAACCAGTACTGACACTGTACTGACCGCTCGCTCTCGATTATCATTTAATTGAACCCTAAATGATACTTTTGCGCAATACAACGGACGGAACAACGTTAAATCTAGAAAGTAAAGTATACATTTTTGCAAGACCTTCGCTGTATTTTCATGGCTGAATAGTGGCGGCGGGTTCCCCCTACTGGCGCAGCGTGACTTGTCGCTCGCACAGTTCAGTCTCCGCTAAAATTGTTTAATTTTTGAACTAGCAAAATCTTCCTTTTTATTGAGATATGTTCCTCTACCATTATATAACAAGTGAATAGGGGGAAAAATACGAAGGCAGCCTTTTCTCCAAAGAAACCATCGCTGGAATTGCTGGGAGAATTGGACGCGGAGAAAGAGGAGGAGGAGGAGGAGGAGGCAGTCGTGATAGAGAGACCGAGCACAATACTAGGAAATAGAATTTGCCCTTATACAGTCAAACCAATTGAGTCCCTCAATGGGTAACCTAATAGGTAATTTCTTCCCTCTTTCTCCTTCACCTGTTTTTCATTTTTGTCTACTGTCTTCCGTCGGCCTTCCCCTCGATAATAACCGGCGAGGTGGAAGGGAACATAATTTATTTTTCTTTGAAATCCCTCTTGTCATTTTCTACGCTTTTGTAGTTATTTCGGTCGGAGGCCTGGGGCGGGCACGGACACGGGAGTCAATTTCGTGTGACGCCAAATAAATGTCGTTTATTCGATATCGTGCAGAACCGGCTATTCTTGTGCGTCAAAAGAGGGAGATGTATATCAATGGGAATAATTTCCGAGTTGAGCCAAAATGTTAGGGTAATATCTCCAATACAGTATATCCGTTTCAGGAGGAAAGAATGCTTTTTGTATATCTAATGAACTTTCATAAATATATCTAATAATTATTACGTTATATTAAAATATTTCTGGACGAATGGAGACGATTATGGTACACGCACTATCGAGGTCCCAGAACCAAATACTTTAGAGGTGTGTAACTAATTCAGTCTGAGCACATCAAACCGAATATATATAAGGAATTAAGCAATATGAAAACATTATTTCCCGAATTTCTCGAGACGGAGTTTCGAATTAGATGGGACCTTTCGCAAGATTTCGGTTGTGCGTGTGCGTGTGTATGTTAAAGCCGTCTCTTTGATGTCGAGTGTTTGCAAGGCCATTAGGACGACGAAAAAACCCCCACTCGGAAAAGGTAAAGCCACTTGAAAAATATATCCACTAGAAACCCTCGAGAGTGTAAGGCCCGCCAGCCTTCCAACCGGGCCCTGGATACCCTTTTTCCAAATGACGCTTTTCGCCCTAAAGCTTTACTCCCGGGGCCCGGCTTATTTTAAGATACGGCCCATTAAATGAACTGGATGGAGCTGTTGTCGTCCCGGCAGAGATCTTAATTCGCTCCGTTTTTTTTGCTATCTTACAGCTCAAATTATATGGCCTCCTTTCCGATCGACTTACGAAAGTGCCGAGTACAACATTATTCTCGGGCATAAAATACGCTATATAACCTAGGTGGGAAATAGAAATATAAAGACGGAAATTAAGAAACGCGTATTAGTCAATCAATCCTGCAACTGAAGAGTGATTTCATTTTAGGAATTTCTTGTCATGCTTTATTTCCAATAGCAAGTTATATTATTTTACATTTAACAACTGGGGACTACTACCCGCCGTTCCGTTTAAAATGGGGTTCAAACACAGCCGTCGTATCGGAGTGTGCTCGCTCTTTGGAAGAAGAGATGTTGGAAACTTGGTTGGCTCTACCGTGCGGGCCGCTTAATGTCACAGGTTCAAACTCGGATGATTCTCTCTCTCTCTCTCTCTCTCTCTCTCTCTCTCTCTCTCTCTCTCTCTCTCTCTCTCACTCGTGCCGCTGCTTATAGCTTGGCCTTAACCAATTGAAAGCAAGCACGGCGTGAACTTATTATTTAGTGCTTTAACCTTTATAACCCTATATACTCCGTCTTCTTCTAGTACTGTTTAATTTTTAATTAATTCGCGTCTCTCTATTGGTTGTTGATGCGTGTTATTTCTAAACACAGGCGATAACTGCTTACTCCGCTGCTGGTCCGGAAAGTTATAGTTAGGCTATAGCAAGAAACTGTCAGCATAAATAACCTACCCAGCTTTTAGAGGGGAAACTGAATTGTGATATTCTTTACTCCGTCGCGGTTCTGAAATCATTACTGCTAGTTGGGAAATTTAAAGGCCCAACCAGTATAATACTAGTACTACTTGTAATAATAAATATCGAGAGAGGTTTAAATTATGTTTTTTTGATGGTAAATTATGTTTAATACATTATGGATGGATCTGATGATGAACGATTTTGTTGGCTGATTTCCATATTTTTGCTTTGATAATGAAGAAAATTGAGTTTGAACCTCACTATCTTCGGGTGGATCCACCCTCTTGCATTGTCTTTTAGTAATGGCATTATAGTGACAATAATGAAGGGAAAGTTCGCAGGAGACCTACAGTCATTAAAAAGGAACAACTGGGGGGATAAAAAGCAGGTCTAGGGCCGGACAAACAGACAAGAGGAATCGTCGCAGACGTCCTGGGAATTTAATAGTTATATATGAGTAAATATATTAAGGACAATATTGATATCGTATGAACATTATCGGACTTGGATTTGGCTGTTTGGAACATACCGGCCTCTGAAGGAGAATAGGGGTAACTTTGCGGCCAATCATGATTTCTAAAGATATTCTTGAGCATTCCGAATAAATTAAAATCTCTACTCGGTACAGAGAAATGTAAGGGAGTCGGATGAGAGGTAAAGGATGGTCAGTGGACCATCCAAAGAAAGTGATGAAGAAGAGACTGACTAATGTGAGTTGCCCAAATGGACGATGACGGCGGAGACCGTCGGGTAGGTTTTGTCTCCCCCACAGAGGATGAGTTTGCGGTTTGGTAGTTCTTTTCATTAAGTCACGTGAGGCCCCTCCAACCCCCACCGACGAGCGCACCGTTTCAAAAGTGGTAGTGGCCCAGACTGAACTTTCACACTCGCCTATTGTCGGAGCTACAAGTTCTCGGCACTGAAGAGAATACCTACTTTCAGGGCAGCTATCATAATACATTTTAGTTCTTGTAATAAACAATTCATAATTTTATTAAACTATTATATGGGGCAATCGAAAGAGACAGAGAGGTAGACAGGCTGCTTAACCAGGAACAGGAAACAGTTATAGGCAGTATTTGGGTACAATTATACTAGTTGTATGATTGACTATTACGTTATGAAATTTAATATTATTTTATATGTAATACCCTTCGAGAAAAGTCGTGTGTCAGTATTGGAATTGTTCGTGGTGGCTTGAAATGTGCATTCAGTCAACAGGGAAGGGAAGATGCGTTACACGGCAATTGTTGGAGTGCGAACGCCATTTGGCAGAGCGGCGCACTGCCCCGGCTTGAAAAGCTCATTGGCGAGAGAAATGGGAGAATCGAAGGATAATGGGAGCGGGGAGAGCGCAATTTAACTCGCGGGAAACTTTTCACCGCCGACTGGGGGCCCGTTGTCCCAGGGAAGAATCGGGGAAGATAAATTAGCCGGGAGCCAGCCTAGCGTAAACCGGCCGACCCCTTGATTAACTACATTATTATGAAGTCGGCCGGAATGGGAGAAAATTAGCGTTTTAAGTGCTCACCTCCCGGCCGCAACTTGGGCTATAACTTTAAAACCCGGCGGGCCTCTTATAATTCCCTATTCGCTTTTACATTGCCCATTATCGAATGTAGGCCATCCCGATTTTCTATTTCTAGAGGGTTGGGAAACGACCGGAAACGGCTAACTGAACTTTTTGCCGACTTGTCCGGTTTAAATTATATCTCGGGGATGATTCTGGGTGGAATGGCTAATGGAAGAATTATTTCCATTAAAGCATCAATTTACAAACATCATATTTTTGTATTTCTCCACCTATCGCTAATAAAGGATATAAGTAGTAAGGTGTATGCAACTAAGATAATAATTAGTTGTTATTAAGTACATAATATTATGTGCACTATTAAACCCAGGCAGCAAGTTTCCTTAAGTATAGTTTAACTATAAAGTAGAAATAGGGAAGAGTACATTGATAAATTGTTTTAATACTCAAGTGTAATGACGATGCGACAGATTACATAATACTACTAAGTGATGTCAAATCTTGATTTTTTTTATATTCAGCCCTGTAAAATAGAGTTCTGTACCGACATCCATTCATAAATTAACCTAATTTATCTTAAATTCAACCCCAAATAATGATCCTGCAACTGTCTAAAGAGTCTAAAAGAAGTCACGTAACAACTTTTGTTTTCACTTCTATTTCTCATTCAGCATATTCCTCCGATTTAATTTTATTGCCTTTAATAGTCCCCCTTCGGTCCGTGTTCCATTTCGTCTCGTTATCCGTCCTATCTGGCCGACTCTATAGCTCTCCCTCTCTCTCTCTCTCTCTCTCTCTCTCTCTCTCTCTCTACCCGAAGGAGTCTCACTCACTCTCTCACTCCCCACTTCATGATGATATTAACCTTGACCCTTCTCCAATTGCCCCGCTCCCCGCAGCCCTCCTCCCACCCGCGACACCATCACAATATTCATCCTCTTCTCCGGATATCTTTCGAAAGTGATCAACCCAAGAGCCAAATAGGCACCGGTCGGAATTATATCCTTCATCAGTTCATCATTCTGGAAACCTCGATTATTGCGTGCATCGCGTATACTCGCCAGATTATCTACAAGTAAACCGATCTTGTCGCAGTTACGGTTTTGTCCTATCGCGTGTTCGCTCTTGGGAGTAGATTGGATTAGGCATTTCGTAATGGTCAGTGTAATGGTGAATGTAATTGTAGATTAGTCATAATTACTCTTCCAGTTTATCGATATAGCTCCCGTCCGCGATTGGACTACAATATTTCTCTCAGTCAACTTTCCGACCTCTATTTTGTATAACATTTCAAGTTACTTACATCGCTGAATAATTCCTCAGTATGTATTAGTTGCAACGATTACACTATAATTAAAAAATAAAGGAGCAATCATGAGGACGTGTATAATCTGAATGATTAATTTAATATCCTATAGACGATTCCATTTCAGAATTTCAGAAATGTAAAATGGACAGTGCCAATTTTCCGATTAATGTCTTTGAATTCTTTTGAGTACTTCTGAGCTAATTAACATCGTGTCGAAGAGGCGGACACGAATAAAAATCTGAGGTTATTTCAAATCTAAAGGTTTTATTTGACATATCTGAATTTGGAATAGGCAATAATGTGGGCAATACCTAGAAACAGGGGTACAAATTTAGACGCATAAAAAGTACGTAACATAAGTACACTTTTCTGTTGGCGGTACACGCTTGCCTCGGTCCTTATCTCTCCCGGGGTAATTTATGGAGTACTTTTGGTTGCGCTCAAATCAGATCTTGTCTTTATTTTGGGACCCGGCGTGTATATCTGGCGGGACAAATTTCTTTAGATATTATCGTTTACCCGGACAAAAAATATTGTTTTATTTTGTTGTAGCGCTGTATATGCATGTATTTGTGTACCCACATGTATTTATTAATAAAATATACTAAATATAACAGTTTTGTTATTTTATTAAAACGATGAGAAATATCAAGTAATTTTTGCTTGTTGTGCATCCTTTTCTGTGAAATATCGGAAATTAATTTTTTGATCATTTATTGTTAAATCCTTGTAGTGCCTATTTTTCCACGTTGTTTTAATTTCTTCAATATTTTTGGACTTATTCTACAAAGTACAAGGAAAAATGGCAAGACGCCTTTATACGCCTTTATGTCTCTTTTACATTTGTTGAAACGCACGGAGGAAATGGCTGAAAGTCGCAAGGTTTCGAACACTCGTTAACTCGGGACATTATCATTTCCCTTAGCTTCCATTAGACTCGCGGTTCGTCCCTGGAGCTTTGAGCGCTGAATCTAGGCCTTCCGGGGCACATCAACAGCAGTCCTCTGTTGGCCAATCCTAACTAAGCGGTGCCGACCAGAAAAAGCTAGCAAATTTATGTTGATTTTATGGGAGCCGTTCAATTACAAAGCAATCAGTAGTGCGATATCGCTATTTTTCCAGATTGGACCCTTGTGACACGACCTAGATTTCTTTTAGATTATTTAAATTTTAAGATTCCTTAAAAATTGTTAAATTCTTTTAGAATGTAGGAATGATCTTTTCACAAACTGATTTCATTAGAAATAAATTAAGATATTGCTAATTGGAACTATGTAATAATAATGATTTTGTTCTGTAATGCGGATTAGTATTATTTCTACAAAAGAAATGAATATTCTTAGTAAACCCAGGGTGGAAAGACAGTTCTCAGTAGATTATTTTATTATTTTGATATTTCCAAATAACGAACAAAATGGGCTTATCACGATAAATAGGGGATATACTGTATGGATAGATTTATTTAGTGTAAAGTACTATCTATCTGCTGTGGTGCACAGGGCACAGTGCAGAGCAATGGGGAAATTGTTTCCTCTCCTGAGAGACAGATCAATTATAAATTTATTACAGAGCGCTCAGGGAGGCATCGTAAGGTCCAGTAATTATCCATCCCTTTAGATGGATTAACGCGTTTCCCCCATGCCATGGGAACATGTTTCGGCGATTCTATCAGTGATGAATTATGTCTCTAGGCAATTATATCTCCTAATCTACTCCAACAAAAGGGAGTTAAACATATATATCCGTTTATAATTACCCACTCTAAATATTATAATACTACCGGTCGCATTAAAATTCAGTTTAATTGGCACGAAAATGTAATGGCAGATTCATTTCCGTATATTTAGTTACTAATCCATAAAATGGCGATAAAGGTTATTGAAGTTCTATTAGAAAGAGTCATCCTGTAAACTGTTCTTTGCCACTTCAAATCTATAATTGAAGTTGATTAAGTCGGTACTAATCATAAGTATGCTACTTACTGTGTTTAGTTGGCTATTCAGGGCGGTATACAGGTCATTTATACCTGTTGGTATCTCTACTGCGTTTTCCTTATCCTACCGTTTGCGTCCTTCGTATAACTCATGCTTAACCCTTTTCAGTATGCCCAGTACGAAATACTACTATAAAAATTAATAGTAGCAGTATACTAATAGCTGTAACACATTCCGATTAAATGACTGCGGAGGTGGGGTTTTGGAAATTAGTAAGTAAAATTAATATATTTTATAATTTAGTTTTATGTTCTTTAATCTAGGTACAGACTCACGTTGTATAATCAAAAGTGGGGTGTAACAATGGGGTTGTAAGTGGCCATTTGGGTTCCCCGCCGTCGACGGTTAGGGGGCCCCGTTTGGAGCATTATGTCATACAAGGCAGTGTGATAAGGAGGGCGTGGGGCTAAACGTGCAGGTAAATTCATTATCTGGGAATAGTTGTGGGGCGTCATTAGGCCTCCCTAATGGAACTCACGCGGGCCCCCAACTTCAGTTTTAGTCCCGCTTCTAACCCTTTCCCACAAAGCGCCCGCCGCCTTTGTCGCACGGCTTCCATTAATTTAACGAGCCCGTTGTTTTAGCGTAAATAGAGCGTTTTATTGTTATTTTTGCCTTAAGTTATATTTGTTTTGCATGGCTTAGGCTAGGGGTAATTAGGCGGTGTCTGTTTAACGTTCGGCTAAAGTTTGGAAGAAACACGTGAACAATATTTATTCTTTACGCCCGACCCAAAGAACAGTGATACTTGAAATATTGCGATTAGTAAATTACCCGATCACTGCTTGATTTTATACTAATATATTTTATGGCTTTGCTATATCGTACGTTTTCCAACCGTTTGCAAACTCGTTTTTGGTAAAACCCGATTCCGGTAATCCGCCGAATGGCGTTCGCTCTTCTTACGTTCGACTTCCAATTCGGTCACGTACCATCGTAGAATCGGGTGACGCGGGTGAACTCGAAACCGGATTTAAAGGGATCCCCGATGGGCTATTTAGCATTCAGCGGGACTGAGGAGAGGCGCGGAGCTTTGTATGTAAGCGGGAGAAAGAAAGGAAGAGCCGGGGAATAAGAAAAGGGAACCGCCGGAAGAACCTGGGAGTGCGACAGAGAGGGATAATTCAAGGACGAACACATACCTACTCTCGGAACAAACTTTTGTTCCGAGGGTTGCTTCAGCTTTTCAAAAAACGGACTTCTTTTTAAGACGCGAGGTCAGACTTCGCTTACATTTCGAGAATTTTTTTCGGCTATCATCTCCGAATCCAGTACAATGCGGTCAAAACAAATAATTAATATAATTAAGGGTAAATAATGTCCGGAGGTCTGTGAGCACTCTTCAATTTGAACATTATCTAATCCGGTTTTGTCGTCTAGGTAACATTTTGTCAGTAAGATGTATATATAAGATTAATTACTTCAAAATATTATTGGTGCAATTTTGTGCCAATCGTTCAACATTATTGTAAGTTCCAATTTAATTGGGTTTCTATCCAGCAATAATCCGTATTTAATTGCAAACATACATTCCAGCGAAAGAGCACATCTAATGCAGCTATACTTTAATATTATTACCTTTTAATTCCCTTTGTACTGGCCGGTACAATCGTATTTTTACTCTCAGTACTATAAATATAAGCGCAAGCAGTGTAGATACTTGAGTTTCAATTCGCTAAAACTCTTAGTCTCCCTTCATTAAATGAGCATTTCTGGGCTTAATTGCTTTAATTCAGTCTGCCGTCGGAGACGCAATTCCCCCCACGTCTACTACTGTTAGCTATCCTTTTCAATTACCATTCCATCTACAGGACCCGAGTGTGCATTGAAATAAATTTCTGAATGCACGACCGGCTGCATAGCCAGTAATTTTTCACTCGCCCAATTATAGACCAGACAATTGCACGCTCGCCAGACAATACCGACGGTTTGTCCAACGATAGTTTATAAAGTCTAATGTTATCTACTCGCTCCAAAGGGCATATTGATTGAACACCGTATATATGTTGCTGATATAAATTCGTTGTTTTTGAACATCCGTCTATCGCGATACCATTTTATTCGGAATTATTATAATATTGTTTTGTGTTTCATCTGTTCAACCCACGCAATAGTTCCTAATCGAATAGGAGAGGTATTTTAATCTGTTCACGGAGACGACGTTCATAAGTTTTCAGTAATTCTTTTCCAAATTTCACATTAGGTTAGCAGCACAATTCGTCTATTTAATTAGAGCAGTTTGAGGAACAACTAAAATGGCCCGTTTCGCATCCGGCCTTAAAGATCCCGGAGTATTTGAATGTGTGAAGCGAAAGAGGGGCAAGGGCTAAGCGGGCTTAAAGCCGAGAGCGAAAGCCGTGGGCGGGGGCCGAGCTGCATTAGGAGCTCCACAATGAAACAGTCAATATCTTCTTAAGCGAGATTGGCCTTAGGTCGTGGCCTGCTTCCTCCAGTCATTAGAGACTCCCACCGACTTATACTTACTTAAGCCTCGAAGGGCTGCAGTGGAAACGCCGTAATTGTCCACGCATATTCTATCGTGTTTATCTGGCTCCCCGCTTCAACATACGAAACGAGACACTGATTGTTTCTCATTAGAAACATGGCCTATTACGGCCAAACGCTGATGATCCAAACCTTCTTTTTATTCCTAATTTGAAATAATGTCGGTGTCACTACTTTTAGTGTTGAAATATTATGTCCTAAAATATGTGATGGCAGTTACGCCAGTTTACATGTGAGTGGTGGCACAAGAGAAGGAAACCGAAGTTGGGCCCTGTGATTTACCAAGATTTACTTCGTAATGTTTAACATATCTAATAAAGCTATTTATAATACACTTCCTTGCGACGTGTTCTTTTACACTTCGCGGAAATTGAATTCTTTTGAATCTTTATTTCAATAAATTTATCCCTCGATTGTACTAAAGCCATATGACGACTGTACCAGATAAGAGTGAATGGATTACCTGCATTGTGCTTCTCTCATGTGATGAGGAGCGGAACTAAACCCGAACGGATGGTCGGGGGAATTCTGTCCACCTTACAATTTGATGTATTTTATTCATTATTCTTTTAAATTTGAAATAATGTACGCATTTCATTTAAATTTCCTACGGAACTGAAATATCACATTATGAGCTATTTTATTTAGTTCCGTAGAAACGATAAAAGCGGATGACGAGTGTCACTGCAGTACATAACTGCACTTTGAACACAAATGGGAACTGTTTCAAACCCACTGAATAGATTATCGGACTGTAATGTATCTAATAATTCCTTTGTCTATTCAGACAATATGAGCTAGGTTTGTAGCACAGACGATAGGTCCGGAGTATATATCATATTCTTTAAAATGCAAGGTAAGATATAATATATATATATATATATATATATATATATATATATATATATATATATATATAGCAAAAGAGGAGGAAACCCCCTCCGGAAACTGGAAAGAAAATAGAGCGTGAACGATAGAGGGAAAAAGGGAGGTCCCTTATTTGTGTCCTTCACTTCGCCCCGGGGAAAGCGTTCGAGTTGTTTCCACGGGGAATTTAACTTGCGGGGAAAGATGGGAAATCGATGTTGGGGGAATGGAGGAGCAGGACCCAGAGAGGATTTATAAGGCAAATACCTCCTAAATATAAAAAGGGAAAGCGTGTTGTGAAAGATAACTCTTTACGCATCGACGGGGGGGAAAACCCCTATAAAAAGTTTGAAGGTAGTCGTTCAATTTTGGAAGAAGATTTCATCGAACGCGAAATTAATTTGTAGGAAGCCCGATGAAAAGATATTACTTAATCCCGATATCACAATTCAATGTACTCCCCGAATAAGCAGAATTTATCACGATGAAACGAAATTCATC
The DNA here is from genome assembly GCA_019843655.1 of Lethocerus indicus. Taxonomy (NCBI): domain Eukaryota; kingdom Metazoa; phylum Arthropoda; class Insecta; order Hemiptera; family Belostomatidae; genus Lethocerus; species Lethocerus indicus. Next base: position 25,025,595 of record JACDQD010000003.1, on the reverse strand, counting down.
AACCAATTGAAACGATGTTAATTTTTACTAATAAATATTACTCTGAGAAAACAATGGCTGCGAGAACAGTCATAATGATTGGAAGCAATTGGGAGTAACTAAATATCCAGGCCGTTAAATAATGAAATGTTTCGAAAATCCTTTAATTGGAAACATTCTCCTTCCTTATTTATCGTGATATATACCCGGGTCTGGAATATATTGTATTTCGTATGTATAAAAATACAAAGGGGGAAGGAAGCAATAAGAGATTTGAGCTGGTGCCAAATAGGTTTCCCCGGCCGTACCCGTCTTACCCAGGCGCCGGGTTCAAAAGCCCTCCCTTTCGCTTCTATACATATTCCAGTATACCGCGGGCACATGCAAGTGGTTTACATAAGGCGTTTGCATCAGGCTGGGTCAAACCGACCCCCGGGATTCGCTATGTAGACCCGGCTAGTGCTCTCTGCTTTATTTACTAAAGGGTCTCCCTACACTGCCCACTACTGGCATTACCAGCCAAGTTATGATGATATCAAAAATGTTTTAATTGTCTAAAAAATGTCTTGTCCTCGCATAACTAGACTACGCAAAATTGAGTGAAAATGAATGCAGTGCTCATCATTTTTGCTGCTACCAAATTATCGTTAAACAATAACCTATATTCAAATAGTTCAATATCTGCATCACCTTTTATAACATTTATTTTATTAGTGCCGTGCATTGAACCAGTAGAAATCGTCTTTTGAACAGCGGTAATATTAATTTTGCGATTCCTCGGGGACGGAAATTTATTATATTTAATTTAGCAATATTTACCCGTATAGAAGGCCCCCAAAAAATTGGCGCAAGATTATTCCTATCGTGGAATATGTTATATTATTGAATAATAACCTCCGTCTCGACATTCCCTCTACCGAATATTCGCGGTGCGAATTTCTCTGCTGCTTTGATATTCGGCACACTCCTCAAAACGGCCAAGGTCGGAGCGAAATGAATGGAAGGAGGCCTAATCCGGCGTTCGCTCGCATCTTATCTTAATTGTTCTGCCCCGTTCAATTCCATTCATTGGTCGTCCCGCGCCAACTTATCTAAACTGCTGTAAGTCTTTTGTAAATGGCTTCCTTTCACGGGCCGTTGTACAAATTCGGAGGGCGCCCGAAGTTTACACTCGCCCGCGCCGTCGATATTTAAGACGGGAAATCCTGTCGGTTTCCTCCCAGATGTTTATGAATTCGGCAACTGTTCTTCAGTTCCGCCGGCACCTCCACTATTTGTTATAATGGCTCGTCCATAGTTTTGAAGACGCCTTATCTTCATTCGGTCTTAGTCATGAAAATTTCCACGACACCACGATGTAAATTAATTATGTATGCGTTGTGAAAAAGGACGAAAGATCCCTCGTCGTTTGTACGCTCTCACTATATTCTACTGAGATTGGTGGTTAAACCGATATAAACGCTTCAACCCGGGTTTGATTACCGTTGGAATTAACCTTTAATTTCAAATATCAATTGATTAAACGAAAGTATCTCTATAACACTAGGCTATTTTTTACAGCCCAGTACGGTTCATAGCAGCCATGTGAAAGTACTGTTACATGATCGACTCTGTCAAATAAAAAGAGAGGTTAGATATGAATAATGAGGATAGATACAGTGAAATGTGTAATTTTGAAAGGGAATTACAAAGTAACCGGCTATTGGGGTCAGGAATAGTTCATTCTTCGAATTGTATCTCTTTACAAGTAGTGCATTAATATTACAAATCGAAAATTCAAACATCAATTTAATTTCAATACGTTTAACAGTGATAACTTCGAAATTATGAATATGAAATAACAGTTATTTTTTTAATTAAAGGAAAAATTAGAATGTAAGGAAAAATAAAATATTTTATAAACTAAAATATTACTTTATAACTAAATAACGGATTGTAAAATTTACAAAACTCAATAATAGTAACAAGGTAGTAATAACATGTTTAACATACCTGTTTTGTGGTTCTCGAGGGGTTGGAATACGTAGGCTCGTGGTGTTTCTGTCTCCTCTCGCTGGTTTGGTCTTTTGCTAGACCGGTTTCGGTCTGCATTGTACAGTGCAGTGAGGATGCCTGAAAAACATCCAAAGTGCCAACAGTGGCTAACACCGCTACTGAAGATGGCAAGCAGCCGAAATCGGTCTAGCAAAAGACCAAACACAGCGAGAGGAGATAGAAACACCACGAACCTACGGTAGTAATAACACGTTTTGTAAAGTGGGCTTTTTTCTTGTATCCAACTCATTTCAGATTTGTCTCAGACAGATTTTTACCGTCTACGAATAAAGTGTGTCACCTATTTTCAAGGCAAATCATCAAACGTCGATTTCGTTTTTAGGCTTCTGATGATTCAGGTTCGACTGGGATTGGAATTAGGAGTCGATGGCCTCCTTACAGTTTTCGTATTTCAATTACAGTTATTGGCTACGGTCAGACAATTGCGGAGCGGAAGATGACTGGTCTGAACTGAAGGGCTTTCTATTCTGTCGCCGGCATGGAAAGTCCCAGACTGCAGTCTCGGCCACCGATTTCAGGGTTCGAATAGACTTCGATTCCGCCAAAATTCATCTGGCGGATAAGAATTTTCAACTCTTAAATTTCCTTAACCGATACAGGCGTGTTGAATGGATTAAGATATTAGCAGGGCGGTTAAGCGAGAGTTTGGCAAAAGTACAATCATCCGTCTGCACTCGCTTCTTATGCTAGGCAGGTTTCATCAACCCCCCCCCCCTGAAGCGTCGTCTTGTTGCACAACAACGTAACGCAGAGTCCGAAACAGATTTTACTCTCCCATCGTATATTTAAAATGACGCTATAACACTTGTCTGCAGAAGTGAGTATTAGAAATGTGTGTCAACTAATAGGTGGTCGGCCAGGAAGCGAAAAAAGCGGTTGATACTGTCTGTTGAAACAGGAAACGTTTTCGCGCGCAGCTTCCTCCTTTTGACTTATTTATTTCACTTCTAAATTCGTATAGCGGCTAGTTGGGGGAAAAGACGCTTTAACAGTGACTATTTTTTGGGGAGGCGCGAACGGAGGGTTAAAAAAGAAAACGAAATTGTCCGCCGATTGGCCTTCTTCCAGATGTGTCTCATCCTCGTTAGACCGGGGGGACCCGGCTAATTCTGTAGCATTAGGTAAGTAGTCTGACTCACCAGGAAGTTTAACCGGATCCTATGTATTTTATGCCGGCCCCACTCTACATGTTGATTCTCTTTTGGCAACGGCTCTCGGCCTGCATTGTGAGGGAACCCTCTGAGATAGGTGGCGGCGTTAAGACGTTGCCGTGTTTACCGCGTCTGTATCTCTTCGTTTTATCTCTGGCATTGGGGTACAACAAACATTTGGGTGAACTCTTAAAGCAATGTTTAAGCCTGCAACACCTCGTGCTTGAATATTTGACCCCCCCCCTGCCAAACATAATTCATGTCCACATAAGAACTTATTCAGTGGGACATTTCTGATTTACAGAATATCTTAATGTACAGAGAACATTATATTGCGCAATTTCATGCCGATAACGGCTTATACTGAAACTGAAAATGAATTATTTTGTAGCGGACATTAGAGGCGGGCACGTAATCCAACACTCGGATCGTGTTGGGCACATGATTATACTGCATTTGGAACCCATTCATTTTGCTGCTCCATGGAGTTCTACACCGGACATTACACTTCGGTGGCGACGCTCAGTCTGACATTATTATTTCATAAAGTCCGTTAAGTCGTTTGGCCGTCTCTACCTCCAGACGGTCTGTTACGCAACTGAGTTGCGAGCGGGAGCGCTTATTAATATTGCCGCACACGTTTCACTCCGTTCGCACTGCAGCCGTGGCGAAGGGTGAGTGGGAAGGTGAGGGGGAGGAGTTCACGCCGTCTCTGTTTCTCCCGCTGCAATGGGGCAGACTGTACGTGTCGTTGAATCGGCATTTATATCGTGTGCATCGTCTAACCCGAGGATCATATTCTGCACACAATCAATGCACGACTCCCGATGCATTCTCTATCGCGGACACCCTGCTTCTCTCTCCCTCTCTCACCGGCCCTGTCGGGAATCCAAAACGGCTTTTAACATTCTCGGAATTACGAATTGTGATTCGGGGCAGGCTATCGCTTTAAAGAGTACCTCCGGTACGAAGGCCTGCGGAAGAAATTATAGAACGCCGAGCCTTTCGCCGCGAAATATATTTTTAACGCTGTTGTGTCTTGCATAACATTGCTATTCATTGCACTTGGACTACAAATATAAAGACCGGATCTACTCCATACATTTAATTATAATTCAGGATATTAATCGAATTTCTTGGTGTTGCCAATGCCTAATATTTACAACTTAACAACAAATAATATTGGTCAAATTATAAGCCGCTGCAGTTTTTTTACCCATTTATTATGTTTCTCTTTTTTTGTTATACTTCCTCTATATTATTTCTAAATTAGTAGAACAATTAGTTAACTTGATTAAGACTGCTAAGAATAATAAGACAACGGTTTTAGTCTCTCTGCTTATAGTGCGAATATAAAGCAAGTGTAAATAAGTTGTTTGTAAACAGGGTAGGTCAATGACTCTAAGCACATACGCCCTATTCCGTGCGATAATTTCAAGGCCCGAAACTGCAATTATGAACCTGAATCTGGGCTAAGGAAAAGGCCTGTTGTTTGACGCAACGCTCGGATTTCTCGAAAATGTTTACATCGGAGATAAGAAATATTTTTCGGAACTATCGTTTTTCGTGCGCCTGCTACCGCTCCGGGATTGGCGAGAGGGGCGGTGGTAGCGGGCGGTTACATGACCCATTTAGATCGGCTGTTTGCGAGCCAGCCGAGCAAATTACCGTCCGCACAACCGGTCATTAGCCCGACTCCTTGAGCTCTTCTCGGAAACCTTAGGGCGAAATTGAAAAATGCTCAACCGATCTATATAATTACAAAATAGCAGATACGCAGCTGTGTAAGCGTGTAGCATATGGTTCTGGACGTTAATGCCCTGTCTTACCGGGAACTTGAAAGTCAGAGCATTGCACGATTGACCCCATTTCTGCCAATCATCGAGTGATAGCAGTCAATTCCTGGAAAATATTGTAAATAAAACGTACATATCGTGTATTTGCAGTTATTTGAATAATTTCAAACAGTAAACGTGAACATTTCAAACATTTATTTTGAAAGTTTTTTATGAATTTCGTTGTTCATTATTATAGTTGGCACGAGTTTGTGTGATACAAAATATAACTGGCCCAGCGTTATTGGAATAAGGTAGAATCAAATCCTCGTGGACCGCCTACATAGATTTCATACTTATGTGAATTCAACTACTTTCCTAAATACTTACTCTAGTTTTTACATATTTTTATCTAATAATAGATTGGGGATATTTCGTCTGACTAAACAGATTCAAACTTAAGACACCTCGCGTGCACTATAGCTCGCCAAATTGTTTGAAGCCGAACAATTACACTAATAAATGAAATTATAGAAGCGAATGCAAGGCTAGCCCAGTGGGATAGGCCATTAACAATGCTAACGATAAACAGGTAGAGGCAATGCAGAGGCACAGGCAGGCATGTCGAATGGCTCCTGTCCCGAGCCCGGGCGCCGAAGTATAAATAAAAGAGAGAAAGAGAGAGGCGGTGAGATGGGAATTAAAAAACTGCAATTATTCCCGTTTTTCGAGTTTGACAGGCGAGTTGCGGATTGCGTCCCGTTTTGTGTAGGACTCGAGCGGGGGCAGAAATTGCCGGTTTCATCCTTTGGAACCGGGGCTTTATCAGATGGAAGGGAAATCGTGGTCAAACGCGGCCTATTGTCGGGGTGAGGGGGTGGGGTGTAGAGGAGCGTGCGAATGTGGCAGCCCGATATAGGCCCGCTTTTCATGCCGGGAAATTGCCTTCATTGTACGGTCAGGCCAAAGCCGACTGCCCAAAATAAAGGTCAAACTCCTCGATACTATAAATATATCGATATACTAAATATCGGCTCACCCTTTTGAGTTGTATATAGAGGGTTATAATGAGAGTACGTAAACGGGGGAAAACCTACGTAGTTAAAAAATAATGCTTTATCACTTATATTTGTTAATATTCCTATTTCGTCCTTATTTATGATGGACCCAGATTAAGATGAAATGGTGCACCACTGTGATACCAACATATAAAACTTTCATATTCTTAGCCATAATGTTCCATTATAAATTGTGCTTAATTTTTGGTGTGATATGAGTAAGGGAAATTATCGCTTATTTTGAAAAATACAAAACCCATCAAGAAATTATTGAGAAGTATTCTAGACATCAGTTCGGTCGTATTGGTTTGAGTGATACAGAACAGAATTGTCCGGCTAACAAAATGATAACTCGCTGAAGGTAAAGTATAAGACCGGTCTTCCAATGGAGAGAGAAGTTCCGCAAGAATGATGATATTATAAACCCTCGCGGGCCCCCTAACTTAAACTATCAGCGATAATTATCTCCTGGCTAGCTCTCATTGAGTTAGTTCGACTTAGGCCCAAGTCCAGTACGTATCACGCAGTATTCTTTGCTGACGGCGTTGTTATATTATTAGACACTTCGCCCCCCTCTACGAAAGGACGAATTGGACTAAAGATGGAGTACGATAACTGCCGGTTCCCAAAACTGGTGTGACCAAGTAGCGAAAACTAGTGTGTCGATAACAGTTGGCCGTATGAAACATGAATTTATCTCGCGATAAATGAGTTTGCTGTGGGCGGCCGCGGGACGTTAAACCTGAAAGGGCCCCGCTCTGAAAGGGGTTTGAGCTCAAATGTCGGCAGAGAGAGAGAGAGAGAGAGAGAGAGAGAGAGAGAGAGAGAGAGAGAGACAGAGAGACCCTCCCTCTCCCCCCGCACAAGACACCCCCACCAATGTCCTGGCAAGAAACCCGGTTATGGTGAAGAACTGACCGTCTGAAAACCAGTGACCCGAAGTACCGTTTTTTCCGCGCTCCTCCTCCGTCGCCTATACTAGTTCTGCTAGACCAGACCTAAGCGAAACTAGAAAACCTGACAAAACTCTTTTCTAAACAAACAGGTACAATTTTAAATTTGTTCGACACATTCATACACAGTTCCAGTAGCAGATTTGTAAGTTCATATTACACGAGGTGCATTGAATATACCAACAATATTTTATGAGTAGGCTAAACGAGTCATTTTGTTTCGGCTCGAATCATTGTCGAAATACTCGGTCGTCCGGTTGTAAAAATCTGAAAGGTTGTCTATTACAGTTTGGTCTAGCAGCCGTAAAAGCCCCGTAGTTAAAAGCGGTATAACACGATTGATGTTGACCGAAAGGTCAGACCGAGCGTATGCCTGAATGCAATACTCCATGTATGGTTCGGCGACGGCCGCATAATAGTTTGGATCAAATCTCGTACGATATTTAATTTAATTCGGTTACCGAATTGCAGTCGACTGCAGTTGTGCGACAGGAGTGGAGTGGTGTTTGCGAACTGGTCTAAGACCAGTCATAATGCCGGATCAATTCATCGGCGCTCTGAAACGCTGTTGGGAATTAAAAAGGTCATCGGCCTTAAGAGTTCCGGTAAGACCTTCTAAAGTAAAGTCAGATTTGTCTGCTGCTCTACATAGGTTGAAAGAAATCGGGGACGAGGGAAAAGCTGACGCTGCTGGGGAATCGAATAATAATTGGCGCGAATCTATCATCTTCGGGGGCCCACGCCTTATGTTAGAAAGTTGCGAAATGAGCTTTCTTTATTATGGGTGTTGCAAACGTGGGTTTTAGAAACCGGCTTGAAAATTAGCGCTCCTCGTCAAAATCGTTTAATATTCCACTCAATAACCTAAAACAGTTTTTTCTTAGTCCAGTTTCTGAGAGCATTTGAGCTGACACACACCAAATCTTTACTTTACGCCCTCTTTAAAATCCTTTTTTTTCACTGCCTGTATTTCCTTTCCACTCGATATGTCTAATGAACATTTGAATATTGAAAATTCGAAGGACTAGATATTTTGGCATCCTCCTTTAGAACTACTCCTTAGCTGTTATTATTGCTGAAAATAATCCTCTCCTTCGCCCATAAGATCATCATATCCGCTAGAAGCTGACAGGGTTTCCAGGGAACAAATTTTGAGATTGACTACCAATCCAAATATACAGGCCGTTTTTTTGTTCCATTTGCTTTTGATAGCATCTAATCTGTTCCCTCTTTAAGTCTACTAACTTTCCTGGAAAATATCCTGCAGTACATTATCTGATCTTTAGTATCTACTGCCAAGCCGAGCAGCTGATTTCTTGGTCATTAAGAGCTTTATTTGATCTCGGTCCAGCCGATTAATTAATTCGGAGACACCTGAGTATTGCGCCTGTAAGTGGTCGCGTGATATAATCACTGCAAATCGGAAGAAAAAGGCTTGAAACGTGTCGGAAAACGTGTACCAGTAGTGAATCGAATAAAACCATAATTCATTAACGAAGTTCTCCTTTTTCTATTATGAAGATATAACCTTGAAGTTGCTAGCGCTGTCGTCAATTATTACGGTACTCAATACCTTATTAAGATTTGCGTCCTTCAACAATCAAATTTTGGAATATATATTTCATAAGCTGAATGTGCCTGAGTTGAATATGTTCCTTATTCATAGTTTATATTCGGTTTTGTGCTAATTAGCCTTATTGTTCTCAGACACCAAATTCAACATACTATTTGGCATTCTGCTTCATGAAATAAATGCTCTCACATTTTCTCTTACTGCAACTCTTAAATCTAATTTTCCTTGTCCATATTCCTTTCTAATTGGCGTATACACTTTTTTTACATAAATATTAAAATCGGGAGTAACATTTGGAAGAACTTCAGTTAGTTAACCGAATTTCTGTCACCGTTGTACGCATATCCGATACTCCCACTGTAAGATTACGAATTTACTGATTTAGAGCTTAGGTTTCAACTATAGTTTTTGCCACAACTCATCTAACAATTGCATTATTGACCTTTTATCCAACATCATGCGCCCTTCCTAATGTTCCTTTCTTCAGTCCAACAGGTCATCTTGACCATTAGTTGCGGACCTTGTCCTTAATGTTGCCTATCCTGAATTGTCTTACTTCCGACACATCATCCTTCTCACATTGCGACTAGGCTCAGGGGGATCACTTAAGGGGTTTAAGTTCAAAATTTCTAAATTCAAGGCAACGTTCTGAGGACTTGTCATCGCTTATCTGAAAACATAGTCTTAGTCGTTTTAAGGTATGTTCAACCACCCATCTCCAGAAATTGTGTGAATAGGCAATTACAGTAAGAAATGTGACTACCAATATTTTACTCACCCTATTGATTCCATTATTTGTAAGTACCCTTCGTATTTTAAATGTTATTGATCTAGATATTTAAATCTAGATCTGCCATTAACACCAAAGTTTGATGTTTAGTATATAGGAATGGACATTTTTTGAACAAGCCACTAGTTCGACCAAACTTTGTTCAACCAAAGGACGAGTAGAGATCTTAGGGTAGTAGTGGAGAATAGACATAGGTTTTGTGTTATAATTAATGATGGACGTCAAGCCTGGAGTAGTGTGGATGGGGTTGCCGCTGCCCGATGGTGATGGTGATGGTGATGGTGGTGGTGGTGGTGGTGGTGGTGGTGGTGGTGGTGTTGGTGGCCTCCTCTCAGCTGATGCTACAGCTGGCAAACACTTGGCAACGCCGAACAGGTTCTGTTTTATTTCCAGCCTCTGACGTAGCAGAGATCTTCCCCTCTCTCCCGGTTTCCACGCTCCTTCCTCCACCTCTCTCCCTTCCTCATTCTCCCTTCGGTCTCCGCTTCTCCATCCTTCTCTCATTACCCGCTCCCCCAAAGCACCGCGGCGCTCTGGCCCTCTCCATCCCGCTCTTTATTACTTCTTTTCCCGTCCTTCATTCTCTTATCTCGCCCTTCGCTTTGTGGCCATCTTCGTCGGGAACAGATGCGGCGGGGATAATAAACCGATCGGGCCTCCTGCCAACTCTCCATTTCTTCTTGTTCTTCTTCCGCTCCTTCCTCTTCTTTAGCCGCGGGGATGTAAAGACCATTCGGACGAGTTGCGCTCCATGTGGGCTCCGAAAGGTGCACTACTATTGGGTCTGAAAACATGTAAGCAGATAAGAGACTGCTTATGAGATTAGGCCTAATTAAAAAATTCGATTAAAGAAAATAATTGTCGATGGCATTTTTCCCAGTCTTAATTCAGTTTTATGGAGGGGGATATATCTCCTGTGATAATTGAACATTTCGGTATTATCACAATAATGAACAAATAATCTAAATAAGCAATATTGATAATACCGTTACCGATAACAAAAAAATATTTTCGTGGTAATAATGTTATAAAAGAGTAATAATTGCATTGCGTATTGCTTCTTTTGTTGACAATGTTTTTCTAGTTGTCTTAACACATTACCTTTTTCCAAAATCTCTACGATGGGTATTTATTGTTAGACGAACTAATAGACTTAATTCCAATGCTAGACTGGTATCGGCACAATGCCCTCTTCGGTATCTTTCCGTCTACTGGGAAGATACACCTCTTGTTGGCAGGAGAAACCGGTCTAGCGAAATCAGACGGGACACACTAAGAATCAAACCCTCCAAGCGAATTTGTTTTAATCCAAATTAATTGATTTAATGTAATAAATAATACAGTGCTGGAGAGGACCTGTACCTACTTTAATAAGCCTGTTGAAAATGCATATTCCAAATAGTAAACATGCGAAACGCATATAAATTTGCACATTGATTTATTTAGACATGATGAAGGGGGGCATTCGATACGGTTGTATGTTGTACGAAAATAAGTAATTAGATTCCTTTGATTTTCGGCAGAGTTCACTTCGTGCTCTAGAAAGCCATTTCCGATTATGAACGGTACCCTTGAACAGTACTTTGAACATGGTCTGTTTGTCGGACCATTTGCTGGCACTGTTCCTATTGTGTGTCGGATCCAACAATGTGAGTCATTGGCATCGGTTACTCGAGTGGCGAAACGGCAAACAATTTAATTTTTTCCTTCAAAACCTTTTTATTCTCACTTACCCTCGGCGATTGTGCTTCATTCCCGTTCTGCATTCAACTTTCGTGCCCGCGCCCATCCCACCACTCATATTTTATCTCGCCATCAATCTTATATACTTCGATAAGGTGGCCGAACCCAGAGTGCAATTTGTATTCTCCTTTTGACCAGAAACGTTCGTAAGCCAAGGAAAATAAAAATAGCGGAACATTGTCTTTTTTATTCTTTGTGTGCCTCAAAACTCCTTCCGTGACCCCGCGATCAACAAGCGATTTCGACTCGCTCTTAAAAATAAAAATTGCTGCATTTGCTGCAACTATTAGTGTTGCATTCATAAGAAATCGTTGAAAGTACAGACCAAATTTGAAACTTGGATTGATCGGAAATGAGTTTTCAGTTAATAAATTATTTCTTACTTTGCTTTTTTGTTGTAAAGGAAGGAAAAGTAGCAGTTAATTACAAAAGGCCTAAAATGCACAAATCATTCTTTATGTTGTTCAAAAATTTGTTCAATATTTTTGCCTCCTTCGAAATGTTTTTCTTACTACTATGTCAGATAGGCAATAGTTCTAGGCAATAGTTAATAACATGCAATCATTTTTGTCTGGTGTTTGAATTTGCGTGGTTTAACAGGATAAAACTGACGGATATCTTTTATTGTTGTTCTGTCAAAAATGATTCAGGTTGTCTATTGTTTATTGTGCTTTGGTATTTTGAGGGAACCGGTTAAGAGGTTATTGCTTGGGCCGAAGCTTCGGACCGAACTAATCTGAATAGAGCAGTGGGTCAAACGAAAGTTGCGTGATAGCCCCGGGGCCGGCAACACTTAAAAAAAAATTAAATTTAGTATTTTTTTCCTGGCCGTTAATACAATCGTGTTCTTGCTCACGTTCAACCTAAATTTAACACGTAAGACATTTTGCGTGTATATATATATATATATATATATATATATATATATATATATATATATATATTAACCGTAATCAGGATTCCGGTAATAATTGTTCATTGATATTTTATTTTTATGTTTTATCTTCTTTGCGTATATTTTATAATTATGGTGGTTATGCACTTCATTTACATTCGTTAATCCTAGACGTAATTTAAATTGAAGTCGGAGGATTATGTACTTTGCATAAATCTAAAACTTTAGTTAACAATTTATTCTAGAGTCTTATAACAAAATCTATTGTCCTCTTTTTCTGTATTTTGCCTGAATATGGGCCTGAATATGTCTTTCATAAAAGAAGAGATAGCGCCGCATGATCCATATCACATGAAATTATGTATTGCATTACTGCATGTGGGTTAAAAACAGAATTGAAAAACGCATAGATCCGCGAGCACCTGGCAGATCCTTGAGAGACGGATGTGGCTTGCTCCGATTCGCTTGGCTTATGTTTCACATTTAATGTTATGTTATAATCAGATGGCCGAATAAAAAGAACGACGCCGTCAGTGTCACCGAAGACTGGAAGTCGGTTACATCACAGTTTAATTGTAGCACCTCCAACACCAGACACGTAACATACTCCGGGTCATAATTATTATTTTCCTTCGGTGCGAAAAAGACGTAACTAAATTATAGATGGAAAACATGTGAATATGGCATCGGTTCTATATTGATGCGGAAACATTACATGTCAATTATCTATCTTCTCAAGTGTAATGGAGATAAGGTGCCTCGGCATGTCCATCATTGATTTAATAACGGGAGGAGCAAATTAATTTAGACTTTAAGGTTCAAGAATCAGTCGCTAGGTAGTACTGAGAGTAAAACTATCACACATGACACCTAGAAAAGAGAATGAAATATAAAAGTATTTAATTTGTCTATTGTAACTTTTATTGAGTAAGCTATAACAATGAATTTCACCCTATTTCATCATTAAAAATTCAATCTGTTATACGGCACAGTTGTTCCTGCAATTAATTTTTCAATAATGCGGTCTTTTTCCTACCTCTTAGTGTTGGTTTACGGTTTATTGATAAATATCGCATATATTGCCGTATTTGTAAGGGTCGACTCCAAAAATCTGATGAGGGGGAGGTACCGTTCGGAAGTGTTCCGATCGCGAAAGGCCGGCCTGCCCCCGAAGTATAAACCGGGACCGTTTATTTCGAGACGTCGTCCCCCTTGACGAAATCGCCGTCATTTCCGACTGTTTTGTCCCGGTATCGCTCTCGTCGACACAGGGGGCTTTGTGCCCGGGAGAGGGGAAGGGCAGTCGGGAACCGGGCAAAACTGGTCCCGTATTTCCTGAGGGAGGCGACGGGAAAGGGATCCCAGCGGGGGTGGGAGAGTGGGAGAGTGTGCGCGGCGGCGGCGAGAGCTAGACGGAGATGGAGATTAGTGTCGGTGCGGACCGCCTTGTGGCTGTGGCTGTGGCTGGGGTTGGGGGGGCGTTCTGCAATTTAAGCTTAACGACTCTCCCCCACTCAGAAACCCAACGACGACTGGATGAATTGAATCGTGATTTCCAAGTCGAACAGGAAATGACGGCCGTTTTCTTTATACGGCTGTAATATCTGAATGAAGGACTCCTTAACTAGAAGGGGACGTTTTTAAAGGCGAACTTTTTCTCTTTCCTCTCTCCTCCATCTCCTCCCCGCCTGCTCTTCTTTACTTGGACAATCGGCGCGTTAACGACAACTTGACCGTATTTTTATTTCGTTACTTATACCGGCCCTGAAGAGCGGCATTTCCTTTTCGTATTACGGTTTATAACGGCGCGAAAAATAAAAATAAAAGTCTCCTCCTGCAATTTAATCGGCGGTATATCGTTTCTTTTATACATTTAATCGCATTGTTGCCTCCGGCCCCCCTAATGGGGGGAATATAAAAGCAATTGTATTTCTTCAATGCGCACTAAAGCCAATTATAGCGCTGGTTACTTTCTTATATATTTTATTCGATCGAATATCGTTACATTATTTCCCGGAATGACATACAACAAAAGAATAATGGAATGTTCTTTGGACTCTAAAAAAAAGCTTATAATTAGCCAGTCTGATAATAAATTTCACACAGTGTATCAATAGTGTAATTAAAATGTACAAATAAATTAATACCGAGCCCCTGAAATTTGAATTTTTATTCGCGATTATTACCAGTTAGGAAATGAATGTGGACCGAAAACCGAAAGCGAGTTTTTCTATAAATGAATTGAAAGAATAGATTTAACATTTAACAGCGTGATAAAAAACGCTATCACTTTCTTTGCCCATAATATTCGAGTTACACTTACAAAATTAAGTTACGTTTTTTATCGAGTTCATACAGCGAAATGATTCAATCGACTTAATAAACGTGAAAAAAGAAAATTGCAATTTCGGTTTTATTACACGGTCAATTCCGAGCGCCGGTATTAGACCAGCGGTTTTTTTTATCCGTGCGGCCGTATCAAAGTGTTGCGTTTTATTGGCAATACGCCTAAAATTGGATTTTGTGCGATTTATTGGGGTTAATGGACCGGTGGAGGGCGCGTTCCGTGCGGTTGAATAATTGAATTTTCCGAATTTTCTCATTTATCGAAATGGCACCGCGGTACCTGTTATTAAGATTAACCAGTGGTCATGTGTGTGTGGGAAGCAGTCTATAATTGTCCACCATTTCATCATCGTCATTTTCTCATATTTTAGAAGAATTAACGGTTTCGCCTTTATTGGCCTCTCTTATTATTTAGTGTTGACAGCTCGCCGTTAAAATGATGTATTTAAAAGGATTGCTCATCATTTTGTTTATGTACGACTATATTTCACGATTATCGTTATCTACCGGGTCATTGAAATGCGTACTGACTAAATATAACTGATGGAACAGAGCTCAGTTCAAATTTTTTATTTCAAACGATTCTCGGAAACTCTTGCATATTGTGCCATTGATATGATTCTGATTAATTCAAATCATTTAGTTTTATAGTAGGTAGCGGAATTATAGATGTTAGCCGATGTTATTAGTATTGTTAGAAACGTCCAGATGTTCGAACTCATAACACTGTAACAGCATGCTCCTCTCAGTCTATTCGCTATAAAGCTCAATCTTTATTACGTAATCTCAGTAAAACCGACTTCTCTAAATATTGTCTTTGGCCGTATCGCGTAAACATTTGTTCATCGAAAAGAATAAGAGCTAATAATTAAGCAATCTAGATGGCGTAAAATACATTTCGGTAGCAAAGTAGGCAATGTCATCACTCTTGCAGTATTCTGTTTACGCTTATTTGGTCATACTTTAAACCAATTTCGGCTATCTCCTAAATCAGTACTGTGAATACTGTGGAAATTTCTCTATTTCAGGGGTTCTGTGTTTTGGTTTGTTCAGTATATATAAATACAGTTTTAACGTTTATGCCTAAAGATTTTAACTTCAAAGCGTGAGCAACAGTTTTCACTCAATAGTATTTCGGTGTATTTGCACAAAGACAGCGGTGCACTTAGTTGACTTGGAGCGAGGTCAAGGTTTATCTTTTAATGGTAGTTAAGTTGCCTCGCGAAATGACACCGGCTAGGCGTGCTGTACAATAAATACACTTCCGCTCGTTGGAGTTCACGGCCCTCGTTTCAGCGATAAGGCTTTACGTCGGACGGTATAATTCATCTCGGGGCGAATCCCCGGCTCAGGAGGAGACCCGTTATGCCCGTGTAGGCCTCTTAGGCGTACAGGCCGAAGACAGAGAGAGAGAGAGATCTGTTGTGAGGGGGCTCCGTGATGAGCCTACCGAACTACCGCCCAGCCGAACTACATCTCATAAGCCGCTTTTCAGTCTTGACAAGGGCACAACAAGATTGCGGCATTAGAGGGGCGTGGGCGGGGGGGGGAGTGTTTGGAACCTTACCCGTATGCATTCAGGACTCGGATGCACAAGCCCTGTTCTCCGTTTTGCCTCAGTGCTTCTCCTCTGTCCCACCGTCTCTATTTGTTGTACCGCGGATGTTTCCTTCTTCAAGACATTAGGAACAGGTTAAAGTACGTAACACGGTGTATAGAATAATACTCAAGACATCTGTACCTACACTAATGAAATACCAGCGTATTGTAACAGGTACTTCACGCGTTTTGCCCCCATCGAATGATGCCTATATCAAACTGGGCAAAGTATCAATTCTACATGTAACTTATAAAATTTTACAGGTCTCTACCGTTATACAATTTGATTTCACGGCTCAAAATACTCATCATTCAGCGGAACTAATAGCACTCTCGCTGTTGTATTCTGTTATCAGTCCATCACGAGTAAATGACATTCTAAGTTGCGTCAAGCAAAAAGTAGCACCGGATATTCAATTATTAATATAATATTTTATACATTATACGCGCTGTTATTACCCCAATCATCCCCCCGGCCACATGTATATCGAGGTATTTAAGTTATCCACGATGATTTGAAATATTATCGGGGGAGACAATTATCTCCGTCCACTTACCTATTTCATCATTAGCTTGACCAGTTTTCCCCGTCGTATGAATGACTTGACTGTCCCTAACATTTATACAGTACGTCTGATATAGATAAGTTGGTAACTGTTTTCTAACGCGTTGATTAGTTACAATTATTTTAACAGAACCTATGGATTGAAAAACTATAATGGGGAATGTAATTTCAATACAAAGCTTAATTTACAAGCGGTAATGTGAATTCGGGTAAACCGTTCGAGATGGATGCTCTCGGAGGTTATTCGGTTTATTTACACTCTTATGCAGAGCCCAAGCCTTCCAATTGGGAGCGGACAAGAAACCAATAAATTAGACGGGGGAGCAGTGTAAACCCGACTAAATTTATCTACGGCCCCTTGTTGTCTGTGTTTAGCGTAGATCATTTTAATTGTCTCGCCTAGCCCTAGTTACTGGAACCCACATATTATTCACAACAGAACCGGCACCGCGTAAACACCTTTAGGGCCGTCTTACATATACACCCGGGGCGGGCACCAGAACGGGGAGTAAAAAACGGCGGTCGGAGAACACGTATAAATCACTTCCAGTACAAGTTAGATTATGTACAACGCTACACAGCGTGGTTTTTCTTTTTTAAAAATCCCTTCTTCAGAAGAATAAGTTCGGACGGTCATGACCAGACGCGAATTTTCGGCAGATGCTTAAATTAGAATGGTATGGTGGAACACTACGCTTACACATTGTACTGGTTTGGATTGTTTTGCAATTATGTACTCTCCCTGAGCACTTCGCTAGCATAATTTCTTGTTTCATATAATTCCTCTAATTAACGGAAGAATGATAACGGTTTAACAGACATACGTTTTTTATTTCGGGTGTGCTAATTCTGAATTCTTATTAAATTATTTCGAATGTCCATAGTAATTTATACGCAAATTTTGGGAGGGGGAGGCTATATCTACCCGATCGCGTTCTCGACTTTCAAAACAGACAGATGTTTTGAAGGCCCTGCGATACCGGCCCCATATTATGAATGACTTGGAACATTTATCTTGATCTTCGGGATCGGTAATCGAGTCCAATTGGTTCTTGGCTTGTTATAATTCGCCGATAAAAGTGAACTACTTATTTACTCTGATACTTTTCATCCAATCCCTTCTAAAGATTTAGGCTTAAGCATTGTATGAAATGATTATGAGTAGTTCTAATCCAAACTCCACTTCACAACTATTAAGTTTGCGTAAATTGTCCAGAGATAACAATATTGCTACCCAGAAACCAGAGTGCTTTATGCAAGAAAGCAACTTCGTGTACAATTATTGCATAACTACTCAACATTATGTAGACAAATTAATGTTTTCCCATTTCTTTCGAATTAAGCGAATCACTTTAATTTGTAACTTTTGATTGACTAACCACACTAATTCTACGCATATATGGTAAACAATAATATGTCTCACCTATATGTTCAGTTTAATGTAATAATGCCTTTTATATCTATTCGTGGATTCCATATCAATATTAGTCCACATCGTTATTAGTGAGTAAATGAATATACTTATATTAATAAAATTATTTATAATAAATGTAATAGACCTATAATAAAATAGTCCTGAATAGGCAGGAATAATTGTCGGGAATTTATTTTGGCCTGGCTGTTTTCTTCTTTTATTTTATGCGCTCCGGCTAAGAGTTATGCAGTATGAACTTTTACAACGAGCGGTAGAGAAGAAAAACCCTATCCAATTAAGGGAAAGTGTCATCCTCCTATTCGAGGCCGACCTATTTAGCGAAATACTTATTTAAGTAAGGAAAAAAGGGAGGAAGAAGAGAAAAAGTAGGGTGCCCGGTCGCCCCAGGCTTAGTAAAGTTCCGGACTTGAAAACAAATGCAATTAATTTTAGTCCTTTTTCTTTGTTTAATTGGGGACTGGGTTTTCGCTAAGCCTAAGGTCTTGTATTAGCTAAATTGAGCGAAAGAAATTACTCAAGTAAATTTTTTCCAGCCTAAGAGAAACTGGAATTAATTGATACTAATTTAAGCGAAAAGTATAGGACTGTAATAGCACTCTTCATTGCAGAAGGAAGCTATATAGCATCGACAACAAAGTGAAAGTTTATGAAATCACACATTTTACAGTAACAGCTTCTACTCGAAGGGAAATATTTTATGAATATATAATGAGTGTATATATATATTAGGTCGAGCTTGAAGAAAATTTTCAAGCCTATTGTCTTCGATCTTAAAAAGATATGTTAGATTTATTTGCGTTTACGATGAAGGGCTTGAACTATGTAAGTAAATTTCCCTAACTACGCGTATATACGGAGCAAGGCTTCATAACTCATTCATTTATCATGTCAAAAAAATATATAACGTAGAATGTCATCCTTCTATATTCCTTTCTAACTTGGTCTTAATTTATTCCTTAGCCCAAACTGTTTCGGTTACGGCTTCCACAACATGGATAGTACCATTGTTTAAACTCAAATAATGTCGAGTGTTTCAAAAGGTACGCCGGAATTCATTAATTTAAAAACGAGTGGCCCGAATGTTTCCCAACTTAAATATCGTTTCTTTAATGTTCTACGAGGTAGGCCGCAACTTTTTAGAGCCGTCCCATAAAACAAAATTTCATCTGGCCGATTTAATGACACAATCTAAACTTACAATTTTTTAAATACTTTATTATACAATTTAAAAACAAGAAAAAAAAGGGGAGCATTAAATGCTTTATGCCTTCGGGGCTCGGATGGGGGTGGAGATCGTAAACTAAAATTGAAATATCCATTAGTTAATTGGACCCATGAATATTTTACGACTTTCGAGGGTAATAAAAAGTCAAGTGGGCGGCCACCGCGCACCGCGCCACAATCACTTCAAGTAATACTCGTCAAGCGTAATGTTCTTTTTCAAGTTTTATTACTTTCCGGATTACCCTTAATGTTCAGTATTCGGGCAGAATAACTAAAAAAACAGAACGAATGAAAACCATAATATGTATATCATGCATACGTAATTTTTCAGTAATGGCGAGGTATCCCAGTATTATTCCATTGTTCTGTAAGAATTATATGATTCTGTAGTTTTACTCACAGATTTACGTCTGTGGAGTTTCAAATAATACCTAGGTTTTGAAATTTTCCTTCAGATAAATTTTGTAGGATTGAATACTGAAATATAACGATCAAAAACGAAAACTGAAATTGAACATCAACAACGATTCACTGTATATTAGGTTATTTCACTCGGCATAGATAGTCACACTTTCGTAGGCGTATGTAGCTCTACTAAATAAATTAAACAAAATGAAAGCTTTTGTTTTTCAGCCCATATACTTGAGAGTGTCATATCACCGCGTGAAATTAACCCCGTTTGAGTAATTTTCACGATTCTCGCATGCAATTACATTCCCCGGTGACGCCCCCAAAATTTAAAAGGATCCCACCCGTGCCATGTATATGGCCATTTGAGTGGGCATCCGAAACCGGTTCCCGACGAATACCGGTTCGGCCCGGTATAAGGAACAAGAGTGGAGTGTAGACGTGGAACAGTCGTACGAAGAGAAAACTTGATGGGGCGACAGAAGAGAAGTGGATGGCCTAAACCGCCATATTCGTTAGTGAGACGGTCAAAAAAACAGAACATAGGAGGGGGACTTATTATATATTTTGGTGTCAAAGCGTTTCAATAATAGAACATAAAATAGCCAATCTGTGTTTTATACAATTATTTAAATAACCATAACTAAATTTAGGCAATTTATAATAAGTAGTTGAACGATTGTTAAGTAAACATTATTCTAAATTATCCACTCAGCCATTCTGCAAGACATTACGAATATTCTTCATTGCTTCATTTAAATTTTGAGAAGGGAGAGACACAATATCCGAAATTCAGTAGTACTTTACACCCGTATGAGATTTGCAAAATAGTGAGCCACTCGGTACTGAGCCCGACAATCGATTTTATAAAATATAAAAATTGGGCAATTTGTAAATAATTGTCGTCGCGTGTAATATTACGCGAGTAATGCGGGGAATTATAAAATTTCATCGATGAAAGGTCAAGGTGTAGCGTTGTAGTACAGCGCCGAAAATGTAATTTGAAATGAAAGAGACAGAGCAGAGGCCGCTATAACGCCCGGGCCTAATAAATATAAGACGCGGCCTCCTCTACGTCTGTGTGTGTGTGTGAGTTGGCTAATTTAGTATTGGTCCCCAATCAACTGGAACCGGTAATGTAGGACTGTGTATAGCGGGTGGGGTGTTGGGGGTTAGGTGGGTTTGGAAACACGCTCGTCTCGCCTTGTATATACACGGTAGGACCATCATGTATATGCATACACGAGAAGGAGGGATTGAAAGAGAGACTGTAAGGTGGGGGGGGGAGAGGGAGAGCGAGTAAAACGGAGAGAGATAGAGGGAGTGATAGAGATCGTAGGTACACGATAATGATCTCCTCCCTCTCGGGTCGGGTCGGTTGCTGGTCTCTGTGTGAGTTAGAAACTAGTTTTTCAAAGCGGTTACTGAGGTCGTGGAGCCCCCCTGGACCGGTAGCCGAGTGGGCGGTCGATCTTCTTTACACGGGTACCATATATCATTTAGCCTACCGGAGAAACTAGGCTAATTTGATTTGAAAAACTCCCCTACAATAATATGCTCCTTTGCACCCCTACTTGTGAACTTGAAGTGAAACTCTTAGTTTTGAACTGGGTTTTGAAATCAGCAATTGTATGGAACACCACTCTTGCGATTTTCTGTCTGAGACAGACAGAACCACAGTATAGATTCACAAGAGTCATTCCCTCAATCATTCCTGCCTTTAACACTCTATAATAGAAGAAGAAATAAGTATCGTTTTCAATGGAAATTGGCCATCCATTACATTTATCGGATGTACAGTGGCTTTACGGAGCGTGACGCTTGTTTACTTTTCGCGATCGAATTAAACTGTTGAAATATCCTGCGGTTACTCGAAGGAAGTGCGATTACTCAATGATCGGAAATCGATTTAAATAATAGTTTTCTTCTCTCCTTTCATGGTGGGCACTAGATTATCCAGTTATCTATGTCGCGTACCAGACTTACGTAAAAATGTTTTAATTTCCCCCTTCCTGTAAATATCTTATTGATTTAAATAATATAACTCGAAAGAATAATTATAACTGGTGGGAACTTGCACAAGAAAACATTTTTAACCATATTTCGTTTTGAGATGATTTTCTGCTTCCTGGAGAATCGGAAGTTGTATTAATTCTTATCAAGTAGGGACAAAATTATGATTTTTGTCAAATCAATTTGAGAGAATGATCGGTAGATTTTCGCCCCTGCACACATTCATTTAAATATATTACAGTTTCAATTAATAAACTGCATATTATTTGCGATGATTATAAATTCTTTGATTCAATTATGAAGCATGGTGGAGTGAATATATATTTAGCTGAAATTTTTTTATGAGGTCGCACTCCTTATGAGGAATGTTCCCCAATCGGTGAAGAAGGAAAAACCAATTAATGGTCTCCTTTCTTGTTTTTTTTTTAGCACTTATTGTTTTCCTTTTGTGACCAGTTTAGAATTCTGGCGAGCCCTAAATGGGCACCTATTACATTTCCTTTTACATTTTTTTTTTGGGCTCAGGACACCATTCCGAAATTTTAAGTGTCGCAGAAATGGTTGGGTGGGGGAAACTGGTCGATTGGAAGCGTTTAAGGAATTCAGGGAGATTTACGACGAATACAGTAGGAAAATTATTGGAGTTAAATCGGAAGGAAAAACCCGCTCGGATGGAAGAGGTGAACTTTGGTCCTTGGTGTTTTAGGGATGCCCAGATAGGTTGGTAATAAAATATACTTTGATTCCGAAAGCAGCGATGCGTCTAGCGGGGTTTCGAAAATGTTTCCTCTTCCACTAACTCGAGGTTGGTTTGACTTCATCTAATTTCACGGAACACGCGCACTTAATTGTCTCATTGCGCATGATTAAGTCAGAGGCTTAATATTGTTAGGATTCATAGGACATTTATTTTACCTAAATAATTTTTATTGAAAAATTAGACGCGTAAGAGCAGATCTAGCAGTAATTTAGGGCTGACCGAATTATACAGACAGTGAATTATGGGACACGAGAAACTAAAAAGAATAAATTTTGGCCTAGTGCTAATTCAAGGTTGAGGAGATCTTTAGGTTTCGGTTCTTGATTGAATTGGCAGTGGACACGCGCATGAGTCATTGTGTTAGTTTGGACAATCACCGGTAGATCGAGTCTGAATGTCCGTGTTGGCAGAGTGCGAGTTGAAGGCAAATAATTCTCAACTATATTGTGACAGTTTTACACCTTGAATATTTACTAAAACTCAGCAAGTCCCATCTAAAATCGTAGTCTTATTGTCCGCCTTACCGCTATACAGTATAACGCCGGCTGTATCTTTGTATTCGGCCTCTGTGTGGCCGCAGAATCCTTAGTCTGATGTATCAGGTGTGTGCCTCGATAAGTCTTATTTTTTATTATTCCAAGAAAAAAAACTTCCTGCGAACCGTAAGGGGACACCAGCCGTGCACTGGTGTACGGACCCAGCTCACATTAAATAAACCCTACGGAATAACTACACAACAATCGTGTAACCCTAAATAACACCCCTTAGAAGACAGAATTTGAGGAGAGGCTTTAGGCGAAAGTGATGGAAAATAGGATCGAAGGAAAAAAAAAAAACCACCGGTCTTTTTCTACTTCACTGTTAGTCACATGAGATACAACTACCTGTTATATTTGGAGAAATCGTATATATTGAAACTCCCTTTCAGGTATCCCGACCGGCCCTCGGATCACATTTAGATTTAGGGTGTCGTTCCCTGTATGGAGTCCGCTCGTAAAAGTGTTCACCGCCATGGACCGTCGGAGGTACTAACGCACAGTCCCTGATTTCAATAACAACCCCGAATTTTCCGGGGGGTGACCCTTTTTTGCCCTCCCCTCCACCACCACCCCCCTTTGAAAAGGGTGGCTCGTAAAAGTCAATCGTTCCGCGGTCCCGACTTTTATTATTTGGGTCACCCGGAGAGTCGTAAACGAACTGTATATATCTCGGTCACATTTTCTCCCGGGGTCGCTCGTCAATCATGGGGACATTTAAGGGACAAGTAATTTTGAATATTGGATCTAATGGCTGAGGGAATGGAGGGAACTTCCTGTATTTGAGGGGAAGTATTATTTTTCCCGGCACTTGGAAAGATTCCGATAATACGGTTTAGAAAATTTCCAGCGAGTCGTGACTTCCATTAGACAGAAAACGTCTCTCAGTGACAGATTAATCATTCCGTAATCATCCATCAGAGTCGATACTACAGTTAAACACGGATTAAACGCTATAAATAAGGCAGTTAATAACTTTTTTATTCCATTAAATGGTTAAGGTTCGAGTGGTCGATTTACTCTGCAGTATTAGAAACTACGTTCTCCCTATCTTACATTTTTAACTACTAACTTGCTATTTCGTGATAATAGTAAAGGGTTTCTGTTAGTCTTATGGGAGGTGCTCATTAATATGTAAAAAGGCCTTTGGTAGACAAGTTTCAGCTGTGGAATGATTCTAAGTGCTTGATGAGTTAATGGTCTAACAGGAGAAACCATATATTAACAGTTTGGGAGTTTTATTATAGGATTCTCGTGTGATGGTAAAATATTCTCAAGTATTGGTTGCCCGGGACCTTTGTGTTATCACAAAGTGGCAGGAATTGCTGATTTTCTTCGAATGATGAATTTTGTAGGCCCCCATAAGTTCGGCCATTTTAATGTAAATGAGTATTGTTTGTTCGTTAGCCGAAATGAAGTAATCGGTGCTCTATATAATATCCGCTAGCTTATCTCGCTTTTCCTGTCGTTTGAAAATTATACTCCTATTATATAGTGACATCTTTGGAAAGGGTGTCACTTTTGTGCTGGTTTCACGGACTCAAAAGCATCCCGTTTTCCCCCTTGGAACCGGCTCATAACACCAATTTATTAAGCAGTTGCTCGTTAATTGAGTTAAGTGGGGCGGCACTTTTTTGTTTCGTGTGTTTCGGGCCTCAGTATATTACACAATTTGGGACGGGGATCTAAACCGCTCATTACGAAATAGCGGGCCGGCGGCAACAAAACCCTCCTACTTCATTCAGAAATGAGACACAAATGATTCTTTATGGGTCGCCCAACCACCGACATCCCCCCCTACTCCCGCCAGCCAGCGATCCGACCATTAAATCAATGCCGGAGCATAACTTATTATTATGGGCGATAAATTCGTCCGTTTGGTACTGTTCGGGGAGGTCTTTATTCGAAACCGACCGCTTTCGAAAATTGAGTGAATGGGAGTGGAAGGAAACAGAAATGGGAAAAAATTCCCAGTCGCGGTAAATTTGCCCCAAAGAAAGGATTTGAACAGATTTACTGCATCTGTAAGCAAATGAAAACGATTACATTGTCACGCCTGGATTCGATGCCCAGAAAGCGATGTAACCCATCTATTATCAATATTAATTCGGGAAAACTTATGAAATTATAAATGCCGGTGAATGTTAGTACACAAATAAAGGAATTGATCCGATAATGATATAAATGAACTACAATAAAAAAATTAATAAAACTGATAGGATTTTATTATTTCTTCCTTCTAGTAGTGTAATTTGGTTACATACAAAAGCCATGTGATCATATGTCTCCGCTTGCTAGCATATAGTAGTACCATTGTAATAAAGTAATTTCTTTTGTAATTTCAGGGTGATGGTTCAGAGTGGAGTTCAGTGCGAGGTCAAAGCGCACAAATTACCTAAGCAGCAGAAGGCCGAAGTAGTGGCTGTGGATCTTCCTAAACCTTCGTTGATGGACCTCTGTCCCAAGAAGTCCACCGCAACTAAGAAGTGAATTCGTTGTCTAGAAGAGAAGTTTTAATACTCGAAAACCGAAAGAATTTCCTTATTAAATGTGTAGAAATATTATGGACGTTGAAATAAAGTCTTAAATTTTCTCAATGTCGCACATTCACCTTACTTCAGCACAAAAGCTGCCGATAAATCGTGCCGAGTGCATCCTTACTTTTATTTTTTACGATATCTTCTCAATAATTGAAAATTGCAGTTCAATACTCTGATATCGGTGAAATTCATTTGGTCCTGCACATTATAGACTAGATTTTAGTTATTTGCTATATTTAATGATAATTGTACTACGGATCGTATTGTTACTGAGAGAAAATGTCTGTGAGCCGCTATATGGCCCGTGGTCGGTCGTCCGAATTAGAAGGCTCCGAGGAGACTCCCTTTTGAGATAGACCCGACCAAAATAAGTAAAACTGGTTTGGAATCGTGGAGAACGTTTCGGATTTCTAATTCGGTTGAAGACAGAACCGACTCAGGGGCCCTTCTTATTAATACCAGGTGTTTACCGGCGCCAGGTCCAACTTCTACACAAATTTGGGGCCGGGTTTAACTGGGAAATTCGAATTGATTGGAGTTCTATTTTCGAGACTGGAAACTGTTTACGCGAAGGAGAACCCAGAAGGGTCGGCCCCCATCGAAATCCCTCTCTGGTTTCCAAATATTGTGAAGCTGATCTGAGACCCGGTTCACAAATATCCTCTTCTCTTTGTTTCCGTACGTGTTTCTTTTTATTTCGGCTCCGGGACTCGTGTTTTAGAATAATTTCCAAGGATACGAGAAAAGTTTAATTTATTAACTGTTGGAGGAAATAGAACTTGGAATCCGATTCAAATGGGTACGTCACAGCGTGATCATTCGTTAAGAGGATTCCAACGTTATTCCGGTCAAAGATTAACTACTATCATACTTCGGTATATCCTATCAACGACCTCTATAAAACGAATTGTTCAAGACTTTTATCATACAGCATACAAGCAAACAGTTTCTAATGCAGAATTAAACGGTTAGTAAACGGTATCATACGTAAGGTTACGTCAGAAATATTGGCGGCCAGAAAATATTCAATATTGCAGAAGGTGTGAAAGGTAAGATTCATTTATCTTGGCGGCAAGAAGGTTATTAGGCAGACACAATTCTTGTCATACAATCGGAATCTAGTACTCTGTAAATGTTCACGGACATCGCAGAGAGCAGTGGGGGGAATGAGTGTTGAAAAAAGAAGAGGAGGAACAAAGGGAAAGGCATTGAAGAGTTTAGTGGCCGCGGGCTGTACATAAATAAGAGACGGGAATAATTATCAGTTGCTACCTGGGAGATAGAGAGAGAGAGAGAGAAAAAAAGAAAAAAGAGAGAGATAGAGACAGGGACCCAACCTCTAGCAGGTCCCCTCCACACTCAATCACCAACCTATCTGCATCACCTTCAGACTGTATTGTGAATACACAAACGTAGTCTATGTACAGTCTTACAGCAGTATTCGACGTTCGAGTAGATACGATTTCAGCAATAGGTAGCAATAGGAAAACTGCATTGATTTACTTCAATAAAATACAGAATGATGCTGATAGGGGAAGGTATTGAAGACTACACTTTTTAATATTTGATTTTATTGGCGATCATCGCCCAGCGAATGAGTAGTGTGGTCGGCGGCTAGGGGTCGGTCTAGAAAGAAGTAGGGGATGCTAGCTCGATTGGGGATGAAGTGCGTTTGTATCGGAGGGGTTCGTGGGGGAGATGCCCGAGGTGAGATAGGCATTATCCCTCACTGCTCTCCCATCAATCATACCTCCGCCCTCGCTCAATACCCGCCCGTTGAGAACCGATCATGGATGACCGATGGAAAATGAGACGTGGATTCTCTATAGTGTTCTTTTTTTTTAAAGGTCGCAGGTATTTTCAGTGGCACCGCCTCTTACACATTGTCATCCATAACTTTTCAGAATTCGACTACAAAACTATTGTTGTCGGAAAATATAGGGACAAGTGAAGATAATGAACTGATGAATGGGACTGAAATGTATAATTTAAGTTAAAAAACGTCTAGTTATAAGGATGTAGCGTTTGTGAAAATAACATAACTAATAGAAGAACAGCTGCCATTATTATACATAACATTAATCAATTATTTTGAATATCTTGATGTTCGTTTCTTCGCCCAAGTTGTACCCTTCAGTAAACATCTTCCTCTGAATTTTCTTTTATTAATTTCAGTACCCACACATTCAAATTTCTAATGGGCCGACAAATGTCATTCCTGCAATTTTCCGTATAAGCCTAACCTGAACCTCAGCGACACCAATCTAAAAATGACATCGGGTAACGATAGCCGTGTTAATGAAACGATTACGTGTGGTTGGCACATGCAGTAGGTCCCCCATTTTATTGTTTATAATGTCAACCACTTCAGCTCCGATCATAAAGTCAAATGTCTCGCCGGGTAGATAAATCACCGACTCTTTTCGGTTTCTACTTGTCCGTAAAATAATTGCGATTGTTCCGCGTCCCTGGTCAAGTAATGTTTCTCTTCATTTTTCTTTTCTTTTCTTTTCTTAATTTACAGACGGGGCAAAAGGGGAATACGAATCGAAAGAGGGTCGGGAGCTGCCGGCACGGAGTTATTACACGATAAACACATTAGAGGACGCATCGAGGAAGAAGCTATCGGCTATCTGGTCGAGATCGGAAGATAATAAAGGAAATAGCGCGCGGGTCTAATGTGGCGGATGTTGCTTCGTTTTTAATAGCCCCCCCCCCTTGCTCTTGTAAATCACTTTCCCAAGTCCCGCTTGTATGTAATGCCGATAATTTATCGGAGTCGCTAACTTTCGCTTGAGTCGGTCTATAACCGGCCTAATAGCGGCCTTCCGCCCTGCGGAACAATATAAGTTCCACTCGTTTATTTCGTACCGAAGAGGGACCGAAACCGATCCCCAGGTATGAAAGTCAGATTATTAAACCGTGTCCCGCAATTTACGACATTATTCCGGCCGTAAGCCGAATCATTCGGTCTCATAAAGCACGTGGAATGAAATAATCGGTCACAGTCGTTTTATTAGTTCTGAGCCACTTGAAAGGGACCACCGATTACTTATGCGGTGGCGTAGGGGGCGTTTGGCCCCTACCAACTACAATTTGGCAACATCGACCGGGTTAATCTGTTTCAATTAGCCGCAGGGAAATTGGAGTCCCGGTCCCAATGTTTAATTGCAACCCCCCGCTGCCACTGCCACGGCCGGCTCTACACCTCGCTGTGTAATTACAGTCCTTAGATTGCGGCCTTTTATTTTCCTCCACTGAACACCCACACCGGTTATTAAATTTCACTTAGACCCTTACAAGGAGTGTCACGGATGGGAGTGCCACGGGAACAGGTTATCATCTGAAACTGACGAAATAGTGAAAAGCCTCTTAAGAATGAATTGGGCGAATAAATAATCGACGATTCGGTTACCGATTAAGTATGCACGTATACACATATCATTTTTGTCTGTTGGAAACTACAAGAAAGAGAAAGTTTGATGGGCAAATAGGATTTGTCATGACTTTTGTTTCGAAGGTACCTAAGGCTAGATTCTCTTCAGTAGTGTACTTTTATAATTTTCTGATTTAATATCTGATAATAAATTTGGGAAGTAAAAGCTCTCATTTACTTTTACAGAAAAAAGTTAACAAGTGGAGAACATTCGCTGAAAAATGTAGATATTCTTGTAAAATTACTGCTACAGAAATCCGTTACAGCAACAAATTTTTTCTCAACAAAATATTTAGAATTGTACTTAATGTGCCCTTCCTTTGATTCGTGAATAGAATAATATAGTGGAACTTCTGCTTCCCGTGGAACTTAATCATTATCGGGTTTTTCCAGAGAACACTGTAAATGTGGGATCGGGGCGTTCAAGGCCCAATCTGTCGCCGCTCTCCTCGTCTAAATCATAATACCGTTTCGCGTCTCATTATGTCTTATTGTTCTCCACGGTGGTTTATTATAATATGCAGGAGGAGGGATATTCCGCCCGTCAGAAGTGAATGTGTTTCCTTCATTGCCACCTGGTTACTTGTAATACCGCTTGGAAAATATCCAGTTGTCTGTAGCGGAACATCTCGACGGAATCGATGGTTTTGACCTTTACCGAGGGAGAGCTGGCAGGTAGACGTGGGGAGCCAGAAGGAGAATCGGTAAAAAGTGATTCCCATTAGTGGAATACCTGCAGTTTGACGGCTTAATTAAAACTGAACGCAAATAAAAACAATTGCATAACAAACGTTTGTCTTTCTTTCCTATTTCTACAGTGAAATTTAATTCTGGACAAACGTCAAATCAACAATACGTTTTCGGCTCGAACATCACGTCGAATGGAAACTAATTTCCTGAAATGCGACAGCTGACTATATACAACAATATCTCATTGTGAAATTACGATCAAAATGTTTCACTGTATGATGCCGAATATAACGCAAGTAATATGATTGAAGAAGGAAAACGAAGTATTTATTGCCCACTTCCAGAACAGATCACGTATCAGAGGTACTTTCGGAAGTTGTAGTTAGTATGGATAGAAGTTGTTATCACCTGATCTCTGATATTGCTGTGGTCGACGCTGATGTAATTGACTTACGTGTGTTGTGCACATGAAGGGTTTCTTATCGACTGCTAAGCCACAGATGTTGAGAGGTTTTTTTTGTTGGCGAATGGACTTAGCTCACTCGGATGACGAATTGCAGTCGACAACCCGGGACAACTTTCTTTAAACCAAACGGACTTTCGCACGTTTCCGACTGTTGACAGAACTGACGAGTCCGCATACCCGATGTCTCGGATTCGGTCGTGCTCGATTCTCGAATCGTTTCGAGTCATTGACGCCTGAACATTCCTTTTTTTCGTTCTTTTTTCGATCATCGTCCATATATATACAGCGGCGATTACGCGATACATCGCTTCTTCGAGTTACCCAAAACTGACTTTACAGACAGAGTCGTTCAACAGACCGGCCCCCATTTCATATGCGGAATTATGGGAAGAAAGACGGTAGCGCGTTCCGTGCACGACTTCCCGATTAAACGGGTGTTTGTATTGTCCTTATAAAAACTAATTAAACTTAATATTTTTTTCTTTTTCATAGTCTTTGCCATATATGTGTGTGTAACCCACATGACCAATCTACATCGGTTTCGGATTCTCACAATCGTTGGTTTGTTGCGCGTGTTCATTCTTTGGCCTTGGGTGTACATACTAAACGGGTACTGCGAGTATTATTTGTTCGTCGATTGGTTAATTCAGATTTACTGTTACAACGGTGTTAACTGTATTCATGTTTAAAGTTTTCAACGATGAGTATAGTAAATATTCATGTCTCGATAACTGGGGTGGACGTCAATGACTTCATAATTCGAAGGGCGCCCAGTGGGGCGGAACAAACTGTACTTGTGCACGTCTCGTTAGGAATATCGTGGCCGGAAGTGGCAGAGTTACAGCGCGGCATTATCCGCCGTCGGCGGTTTCCGTTTTCACCTGTAAAAGTGATAAACGGAAACAATCCGAATTCTTCGATATTTATGATTTATTCAACTTCCGCCGTTCGAGAGTCGAGCGATTGCTACAACATTACAGAGTCTACCTTGGTCCGCCGTTTTACATTCCGTAGATAACAGTCTGTTAACCTGAAAGAGGGAGCCAACTGTATAATCAGATTTGGAAATATATATATGGCCGTATATTGCGGTAATTATGCACTAAAGTGCTGAATTATTGAGCGACATTATTGAACTCCTACCAGCGTTTCGACCAAAAAAGAGATAAACAGAAATTCGTGCCTGTCATAATTGTTTCGCTATCAAATGTTTTCCATTGTATTTTTTAAGCCGCGTGTTTTTGATCGCTTATAACCCCAGTCTTAATTTCATAAGGGAAGGTAAACAAGCATAATTACCCAAACAATTTTAGTTGAACCTAATTGCCTAGTGGGCGGTGAACAGCGTCGAATGTGAGGAAAACTCCATTTTCATATCGTTGTTTGTTCGGTTTATTTATTCACGCGACACTAAAGAGCGGGCTAACAACACGTATGTACGCATAAATGTGAAGTCACGCTTATGTGGGAGGATGATTGTCGATTAATCTAACAATTAATGATGAATGAAAAAAATGCAAAAAAATAGGACCACCGCCGCACGGTTATTTTTCAACCCACGTACCTATTCCATATTCAGAGGGTACGGGTTTTAATTGACCGCCTTCTAAGAAAGGGCGGACAATATCGAAGCTTGCTCGAAACTTGATTAAAGCAAAACAAAATAAGAAAAAAAAAATTCGGGCGTCAAGGTTAGAAGGAGAAATAAAGTTCAGGGCACATTTGGAAGTTGAGAAAATATATTGGACATTATTATGTTAGTGAATAGGGTCAAAACAACCACATTGTAAGGTATATATAGTTTTTAGTTTATCTCTGCTAATTTGTGCCACAAATTTATTTCAGTCGATTAAAATTATAATTCAGTGGGAGGTATGCGATTTTAAATTTTAAAATCGTAGTTGTTAATTATATTTAAACTAAAATATTGTATCAAATTCGGGTCTGAAATTTCTTAAAACATTTGACAGTAAATTCAAGAACGGATGATTCAGTAACTTTATT
The DNA here is from genome assembly GCA_019843655.1 of Lethocerus indicus. Classification (NCBI taxonomy): domain Eukaryota; kingdom Metazoa; phylum Arthropoda; class Insecta; order Hemiptera; family Belostomatidae; genus Lethocerus; species Lethocerus indicus. The sequence continues at coordinate 24,993,601 of JACDQD010000003.1, read as the reverse complement.
GTCAAAGATTGGGTTAATTGCGAAACACTTTCTGAATACCACATTCAGTTTCGTATTTTCATGTCTTCATTAATTGGTAATTTCACAAAATTACGAGTGTTTAATTTGTTACATAAATATGAACTATTTCCATCGTTAAATCAACCGTTGAATGAATTTAGAATCCAACTCGTGCGTAGCTGTAGTTAGCATATAAAGTACCGAATCGTGGCCGTTCGATCCATTAAGAACGCAAAAAAGAGAGAACCACGTTCTTAGAAGGAAGTACAAGTGTTTTTAGCGTCGGTCCGCCACAAACTTATGCAGAAATGTTCTCCGGGTTATAACTCAACTGGAGCTGGGGGGAACAACAAGGAACAAAGGCTTGTAGGGCTGGCTTGGGCTTTGGGGTGGGGGGGGGGTGTAGTTCCGTGCTTGGCCCCATTTCTCCGGTGGCCGCTCACAGAGTAATTCCTCTTTAATTAAACATTACCATAATAATTGGAAGGTCGAATTCCTCCCGTGTTTCGAGGGAGTGGGGCGGACGGGAGGGGGGGGGGCAATAAAAAAACAAAACCTCCTCCCGGAAGGTTTATGCCTAATTCATGGATTGATTTTTTTTAACCGCGCGAACGCCTCTACTCGGCGGGCCCTTTTCGACTGTTTTCGTGACGCGGAATACAGAATTAGTAACGCTGAAGTTTGAGTGTACGACCCGTCTCTGTTGGATAATGGCGGCGGGTAGTGTAAGCCGCGAGTGGGACAGGGGCCACGGGCCTCGCCGCGAATACCAATTGTCCGATTAGGAAAACAACGATAGAACGTTTTCTCACCGGCAATTCGGAGACAGGGAGAATTACTCGAGCGCGAATATTAGCATTTACTCCCACCTCCGTTTTCGCTAAAAGGATTTCGTTGCTCAGACTCGATTGGATTCTGATATTTTAAATTCCAGTCATAGCGGAATAGCGCGCAACATGGAGAAAACTCCGGTTCAAAATGGGACACTGAACATAATGGAACAAGTAGTAAAATAAAAGTTCCAAGATGGAACACGAAAGCATTTTTCCCATTCTTCGACTGGGATTCATAAGTTAGTATCAAAGAATTTCTTTAACTTGTATTAGACGATCTATTGTGTTTATTAACAACAATTATATTGTCCGGCTTCAAACATTTATGCTATAATTTAGAACAGGCATTTTCCACGCGTTTACGTTTAATTTTTCATTTGTAAGTACATCGCGAAAGCCCCGTTACCACTAAACCAACTTCATGAGGCACAAGTTATTTCAACGACTAGTTGATTTCCCGTACCATCGGAGGATAAAATGTGATACACCTTTCTTCATAAGCTTGTCGAAATTACATTAGTTTCTATAGTAATTAAATTAAATTTGTCTAGTTTCTTAATCTAACGGCGACTGGATGCAATTTATGGTACTGGGCTTGGGAAAATTCAAATACAAGGACGACTCGTTCAACTTCCGCTTGTGCAAATTTCGGCTCGTTTGGTAATGATGCTGTTCGGATATTGTATTCGCGCCAACGGTTGGGAATTAATTGGTTTTGTGGTCCCGCGGGCGGGGGCGGTTGCCCATTGTGACAGTGTGAGTGGCAGAACGGTTCAAAACCGGGGTATACCGCTGCCGCCCCCGCCGCCCCCGCCGCCCCAGCATGACCTGTTCTGGACGTTAACAGTTCAATTGTTGTCAGCTGACTAGTTAACGCACTCGGGGTGTCAGTCCCATGCACGATCAGCCAGCCTTCATATCAACGTCCCTTTTCTGACGCCAACACCTAATATCCTCCCGCTTACACGTCTATATACGATTACAAATTGAAATTACAGTACAGGAACAGTAGGGCTATTTAAATTTCATGATTAACTTGTACGGGCAATTAACTGTAGTCCAAATGTGAAGTTTAAAAGGACAATACTTCTTTTATCTTATCGGTTTTATTATTGCGCAAGCTTTTCTATTAATTTGTACATAAACCGCGAATGACCGTTTAATTAAACCGCTCCTGTGGATTATACACAATCGCAAATTTGCTATCAAAGTGGACGAATTTTTGGTGCCGGATTTGGATAATAATAGTGGAAAATCGTACTAATTAATTTGAGTGCGAGTGTAATTTTCCGACTCTGCCTTTTCAATTTTCAGTTTTCGAATTATATTACACGGGTTTTCCTCGTTTTCCTGGAAAGCACCGGTTGAAGTACGAATCGAGGGTTGCAAAATTCTCTTCTGAAAGGGCCCCAGTTGAGTCGGGCTGAATTCCAACTCTTGCGGTATTAATGAAAATAAATTGAAATGAACGGGAATTATCCGGAACACAAAATACATTCACTTCCTTTGTTAATAATAAAGTTATGTGTCCAGTTTAATTTTCCAATATTCTCACATTTCGAATAACAACCGATTCGAATAACAAACAATACATTTGCTCATTTTTCCTGGTCCCGAGGATTTCCATAAAGTGTATCTATCGAATTTAATCTAGTAACTCAATGAAGCATTTAAGTTGCCAATAGTTCTTGGAATTAAATGATGATTATTTGATAATTTATTAATGATTGAAATGTACAATGCACAGCAATACAGTTCAAGGTGAAAAAATACGAGATTTGATCTTTATTTTGTTTGTTCATTTTTGTAACAATAATTACTATAAATTTGCACATAAGTTTTGAAGTAATTTGAAGAAAGAGTTAGGGAAAAACCTACCTTATAACTATTAGGTAGTACAAGTGTCTGGTGCTTTTACTGGGTTCATGTTCATTTCAGAACCTTAGGGGTCGTAACGTGTAAGGGGATGTCGGAACTATAAATAATTGTTTCGGGTGGTAGCTAGCGACTGCTATTCACAGGGGTGAGTCCAATCTAGAACCGGTTTTCCTGTCGGGGCTCTGAAAGCTTGACCCCCCCACAAAACCCTTCAGAGTCCAGTAAGGCTAGCAAATGGCCGTATAACCCCAACCGACATCACTATTAATAGCCCCCCATTAGCTAATTCTCCCATTAGCATCGAGTACCTTTACATCCCCTCCCCCAAGAGCGGCGATTATTGTCCGATAAATCCCATAATAACCCGCCGCCATATTCGTCCTACGCAAAATATTACCTCTCAGTACATCAATAGACTGCTCTCTACAGGCTCCCGTACCACCGGATGCAGATAACTTCTTGGGCCCCAGCACTCGGGAGGATGCATGCTTCTGTGGGCTATTTATCAAATAACAATTCAAATTCTGTCAACACAGTATAGAAAACAGATGTGACTCTGGCGGAATTTGTGCGAAATATTCTGGGCTGTACGCCAGAAGAGAAATTTCAGCTAACAGACAGGCTTAACGGAAAGGCAACTTGCCAAGATGACTATATCTATAGCATAGAAATTTTATGTCAATATGATTCGCTAACTGTACAAATAATGCGCTGTAACGGTTTTTTATTATGCGAGAGATTGAACGGTGCCGTGCACTTTAATATTGTGAAGACAAAATATAAAAAAATTATGCGCGATCGTTGAAATTTGAAAAATAGTTATTGTCCAAATTTTACATATACACAATTTCCCTGACTCAACTGTCTAAAGTAGAGCTGCATTCCCGAACCTATAAATAGCTGTACGCGATCTTGAATGTTATCGAAGCGACTGTACGTGCATTATCAATCTAACTGACTCAGAGACTGAATCGTACGCTCACATTCTTTAAACTCATTTAGGAAAAATAAAATTTCGTGGTACTCTCAGAGGAATAATTTATCTGTTGCAAAGGCTTCAGTTCATAAAATCACATGGTGATTTTATCATGAGTCCATAAAACGCCGAGTATCATATTTTGCCCGAAGTTTTACCTAAAAATCTACAATCTGTAGATTCCGAGTGTGTAACCAACGTCATTTAAAGATCATATAACTTTACTGCAGACATTTATTTCTGTTAATGGGTTGGTTTATAAGGCAATACTCGTTTTCGAAATATAATTTTTGAAAATTTCACGCTTCGAATAAATTTGATTTAAAAATTAGATATACGAGAGTAAGTAAAAACACCCAGGTGATTCCTGTTATCCGGGTAATGTATTCCCATCAGGAACCGGAGCCGCTTTGGACCGTGAAACGTGACCGACATTAAACAGCGTTATAAAAATGTTAAGCGGGCATTAAAAAGAATAAAAAAAAGAAGTTTAAAAAATGAAGCCGAATTAATACGGGCAGAATAATGAAATATAGCCGCTCCTGAGCCAACTGGTTCGCCCTTCGGATGTGAATTGTGTGGGAATCACTGTATTGGATGGCTTCTTAATATTTATGAACCCATTAAAATATGCGAACATAGAAACTGTGATAAATTGCTGTGTAATGTATCAAAATGACGTAGATAATTTATGAAGAAATATATTATCAACTATATAAATAGTATTGCTTCTGGGGAAACTGCGACAGAATCACTTGATCGTATTACAATATTTGTCATAGTAATAGAGTATCCCATATTTTTTCCTCTTTGTAATTTGCCATTATGAATCTTGGCTAAGGTACTGAGCTGTAATTTGTGCTGTAATTTGATTATAAGTTCATAAAAACGAAATTGTTAGAGAATTGTTTCTCTTAATTTGAACTACCTAAATATTGAAAACAGTAATAAATATACTTAAAAAACAGTACACAGTTTTATTAACCTTTCGAGTCTCCTTGTTTTTACTGCTTTTACTATTTATTTTTAGTTTCCTTACTTATAATGGAATTCCTTCCGATCATTTATGTTCAGTTATGTGGCAGTGTTGACAGGATGCTACATGTGTAAGTGGCCTACGAGTTTACCGACCGAATGCTACTGCCGACGGTGATAAATTGAAACTGGTCTGGATAAGTGAGAGGCATAATCGTAATTATTAGAATACTGTTTAATATAACGTCCCTATCGACACGAGAGTTTTACTCTGCGTGCAGCAATATCGGGTAATATTGTGTGGGCTGATGGAGAGTGGGACGTATATGTGTATTGGCTTCTGGCATGGGGGGGGCGGTGGTTGCTATGGGCCCAATAAATAGAACACTAATTGCGTCCTGATAAGTCCATACAGAAATAGAAGGTCTATATTCGCGAATGCCCCGGTCGGCATATATACTCAAATACATTTTCCTCGTCATATATTTCTGTACGTTTAGTAGGTTCTTTAATAACTGTCATTCTTCTTTCTGTAGGGAAGTGTGGAAAGGTTATTATTTTATCGAGGGAGTAAGAACATGCAGTAACAAGAAAGAACATGCCGATTTCGTGTTGAGCGAATCATAAATCACGCCGAACCCTGATTTGCAATGTGCGGACGTCAGCGATTTCCGTTCTCACAAATTTTGAGGAAAATTATTTATCCGATTTATCACCTTCGGAGGCATCGAGCGTGTTAATATTGCAGGTAAGAGCATATCACGCATAATTGCGAAATATGAACCCCGCCCCCATTGTAATGTAGGGCTGTTTGCAACCATAGCAAACAGTTTTTGTTTGTACCATATTTAGATTGGTACTGAAGTAAATACCAACTTCGGGGATATTATTAGTCTTCTACGCCCACTGATTTGGTCCAATTGGACTCCCAAGTCCCAAAATTTATCTATATAAAAGTCTCAATGTGCCCATAATTATGAAAGTCATATATTTTTGGTTTAAGAGATATTTAATGAATTGCTTTCGAATAAATTAACAAATATTTTTATATTACGCAACATTTTAATTTAGAATTTTATTAGTCTCGATTAATGGAAGTTTATTATAAATATGAAATTTTGTGTGAATTTCATATGAAAATGTTATATTTAAAGTTTGAATTGACAGACCACTTTCATAATTATGGGCACAAATATCTGTCCGTCAAAAATATACTGTCTTGCCATTTTTTTTCTAATATCGAGTTATGCCTTGTAGAAATTGAAGGGAATATTAATTGAATGTCTAATTGGTGTCGGGTTTTGCAGATTAGTAGATAGGTGTGTTGGTTGTTGGTATGGGGTTGTACAGAGCGGGTTGCGGGGGCGGGTCGATAGAGGCGGTGGCTGGGAGCCCCCGTACAGCCTTGACATTGGGCTAGGTCCGGGACGCTTCATTCATTTTGAAAATCCTCCCCCTGTACAGGCCTCATCGATTCCCTTTCCCTCTCACCGCGCTATTCCACTTTTACTGGCCGCTGGTCTAACTTTTTTATTTTCGCATCGTGCCGCACCTCCCTCGCACTTGGACGGGAGAGAAAGCACATTCGGACTCTCCATCTATCGACGTATTTATTTTCCAAAAGCTCTATACCCCTGTTTAAAATTATGTGGATACAATAACGAAATCTCGGTTTCATCGTCGGTGCAGCGATTTCCATTTCATCGTAGCAATTATTTACCGGTTACGGAATACCTGCCGGCTTAGTTTTCATCGCATCATATTGCATTATACTTGTCAATAATGTTAGCAATAACAGGAGAAATAATATTGGAGTCAAAGTGCAATAAATCATAGCCAATATTCTTTCAGTTTGAATTGATTGAAAGAGTGATGAAACTGGGTTGTCTCAGCTTATATAATGAATTCATTTTATTACTGTGTGGACTGTGTTATAATCCGAATATTTCTTTTATTCCCTGTACATTTCTATAATAGAACTTGTTATTATTGTAAGAAACAGTAAATCAATAAGTATTAAAAATTAAATATCGAATTTAAATTAAATTTATTTTAGGTTTTACATAAAAATATTATAACTAATCGAATATTAACTTTCGTTTATCTTTAGAACATTATGTAACTAAGCATTAGCATTGTAACAGATTCAGTAACCCGAATGACATTATGTCATTATTGTATAACCGAATTAAATCCAACTATTTTCAAGGCTGGCCTCAATTAAAGAATTCGGTTAATCGAAATATTCGTCTCCACCTGCGCTATAGATAAGTCCGATTTAGAAATATTATGTGTAAAATGAATACACCAATTATTTACAGGATGTATTACTTATCTCTTATTTATTTAATGAGACCACCATTGTCTGATAAATCAAAATTCCCTGTTCTATTACGCAGTCTGAACTAAACTGTTTCGGCTACTCGTCAGTAGTATTCTTCCAGTATTATAGCACAGGACCGCGTACCGACCGCGTCACTGTGCCTTTAATCCGAATTTTTATCATTCGAGTTTTCCCACTGTATACCATATCTTTTCGTAAAGGTTTCTTGTTAATGTGTTAGACCCATTCTGTGCGTAACTAAACGTTAATGGTGATGATAGGTGATGTTAAGGTTTTGAAACATTGCCGCGAATTGCATCATGCTCACGCTTCCACCATTCTACAGTTCCTAAATGCATTGGACGTGAAATTCTCCCTTGAAATAATTTTTTTATACCAATTAGTTAATGTGTAAATATTTTATACGGTGATATATTCTCTTTCATGTTCTGTTTTTACTTAAAGGTTAATTAGCTTTGAGCCCGATGAACTAGCCCCATAAATGGGCTCTGAGCGGTCCTAACGCTAGGGGGTGTACACTTCCCGGTCCTATCGATCTCCGCTCGGTCTCCCCCCTACGCTTTCACTTTTTAAACAGCCGCTCAAGGCCATAATTTACATTTTCATGGCAAAACTCTATTGTACTCGTTTGGATATTTGAGTGACCTTTTGTGGACCGAATATTTAGATAAAGCCATTTGAACGGTTTATCCGAAGGGAAATCGGGCGATAATGAGATCAAATTTACATAAGGTCAAATGACACTTGCTGCGTTTAACTGAAAATGTTTGTCCTAGCGTGCTTTAATTACTTTGCTCGGTTAACATTTCCAAACTTACGTCTGATGTATTTAAATGTAGGGGTCATTCGAATAGCTTGTATTGATGTCAAGCTTTAAGTTAACCACTATTATTCCTCCAGTTGAATTAATCGTACTGTGGAGTTTAATTTTATTATAACTCTTAATTCTAATCCTATTAGTTATATGAAGAGAAGAACTTATTCGCGAGTGTTTCAAACGTGTGCTACCACAACTAGGAGGTTTGCATAAATGAATTTTTCGGAACATGAATATGAAACGATTTCTGTACCCCGGTTCAGACAGCTCAAATAGCACTCGCCAAACGCGCCATGAAAAGTGTTTTGAAATTTTACTTGGGAATAGAAAAGCTGAAGGTGTTATAGCGCTATTGTGTATTCGCCCTTGTTAGTTTTTAATTGTTCTCTGGGCGTAACACACGTTCGTTGAAAGCGTTGCTTCCTTCAAAAGAAAGTATTCCTTCAATTTCTTATTACACGTTGAGCAATATTAAACGCTAATTAAACTTATTCAAACTGTATGAAATTAAAGTCATTCTCACTCTTGTTTAATTGCTTGTTACTACTAATTTTAATGATTGAATTAAATTTTTTATCTGCAATTTATGAATACCTTCAACTGAATAGTAATATACGTTTCAGTTTTTGTTTATAATATAGGTTCCTCAGTACACTTTCGCTTTTTAATTTCAGAACATTTTGCTTATGTATCTTACTGGATATGTAAAGAAATCCACCGTTGAAGAAAGTAAAATAAGGTATTGTTACCCTTCTCGTTTTGATGGGGGCTTGTTATCCGGCTGTTTTGTATCCGATAAGGGGGACTCGGCGTTTTATTGGGAAGCATATCCCGACTTGTGCTGCCACGATTTTCTCCAACCTTTTCCACCCCTTTTGTTTCCCCTCTCTTCGTGAACGTTCTCTCGGACGTCTCCTACTGTAAATTGGAGTTTAAAAATAGACGGGTTTCGACTCGCCCGCTGCCCCTCTTTCGGGTTTACGACGTCTGAAATTCATACGACATTTATGAGGCAATAATTCCACACCGTCAGGCGCCTATCGGGCAACTCAAAAGAGCGCGCTCGAAAAGAAGAGTTTATAACTCCGGTTATAGTCCGACGCCTATTTGCCCTACGCTAACCCGGTCCGGTATCGCATTGCACAATATCGGCTTTTACAGTTAGTCAGCGCCGGGGCCCCGCAGTTTTTTTTTTAATGGTTTTTCTATCCGCCGGCAGTGTATACTTAGGCGGTGAGATCCAATCTGCCGAGGAAACGTGACGGTTTTATGAATTACAATGGAGTCAAATTATAGCGGTGGAAAGGGTGAATTGTTTCGGAACTGATGTTTGGCTCTTAAACGGTGAAAAGAAGATCGGAGTCATGTACCCACCGTGAAATACCGGTTTCTTGCATTGTTGGTTTTTGATTCCCGTCTAGTTATATTAATCATAAATAAATACTATGACATAGTATGTTAAAAATCCGATGACATACGATTACCATAAAAATAGGAAGGAATTTAAAGTATTATCTGGGGAAATCTACATATATGATATGATATATTTCGTGTGTGTACTGTGTGGTATATACAACGCGCAATCAACATCGGGAAATTTTAGATTTCAGGTGTAATCTTGATATTGGTCGTTGAGTTGGGGTGCGGTAGGGGGTTGTAAAAATAAATCTTGGGACATCTCTCCGACGACAACAGGAGCCGGTGGTTGGAATTTATTGGACTGGGGGTCCGGTCGGGGAATGGATGGAACACCAAAGGCCGGAACATCTGGCGGTGGAGGAATTAATTCGGTGCCCGGAGGGTAATCATAGGGGGTGGGCAGTGGGGGCTTTTCAAACGGGCAGAAACCACCCTGAGCCGCGTAGTTCACCCCTTTTTTTAGTTCTGGGTCCAGATCGATACAGGGCAACTCCCAGAACGCGGATTAGTCCTCTCGCCGTTAGTCCAGCTACTACACCCTGGCCAAGTTGCGAAGCCTGATATATGGACGCGTCATTTGCCTAACGAGTCCGTGCATTGGATAGACTCAATCTGTAGGGTTGTATTTAACAGCGTGCAGTATTTAATATAATTAATATTAACCACCTGGGGGGCGGGAGCTGAGGTCTGTTATACTACGAAAGTTAGACTCAGCTCTTCTCGTATGCAAAATACCCTTGGAGGCGTCGAAAGAAAAGCATTCGTGCACTAAAAAAAGAATAACGGCCATACTTTTAGAGTGGCGAAAATCACACAAACCGCAATTTATTTATACAATAAACAGCCACAAACAAATATCAAGAATGTTCAAACGATAGGATGCCGAAAGGTATAATCATCTTAATGAAATAAAATGCACATTACACAGATATGGGAACCAGCTGAGGATCTCACAGAATTACATCAAAAATGGTTTATCTATATAATATTTGTCAAATGGCGTTTGTCTGTATGTGTGTGTTTGTGTTGGCTATGCATTTCCAAACCGGTGAACCGATTTCCACCAAACTTTTAGGGTGCATGCTTCATGTGTTCGGTCACGTCAAGAAGCACCTTTCCAAGTCACAGGTCAGGTCAAAGGTCAGCAGTGACCTCTACCCTGTACAAAGTGAACGGCTGCTCCGATTCTAACCAAATTTACAGCACGTATACAGCTAACCCACACACACACACGTTTCGCGACATGTTCCCAGGTTACGAGGTTAAAAGTTAATAAGAAAAGTATAGTTTGTCACGTTACAGGCCAAGAGATTTTTTACATTATTGTTTCCCTATCTGTTATTTAAATATTATAATTTAATAATTTACACTAACGCTTTTTTGAACTAATATCAAAACACCCAACAGTCATACATTAATGTTTCCATTTCTCAGATATTTTTAGCATGAGTTAATTGCTTTGTCATAAAAGCAATACCTATCTAATAATATTTACATCATGAGTTAATAATTAAAAGTTTAGTATCACATTAACTAAGGATTAGGAATATTTTGTCATTACATTCAAGATTACAAACTATGTATGCATTGAGTTACAAGGAATAAATATTAAAATATGATTGCAGAGATAATGATCAGTGATAGTGATGCCCACCGGTATTTATATCCTACATTTTTGTATATGCAATAAAATAATCATATCTTTAATTACAATTCTGCTTTCTTATTGATGTGGACCCCCCGAGCAAGGCCGGGTACTTTTGCTAGTAAAAAATAATTTAAAAATCACTGTAAAACGCATCCAGTCCCAGTGACAGATTCGGATAGAAACCGGATGAATAGTATGGTTCTCTATGCGGCTATCTACACCACTAACGGGTAACAGTTATCGTGTAACAGTAAATTTGATGTCCTCTTGGAAAATATCAGGAACCTCTCGATTTTGATAATATTCAGTATCTTCTGATTGGGACGTCCTCGGCTTTCGTCCGCGGCCTTTACAGAGTGGAAATATTTTCAGTAGCCACTGTCGGAAGTGGGGCCGAGAGTGGAGGGAGGCAAATGCCGCAGCGCAGAGGAAGTCGGAAATCATCGGCGCGGGTTAAACAGCGCAAAACGTTTCGACATTAAACCAGGAGGCGGGGCAATAAGAGAGGAGGAAAAAAGGAAATTAACGATCCGAAAAGAGAATAACACGAACGGCGCGTGCTGTAAATTTTTTGACTCGCGTCGTAATCTTCAATTTAAATTCGGTTCAACTCGGACCGTTGAATATTTATTTATACTCGCATTAGACAAACGATTTAGCCGGTTGTTAAACTCGGTTCCGTCATTTCATTTGTGACGGAGAATTTTCGGGGGTGGCCAATTCAAAGTCTAATTGGGGGATTTCACCTTTCTCTTTACGCGTCGGCGATTTGACGGCCCACAGTACACTCATGAATATTTCGGAAGAATATATTTGATTTATTCATATCCACTCGGAGCTAACGTATTTCGTGGTCACATTTTTCGGCGATCAATTTATCCATTCGCTTTATTATTTACACGCGTTATTTGGACAAATAAGTCTACACGCTCGTTGCAATAATCGTAATGTAGCAAATACAAGCGATCGAACAATTCGTTAAGAATATATACAACATATGCACGAAATTTCTGTCGAAATATATGTTCGGTATATAGTAGTTTTATGTTAATTTCGATGAAAGATATCCGAGAATATTGCGAAAGTCTTCTGTACGCCCTCTTTATTCCTATTCGTTCTTTTCTTATTTCAACTAAGCATTCAATCGTTAGGTTGGGTGAGGAGGGCGCGGACGTAGAATAAGGGAGTCGTAAAAAGTGGTTGAAGAGGAAAGAGGGAGGGTGGTGGTGTGGGCGCGTTGTTTTAGCTGCTGATTTAGGGTCGAACAGCTGATACCGCCAGCGCTCGGTACGCTGACTCGAAGGGATGCTGTTACACCGGCAACCACCTGATCCCGCATCCAGCCCTTCCTCCCTTTATGTACGACCTGTATGTATTTTTTTTCACGCCACCCCCAGGCGACGGCCAATGGAGGCGGGATGCGGGAACCTCACGAAACATATATCCTAATTACGATAACAATAGTTCAGGATTTTTAAGGTCCGTGTTACCCAACACCCTGCGTATTCTGACAACCGTAGTTCCGCCCTGAATGACTTCAAGAGTCAATAATTTTATTTCACCAACTGTTATATACGCCGATCTCTTCGTTGAGTGTGGAGCTTGCCAATCACCCGTTCCTCATTCCGCCTCTCGCGTCGTTCTCGGGGAGTCGTCGGAAAAATCTAAAAACGGATATAATTTATGGTTGGCAGTGGGCTGTCAAGACTGGGGGCATTTGTCCTTTACGAGCGGCCTCCTCCTCCTCCTCCCCTCCCCGGCACTATGTGTCCGAGTGGCACTAATTGTCAGTCCGGTTTCTGCCGCCGCCTCCAGATTTACGCGTCTGTCGGCAACGCCGGGTTATGACCCGGAGCTATAAAACTGTTTATTGCCGGGGGCCAGATGGCGGGCCGGTAGCAACTCCCCCTGACGGGAGATGTCCCCCCCCCCCGCATTATGAGGGGGACCTCGTATTGTCAGTGACAAATTATCTCCGTTATGAAAAATAGCTCCGCCTATTTCGAGACTTTTCTTTCGGCGCTGGTTTCAACTTCTCGCCAGTCGGTATACGAAGCATTGAACCCATCAAAAGTGATACTACTCAAAACCATTAAGAATACCTCGCATCTTAATTGTACAGACTTCTCATCGGCACCAGAGATGTGCCAGGTTATTAAGGGAAGGGTGCGAACAATGGCCTAGCCAACTTAAGAACAGACGAATGACGACATAAAATTTGTGATGGAAGTGTTTTATCAGAGGTCTCTATTAAAAATTACTACATTTTTATTATAACGTTTCTTAGCACGGTCTGAGAATATTGTTAATTTACATGTTCGGTATATTATCGTTTCACATTACAGAGGATGGCCTACTACGAACGCTGGTAATTATTGATTAAGAACTAATCTAACTAAGCTAATAATTACTACCAATTCTCTGTGTGGTAATGGATTACAAATGTATAAGAATTGTGCACATATTAATCGAATACGAAAACTATTTAGGATGCACGGTTATCCATGACAATTATATAATCTATCAACTCTAAGGCTTCCTACGCCGACGGCGTGGAGATCAATCATGGCAACTGAAAGTCTAAATACAGTGCAGGTGATCGAGTGCCCACAGTGCAGCACTGAAATCATCCTACGACTGCCAATGCGATAGATCAATGTCCTCTTATTAGAGGACTATCACATTCAACATTACAAGCTATTCAAATGCCAAATTTGGCATTACGCTTTATATAACTTCAAAAGATAGTTGAGGCGATAAGTCCCAATTTTTTTACATTAGATGAGGCATAATAGTCCCCGTTTACTTAAGGAAGTTATAAAATTATATATTGTGTACGAATAATTTAACCCTTTGCACTCCGGACCATTCTGGATGTTGGCTACCAGCTACTCCTCGGTGGTTGGCCGGTGTCACTGTTGTCGTTTTGGTCTAGATTTAGTCTTTCTAACGTATCTGTATAAGCGTCTATCCGGAGCTCATCTTCACTACTACTTGTACCATGAGACTCAATCTTGTTTGAACGTGGGTCGAAAATTTCTAATTGTTATTAATAAATCCGTTACACAATGATATTTACCAAAAGAACTTATTTACCGAGAGAAGAATCACTTCCGATTTTCTCACTCGTTAGATCTGTCTATACCGCTCGACGCTTCGAACCGGACTGAGTCCAGCTTTGAAACTCAAAACTCGCTGACATCTCTTTTATATATCTTAGTATATACACATATCAAGAGAAAACATCGGGCAAAGCATGCGCGTCGCCAAAAAGTTGCGCAGAAAGAGCTTAATTCCCCTCAGAGGGGACATCGGAGTGATAGGCTGGAATTACGATGTCCCACGAGAGGGGACAACGGAGTGCAAAGGGTTAAAGTTCTACCCGCCCGCCGTATATCAAACATTTACGGGTAATATTGGAACTCCAGTCAAGGGTCCAGGAGTTCTCTGACCCTCTCGTCCGTGAGTATGGTCTGAATCTTGAGCTTGGTCCTGAGCGCTGTGACTGTGGACATCTTCTGCATCTGCAGGGACACGCTGCGCCCGAACACGTCGAACTCGTTCTGCTCGTGGTGGTGAGGATTGTGGCCGTGTGGGAGTGCGGTGTGGCGCCGGCTCTGGGCCGCAGCGTCGGCGTCCGCCTGCTCCGTCTGCACCAGGCTGCGGGCCCACCCCGGCTGCTCCCGCTTTATGCTCATCACTGTCACTGAGGGCACCACGTTGTGGCTGTACAGGTACGGGTCCACAACACCGCTCTCCGTCCCTCCAACCTGCAATATCCATCATTAGCTCGTAGGCTTTTCTCTTCACTTATTTACTGTACAATCAACATTTATGTCACTCGTCGTTTCTCTCGATAACGAAGTCACTCAACGATGACTTTCTCTTTTGAAGTATCTGAGGAGATCTCCAAGAATATTATATGGTATATCATACAAGAGCGAAGACCACCATGAAGAGGAATAAATCAGTTCGGAATTTAAGGCTAAAGAAGCAGTCAGCTGGAAATATCGAGAGGCAAACTTTCAACATGCTTACCAAAAGAGAGAATAAGTTTATAGATTATAACTATTTTCTACCGATGCCTGCAAAGTGTATCAAAGCCGAAAAGCGGTGAGCCAATTTATGGCTGAATTTACTGTAAAAGTACAACAATAACTTAACTAAATTGGCAGTAATAAAATTTTAAATATAGCCCAAAAATAATCTTCGAAATTTATATAAAATCGAAAATTATTTTCTCCCCACCGGATTATTAATTTGTTACTATCTGGCAGTAAATAAAATCCAAATGTATAGTAAATAGGAGCTGGGAGGGCAGGACTCGTTCTTGCATTTCTTTAGGCTGCGACCGGCGAGTCTGATTACGTAATACTGTCAAAACTAATGCATCTCTAATCAACTGAAATGGAACTCTAATATAACTGAATAGGCTAGGTAATAAAACAGACAAATAAAGGCCGACAATTTCCTGGTAATTCCGACTAGGAGAGTCAAATACGGCAGGGCGTATTGTGACATCAAAAGGCTTAATTGTCTCCATGGCAACAAACTAGTTATCAAGGCCTTTCCCATTTAGTTCTGCCTACGCTCTTTAGCGTATAAATAGCGTTTAAGATTTCATCAGCTAGCACCAACATTTCATTACAATTGAAAACTGACGGCGCTAGAATTGATTCTATCTGAGACTACTTTTATCCAATTAAAAATTAACTAACGTGATACTATCGAAAGATTTAATCGCCCGATTCCTAACGAACAAATATACGCTCTCGAATTAAGCTAGATTAAGGATATGAATTTAACAATACTACCATTAATGGCATATTTAATAATGAATCGTTTTGAGTCCTGTAGTTATTAGAAATTAAAAATCGTAACATTCATATATTATTGTAAATTTATTCGTTCCTTATTGGTTGGGAAATTAACACGAATAATTCGTTCCTATATTTATCAGCGCAATCATCTCAGCGTTACATCCTTACAAAATTTTACATATATAACAATTATAGAACGGTTCCGGAGAATGAAATATCGCGTACACTAGTACTATCTGAATGGCCAACCCAAAATTACACCTTACAATTAAATATATTTTGTTATTATAGTACGGCCTGCAGGGTTGTGTTTAGTAAAGAAGCCAGTTAATAAGCATTTGTTCTAGTAAAGCTGAAGGAAATAAGACGTAAGTTGATTCATAGTTGTGAAGAGCCTTGTGAGAGCCACCACCACACCGTTGATAATTTCTTTACTGTTCTATTCGATTCTCAGCTACATAGAATGGTGTTCATTTTCTTTTGTTAGTCCACATTGAGTGTTATAAAGCTTTCAATTGCCGCTGAGTGAGAAAACGATGTTTTTTGCATTCGAGGAGTGAAATTCAGTATGTAGAGTAAATTAAACGGACTATAGAGGATTTAATTGTTACTCCAGAAGGTTTGATATATTGATAGCGACACGATTATCAACCTGTTCGCTGGCGGACAGGTCGACTAAACCTGTCGTGATCGCAGTCGATTCGCAGAACCTTTCCTGCGACTGTTTCTGGACAATATCCTTCTGCTGGCCGGTGGCACCCTGCTTCTGAATTCTAGACTTCTTCGACCGCTTGGAAGGCCCCGCCTTCTGCCTCGTTGTAGCGCGACTAACGCGTTTCGCCTCCTGGCTCGGACCCGCTTCCATTTCATCGCCGACCATCTAAACGGTCCAATACGAACATTACTTAAAGTATAACTAACTGAAAGTATTTAAGATACCTGTTTGGCGGTCAGCGATGGTTCGCCCTCATGGCTTGACGTGTATCGTGTAATGAGAGTACAAGGCGCAACACTGGTACAATTGAGGAGTCTCAATAATTTACTGCCAGAACCCTACTGATGAACGAAGACGGAGAGATAACTAAAAGAACACACGTCGTGTACTGTTAATACACGACACTAAATGACTCTCGTAATACAATGAGGAATCAGATTTGAGAGGATTTGTCGAAATTGTAGCGCAGTTCAAGATCCGAACTAATTTCGGTCGTACACCTCAAAACGCGATAGTGTGGACATGCGAAATGATCTGGGTGATGAAATCCTCCGAATTTCCTGATGCTCCTTCGTCCCGGGTGGTTCAGTACAAAACCCGAAAATATATTTAAAACTTAAAGCCAAAAAGCAGAGACATTGTCCAAAACGATATTAACACAAGTTACCCCCAACTCTGGATGTCGTTGCTCCCAATTTTAAGAGAACGGGTAAATAGCGCAGAACAAACGGCAGTATCCTCCTCCTACACGATGAGGACGTCATGAATGATTCACTCCAACTAATATAGACCAGTGCAGAAAAGGCAAAAAGTGGCTACGGATGAGAATATGAAAATGGACAATTATAATGAATGAAATAAAAAAAATAGAACATAAATTAAAATCAAAACGTCATTAAAATATGAAACGTGATTTCTCCGATGTAATAGGCGCATCAGACATAGGCATTAAAAGTTTTTTTACAAAACATCATAATCGAACACTATGCTGGCATATCCGGAAATAGCCGGAATGATGATTTGGAGATTAATACCGGAGTGTGTATTGTACCTCAGTGGGAGGATCTTGATTATCGGCGGTGTCGTTGTGTTGTTCTAGGGCCGACTTCTTGTTGTTCTGGCACCTCTTGGAGTTGGCCGCCTCCTCGAAGGCGGCGTCCGCTTTTCGCTTCACCTGCTGGGCTATCCGGTCCGAACTTCTGTTGCGCTCCAAGGGCGGGCTTTTGGACAACGGTTCGTCGATAGCCAGGTCCTGTACAACGATATCGCTTAGGCGTCAGTTCCTTCACAGTACAGTCCGAGTGCACCCGATCGAACCACCAAAATTAAAGTTCCGATAATAGTTCGCGATATTTTTCTACAGAAATATCATCTAGTTTTCCCTTATACTTCAAAATTCAATCGAATGTGGACATTTGTGCTACACTCCTATAACAAGACCGACAGATATTTTTAATTTGTATAAGGTTGTGGAATAAATTCGGGTATTGTGCACAACTTTGTGGGAGAATACAGAACGGAAGCATCTATCAATTTTAGTATAACGTAATCAGTTTTACGTTATGGTTTTGTACAATACATATAGGGGAAATAAACTGTAAATTTAAAAATAAATAATGTATTTAACTTTTTCAGTTTGGGTAATTAAAAATCAAATATCTATCATTGACACCTGTGTTAGACAACACTGTCGGGCGTTATTCATAGATACAACTGGTGTCTATTAAATAGTGTGCAGTGCAGGATGGTATAGCACGGGAATTACCTAACCTACGGTATATGTAAACGAGCGGTGGAGTCGGGGAGCACGAACAGAAGGGAGAGGAGTCCAATAATAGTGAGGACGCCGAGACATTGACATTTAAGCGTCAATGACTCGCGTTGGACCGAAGGCGATGAAGTTTACAGCCCATCGCTACACATTGTTGTTATACAAGACTTAAACATTTCGGTCATTATCCCGACTAATGATTCTGGTTCAAACGTCGTATTTAATTTAGATGTTCTTTGCAACAATGAATTCGTATCCTGGGGCAACGGACGCTATTTCAAAGAACGTTTAGTAATATTGTTACGAATATAAAGTGGACCCTCGGGTTACGAACTTCAGCTCATTCCTGTACTTCGAATGCAACTCGAATTTTTTGTAATCCGAATATATTGTACCCATTGAAATACGTGTAAATACAATTAAACAGGCCAATAACATAGAATAAATAAATGTATCCTCAAAAAGAAACAAATAACAATGAAATATTTAGGGTTTTTTACTTTACGTTGTTTCGTTGTGCTGTTCGTATGTCGAAGGAGGTCGTAACCAGAGGGGTTCGTAACTCGAGGGTCCACTGTATAATGGATATGAACCATTAAATAATTACGTCTAATAATTGCTAATGCGTACAATTATTCTTATAAGTACATAAATACCTCGTTGGCTGTGTGATTTAAGCCGTCATTTTTTAATTGATCCGGTTGATCTTCGCCGGCTGGCGGTTGATCAGTGCTCGGACTGTTTCCCAAAGGTGTGTGGCTGCGCTCCTCCTCTTGAATTTCGTCATCGTGTTCCGTCTGATCCTCCACCCCTGCACGCAGTTCTGAATTCTGCTGGGTCGACTGCGATTCGGTGCAATCCTGCTATAGACACAGTTTTTCAATAATAATTCATATAAACCGTAGATGAGCAATCTACGAAACAGTTTTATACGAAGTCCTTATTACTTACTTTAATGAATGTTATAATACTAGCAGATTTATTTTGTACATAAAGTAGGATGATACTCCTGGGACTACTTTCCTCACAGTTATAAGAACGTTGTGTTATATTACAGATCAAGTAAAACAGTATTTACAGCAGTCGATATCTTGGACTTCATAAAGAAATCCTGAAATCGACAGTTCAATGAATAATTTACTCACCAGAGGCCGTTGACATGGATTGATCTTTTTCGGGCACTTCTGTTTGCGAGAACATTGAAACGCTCTAAACCTACTGATCATAGTTCTTGCCGAGAAACTGTTCCCGTTAACGATATTTAGATTTACCTTAGAAACCGGCATGTCTGGTGCACATGGGCCTATGGCCGCAAATGAGACATTATTCACAGGTTGAAGGATAATTCTCTCCCAAAAGCAGAGACTATTTGCGCAATCGGAAATGGAGCACGACGATTTTACTACTGTTCTTATCGTCCGTTATCACTAAACCGGACCGATTTCTTCGGAAGAGAACCAACTCGGACACTCTCCTACATGTTCTTTTGAATCGAGAAAATAATTTTCATTGTCTGAAAGGATAATTGCGGAATCGACGCAATTTTTTAACTACATGGCGTACTTACAGCAACAGGAGCTTATTTTATATTAGAGTCAATCCGAATCAAAAAGTAGTCAATAACATTAGTTCAATGAGGGAGGATTTATAACACCTGGATTTTGGGACCATTTGCTCTTCTCATCAAGTTCAGCGAGGTACTTGCGCATACCAGGACGAAGCGTCTCCCAGTATTATGACACACTGTACTAATACAATACTAACTTTCTATTCCAATAAATTTATGAAACAGCCAACATATTTAGATATTTAATGGAATATTTGAAGGCATAGAACTATAGGATTTCATAAAGATCTCCCTATAGTAAAGATTAATATCGACGCGTACAATGCTGTTTATTGAAATAAGTCGACCGTCATTCTTCTTCCATTAATAAACCTCCGTGATATTCACCTTTTCACTTGTACGGAGATTGCTGTGCCCACTCTTTTCAGTCGAATGGATTTTAATAGCGCGTTTTAGACCGGTGAATAAGCTGTGGGCGCGCCGAGCGGTCCAAGGTTAAATTTATCATCTCGCTCCGAACAATGGCAAAGCGCAAGCTCGTCCTCCACGCCCTCGGATAATACTTTTCGAGATGCGCGGCCTCCAAAACGGTGAGCCCCGTCTCCGAATTATAAATCGTGATTGATGTTGCCGGAGTGGCAAATACGGGTGTGTATCAAATATTATTGATAGCTGTTAAATACCACTTCGAGACAAATCGCGACGGCGAATTGATACCGCCAGGCTTTAGCCTATAACGAATAAACGGACAGAATAAACTTATATAAAGTACATTTCATAGATGAGTGACAAGAGAAAGTGCAGAAAGACACGAATTGTCTAGCTAAAAACTGTTGACCCAAAATAACTTTCATATTATTGTCTGATAAATGGCTACTTACAACTATAAAAGTCTTGCCTGGGCATGTTGCCTGATCAGTAGTGACAAATTGATTAAATCATGTAAGTAGAACGTGGAATACGTCGGGTCATCCAAATTTACTGGACTTTCGATACTGAATAGTAACAACGCTTAATTCATGATTTTCACTATGAAAATCCTTTAACCCCACGTATAGTTTAAGGTATAGTGTGTGAGGTTGATATGTGATAGGTTCAAATCAAATAGTTCCTTCAGCTACAGTGTACGTGCGGGAGCACTTTATTCAATTGACACACTGGCGTCAATTGAGCTCCGACGCGCCCCGAATATAAAATCCTACGATTGCATTAAGACGACCCAAATTGTACAAATAATATATTATACACTTGACACCTGCGATATTAAAAAGTTAGAATTCGATTAATTCAATTTTTGTTGCCTGGTGTCGACTCGCCAGAAAACTCAATAAAAGAACAGTTTTAATAATACTAAAAAAAAAATGATGAGGGGCTGAACATAATGCGGTCGAGAAATTGTTTTATTTCACTTAACAATTGGCAGTTCAAACTATTAGATCGCGGAACAGATTTTCATCACACAATTGTTGTGGGCTTGCAGAACTGTTTATCAGTAACAGGGGACGGTCAAGCCTCATAGCCAACTAACTCCTAATAGGATATGACTCATCGTCAGAGTCGAACCCAAAACGCATTGCTTCTACACTAAGTCCAACCGACTAATGCCTTCGAACCCAAAACCATTTTTTAAATGTCATATGTAAGTTATCGTTGGAGTTTATTGAACTTATCGATTATTCATCAAACGATTATAAGTGTATGTACCACATAACAAATTAATGAAACTGTAAAATGTGGCTCAAATTAAACTACATGTTCTATATAGTGATACAGGGACACTCCCATTGGAGTGCAACTGGCATATCCAGACTGCTGGGCTCAAGGTTTTTTATATTCTAAGTTTTATTTCGTTCACTCTACTTCTTACCTAATTGTGTATTCCCAGAAAGTATCGAGGTTTTGTTTTAATATAAACTGTAAAAACATGATCATGATTTCCTTTGTAAAGTTAAGAGTGTTTAGAAGGAACCGAGTAACTATTTAGTGGCAAGGCCGCCATTTCATTTCCCAGTTGCAACACAGCCTGAATGTTTCCTTTGTACTGGCAAATGCACTAACAGTGCCGCTTTCACTCACCGGTTCTACCGTTGGAACTGAAAAAATATAAAAAATGCGAAAAATAGACTTACGCTGACATCGGACGATGGTGACTTGGATTTGCGACCGATCTGTGCCATGATCGTGTCCATGATGTTGTACCACTTGAGGGTTGGGCCGCCCTCCTTGTGGGCGTTCCTCTTCAGCTCCTGGTGGTAGGTGCATCTCAGGTTCTTAATCTTGAATCTGACCGCTGTCGGCGAGAGGCCGAACTCTTGGGCCAGCTTCTGGTAGGCGGTCTGCCTCGAGTCTTTGCACCGGTAGAGCGAAGAGCCCGAGTCCCAGAGGCATTCGGCCCGAGAGTAGCTCTCGACGAATTTCAGGGTGGTCTCTTCCGGCCATTTGGTGCCCGTCTTGGACATTACGAACGCCGAGGGAAACTGGTAAATCTAGAAATAGCGCCACTGAAAAATAGCGACGACGGAGCTTTGCCAGTTGCAAGGGAGGACTGGGCGCGGCTATGGCGCAGTTGCCCCGGGCCGACGGGTGGGGGCGATGCCAGAACCGACGGGTGGGGAGGGAGAACGGCAGAGTGAGAGAGAGAGAGAGAGGGAACCATCGGAACGCTCATGAGTGCGAGCGAGACGGAAATATGAAAACAGGCACGCCACTGGCAGATCACACTGGCATAACATATTTTTTACTAAACGCAATTTTTAATTTTCTAGAAACTTAGATCGTATTCAACCGTGTATTGAATATTTCATAAGTGGGCTTGGAAAATCATATGTAATTATGAGGAACCAGGATAAGTGATTTTCGCGCAAAAAATAACTTTTATCCTCTTGTACGGACGTTTTTGCCACATAAATAAATCCTTTTGGTTATTCTGTTTTTCCTTAGCATTTCCGACAACCTATACGCCTTCAGCTCCTCGGATATATACCAGAATAATTTAAAGCATTTAATATATTGATGTAATTTTCCTACCCAGCCCTAATGGAATAATTTCATAATTTTTAAAACTCGAGTGTTGAATATTTGTCAAAACTTAAAACTGTTTCTGTCCGACTACGTCGCCCTTTTATAACCCTATTATTACTATGGAAAATTATGGTAAGCAATGGGAGAAAGTACGAATGTGAGCATTTCCAGTTTTAAAAGCAGTTCCATTTTCTTTTACTAAAAGAGACTCCCATGGCACTATCTGTATGACTGTTAAACGTACAAATTTAATTTTTAATAATAATAAGTTTTAATTTAGTTAAAAATCGTATCAGTTTATAATGTTTCATCCCGGTTAAGTACTATTCAAATATATTTCCGTGGTTAGAAAAAATATAAAGCATTCACATCCGACATTCATACGGAGAAAGTTGTAGTTGTATTAGAACATAGGGAAGGGAAAGTGATATTGGAATGTAAGCAATGCTAAATGGATGCAGAAAAACGTCTGCTTTCTACGAAGCCTTCTTTTATCGCCACCGTAGACTCGTACACTGTTGCGCAATTTTCCCTCGGATTGACGATTCGTCCTCTTTCCAACATATAAGTCCTGAAATTGTTAAGTTGTTTGTTACTAATTGAAACTTTTCAATATAATCTACTCTTTTGGATCCCATCTTTTATCATTCTCATAAAACTTACAAGCAGAATGAAACAATGCTTATCATCCCATAATACTATTTAATGTTGAGCAAGCTTCCGGTTACTATTCAGGATATATTTCTCTATGAGTCGCAAAATATCGGTTGGGATACAATAGTTTTATCATTTCAGTGGTAGAAATAATAATTTTGGTAGTTGCATTGAGCGCTTTTGCAGTGTCCTTAAAAGTTATCGACTCCTTAGCCATTTCGGGACCATTTAGTTTATTTTAATAGCGAGAATATTTTTTGCGTCAGAAACTCAGTTAATTTGGGCCTTCCAAACCCAAATAAAATTCTTTACGACTATATGCGTGTCAGTATATAAAATAGTTTTTCACTTGGCCCAAACGATGACCAGTCTAAACATACAGGCGGCCATAGATGTAGGAATAGCTCTAGGTCGGTGAACTCCCACCTACAGAGCTCCTTGATTTTTGGTAGCCAGCTGTAGAGGAGCCTTTGGGGGGGTGGGGTGGTGGAAGGGCGAGTCGATAGGGGCCCTGGATGGGGGGACTCTTAGCTACCTCCTGTCCGCCTTCGTGGCCCTGTTACTATCATATTTTTCATATCATAACTTCGGTATGAAATATTTTAATATCGGCCCGGGACCGAGTTCATATCCACAGTGGATATTCAGCAGAATGTGAGGCGCATGACCGGGAAGTTTGAACTGTCTGAATACTGCGATATTTAGGGGACCATTTTTGTTGTTTGCTCTGTTAGAAATTGAAGTGGACTCGTGTCCTTTATTGAACTAAATTAAATATATAAATATGGCGGAATGTATTTTCAACCAACTTTTATAATTTTGAAAATAATTTTCCAAGGACACTGAGGAAACTGCAAAAACTGGATGCTTGGAATTAAAATTACACTTCCGAAGTCAACTTTCCAGTAGTGGTAATCAAGAGCAATATCTAGTGTTTATCATCGGGGCTTACCAAGGTTAATAATAATGACTTCTATTGCACCGAGCTAGCTATCTGTTGCTATCCGTTTCTATTTCTGTCGACCGCCCCAATCCTCTTCCGCCCTGTTATCGACATGCACACTGCACACAATATTCCAACCTCTACATCTGTCCAGTTCTGCATTTCTAGCACTTCTGTAGTCGTGAATATCGGTAATAACCACTGCGTGACATTTTCTTCGACCCAACTAATTCTACATGAAAATAAACTGTTAAAACTACGCTTTAAAGACAACGATACAGAATTTGACGGCGATATTTCACAGTCAATAATAATAAAATTCAGATTTACAATTGAAAAACTAAAATAAAATTTACTGCAAATTATTCGTAAAATTTATTTTTTGATAATATTATTATTGGTAACGTTATGTTGAAATATGTTTAATATTATTTTGTGAATACTTTTATAGATACTGAACATTCCAGCTCCTATATTAATTAAAGGGCGTAATCTTTCAGTGAACTCGCAGCGGATTCCTACGGCCGAACATTGTTTTGTGCTCCCAGAATCTGGCATACCAGAATACCCCTCTCGGCAGGATAGTAAACTCCCGAACGCTTGTCCTAAGACCGGGAACCAATTCCGAGAGCCGGGGCCCCGAAAATTCTAGGCCCATAAGCTATATAAGTTTAAGCCGGGGAAAATTTTATATCCCCTAGGCGGGATGGGGCCCAAAGTTATTTCCCTGTAGATGGGCCGGCAGGATTGGGGAGGCCCTGAAGGGCCCCGGCCGTCTTCAGTGTTGCCACCTCGGGAATATGCGCGATTGGCAATTTTTCCCCCCCGCCCGTGAGCCTTTTCTCCCCTTTCCCCTTCCCCTTCTGCCCCGGACCCTCCGAAGGGATAATCTCCGTTATCCGTTGAATCAATCACCGGGCACTTGGGGGCCGGAGAGCGAGCCGACGACGTCCCATTTGCCTGGAGCGTTCCGGAGGGGCCGCCCGTGATGGAAGACGCTTCCACGGGGGCCGAGAGCAGATATGTATGGGCGCATTAAATTCTTGATAGAGTGAGGCTTCGAGAGCCCGCCCCCAAACTCTGAGTGCATTGGCATTAAACTAAGCGAAGCGTACTCCACACTTTACGAGCCATACGCACGTGTTTTTAGTAAACTGATGTACCTTCTCATATTTCATGGAACGTCAATGATAATATTAGTTTATGCGGTTTCTCAGCATCAGAGCAAATCGAGTGGTCTGACTTTGTTTTATGATATTATTTTTCGTCATTCTTCTAAGGAGGGAGCTTGCATTAATTCTAGGTGAGGATTGCCGAAAGAATATATAACAATAAAATTATTAACGCTCTGGAGTATGGTTTTAACAATTCGCCATCGTTATTACCATTTTGTTAGTTAGTCTCTTAAGTTCGATGAATCTGTAAGTCATCATCGCGATGAATCATACTGCTACTTACGAGGGCGCATGTCCTGAAAATCATTCCAGCAAATTCTAAGAGTGATTTGACTAGAGCAAACTCTTAACGCAAATAAAAAATTGCATTAAATTTTGTTCGGAATTGGCTTATTATCGATTTAGTTTTTCCATACTTGCCATTGCTTGAAGACGAATGGATGTCTAGTATGGGACTTTACAAGCCGCTTTAAAATGGGTAAGGAAATTGAAAAATATTCGGAATAGTGAAATTAAAAAAATGATAATGCCAGCAAGTCAATCATAATAAAACGGATGTTGAAATAAAGGCTTTAAAGGTATTTTCTCAGATCTTATTTCGATTAATGTTGCTAACAGACTTTAATCGGCTGTAACAGACCACATAATAACTGTTATTTAAGGGTAATTTCGTACATATCTTAGCGCTTTCTTTCTGCAGGTCAATAATTACTAGCTGAAATAAATTGATAATTTCGTTCTGATCTTTTCATCACTTACATCTAACCGAGACAACGCCCTGAGGCTCTGAGGAATTTATAAATCCCCGAAAAAGCTCCTTTGATAAAGTAACATCAGGAGCGGCGGAAGGAGCCGGTGGCTCATCTAGGTCATCATATAAATTTGTTACTATGTCAGATACCCTTATCGAGTTCCGATTATCCAATTTCGTAGAGATAGATAACTTCGTTCTGTTCACACTGAGGCGTCAGTTTCCATCGCGTGGACTGAAATACAGTTCGATCTTGTGATCGATTATCCTTTTAGGAAAAATAATTTCCCTTAACAGTGATAAAGCAATTTGAAGCCACACCTTACCATTTAATTACAGATGGTCTGGAAACACTAAGAGAATAGAATATCAATTCCGAAGTATAACATCGATCGGAGTAAACTTTATGAATTTCCTTTATTTTATTGGTTCATAGTCTGCCTTAAATAATTACGCCGTAATCATTCAGTCCATCCTCACTGAGCCACCGAAAAGAAGTAGTTCGAAAGAAGTATTAGAACGAAAACGAACACAAAAAGTATGTAAAACGATTTACTATTTGTTCTTCTACGAGGATTTGGAATGGCAAAAGAACTGCATGGAATTGTGAACTTTGTTTTTCACATTTGACAAGGGAAAGTGAGCTCGGGGTTACAGAATAATTACTATTCAATTGTGTATGTTTCCCGGATGGAAACAACAACAGTCACTCAAAAGTGCAATGGACAGACAAAGAACGGAGAACAGGATAAGGCAATATTCTTGTTAGACTTTAGTTTCAGGTTTAAGTGTTTGCCTATTTTGTATTCCGCCTTGCCATCGTGCATAAGCTTATGCGCGGAGTTCCCCCAAGTGATATCCCCGAGCCATTCAACAGAGGGCAAATCCGTTCCTGATAACTTCCTCTCTGAGGAGGCGACCACCGTGAAGTTCGCACGTGATATTGATTCCGCGTGTCAGTTATGTTGAAGTTGGGTGGGAAGCCGAGGTTAAAGAATAGGGTATTGTACGCAAAAGCATTTTTAGACGCAAAATTCACCCAAAAAAGCAGTTTTTAGTCCAAAAAATGGAATTTTTAGACACAAAATATGCACAGAAGAGCGGTTTTTAGGTCAAAAAATGGAATTTTTAGACGAAAAATATGCACAAAAGAGCGATTTCTAGACGCAATAACGGCATTTTTAGACGCAAAATTGGCCCAAAAATGGCATTTTTGGACGCAAAATTGACCCAAAAATGGCATTTTTAGACGCAAAATTGACCCAAAAATGGGTTTTTTTGCACCAAAAAAGGGGTTTTTAGACGCAAAATTGGGCCAAAAATGCGGTTTCTAGGGCCAAAAATGGCATTTTAAGGCGCAAAATTTGCCCATAATTGCGGTTTTTAGGCCCAAACATATATGTTTTTAACAGCAAAATGGGCCCAAAAATGCGGTTTTAATGCCGGAAAATGCGGTTTTCTTCCCGCCCTCGGTGCACACTGTGGCCACAGTCTTCAACCCGCGGAAGACCGCCTTCGTCCAGCAGGGGAGGCGGAGGCAAGCCGAGGTCCTACACCCTCAATCCCTGAACACAAAGGTAAGTATTACTACAAGTACAATGCATTGATCAAATAAATATACCCTATGCTATATCGGTTTCATCTTGTCGCCAATATGAATTTGACACATATATACTACAGGAGTTACCTGTCTGCATTGTTCTACTATTATGGTTTCAAATCATCATAGACGCCCTCCGCAGCAATATTAAACTAAAACCTACAATTTGTGTTTTAAGTCGTAGCTTAGTGAACTATTATGATTTATTAAATGTACAGGTCAGGGCGATACCTTAATCGAGGTTTTTTTATTATCTGTAGCGGACTTCATCTTTTACCCCACTGTAAATGTAACAGTTATATCCGAACACTTTGCCTCCTCGTAAACGAGATAATTTTTCTCCGTCTCGAGGTTCCGTGAGAACTGTTGCCGAGAGTGGAGGAAGTGGGCAACTTTTAATTTACGATCCGATACATGGCCGGGTCACACCTGAAAAACGTGCGTTCGATACAACCGCCGGCCGTTGGCCAATTTCGCTCCGAGGGTTGGACTTTTATAAGACGGGATGCGGGATACGAAACGGGGACCTTTCTTTTCGTTATAAAAGGTATAAGATCAAGGCTCGACCGAGAGGAGCCCCCTCACCACGATCCCGCACGCCACCCCCCGCCAACCCACCACAAACCCGCGAAAGGTCAGCACTCGGAGCCCGGTGAACGTACATACGTGGACCTCGGTATTTTACACACGCCCCTTTATTTTATGGCTTTCGGAATACCTAATTAGCCCGTGGAGGTGTAGATATCGGTTAACCCGTAGCGGCAAACCAATACGAGTTCGGCGCACTACTCGAGTAAACAAAGCCTTGGTCTCTATATGCGTTCGATTTTGAACTGTACCTGGCATTTAACCTTACCTTGTGACAGGTTATAAATTTTCGATCTGTCCGTAGGCTCGCAGTAACGAAGGCTCAGGTCTTATAATACTGACCTAGCGACGCATTATCGCTTATCATTTATTTAAGTACACACGGCGTGCGGTATAGGCTAAACCCAACTTACCTGAGATGATCTCCATTCGACGGATGTGTCGAATTTTAGAGAAATAAATCATCACTCATTAATGCGGGCAACACAATTCACGCAGTTAGAACTTTAACTTCTTACTGCGAATAAGCCACAAATTGTTTCAAAAAAATACCTTCCCGTTGCCCCCACCTCTCATAGTTTTTCCTATAAGACGGTTCCTCCGTTCTCGAACGGAGATTAATGAGATCGTAATCTCATTAATATCCGTGTCGAATTTTAGAGAAATAAATCATCACTCATTAATGCGAGCAACACAATTCACGCAGTTAGAACTTTAACGTCTTACTGCGAATAAGCCACAATGTTTCAAAAAAATACCTTCCCGTTGCCCCCACCTCTCATAGTTTTTCCTATAAGACGGTTCCTCCGTTCTCGGGAGCGGGTATTTCGGAGAAGCATGAAAGTTAACATCGGCCGAGCGGTTGGGGGTCGAATGATGTGGGAAGGTGACCGGGAGGAACGGTTGGCCGGCTCCAATTAGAGACCTCTGAATAAATAATGGTGGAGTAGTCCTGGGGCCCCCAGCCCTGGCCGGGCTCTCTGATTCGATTCGCCAGGAAGCCTTTAAAATCATTTACAGGCGGGCGGCAGGGCCGGCCCCCGGCCTCCCTCCAAACCAGATTAGGGGCGTTAACCCGCAATAATTGGACCGAGCCCCCTAAAACACTCCCGCCGCCCCTACCCCCTTCGCCGGGACGGTAATTGAATTTCGGGCTGTCGACGCCATCGGCCCGAGAGATTTTATTTCCCCCCGCGGTGTTTTTTCCTTTATATCTCTAATTGGAAAAATGCTCTGGCTGAAAATTGTGTGAGGAGGTGGAGGGAGGAACAAATATAAACTGTTTGAATTTCGCGGTTTTTTTGCATACCCGAGAATAGAGTTCGAGTATAGCTCGAACGTATTTTTTAATCTACCTATGGTTTTCTTTTACAATGGTTATCAAATGGATAGGTGCATTTCCAATGGATAAATGATTTCCTTTATCACCCGAGTCGGATGTTTAATTGGACGAGAATTCGTAAATAAATTTTTGTTTTCATCGGTTGTTACTAAAAAACTTATTTAATAATTTTCATTTATTTGACAGCGAATAATTGACCTAAAATCCAAGGTTGGTGTTTTTCATTATGTTACTTACTTCGGGGAATATACTGATAATCGTTGCTCAGGTTAAGAGTGATTTAAGAGTAATAATTAACGTTACATTATTTACATTTTATTTCATTTATTTTAAAATTAGGTTTAGTTTTATTGGAAGATGGAGCCTATATATAAGGTCGCCGGGATCTGAAATTGCTCCTGAAACTTATTGAAGCCCCTCCTCCTCTTCAGTTCTAAAGTGTTTAAGGGACAATTTTATTTTTTTGAATATTCATAGGCGTCAAGCGATGGGGGAGTAGGAAACAGCTGATTGAAGGCCCGCCGAGGCCATCAAGATGGGGAGGCTAATCTGATTTTGACTTATATACATCGGAGATTCTGCCCGCCGGGCGTTTATTGGAGCGAGCGCTTCCCGGGGCCGAATAACAAAAGCCAACATGAAATGGCTATTATGTGTAATCCCTTTTATAATCAACAAAAATATGAACTACAATTTTCGTTCAAATATTAACAACCATCATATATCCTTTAATAACATTACCTGTTACTTTATATACTACAGATCCTGCTCATATAATAATAAGTGGATGTAAAGATACTTGTAGTCGTTAGTATTTCACACTTTCAATTAGCGTTTTGTCGTTCTAAAATTTAACTTATACTACTCTTGACGAATGAAGACAGTTCGCAGGAAGCTTTTGTTTCCAAACACTCCGATAAACGATTAGCGCTAACTTTCAGTTGCAGTGGTTTTCTGCCACTTGGGAAAATCGATCAATACGAAACTCGTGTAGTCCGTATAAATAATTTCGATTGGGTCGAGTTCGGCCCTTGTTTTGTCGAATGAAAAATAAAATAAAGGGAGATGAAAAAAAAAACCAATTGCGTATCGTCGGTCGAGCGGCTCTCGGATTTATATTTGGTCAGGGGGTGGTTGCGATTGTCAGAAACAGGGACCCCGGTGGCGGCGGGACCAGCACGAGGATCGACGAGAGGACCGTAAAGCCCGCACTACGCTTTAACGCTGGACAATAAACAAAGCGGCCCGGGCCTTTTTAATAACGGCTTTTACGATGGCCGACATACGCCCCACCCATTATAACATATATTGGGGCTCCTGTTTTTTTTCCCGCTGCTTACCCCCGACCGGGGGGCAATTCGGGTCGCGTTTACGGCCCCGAAACCAGGATTTAATAATAATTTTTCACCCCTTCCCCCGCCGTCGGCCCTCTATAAAAGGCCTCTATATTCTGGCGGGGCCGTTGTATCTGGGCCGTAAAGTTTTTCATTCTGATACGTCTAGGCCGCCCCCTCCCAATTGTAATTTCCCTGGAAATAGGCGGGCTCAGCTTCGCTCTCCACCAGTTTATCTTTACGTATGATATGTGTGTATCTAATTGCCATAATAAAATATAATATACGCAATACATTCCCTGCAGTGCTTTTGCAGCTATAAACTGTAATTGGGAAACGTATTATGTGCAGGGGCAGGAGTGCTATCCAGCCGGAACTAACAGTCGCCTAAATGTACGCGCTGCGGGTTCATCGAAACATAAAATGTGATGGAACAATCGATAAGTAAACCGGAAATCGGACTTCTGTTACATCGCCATTGCGAGTTGAATAAATTTGTCATAGAAAAAAGTTTAGGTCACTTTACAATAATATTTCTCAAGCTACTAGGCGACTTTTCTTAATTTATCTGACAAAAAAGCCCAAATTCCAATTGATATCCCACAGTGATCAAACTTTTGATTTCAATCCGTCTAGGAATGAGTAAATTATTACTCCATCTTGTATTCAGTACTATCTGTATTGATGACAATATTTATAACGAAACCAAAATAGTACAAGACCAAACAAAGAGAGACGAGCTCAAGGTGTGCGTTTGTTGTACACTGACATAGGCAGGTGTCTAATATATTTGACTGCGAGTAGTACAAGAATATTATATGCGCTAATGTCCAATAGAGTGAGACGTCCTCTGATGGATGCTATGAAACAAACATTGCGCCCCAACGCGTTGTATTTGAGGCCTTGTCAGGCGGGCAGAGGCACTAACGACGGGTGTAAACTCTCCTGTACGCTTAGACTAATTGCAATCAAAGGTGTAGAGGCCTCTCGGTTGGCGGCCCCGGCAGCGTTTCTTCCCGCCGCGTTGTCTAATATCGGCCCGGTTTTACTACCCTTTTATGATATAGGTAAATGTCTGTTGGCACATGCTCTCCAACATGGCGCCCCGTCACATAAACTCCGGGGCCGTTTTGCCGGTGGCAAAAACAGCGCCGCTACTCCTGTTACTGGTCTCCCTCGCCCCACCAACTGCAACATACCGCTTTTACTGCCCTCCCTCGCCCCCTCCACTCAACCTTTGAGCACGTTTGTCCCCCTCTAACTTCTCTGTTTTGTGACTTCCCCCTTCATAAACAGAAAGGATTATATGTGTGCCTATGTCTCTCTATATACACATGAATACACATCACATATATCAACAATATACATTGATGTGCGTGTTTGAATGTATATATAATTACGTTTTAATATAAAAAATAGAAAATAATAGACCATCAGCCTCAACAAATAACCTTCAGGTTTAGTTCAGGTTCAAAACGCAAGGAATTGAATACATTAAGCATTTTCTATACGAATTAGTGCGCTTTAAAATGTATATATCAATAGAATTAGCGAGCAATATTATCGTGACGATCTTGGCGAGCCGAATTCCTACAACCAGATTCGAATAAAAAGGACGACAAAATGACATTCGGACGCGTGGTATCGCGAAATTTAATTCAATCAGAAGGATTAACGTCCTGCGTTCCAAACGATAGGCCCGTGAAAGCAGTTGAGAGTGATTCATTGAGAGCCCCCCTCCGTACCCTGGCGGTGGTATCGATCCCCGGGTATGGCCGGCGTGAAGGTTGATCGGGGGAGGGGTCGTTGTCGAGGGGTGTTGGACTTAATAATACTAAAACCCGGGCGGTTAATACCGCTCACCCCCTCGGCCTTCTATCGCGTATCCAAGAGTTTACGACACTTTTATCACTCGTCGGATCACACGGCCATCAGGGCCCCCGGGATTCGAGAGAGGACCGCCCAAATCAAAACCTCGAAGGGGGAACCAAATCACATTTCACAAATCCTTATCCGACGCTCTTCGAGGAATGAAATATTTTTGACGGAAAACCGGATTATCCCTCTTGACGCCCTCGAATTTCCCTTATATGAGCTTCGCCTTATATTTTCAACTAGATTTTCATCGAAGGTTTGAAATATTAAATTGAAAACAATATTAAAGGGACACAGAAACCCGAATTGGACCGAAAATAAATATTCTGAGCCAAATCGAGTTAGAGGCGTTATAGTAAACTCTCTGACGAATAATGACGTCACTTCCCTCAATTTTCATCATCATTTGAATTATTCATTACGAACTGCGCTTCAACGTGACCGCCGTCATAGATTTCTGTCACACATCATTGTTCATTTAACGCTCCACATGTGTTTCCGTACTGCATAATAAGATTTTTTAAATTGTCCGAGCTGTATTAATTTCTTTATATATTCGAAAAATATTGTTACATTCTAACAGATGCGGCGAATAAAGAATATTCGATTGATTTTAATAATGTACAATATTTTACTGTTATCGATTTAATGGGTTGGATGTCGACATTTCATGCATTTTAATAAAATTGACGCCACATGGCCAAAACATCGACTCGAAACACGCATGGATACTTTTGTAAGCGTTAAACTCAAAGGGCGTATGCCCCCCCTCTCCCTAAATGAAGTATATGTCCCTCCGTATTAGAGAGGCTTATTGTTAGGGAGGCTTGTGCTGAGCGGCGGCCAAAAAAGTCACTATATTCTTCGGGGGGAGGGCCAAGACACTATCCCTCCGGAACCGGGGAGGTTTTAATATTATTATGTGCCGTGACCGGGGGTATACCTCCCATCTGTATGGACGTTACGCGCCGGAGCTCTTCGTAAGTCGACGTCGAATTACATAACTGGAAGGAGGAATTGATCGGACCTACGCGCTACCTCCGCCACTGACCTTAATACATGTCGTCGAATTGAAGTCCGGGGGGGATTAATGTTAAGTTTTTCTTTGACAAACTATGTAGATAAATTTCTATAATGGAGAGCTCGATAGCTTCTCTAATTAAGATAAGAAGCCAGATAAGGAAGATGTTACTTCCTGAAAATTTCCGATAAATCGAAATAGGAAAATATTTATTATTTTGTGACATCTAATCACCCGGGGATGGTAGCAATTGTATCTCACAGCAGTGCATAAGGCGTAAAGTTAATAATTCTTTTGGTTTTATCCGCTATGAAATGTTATAGCAGGAACGATAAAAGTTCCAGTGGAGCAGCGTTTTACTGCTTTGAGGCTGAACTCTTTTGTAGCGAGTAAATGCGATACAACCCCCGCCACCCCGACATCAGAAATCAAACCCTACTCCGCTCTAAAGCCTAGTCGAATGGGCGCTGAGTTGTGCCAGATCTGAGACAGAAAGTTGCAAGAGGATTTCAGCCGCTAGTGGCACTCAGTTTATGAGACGGGGAAAGGACCGAACGATAGCGGGGGCACCGCTCCCGACCTGGCACTTACGATAAAGTGTTGGGCTAAGGGGTATCCCCCCCCCCCCCTACTCCTACTTTTACGGGGCAATCTTGCTTATCTAATGGCGAATGGGGGAAAAAAATGTAAAAGTAGTCGCGTAAGCAGGAGGAGGAGAATACGAAACGGAGGAGAAGAAAACTCAAACAAATTGCTGGCCATATTTCCCAGCGCGTCACGCTCGGTTATTTTCACCACTCGCCGTAAAAGCCCTGGGGGTTCACTCGAGCTAAGGAAGTCGGGTATGTGATGGCTATGTACATATTTATCGCCCTTATACTTTAGTGCACGCACTAAAGTCACAAACGTCACAAAATCACTTGACTATGACAAATAAAACATGATTAGCACGGAGAGATTATTGGTTGGAATACTAGAATCATTTGAGAGAGTCTTGTGTTAGAAATGCGGAAGTTTCCTTTAATGGACACTTCGCCTTTTTCAATTCCGATTCAAATCCAAAAATTATCCATTGATACAACCGCACAGTGCATTGCACCAGCATTAACGTAGAAACAGGATTTATAATTTCTTGAATCCCAGATCATTCACAGGCTCAATCGCTCGCTTATCAATAATTTCATAATTAACTCTAAAAAAAATATTTGCTCCCCACTTGAAGAATTACCAAAGGGCCCTCTTTTTGGTTGGTTAAAGGTTTAAACGGAATTAAATTAATACCATTAAGTCATTCAGATTTCTAACTGTCCGGCTGTACAATCTGTGGGAGGCGTCCTGAACAAACAGTGGACCTCGAGGAGGGTTATCTCCCTTATAAATATTAGTCCTTCAGCGTTATGACTGAAGCCTTGTTTGAGTACCGGTGTTTGTTCAGGCTCCTTTTAGATTTCTCTTATTTGGAAGCCTATGCGTTTACATCACAGCCTGTATATAGGATCCGTCAAGGATGCAAAACCAACGGGTTATATTTTGTACTCTTATATAAAATAAATTCATAAAGATACAAAACGTAATTTTACGACTTCAAAGGTGTAGTATTTTTGTTTATTTAGTATTATATTATTAAGATATTATTATTAATAACATTAATATTTTTTTATATTAGTCCATCCATTAAGCGTCCATTCACGCACAGTTTCCAGGGTATCAGAAACACGAATGGAAATACTCTACTCTTAATTTACTGCCGTTATAGGTAGTCATTGGAATAATAAGAACCTGAAAACTATAGATAATGTGTCGTGGTGAATTGTGGACTGTTGCTATGAGGAGTGGCTGCTGTTCCTGACTTAGTGTAACTGCCCTTCCGGCTGTGTGACCCTGAAACTCGCACCACCAGACCTTGACATTGCTCCTCCTTCTTAAAGCGCTTTCATTTTTACCGACCACTAATTACACACTCCCCATTCATCCGACAATGCACATACATACAATTGTCTACAGTTCAATTGGATCTACCCGGGAGATATACACTGTACTTTCAATCTAGCACTATAGTCAGTACCTCGATAAAGAAGTCCCTTCATTACATTAC
This sequence comes from Lethocerus indicus, assembly GCA_019843655.1. Lineage (NCBI taxonomy): Eukaryota > Metazoa > Arthropoda > Insecta > Hemiptera > Belostomatidae > Lethocerus > Lethocerus indicus. The sequence continues at coordinate 24,957,439 of JACDQD010000003.1, read as the reverse complement.
ATTACCATTAATACTAAAAAATATTACAATAAGTATGAAATATATAGCTGAATTGATATACAGACAATTATAAACATTGTAATATAAACAAGTAAGTCGCTCTATCTTACGTTCGGTTAAATTAAAATAAATATGTGGCCTAGATATAAAATACAGCTATACGATGACATCCTTAACACTGAGCAAGAATCTGAAGTAATTCTACTCCCGATTACTAATAACCTGGTTATATTCATAGTTTTTCATACAATTTCTATGGTTCAAGGTCTTCGGTAGTGAAAGAGAAATATACCCTCTCGATACCTTGGTTATCGAAGAAGTGTTGGTCTGGGGCTGTCAAAGCGCCCTGTCTGCTTTGAAAACAGCTTAGGTTTCCTGTCGAGCCCTCTGGCTTAGGCTCTGAGACAGAAGCAAAACAAACTCTATCCCTCTATAATCCGGCCAGCGGGGATTTGCAGGAAGAGGACATTTTAAAAGTGGCAAACTTTGTTCTGGCTCCGGTTTATCCACCCACCCGTTCTTACTCCTGGAGGAAAGAAAACAGGTTGTGTGTTCGGCTGAACGATATCGCGTTGTTTCTCTTTGTTGCCCTAACAGAAATTGACGGATACCCAATTCAGCCCGAACGATTCTAAACGACCGCGAAAGAAACGCCGATATATTATATATGGAAGTAATAATGGCGGTGTCCCGGGGTTGTAAAAAAAAGACAAAGGATCCGCCGTTTTACAGCTGGAAATGTCGGTCCGGGCGTGCGGAAGTTGTGAGAAATTGTTTCGTGAATATTAATATTAATGCGCTCGCTCTAGCGTCGAGTTCGTGTACGTGCGTGCGGTGCTTTCGACTCGATGCATTGTTGGGCCGCATGTGTGTGTGTGTGTGTATATATATATGTGTGTGTGTGTATGTGTGTGGTCGATTCTGGCCTTGAGGTGTGCCCGGTCGGAGATGGCCCTGGGGCCGGCGCCCTTGACATTGTTCCCTATCTGAAAAGGCCCTCCTCCTCCCCCCCCTCATCCAAAACCCCTTTCAACTCTCAGAGCGGGGCCCGTTTCAATTAAACGCGGGGAATCGCCGGCCCTGTTGTTGTGCTCGTTCGTGTATAAACCTTGGACGAATATCGGACCTGTCGATGGGGGGGGGGGAAATTAATTCTGGGCGCTGATTCGTTCCCGAATTTATTATTACCCTCCGCTGCGAAAGTTTCATAGAATTGAATTTAATCGGAGGAAAATTACTCCAATCACTGAACAATTCGTTCGGCGCAAATATCTGTCGTAAACAAGATAATATTGGGAACAAGGTATTATTGAAATATTACGCAATTTAGAGTAATTTCCCTAAAATTATTTATTTCTCATTCGTACTTCTACAAATTGCTAGAGTGCTGACGGGGTGACATCGGTGATGGCGAGAAACCGGATTATGTAATGAAAAAAATGCCGAATATTAAAAAATACATAAATGGAATAAAAATAATAATTACGATTACATTTCATCTGCAGAATAAAATATTCTGTTTTCGTGTACGGTATGAAAACAAAATTTTAAATTGAAATAATTTGTTATCCCATTTCCTTTACGGTTTTTCGTCTTGTCAACACTCATTCATTAATTGTATTCCAGTTTCGCCTCGATTTTCAGTTAGTTGTTGCAGCGGGGCCCGGCCAATAATTAACTTGTCAAAAGTCACGCATGGCATTATGGGCTAATATACTTCCGTTTTAATTTCGGACTTTGAAGTTAAATTAATTTCCAAGCCCGGATCAGAATAGAAATACATTTTAGCGGTCTCAAAGGGGGCGGGGGTTTGAAAAAGGATGACAGTAAACATTTTGAACTGAACGGTAACGCAATTAAGGGAAAAGTCGATTTAGGCCCGCCGCATAAACATATCTCTATATATTGGACATTGGGCTTTCCGTCACAAAGGAATAATGATTATAGGGAGAAAGCTGTTATCATGTTATACTGCGAATAATCCGAAATTCATTTCGCCCGAGTGGAAAATCCAGTTACAAATTACCCAAATTACATTACACGCTATATTTTGTAAAATTAAATTTCCTCAGCCCGACATAATTTAATATCCGAAAGTATTAGAGCAATTTCGCCCGCCTATAAATAAACAGGCAATGGCTGCGCGGAAAATTTAATTTATATTAAACAGGGACAAAAAGTGCCTATTAGGAATTTAATCGAATTTCCATATTGATTCGGCTTAACAAAGCAGAAGCTCGGTACAAAACAGTTATAAATATTTATGGGAAAATTTGCAAAGGCTGGACCATCTTCGCAGTAGTAAAAGTTAATAGTAGTTAGTAATAATGAATATAGTACTTATTCTACTCATAAAATTGACATATGCGTCAACAAAATGACCGGGAGTTATGCATGACACTATATCAAGATATTAGAGAGAAAATTCACGGTTATGTAAGGTTGAATTTTACATAAAACCGCAGCGTTAGATTTTGAGTTTTAATTCTTGTTGTTTCATTCTCTAATCGAATTGATATAACTGCATTTTTTACTCCCACACTGCCTGAAATTCTCACAGCAGGGTGTGCTACCTGTAAGTAGATGCGTTAAGAAGATGTAGATATATTACAGTCCCATTTTAATAATAGGAAAAACAATTATAGGACTACAACCTAGAATGCCTAACCGAAGCTGATTCTAAAATGAGTTGCGAGACGATTCCCACTCTTTACCCAACATCGCTAATTACTAGAACATTATCGCTGGCACATCCGTCCCGCCTGCTTATTTTCAAGGTCCCGCCTAATCGGAGGGATAGGGGCATATCTTAATGTTTCCTGTCCCGCACTCTCCCAGCCCGACTATTATACTTTTTATCCAGTTTATACGCCGTCGAGCTCTTTAATAGGTTTTCCGCAGAAGGAAAACCAGAAGGTTCCACTAATTCTCGATAATCTGGATTTAATTCAAACCATAAGTCTAATCCATTATGCTGTATAAATACCAATATGATAATAAATTACCACGTAACTTAAGTTTTGTGGCAAGTGTATTAGATAATTATGCATTATGTATTAGTTAATGCCTAGCTAAGAGAATGTATCAGATAGTATAAAGTGAATAGAAACTAATTGATGTTTAAGTAAAGTAAGACGAGGGGAAGACATTTCTCCGGGGTAAACTAGCTTGGATGGACGTAATTTCAATAAAAAAAGTTCTTACGGGCAGTTTAGTGAAACTGGTTAATTATATCAAACCCCCTACTTATTCGCCTACAATCATTTTAATACTCCAAATATTACTTTTGAATTTGAAGGAACTACCATGTAGTTAAATAGATTATTCTAAGCTACATGATACGTTATTAGGTCCCATTTTCACAATTGTCCTAATTCGACTTTGCCCTTATGTCATTTGTTACTCCGCTATGCCTACAATCATCTTTATTATACTGATTATCTTCCCAGTTAATTGACGGACGTGAAACCAACAACCCGCTTTCATCTTGATTCGTTTAAGCGCCTATTTTTATTTTCGGTTCACGTCCCTAACCTTTGCTCCGTAATTATTCAAATGTCCCGATGGCGGGCGCCTGTCATACTTTCTCGATATTAGGCGCTCTCCATGTGCCGGCTCCTAATCGAAACTCAGGCGCATCTACCACTTCGTTAACCCAGTTATGCTCGGAGACAAATGCATTTCCGTCCGATCACCGTTAAGACCTGTAATTTGCCAGCTACAGTTAGAACACTAGCAATCATGAGTACAGTTATTCAATACCAATTTCCTTTCATACCTTAAATCCATATTTCTGTTCTGTACTTTTGATTAAAATATTTCTAAAAAGATATCTATGTATCTATCAACCCACGGATGATACACCAGCAGATTTAACGGGGAACATGCTATTATCGTGAATATTATACACTTATTTATACATAGTTACAGGCGGTGTCTGCTCTATTAGCATGCATATGCGTGTCTGTAAACATATATTTAGGTATTTATTTAAATATTCATACTTTGTTGATGAACAATTACGAATTGATTAGACAGAAAAATAAGAGGAATTAGATAAATGGTTTCTAATTGTACGCATTTAAAAAATTAAGTAATTTTATTATCCTAGCAAGGTTTGTCATAAATAGATCGAATTCCGCCTACGAAAATTCGACAAAAGTCTTAAGAGCTCCTCTCCCGTTTCCAAATACTAAACGCCTATTGTTGGTTCCGAGTTCCGATTTAAAATGCTCTCACGTTTGTCTAACTGTATCAGGTTTTCTTTATTCCAATTAATGAATTCAGTTCTCCGGCACTGCACAGTTATTATTATGACTCTAATCTTAGAAATGAACCCCCGGCTTTTAAAGAAACTAATCGTTCCTTTTCTTTTTTACGCAATCTCGTTTTATGTTAATTCAAAACCAACGGTATCCAGTTTCTTGACATTGAGCGAGCTGGCCAGTTATCCAGTTCTTTTTCTATTTATATATTCTTTTTTTTTTAAAATGATTTCTTCAATTCTTTTATTTCATTTCATTAGATCCAGAGTGCGTGCAGAGTCCCCGGTAATACTGAATACTGCAGCTGTGAATAACGAGGCCACTCCAGGCTCGATCACGTTTATTACGTCAGTACTTATATATCGGAAACCGTTCGAACCTTCACGAGCACACACAGCCACATAATTGCATTATAAAATACAGCCGGGCCAACATACCGAGACACTGATCGTTAGTAAGTCGGTTTCGTAAGTCCCTATAGCAAATATAGGGTTATATTCAGAGGTTAAGGAAATATTTGATTAGCAACAGTGCATGTAATTAAATCCTATATTTGATTGAACGAACACGTTATTCAACTATTCGTTGTCTAGAATAGTTTCAACAATAACTGCAATATTTTAATGATGGATATCAATTTTAATACAATATTAAACACATTATCTTCAATTTATCATGGTGACATTGGTTACGAGATGAATGAAAGTTTTAAATTTATATAAGGAATTACCATAAAGACGTATCAGGTATTATTTTCTCCCTACTATTTTGTGACCAAAGCATAATGTATTATAATTTTTGTACTATATGTAGAAACAATTACTTTTGCCATATATTCAAATATAAATAACTCCAACTACGGAGCTTTCTTAGCGGTTCGAATTCTAGCCTTGACACCTATAACGTATCCTTTGTATTATATATAGTGCATTAATTAGACATTAGAAAGTGATCCTAATGGGAACACTATAAATGCCTGTCCACGACAAATCGTTCAGTGGGATATGGATATGAATAATAACAGAATATAATTCCAAGGTTTCTTTATGATAATGACGAGATATGTTGGCAACTCCACTCAGACAAACTTCTTCACCTTTTTCTTCTTTCGTCATAATATTTTATTAAATGTTAAAAGGTAAATATTGCCGTACATCTCTATGAATTATTACTTTTAATTACAGGAAAATATTTCATCAGTGATGGAAGTAATTTGTAATTCGATTTCTTTAACCACTTGGGCGATAGGTCCTTTTTAATTTAATACAATACATACAAATGAAAGAAAATGAAAGACCATATAAATGTAGATGATACTTCACCTGCCAGTGGTGTTATAGTTAAATCGAAATATAGCACGAATGAGTTACACCTATACTATAACTAACAGATACTAGTGATCGAGAAAGCGAACGGTTTCACCACCACACCAAACATTCGAACGAATATCACTCAATTAAAATAATTTATGGCACGCTGAAGATTTTAACAACCCTTATATTTCAGGCAATTAGTTTTGTTCCAGTTTCTGCAAAATTGTCGCTGTAGTCCGAAGCCATCTATCTATTGTTAGGGGAAATTACAACGCTTCTATACGAAATGAATAATGAATTAGTGGGTGGCCTCTGAAAGCAGGCGACAGTGATTTCAAGCAGATAGAGACATGCAGATCGTGCAGTAAATCTTCGTGATTAGTGTTTTATTACCGTTAGCTCGGTTATCCGCCGTGCCCAGTTCAGTGTGTAACTTAACCTTGGTTTAATGCCCCCTTCATTCCAGTACATTGTCTCCAATCTTTATTTCGCCTCGAAGGTCAAACTTATTACCTGTCCTATATTTTTTCACTTTTAATTTATCGCCATCGACCAAATTGTAGCATGCTTACGTATTCATAAAACGAGTTGGTCTCTTAGCGATGACTCAATGAATGAATATTCATGTCAAACAAAGTTGAAACCATCAACCGGCGATAAAACGAAGATTCATTTTCTTATGTTTATTCTTAACTTGATATGCCTGAAGTATTTTAAGTCAGATATCAAATGAAATTATTCTAACTAGATATAATACTACTATAAAATATACATACATCAGCAGTGTTCACCAGCATGAAATGATTAATTTGTTTAAGCTTTTCTTCAAAAATAAAACAAATCTTACAATATATGTTTGTCCCTGACTTTTCATTTTATTAGTCGAAGTTTATAAATAAAAAAGTCAATTAAATTACCAGAAACATGCAGGGAAACTTTCTATTTTCTCAAAAATTGTTAATGAACACATCAGTTACTATTTCAATACCATTTAACCAATTTCATGAACGGAAACCTAATATTTTATTTTTACGGACCGTATATTTACCATTCGTAACATCATCAAACATCTGTCACTGTGGAAGACATAGAGAGAGCGCGCCATCTCATCTTGCTTAGCCTAAATCTAGACCATACAGGTTATTGTCTTGTATCTTTATTACAATGCTGCTTTTGCACATTAGCCAATTATTAAGAGTTGATTAAATATATCAGCAGGACAAAATATATTTTCTTCGAGAAAAATCTGAAATAAATTTAGGCCGCACTACTGGCATCATTGAGGTAAAATGTATGAGCTAATTAAGTGTCTTCGAGCCATTTGAACTAGTTATTGAAACTGTTTGATACATATGTCTGTCATTATTCTACAGAATAATCTTCATGTGCCTTGTTCGTAATAGTTCTGTAGCATAGGATTCACCGGAAAACCTTGGACACCATTCCTAGTCTCGTTTTTCCGCAATTACTATCTGTTCGGCTCAATCCACCGGCCTTGATCCGCCGGCGCCTACCGGTCGCCCGGGGGTCTCTATCGGCGTCAAGAACACCTGCTTTCTTCGGTCTCAAGTTCAACATTTGCCTTGAACTGGATTCTGGGACCGTTATTGTTGTTGCGCTCCAAAGTGCATGCGCGCGCTCGAAGGAGAGAAGTGCACGCCGCTCCGACCGGTTAAGTAATGCAACACGGTTTTATAATCTCTTGAGAAATCGTCTGGCTCGGCTCGGACAATGGAGGGGAAAAGGAGAGGGAAGAAGAAGAAGAAAAAAACCGGAGTTAAACCGCAGATTTACCGCTAGACGACTTCGGTTTCGATACGTCGGGTAATGCCCGTCAGGAGGCCGATCGACCGCCCAATCGAATATAATATTTCATTCCGGCAGTTAGCATTATAAACGGTGAATACTTATCGACTGGATTCTAGATCTCTGTCATAATTACAGGAGTCCTATGACGCCCTATGATGACACAAACCATAGTTAACTCAGAAACTACCAGATCCTAGAGGGAGGAACAATTAAGACAACATTTTCAGTTGCATTCAGTTAGTGGCTTACTGTCCTCGCAGGGGTTGGTGCCTCGCGCCGTCTTTTCAGATACTATAAAGGGATCCATGTGGAAGGGTTGTAGTTACAGAATTCTGGTTGGGAAATAATGATTTCTGCTTTTTAAGTGGCTATTGAAACGCGTAGGTTCGGCGCATGCCCGCAAGCCCTAAAGGGCATAAACTGCGCATCGATTCGCCACTATTAAGGATCCTGAAATTGCGACCGTTTCGAGGGCCCGCAATTCTGGCCGAAATGACAGAGGACGAGATGTATAAAAGGGATTTGAAACGACAGGAAGGCAAAATTGTAGAGTGGAGTTAAATTGTCGCAATTAAGAGAAGAGGGGCCGACGCTCTGCCTCTCTCTCTCACTTTCGAAGACCGACAAAGGAAGAGAGCGCTCTGTCAGATCATTTGCCGCCCATTTCCAAAAACAAGACAACCATTTTAGCTAGCCGAAGCATTGGCCCGTACTTCCTCCATAGGTTACTATTAATGGTACTAGTCGATAGTTTTGATTCTTAACCTCCGAATGCTTCGCCAGGTGCACAGGATCCCACGTCCTGCAGCTCCCACGCCTTTAGCGAATTAGAGGCATTAACGTATTAATTAACAGGCGAATGCGAAGGTCGTCTGTAAATCCTTCTATAAAAATACAAAGAGGAAAATATGATTTAACATTACGAAAGTGATTTTCAATTTGTAAAGTTACCAAGAGCTCTGAAAGTACTAGGTAAATTGTTATAGGAGAAACGTTTTTTCAGGGTGTTCATGAAGCCATGTCAATTTTACCAACTTCAACTTTTGAAGTCAATAACTTGATACAATATAATGACTTAAAGCTTCAATTTCCCCACCCAACGATTATCCGATTTTGTACTTACTCTGGATACAGAATATTGAATTTTACGAGTCCGTAATGTTTTTGCGAAGTAAGCAGTCAATAAAGTACAGTGTCAACATTTATCTTATAAGTATAATATTGTCACCTTAAATGCCAAAGCGAGGATGATGGGTAATGCAAAAAAGGTCGTCCGAATTTCAATTTCAAAGGACGAAGGCAAAAGGGGCGGCGGCACCGTTCTGCTTTTAAATCGGCGTGAAATTCAGAAGGGGCCCGGCCCGCTTTATCGCCTACTCCTAGGACAGTTCAAAGCAGGCATTCCCTACCCCTCACACCACCATCACCAGCCCTCTCCCTAAAGCCCACCCAGCCAATATCCCACCCAGACAAAATCCCACCCAGCCAAAATCCCTCCCGGCTAGAATGTGTCCCTATCCGCCCATTAAATCACCATTATATAACACTCGTCATTCCGTTTTAGAACAATTAATAACAGTTAAGAAAGGCCTGAAAAGCTTATATATGAGTTTATACAGCTTTATGTTTTTGCTTTAGTTCACTCCTAAAACCTCTTCCTGACAATAGAAATTAAATCGTCAATCTCTTTTTCATTCTCAATTTCTCAATCGAATTCATTTCTTTCTTCCTATCCTCTTTTAAAACACAATTCGATTTGAAAGCAATCGCTAATAATATTTCTTAAAATCCTCCACCGATGTTTTATACCACCGAGTTGTGGAAGGTGTATTATCTTTCGGTATACAATAGCCGAGGAGCGTCCCACGTGGCACGTTCGCCACTCGTGTTACCCCCGTTCTCGTTTTACAGATTTATAAAAACTCCGCCGGGGGGGGGCAGGGCGGGGAGGGTGGAGTGGGAGGAATAACAGCCGAAAAAAAAAATTGGAAATTGAAAAATGAGCGACGAAGGGAAACGGGAAAGCGGATCGCAACGGAAAGGCCCGGGACGTGCCCGTAATCCGACACTCCGCTATACCTGAACCAGAAAAAGTTCTAATTCTTCCTTTTTTTTCCCTCTTCTCCATACCGCAGTATCTTGAGGCGGCGGGAAAAAAATTAGGCCGCAGGCTTCCCTTTAATAGTTTCCCTTTAAATTGGTTGACCCTATGAAAACTAGTATATTATTCTCGAACTTGTATTATTTCAAAATAATCATTACACAAATGATAATCAAAGTTTTCTGTAGCAATTATTGTTGCCAGTTTGACTTCGTGAAACTTGCCATGATACTTGTCGTTATGTGTATGGATTTTATTTTATATCTGACGTACTGAGATTCTTAATTGACTAACAATGATTCTTGATTGTTAACATTTTTAACTCTTACACCAATAAGGCAATTTCGTGTTGCACGTCGGTGTAGTATCGTTTACATATTGTACCGTTTACGACCGACCACCGCTTATTAGATACTTCAGGCAAGTTGGCTGCATCGGAGGTAACGTGACTTGTCGTGTTCGGAGGGACAAAAGTTCAACGGCCGATGTGGGTTTACCTAAGAAATTAACCCGTTACCTATATAGCAGACAATGGGGCACGACGAACGGCTTTTTTTGCCATTGTTTCCTCACAAAAGGATACTTAGCGCCGGGTCTGCCAGTGTGGATCAGGTCGCCGTTGAATTTAAGCTGTCGAGAGTCCTATCTTTAATTATAAAGGAAGCTATAGAATGAAAGCAGAGGACTAGAAACTTCCGCCAGAACAATTTAATGTACCCATCGAATGTGCTCGTTATCTAATTTCAGGATATGGCACCTATGGATGCTGTCGTAACGGGTGTACATCTTTTTGGTAAAATCGGCAGGGTGTGATGTGGAAGAAACCATGAGACGGAAAAACAATTGCCCACTGATGGACCAATGAATGGGACGAGTCGAAAACCACTGCATAAAAAGAGACACCGAGAATGGGGTTTAGCATAATTGTTGCGGCTGACCGTATTCTGGCCTTACACCTTTTCAGCCAGACCGGCGAGATATGCATATGAATAATGTTGAAATTTACATACACAACCACATACATAATCGTTAGAAAAAGATAGCAAGATTCTTACTTGTGCATTACACCATAAACCTACACGGTCATCGTAGAACACGATATGATTAGTTTATAACCACAGAGACTTTTAGACGGGGGTGAAAATTTAAATGAATTAATTCTAAGGTTTAATATTCACCATTATCAACAACAACCCTTCCTTAGTAATAAGAGAAAGGAATAGAGTTCAAAAGGAAACCAAAATGAAAAATAAAAATTCGTGACATGGCAGAGTGGAATTGAGTTGTGGGCAGGAAAGGAACTGGAGTTTGAAGCGGTCCTTTACTTTGGGGCATAAAACGATTAATGCGCGCTATTCATTCTAGCGGCTCGGAGATTATTGTTATGTTAATAAACCTTCACCCTCGTAAAAAGAAACTGGTATTCCGCCGGAGATTTATTGCGCCACGAAAATTTTTTCGTTTCTTCAAATGAATAAAACATTTATTTAAATGCCCTCATTACCTTTCGCACCACTGTTTCCACGCTCGCTACATTTTCACGGCCGGAACCCCTGCGTTTTCAAAGCAGTTAAGCTCGAAGCAATAACTTCATTAATTATAAATATATTATAGCGATTCTCTAAATGTTTTGGAACATTTTTAAATTTTTCCTTTCTTCGCTTTCGGTAAAGGCATTAAGTATGATTTACCCTCTTGTAAATAAAATACAACTGCTATAAAAAAACATTTAATTTCGCCCTAAATGCCTCTGGCAGCCAAACGTCTGTATGCCTTTACTACAGCATGTTAATGTGCCAGCTGCTGACGATTTCAATATTCGCTAGAATTTTAAAGTGTTTTGACGTTTGTTGTGGTGATATCTTTTCTTCTTATATGACAAATAACAACTTCGAAATTTCTATTTCGGCCCCGACCTCTTTTATATGCCTTCTTAGCGGATTTCGCCCTGTAAATATGTCCTCGCTTTATCTTTCTCCGAGCTGCCAACCAGACCGAGAAGCAGCAATCGGCAAGGAAAGAAACCGAGAGATGATATGCGCATCGTAAAGCCCGCTCCGACACACTCGGATGGTATAATTTGATTAGAACAATTCAACGAGAAGTTTTTGAAGCTCTTTGCTTCGGGTCGACATATTAAAGAAAAAATATCACCAAATTTTGCAATAGAACACTGAAGTGGTAGCTCTGGCATAGATTCAATTGTTGAAATGGTACTCTACCCATCAGTTAAAATCAGATGAAAAAAGGTTTAGGGATCATGTTATCTGTTCGATTTACGGTTTCCTTTTTTAAACTATTTATTATTGGTACAGACCGGTTTCGTCTTCCGGCCAGCGAAGTCCCGAAACCGGTTTATCAATGGACCAAAAACGCGAGTGGTAGCAGCAAATCATTCCTTTGATAATACCACGTACCATGGAGACCTGGATGTCATTAAGATCAAATAGTATATTCTCTCTAGCTTTAATAATATTTTTTGCTCTTGGTAAATTCTTCTTTAGTTAGTTACCCTCATTGAACCTCATTTTATTCAAGAATTATGTATTTAAGAAATACAGAAAATATTATGTTTGATATGTTTCTTGTTGCTTTTTAAATCCTCAGGAAAACTTAGTATCATATTTGTTGTTTCGCGGTTATGAATTTATTACACTCATATTGTTTACTAACGGAGAATTATATAATGAAACTATTAAAATTAAGTGTTTTCCTTTGGCCTTACATTATTTACGTAAAATATTGAAATCGCAGTTATAATTTGTTTAATTTTCTGCTGAGCAATATTACCTTTGAGCCCCATTTATTTGTGGTCCATGAGGGTCAACGTCCCGAATGTGGGCGCGATATAATTCCTTATTATTATACTGTTATTTAATTGCAGCCGGTGCGGGGGTACCAACGCGAGTCTGTCAATTAGCGAGAAGGAACTCATTTTGAAGGTGTACATTCAGGTGTAGAGTTAACGTATCGTCTATACTAATCGAATCGGCGGTGAGAACATTAGTGTAGAGATAACGAGCGGCGTATCGCTACTGTGTAATTTGAATTGTGGAAATCATAGTGCGGAGAATATTGCGTTAGTGATTGACGAGGACGGCTTTGATATGAAAAATTGTGCTAGTGTTCCGCGCCGGGTCACTGCACGACAGTTATTCAGCGTTTTAATATTCAATGGCTCCAATAAACACTATTAGTTTGTAAGTGACCACTAAATAAAAAAACCTCAGGGTTACCATCCCCTAGATGGTTGTGGCCCGGGAAGCCAGTCGGTTATTCCTTCACGTTTTAGTGTTTAAATCAGGATTAATGAGCCTTCTTAGGCAAAAGCCTATCACACGCCACACTGGTTCTAAGGAATTAAAAAGACAACCTCTCTTATGGGTTTTTAGGTGTATTATAACACTGGCAGACAGTTGCGCGGTGGAGTATTCCGCCTCGCCTATATATGGAGGTTACAGACATTATTATTTCGTGCGCTTATTATTAGTGTTCAATAATCCGGTACAGTACATATTGTTCTGGCTGGAATGGGATAGAAGAAGCGTGGCTGTCCAAGTGGGACTAGGAATTATAGGCGGCGGTAATGCTGGTGTGGGCGTGTCTGTTGCCGCTCGTGTGGACGGGCCCATCAGGTTTAAATCTCCCCTGACTTCCTTCTTCTGGCTCCGTTCTTCGTCCTCCTCCTCCTCCTACTCCTTCTTCTCCTCCTCCTCCTCCTCCTCCTGTTCCTCCCCCTCTTCCTTTTAACTCTGTCCTTGGGTCACTGACAACAAAACCGGTTTATTCTTCTTGTGGTCGAGCCCCGGCTCCCTTCTACACGGGTCAGAGGTGATATTCGGAACCGGTTCTCCGCTCCCTCCACCATTACCCCTCCGTACGGTTGGTTTTTTTCCTCTTCCAACTCCTATCTCGGTCTCTTTCTTCCTTTCTCTGTGCTGCCTCCCATCCTGCGGTCAACCGGCCCCAGCTGATTTCCCTCTGCTTTGATTCTTCAACGGGTCAAGGCTCACCCCTATGTACACTCTCTCTGTCCCTCTCCCCGCCCACTCTTTCTATCTCTTCAGCGACCACTTAAGTATACATGTGCACTACTCAGCATGTGTGCAATTAGTGTGCCGTCACTATTACAAGTCCTTGAATCTGTCAGAGACAAAATATTTTGGTGATTTAAGATGTAAATGAGTAAAAATGAAAAAGTACTACCTACCTACCTATATATATATATATATATATATATATATATATATATATATATATATATATATAAAGAGAAAGAAAATTCAACACAATTATCTTCTTTGTCTTCGTTATCTCAATTGTCGTCTTCGTTTGGGTAAGCAAAATGATAATGGGTCCTTAAGGAAGAGAACAGCTGACATATTTACTGCGAACCAGAACTCTATAAAATACCATTGTTGCATTAGTCATTAAATACAGTGTCATCGTATATTGTTCATGTCAGACCGCGGTTAACAGAAGCCGCCGAATGGCGGACTGTCGTACGAATCGTTCGGCCATATTATCCCACAACGCCACAAAATTGTCACAACATATTGTCAACCTAAAATATGTTGTGTGAATAAAACTCATTTGCTAGAATACGAAATACTACAGAGAAAATATCATAGACCGCACCGCGAATCAATCTGATAGGAGATATATGATTGTCTGTTATCCGTTGAAATGGCTAAAGCCGATTAAGTATTTAATTTAGATATAATAAAATCGGAAAGCGTTCTCGGGTGGAATGGGTTTCTGGGCTCGATTCTCACAGCTGGTGCACAGTTCCATTAAATAGAATACGAAACAGAAATGTGCCGGGTCGGTTAAATTCAGTGCCACCAATAAAGATACTGGTAAAATTAATATTTCATGCCAGTTATTATTAGTCTCGACTTGATTATTGTGCAAATTTTAAATATAGGGTTTTTTGACCCGACGGTTTTATAGAACAACTTCCACGCAGTTTATGGGTCAAATGTTAAGCGTGAGCACGATCCTCTAGCCGTATTGTTATGAAGTTGGGGGCGAATAGCGTTGTTCTCAGCTGATCCTTTCGGGTCAAGGCTCAGCACGGCCAGATCTCAAGCTCCCCTCGCCCTACACGGAGTTTGAGATTTCTCAACACTCTCTCTTCCTCGAGCACTAGCCTCAGCACTATTTATCCGGCCATTCCCGTCAATGATCATGCCCGACTCAAATTCGGATTGGACTTTCACTGACCGCCCCAATCCCTCGGCGGAGCGTGACCTCGGTGATAGTAGCCAGTGCGACGGATCACAGCTTTCTTCAAGGGTATACCGATCAATACGTTATAGATCTCAGAAAACAACACCAATTGTTATGATCTGTCTTCCCTAGCATTTTTGATTTCACAATAACAGAATATTGCCTCGGATAAATCCTTTAAATTTATAATAAATTATATTTACAACGTATAATATTTTTATTGTCCGCACGTATAATACGAATAAAATTCGGTCTCTCACCGGCAATATGCCTCAATCAGCTACAATTATCCGGCATAGCTTCATGAGAGTGATTTTGGCAGTACCCTACTGATTTCTGTGTAAGATATTTTTTTCAATTACGGACGTTTTTTAACAACACCAGAGCGCTATATAAAAGTGTTATTGATAAGCAGCTAAGTGAACTTGACATTCATCGGCGTTGATTTCTTTGTTCGGAGCAACGAAGTGGGCGGCCAACAAAAATAGTACCGATTTTCTCTCCCCCCCTTTTGCACCGCTTTCAGAAAGATTTATCTTAATTCTTGACTTGAGAAAGGCGCTCTTCTGAGAAAAAGGCGACGGACCGAGGGGCCGATTCGAAGGGAAATTCTCATATCGAATGGAAAAACACGGACTCGTTATATTTCCGAAGCGATAACGACGTCCGGGGGAGTAAAAGGGGACTGTGAAGTGAAATAAAAGGAACCGGAGAGGGAAGAGATGAGAGGGAAGGAGCCCCTGGACCAGATAAGAAACGCAGGTGGAGGCAGAAATTGTTTAAAGCTACTCGACTGAATATTTTTACTCGGAGGGTATCTTATAGAACATGTCAAAGTGTCAAGGTGGATAAATACACAACGTAATGTCAACTCGATTTTTGAAGTTTAATCATTATTTCGATTTATAATATTATAGTATTTGAAATACTGCTCTGAGTTAACACGAACTGATTTTTTATCTTTTTCAACTGTACGCCCTCAAACAATTGGAGCATCTTCAGCGCTTCGATTGCCGTTTTACTACTGGACAGGTTTTTCGGTTTCATTTTTTCCTTATTGCTGGTCCGAAGCGGACGCGTGATTTATTACCAATACGCGGGTTTTCCTCGCGGTAGCAGCATTCATCAATTTTTTCCTCATTTATCATCCGCGTAATGGACACGGGCTCGTTACAACGTGGATGTACTCTACCGGGGGACCGGACACCGGCTTTCCGACCCTAATTGACAATTATACACCAGTAGCATACTCAATTCAGCCCGCTCGATATTTCATCAGTTTTTTTTTGTACGCGTTATTGAAGTTAAATGTTCGACAGAAACCGACTAATTTTAGCTCATCGCCGTGCGAATGAAAGATACTGAAGTGACAAAGAAAGATAGGGATTTATTGCCTGTATCTATTAGGTAATAACGAGTGAAGGGCTTCTCACTAGGAAACCACTATCCTAATAAAGTTCTGAAATTATAACGGGGTAACTGTTTTTTTTTCTTTTGGGGAGCGACTTTCTGGGATAATATATGTGAAAAAGAAGTGGCTCGGTTGGTGTCGGTGCTGGGGCAAGGTGACCCCAAGATATGAGCTCACTCTTAGCTGTCTGAGGCCGGCGGGCCCCACACGCTACCGCACACCTCCTCCTTCCCTCAATATTTCCGTTACAACATATTCTAATTCACCTAACATCCTTCGGATTAAATTCACTTGGAACAGTAAACCAACTAACATTTACCAAATTCTTACTTATCCCTCAGGTACGTATCGAAAGCTATGCACACTACTATTTTTTATTTACCTCCTCTATTATATCCAGTGCATAGGTAAAGTTTCTCCTACATTACCCTGGAAGAATCTTGGAATTTCTGCAATATAATGCGAATTAATTACCAAAGAAATGGAAATAAAAACGATAGAATAACAACGGAATTTAATTACAACATGTACACCTAAACGATATTGTAGAATATTAAAACAGTACTGATGAACATCAGTTATATTTGCACAAATGAATTATTTCTACTGATGAAATATATATCAGCTTTTTTCGGAAAAAATGTATTCGTGAAATATTTTTTCAATCTCTCCAATTTAATATTCACTGCTATTCTACCATCTATCTTACTTTACTACTTATGTTAACACTAGCCTGCAAATTATTTTCCACTTTTTTACTTCTCATCTGATCCAGCAGAAATAACAGGTGTTATAAGGTTGTCTGTAAAACAATTTTACCGGTATCGATTCTAACAACTATTTGTTAATAATTCTAAGCTCGGGGAAATATCGAATTCGTGAGTGGGAAAAAAGTGGAATCATTATTTGCGCGGCAAGTGGGAAGCGGTGGTGGTTCTCTAACTCAGAGTGAGCTTAAGATGTAATAATGCACTCGAGTACTGAAGTCATCGCCAACTTTGAAAGTAGGCGAACCACAGTAGCGGCCGCAAAGCCCCAGACTAAGCCGCAGAAGATTCCCAGCCCCGGTTTTAACACATTTTGTTTTATCACTACTCAAACTTGGTATATCGTTATTGTTGCATGCAAATGTTTACACGGATCATGCGGTAGGCCGATAAATCTCGACTAATATATAGGAAAAACACGGAATTTCACAGCGTTTATTCGTGGACAATTTCGGTTCACGCTCGAATACCGATACTTGAAAACGGTTAATTTTGTCCAATTTATGCATGTGAAACGTAAACCGATCAACTGACAAAAACATAAACAACTCAGAATAAACCAAGTGCTGTTATATATTATGAACAAAAATAGGGTCGGGAACAGGGCATTGTTCCCGTTGTCTTTTAAGTTCACAATTTGGGACATTAATTTTCTACCGCATAAAACGAATTTCAATAGCTCTAGCGCCGGCAGGTTTTTGTACACGATAACTGCGGTCAGTCGAGCATAATGGACTCTTTCGATGTAACCCAATTGCGGGTTACAATGGGCCGTAACACTGATTATAGCACACTTCTCACGTGCGGATTCAGATTGCCGTCTCATTAGTTCTCCGATCGTGGAAGAAGAAATTGAACTTTTGACCGTATTGCGAGGTTTCACGATCGGTTGACAGATGGAGCCCGGTCTCTGTTCGACGTAGTTTTCCGTATTGCCGGAAGGTGCCGCGCGAAGCTCAATTCGGGACCACTTCCAGTTGGGGTTTCAAGGCGAACTGGCTCTCCTCTTCTCTGCTCCCTTGGCCGAAAGACGAATACAGAAATGCGAAAACAAATTACCGTTATCGGAATAATTTGTGATTCTTTTAATGATGAAATTGACATCTTCATTCCCCACAATTATGAGTAGTGAAACGTCCGCTTAATCGGAGAACGATCGAGCAAAATTAGAGTTTATTAATATTATTGGGTGAGGGAAAAACGTTGTTATAATTTTAGAATATTTTTCTTGAAATTTCAACCCTGTCAATATTAAGATGAAATGGGAAAAGCTGTGTATATTACTCACAGAAAGTTAGTAACTAAAACTAATATATGAAATGATGAATTCGTAACACCTGAAATGTGAAATATATCAAGAGAACAATTGCTTATAGCGGTCGTCAGAAATTCCGACAGTCCGTGCGGAGATGCAGTTAGATTCGACCAGAAATACGCCCATCGAGAACTATAATCGAAAATGATACTAAACGAGGGCGGTAATAGAGTAACAAATCGTTTACGGGTGGCCGCCGTGTTAGGCCCCGATAGGGAAGCCCCCATCGTCCTCCCGGTCCCATAACGGCCGAATGGAGAGTTCGATTGGTCGGCCAAACAGATAGGGGAGAAACACGTTCAATCCATCTCATCGGAGCGATAAAATCGTAGCCCCTCAACACGAGAGCTACCGGCACCAATAATAATAATAATTAGTGAACTAAATCCGAACCGTTTGCCCACTTTCGTTGCTATCTGGCCGATGGCCCATTTTTACCGCTTTCAGGATGGGAATTGGACTTTTTCAGAAAACATCATTTTCATTACAATCCAATCCTGTATTCACAGAGTGATTCGGGATTATTCACACAATTCCGACACACTCTTACTGCCTTGGGACAACAATTTTAAATATTTCTTTTATTTAGAGTATTTCATTAGGAATAATAATATCGACAATGCAATGTTTTGCTCCAATAGAGGACAAACGTGCTGTCTTATAAGTTGTACATTAAAATAAGTGTATATGACTTTAATGAATCCAATGACATCCTATACATCTTCGGATGATATCCGGGAGCCGATAATGTTACTGAAATAAAAGAAAGACCAAATGTGGCTCTGGTGTGCCCCTGCTGGAGGGAGGAGCCCAACATTCTCTAGGGACTGGAGCGACCTTTCTCGGGTCCGGGGTCGAATTCGAAATGTTCCCATCCTGAACCTCGTGATAGGCTCACCGGGCTCAAGGAAACGCGCACCTTCGCCGAAACGGGCGAAAAAAAAATGTTTTCGATCAAACTTGCTTTCGAATTAATCTAAACATTATGAGGAATTAAACAGCGACCGAGCATGGCAAAAAACATCCCGGATTACGAGTTTCTGACGATGTTAAATGAGATGGCTATCACTATTAGATTGATCAGATTAGATACCATTAAAAACTATATTATAGATGGAATGGCACTGAAAACATATGAGCAGCAGGTAGGATAGATAATATATATTTCGAATATTTCTAATTACAAAATCTACTTCTACTCTGAATCTAATACATTATCTGTATCGTAATAAGAGATCAAACAGGCAAATGTTATATAATTTAAATTATACTATACTTCATACAGAAACCTGACCTATTATTCCACCTGATCTATTGTCAATATAGTAATTTATTTTTTTATTTTTTAAGGTATTACAGGGCCACATTATGAATTCTCCCGTAAAAATGGGCGTTCCCTTCTGGCCCGGCAACAATATTGATAACCGGAATAAGTTCAAAAGAACGCCACCATCATATTCAGTATCGGAAACGTAATAAGCTTGTCTGAACTTGTGTAATTCCATTCGACATATAAAAGACACTCGAGAAGAGTGGAAAACGATTGCAGGAATTGGCTAAAGCCGCAGGTAATAGGGATGGGCGGGTGGTGCTCTCGCTAATCTTCCAACTCGTCGGCCAATTAGGCCAAATTGGCCCAAATTCTTCGCTCTGTGTTCGGCAGCGACTCTCTGCCGGATCAACCCTTACCAAGAAGCACTTTGAAAGCATTCTCAGGGAGATAGAGGGTTCGATGCGCCATCTCCCCCGTAAGAATCCTTTCCGCCATAATCGTCATGCCGTATGGAAGGTACAAAATAATAAATTCTTCCGGACAGCAATGACTAGTGACGTCGACAATCCCGAGGATCAAGTCATAAGTTTATTCGATTACGTGTATCGTCCTGTGTGAATTAAATTTAGTGGGTCGCGATTTTCTGATTTGCTCCCTTCCAAGGGCGCCGTCTTAGGGAGAATTCGGTCGGTAAATTAGCAACAGTATCCCAAGCGTGTCGCTGTTGTTTCTAGTTGTTGTTCGTTACCTTGGTGCTGAACTCTGGCATTGGACCAAGCAGTTCATGCCCATCCGAACAAAACTGACGAAACGCCTACGAACTCGTTCTAGCCCGGCCCAGATATCCTCCGGAATGGATTGCTCGGTTTCATGTTCGAACATGTTTGAACCACGCCGACAGCGCGAGTTGTGATAACGCGGTGTTGGCGTGTTATCTCCCGCTCACCGATCTCCCTCTTTCGTCATCAGTCATGCTTCGTTCTATTGTATATGCTAACACTTACACATACCGATACGGCATCTTGCTGTCACGATTGTTACACTGGAGAAGCGTTTGGAAAATTGTCACAGTGATAAAACGCCAGAAGAGAAAGAGGAGATAGGGCGATTATTCTGAAAAAGTACATTTCGGGGAGGTTTTTTTCTTAAACCGCCATCAGTGTGTTTAACGGGCCGAAATAATTTCCAGAATTGTCAACCGGATGGGCTTCTCGAGCTCCCGGCTATTTCCCCAATCTTAATGCTGTTTTTTGTTTCATTCCCTCGGGAGGGGGGGACGACTTTATGGGTTATCTTCTGAACTTTATTTATAGTAAGGCACGATTAGGAGGTTTCAGAACTGCAAAAGGAACAATGGCAGTTCTAAAAACGAGCGGTATAAAACCGCCTTCTTTTGTAATAACTTTTGTGAGTGACTTACTGCACGTATATAGTCTTGTTTCAGCTTGGAAATTCCATTTTAACATTACAGTGTTACTAAATCAAATAAGCGAAAATTAACCAATAGACACAGATATGGAATGGCTCATCGTAAGTAATATCTGTTGGTACGTTGAACAATATCACCTACCCACAGAACATTGCCAAAACCTCTCGTCGGTAGGCTCACGCATGGGGGTTAAAGAGCGTGTTAACTCCTGCTGCTGTGGTCGTGACTTGAAAAGTGTTGGCTGACGGCCCTGAAAGCGGAGAGTGCAATAACGGACCGACCCGAACCCTGACAAAAGCCGTCCAATACAAGGACACTAAACTACCTGCCTATTCTCACGCCCATATTAATATCCATATCCCTTTATTTAAAGTGCATAAATTGTATAAATTGCACTTGTTCCCCGACCATAATCATACAGGTAGCGCGTTATTATGAAACGTGATGTATTAATTAATTTCCATTTTAAAGCACAGTTCGTGGTCATGGGTAATTTTACTCGTTACTAAGAGCAGAATTACTGGTTTCAAAAAGGGACTGTTGGCTCCCAGTGCAGTAGAGTCAATACCGGTCTAGAATCAGAATAAATCAGGATGAGAATTTATGAAGATTGCGCGAATTCACAAAACGTAAATTCACCACTTACCTTTCAGCTTGCTGTTCGAATATTTCAACCAATCATTCGAGACCCCTGAAGTTCCATGTAAACCAGTGGCGTAAGAATGTGTATGCCCTTCACATATTTTGTCAGGTTGAAAGTATATCACCACTGGATAACGTAAGAAACTGGCATTTTAAAAAAAATTTAATCGAGGGTTGAAACAATAAACCCGCACCTTAACAAATCTTCATTAATAAAATTTGTGAAAGGAGAATTGATTCTCCCACAGTCGGGTTGAAATCCGCTTAGGGTGACGTTTAGCCAATGGGCTACCGGTGCCGGGATGATGTGACAGTGAACAGGCGAAATGTGAACCGGGCGGCCTGAGACGGGCCATTAATATTTCACGGCATCAACACCCAATCCGGGACCCTCCCTCCGGACAAGCACCGCCGATGAAGGAACAAACCATGAGCCATTTATCAACCGGCCGGGATTATTATTATTCGACGATAAGCTAAACTGAAAAACATTAAGTTCGGCAAACGAAATCATTTGACAGTATCTCTCAGCGCCTCACGCTTAACGCCATTACCACTACGATATGCGATGGAAGCGCCATGTTCCTAGTTAACCCATCTGTGGCTCTGTCCTGGTACACAGAGTACTGATAACAATTGTATCTGTTTAAGTAAACGAAAGGCGAAAATAGACCTTTGAATGGCCTTTAAAACTTTATTTTCCGGAGTAGGTATAATGCATTCGTGAGACGAAGGAATTGAAGTTATTGCGTGTTCGTTATATTATAGTACTCCCCGAGCATTCGTCCCGGGCGTTCTGCGAACATGAGAGCGTTCATGTCGAAACCTGAACAAGGTGTGTTGTCCGGGTGGAATGAGCACGAAATTTGGCAAGGGACATGTCTGACATGATGGTCGGGGTGGCTAAATATATTTGGTAGAGGATCGGCAGCAGACCGCCGTTGTGTACCAAGGTGAAGGCATTTGTCAATTGGTCGTTGGGCCGTTATCATGCCCAGGCTCCGTCACGAATATCTGCCCCACCTGAAAGTGAAATGAGAGGGGCCGAAAAATAGAAGACGTGTCGCGAATAACCGAAAAAGAGCCGACCGCACAGTGCGGACGGTTGCACGAAGTCCGGCCCTAAAAAATGTCCGCTTAATGGCAGTCCGGCATTGCAAAATCCGACGGAACATTATAACAGTATAACATTCGAACAATTTAGCTCTGTTCGTTCATTTGCTTAAAACAATAATGAATTGCCGTCATTATTACGACAGTGCTGTGAGCGCCAAGTTATATCTTATTTCTATAATTAATTAAATACTAGTAATTTCGAACTTTCCCTGTCAATTTCTATAGAAAAATAGTAAATATAAAATTCATACCATTAATTTGGAGGTTTGAAAAATCATCTCTTTGATCTTCTGTTGACCTTCATTCGTCGTAATTCGTCCCGAGTGATCTCAGAATGCTTCATCGGCCAACGAGCGGAAGCGAAAGATTGTGATGGATGAAATTATGAATTAATGGAGAGATAAACGGACTGAGCTAATTTTTGAGATACCCGAAGACGATAAAAGAAATTGTATTCATAATTATTTCTATGCACAAGAGTAGAGCTATGAAAATAATATTATTACACCGGCAGCCTCCGGAATACGAGTAGGCTGACCTGTACCTACAGGTCTGCATAGTGTTTTAAATTCGGTAAATTTGAAATGCGAATAAAAATAAGAGAGCTTTAAATGAGAATGGCCTTCTAGACTGTCTGTCGAGCGGCGGGTGCCAGATCGTAAGCAGGAAATCCCGTACGAGATTTCGCCGTCGGAGGCAAGTATGCGCCCCGAATTGTTATCACTTCCTTTCAATGAGATATTCCTCAAATCGTATTCCGCATTAATCTCGCTTACATAAGCCCCGGCGGTGAAATAAAACTAAGAGGAAATAGGTGCTCCGCACTTCTGTTCAGCGGAGCCCGAAACGCCCAGGTGTACGTCCCGCCGTAACATTAAACATTTCTTCCTCGTTCTGCCATCCGCAGTTTCGCGTTCCCTTTGTTTCCTTTGTCCGCGTGCGCTTTTCTCCTACCTCCTCGTGTCCGTCCTTTGTATTTTTTTCCAAATTCTTTTGTCTTATAAAAAAAAAAGAAAGAATTGCGGCGTGGGACGCCGACAGAGGAGTGGGCAAGGGACGGACAATAATGAAGTGGCGTGCGAACCGGCCGTGTCCGACAGCTGGGCCCATCTCGCATTCCTCACCTGGTCGTTTCAAGGAAGATAATACAATTTCCTTATTTAATTTATCTCTTGGCCATCCCAGAAATGCTGAGAGTATGTCACGCGTTGAATGGCAGTCTCTCTGTAGAGCGGACCACATGAGTACGTACTCGTTTCTTTATTGAATGTCGCTACTGGAGACATTAGCGCAGTGGCAATAATCTAGCGCCGTTTATAAAAAAAAAACCAACTCCGTATTTCGGGTCGTCGAATATGCCATTTGGAGATCATAAGAACGAAATTGCAGGGTGTTCGGAAGCGACGCGTGAAAACCACATTTTCACCGGTATTGTCAGTCGAGTGTGCCGGGTACAAGGAAGCAGACCGGATCTCTTTCATGTATACATATGAGGCTGGCATTGTTCGGCCGTGCCCCCAGCAACAATGCAACTGCCGATGAACCGCCGTCGTTAGGCCCCGCCAGCCCCAATTGTCTCTTTTTCCTGCATCGGCAAATAATTAATTCGACGTGTTTCGAACAATAGGATATAAATTTAAAGTTGAAGTTCCGTTTTATACAAGATTATTAAACCAGGTCGTAGATAATTATGTACGCGGAATTTTTATTAACAGCGAAGCGAACAGCGCGAATTTTATTTATTTTGGTTTCAAATAGCCGAGAGGGCCGATACTGAATGAGCGGCTGGAGAACGAAAAACAATTTGGCCTGCACTCAAAAATCAAACAGTCCGCTGTTTATAATCAAAGGTCTGTATAGACCGTGATTATTCTGGGACTAGACCAGAATTATTCTCCAACACCGCAGCGGTATACACTGGAGTATACGATGAAAATTTTAGCGCACAAAATTTAAATAGGGTTCTGAAACCATAATCGGAAAAAGTTAACTTTGATTTCTAAACCGCTACAACGAAGGATACATTTGTGAGATTGTATTTTTGTGTTGTAGTCGGAGCGGACCTTCGAGTTTTGTGAGTGGAGAATTGGCGTGTAGAAGAAGAGGGTAAGGCTGTCCTTGGTACCGACATTGAAATGACATTAGACGCCCTCCCCCACCGCCGGGCTCATCACGACTGTTTAGAATATCTTATTGTAAACGAGACGAATTCTCGAATACAGAACGATCCCAAAAAGGATCGGCCAGGCGGATACGGTCCTCTACTGCCATTAGTTATGCCTACAGAAGGTACACCTATATCGGCTATAAGGCAATCAAGACACTGTCAGCTATATTTCTGTTTTATCCCCCTGAATTATATACTCAAATAAATAAATAATTACTATAAATTGTTACAATTTTCTTATGCTTTTAAATTCTAATAAAATAATTCTTCAGCGATTCCTCATTATGAATTCCAGAGGTTATCGAAATGACATTGCGTTCTAGAAGAAGTGAATCCGATATCCAATTTAAAGCGTGAAGGGAATCCTAATGAGCTTTGGATTACTTCCGGGACGTTGAGATAACATTTTTCACAGCATTAGCATTCGCTACTGTTTTTTCTTTTAAAGAAAACTATTATTTTAAATTAATAGCAGGTTCGGAAGCTGTCACTGATGCCGGCTGTTTTATTTTCCTGATTCAATCATGTAGTGTGTTATGGGACAGAGTACCGTTAATTAGTATTATTACAACTTCTTAGTTGTTTTAATCCCTCCCTGTCTTCTAATAATAAACCCTGCATTTTTTACAGTTGGTAAACCTTTTACTGTTCAGAACTCATCCTTAGTTAAGCTAATCCATGATGTAATAATTAGTTATAATTGAAGCTAGAAAAGTAGAAATGATATAAAAATAATAAAACGCAGTACGTGACCAGTGCGTTCAGCTAGACGTCAGAGATGTTTTTAGAGTAGTTTGTAATAAACGTATTTATACTATTACAAATTGTTACTGTATAGCAAATATATAAATCTTCAGATTTTTTGTTTTCTCTCGCTTGTTCCCCCCTTAATCTGCTTTCCCTTTGTAATGCAGAAAGGTACATACATACTGTATTGCTTGCAGTACAGGACAATGAGCAGAACCTGAAAATCGAGAATAACACTTCAGGAGATGAAGAGCAATTTGTCACAAATTTAATGCAACAATACGACAGTAAAAATTAAGATTTGAAAATTACATTGAGGTACCGTTTTTCATTGTTTGACGTGTAGCTGGGAAAGGCCGGTAGGAGAGAAATAATTCACCATTATCCGGAGCTTTTGCATCGTTATTCTGTTGTAAACTAGCGTTATACGGCGGCAGTTAAGTGGCGCAGTTGTCATTGAGATGACATTCGGGCGCTCCCACTTCCCGCTTTAGTGCCCCGGGGGCCTCTATTTATCCCATGCAGCGCGTTCCTCCACCGCTAATACAACTCCGGTGAATACTAACGACTGGCGGCCCAAACTCGGATATGTCCTGCACTGCCTTCCCAAATTGTATTAGTCCAATGCGGCCATTTGAAAGTACGCGTCCGTTCTATAACACGCTCTCCGTTGTACTATTTCGTTCGGCAAGTATGTTATAATCGTATTGAAACCGTTAGAATTTTGGAAGACCGAAGGAAATCATTCCCTATTAACATTATATCCATAAGTGAAATATGAATTATGTGAGGTATTGTCGAAAACATTGAAAATACATTATGATGTAGCGTAGCTTTACTGTAGTTGTTCTCGCATAATTATAAAGTTTTATTAACTATGCTATCAGAAAACTGATACACATAACCTTAATTTCTAATTCAAGGACAGTCTGAATTCGGTTAATTACTACTGCTGTTATTATAATTATGCGACTTTCTCACGGCCGTTCCTTCGGATAGTGTAGTTTCGGTTATGGGATGAACGTGCTTTAAATTCTGTATAGCTCGTGAAAATATACTCTAATAAAGATATTTAACGGTTCGGCGGACCACAGTTGGGCCCCGAATTTCGGTTTTAAAGCCGGCGGAGGAAGTAGAATTTAGTGGTAATATGGAGGAATATGGGTGGGGGAGGAGGCGAATTGTCAGGAGAGAGATCGGGCGTATTGGAGTATCGCGGGTTGTGTAGTTCTTGGGCATTTGAATTCAGGAGGGGGCAGGGCCAAAACGTGTAATTCAGAAACCCCCGGGACATCCGAAGGCGGCGCCGGCTCCCTTTAATAACCCCGGGATCCCTTCGATGATTGCCGCCCCATGTTGCCCTTTACCGATCCTCCCCCCGCCGTAAACTCCGAATTTTGATTCCGAACAGGCTAAAAAATTACGACGAGGTCTTCCGCCCGGATATTGAACTGGAGGCGGATACGTTTCCCCACGTTGTTTAATTTCCACCCCGTATTGGAAAAGCATTTCCCAACGGAAAGAATAATAATAAATTCTTTTTCGGTGCTTTCAATTTTATGAAATTTCAAAATCTGTTCGAAAATTTGCGTATTGATAAAATGACAACATACATAAACTACAATCACTTTGTTTTTATTTATCTGAAATGTCATTTTTATTTTGGTCGCAGGTATGTTTATTGTTCGGTGTTTTCCACGATTCGAACATTAATAGAAGTAATACTTCATTGTAACCGATCTAGTTAAAAGAGAAATAGGCGAGCTGAGACGAAGATCGGACGTGATGATAATCCGAACGTCCGCTACCGTGCAAACAGATTTACGGCTTCCTCTGCATTTCATAGGCCTTTGCAGAGGCTCCTCGCAGAATTTAAACGCCTGGTAAGGGGAGGGAACAAATTTGACAATTTCATGGGGGGTTGATTTCGAAATATTCAGGGGGCGGTCCCCTCTCTCCCACCGGTGTTAAATTATTCAAATTGTTGTAGGGGGTGGAGGAGTACCCCCCGGAATACGAACTGTAGGATTAGCGGGCGGGTGGCAATCTGGAAGCTTCGGTGGGGGATGCGTTTTCTTTATTGTGACCCTCCCCGGCCCTGGCACACGACCCATTATTCCGGCGGTCTGTTCCCAGCATTCGACCCCAAATGTCGACTGTGGCCGCCCTCCTGGATTAAACTGCGTTTCCAGCCTGCATAGGGTTTCTCCTACCCGTCGCCGGCGTACCTTGCAAAGGGAACATGACTAACAGGCCTCTCCCCATCTTCAGTAGCGTTATTTCGGTAGATTAGTGAAGCAGCGCTTAAGCAGACAAGGCGTAACGATGCAAACACGAAGGAGCACTCAGATCTGCGAATTCAGATCGAATACTCAATTTATTGGACACTAATGAGATTAAACTATATTATCATTAGACGTCACCGAGAGTCTCAGCTCGAGAGTATGAAAATTAATTCATCACTTCTCCAGAAAACCCAGTTCACGTTTTCGGTCCCGGTGTTATCGGATTTTTGGAAATCTTGAGAATTTTTCTTCCCCCTTCTTTTAAGACGCCGACGCGCAAATTATAACGTAGCTTAATATTTAACTAACCTTATTTCAATATTGAACAATAGGCATATTAATCTACCGTGAGAATGACGGGAAACCGAATTGGGCCCTCTTAGCATTGTTCGCCAGTGTACGGGACCGGCCCCTCGAGAACCGAAAAACGCATCGAGTAGAAAAATACACGTTTGAACCGTTAAAACAACAGATAAAAATTCGTGTAAGCCTTTAGGCATGTAAATTGCACATGACGCTGAGAGAAAGCGTGGACTGGTTAACAGCGTTCGGTATGACCGCATTTATAAACATACCGGAAAACGAGAAATGCTCTCATGTTTCGCTAAAAGATTTTTCAATGATGTACTCGTAACGGTGTACGATATTGTTCTTTTGCTTATGGCGGCAACTCTTCGTTGTGCCATCAGTCTGATGCATAATTTTCACCAAATTTCTGGAAATCGTGAAAATATGAATGTATTACTAGATCCAGTGAAGGACTTAGGAAAAGGTACAGCAAGTAGTTAGAGAGAATAGTTTCTTTTTTATTTCATTTCCTGTTCCTCATCTCTGAATATTATGCTGCCAACACTGCCTGGAGACTAGTTATTTAACCTTAAATTCCGTACTACCAGATAGAGATGGTAGTAAAGAATAATGATTTACTTAACTGAGTGAATGGTTTACAGTGAAATATGCCATCGCATTCAAATTAACAAAAATGCCGACCGGCCAATTTTCACATTCCGAGCCAATCCACTATTAAAAATAAACCATTCGCGGGATTTGAAAAAAAACCGCAACAATTAAAACTTGCCAGGGGTTGATCCTCCCGCACAGCGCACCCCCTTGCGTGAGGTCACCCCCAAGTTCAGCCGGGGTTGGGCCATGAAAATGAAGGGAAG
Source organism: Lethocerus indicus (assembly GCA_019843655.1). Taxonomy (NCBI): domain Eukaryota; kingdom Metazoa; phylum Arthropoda; class Insecta; order Hemiptera; family Belostomatidae; genus Lethocerus; species Lethocerus indicus. The sequence goes on along the minus strand of JACDQD010000003.1, from coordinate 24,928,401 downwards.
TGTCCCTACCGCCATCGGGCACAGGGATGAACTCACCCTCGCGTGAATCGATAGGGAGAAAATTGATAAGCGGGCCCCACTTAGGAGTGATGCAGCGTGTGGAGCCGTAGGGGGCGATGGGGGGCGGGGGGGGGAAATCGGCAAAATGTATGCTTCGTTAGTTTCCTGACAGGCGGACAATTCGAGCCGAGGTAAAAAAAGAATTTTTTCGCCGGCCATTATCGGTTGAGTTTAACCCCCTCACCAATCGCAGTCGTAGGGGAGAGATGCAATTTATCCCGCAGTGAGCAATATGAAAACACAACCAGATCGATTTCTGACAAAAGGCAGCTGTACGTTCCCCTGTCAATCAGAAATCTTTGGAAACGCTTGGAATTATTTAACGTGAGTGATCCGAAACAAAAAATTACGTTTAATAATTCCAATGCAATTTTAAATTTAACGGATAATTTAAAAAAAACGTTTATTACTGTGCTAGGTGAATGTGGTATCAAACAAGGTATTCATTTTCTGAAAATTTCTAATCATTCTATTCCCTTCAGGGAATTAGATTAGATTTAGAAAATAAAAAAACTTTACGCGTAGAGCTGTATCTCTTAGATTGCTGTTGCTTAGAAAATTATCGCCACTTTTCCACTGTTTTTCATTGGTAGAAAACACTGACGTGATCGTATCGGATAGCGTCAAAAAATTGCTTTAACCAGCCTTATCTGATTCAATCGTAATAACGTAATTCTATGTAGTTTTTCCGCGTGTAATTTCGAAGGCGGTATTTTTTCCCCTCGATTACCTCATTCTTCCCGGTAAACATTCTCGTCCCATACTTCGAACGGTGCCCTTCCAATATGTGTTCAACGGGGAAATTTTCATTCCAATATGTGCTCAAATATGAAAGACGTTGCGAAAGACGACCGGTACCGTTAAACTACGGTCCCTCTCTCGTCTTTACGGATATTACTACAGAATGATGAGAAAACAATAACATGATTTATACGCTGATTTCTCGAATGATGTTAATATTATATATAGTTGAGCATCGTTAGTGCTTTTCTGTTTAGAAACATTGGCTAATGGAGGATATTGTCATCGGCAACTAAAATGAAATATTTGTACTCTTTTGCAATTAGTGGTACATTATAAGTAATAATATTTCAATATACAAACTTAATAAAATGTATCATATCTGCAATTGTTTTCGCTCTATCTGCGTGCGGCTGAGGCGTTGACGTCATACAGTGGGGCGCTTTCCTATTCCGAGCAGGTGATTCAATTCGAAAGGCATTCCAATAATAAATTTCGCACCCAATTAATAAGTCAAAGCAAATTATATACCAGAGTGATACGTTAGACGTTCAGTAAACTTATTTATTTCAACGATGGTGTTTATGTTCGCCGGCTAACTAACCTTCATTCACCGGCCCACACTTTCATTCACCGCGTTTAGAGTTGGCTATATTTAATGGATGACGGAGTTTGGAACTGCAATGGAAAATTTTCCGACTGTCTTCCAGGGGGGAACATTGAATAACATTAATTTTTAGAACATATCGCAGCTTTATGAAGTTTTTATAAGAAATATAATGGAATTGATATTGACAATTGGTTGTTGAACATCACTGGGGAGGAGCACATCATAGCTAACTATAAAGACAATGATTAATCGTCGTTGATGCCGTAATTCAATTTAGTCCTGTTTCAATTGACACAGTGAATGCTAATTAGACGGAATCCATAATTTGTGATTGGGGATAAACAAATTATTGGGATGATACGAATCCTGAAGAGGTACCTGAAATTTTAATGCCGTTTGGTAGCCTGAAACAATAGTAACGGTCTGTCAGTTGTGCTTCCTTTTTTGTTGTCGATTTTCTCTTCCTTAAAACTGGCCAGAACCAAAATGTTGGAAACTCGTTTACAAGAAGGGAGTGCGATTTGCATGGGGTCCTAATTCGGCGACGCCCGTCGGTTGCAATCTGTGTTTTCCAGTGCATTAGTTCCGGCGGCGTGCACTACTCGAGATCCAATTGCCTGAAGACTTGTGACTTGAACCCGCCGTATGAGGGGGGGGGGCTCGTGCGGACGCGCTTGCCTTAAAACGATTACCGTGTCCTTTCCTATCACAATTACGGGTTTCTATTCCCCTCACCAATCTCCCCGAGCGTTTTGGCCCCGCGCCACGGGAAACGGAGAATCGGCAACCGGGAATTAACGATATAACCGAGTTGTCTTCAAATGGACGTTCCGCCACCGGCCGATAGACGCGTTGGTCGGACGAGGCAGGAAAGCGCTTTCCACTTTCCAATACACAATCAACGTAAACTGCCTGCACGAGTAGCGAAGCTCAAAACTACACGGGCGCATATCGAAATAACTAGGTCTTCAAAAAATAGTCCAATAATCTACTGTTTCCGCTGAAATAATTCTAAATATCATCCAATTTCAGGTAAGAATTCACCGTAAATTATATAATTATTACTTATTATGTTGATTATATTTATACTACTGCTTTTTGAGGATAATCTTTTTTATTTATATTACTAAAATGAGTCCGATATTTATAATAATAAACGTTCAGTTTTATTGGCTTCGTGCCGATTAATAAGACAAAAATCGTCTTGTATTTCAAGCAATACTATTTTGTTTTAACGCGAAACTAGTTGGACCACAGAGGACATTAGAGGGAGAGATGATGGGGGGGGGGTGCTGTTGGCGTGAAGTTGTCGGGGCTGAAGTCGGTCCCTGAGGCGACGCGGGGAGTCGGATTTCAGCTGAAAACCGAAGCGACCGCAGCGGTCCCTCGAGCGGAAAAAGGACAAGGATCTGGGGGCCGGCGGCAATTTGCATACTGTCGTCACTTTTGACCGGATAATTGGCCGGGGACACAGCGGTTGTACTGCACCGGCTCACTGTGCACTTACAACCGGACGAAGTGGCCGCACGCAGACGTGACAATAAACTCGGTTGTGCACCGAGAACAGCTGTGAAAATTAACTGCGAATTAAACCAATTAAGCCGCGAAAGTCACTTGAAGGAAAGCTCTCCGAGTAGAGATAATAATTAATGTTTTCAACGGGTTCATATTCCTCGTATTGAAATGGAATATAATTTTTAGATTTACAAACAGAGAAGAGTAAAGCTGATTGTTGAATACTCGTTAATATTTTTACCGAGCCTATCACAGCTCAGACCTCCGTTTTCCGCCTCAAAACCTCTTCATCCTTCAATTGCTGCTATTTAATTTCACGCTCGGAAATGGACATCCGATCGATCGCAATGCACAGGGCGTTCGTGACCGCGTAATCAACACAGCTTGGTGTAAGGGACACGCAATTCTATCGGCGATTAAAAACGAATTACCATCAGTAGTACGTAGTTCGGGAGTTATCCCGCGCTGCATACGAAAATGCCCAATTGATATATGTGCGAACTTCTCCGCATATAAGCGCTCATATGCTTGGTCCTCTCGAATATAGCGTAAATAAAAATCATAAAATAAAATCAGACGTTTATTTCATGGGTGATGATAAAATGTTAAGGAGTTATTTTTCACGAAAGATGCACTCAGTAAGGACCGACTATCGATTGACAATTTGAGTAGGGCAGAATGGGACTTTGCCATTCGGTAAAATGCGAAATGGGGAATTTTTAAGACGACTGGCAATCTAAAAGCGAGGAGTGAGGATGGAGGTGTCGCGTTGGTCCCGGCCGTTACCGTTTTAGCGCACGGGCCCGTGGGCTTACCACCCGACGTCACAGCGGGAATAATCGGGCTTTCCCTATTAAAATTAGCTCTCGGCATTCCGGAAGCTTCGATCGGCGGAATATTCGAAGGCGGCGGCCGTTTATTTGAAAATTGTGCTCCAAACAATAAACGGACGGGAATATTACAGTTCTCGGAAATTGAACCGAGGGGAAAGAAAAGAGAGTTTGAAGAGGGAAACCGAATTATGTCTTTATTTGAGGTTGCACAACATTTTTATAATAAAAACTAATTCTGTAATTTAACCCATCGGAGACAAGAGAAAAGTCCCGGCAAACGAATGAAAAAAACGGGATTTTATATGAGAACTGATATTTATCGCGATGAATGTAATTCAATATATTAATTGAATTTAGAGCAAATAATACATTAATATTTTATATATTATATATACTAGCGTACAGCTACAAATGTGGAACACGGAGTGGCTCTAAAAAAGAATCTTATTTTTGCACTTTTGTTAATTAATTAATCTACCAAGATTATAATGTTATGAAATACGCGATAGCACACAAATGTACGCGAAATTTAATGTTCGGGATAACGTTTGTATAATATAATCATCCGCATTCACTATTTTGTTCCCTTTTTGGAAAATAAATGGAATAAAAAGAAACATTAACAGGCTGGTAGCCTGGGCTGACTTTCTACGCTGACCATGAAGGCTCAGTCACGAGCCGGCCAAAGGAAAGATACTGTCGTTGAGATTATTGAGTTGCACGAATGCAGGAGTGATGCCATTTTGACTTATTCGGCTAGAGCGATATTTATATTTATATTATTCCGTCCGTGCTCAGCATTTTGCTGTTATAAATTGTAATTGCTTTATAATCCCGCCTCCATCAGTACATTGCGTGCCCCCGAATAATGGTACAAATTATTCCTGTATTTTGACTTTTTATGGGACGATTGCATTAAATTTTCAACGACTGTTAGCCCGAAACTCGGTTAATACCCAGTGGTATCAAACGTATTTTCTAGTTTATGTTAACACAGATAAAGAGGAATGTAATAATCATAACAGCAACCTTAATGTACTCTCCTAGTTTGTCTAGGTTATCTAGTATTTCGATTATTACTAAACTGGTCCTCATCGTTGTATCGTAGTTCAACTCAACTGAAAGGAAACAGAAAATTGCAGAGGTGATGAAACAATTTTAAAACCGTTTAGTATTACAGCGCCTGTGCAAACGAGGCTTGTGATGACGCAAGGTACATCGCCGATAGCTAGTAACCATCATCGAGCATTAATTGATTATTAAACACATTTTCGTATTAGATCATTATCATATTATCCGAAAACTACACTCGGGTGTATGAAACGTTGTTTCTATATTGTTATAAATTCAATTTTCAGTTTGCACGTAAATTTAAGTATCCGTTATGTTAGGACATTGTTAGTATCCTAATAAATTTAAGGACAGATACCTCATTAATTTTCAGATCACGGTAATCAAAACCGCTTTATTTCAAAAACGCCAATTAGAAATTCAAAATATTTAAACTAATAACTACGAATTAGGTAGGTTAAATTAAATTTTGTGATTTAATGAAAACGATCTGTGCGTTATATATCTAGACTGTAGTTACATTCCACAGTGGACGGTGACAAGTTTAACTGTTATTTCATGGTTGAGCATAATTGTACGCAGCTGTGTAAATTCGGAGTTGTTATAAAGTGGGCACTTATTTATCAACCAAATAAGCTTAGGCCCCACAATGTCCATTACTCGGCATTTCTGTTCTTCAACAACAAACGGCTTTTTATTTTCAGAACAGAAGCTGAAAATGAGCCGCGTTAATGCCCTCCTCTCCCCCCGCCGCCACGCTTATTAATGTACCCTTATCTGGAAACATATTAGGAAATTCTTACAGAAAATTGTACCACTTTGTGAGCCCCTATCGGACCGCTAGGCGTGTTGCCGGAAAATATATATATTTTCCAGTCCGGAGATTTTTAGGGGCCTTTTTATTTCGTTTTTTATTCTACGGCTTAAACGATTTTCCGCCCCCCAGAGGTGAGAGGTTGCCGCCCCCTCCCGCTGGATGATAGACCGCCCCCGGTCACGGAAACGCGAGCTTATCGCCCACCCAATTGTCTCGAGAGAACTGGGCCCAAGGATAAATATTTATTGTTAACAGTTTGTCGACGGTGGCAGGGGGATGAGGGGGGGGGGGTGAATTTGTGATCGAGCCCGGTCCAAAACGAATTTCGCTTTCCCTAATAGGTTGTTGTCACGGATTTTATTCCCTTCTAAGGAATGCGCCTCATTTTAATCAGAAAATTTATTCCGAAGTCGGGACATTGGGAATAGGATTAGTCATATAAAATTTTGTCGGACTCCTCCTTTCAGGTTCTGTTTTGAGAGCGCTCAGTAATTGAAAATTACCCTTACCGAAGGACACAATATAATATTACAGATCATTACTTTGTATGTAACGAGAGTATGTTCTCGACATTGTTTAGAGGGATTATATTGTTCTTTTCGTTTATTACTATAACTTATTCGTGTTTGATTATAGAATACTAACATCCGCCAGATAGCTTCTCCATAATTGGAATGATTCAAGTTATCACACAGTTTATCTAAGACGAATAATTTAATTCACTATTAGTCCGTTATTTCTTATTACAACGAGATAGTTCGCTTGATAAATTCTTACTCTTTCTAATTTCATGTAATACTAGAAAGGTATAACTAGTTAGCGTTCCATTTGTATGCCGTATTGAAATTATGATCTGAGCCCTTGGATAAATTAATCCGTTTAATGTGAAATGTTAATTAATCGTTTTAATGCGTACCGTAATTCAAATAGCGTAAAAGGTTATAGAAATTTAAGGGATATAGAACGTCACAAAATCTGAATGGCCGACAAGATCAGGAAGTAAATTTTGTTATAAGTTACATTTTACAGTATAATATAGTAACGATGTTTAATCGAAAGACACGGATTGCTTTATTTCCGGTTTGTACGGCAGGAAGTTTCCGCTTATGTTTTATACGTGCTCGACATTTTGAAAACGGCCCCAATCCGAAGATGGCATTATAACGGGTTGTTCCCCAAAGGAAAATTGCAGCCGAAGAAATTGCCGACCGACCCGAAGTTGTCTGATGGCAATAGATTTGCCGGGGGGTTTCGCCATCAGAAAAGGCCCGTTAATTATAGGCCCGAAGTGGGAACCACGAAAATTGGAACAGTTCCGCGGCCCTAAGCCGAACCCATAAAATCTTCTTTTCCGGAAGTTCGAGAGCCCGCCGGGGGCGGAAATTGCCCCTTCGGAATGTCGCCCCGGTTTTCGCGAAACTGGAGTTGTTCTTACCGGCCCCCTAAACCCCCTTCACCCACCTCGGAATGAGTCAATTTCCAGTCCATTAACGGCCACTTATTTATGGTTTTGTAATGCCGGCCGTACAACCGCCGAATTTTAATTGGCAGTTTCGGTCTCGGGCGATGAGTGCGTCGAACGACTCGGCTTTGAACAGTGCTAATTCGAAATTAACCATTCCACCAAAACACAGCGCCATTGTCACTTTACTTGCTTTTTGGTTTGGGTTTCTCGAGTTAGCTTCTCAGATTACTGATTAATCCGTTCTGTAGACATTTGACTATGGACTAGTTTGACTCATAAATATTGAGGTATTGGTTGTAAGTTTGTAGTCAAATTGCAACGAGTTTTATATTAAAATATTCTAAAAGGTCTCAGAAATCCGTCACTTCTGAAAACGACTGTTTCGTTAATACATTTTTTCCGGCCAGTAGGTTTAATATAAAATAGAGAGAGATGTGGCAGAACGTGGGCAACCGAGACTGGGTGGTTGTTGCTGTAGGGTGGTGGCCCGCGCCCTATCCACAATACTATAGTGGACTAGACAAGACTAGACTGCGGTACATGAGCACCGGGCACGAGCTATTTAATTTCCTGCTAATTTCTGCGGCGAGTCAACGCTAGTGGCAGGCACTTTCTAATAGCCTTGACTGTTAACACGGGCCGAGGGTACGGGAGGTCTCACCTTGGCCGGAGGGAGGTTCGGGTAATGAAAACAACAGTTATGTACGGTGGTACGGAGTTGAGGTCATCCGGCGAAGAACGGACCTCGCGCAGACCGACTGACGACCGCGCTTATAGAGACTGCACCACCTACACTCAAGAAAACAATCCATTATTGTTACCATGGACGATAATACCGGTTCCGACACTATAAATGTGACGAATAGATAATATATTGGATTTTTCGTTTATAGAATATATATTTTTGGAAATATATATTCGTCATTGCACTATCACACGACACTAAATGAATAATTAATGTAATCAGCAGACCCCATATCAAGATTGTAAAAGAGTTCATACATTCTGGGTAGGTATACTGCCTTGTGACTACAAGTCACTACTACATTCTTGGAAATATTAATTAAATGGAAAATATCTTGTTACAGTTTATGCTGCCGGGAGCTCGCGATATTTCATTATTGACTCGGCTTGATCGGGTCCTAATACCGACCATCAAATGTAACTGAAACTGGCTTTTCAGCCCGCAACCTCCGGCTTTTCTAAAAAAAACTAAGAAAAAAAAGAAAAGGATTTGCGGGCTTCGGACGGCGAAGGGGGGAGATTGATCTTAATCCATCTCTCGCATCCAGACGTCGGGATATGCCCGTTACCGTTGGTGTAATTGATGGCGAGGAGATGATGAGTCGTGCCTCATGATGAGGGGCCTCATCAATAATAAGTCGGTTATAAAAATTGCACCTCTCACTGGGTATGCGAGTAGCGCCTTTTCTCTCTCCCTCTCCCTCCCTCTCTCTCTCTCTCTTTCTCTCACTCCCGGCCTGGGCATGATCCCGCGGGAAGCGGCTGAGATCACCAGGCTATGAAGTCATCCTTAAACGGGGACTTAGCTAGCGGCCCGACCACGCACTGTTGCATGTTGTCCACCCGCCATCCCTAAAAACGGGGGGCACATGCACCGTTTTAATGGACGGCCTGTCGTTTAGACACAGAAATTACCGGGTACCGGGGTAATTTATTATTGAAAAATTGATTTCTTTTTAAATTCGTGCTTTGAGAACTACAATTTTCTACCAATATCGCATTACTGAAAAGAAAAAAATGCTGTTATTCCAAATTACACGTTTATCATCTCGTTGGTTCCTAAATATACATATCATTCCTCATATAACTATAATATTTTTACCTCCAATTTTTCGTATTTTTACATTTTAACGACAGCACTCTGCGAGCGTGTGTGCATTAGGTACTATATCGAGAAAGGCTAATAATGTATATCATTTATTCATGGAAAAATGGACTTCATATAGAATGAGTTCTATAGGATAGAATATAATATATATCTTCAAAGAATGAAAACAGAAAAATGGAAATGATGTAATAGTATCAAATTACCTTATTGTATCTACTATTCAGCTGAAATTAATTAGGTAACAAAAATGACTCGTAAGTATGCAGCAATTCGGTGAATTATATCATTAACAAAACATAAATGGTAATTTCACAAATAAGATTTTTTACCAATAATACTCGTTTCATATTATTTCGAATTCACTGAGTCATAAAAAGAGGTAACGTTAAAATTCAAGGTTCCTGAGCTCATTTTCATTGAACTTGACCACTCACTTGCTCCCGCGATGAAGTCATACCGCGAGGTGAGTGCAATTTATTTACCGTTACCTTAAAATTGATCTGCATCAAAGTGAGACGGTACCCTTGGAGTATAACAGCCCATAATAACATACTTTAAGTGAATAAATAAAGTACTACTGAAATTTAATGAGACCAATAATGTCAAAAGAGTTATTACATTAATCAAAATTATTTTTTTAGTTTAGGAAAATGGAAAAATGTTCACGTGCTCTATTTAGCTATCCTATACCTGAAGTATTGTACTTGAACCATAATTAACCCATCTACAGTAAACTTTCACTTTATACATTTCAAACCAGTTTTTAATAGGCTGAACGAAGGTTTCCGCGACAAGAATTATAATTATTACTACCTAGCTCCCGGTAAGATCGCGTAATACAGTTGGGAGAACCTCCTCTGGGAGCAGTTGTAGAACTCCTAACCGTTCGAGATTCTTCCTGTTCATGGAGAACACTTGAGCGAGTTCCAGTGGAAAGATTTATTCCCTTTCCTACTGGAGCTCCTCTGGGTACGTCTGTTTCAGACGTTTCCGAACTCTTATCATCGGTATTCGACACTTAATAGTTTATTTTTACTAGGCCCAGAGTTTTAGTTAAGTTAGAGAGAATTTATGAAAATCAATAAATTATTTATAGTCTCACTCATACTGTTTTTGTTTTCACTGCTTGTTTTTTTTCAGCTAGACCGTTTTTCTGCTAGGTCAGCATTTCGTCGTATAATTATTGAGATATGTGCCCATAATTATGAAAGTGGTCTGTCAATTCAAGCTTTAAATACAACATTTTCATATGAAATTCACACAAAATTTCATATTCATAGTAAACTTCCATTAATCAAGACTAATAAAATTCTAAATTAAAATGTTGCATAATATAAAAATATTTGTTAATTTATTCGAAAGCAATTCGTTAAATATCTCGAAACCAGAAATATATGACTTAGACCACTTTTATAATTATGGGCACATATATCGACTCCCGAAACCGGACAGGAGAAGGTAGCATTCGGGTAATATTGAAATGACATTTCTATTTGTAGGCAACGAATGATAGTGTGCCAGAGTGCGTCATGCTTAATAATTTAATAACGATTGATAATTGGTCCCTCCGATAACTAATCTTCGAAAGTGCCAGCACTCGAAAGCTTCAATCCCACCTGGAGCGTGTACCTCGATGTATTTTGTTCATCGATTCGCTTCTATGACCTATGATTTTTCGCAACGCCCATTAGTGATATACTGGAGGTATTTACTGTATACCGCTGAACTGTAAATCACGAGTTAAGTTGTTACGGTACCCCGGCGGGCCTCTCCATAAATATCTGAGTGGATGATTTTTTTCTCTTTGGATAGCAGAACATCTGTTACGGGCTCGAATACATCGATTGTGTAAATTAATGATCCGACTCTGCCCAGATGGGCCCCTTATATCACTCGTTTAATTAATTTATTCGCGCACGTTAATTAGCGTCGGACTGACTAGTTTGTTACTGGATCCTTGAGCGTGTTTTTCGACCGCTCTTTCATCCGGTCCCGACTGTTTGTTGCTGTTACGATCGCCGAAGGGAATGACTTATTTCACCGTTTCCTCACGATGGGACCTAAATCAAAGACCAAGTCCTCCCCCGGAAAACTCTTTCCGTGAAAACAAACCGACCGAACGGATATTCGGGTCGAGCTAGTAATTTCCCGCCGATCAACGGTCGGCCCTCTCTGGGACGTCCGCCTTATAAACAAAGCCGTTCTTATTTTCCCTTCCGCCTCTTCTGTACAGAATGGAAGAACAGCTCGCACTAAAAATGAACGTTTATCCAGGACTGTGTTTAACGGCTCGCCTATTTTGATTAACTAACCCAGATTTCGACTCGAAAAGCGAATATATTTTTAACTCGTCCAGCGAATTTATTTTTAAATGTTAGACCTACCAAGTCAGAAGCTAAAATGTCTAATAATCAAAATATCGTGCTCCTAAAAACATTTACGTCCGCTTTTGCCAACAGGGTTCACACCGTACAATGACGGACCTGTCTGTCTAAATTACACCTACCTTAATGGAGATACCTTACTGGGTGTTTCCAATCCCACCGTATAGAAATCCATAAGAAATTTTAATTAGTTAAAAACTCGAAAATTGAATTTATAACGGCAGATTTTCACACTAAGTGAACCAATGAAATTTGATTCAATATAAAATATTCAGTCAAATAGCAATTGTCACCTGTACGAAGCCGAATAAGAATTTTGGCAATCTCTTCGTTATTTCCTCCGAAAATTAACATTTCACTGCCGTTTTGTCACTGACAAAATTATATATGGTGTCTCAGCATTTATGTTCAACTCGTCTTCCCTCCAGAACATGTTTTATTCCTAAGACGTACTTTTAATTGCAACGAAAATGATGTCGTGAAAATGTCGACGTATCGAAGTAGGGTACAAAAGTGGTACTGTTCGTTTTGGGCGGACCTAGTTGTTGCGGAGATTGGGTTCTGTAAACAGGGCTTTAATTGGGACGGGAGGACACTAATGCGTGCACTTTGTCACCCGAGTAACTGCACCGGGAGCGTGCAGAGCCGCTCAGCACAGAGGAACTCGGGGTTAGTCTTCCGTGAAAGGAACCACGGACCAATACCCGCCTCCCTAAAACCATTACCCTGTCTTTTATAAACTCAATTGCCGGTTTCAGCCACCGCTTTTTTTTCGTCCTCCAGTTCGCGGAACAGACAGTGAACATGCACTGAAACTAAGTACTGACCGGCCAACCCGTTGTTACATTGTAACCGGCTATTTATATATTAGAAAAAATTAAGGGCTCTATACAGAAACGAGAGGGGGGAATGAGGGGAAAAGTTTAGTTTACTTTAAAAATATTTGATTCCGTCGATTCAAAGGGATGCACGGACGTTGCAGCGTTAAATAAACTGGTCCGTTGATTTGCAGTAATTCCGTAATGAGGTGTGGTGCAAAATAAATGCTGAAAATTGATGAATAAACAGACTAAGGCACTAACATAACTACTGCAACAGGAGCGAATTCTACTGCTCAAATACAAAAGAGTTTATTAATTTATTTATTTAAGCGCCGTTTTCGTATAACTTTAAAATAGTTTAACAATTCGGTACAACTATTAACACTATTAAATAAATAATTCATTTTAGAATTGTATTGTTCATTTGATAATTTGATTATAATTATTTGGTCTACGATTGATTTATTGTATCTAGTGCCATTGCTCTATAAAATCACTCATTGAACTTTTGAAGGAAGAAACCACCCAATGATGATAAGGGATGATAAAGGGAGGTAACACCCGCTTGTAAAGGAAAGGAATCGGTAAGGAATAGACCTTGTGAAACACGGAAGTGCCTGTTCGTCAAGTAGAAATTAAGGATTAGGCTGTATCCTTCGTAGGAAGGATTCTTTCGAGTTTCACCAGCCGTCCACAGTGCCACACCCAGCTGCAAATGCTTGCTCTTCATCGAAAAATGCGGCAGAAACGTTGCTTCCTCTCAAGAGTGGAGGCGGTTGTGTACATGTACGATTGAAATATAAAAGAAGTATTTAAAAGGCTGAGCTAATGCCTTGATTAATACTTATTTTTTGTCGGCCTTTGACGCAGGTCATAAAAGAGGGTTTTATGTAAGTGAATTTCGATCGGAGACGGCCTGACAGTTCGGCGACCTCAATGAATCAATTATGGTTTGCAGCCATCGCCAATCGATAGCCCCTATATAATTCAGACACCATTGACCGGCCCAGTCGGGGCATGTATCATGGATTATTCATGAAGGGATTGCACCGATGGCAAGGCTCGTATATCCCACCAAGACACCGCAATCCGATTATCGGTATTTGAATGCTTTCTCTGTCGATGAAATACGACTATCCCGAGTCAAGACGAAAATCCCATTTTAAGTGACTGTATATTAAGCCGGGAAGTGGGTGAAAAATCGCCGAAATAAATGACACGAGGTGTCCAGTTATGAAATTAACGTTCGGTCGCAGATCTTACAGCAACAATGGGGAGGCATAGAAATAAAAAGAAGAACAAAGTACTTTCCCAAGAGCAGCAAAGTTGATCCCCCCCAATCTTGATTTCACACAGAGAACAATATTCAACAACAATATTATAGCTATTTCGCAACATTATATGTGACAATGCATTCACTTTGTCTTAGGGTAATTACGTAATAATTTAATTATTTCACGACCAAGTAATTATATCACGATATCGAGCGTCAACGATTCAATCTCATTGTATAAACCCTGGGGGGATAAAATAGTTCGAAACTGGTAATTCTATCCGAAGGAAATAATTAGCTCGGGACCACCGCCATCTGAATTATGGAGGTCGGACGCTACTGGGCAAGGTATGCATCAATGATTAATTCATCCGAAGGGTTATCCTTCCAAGTAGGTCCGACCGGCGATGCATGATTGACAACTTGAGACGCCGCCTAGAAATGCAACACAATTTGAGCCTATTACGTATACCTTAATGCGGGACGGGGCGCCGTACTCTCGTCTGAATTATACTCGTTACTCTGTTTGCTCTGGGGCCGAATCAAATTTTCAACACCCGTCGCGATAAAATATTCGCATCCATCGATGTCCTGGGCTCCTACGTGCATGTGATGTGTCAACAGTGGTTAAAACTATTTTGGAACGTGCAATCAGTTGCGGAAAGTGTGTCGGCAAAATTCGAGTATCCAAATTGGCACCCCCCTCGTATAATAACCCCTTCCAGAATATTATTAGAGAGCGGAATAATACCTTAATCCAATAAGATAGTATCCGGTTGTCGTATAATAAATATCGCAAGCTACAGGACACGTAGAAAAAAAATAAAGGGACATCCTATCCACGGTCGTTGTATATGGTAGTAGGAATGAAATAGTGATGATAATGCTGAGTTTAATTACATTAACGGCATTCCTCGGTTGTGATAAATTATGTGGGGACATGCGCTGTTTGCGTGAAAAAAGGAAAAGTGCTAGATTACTGTGGTCTAAAACCTATTAGTTTTTTACTAGCTATGTAACTTTTGTTTTTTCCATCATTTGTCATAATGTCTTTTATGCAACAACTGTTCTCAATTTTTAGGGAGTGTTGAAGCAATGATGTATGAGGTACCTATTATTCTTACTCTTTGGAAAATTTATTAAATTACATTATTATTTTGCTTTAAACGATTCCGCAATTCGTTACGAATTGCCTATTTTTCGAATATTCCAGTCCCAATGAGACCGTCACCAACTGCGGTGAACAATACGTGGGTTCCGCGCTGCATCTCTCCTCCGGTTAGACCAGTTTCCATTCTGTCCTTATACAACCGTTCTTGCGTAACAGCGGCACTTAATTGTTGCACAATTCAAAGGTTTCCAAATCGACCCATCTTCCCACCCGGGCAGAAGACCCATTCTATTCTCTCAACAGAAAGAAAATCAAATGCGGATTGAAGTTAAAATGACGTGTCGGGTCCCGAAGAAACGTTGAAATTTATCTGATTGCGAAATGTTTAATTAGTCTATACAAGGTAGCCCGTGATGAACTCCTTCATGAATTACGATGGAGATTAGTTAAATATTATGGAAATAAAAGTAATATGACCTGATCAGGGAATATTTAATTCAAAAGGAGGTATGTTTAATGAGGATTTATAACCGAAATTATACAATTTGTTATAAATATAACGTTTATGAACTTAATGACTTTGCCGAAGTAGGTAATAGGCCCGTTTATCTTCTTACCTACTACATATCCAACAAAATTGTGAAATATAAAACCTCTTTTACAATTCCAAGCATTCGACCCATTCAGACTCTCCTTCAGAGAAGAAGGCTGTTCCCTCGGGTGAAAGGAAATTCAAATGCGGAGACGAAATTGAGAAAACGCAGAAACTAATAAATGTTCTGGGGATGAAGAGCTAGAGTGGGTCCTGGGAGTGAGGCGTATTGCTTCCATTAGGCCTGGTTTATGGTTTTAATACTGTTCTTCTTCATATCTGGCCCGCGACCCCCGAAACTTTAATATCGCCGCTGTTATTTGTGGAAGTTGGTATAAGCCCGGGTGGAGTAATTTCGTTTGGGCATGCCAGACGGAGGTGGGACCACGTCCTGCGGTGATGGCGGGACGGGGCGGGGGTCCCAAATATGGCACGCTCCCGCAACGCCCGCGGAATTCGATACCGCATCATCGGTATGCCTTCGATTAATTCATTAGGGACTCATCTCGGCTGCTTTTGCCGTGGGCTGAGTCTAAAACAACTCGAAGTAGACTCACCGGACTCATTTTTGTCATTCAACACGACAGGCTTTATGACCTCACGATTTGTGCCCGTTCGGACCAACGACGGCTGAATTGAAAAACACGGAAAAAACATACGTAACATTGTGAACTTATAACCCTTGATCTCCTAGAGTATAAGCCCTCACTTATAAAAGAAGACGCTTACTAAGTATGCAGTATTTGTTTAGATTTTAGATAGCAAATTGGCGAGGATCGCAATTGTGTATCTTTGATGGCCGTACCATCAACGTGTCTCATACCTTTATATTTGCAACAAATACCCTGTAAATATTAAATGTAATAAATACGTTTGTAAATTCTTAATTTGTAGGACAAATGGTAGACCTGATTATAATCCAGAGCTACTTTTGTTAGAAACTAATATCTATTGCCAGTTAAATTAGATAATTATTTAGGGGAATGTAATAAACAATAGTAAATATTTCTGTGCTCTAACTTAACTTGTCTTATATTATGTTTATTCTTATTTACCAGCATCACGGTACATGTTGGGAGAGGCGGCCGACTGAAGGCCGACCGTAGGAAATCCTCCGCTGGCCGAATAACAAATTGTGAGAAAAATAGAAAATATGCCTTCTCGAATGTTGTTTTTCACCCGTTCCAATGGGTTGCTGCGATCGCTTGTATGTAAATGCGGCGGACGTTAATTGCGAGCCGCCGTATTAATTCTTCTCTAATTTTCAGATCTTCCCGTGTAACGGGTAACATCGCTTCCATTCGGGATTCCTGTCTAACCATACGAGAAATTATCCGGGAAAATATAAAAGTTATTCTCCCGAATCCGTTTTCAAATTGGCTCCGATCGAATCGTCCAATTGTGGCACGGATTTGGCCATTGTGCCCGGCCGTGAGCTCCCGCCGGCAATTATTTAATTATGAGTTGAATTTTCATTCACCAGTTTACGACTATCCCATCGTTTTACGGATTCACCGGCTAATTGAGCACGCATGGGCTCCTCGGTTTCAATGGAATCTCAGCGACGTGAGCCTTAATTATGGATTAAATAAACCCATCATAGACAAGTTGAATAGTGGTACACTGAACGTGGACCAGAATCGCATTTACGGCCTATAATTTTGTGTTGGGCGGTTGTGGTCCCTATGTCAGTCCTGAGGTTTAATTGGTGTGCGGTAGACGCTAATATTTACTTGCATGGGATTGGAGGGTATTCGGCACTAATGAGAACTCAAAAAATAACAGCTTTAAATTGGTATTTACTGCACGGTTTCGTAGGGGTGAATCAGTCCGGATCACAATGCATTCGAATAGAGGTGAACCTCATTTCACGAGGCCATTTCGGTAATTGAATTGGTAACTGAATTTCATTCTTGCGATTTGTTGACTCCTGTTTTGTCTTCTGTCCATCGTCTTTGAGCTTATACGTCTTTGTACCCATAAAATCCTCTTTAATACTGAGCACTCTGGGACACCAAAAAGGCCCGATGAAACTTTTATAGGGAGGGGACCCGGCGGAGCCACCCACTACACTTAGTTTAAAATAAGAAAATAACACAGGGCCAGACATACATGCGACAGCTCTTTGCATATAAAAAAAACAGGAGGATTGTGAATAATTAACTTGTATAAAGCTCGTCTCGTGTTTTACCCCGTTTAAATTATGCACTCCCAATTAGCACGGCCGGGAGAGGTCTTGTATTCAACTTTCTACTCCGCGACGGAAGTGCTCAATGAAATGGCTCTTTAATTGATATTCAAGTCAAATGGCGTTAGAAACTTATCTACTAGCCCAGTAATGGACAGAGCTCAAAATGTAAATTAAAAGTAAATTTCGACTTGTAAGAGTGCATTGACACTGCTGGCAGAGGCGTATCCGTGTGTAGAAACAAATAGATTTAACTTAAGATCTTACTGTTAAGAAAGTTTTTTTTAGAAAGAAAGCAAAATGGAATATTTATGATGTATTCATTTAATCTTCACTCCTGTTTCATTCGCACATGTCCTAATAACAAACCCCAAATGTTTGTTTTTGGGTTCAGTAATGCATTAGATTTGTCCGGAAAACATGACATATTTTTTTCATATAATACGCGAAGTTTTAAAATTCAAGCAAATAGGAATTCATATTTCGCAACGTGTAATTTCGTTCTCGCACCTCTGATCCCGTCCATTGAATGAATGCGAGTTCTACATTAATGAATACAAAACCGCTGAAAATGAATTGCGTTTGCTCGTTCCTCTAACCCGATTAGTCAATGCATTGATCACCTGAGGAGGCCAATTTGAATTGATAAACATCAAAACTGTTCAGTTCTGAAAACAATCCATTGTATACTGATTACGGACGATTACCACGTTGGCAAATGTCCAGTGAAAACAGCGGTGTTTACTTCATTGTTTCTGCATTTGAATTTTAGTTCCGACAAACATTTTTTTGAAAAGCAGGGGCGAATAATACACGGGGACTGATTTAATTGTAACTGGCGAATTAACCACTTTAAATGTAAAACTTACTTAATTAATTCCTTTTTAATAAGCTGGCATTTAGGAGGAAGATTACACAGGATTTCCTCGGCATCTGCAGTCGCTATTTCAGAATAGAAATGGCGAAATCAATGAGCGATAATTTTAAAGGGTACTTCTATTTGCAAAGGTTTAACACACAACAGCCAGTATTAATTTTCGATTCTATGCGTTTTGCATATATTTACAGTCCTATCCCTAAAGTGCAGTCATTAACGTAATCGGTTATGGTAATTAATTTACGCAAAATCATAGTATATTCGATTTCAGCATCATTGTATATTCGAATTCAGGTAATACTATCAGCTGTATCAATTTTTACTCAACTTATCCTCTAGTAGTCTCCTTTAGTAGGTATGTTAGCGGCCGATCACCTGCGTTATCACCAAGTAAGACTCGTAACGGCTACTGGTCCTAGTTATGGGAGGGGTGATTGAATAATCGCAAATTTTGGCAGAAATAAATGATATATCGAACCTCTCTCGTATATTCCTTTGATTTTCTACCGTATCGCTATATATTTGTTTGTCCGAAACCCTAGTAACTTATCGGCGGATCGGTCCGAACTATTTTGTGCAATATTTCGAACGGGGTCAGTGGCGGGAGAGCGAGCTAACCCCAGCGGTTCATTGACACCGGCTCTCTCCCTCTATTTCGAGAGTGTCCAACTCGACGGCGAGTCTCGCTTTAAAACCGACTTCTTTTTCGATGCTTCGTGACCGGACTCCTTCATTGGAAAACGGGGTTCCCTGTACAGAAAGCGCGGGCTCTCTCTCTCTCTATCTCTCTCTCTCCCCTGTCTCTCTCCCTCAGTCCCCTCCCTCCCTCCCTCCCTCTCTCCCTCTAATGGTTTATGCGTGTTGCGGGGGGCCAGATTGACACGCGGTGACGAAACCCGTCAAACAAGTAAAATCAATTTGTGTTTCCACCCCCCCACCGCTTGGCTTATCTCCTGTCGGTGGTCCGAGTGGACCATTGTCTCTCTGCCAACAATGTCCGACGTTCGGAGCTCGCAGGATTATCTACCCTGAACTCGATTAACCCAGAAGTCTGTCCCCCTTAAGTAACAGATAACGCTTTGTGCTACCTTTCTAGGAAATTGTAAATTTTGGTACTGTGAATACGATGAGATAGGTTGAAACGCCAAAAATTGGTCACTGAAAAATTTCTCCAAGATTCAAGTTCAAGACAGCCGAATGCTGAAAAGGTAATTTTCGCTTAGCCCAATTGGTAACGTTAATAATTCTAATTGCTCGGACGGCTTGTTTCGACGGAGCCGTTGTCTAACTCATCGCTTACGCGGCGATGCCCGGTCGTAAAACCGTTTATCATCAATTTATTACGGCATTAGTGCATGAAAACCTGGGGTAGAAGAAAAAAAATAACGTGTAAAGGTTAATGACAGTACGGCGGAGTCGGGGAGAGTAATTAGTCTCTGCCACGCCGAGCTTATAATTAATGGAGCGCTTTGTTGTTAAAACATAATCTGGAATCGGCCGGTCGGTTATACGATGTAGCAGGTCGCCTACACAATGCATAGTTTGGCAACTACAAATGGAGAATGTATTGAACGCTCAATTCTGCACATCTCAGAATTACTTTGGTCAATAACCCAAAGTACATCACTGCGGGACTCAAATATAGAACATTCTACCATTTATTAATTTCCAAAAAAATAATAAATTTTTGACGTAAAGTATGGACGACGAAGTGTATATACAATAGCTGTATACACATGTTGAATAAATGATAATCATAATTTCAATTGAATATACTTATTATTAGTTTCAAGAACGATTGTATCAATTTTTAGAATTGCAATCTATGTGACTAATGTTTATCTACTACCACTAATCCGATTTTGTGGACAGTCACCCTCATATTTCAGAAACATGCAGTATAACATTGAGTCGATCCCCCGCACGTGATAGGAGCACATATAAAATGCACCTTATGCGCCGTGTTACCGGTGACCCAATAACCAATTGTCGTCATACAGCTATACGGCTCTGCACATATTCGGATGGACGAGTCCAATTCATCGCGTGTGAGCTCGTAGTGTCCCCCCGACTATTTCTGCCGCCGAAATACGAGGAAAAACGGACTATTGGAATAAATTAAAATTACAATATGAATTATTAATTATTACGCTTCGAAACTCGGTTATGATGAAGGAGGGCACACCTAAAACTAAAAAAAAAAAAAGAAATAGGAGAAAAATATAGGAGCGTGATAAAATTTAGTGGGCGTGATAACCGACCGTATATTTCCAAGTGGGCGAGTTATCGTTATCGGCCGATCGGTCGGAGGGGAAGGGTGGCCACTGCCAAACATACTTTTATTATTACACGGCCCACTCAAAACTCGAAAGCCGATAAGATTATATCGGTCCATAAAGAATGTATTAATCTATTTTTAATTTTGGAAAAACGCCCCCAACCGCGGTTAAAAATAAGCCCGGACCCCGCAAACACATGTCGGGCGACCACTTCAAAAATCCGTTTTTGCATGCGGCTGTCTGTAATTTCCCAACGCAGGTGTAAGCAGCTAATACGGTCGAGCCGCAAACAGTCAACAGTCAAATTGGAGTTCTAAATAAGAAATGTTATATATATGAATATAATTAATACTGTGTGGTAATGAATACACGCGTTTGAATGCGCCCGTTTTTTACTTTATTGGAACATGAATGAGTTGAGAAGGTAATAATCAACTTGAGGATTGTCATATTTGAGTGCAGATAGCTAATATTAGTTCAATGAACAAAGAATATGTGATGAAATTAACACGCAAGTACTCAGGACGACAGTGAGATGAAATTAAATTGTATATAATCCACTTAGGAGTTATTAGATCCTAATATTGGATCAATTTTGTACCGATGTAATTTCAGGCCCCCCAACGAATGGGGGTACACAGAGACATTGCATGGAGACAAAATTTGCAAATGTGGGTACATATTGAACTAATTTAAATGCAAATTTTTCAAGATTATATCCCGGTAATATGAGGACAATTCGATAACTGTTGTAATATGAAAATGTTTTTAAAATGTTCCACAATTCCTTATTGTGTCCAGACGTCACCACCATTCACGGTTTGCTTTTCGTCGGACTCTCTTCGAGACTTGAGAAATGTTTGTAAGTCGGCCGGATACTTCCTCGGGTTCTGACACAGTGGATATGTCTCGGATGGCTCGCGGGGCACTTCCGAGTGTCAGTTACAGTGGCCCCTTCATACATTTCCTACCAATTTTCCTCGTATTTAACTGACAGAGGGACGGACAGGCACCGAAATTTTCCGACGAGGAGGAGGAGGAGGAGGAGGAGGAGGCGGAGGCGGAGTTTTTTTTTCTTCTTTCCCGTATTTATTAGACGTCAGACGTCCCCGGATAGGGACTCTCGAGTCACGCTCCGCATAAGCAGGGATCCACGCAATATATAAAACCTATTCGGTGGTATCAAAGATTCAAAACGGGGCGATGGTTAGGAGTTTCTCTTTTCTACTTTCCGACGTTATTTTCAAGCTTCTGCACGAAATAAAATATTGGGCATATTGTTGTGCTTTTCTAACACGCACCCTTTTTATATATATTTAAATTCTGTTGCGAATCTGGGGACCATAGCCGGAATTGTATTATCACCAGCTAAAAATTTGGGAAGAATATATGTAAATTCGTAGATAAAATAATGCCTGTTATGGTCCATTTTTAGATCGAATTTTTCGGTTTATATTGCGTAAGATGGCGAGAAGATACTGGGCGTAAGTATATGATATTTAAATTTCTAAGAAATTTTACCAGAAAAATTGCGGCGTAGGGCCTATGTTCAAGAAATGTGTTATTTAGTCGAAAAATAGAGGCCGAAAATTGTTCACTGATTACCGGGTAGCGAAGGGCGCCTCCCGAAGAATTACACGACGATTTATCTCTGAGGAAAATCTGAAAATATCATATACCCCCCTCTCGCCACAATCGAGGCATCACACTCTCGGCGGAGATGGGTCCCGGCGTTTTAGGGTTCAGAACCCTTTTTTAGAGGTGGGAAATTTTTTAAGAGATTGAGGGCCCCAACCAAGCTGTGCGCTCTCTCTCTCTCCTAGCAAATGTTCACCCTCCTCGTCCCAAAGCCTAATCTCGGCGATGTTAAACGCGAACGGTTACCGGCTTATCTCCTCTGTCGTAAAAAGGAGCGTGACTATAAGGAGAAAACACGGCCTGTGTGTATACAAAGTTCCCAGTCTAGCGTCGTAACTCACCGCAAGTCCGGGACTTGCGGCCGTTCTGAAAATGAAATATGCCGTATTAGGCCGACCATACACCCACAAGTGCGTGAATTTGTTTCTGAATGGCAGCCTATAATTTTTCCCCCTGAAGTAAGTTTGATCAATTTTCATCCAGCATATTTCTGACATGTCAGAGGCCTGAGTAGGACAGAAGGCGTTGTCCTATAATTTGCATGTACATTCGCCTACTACCGCTCATTTACCCTTCCCTGTGCCTCAACGCGTAAAATAGAATAAATAATTTGTTTTATCTCCACTTCAAACATAAATCAATCCGATAAGAATATAATACCTCAAAAATATACAATAAATAATTGTCCGATCCCTTTAAATCGACAATATTATAAGAGTTTTTGAAACAAAGAATGTTTACAGTCGAGTTCAAGAATTTCCCCGAAGAGAATTTATAATTAAAGGAGGTCGCTTGTTTCGTTGCCCCGAAGAATTATTTATTGCATATCATAATACAGTCGGATTTATCTAATAACTAAAACAATCAGGCGGTGATTGTCGTCGCTGTTTCCAGTCCTACAAAAAAAAACCACGAACAAATGGAAAGGAATTAATAATAATTATCCACTCAATTTGTGTATTAAAGGGAGGACTAATAGGCTCTTTCTGTTGGGAACAAAGCGTGATTGATGAGAGCTATGAAACATGCACGGGTTATTGTTGGTGGCGGTGGGGGTTAGAGAGAATAAAAACTCAAAGCGAATGCGAGATAAAAAAAAATGGAAGAAAAATGGTCGGTCCGTAATAACAGGTAAGTGGATGGATAGAGAGAGAAAGAGACAGAGAGTAGATGGCGTCAATTATACGGCGATTCGCTTCTGGCTGGGAGAGTCGCACATCGGGTAGGAGGGGGTTGAATTAAGGAGCGTTACTCGACAAGAGGGGGCACCGATTCTTGCTAATGGGGTTAACCCCGCGGTGAATTATAGCCGCCCGGTAATCATCAGGCCCCGAGCTCTCCACAGTGCGCGTGCGGTTCTCCACAGAGGCAAGATTTGCACCACAGCGCAAATGGTGGCCAACCCTGCTGTTGCACAAAATAATCTGGAAGCCAACCTAAATTTGAACCTAAACATTGTGACGATAAAGTACTTCCCGCTTCGTCTACATCCTTGGAATATTTTCTACGAATATATTCATGGAACGGTATATCTAGGTGAAACCGCCGAATCCAATACCCGAATCACCTGTCCACAATTATAGCATGATATTATGGAACGAGCTAATAGAAATCCGATCGAGGAGTCCACTCCCAATATCCCGTTGTTACTAATTGCGACGATTTCCTAAATGGGCGCTTAGATTATTATTTTCTGCCGATCATGCATCGATGTCCAATTACCGCCATAAAGGATGAGCGGAATAAACACACAAAAAAAATTAGTGGTGGATTAGGGGTTGCCGAAGCCGCAACACGAAAAAAGTGGTACGAGTGTTCGTAGAGAGGGTTTTTTTTTGGTTCGTGTTGGCCGGCTAAGGCGGTCAGCGCGGGGAAACCTCGCGGGGTTAAAAAACGGTTGTGGAAAGTGTGGGCGAGAGAGGACTTGCGGCCAGCGCCAATACCTAATGACAACCTGTCGATTGGGGGTCGGCGTGAAAAAACACCCTAGAAAGGAGAGGTCAGCTTTCAAAATCTTAATGAAGCACCGGC
Organism: Lethocerus indicus; assembly: GCA_019843655.1. Taxonomy (NCBI): domain Eukaryota; kingdom Metazoa; phylum Arthropoda; class Insecta; order Hemiptera; family Belostomatidae; genus Lethocerus; species Lethocerus indicus. Next base: position 24,904,243 of record JACDQD010000003.1, on the reverse strand, counting down.
TAAAGCGTTTGGTTTTTTCATCACTTGATTGTAAATTTGCCTCTGCCGCGGTTTGCCGGCTCGAGGTGACGCAGACTTCCCGCCGAGGCGTCTAAATACGACATTTTTTAATGCCATTTAATGGTTTACTATTTTCACCAATCCATTCTTCCCTGAGATGACACTGTGAGTCCTACTCTGACGATGACTGATGAGAGGGAAAGGACAAAAACACTTCCACTGGAGCTCGCTCAATTTGATTCCAAAGGCAGGAAAATAATTTTTAAAGACAGATTCTTAGTAGGGATACAATCTATTTTTCCTTTATATAAATCAGGAATAAAATGGCATCGACGTAATATGCATAAACAATTTAATTTGCAACCGGGCCACGGCCAGGGTAACTTATGCGGCAAATTACCCATTCAAAAGGAAGAGGAGGCTTATTTATCGACGTTGCTATGGGTTTAACGAAGGGGGGATGAGCGACCCCTCCCGATTGGTATGGGGGCAATTTAGGAATGGGGGATGAACTTGTTTGAAAAACAAGAGGTAGTAAATAACCCTCTGAAACGATAACTGCCGCATCGTATTTACATACTGCGAGTTTATCTCTATTCGAGGGGATGTGGGAAGGCGGGAGAAATTCGGAAAATTAGGATGTCAGCAACGTTTGACAATCTGGTGTAATAGTATCTCGTGTACGAGTACACTGTATATATGTTTGAGGTGAATTCAGATTTCATCACTGAAGAAAATATTCTGTTCTTTTAACACACCATGATGACCATTAATTAATAAAAACATTTATTTTACCTGCCCGGATTGAAAACGAATTTTATTCGATTATTTTATATATTTAATCTATCAACTTCGTTTTATTCATTCCATTTACTCGCAGATATTCGTCATTTAATTCTATGAATTTCATAGAGAATTTGGTTATGTTAAATCTGGTATACTACCAGAATACTTTATGTCTTACTTATACGCAAATATAATGTGCCCGTTATTAGCTAGCCATTGTACGAACAAGGGGGTAGAGGGAAACCGGGAACCGAGTTATGTCACGGACCCTCGCTGAGGTATCTCTCCCCATGAATATCTTAAATTAAGACCGAAGTTATACCCGAACATGACTGGGGGAATATTTTGGTGGCTTTTAAACTGCACCTCCAGAACTTATTTTCCGGTCCCTTTGTCAGATGCGTTTCCAGTAAATCGGTCCCGACGAAAACGAATCCGTTCTGGGAAAAATTGAATTTAGTTCACTCTTTTTCCCGCACCGGATCCGGCCGCCTTTATAACAGGGCGGCTCTCCGATAGGAAGGGGAGTCGAGGCACACGGAATTAAATAAAAGGGAGGAAACAAGCTCCGCGGGGAAATCGCAGCCGGCGTGTAGCCGCCCTGGCAACAACCGGGTCAAGGGCCCAACAAATTGGGATAGAACACCCTCCCTCCTTCCCTCCAAGCTCTGGAAAAGCGTTCTCGGAAAATGCCACAGGGAAAAGCGAAACGGCCTGGGGAAAACGAGTCTGCGTCAAAGATTCTCCTTAGGATTTCAACTGGAGTTTCCCTTATTGTCTCGACGAAAATAGTAAGTATATTGCTCTGGAGCGGAAGACCTAGTTTAAGTAAATATATAGTACACTAGTAATAAGACGGAGCGAAGGGAGTAAGCGTCGCTTGAAGAAATTTAAACCAACATTCTCCTGCAACGAAAGAGATTCTGTAAAGTCGAAATGATTTGTTGATGAACTAATTCAAAAGGTAAAACACAATCTTAATCTATCTTGCAGAAGATCCACGAAGCAGAAGTGGGTGTTCCACCGTAATATTGAAAATTATAATAATGATGATATGACTGCGAAACCGGATTTCATGTTTGGCGAACATCCGGTTTCGGACCGGACGCTGTATTTCGTGTAATATCTGGAAGAGCGTCATATTCAAGATAGCTGTAAACATCCGTATTTATAAACGGGTTCGCGGGAAGGGACTTGTTCAACGCTGGCCGGGGGCGTGAAGCCGGAGAAGTGGTCGGAACATATCTGTGAGGACTTCCGTATCACACGGATTGGATGGGCTCGCGCAGTCGGGAGGACGCTTATCGGTTTTAGGGAGGTTTAGGAGGCCTATCTCCGGCCTGTCACGCGGCTCCAGCCTACCCCCGTCGCTTTCACATGTCTCTCCATCGGCCCATTTACGGGTGTGGTGGCGGAGGGACGGGGGAAGAGCTAACGCACGCACGTACTCCGAAAACGCCATAGATTTTATCAGCCCAGCCGACAGAGGCGACACTGGTGTTTACCGTACTGGGCAAACTTTCGTAACATGGTCAGCAGACGGAAAGGAAAGGGAGACGTTATAACATCCTTGTAATTACAATAATAATAATAAAAAAGTTTTTCTTCATATTTATGGAGCACAAAACCCCCCATACCAAACTTATCTGAATTGCTGCTGACGGTTAATCAATGTAAATCCACAGCATTAACGGTCAATAGGTACTGATACAGTCACTGGATCTGAGGGAAAATTCCTTCTTCTGGATTACAGGAGCTTGATATATCCCATTTTAAAGATCGGCCGTCGGCTTTTATGTATAAGTATAAATAAAAGGAAAAATATCATTATACATTTTTGTGCATCATATTTATAAACGGCATTATTAATTTCAGCCCAACTATATTACGGGACCCCGTTTTATTGAATACTCCAATTTTCTGTTTGATCTGCTACACAATAATTTCCCCTCGGGGGGGTTGTTTGTCCTGTAAATGGGTTAAGTCCTGAAAGAGGCCGAGAGCAGTAAAAGGGTGTGTTACGTGACCGGTCCCTCGCTTCACCCTCTTCCACCATCCAATTGCCTGCTTTTTTCTATACCCCTTTTTTCTTCAGAGCTCACGCATTTCTGGCTTTATTTATTTCTCGTATTTTTTACCTACCCGATGCTAAACTGGAGAACAATTAGGAGGGTCGTAGTCGTTAAGGGGTACCGATTAATGAACCGGAATAAAGCGTAGGCCGGTTAAATTAATCGGATTAATGACAGTGAGAGTAGAACTTATGTATAAAAATTGTTTTAAATGAATTCACTATAGAATGCTCCAAAAAAAAATATTGAGAATTATATATAAAATATTAGGATTTTCATATATTCATATTTTATATTTGCATCATCATTAGAATCGTTCTTGGGCAACAACTTCATGCCAGCTACATGTATTTATAATTCCATACCAGAGGTGTATATAGTATTATTTATGTAATTGTTGTATCAAATAACTGTATTAATGTGAGAGGTTTGTAGATATCAGTAAATGTAATGGAATATTACTGACTTCTTTATTAATTTCATTGAAAGAATGGCCTCATTTTTGAGTAATTGGAGATTTCCTTTCTTGTGAGTGAGTAGCATGACCACAGAACTGGGACCGACAGAAGTGAAGTAAGACCGTTCTCCTCTTGTATTTCACGCTTGACCGCAACATGCACTTGGGTCCACGTGATACCAATCAATGGGATATTGGATAAATTATGCCTCTTGATAATGCCAACTGTTATGATTGCGGTTTTTCAACTTCCTCGGTAACCGTCGGTCGGTGACATAAGATATCGGAGACATTATTTTTACTACAACAATTAAAATACATAATTTATACGAATTATTGATATTCGTCCCCCTAGAACCTGCCACTACGAACTAATGATAATGCTTCACACGAACGCGTAACATTTTATCATAACCGACGTACATGCAGCGTATATCGTGGAACTTATAAATGTATCTCACTGCGGCGCATTGGAAATAAAGCCGGAATTATGCGAGATTGAATGTTGTCATCGGGGAAAGTGGATGTGAAAATCTGGAAAAACGGTCGGCGCTTTATGGCTCGCAGACATCTTAGCCGAGATTTATCCGGGTGTCTGAGGCATTAAGCACATGACCATTTCGGGTAACTTACAACATCAGGCTGTTGCCATAACATCTTGCAAAGAGGCCACGGGGCTCTGTAGACCCAAGGAAGTTATAAACTAGCTTTCTGCTAATGCTCTCGGTCACATCGGGGGAATAATGTATAGTACCCAAAGCTTCCAAAGTCGTATAATGTGTGTTCTTGTATTTTCAGACAGAAATAGCATTAATTAAGTAAGATTTAATTAGTTTTATTACCATGACATATTTGTTAATAACGCTGCCGTTTTTTCTCTTGAGCTTCTACTGTCTATTCAAATATTGTTGGGGTCTACAACGATAGAGACATTAAAATTAATATTTCTTTAGACATAAAACGGACTATAAATGTTTTGTGAAATAGAGAATGAAATTCTGTATTACTGTCTCCGAATGTAACTAAATTTGTCAAGAAAGACGAAATGGCCGCTAATAAAATTAGGCGGGTCAAAGTTTCTTTATAAAGTCATAAAGTTGCAGTGCAGTCAGTTTGAAGTACCGGAGATTTCTCCGGTGATTCGTGACAGGAGGTTTACAATTAAAATCGAAAGTGACTTCACGTTAACCTTTCATAATTCTCTCATTTGTGAAAAGAGAGGTTTAAGGGGCTTTCTGTCACTGCGGTATTATTCGATATATAATTATTCGATTTATGTTGGCGTAATATAAGCGAAATAAATTTTAATAGAACTTTCAAAGACAAAAGAATACGATTGTTTGTGATCAAACATAAGGTCGTGATGATATTGACAACAAGCTGTGTAACTTTATATGTTGTTATGTGTCATTTCTGTAAAGAAAAATGCCGCTCAAATATAGTGAAATTTTAAATGAGTTCGAGTTAAGTATTATAGAAGCAAATTGGTGCCTCTGTTTCGGTGGTGAAACGTATTATTTTGAGTTATATGGCCACTCAAATACAGCTGGCAGTGATGCCTTTCTTGTCTGGCGCAAGGCCTATAATTATAAATAATTTTCTATTTCTAGTCGTTATAATTTACGGGTACAATTAAATAATTATGCTTATAGAATGTCCGACTAGAAAATCTTCAATTGTGGTGTCTTTTGTTTTGAAGGTTCCGTCGGAATCGGGGTCTATCCTTTAATAAGGACGTTTTTTCTTCTTGGAGAAGTACGGTTTTTCATGAGCGCTTTCTCCTCTTAAAATTCATACAGGTTCTAAGGAGGTAGAAATAAAAAAACATATAAAGATATAATAAAAGAAAATAATGTTATAAAAGCGTTTATTCCATATAGTTAAAATCTGTAGCATGGATCGGCGAATTTGTAACCTCATTTGTATCTTCTCCCCTCTTCTTTTGAGGCTATCCTCTGAAGAAAAATTAGTTTGGAGAACCCCAGAGTTGAGGGTTAATTCATCGGAAGGTTAAGTGCCGAACTTTTACCGCCTTTTATACAAACATTTTCTGTTCAATTTTATGGCGCCGAGGCCTGTAGGTCATCCCTCCTTTTTGATTTCACTCAAGAGCTAGCAGCTAACCAGTTTACGGAGGTTGACCCAGCGGCTCGAAAAGAGGGAAAACTAACGTTAAGCCTCGTGTAAAGGTAAATATTGAATGCGGCGCTGGGAGGAGATCTCTTCTCACCCTCTCGGTTTTCCCCGCTCGGAGAGACTAAAAGGGAAAAACCTGACCATAATGGAAAAGTGGGGTAGGCGTCGCAAATTATTTAAAGCCCATTTTCGCGGGCGGTGGGGGAGGGGGTTTAACGCCCGCTGTTTACTGCACCTGCTTCGCCCCCAAAAATTCGAAATTATCTACCACATCGCGACTGTTTTAGCACGGAAACAAAATGAGACGCGGCGGTACGTTAATGACAACCGCCAATGAGTGTTTATTCGCATTAAACGGGCAGTTTTCGACCGTTGCAATCTCAGTTTATCACTGGCGAGCGCGGGGGCGACATCGACGGGGGATGAGTTAAACACGGGCCCGTCCTAATGTCCCCGGCAGGGCGAAATATTTTTATTGTAAATATCCCGAAATTGCGAAATGGCCCGGAAAAAGGGGGTCCGCGATAAATCGGCCATTTATTGTTTCAGTTTGTCTCCGTTTTTCGAGGCATATATCCGACTGCCTTAACGCTCACGACGTTCTTTTTCAGACGTTAACAGCGCCCATAAATAACTTTCACTATAAGCGAATCTAATGTGCCCTTTCGTATTTGTTTTCGGGTACACGCGGGACGGTGTCTCGGTAACTTGAGACGAATGAAATATTCGGTACTAAACTCAGGATAGCGATGCTTCGGTGAAAATAAGGGTGAACATTTCTTGTGATCTGCATTCGTTCATTCTTATGCTAGACGGTTTTCGGCTTTAGCCGAATATTGTTTAAATTAATTTATACAATAATTAATTATCGACGGGTAAATCATGCTGAATGAGAATTGATACTGCACCACTGAAGTAACATGGTAGGGTATCTGTGAAGTTCAATACGGGAATTAATTCAGTTCACAGCGATGACGCAAGCCTTGTTGTGTGGGGCGTGCGGGTCGAAGTGTCAAAATTCACAACCGGAGCCAAAACGGTTGGGCTTCGTTCATAACGAGAGTCCGTTGCATCAAATTGTCCCCAGCTTAAACATATACTCATGAAAAATTTATTCCGTCGAAAAAAGAAACAAAACCGACTGAACCCGATTGTAATTCGGTCGGCGTCGGTATCGCGGAGTTACGGTTTAAAGCCGGTCACGGCGAAATGTTGACGCTCCAAACATGAAACAGAAACAAAAAAAGGAATCCTGGCCGACAGCCAGATCGCGGGGATGGCAGATGCCCGAATAATACGATGACTGGGGGCGCACGATCATTGTCTACTTCTAATTTACCCCAAATTACTTATTTAAAAAAAAATTCTTCGTTAAAACAACATTAAAAAAGAAGGACAGCGAAAATTGGTAGTTATCCGCAGAAAAAATAGGTGATATTAGAAATATGCGCAAATAATAGCATGGGAATCATTCAATGGACATTATATCTGTTTAAGAGATAAATCGCGTTCGTAAGGAGACGAAGTCGTTAATTTCGGAAAAGTGTACATTATTATTATCTGTTTCAATATTTTAAGGTAGCAACCAACAATTATGGTATCTTTTATGCATCCAGTTGTCCGATATGTTTTGAATATTTCGTACACTTGATAAAACCAATGGTAAAATGGATTCTTATACTTGAAAGAAGAACCTCGCTAGGGGCTTGTACTGTGGCAAGTTAAAAAACGGAGAAACACAGTTGTTCACGATCTTCGGAACACGTATCCACGACTTTCGTACAATTTCATGTACCAACACCTTCGTAATGTACGGTTCTATCCTTCGAAATGGGCGGGTTAAGAAATGAAAAAAAATATAAAAACAAAAAAACCTAGTCTATGATGTGAAGATAATACGTTTTAAACAACCAATTTTATTTTCGGATCGTGACAACTGAAACGGCTGTGGTTTTCTTGATTCTCGTTTCTTTTTTTTACTCTTTCTTAAAGGTTAATAGACTTTTGACCCCTCCGGGACGGACACCAGGAGAAATTAGGCCCTGTTTCAGGTATACGTAAGGACCGAATTCGTATGTGGATCCACGGCCGCAAACCGTAAGCGTCGTCCCTCTTCTTCAGACCCCTCTTCTCCGAGCCCTCCTTATACCTGACCACAATTATATGCCTCGGATTTTCTGTAATGTAATTAGGGACTACGCCCGTTTTCATCCTAGTATTTTCATAATTAACTTATTGTCTCCAGATAAATGTAAACACTCTATGATTTACTGTAATAAGCGGGCAACTCTCACAGTCCTAACGTGATCAGCTGAGGCCACTACTATAAGTGCCACAATTCTTTAGATCACCGGTTGTCTTCGTTGTAACCAACAAGTATGCCCAAGCGACTCACCACCAAAACCAGTCAATCAAAAGACCAAACCACCGAGCGGAGACAGAAGATCGAAATAATTATGGTTTTCCAGGCCCTCGCATGCTATCAAAGAGGTATTTCAAAATATTGTATTTGGTTCCACATAACTTCAGCCATAATAACAGCCAGTAGTAAATCAAATAGTATCAGTAAATATATTTGTTTGCAAAATTTGAATGTTGCATATGAATTTGTTATTTTCAAAAGTGAGTACAAGTGAAAGTCTTCAGTCCGTTTCTCTTTGCATTCATGGTCCCCATTGCTGAAAATGGAGAAGACCTCGAATGGGGGAAGCGAAATATTTCCAATTTCAAATTCGAATTTAAATTTCAACGGTTGGTTATCCGAATTCGGACGAGCACAGACAATATAACCTCCCTAGGGAAGAAATCCGCCCTTTTGAAGAGGTAAAGCCAGGAACAACAATCATAGCTTCGCGCAGCGCAGGGGGAATCTCGGAAGTCGGCTAATAGGAATCTAAAGGTAGTGAGGGGGACTAGAGGAAATGAAAACTCTTGGAAAAGCGGGCACCTCCCCACCCTCTTCCCTTCCTAGCCCGTGGAAACCTCCGAATTTCTGTTTTACAGGCGGGGAAAGTTGTGATCGGGGGGGGGGAGGGGTTTGGATGAACGTGGGGCAGGGGCGGTTCAGGAACAGGAAATCGAATGCTCCCCCTTTCCACCCCTTCTTCTAACTCTGGAGGGCCGCCCCGAATTTCCGTTTCTTTCATTTTCACTCTACTCTTCCTCTTTCTCTTCAACTTCCCTCAGAGCCGTGGGGGAGGGGGGAAGAAAGGTTAAGACTCCGAAAACAGAGGCGGGTGGAGGTTTCCCAATTAAAAACCCGAATCGGGAAAATCCCTCGATGAAGGGGTGAAAATCCTGAGAGGATTTTACCCGCGGGGAATTTCCGAGAAGGCCGGAAACAAGATTTTCCGTATAATGGTAGCTTCGGCTCTGGGCTCACCTTTCATTGTCTCCATTAATTTAAAGACTGGCTTTGAGCGGCCCGGACGTTTAATCCACCTGTGGATGGGTGTTTGTCGAAATCAAAATTATGTTTTCCAGTTCGGCCAAGAAATTATGTTCCAAGTAGGTACAATGGAGTTCAAAAAGCTCCCGGAGATCGGTTACTAAATTGGGGTATAGCAAACCTAATATTAATTTCGGCCAGTGATGCCGTTAATTTTAGCATTTCCCGGACTCAAGACAGTAATATAAGGTGGGTAATAAATCTTAATATGATTGAATCAATAGCAACGACTTAATACAATGCCTGCCAACTAATGAGGGCTTTAATATTTGGTCATCCTAGGATTTATATTGTGAGATATTAATACTGTTTAGGACGTACAGCACTACAGAACTACGGATTGTAGTATTACTGGAGGGAAATAGTGGACTTGGGATGGATGTGTGCCGCGAACCTCCCCCCACCAGGCACCGCCGAAACGAGATCGCAACCCAAAAACCAATTTCACCTCATCACCCGGTTCGGTGTCACGAACTCTCCCACCCCTTTTCCCTTCGTGTTGTTCCTCCCCCCCTCGTTCGCCCCCCCCCCGTTCTTCCTGTGTCCGAGTCACGAGAGATTCCCTCATCACGACCGCACTTCGGAAATCTGAGTTTTCCCTCTCGCGCTCTTCCTTCCGACTGACCGCCCAGCCCACGTGATATGAATCACGTCAATCTAAAAGCGTCTGAATTTACAACGTGAAAATGATGTTCGCACATTGACCCAAAGATTTATAAATAAAAATTTAATTTTCAACACTGTTAATGAACAAAGATTTTATTCTGAAAAAGCTCACGATGATATGAATAATCCCTGAGCATTATTCATTTCCCTCTAACTAATAGTTAATTTAAGAGGTATGACTGGAAGTCGAGTATTTAAAATGTAAATAAATCGGATGTCATTATTATAAATGTAATTCTCCTTATTATAAATGTAAAAAGAATTCTGGTGCAATACCATTAAAACATTTTCGGGGCCACTATTTTCCATAAGACTTGAAAACTATTTCTGTCCATAACTGTCTTCTCTGCGGCCCGCTCTTGCAGTAAGGCAAACGATAATTGAAGACTATTTTAAAGATAAGAACTCCCCCGAATACGGTTGTGGAGTTTTAAAATTTACATTTCCCCGAGTTTCCCCGCCGAGCCTTCACTTTCCCCTCTTATGCTAATCCTCCTCTTTCGGCTTCTTCTGGGACTTTTACTGCGTTCAGTGGAACTTTGCTTCAAGAGTCGTGAAGCTTTTATGGTCGGCGATATTCTCCCTCCCTCCGCCCCTCCCGCTTAACGGTCGTAGGAGAGGAAAACGCCCGAGTTTCCGGACTTCCAACGGGGTAATGGGTTTGTCCATTTTCGCGAGAGACGGGTCCGGTCGGCAACGGGATAAACTTTAAATAATTGTCGGCCCCGCCTCCAAATTGGGAGGGTCTCGGGCGTCGGGGGGCAGCATTTATGCGAAAAGTTGGTGCCCGAAAGTGTCGCGTCCCAAGACGATAATCGTCCGATACACTCTGTATTCAAAAACACCGAGCATCTCCGACACTCCCGAGGCAAATATACCGTAAGTGGAGTTCATCTGATAAATCCAACTTCTAGAAGTGATAAAATCCAATATTAGGCTGTGTTCATTTTAATGAGGACGAGATAAGTCGAATGCTCCTAACCGTCTCCATAATATTACAGTATATCGAAGGCCAGACCGGAATTAGTTTGGATGTCTGTTTTATTTATTGCGGTAAATGTGTTTTAACACCCAGTAAATGTATAGTTCATATAATATCTAAGTATATACAAAATTATAGAATTGATGTTTTATATAAGCTGAAATATTCTTCTCATAAAGAGCTAAATTAATAAGAGTCTAATATTTTGTGTTTTCATTTAAAACACCCTAGAAGCTGTGTGTAGTAGAATACACATACCCACCCACTCAAATTTTATTATATATATATATATATATATATATATATATATATATATATATATATATATATACACATTAAATGAGAGTGGTTAGCAGAGGGTCATAAAGGTTATTAATGTTCCGAGTTGCAACATGAACATTCTCCAGGACTGCGGGCCCATTTATTTCTGGCTGTAAAGGTATAAGCGTTGCGGAAGGCGGGCGGGGGGGGGACACGCCATGTTGCAATTTATAAGAGTAATTGATGCCAGAAATTAGAAGTTGAGGGGGCCCTGCCCCTCTACCGCCTCTATCGTTTGTCCGGGAACCCTGCGGTAATGACCGGATCCAAATCCAGATTATTTGTACCCAACTTTCCACGCTTCTGTACTACCAGCGGACATTTATAACGGAGTCAGAAGGAGGTTTCGAATTCGTAACCTTAATACATTTCTAACGCGACTGTCAGAATTACAAAGGCCAACAGTAGTTAACTTTCATGCCTCTTCAAACAGTATTTATTTACTGTCAAAATCAGTCTCGATAATTTTTCACGGTATTTTCACGAACGCAGATTATTGTGACATAAACTGGAAACATAAAAAATAATATATGCCAAATTGTTATATGTTATTTTAATTGAATCATGACCTAGGTAAGAAAGGAAGACGCTATTGACGATGGTGGTGGAATGCCCGTCTATAAATATTTTAAATTATCGCCGACTATACTTAATCTCCCCCCCTCCCACAAGACCTCGTTTTACTTCTTGGGAAGGATTCATTTTCACGATTTTCCTCCGGAGGGATGGGTTTGACTGGAGGGGGGGTGGCGCAGTTCTCTTCCAATTAATAACGGAGATTATGAGCGAGGCCTCGGAAAGAGATTAGCGATAATTATCCTCAACTTTCGAGCTCTGGAAAGTTCAAAGGGGACAATTGAATTAAATCGGCCCCGACGAAGCCGGCCGAGCGTAATCGATAGCGGGGCTGCCCGGACCGCGATCAACGTAAATCCGATGCCGGGTAACAACTTCGGTTCCGGTTAATCCGATTACGGCTGAGACCCGGTCGATGCAAAGGTGAGAGATATAAATTATATCCTCGGTCCGGAAGGCGGACTTTAAGTTGGGAATCGAACGCTCAATAAGAAGCGACTGGGACCATCGGCCCGTGATGCGGAACAACCCGTCTAAAGAGATACTTTTTCATCGGGTGAGCTTCGGGCCCGTATTCAAACTACCATATAACTTAACATTATATAGCGTGGATCTTGCGCTAAACTCTCGCAAGTATATATTCATATGTATAAATCGTTTCGATATTACTATCTAACACTTCAACTAAATTTTAGGGCTAGTATAATACTACTCGTCCACCCAGCGAGTACTTTCTTTCAATTTTCCTACCATTCCACACTGTGCGATAAATCTTCAATTGAAGGGCGACGTACGGAAAAGTTACTACCAATTAATCCGCCATCATTAACAGGATGCACCGATAATAAATGATATGCCGGCTATTGTTGGGAGGGCCCTTCTGTGGATGGTGCTGGATGGTGTATATGCGGCTGCCGCTACTTATTACGCCGATGCCTCCTCCAGTCGGTGTCGGGCCGGTTGTCCATTGGGGAGATCAAAGCGCCCCCCTGGATGACTGGGGGGGGGGGGGGGGCAGGCGGCCTCTTCGTCCTCTGGCACATTAATCCCCTTTTCATCCGACCGATGTCTCCTTTCTTCTCTGCCGTCGGAGCCTGACAGTAGAAAAAAAACCAGAGCGGGTGCCCTCCGAGCGTGCATTATCTATATTAATATGACCCCGGTCGCCTTTTTTTTATTCCTGTCCTTTTCTAACTTTCCGTGTCAGTTTTTCACCGTCGAAAGGGGAAAAAGGGGGCGTTCCATTTCTGAGGGGTCGGCGTCGGCGTCGGAAATGTATTGTTATTGTCTTTTACCTCCCCCTTTCGCTCGGCATTACTCCCGAAGGGGCGCGGATATTATACAGAGAGGTTTTTGAAATTCTTAAAGTAGAAACTATTTCATTAGGGTAAGAGACGGTCCTGTTCCTTGGGGCTTCTCGGTACGCATAGAACGTCGAATATTTACAGTTCATATAAGCTATCTACTGCAGCTAAACATTATTTCTCATTATTTCGGTCATAAATCCCTGGCAAATTTATGGTCTGGCAATTCCAGACTATTATATTTGGTGTAGTTTCAATCGCACCGTACTCAGTTACAGCAACATAAATGAAACATCATTTCAAAGCTGTCAATCCTTTGTCTGAGACGGGAAAGAATTATGTTAAAACATTTTTACTCGCTAACTTTTAACCGATATTAGAAACAACCAATTTGAGTCCGACATAAACATCCAATCGGCGTGACCGAGACATTAACAGTTTTAAGTTAAAGAAAAACTGTCAGGTGCTGAGCTCGGCCAAAGCCAAGTAGCGGCCAGTAAACGCCCTCTTATCTTCTTCGGCATTTTCCCAATGGCAATTTGCCAATTGAGGTGTCTCAATCCTGAACATCGGAGTTAGTATCGCGTCTTTGTTTGCTCTGTCAAATTATAATATTCTTCCGTTTACAGATCGGACAGATTAATCGAGGCGGTACCGGTTAATGTCCGCATCAATCTTAAACTTAGCTCTCTCCCTACAGCCTCCTTAGCTTTAAGTTAAACTCGCTAACACATAAAGTGCTCGCTTACTTAAAGTAAAAAAAGTTTTTTGGTTACAACCGTTACAACTGAGAACTATTGTTGAGATAATATGCAATATTACTGCATCGTGACCGTTGTGTTTTCTCTGCCGCTAATCAATAGTTTACCAGCTTTAAATAGGCGCGCCATTTAAATGAAATATTGTAACGATTCGTTTTGCCATTAGCAGGAATGTCTTTCGGTTTCGGGGGCAGACTCCGGAACAGAACTTTTCCTCTGACCTTAATGCAGCTAATCGGTGTCGATGAAATCAAATGTCGCGTTTGAGCCTCTCTGGGCCCGCTTTCACCCAACAGTCACCCGACTGTCTTCCCACCCGAGCGCTCTTCAGTCACTAAGTTCGACCGACCTAACAATACTTTTCCTAACGGGGGCGGTGGGAGCGGCTGAGGCGGTTGGGGGGGGAGACACTTCCCGCGGTAAAGAACACGCGCCCCGTCCTTCCTTTTTACAAAGCTTACAATTACCCGGTCATCAACCCTACACCCGTACTTTCACTCGCCGGTTTTTATTTGCTCGATTTGATTCGTCCGAATGAAACGATATTTTTAATCTTACCAAGCTTTGACTGCAATAAATTAATAAACTAAGGATGGATCGCAGATCAAAAGGGAGCAGTTAATACACCACTATGTAATGTAGAAACGTTCCCAGATAGAAGCTTGAAGTCGGCATCAAATCCTTTTTGCGGAGATCATCGAAATTTACTTTAAATATAAACCAATAGGCCAGTTAGTTCTACCTCTTTTATTATTATCATTCTGTCAGATTAGTGACGCGACAGGGGAACAACGGGTTGAAGAATATTGTCGGGGACGAACTAACGTCAGGAATAAAGAAGTAGATTTCCAACCAGTTGGGAGAATGAACTAAAACAAATTTCTAGTTCTAGGCCTTCTCGCGCGTTGAAGCACTCACTCCGCAATGTCAGTAAGGGCGGTCACAAAAATAAATTTATACCTCAAATTCGGTAACGACTCGGACTTTACCGAGCGAGAGACAGGCGGCGGAATCGTTTTAATTATTTAAACTTTAATAAGCTTCGCGTGTCAACTTTCTGACGCCCGGACGCTAATTTGTCCCGCGAGAGCGCCGAGCTGTGTGGAGGGGCGGCCTCTGGATCCAGTGGAAATTTCCAGAGGGACTTCGGGTCGGGTCGGAGGGAAGGGAGCAGTGTAACAGCTGCGGTCTCGACAGGGACGGCGGGGCCTCGCACTTTTTCATTATTATACCCTCAACAAAAGCTCCTCTTTAGTTTATAAAAGCCGAGATAATATAGGGGGCGGTGAACTTACCCCACCCCCTCCCGCCGCAGCCCCTGAGCGTTAAGATTGCCCTCGGCTCTGGCAATGCCCCAGTTATGCGGAAGTAGCGATAGAAGCCTTACCTGTCCGTTTGCCTCACTTCCTATTGAAATTCTATAGGGTTGGCAATTATTATTTCTTTTTCAGATAATCATTGATTAGGACACTGGGAACGCGATCGATCCCAGTATGGATTATCTACAGCAGTTGACGCACTGCATGTTTCCTCTCTGAACAGTTAATTAGGAAAAATAATGAAAATACGATGGTACCGTAATTAGGTAGGTGTAGTAGTATTTTTCAAATACAACAATTTTGAGGTCAAACAACACTGAATTGTATAGTTAATATTGTATATTAACATAAGAGATTCAGAATGTCGGCGGCGATATGTTCCTGTTCTTGAAATAATGGCAATCCTACGGCGAACATTTTAACGATTATTTTTCTCGTAAAAGTATGAGCACATCTGACAGGTCCAAACATTTGTAATACCAACATCGTAACAGTTTTTTGGTGACTGGATAATATTTTTAAGGCAGAAAAGAAACCGCGTTTGAAGTTCTAATTTCATTCCTTAACGAACTGTCCCAACGAAATAAGAAAAAAAAAGTAACGAGAAATACTATGTCCATAATCTCAGAAAGGAATGCTAGTACACCTCTAAAATAAAACTGACAATTAATATTTTTAATTGTAACAAAAATTCTTTCCCGAAATACCAATTAAAATAAAAGGCGTTCCGAGTTCAATCAATTTCGTATTTGAGTTGGGAAAAAAAACTGCAATCTACAAACTTAATTGAATGATCACTGGGTCCCTGATTAATTTGAGCTTTGAATTCTGCAGCTGACAGTGAACAGAACAGAGACTAAACGTGCTGAACATTCTTGGCATTTATTAAGCTAAGGTTCCAATAAAACAGTTTCCATGTCCGTTATACGTCGTCTTTACTTTTGAGAGCATCCTGAAAATACAAATGTCTCCGAAAAAGTTCTTCTGGTAATAAATTAATTAATTTGGAATTAAATTCTTACATTAAATGGACAGAAATGAGCAATATTATCCATACTATTTTCACTCTCGAAGAAATACGAAGCTTCGTTTGTGCGGGCATTTAGATTATAAAATACTTTATTTTAGTGCGGCTTATTAAAATAACTCAAAGGAGTACAAGTAATGCACTTTGTAGACTCTTCTTTTTATGTAACGATACGACTCTTAATTGGTGACAAAGTGGAATGTCTCCCTGTTGTGCAATCCTATTCCCCAAGGAGGCGAATAATTATTAAACGCATTATCATACAGGAAATGATATAACGCCGTTGCTTTTAAGATTTGCTAAAATGGGAATAATCGTAGCAAGTGGTTAACATGTTACCCTTCACTCTGTCACAAACAGAATAAATAAGTTCTATAAACGTCAAGCCGCACGAATTTCGTACCTCCGAATATATTCGCAGATATATTCTGAACATTTACTATGAACAGGTAACTATTTGCAGTCCAAATATTCTGGAAATGTCAGATTCCAGTCTGGAAGTTTCAATCGCTTTAAAAAATTATTTTCCTCAATTCGTTTAGACATTCGGTATTGGTTAACGCTATTTCTGTGGCTCTGTTCCTCCTGTCATTTGTGCGGTGCTAAGCTATGTGGATATCTGGATAACAGCCCTTTCGTAACTGATATTCCAATATTCAAAAACTGTCAGCGCTATCACAATATTGACACTGACGGCTCAACATTGTCAGCTGACAAAAAGCCATTGTTATTTAATGTGCATTCTGGTGGAATCCAGAAAAAGAGTAAAAATTATTTGCTTTCGGATCGTCAAATTACATATCGTCAAAATGCAAAAGAGTTAAATGCAATCTCGGAGAATTAAATCATGAAACTAACTTCACAATTTCCATGACTGTGATTGCAGTCAGTTATTATAGTTTGGGAATGTTTCAAAGTTGTGGTAGTTTATTGCCAGCGTATATTCTAATTCTCGAGTCATTTAAGTCAATTCTACTCGCAATCAATTCACATTTAAAGTCGAATGGAAAAAAGTTGGGTTGGCCATTTTAGAGTCGGTTCTGAATATAAAGTATTTAATGCATCTCGCATTAAACATTATTAAGCTGTCGTAAGCCTCAAATTTCAAGAACCGGGCCTACATTATTGATTCGTTTTTGGCAGTTTCTTAAAATTATAGGAGATATAATTACTTTGTGATGTGGCATAGGTTATTGGTTAGGGCAGTGCCTCACTGTCGGATATTGTCATATTCTGGTGAAATGCTCACACTCTCTTTTTATAGAAACGCTCATTAACTCTAGGATAGGTACATCTCATGAATTTTCCATATTTTATCAATACACCAAAAAATGTAGTTTTTCGCCTCGAATCCCCCGCAGTTTGACTCACCTGAAGTGAACTAAAAATAAGTTGTGTCAAGCAGGCAATGTCGATCGGTATGGGCCTAGCAACAGCCGCCCTTACCGGGGGCATGCGCCGTTCAACCCCGGGGTGAATCATAGCCCAGGGTAAGCTCCTGTTGCTACCCCGCCGAATTTGCCCTCAGCTTTCACCCATACACACGCACACACACACTGCATTCTCTGTGTTTGCACACTGAAGAAAAGGGCGCGCTCAGATAAAAACAGTCCGGAATTAATCCAGGATTAACGGGGCGCTCTGGACAAATCGGATTGTTTTTCCTTTTCTTACGGTAAGGCTCATCGGGGGGATGACACGTCCCAGCTTTTCGACTTTCGGTATAATATTGGACGCGTACATGCTGAAAGCGGTAGAGGTATACATGCGACGGGGGTGGCGATATTTTGAGGCGTAATTAATAGCAAACGACATAGGGATTAACATGACATGGGGGGGGGAGCTCAGATAGCAAACTATTAAGCGGGGTGTAATTACACGCATATATGTTCATATAATCTTATGAATTAAAGTCCGCAGAGGGGTTATAATTTAGGTTTCGGTTGCACCATTACAACCAAAATGATTTACTTTACCCTGGTAATCCTCGTCCCAGTTCCTCTTCAAGCGGAAACCGATCGTATTAAAGTGCAAAAGTTAAGTTAGCTATATTCTTTAATTTCCTCCCTATCGTGTAAGGCAACCCACTTGTAGGTGTCGTAATTGTTCCGACCTTCTGTCTTTTTTTTGCACCGCCGATTTGGTGTAAAACTAAGCCCGTTTCGACTGTGGCCGACTCGTAAAGCATTCCGTCTGTAAAACAGTGAGCATCCCGCATTAATTATTACACTCGCAAGCCAGTTTCAGAGCACTTTGACTCAGTCTTAGGAGTGTTACTACTATCGCACTCCCCAGTGAGGGAATCCCTGTCTAATTAAAGGGAATGGACACCTGCCTAGCTCTTGAAACATCAAAAGCAGCAATGCTTATTCCCGAATTCTAAAATTGTTCAATTCAAATATTGTAGCACCCTCGGTTAAAGCTTTCATTCGTACTGAACCGTACCGAGGCCGATTTACAAATCTGACTGCTGCACACCACTTCCGAGTTTCCACCAGAATCCGACCGATCGTGTGCTTAATCGAAGTTTGATTTGTCTGGAATGAAACTATCCACTGTCGAGAGCTGAGAGGGAATTTAATTAAAGGCCTGGTTGGAGGGGGGGAAGGCCCAATATAGTGGAGCCCCCCCCCCTCCAATAGCACTATAGTGTTTCTGAAACATTGCTATTTGACGGATGCCACTTCAAGGCGATCCCCTCTTAGTCATGTTAATCATCCGGAATACACATCAGTCCACTGTTCATTACATTCTGTAAATAGATAGCGTCACGAAAGTTTGCAAAAAGCAAAATCAACAAAAGACGTATTTACTATTTAAATATATTTGGACGAAATTTTTCATAAACTACTGAAAATTTACAATAATTTTTAATTCAATTCTTACAAAATGTTCGCAACTATACAGAAAACGACCTTGCACCAGCAGAATAGGTGAAAATGTGTAGTAACAAATGTCGAATCCAAGAACATTTTTTAATACGGCTACCGTATTGGATCAGACCCACCGTGAAATTGAATAAAGGACGAGCCCTCTTTCAAACACCCTAATGCATCGTGATTAGGAAAACACCTACCTTTATAGCGCGGCAGACATTTACCTTGATTATGCCCCCCCCCCCTTTCATAAATCATATCTTCGACGTTTTGACAAATGAATCCATCATATCTTACGATTGGCCAGAAATTAATCAAACCGGCGAACCCGTCGCTGAACTCGCGTTTCTCGACATTATGTTCCGGTCGGACTGAATTAATGGATTTGAAAATATTTTTTCAAAAGATCATTACGTATTATTCTTTTTATTATGTGTAAGGTTATAAGAAAATAATCATTATTATTGAACCGACCCACAGAAAACTATTAGCAGTATGCATAACAGAGTGAAATAATGAAGGAGCATTAGACTTACTTTTTCAACTATATTAAATTAGTGTATTGTTGGATTTAGCGCTAGGTTGCCGCCATCCACTATTCAATAGATCCAGGAAGTTGATGATAGACATTTTAAATGTATTTGTAACAGATTTGGTCATGTTTGTTATTTTAGAATGAGGGATGTAAATAGGTCGTGCAGGATATATTTTAGATGATTGTACTTTACCGCGGCAAAGTACCCACCGGCAGGCGGTCATAGCCAGGCAGGTTAGGGACATTGTGAGAAGACGTAAGAGGCGCGTTGAAGGAGAAGAAGAGCGCCGGCGACGGAGGGACCGCCAGGTTGGAGTGCCGGCCGCCTAGTAACACGGTAGCCGGGAGGGAGCCAAGGTCAGGCGGTCACCAGCGCCCCAAACAGCCGCCAACCAACTTACCACCAGGTCGGTTCAAACAACACTCACTAGATAGCACTATAAGCCTCATCCCGAGCACTGGGTACGAAGTACCCGGCCGGCATGAACCTTATCAGCCGATCGTTATCGGCCTCTTTCTGCCACTTAGACCAACGCCAAGTCCTCCCGCTCAATTTCCTACAGTCACGTAATCGTGATATCCTTTTTTTGGGGGGGGTTTTATTTCGTAAATCAACCAACTTTCTTGCTTTTTTTTTTCTTTCTTAAAGCAGTCCTAAGGCGATATTCGTTTCCGGTCCGCGGGGGGGGGGGAGTTACGACCGCTAATTACACCTTTCTTTTTGCACACTACCGATATTCCGTTTCATCCAAATATTACGGCTGTACAGGTACCGGGAACATTTAGATGTGAAATACGACAAAAAGTTAGAAATTGAGCTGTTTCTATTACTGTATTTCATAATATCATTAAGTTTTTTGCACACCGCGATATATTTCTACATTTCGCCGAATAAAACCTGATAGTACTCAAAGAATTTCCTTTGAGCCGACATACTTGAACAGTTCATCATACAATTCGCAAAGGAATGATACTGGCGAATGATTGAAAGTTGTAACCGGCCTAGCATAGGAAGAAAAGGTGTGAGTTAATACCACAGCGGCTCTATTAAATAATAAATTTTGTGCTTCTATTAATCACAAAGGATCACGACTTAAGGCAGGCTATATTGGTTTTCGAAAGTTTCAAGGGATGCCCTCTGTATATTAGTTCTAAAGTTAAATATAATACCGTGGAATTACAACCATTTTTTAAATTACTACTTTCTATATTATACTGGTTTGTTGGGTTATCCTGTTTTTCTACCCTTTATTAGGCCAAGTCGTTAAATTATCAAACGCGACTTGGCGAACTCAACTGACGACTGTCATTAAATGACAACACGATTTTTTCCCTTCTTTCTGAAAGCACAAACAACTTAACTTTGTATTATATAACGAGCTTAGGCTCCTGTTATTCTTACCTTTTTCCAGTTACAGAGATATTAAAATTAGCCAAATAATATATTCGTAATGCATAAACCTTGCCGGAACGAGCATGATTATCTCATCTGGGATAGAATCGATGTGCAACTTATTATTGATTATTTTCTCACTACAGCTATGTCAATAACAAGACGATAGAAATGTAAAACGTGGATAGCTTGCACGTGACATTTGTCCCGCAATTCATTCTGTATTTCTTATTAAATACAAGTGCCGCGTATCCTCTTCTATATAAAGTATATTCTCGGTTGGATATACTGGTATTCTCAATTACGATATTTGAGAATGAAGGCGCCCTAACGTGAACATATTCATGGACTGTTCAAAGTAATCTCATACCCTTCTTAACCAGATATCAAACTCTGCTTTTTCCTTTGATTAATTAATTAATTAAAAACTGGTTTAATAATACTGGGACTATTCAGTTCTTACTAAGGCAAAAGTCGCGCTAGAAAATCGGACATTTAAATATATTTTACGATATTTTTAATTAATATTTTACGTGGACAACGTCTCGAGAAGTTTCCCAATAGTGTCTGAGAATTCAAGTTTAGAAGAAGTATTGGGAAGCTACTTTAAAACTGATAAAGAAGATTATTAAGAAATATCACCTCGGAAAGTTTTAATTAAAGGCCGTGAAATAGACTAGTTTATCCGCCAAGTTCTCAGTGTTGCCTTCATAACAGGAGTTACAACCGGCGTTACAACTTTTTTTTTTCATTTATGGCTTCGAATATTTTTTTCTCACTTTCGATTATAAATCTCTAAAGGGGTATATAATTGTGTTTAAAGATTGGAATATCTTTATTTGTTCCGTGGGCTGAATAAATACGTTTCAGGTTTCAAAAGTTTCTTTTGTCGGTGCCCTTGATACAATTTTGCCCGTAACTCTGGCAATTCGACGGGCGGTTAATGGAGCCGGCCTAACGGTTCGCGTACACGCGAGGGGCCCCCCTCAACAAGTGTGACCCAAAGATACTCAATAATGCTCACTACTACGCAACACTACTTTTTTAATTAGTGCAGACAATTAAATAATTTTGTCTTAATTTAAATTTACTGCATTCGCTCTATTTCGCTTTTATCGTCGAGGTGGAAAAAGATCTGGGTGCGACGCCTCTGGAACTGATATAATGTAAATGAGATCGCCCCATCAGGATAGTGAGATCGGTCCCTCCTCGGCTTCCTATCTTCTGATCGCTCGATAGTTTCCACTATTGACCGGTAGAAGAGGTTTCCGAGGTATCCGACTAGGAGGGATACCCAGTCAGTATGTTAATTCGACGCGGTCGTTTTGAGCCGTTTGCGGGGGTTATTTACTGGCCCTAGTCTCTTACCAACCGGTTTCGGCTGCCCCCACTAAAATGGCCCGGGTCCCCTCTGCCGCGGGCCCTACTTAAGGCCGTAGCCAAGGCAACCTTGATAAATCCCCCGTTTGTCTAGCTTAGACCAGGGCGGCGGCGTGGGCGGGGGGTGTGGACCTAACACTACCCCCTTAAGTCCCCGGTTCAAGATAACCATGTTCGGCCCTAAAAGATAACATTCCGAGTAGCTGAGCAGACAGCGAGCAGAATACTGTAGAGCTCCAAGTGGCCAAAACTTTCAGAAATTCAGTCCTCCTATTTATAAAATCTTGATCTCCTCCCTACAAAAATATATTTTTGTTACATTTATTTTATCCAACAATATTGATAAAATGTCTGAAAAAGTAATAAAAAGTGCTTACTTGCGACCTAACGAAATCTATATAAAGTAAATTATGATTATGTTGGATGAAACACAACACGAACTCAACATACCCTCGTAAACCGTAGTGAAATTCAAGGCCTCTGATTGAATGTTAAGGATTTCAGTAATAAACACTCCTTAGACAGTTCTTTAACATGTAAAATAATTATTATTAATAATTGTAAATTTTGTTAATAGGACACCGTAAAGGAAATATATATCAATGAAAAGTATAAGTGAAATAAACCAACAGTATCAATACAGTTAGTACTGGACTGTCGCAAAGGGAAACTGATTTTCAACGTCGGTATTAGGCTCATTCGTGCTATTTGGACCTTTGGGCCTGGCTCCGATGTGATTTTAGGCCGAAATTCACTCGCTGTTTTTGTTTTATTTTTGTGCGGGAGCAAAGCTTCAAAGGCAAAATCAGTCAACGCGATTAGCATATCAAAGGTAGCGGACTCGAAAATGCCCCCTTTACAGCTGATCAACGATTTGTATTAACGGGAACGCACCTAAAAAGGGATTCTGGATAAAATTTAAAAATTCATTATTTTTTTTAACACTACGATTTTCAGTTACATAAAACATGGGAAAATATACAGTCCAATTCTACTACTACTTTCTTTTAAATCGGATTAAGTGCTTCCCGCTTTTACAGTCCTGTCCAAATTATTGAAATCTGATATTATAAAAGTTCATATAGGATTAACAAACAATCTTTCTTTGTAAACGAATACGTGCTCTCCTTTTAAACATGGAGATTAGAAGATAATTCAACATCCCTGCGGGCACGATAATGTGAAAACTTGACAAGTTGCGTCGACACATCGACCCCCTTCTTCCTCATCATCTCACCATTATTATTATCTCATAATTTTACGAAATATTATATCATAAACAGGTGTTATAGAACATGCTGAGAAACAATTAAACGGACGTCAGGTGGTATTGTTTGTTAAATGAGATGAATGAAAAATACGTTATATAAATACGTTTAAGTTGGGCGGGCAGATTGCCGGCGAGGCTTCCCCGAGCCGGTGCCAAACACCGGTG
Organism: Lethocerus indicus; assembly: GCA_019843655.1. Lineage (NCBI taxonomy): Eukaryota > Metazoa > Arthropoda > Insecta > Hemiptera > Belostomatidae > Lethocerus > Lethocerus indicus. The sequence goes on along the minus strand of JACDQD010000003.1, from coordinate 24,880,769 downwards.
ATGGTCATACCGGCGACAGAGTACGCTTCTGTCCGCCCGATCATTTATAATTTCTCGTTATACCTCCGGCATCTGGCCCTCATACCCCACAGCACCCCCAAATCTCATACCATTGTACCGCCCAGTCGGTCAGAAACTGGTGAATAGATGCGCATACCATCGCCGTTAACCGGGGTGGAAATGTGAAATGAGACCGAGTGTGGGGTATACAACCGGCCATATACTACTAAACCGTGCTACAACAGACTTCGATCCGGTGTTTTCCGGTTGTGGCGGTACCCTCTAAGTCAATTTTCGAAGAGCGAGCTGGGTGATTTCTCAAGCCCCAGACTGCCTAGTATAATGCCAATGGTTTGAGAGTAAAAGAAATTACACATTAACATTATACACATGAGTGATGGAGAAATCATTCATGGTACTTCCGGTTTTGCGAAAGATATAGAAATGTTTCCTGTAATTTCCTTCTTCTACAGATCTCCTTTTTCTGTCCAACCAACCCTTGACCTAACTCTGTCCATGCCACTGGCTTCTAGTGATCGAATTGTAAAAATATCAATGTCACTGGGTCTTATTACGGGGTTCATTTTCAAAATTTAGTTGACAAATCGTAACGACTTATTGTGATCTGAGACGCAGTGCTATACAGCATAGTGTGGAACTCGAAGACAGCTGAGGGTGGCGGTGTGATTTAAATCGCCGCGTCTTACACTGTGAGACTTCAGGACAATGTTGTGGTGACAAGTTCCAAACTTGTTAAGTATTTAACAGCGGGCTTGAATTATACAAGTGTTCGACTGAACATATGTTCCGATCGATCAGAGCGGCGTTTCGGAGCGTCTCCGAAAATAGCTCCGGTCGTAAAGTGTTGTTTCGAACGGCCGGAGGACGGAGTTTAAAACGCGAGTATCACAAACGGTCATACGATCCTTTTATTATGCCGGCAGTAAAAGCAGTCTCTCACAGCGGCCTTTCACTCATCCCTGTTGACACTAATTATTAGGCTGGGATCGTGTGTTGCCCGACTGTCGCATGTGTGATCAATCCAGTTTTAAAGCACTTTCAAAACTTTCTTTTACGTTGAAAAATAATAAATGGTCACGTTGAACAGCTGGATGCAATCGATAATGCGGGTGGCAGTTATGGAGAAGACATTCCGCTGCGGAACAGCACGAATTGCAGACGATAAGACGTCGTCGTGATGAGATGAAAGTTGATAAGAATGGCGTTCGGGAATATGCAGGACTGAATTTTTCATTCCGATTTAGGTTTTTGGATCGAAGCCTAAGTGGGCTTAGAGCAGAGAGGTTATTCAATTGTAGAACGTCATCCACGTATACCAATCTATGTCTACCTGCGTATAGTCTACAGGTATCAGTGTTGTGTTTGCACCGGAATCCTCCACTGGCGTCTCGTAAAACTGGTTACAACGGGAGAGGCCGTCAGCTCATATCTCTTATAATAAACTGGCTGAGAAACGGCCGGAATTGTCGGCAATAATAAATGAAGGCGGTGTTTCCGCTCCGGGGAAAATATTTGGAGTGGCCCGCCCTTCACTCATGTATTCATTGCCTGCGTTCTACAATATAACTTCCCCAACGGTGAAACGTATACCCTGAAATTGTATTCATGCGTCGACTCTTAATAATGGAAGAGTTTTACTGGTGTCTCCAAACCATATACGTACGCGAAAATATGTTCAGTCACAAAGAATAAATGGTTCTTGAATGAAATGAATTAATGGATATCTTTTCTCTTTTTTCAGCGACGTATGACTAAACAATTGATGATTCTTTATAAATATTAAATTAAAACATTTATCTAATTACCGAGTCTTTGAATGAACCTTTTGGAGTGTCCCGAAAACCGAAAAATTCGATATGGCTACTTCTATATTTTATTGTTTGAATTTTCACCTTCAAAATTATTATATTTCGTGTGTTTCTCTCTCCTCTCGCTGGTTTGGTCTTTTGCTAGACCGGTTTCGGCTGCTCGCCATCTTCAGCAGCGGTGTCGGTCACTTTTGGCACTTTCGATGTTTTTCGGGCATCCTCACTGCACTGTCACTGTCATTTGTTCTGTGGTGGTTGTCTGTTTGTCGTATCTCGTTATTGTGTTTTGAGGCGCGTGGTTTTGTCTTCTTTTTGTTGAGAGGGGTTTTTGTTAATGGGCTTAAGTCTATGTCGGATTGTCGGTCGAAAGGGGGCAACCGGTCCCAAAGCCCAAAAGACCAAACCAGCGAGAGGAGACAGAAACACACGAAATCTACGGTATTCCAACCCCTCGCAGACCACAAAACAGGTATGTTAAACTATTACATTAAAGTATTTGGTCAACATTCTTATTATAAGTAAGGTCTATTCGACCGAATCGCTCAACGCACTTTCTACATCCCAGGGAATATATTGCATAATAATGTATTACTAAACGGAAACGAATCGACCGGCGTCCATTTATGATAAGAGTTCCGTATTCCCAGGGAAAATTGTACTGGATAATAGTTGAGAGAGTGTTATATAGACAGTTACCGACCCGTGGGGCCACACCATTGACAATAGGGGGTGGAATTTGAAAGGGAAAGAGAATCAACAAAGGGCGGGGAGATAGCGATCGCTCTATTGCTTCCTGTTTGCCTGTCGGCGGCGTTTTTAAGTGTTTGCACAGAGGAAACGAGTACATCGCCAGATCAGACACTCGGCTGCAAAACACTGCCTCCATCCAGCCCCGACGACCGGTGCCAGCGCCCAGCCGCAAGGACAAACGTTGTTCGACGACAACGTTTATAATTCGGTTGTTTCAATATACAACGCAGGCAAACCGCGCTCTGTTTACACACTCTCTGACCTATTTTTAGTTCCCCTCATCGAGGAGGAAAATATTCGCTCTGTGAAATGATAAATGCCGGCGCCGTTGAAATTGAAATGAATGGCTGTTTGGTCTAATAGACTGGTGCTGAAAAACATTCATTCAGCGAACATACACTTCGAGAGAATTTATATTTTAATCGATGACTATCGCGTGTCAAATCCGCGGATGCTTAAATTCACTTATATTACTTCCAGGAGGTGTTGCAAATTACGCAATAATTGAGTTGGGCACACGAAATCATTGGAAAGGGGCTCGGACCATGACATTCGAAAAGGCAATTTCTGGGTAGTTATGCCGGGGGGTGGTCCCAAACTAGGGTTGATTTACGGAAGTAGGAAGGACAGCTTTGGGACTGTTCTGTAAATAGTTTCATAGTAATCGTCACAACAAATACATAACTTAGGTGGGCCCAACTGTGAATCTCGATCCAGTTCTGGAGTTAAACTTTGTTTAACCCTTGCAATTTTGAATTATTTTTTACACCTTGAAAAAAGATCTCCCTCTTGTAACCGATACACAAAGAAATATATATTTGTTCTTGGTCCGTCCTAACATTTCACACGGTGCTGGGAGATATAGAATCATTTCCCGGATCAGTGTCCAAACTCCGGACTTTTCTCAAGCGACGTAAAAATAGTCTGGCTGGGATGTCCGAGAATATCGAGCGTCGACGGTGTTTCACGAAAAGGAGGGTTGATGGAGTGAAGGGACGTCGATTATAAATAAAATGCCGGAAAGCGAGATGGGAGGGAGGGAGGGAGGGAGGGAGGATGGTGGCCGGGGAATGCGGACGAGTGGACCCGCGATGGGGCCCAGGTGCCCTCCCTTTATTTAAGACACGCGGTCCGCTAAAATATACCCGACAGATGGGTCCCAACCGACCTGATTTACTGTACGCATTTTTATCCCGGCTTTCCCGAACAACGGTTAACAAGAGGCCCGCTATTTTGTAGCGGCTCGATTAACAATGTAGGAAAAGTCTCCACGGCCGGGAGGAGTTCATCAATTCACCGGCCGTTTAAAATTCTTTGCCCGATATCGTTCCGCCTCTCCGCCGGCGATTCCGTCACATCTCTCCTCCCAACAAAATAATATATATCACTCATTTGTATCACTGCTATTTATATCATGATTTCTACAGAGGTTGCCAACTCTAGAATTCTGCCCAGTGACAGAATTCGGCAACGTAAATACGGCATAAAATATAATTACAGACAAATTTCTTCTTTTATTTAACACTCGCCTCTTTACAAATCCCCTCTCGAGTTGTTTGAAAATCCCAATGGATATCAGTTGCTGATTAGAATGTCGGAATTGGAATTCATTCACGGAAGCTTAAAAAAAAACATGTCCATCAGTAACCGTAATAAGGATGGTATATCTAAATGATTTCCGTTATACATTTTTGATGATTATTATTCATAATCAGAAAGTTTACAACTATTTTTTTGTGAAAATGGTGTGAAATGATTATATTTCTATATATTTTAAAGGGCATTCTGATGGTTCACTAATTAGAAACACTATACGAAAACATTCTCGATAATGGTGCAAGGATTCTGAAGGTGAGGGTTCGTATCTGCAGTTGGACTACTCGACCTTACCCGATTCCGGGGTCCAGTGAAATTGTATCAGCGTAAGTGGGACTGCGGCGACTGAAGCATGTTCCTGTAGCCGCTTTGGTCTTTAGTCAGATCGGTTTTCTCTGTTAAACGACCGCCGGTTAGTCACGTAGTTAAATGGGGGAGAGGCACGCCGGGGGGCCGGCTAATGGGCAGAGGCGCCGTTATCTCTGGCTGATAAGGCAGGGCTTCGCGGCCTCCTTCCAGTGCTCGAACGGTGGCCGCCAGGACCTGTCTTATCGCCCTCAGACAACGCCTACGCCGTTTTACCATTCGGTCTCTGTTAACTAGGTCAGGGTCCAGAGGATTCGCGACGCTTACTTAAAATTTACTGCCTTTCGAAGTGGGCGCGCATAAAGATTTCTTCGGCCTACGGCGTACGGCTCGACTTGAGTCACTCAGATAGACTTCTGCGAACTGCATCCTAAGGACGTCGTTTCTGTACCGTAGATTAACGCTGAACTTGACGAGTATAAATTGTGTCAGAACCACAAGACATACCGTTTCTTTCCTACAATATGAAAAATTGATTATCTCTAAAGACGACACTGCGCATTATTTCCTGTGTTTGTTCGTTACCCTGTTACAATAAATTGGCCCATTGGAATTTCATTTACAGTTGAAGAAAATTTTTGACATCGCTCTACCTATCATTTACAAACAAATTTACCTCTCTTCTTAGTTCGATGATAATAAAAGGGCTCGTTAAAAGGTAATCCATGCGATTGTGAGGTCATATGATCGCTTTCGGGTTCATTTTCTTGTTGCATTCTTCTAGTAATAACAGTTACTATTCATTTCAGTTAGCGGTTAACATTTCGGCCTTCTATTATTTAATAATATTTACGTGGACTTGGAAGTTTCGTATGCATCGTTTTGGTGTAGATAGCAAATTCTTACGCTTCAATCATTTGGTGTTCTGTAGACCATTTTACTATTTCATAAATTCATCATCGTTATTAATTCTATCCCGACTTTAGCGTTGAAAATATTACTTATGATATAAATAATGGTTTCTGTATAAATAGTTTGATATATTATACTTTCTCTATAACTTATTTCTGAACTATTATAAGTGGCGCACATGTAAAGATAAGCTTCTATCTTACAGGGTGACGTTCCGTTGAGTGGTTCGAGAAACATGTGAGTAAAAGTAGTTGGTTAATTCTTGACGAGTTATCGCTTATATGCACATGTTTATTCATACACGGGTAGCTGAGCGCAAATGACATTATCGAAAATGATTTGGAAAATGAAAGTTTTTTAAAATTAAACTGAACTTACTTCTACCTCAGAATGTTTTATATACTGCGAGTGAGGTATTTTAAGTCGCATAAAATTTTACCGCTCTTATTTGCAATTTTAAGTTTAGCTAATATTACACCGATAAATCTAAATCTGCGACACCAAGGAACAAAGGGCAATATAATGTTGTGCTTTCAACCGTATATTATTATTCGTGCTTAATTATTCTGTGGTGTTTGTGATTATAGAAACACTCATACATCATTCTGAAGGGAAACACGTAAATTATTTTGTCTATGACCAAGCCAGCGGAATTTCTTTCCGCCGGTGGAGTAAATCTAACTCAAATTATCCTAATGTCAGAATTTGTCGGGAATTTATCGAGAATTATAAATTACTTTTTTTCTACTTACATTTTAATTTCGAAGTCCGTTCAGTAGTACTTGGACTCATGCCCGGCTACCGGGTTTGGCTCTGCTGCACTTACAAGAAGGTTAACGTGTTACCACTTTTAATGATCGGTAAACGAGAGCACGTTTCTCTTATATATATATATATATATATATATATATATATATATATATATATACATACCCTATGTCTATACATGTGTATTTTCGTCCACTAGAATATTGGGGAAGGATAATTACAAGAGTGATGATAAACATAATAATATTACCGATGGCTGACTTTTGCAGGCATGCCGAAATTATATTATCTAGAATAATTTCGAGAACTTTATTTTAACTATTTCTTTCAACTCGCTTATTCGGTCCTCAGTTGGATTTCAAGCATGTTATGCTAGATTGTAACTAAATAACTTCGTAATGTTCGGCCTCCAACTAAATGAGATTTTATAGAATTATTCCTCGATTTTCATTTCAATGATTCATTTCACGTTTTGCAATCCTCCCCCTCTTTTCATCATTAGCTAATTTGACTCGATTAAAATAATGACTCCGATTGGCTCAAGTGTGCATTCTTCTGTTGAATATTTCGTTTCCTGTTTTAATTCAGATAAAATCCAGATATTTCACAAGCGAGTGATGTGAATAATTTCACCTGATATCGTGGCAACCTTATTAAAACCCCGCCTACTGTTTATTGATCTGGCTAATTCTGTCACTTCCCGGTAGAAAGTAATTTCTTTTAACCCTCTGTTTACGCCGCGGGGATGACTCCGCGGATTATATTTCTGGAAAGCGCCAATTCATTTTGCAATCTGTTGTTGTTATTCTTTCTGCGGGCTTTGCACTTCAGAAATAACAACAAATGGGCGGGCGTTAATACGGTCGCTGGCCGGCTTCCACGACCATTAACCCGGCGGAGAACTCCACGGTCCGAAAAAGATTCGAATTCTCGTTAACGCCGATACGTGTGAGAGACAAGGGGCAAGTCATCGCGATCCGTTTGGAGAGTCCCGGGCGAAACATTCTCCAAGGCCGGAAACATAATGCAGTTGGCACTCCGGCGCCAAAACTGGGATTACACGGACAAGATAGGTCAGGTCTCCTTTGTCGACTATTTTTAGGAGCAGAAATAGAGAATAAATTACTTAGTGGCATAGGTCGCCATCGGAGCCTCTGTTTTAGAACGCGTTCCATTCTGACACTGTAGTTTTCCCAGTTTAAATTTAGTCGCTGACACCGGCCCTATTCCATTCGAAAGATATTAACAAACATTTTATTAAATGTTTCACGATTTAAAATAAGCGAAAATGTAGAACAATGTAACAAAAAATGTCGTAACTATGTTGAAAAAATAACATCAAAAACATTCTAAATTATATAGGACCAGGCTCCCCCGATACTCCAGAATCACTGAAATTATTTGTGATAATTTCACACGAATTTCAATATATTAAAATGTATTGATTCCCTAAACGCAATTTCTCTTTTTTTATAGTGAAAATGCAATAATAAGTGAGATATAAAAGGATAATTATATTACAGATTATCCATCATAATCCATACGCAATTACTCTACGGAATTATAGTGTAGTTATTTCAGAGGAATCGGCACATTAAGCTGTAATTTTAGGTTGATAAAGTCCATTAGAAGGCCCAAGTATAGTTTTACTCCTCTCCCCATAACTCAACCGTGCGGGAATTTACGGCACATTGCCCGTTGTTCTTTTCCAACGCGCTCATCAATAATTCATGCCTTGAAACGGCCCTTATCAAAACAAAGGGACAATTTTAGGATTTGGGAAGGCGAAAACGCATTGGCGTGTAATTATGCAATATCTTCGTTAAAATAAACGGCCCATTGTTCCCGGCAGGCCGAGCCTCTCCCCCCTAGCGCTCCCCACGTCCCGTTTCAGCTTATTTTGAGAACCGCTCGAGCTGACATTTCTTATTTTATCCGAAATATGCGTTAATTTCAATACAGTAACTTAGAGGAGTTACACATTTTTCAAGAAATCTGGGGATACTAGGATTATTAAGTCTTTGGAATCAAGTCAAACCAGTATATTGTATATCAACTAGGGTGATAGTGTCGTTCACATATTTAATGTACCAAGAATTAATGTATACAAGAAATAAAATGGTTTAGAATACCTGTTTTTTTGGTCTGCGAGGGGTTGGAATACCGTAGATTTCGTGTATTTCTGTCTCCTCTCGCTGGTTTGGTCTTTTGTAACTGTGTACACTGTAAAAAACATCCAAAGTGCCAAAATAGACTGACACCGCTACTGAAGATGGCGAGCAGCCGAAACCGGTCTAGCAAAAGACCAAACCAGCGAGAGGAGAGAGGAACACAGGAAATCTACAAGAAATAAAATAATCGATCCCGTTCATAAGAGTTCTATATTCAGAATAGACAGAAAGGTTCGTCCTTAATGACAACCTTTGCTACTGGCGATCATCAGAAGCTGAAAACGTCTCATTTCACATACGTGAATTCATGAACAGTACAACGCTATAAATTAGGATGAAAATATGAGTCGGAATATTCCTTGAACGCGTATATCATGTGAAAATTTAAGAATACATGGGATGTTTAAAATTGCAAATACAGTTTAATTCTCCCTTGTAATGGGGGTGTTGGAAGGGGGTGGGTCGTTATTCTTGGCGAGATCCGTAAAATTTATGGATCCGAGGCACGCCCTTCCCTTCCCTTCTTCCCCGTGATGCAATATAACCTCTCCACATATATCATAGTAATGCTAGCCTAATTCGTTTCTTTCCTTTAGACTCTCCCTCAGTATTAAAATTTAAACTTTAACAAGATAATAAGTGGTCGTAATCTGACGGTGCAGTTTATGTTTTGAAATTGCTTCAAGTTCAATTTTTTAAATACATATTAAAACCATCATAATACATATTTAACCACACGTATTTAATGTTTAATCATTTTTCATTGATGATTTTTCATGGATGATTTTTTATGGATGATTTTCGGGGTCGCTCGAATATCAGAACGCAGTGTGTAAGGGTGGACTGCATAGAGACGATCGGCGTGTACTGGAAATGGATACCGTAATTGCTGGACCGTATTTAAATAAACTAACATTGGCCAACGCTATATGCGACGAATGCGGTAGTTTCACATGCCTATAGTTGTCTAGTTCATTCTCTTCTGTGTGGTATGTGTTGATGCCGCAAATCCTGCCCTTTACACAACGATAAACCACTCGCGGTATATCCCGTCATGACTAGTTGGCGTGATTGATGACGGATTTCGGAAAACATTAAAATTCACAAATGTTATTGGACGTCTACCACGGCTCAAAGCAGTGGATGCTGGTTCCCTGTCCGAGCGTAACGCGATAAAATCCCGCTAAATCCCCCCGTATAAAGAAAAACTCGGGCGGAAACTCCTGAACGCTTTTCAATCAGCAGAAGGTACCCTCCCCCCGCCCATCACCAACGTAGGGTTTCCAGCCTTCTTCCCCCCGATTCGTCCAATTTAGTTTGTTGCGGTTGACGCTTTAGATATATACGCCTCCTTTTTTTCCGCCCCCGAGATTGCAAGTGTCGGTCGGTGGTGATCCCCCGGCCCGTCCTGATTTATGAGGCTGGCAATATTTTACCCGGTTAACGCATTTCTCCCTTCGTTTTTTTGGGGGTTCCTCCCCCCGCCCACCCCGCACATCTGTCCGGCGGGGCCTTTCCCGTAATTTAGGCAGATTAGCGTTCATATATTACACACCTTATTCGTGCTATGTTACGATATATATATATATATATATATATATATATATATATATATATATATATATATATATATATATATCTGCCGAATTCGGGTTTGCGAATTGGATTTTTTCGCATTCGTTATCTGGTCATTCGCTCTGTACTGTGGCTATTTAAAAATATTACTGACACCGTTTATTATTTGGCCTTATCACACGTCATACATAAAAGTTTATCAAATAAATTAGCTATTTCAAATCGCAATTAAAAATATTACGAACGAAATATAATTTATCGATATAATAATGAACTCGAATGGAATTATTCAACTTCAATGAATAAATACATGCAGAAAAAGGAAAAAGTGTTACAAGAATATTGAAATATGATTTTTGAGCGTAAATCGGGAAAATAAAAATGTCGAACATCTTTTTGCAAAAGTACCAGTTATGTACAATTATTGGTAATGGCAAATCTATTGAGGTATTGAGGTGTCAATCATCACGAAATCGTATTATTAGTCGAGCTGTTGGTCATAGTGTGAGTGAGAATAAGAGAATGAATGGCTGCAATAGCTCGGTGACAATGCTTACCCTAATTTTTTTAAAATTATTATTCTACTTTGTAGTATAATTATCCTAACGATCCTTTTAAAGCCTAAGTGACGGGAATCCGCTCTCCGGCGCTGTGTCAAAATAAGGTAAAATAGGGGCGAGGGGGTGTTTTAACCGGGGGTTGAAATATAGTCGGTTGGGGGGGAGGGAGCTTCAAAGGCGGCTCCCAGAGGAAGCGGCGGTCTGGGCAAGAAACCGGAGACCGGCGCCATACCTCTCAACTGCGGAAGTATGGATTTTGTGTAGCGGAAACGGGCCACACATAGGGCCCCGATAGCGAGGCCCTATCGCACCCACCCCCCACACCCACACACACACATACACATTTCCCACACTCCCACACCCTTCACCCTCGACCCCCCGGCTCGTTACTTTCCCATACCCGTACCTGTGTGTCATCCGACGCTGACGCTGCAACCGCCTGGAAAATTCGGAAATTCCACGTACCTGATGCTAGGAAGTCCCAAGCAGGACGTCCTTCCCCCTGCTTATTGTGTATTACCAATAAAAAAAATTCAATGTCGGAAATAAGCGTCATTTTTTATATTTGAAAATACTTCACCGGATATCCTCATTCTAGTTTTCTCTGGGATCGAATACAAAGTCGATGCATTTCGTAGAATTCATACTGTATAACTTATACCATTCGATAACAAATTTGAAGGGAATCGCCTGGTTAGGGGCCCTGTCAACTTTTGGAGCTATTTGAATTTCTTGAGAACTCATCGATTGTATATTTTTTCCGGTATAGTTAGCATTTATTCGTAACAAATATTAATTATAAATAGGGAAGTCACTCAGGTTTGCACTACACTGTCGCCTGTCTCCCCTATCCTGTTAGTATTATGAAACTGAATTTACAATTTGTAAACTTATGTAATGTATTACTACCCCTAGAAATGTTCAACTCAACCATCCCGGATCAAGGCGGGGTGTTGTTCGCACGAAACTGCCCTCGGTGCGAACTGAAAAATCAGCGCTATCGGGTATGTTCAAGGAGAGTGCGAGTGCATTGACACCTGCGGGAAGGATATCTCTGAATGCATGCATGAGACGGGGAAGACGGATCGGAGATTAGAATCCGCTTGGAGAAGAATTAGTGCCTAAATGGCGGGATACGTTCTTCACGAAGGCCAACACCGCTTGTGCGTCCCGACAGTTTTCGACATGATTCGGCAGCCGATTTACCCCCAGATGGTCCTGTTGTAAATTACACGTCCGGCGACGAGTGCCCGTACGATAAACATCCCCGAGAGTGCAATAACCGACGCTCTGAGATATCGTACGCGTCAAACGAATTGCTTTATAACAAAAAAATGGAAGTACGGTTTGTTATATTTTACCTCCAGGAATTGTAGTGGTATTTTATCTTTGTTTTTCTATATATGTTCGTTCAATCATTTCAATACAGTTCGTAAACCGCCCGTCAACGACTTCCTGATTTTTTCACCGAGACGTAGCAATAACAAATTGTGCTATGTATATTATATGCATGAAACAACACGTCGGATCTTTAGTTTATTTACGAGCGCAGATTGATGGCCGACTCTACACATATGTTCGACTGCCGAGGATGTGTGAGGTTCGAGTCGGCCATTTTAATTACGTTTATTAGGTTCCGGGCGCCACCTTATCGAGGCGCCGATATTAAATGGACTCAACTGAACCGCATAAATACTCATTAGTCGATGCCTATTAACAGGAAATTATCGCCCCGGACGAAGTCACGAGCCGTCTCCGATTTCAATTTAAATAATTGCATAAGTCCCGAGGAGCTGGAGTAGGAGGAAGTGCGAAGTGTGGACCCCGCCGTGGAAGAGATATTTATAGCGCAACAGGGCCGCCGCTTGAATAATTCATTCCCGTCTGTCTGAACATTTCTTTTCTGGCATTTTAATGGTGTTTTCGAGTCCACCATCTCCTGATGAATTCATTGTATGCAAAAAAGGCTCGATACGGGGAGGGGGGGGGGGCAGATAAAACCGTACACACCTTACAATAGGCCAATTATACGTGTTGTGCGCGATCTTGAATTTATTTTTAAATTACGAATCCCATTACAGAAATGTAATTGTCAGACAGTTAATACCTATTCGCCTTCACTTTAGACCTAATTGGAATCGAAACTTGTCTTTAGCTAACTTTTAAGGGGGACTTTATGCGAATACAAACTATTTAAACTGTTCTCCATTCAATGAACAAACGTTTTATATAGTCACAAGAGTTAAAGTAGAATCTCCAAAGCATAAAATCTGCGGTGGAAAAAATGTAACTTTTATAATCACAAACTCCTTTATAAATCACACTAAAGTCGGTATGTGGAATAGAGGGTTGGAATATTTCAAAAAGGTTGACATTTTATTAATTCACTAATTAGTTTTTAGATTTAATTTACTTTGTTCGTACTCGTTTATTTAACGTATTATTAACTTACAGAACTCGGTTCGCACTCCGGATATTTTGTCTGTGAATGAATACCACACTTAGGCATAATTAAATGGACATCTAGATATTGTTGAACAGCAATATTTACAGCAATTTCGCAATTTTTTTCTGCGCACCGCAACACGAAATATCACTGAGAAAAGGACTCGGTCAGACTTCCGCCTCGAAAGGAATATGCATAACTCGGTTACGCATTTATAAATGTAATGTTGACCCAGTTGAAACCGGAGAGCGCCAAAAGTTAGATTTGCACTCTAATTTAGCGCGAAGAATAATTCCTGAATTATTCATTAGCCATTTATTAAATCGCCGTTGGACCCGGCGCAACCCCCTCGGGGAATCGGGAGGGGGTTAATTCGACGGTAAATCAATTTGTTTATTCTGCCGGCAAAAACCGAACTGTAATTGAGTTTAGGGCGCTATCTAGAAATCCGACGGAATTGCTACCTTACGAATAGATTCGCTCATTTGACTGTTATTCTATGACGAAATACGCTATTTTATCTCGGTATAAGAATAGGGAAATGAGCACGAATAGTAATAAATATTTCCAAGCCAGCCAAGTAATGGTTAACACTATTAATTAATTGTGCCTCCACTCGCCCATTTGGTCCCGGACTATAGGGCAATAAAATTGTCACAAATAATGGTCCAATGTTAAAAACATATTACATATATCCTATTTTTAATTATTATAATTACTATTAATCCCTCCGATTCCTCCGTTGCACTGCGTCGAACGGCGATATACTAAATGACTTCTTCTGTTTGTTGTTCTTTCTGTTCTTTTATCTGACTGTTATTACTTCTTAATAATTTGTCATTACATACCAATGAAAAAAAAATTGTCTTAGCTACAATAAAATCATTAGCGGACAACGAGAGATTAAACAACGAGCAAGAAATGTTGTGCCCACAAGGTCTGGTTTCTCATTTTTAAAAACAAGATGACATTAACTTTCTCAAAAATCACGGCACCCTATTACGTTCCGAATTTATTATAAGGGCGGTTTTATTTTATTTTCCGTTTCTTTTTTGTTATCCAACAGTACAGCTCATTATATTATAAACTGGCCGAGTAAATGTCGGCTAATGAGTACAGCGATTCCCGCTTTATAATTCCCGTATTTTCCTTTTAATTCTTTTTCTTTTTTTTGTGTATGTGTGTGTGTGTGTGTGTGTGTTTGTACTTGTATGAATGTGTGTGGGTTGTGTGTGTGTGTGTGTGTGAGTGTGTGTATAATACTTAGCCTCTCTCAGCAAACCGGCCTCGTTCAAGGTACAGTTGTTTGTCTCCTTCGGTCACGTGTCCCCCTTCCAGTCTGACGTCATCCGCTCGCCTAACCCCTTCTGGGATAACACCGAGCTTAAGAAAAAAAATGGGAATTATTTAAAATTTGAATAAACGGGAAAAATCTTAATTAACATAATTGGAGAGATGTCAAGTACTTTGGGGCCGGCACAACTTGCCGGTCCGTGGATAGGAGGATTTCCAGGTGAATCTATCGGCCAATAATTAAAATATATTTCATTATATTTGATTTTGAATACGTTTTGTATAATACAATAAACGCATCAATTGCGTTTAAGAGTATTATTTATATACCTACTTATATGTTAGTGCATATCGTAATTATTGTCATTGGTATTGATCACACAATGAAAATGTGTGTAGAAAGGATTCAAATTGTAACGAATGAACAACAATATTTTAGGGTGACGATCCACTTTTGGACCTTTGCGAATAGCGGTGATATGTTTTTGTATATCCTTTGGTGTTTACCAAGGTAAAAGAATTCACTACGGTAGGGATACAGCTTTTATTTATTGCAATACGTCGTGCTTAAGAAAAGAATGAAAAAAAAAATTACAGGGACTATGCAGATTGTCTTCGTTCGACGGTAATTTGTAGTTGACGAGTTTTACTGTTTAATGCAAGACTACGACATTGTTTATTGTTTACTCTGAAACTATTTCCTCTCACTTTGTTTCTGCGTCTAATAACTGATTGGTGAATCATAAGAGCACGGCCGTTTGCTGCCCAGAATTATTAAGACTTGCTGCGCTAGCGACGCGCCTGAGATGCTGAAGTATCGGCGCGAGTCACTCATAGCAGTCACTTAAGAAAGCTACAATGGTGGCGTAGTGTGTAAATTTTTTAGTTTATATAACTTTTTCTACTTTTTTCTTCTACTTTTTGGTTTTCCAAATTTTCATTCGCTCGTCAAGTTGGCATCAGTGCAAGTTGCCACACGACTCCTTCTGTAAACTTAAGGTTTTTTCTTCATTGTGGGCACATTCTTGGTTTTCGTCCCTCAACAGGAATAAGGATACACATCTTCGTGTCCGAGCGAAGCATCCTATCCCTGTTCAGGCTGTGGGTGAAACCTCTAAACCTCTGGTTGGAGTAACACAGAGGGAAAACCTGTGGGCCCTACAAAAAAATAAATTGTATTGTAATATTTTTTCTCATTCTAGCCATCTCAAATTTTCGGTTTTTTTTTTCAAACTTTGAAGGTTCATTACGCGTTGTATTTTGAAACGGTACGGAGTGGGCCCCCACGCTAAACCTTGAACCTTCTGCCCCTTTCCCGTCCAACGTGCCCCGCTCCCCACCCGGCATCCCATTTTTACTTCACAGTTTGAAACCGGTTCTATGGTTTTTAAGTTTGTTTACTCCCTCAGACATCAACGCGAAGCGGGGGGGGGAGAACTCGAGCGCGAAACAGACAGAGAGCGAGGGATGGAGAAAAGGCGCTGTGAAAAGAGACGGAGAACTGAAAAACGAATAGAAAGAGGACAGGTTTGGAATTGACCAGTAGCTGAAGAGAACAGCGGAGGTGTGGCTGGCTCCGATCAGGCCACCACTGACGCAACACTTCCCGACTTACAAGTACACTGATACACGACCGTCTCAACATAACAGGAATATAATTATTTCTTCTCGTTCCACAGACAAACATTGTAATACCAAGGATATCTCTGTCACCAGTCCGATAAAACCAGGTATGGTCACATGGACTCGGTCAGCGGAGATCTCAACAAAGCCAAACTATAAACCACAATACATTCGGAAATTTTCGAAAAAACTATTTGAAATTAGTTTTGTTTGTAATTACCACGTTATTTTTCTTCAAAAGTAAAGTTTCTAATTACGCTAGCAATACACTAGTGGCGAATACAGGTAAGATAAAAATTGGCCAATGCTGTCCTAATAAAAAAATGAAATTGACTACTCCTTGAGCTAGGACGTGAATTAGTAGAACTATTCTCTCTCAGCTGTTTCCTCTGAATAATTAAATGAAGTATTTTCCCCGGCGGCATCAATTAAATCGATTAAAGTCGTATAGTTCCAATTGGATTCGGGTTTACGATGCCCAAGCTGTTTATTCCTCGAACCCAGTGAGGGAGCCAGAGGCACCGGGTTTTATTGAAATTTATTGCGGTCGTAAAATGTCGAAGGGAAACGGGGAAAAAATACGAAATCAGCCCCAATTGTCCCTAAGTTTACGCCGGCCGAGGTTGTAAACCTGAAATTTTGACGACCGCCATAAAACCGATTTGCCGATGTCGACGAAAACACATTACAATCTAGTCTAGTAAATAATCCGCCTGCCGGATGTACGCAACCGAACTAGGCCAGCTCCGAGTGATTATTGAAGACGACTGGGCAAGACTAATGCCTACTGCCGTAATATTCCATAGCATAATCCGTTCCTGCCTAGGAGGCTCGCAACCGAGCTACTTCCAATTTTGGTCCCCAGTTTCAGTTCCATTATCGACGCAATTCATCAACACCAAAATGGCGTTACTCGGCCAAGCGAGATTAATGTTCAGAATACGGACTTACGAATATCTGGGAGAGAGTACTCGAATATACTTAGTTATACCAGCTATAACAACAGCTTTGCAGATGGCACCAGTGGGAACCCCTGTAAACATTTCTGTCCTTATCCGCAGTAGCTAATTATTCTAATAGCGGTTGAAATCAACACATGAATTTGATAACATATGGATAACAGGGAAAGAATTGATTTTGGATCTCCACCTGTTGGTTATCCAATTGGCGGTCCTCAATGAGACGGTGTCCAGGAGAATAGCTCTTGTATAATCTAGCGAATGTCGATTTTAACAATTTTTTTAAGGCCACGTGCCCCGCTCCCCTTTCACGATTTCTGCGCCTCATACAATTCAAAACCCGTGGGCCGTATTATAAAACCGGAATAGATGCTCCCGGTCGACGACCCCAAACGCTAGTCTTTGTCGACGGTGGACGATTCATGGATCTTAGAAATAGAAAACAATATTCAAGTTAACTGGTAATTAAATTGAGAAACTTAATAGAAATACGCATGATTATAATTAGTTTTTTGTGAAAGTTGTAGACTGCGAGATAAACCGGGAGCGAATAGCCATCGTTTCAGTTTATAACTAGGGTTTCTTTTCACCCGAATTTTAATTGAACCGAAAGGAAGGAAACGAACCGGGGGTTGGACCAAAGTGACAAAAACCAAGCGAAGAGTAAAGGTACGGTCCAAAGTCAGCTCAAATTAAGCCCCTCAAATTTACAACCCTATCCTTTGGCGAAAGTGCGGCTTATTTATTTCCCAGTTTTTTGGTCTCGACCCTCCGGCCGCCACCCCGGACAAATTAAAGGGGATTGGAACCTAAAGAAAGAAAGGGGCGGCGGAAGAAGGAGATGAAGAAGCCAAAATAATTTCACTAGGTCCCGCCTTGTCAAGGCGGTATCCTTGGCAAGAAATCCGAAATTAAAAACATTCCCGTGTAAATAATTCGCCGGAATGAATTAAAGGGGTTGGCCTGTCCATTCGGACCCCCGCGGGCGGCAGATCATCCCTTTTCTACATTTTAATTCAGGGTTTCTTTACTTGTTTATTTCTGTCTAAGAATTTAGCGAGGGGGAGATTATTTTTTGCTTTCGGGAGGCTGGTTTCACTCTCTGAGTTTCTTTCATATATTAAACCCAGCTAGGGATTGGGTTTTCGAGGTGAAAAGATATTCGTATATATAAGATAAAAATGGGGCATGCACAAACAGATATTACTTGAAAAGCCAACTGATACTGGGAATGAATTTATTATTTTCGCTTTAATATACGGTGCACTTTCACGAATGAATGGTTGTTATAATTATTTAAAGTGAATATAACAACTAAACATAGCAACATAATTATCTGTTGTAGCAGTGTTGTGATGTTACGGTTGCTAGGTTTATGGTCTAGTACATAACTAAGTAAGGTTACCAACGGGTATATCTTAAATGAATATGCATTTCCATGCACAATAACCTGCTGTTACACAGCACGTGTGGTCCACCCCCCTTTCAAGATACCCAACGGCCGTGGGTGGGCGTACATTCCCCCCCAGTTCGGTCAGCACCGCTGCTACGTTTTAAATTATAGCGATGAATTTCTTTTTCCATTATAAAGTTACGTTATCGTCTTCAATGTATGGATTCGTCGGGTAACTATCAGACCAATAAAGCTGTGCAGGGCGACAGATCTGGTTGACTAGGTGGACACATGAGACTGCTAATTACTATCGTGCAAGTAGTTGCTTACTTCTCCCTAACCTCCGACCGTTATATACTGGCTCTTCGCCGCCAGTAACCACTTTAAATGGGAAGAAGTTATAAGGGAACAATCTACCTACCTAGCGTTACGCTGAATGTGTTTGACTTCAAGCGAGCGTCGGGGGGGGGGCCCCCCCCATCGCACAGCGACTAAGGCGCGGATATATTTTATTTCCCGGGAAAACTGGGTGATCAAACATCACCAGGATTATGGGTTATCCATTGATAATTGTCGTAGAAGGGTATGAGAGGAAGGGGGTAAACTGTAAAAGGTAAAAATAAGGATGGTGCGAGGCAGGGCGTTGGAACAGTGGTAGCCTTGTGCCCGGCCGCTCTCCGATAATGTGTTGTTTTCTTCCAGGCCGGCTTACGCAACAGTCAGTCCCCTTTTCGTCAGAATCGAGCTCGGACCATGTTGATTCTACCCGATTAGTGGCTCGAGCGATAAGTCGTTTTCTAGAGGACGATAGCCTATCTCGAAAAATGTATATATTGGAATAGTGTCGGACGGCACCGTGGCACTTTGTACGGCGCCTCTCGGTCCCTCTAAATAAATGAAAACGCAAACAGACCGATCAAAGATTATCTTACTTACGGGATACTTTTGTGGCCTCGAAAATACTTAAATATCGGAACAGGACCCGTCCTGTCATGACGCCACAGAATAGTTCAACTGATAGCAAGTACCAAACATTGCACCAAAATCTTCCTGTCCCCAACCTGATTTTTACCCCTGTATATTTATTTATCATTACTATATATGAATTACCTGGAGGTAATCGGTAAGTAAAAAAGGCTCGACAGAATATCTCTTACGGAATGCTAGTCTCGGGGGGGGAACGGAGGTCATGGTTATGGTGCACGATGGATGGACAGAGAGCGTTCGAACACGCTCAGAGGTGAGGTTTTCCAGGACGGAAAACCTGTCAGGCTTTCGAGAACTCAAAATTTCTCGAGTCCGCTAAAGTGGTATCGGGTTGGAACAACAAATCGAAACGAATTTGAGGGCCAATTCGAAAAGAAGATGGGCGCCGTGTTATCTTTTTCCGCGCGAACCAAAGCTCAAGGCGAGCCACTTGAGCATCCTCCGCTTTTGGATCAAAACAAAATTCTTGGGCGACTCATTCCTTTTTCCTTCCTCCCTCCACCTACGGTTTCCACTCCGGCCGTACCCGTCTTATACGTCTTCGGCCGATTCAATTATCGTTCCTGTTATAAACGCTCCCTCCGCCGATGCCCAGTTTAATTCATTTTCAAGGCTCCTCATCTTCCTTTAGCACGTGGTTCCTTTTCTTCTTGTTTTCTATTTAATTTTTATTTTTACGTTTTAGGTCATTTCGGGGCCGCAATTTGAACAAGATTGAAACGGGGCAATTTCTGTCTACTTTCGCCTTAAAATTCACAAATGTGAACTGTGAGCAGTAGGGACTGTTACTCGATGGAAGGTATTTCTATTTTCAAACTTCGATATGGCGAGATATTCTTCACTAAAAAGAATCGCCATCGCGCGGATAAATAATTAATAATACCGGTAAAGTGAAAAAGTACTGTATTAATACAGTAGACGAGGTATACCTAAGGTAAGCCGATTGGCAGCCAATTGGCATCCGGGCACTTGTTATCTGTATACTATTAGCTGGCAGAGGGGGGGCTACTTGAGAATTCAGCACGCGGAGAACCATTGAGCCGGGCGACCCCTCATCCCCACCAACGGGGTTAACATCGCTCGGCCTTCAGTACCAGCCCTGTTTCTACACACATGCATACACACGAGAAGGTTGCACACACTGCGAGATCAGCGTGACGGGTGTTGAACCAAAAAATAAAAAGGAGACAGACGGGAATTATAAAATTTTTTAAAGACTCAGTTTGGAACATTCGGACTGCGAACTCAAAAAAAAATGACTGAATGTTCGTCCTTAATTAATTCCTACTTGCGGTACCGTCTAATTCAGCGATCTGCTCCAATTATACGATAATCTTTGCTTCAGACTTAATGCGAATCTTTACCAAGGTAAAGAGACTATGTAGGTTAACATTAGGCAGAACACCGCGGGCGTAAACACTTGATGCACTAGACATTTCACCAAACCGTAAATGCGAAACGATAAATAAAACCGAGAACTCGAGCCGGGTTTTCAAAAAGTCTGATCTATTTAGAACTGGAGTGAGGAGGTGAGAAGGTTAGGACGCCCAACCCCCTCATGAATAGAGCACTATTTGCAGCTCCGATTTGCACTAAAACCATAATCCGAGAACCGGAGAGGATAAAACAAAAAAATTCCCATGAATGTGTCCACTGTTTGGACTGCAGTCTGCGTTTAAATGAACACCCATACAACTTCTTGTCCAATGAGGCTCCTAATTATGAACCATTGAATCTCAGGAAATAATTAAACAGCACACAAATGATTGCTATGACGTTTAATAGCCGATATTTTGAACCTAATTTTGCAGATTCCTTCAACAAGTAAAGGAATAAACGGCTAATCTAACAATTTACCTATATTTCGACATAATCAACCACGTCTATGAACTCGTTTCATCGCCTTCATTTTTAGTTCCTGTTTCTCGTGTTTTTTTAATAGGAAAACCTCACTACCAGGATATCCCGGCACGTATAGGATTGCTGTTTGTACGAAAATATTTTAACGTAACAAATGTCACACGCATATTTATTTATCCTAGTGCCTTGGCACTCACTCCTGAGGGCGTTTAAACAAGCGTCAAATGCCAACAGGTGCTAATATATCCTAATATTCCTACCTATATTGAGTTGAGTGTTTTGTTCGGTAAAACACTCCACTACGAGCCGTGTGTATACCGTTTACATTTATTTCGTCTACTGTGAATAGATTGTTAAAGGAATTTGGCAGAGGTTATTTCTCTTGAGAAAAAAAAAGTGGCCCTGGATTCGTGCCTGATGACCTGTTTCTCTATTCACTTAACGCTTCTTGCGCTATTCATTTTATGATTATGATAAATGCCGTGTATTTAACGGTGTTGTGGGCAGCTATCTTGCAGTACTGTCGGGCGTTGGCCCAGATTTATTAATTTAAGAACTAAAGTTAATTAAGTTATGCCGTTTATCATATTCACGGCATCGTGTTTCATTGTTCTACACGGCCAATTGTCAGTATTATTTTTATATTAAATTAATATATACGTCTAGCGAAGACGCAATTGAGTCAAAAATTGACTTGGAATTGCGTCATATCTCTGATTGAATTGGTGCATTGTTCTTCGTAACTTTCAACGTGCGTAAGGTTTATTTGCGTGAATTATGGAATCGAATGGCAAAAGACAGTTGTATTAATGTGACAGTGCTGATAGGTTGTTTTATATCCTGTCCTGCGGAAGTTGCACTCTGGGTTACTAGCGGAATGGTACTGAAGATATCGAGAAGTCAATATCGGCCTACTTGGCTAATACATGATATACGAAACACTCTATGGTCGCGAAACATTAACATATTAATGTTACTTGTCTACGATAGGTAACATTGAATTCGTATTGGGGAAACCAGTGGAAAAATTTTAACCGAAAGAAGCTCTAAGTATTCCGTATTTTTATTTCGGGTCGGCTTGGTTGAGCGTGGGGACGCGTCCAGTTTCGCTGATCGGGCAACTGTGGCAATTTTTCACGCCGGGGGTTTAGGTTTTGTTGTTTGTCGATGAGAGTTTGTTTTTTGGGTCCAGCGGTGACACGTACGGCTCGGTGGTGTACGCTATCCGCTCCCTAGTCCCCGGGGCCTGTAAACAAACGGTCTTGTAAGACGCTTACAACTCTAGACCCTGTTAGCCTTGAACTTTATGGAGATCTCCGTATCGATACCACCATTGTTCCACGGTAAATAATACTCCCACTCCGATTCGGTAAGAGTTTCACCCGAGAAAAGTTTAGTTTTTGGCCCGATCGAAAAAAAAATGAAATTTGTATCGATCATATTGGAATTTACGAATTTCTCTCTTTAATCGGTTGAAAGTGAAACAACAGTTTATTAATTTCTCCAAGTATTATTGTTCATCGCTGAAACTTCTAACTCATAATTCACTGCAATTTTATTGCAGTATCAGTCGTCTTCGAGAGCAGGACAGTTACATTTGATAGCTGTCCAAGACAAATCAACTAGGACAAATTTTGAGAGCCGAAGACGATGATCCCTCGTAATTTGTGAGGAATTGAATTAAACTGTAATTATAATTATTTGTGATTATACGCTCTAGGCATTTTCTTGCCTGCGAAAGTGAAATTATTTTCTATTTGTAGCGCGTCAAACAATGGCCCGAGATTGTGAATTTAACTGGAATTCCTTATAACTCGTTGTACAGCAGCCGCCTTAAGTAATTATGGAGGAAGCGCGTTCCTTTTGCCAGGTTGAAAGCGAGCAGTCGGATTGCTCTGGTCTCGGCCGTATAAATGAGAGTAATATTTTCCAATGCATAAACGATTTATTGTGTCCCTCGCGTTCATGACTCGGCTCCCGAACGTACATTTTAATTGGAGAGCCCCGCCGCGTATGTGAAAAAGCTCGTTAAATGGAAACAGATAAGCGTTTGACGTCCGCCTCACTTTTATTATCAGCCTTTGGCTAGAAAAAATTAGAATTAAATGCAGCCGTCGTAAACAGTATATCCGATAAATACAATTATGAGTCTTTCGATTGATTTATGCCCGATAGCCTCCAGTTATTTTTAACTCTCGGTTAGATTGCGCTGTATTGTTAATTGCACAGATATATTAATCAGGAAGAATATCTGAAATTCATATTGGGCATTTTCCTCGAACAATAAATTGCGGACGAAAGTTCAAATAAGTTGATGGATTGTTCGCATTTATAATTATAATCATATCTTAGTTTTCCTATTTTCGTGCCATCAGGAAATTAGTTGGCCGCCGGTCTGTACAGTGTATAGTGTCTGTGTTAGTTTCCCAGCGGCGAACCGACATGTGTAGGTGCCTCAATACAGATGCCTCTACCGTTAGTAGAGTACTATAGTACATGGTGTGTAACAGAAAACGAAATCGGTTGATTGAAAAACGTAAATTTTCAGAATGCGATTGCCTAGAAATTACACTTTCAGAAATTTGTCGAACGATAAAAAATATATCTCATAACACAAATAATAGACGTTCAAAAGACATCTTGCGTGTTGATTAATTACAGCGTTGTTATTTCATAACAAGCCTTTGTTCAATGCAAACAATTTAGAACGGCCGGCCATTCGTCGCCGAACCGTCCGAACAATGCCGTTCGTTATCCGAGAGGACTTTTATGAATAGGAGAGCGTGGAAATGAATGGAAGTAGGTTCGGGACGGAGATCCCCGAAACGTTGGGATAAATCAGAGGGAACAGGTGCCCGGGGCGATGGACGCTTAGCGGGGAATAGATGGAGCGTGGCCGAACCAACCAGCCGAGTGCCACATTTAGGAGGACAACTTCCTGCCTTTCACAGGCCAGAACCCATCGAATTTCCTCCCAACATCTGCCGCCACTATCTCATCTCGCATTATAGTTTTCAATGCCCCGTGAATATTAAGCGATCGCGAAACGAGAAGTTACCGACTTGCCGCTGTCACGTCTTCAAGGCTGTTGTCGAAAAGAAATTTTTCAATACATTTCGAAAAAAGAAACGTAAAAACGTAAAATGTTTTTCTTTGCGATATTGTACATTTTTTTGCCGGAGTCACTCCCGTCCCATCTAAAAATTGAAATTATCCCTGACAAGAGTCTCGCTCAGAAGGTGGCAACCGCACTGATAATATGTCCGATTAAATGTCTAGTCTCGATCGATAAGCGGTCATTGCCGTAAGACAAGCTCAAGTATTGCAATGAGTAAAAGATCCTCGAGGCGATATAATCGCATTTAATTAAGAGACAGATATTTTTGTCCGCTCAGTTCCAGGCCTTCCGGAGTGGCGGAATTTCTCCAGTCGGAGTAGTCACTACTAAATTCACTGTTGAATTAATGTTAAATTTAGCCAGATCATAGTGAGATGGGCGGTAGGGGGGGAGGAAGAGGGATAGAGAGATGGTGAGAGAGGTGGGGGCTACTTCTTTCTGGCTGGCACAGACAGCTTGGTTTTTCCCGACGCCTACTCAATCAGGTAAGCCACATCTGAACGTTCTAAATCGGTTCTTAGAGTACGTCACCGAATATATAGCGTTGGCCCAATGTTCGCCCTCCACCCCTCCCCCCCCCACACACACACACATACACTAGTTCTAAAATCGTAGTGCCGGGGATTAAGCCTTGACTACCCCGCTCGCTACGATCCCAGGACCTGGCAAAAGGGATAATGATGGACACAGTGTTATCAAGGTTATACGCCGGTTGTAATTACTATAAATCGGGCTTATGATTTCCACGTTGGTATCCAACCAGGTTAAATTTAGTCGCTACACGAATTTCAGTATTATATTAAAATATACTTAGGCAACAGTGTAAGCGTATACAGTCGAATCCCTTCTCAATACAATTTCTATAAAAACATTTTAAAACGTACCAATAATTTCGGGGTGGGGTACAAAATAATCGCTGCGAAGTCTTACTCTTGAAATACAACGGTTATTAGTTCTCGTATCGATATGAATTTGAAGTTTCCTTCGCGAAGATTGTTCAAACAGATATTGGAGTTGGAACACAAGTATGATTATGATGCTAAGAAAATTTGGTATAAGTGCTACAAATTTTACTGGAAATATTTGATTTTGTATTCAAACAAGAATTCACACTGAGACATCAGTGATTGTGAATTCTTTCTTTATACATTATAGTATGCTTTTCAATATAATATTGTATATTTAATCTTATATTTACAAAGGAAAAATATAATTTTCATTTACGATATATTTTTTGTATTTCTGCATCTCATAGGAAATATGCTTTTACTGAATTATAATTATAGTTGTTAAGATGAGAATAGTATATTCCTGAACAGCTGTTATCCATCTAAACTGGAATTATAATGCCACCCCCCTCAAATACTAGTGGTGAAATTCTCAAATAGGGCGACGAAAGATGCTTTCCACTAAGAAAAGAATATCTAAATCTCGACATTGTTTCCGCAGGTAAATATGAAATTTATGATAGATAAGTTTTGTAAAATATGAATCACTTTATTTAAAAATTCGTATAGGATAGAGTCTGAATAGGCTATTTAAAAAGGGAAACGTGTTTTTGGCCACTGCCAGTCTCTAAAAACAGTCTACCGAGAATTGGGGACCAGACCTATTTGTTCGGCGACACATCAAACGGCAGCTTTGACAAACTCTCGCCGTTCAATTTGCCAAACATTTGCTGACTGATTAATCACACTTAAGGGGATAAAAATAAGAAAAGGTCTCTCACGCTCTAAGAGATAATGGCTCAGGGATTGAAAACCGGCTAATTCGAAAGCATTGGGAGACGGGAGAAAATGTAGAACCGGTGATTAAAGGCTAAAAAATCTTTCGTTCTGTCTCGAGCAATGAAGGAAATTATCCAAATATATAACTACGATATTTGGTACATAACCGATATGGTTTCGATATGCGGAGGAGATAAAAACGAGATAACGAATGAGGCTGCGCACGCGCCCCGTACCCAATCTCGGACGGGATTATTGCAAATTTGAAATCGAATTTACTGAGAGGATTACCTAAATACTAAAAATATGTTATATTCAATAGAACCGCTTCCTCAATATATAGTGTAGGCTCGGGGTACCGAGTAAAGTGCAGTGTTCTTAAGCCATGTGAATTTGATATGTCAGTGTGAAATTGGAGTGTTTAAATATTCCTAATTAGTCACATATTTAAAGTTGGCCATTAAATCAATATTATTATATGAACGTTGAAAGGCGATCCGGTATATTTTCATCCCCTCATATATTTAAGGAAATAATGGTACTTGTAATATTTCCATGTTTAAAATTCCAGATAATGCACAATGGACGAAAGAAATACTATCATTATAAAATAACATTGAAGGCACTAGCTTACTATCACCCTCATTACTTTCATCTAGTCTGTTTCGTTTTCTTTCTATGACAGTTAGTGGTTTGTAATCCATTCAATCGTAAGTATTATTTAGATAGTATTATACATTTGTGTGTTAGCTGTGGTCACGTTTCCATTATTGAAGAATCGTAACCTTACACAGACCTAACACCTAAACAGACACTGATGAAGACCAGAGGCGGCCTTTAAATGACTCGATGGCGTTCGGGAGACTCCTTGGCGTCGAAACAGCTGAGACTTCTGGGGGGGGGCGCGAGCGGGACCCGGTGGTGGGGGATGGGGTGGAAAAATGTCGGAGGCGAATGCCTAACGTCTAATCTGCGGCCGCTAGGAATGCGGCACAATGTTTGGCAGGTCCGAACGCACAGATACAGGGGCGGGTCTGGCTGCCAAATTAGCGCGGAGGGACTCCACGAACAGGGACGGCCTTTCAGGGACAGCTCCCTCCTGCCAATGCGCCCAGACTGCCATACCCGGGTACGCCACTTTATGGGTAACCAGCCAGTCGGCCACTGGTAATCTCGAGGCTCGAACGTCTGCTATGTTCGGAATCGGGTAGAGCAATGTGAAGAAAATAATCATCACCTAATGAAATTCATTCGCTTATCTGATCCCTGGAACGGTTTCGGCTTTTCACAATCGAGGTAATTAGGAATGTAGGCAGAGAACAAAATCGTATTTTCTCGACAGTCCGTGTTATCAGTTTTGAGTATTTCCATAGACGAGTTTTCGTAAAATTATTTTTATTTCAATCGTTCGTTTTGTGAACAAATTCAGTCCGGCAGACGTCCAGAAAGCTAGAGCGATCTTTCGCAGAAAAAATTTACCTTAGCCGTTTTTTCTTTATGGACAATTATATAACAGCAGGATTGGAAAGCAGCGCTGTGAAATTTATTGTATTTCTTATAAACACGACCCATAACTGATGTGTGGATGAAAAGAAAGAGGTATACACCCGGTTAAATATTTCATAACGCATAAATAAGGGCATTAGACAGACAACCGCACAATGAGAAGGGAGAACGCCATTTCGGTATTCAATTGCCGTTTGACTTCGATTTTCTTTTTAAATACCCGGTAAACTTTAAAAATCCGAGCGACAAAATCAATAATATTTGTATTTCAAATCGCCGGTAGACGGATATTCGTCACTAGATTGGTGACGAGCGGGGATCATATGTAATTGGATTAGGGGTTGGACTCTCATCCGCAGCCGGTTGTGCGGCTCGTCGAGATAAATTTCCCAAGCGGCCTTCCGTGTTCTCCTCTGCGGGCGGTCCTAATTATACTTGAGGTCGGTGGACGGGCGGCGGTACAACTTTTAACACGTTACAACTTTTACTTGGGGAAAGGGGGATGAACAGAGACGGCGGGACAAGTTAAATTGGGCACGGTGCCGGCCGTCCAACTCGCGCTAAACGAACGAACGCCCGTCCCCGAATTTAACTTGTACGGCCAAATGATTTCGGGCGCAAATGGACAGCGCGAATTCCTTCCGTTATGTGACACATGTCAGGCGTTCGGCATGTCCCCCCCCGCAAGGTCCCCGAGTTGCCCCGTTGTGTGGGCTCGACATAATAAATATGTTAGTAGCAGGATGTCAAAATTACCCATGACTCTGATTCATTTATTGACTGCAGTTTGGCATAAGTGAAAGGGAACCCGTCAGTACTGTATGACATTTAAATACCATCTTCGATATTTTGTGGCTTTTATCAATACAGTAAACCTGATCTGGATGTGGGAAGGTGGTTCATATTCCCGAGCACGTGCGTACCATCATCCCCCTAAGACTTCTCGAAAAAGAGAAGCTTTTCTTCTTATAGTCTAGAACTAGGTATTCTTATAGCCTTTTAATAGATAATAAATAAGAATTGTTTATTTATTTTTATAGGAATCATTCCGTGATACAATATTTATGTTAAAGGACAATAGCGCCGACATTCAGTGCTTTCCATCCAGAATGGATTGAGATGTTTAATGTACGACAGAATCGGAGGCGATGCTCACTAGAAGAAAATAAGGGCTATTTTTACACCCTTAATGAGGTTTACAATAACTCTGAAATCCTATCGTTAATCCTGGCCCGTTAGTGCCCCCCACACTACTTGTTCACTGTACGGGTGCTATATCTAGAACATAGAAGGTATATATGCATAAGTTTATTTCTGACCTTAACCCTCAACCGCCCTTGAAGTCTATTGCTGTCAGTCCCCCGTCTCTTCAAGGTTTGGCCCACTGCCCGTTTCCAACTTTCTCCATTCGGAGTTTGAACAGTGTTTATATCCGCACCGGTCGCCACAACTGAGCGTAAGCCCCTCAGTTTAAATTTACTAAATGACACGGGTCAATGTTGGCTTTCAGAGGGCTTTGACGTGAACTGAGCGCTTTAGTGAAACTATCCGTTTTCGGAACGGTATTTTTGCCGAGTGAAAGTACGGAGCCAAATTCACAACCAACAGACGAAAACGTCGAACGTCGCCATGTTCATTCAACTACTTATTCTTTCCTATGGTTTTATGTGCACGAAATTCGATGAGTTCGATCAAGGTATCATACTCCCTTCCAAAACCCAGTGGCGGACCGGAAAGGTTTAATTTAATTAATAACACCAACAAATCGGCCATCAACTATCTTTCTGATTTTGTTATTTTTTCAATTTGCGGATAAAATCGATAATACGGTTTGATTCTTCCAGTCAAAGTAAGTATCACCGCTTCGATGGGCCTCGATAAATGAATCCAGTTGAAATTTGATAGTTTTTATTTAATTCTCGTTTTTCACAACGGACGTTTCTGTATTTTACGAAGGGATTTCGAGTATAGAGACAATGTTACGCAACGTTGTCGGGACATGAATCGTTCACCCCTTGAGTGGCGCGTGGTCTAAAGCCGTCCCAGTCGAGGAGACCTGCCAGCAGATCTGACATTGGCCAAATTTACTTTAATTTAGCTTCGAGTCGGGGTCAAGCACAATACGATTGATTGCACGAAATGATTCTTTTAGTATTCACTTACAAAATCCATACAACAACTGGGTCAGTTCGTCACTTCGTATTCGGATGGGTACTTGTAACAACATTCGATGTAATATATTCACTCTGTAAAAATACTGTAATTTTTTGTGTAGTTAGAAACGCTTTGAGGTGTCCTTCGTTCAAATTTTGTATTTACTTGTGAATTGCACAATTTATTTTTGCAATGCGCCAGAGGACTTTTGAATTAATTTCACTCCGAATTTTTTTATTCACCGAGCCGAACAGCTGTGACCCGCTCATTTAGTTACCGGTGCAGTCGTGCCGTCGTTTCCTGTGGCCTTTAACACATATATTTTTTCGCCAACTGCATTCTAGCCCCTCTGCCTTCGTCCTTCTGGCTTTTTCAAGCCGACTGCTGCTTTGTTATTTAATGGGCCGTCTGCGACGATGGGGGTACCTGCAGGGGGCACAGGTGATACCACTACTAACCCACATTTGGGCTAGCACCGTGCACATGTGCAGTCTGCAAGCGGCCCCCTGACCCGCATACTCATCCGTCCTCCCTACACATCTGGTCTCCGGCTAAAATAAAAGAAACTATCCAATCCGTTCAATCGGTCCCATCGCCAATTCCTAGAAGTATATATTAAACTGGGCAAGAAGCGAAAGAATAAAATTGTCCTTCATCAAACATACAAATCAGTTTTAACTGCTGTACTCATTTCAGTTGTTCGTATCAAAATTAAAAGTCACTTCGATATTTCAATATTGCGCAACTGTGCAATACTGAATTCATGCTCATCCCGAAAAAACTATACAAGATAATTGGGATCCCAATTCATTCGTGGCATTTATTTAAGCAACGTATACCCATTGCTCATAATCACAATATCTGCATAAGAAAACAGATGCATGGTATCAAGGTCCGGAATAGGGTGGTACGAATGTTACCAGGGTATGGAGTGCAGATCGAGAGCGCCGTAGTGTTACAAATTATTATTGCAATGTTTCAGCCGCAGTATGACGTTGCCGGACGAAGTGAGCAGTTCGAAGGGGGAGAAAGAGAGAAAGAATGAGAGTAAATTGAGGAAGGGGGTAGATAGGTAGCAGGCCGGATATCCGGACGGGGTTTCATAGCGACCTAATGGCCCATTAGGAGGAGGCCATCAGGACTTGTTGGTAACACAGCCACCCCCAATGCCAGCACTCAGTTATAACAATGCCCGCCCTCGTCTCCCTTTCTACCCCGACTGCCTCTATCACTCTCTCTTTCATTCCCTGGATTCCAGCAGACCCCATCCTCTAACAAACCCGTAGTCGAAACACGCTCAGATCCGCCGTTGCAACATTATTCATTGTCGCAATTTATTATTTGTTCGTTCATTTATTATGATCATTACTTCTTTTGTTTGCCGTGTCCTAGTGTTTTACCAGTCTTATCTCGTCAAATCCATCTACAGACAGTCGATTTAACTGCCCACTCTAGGACGAGGTCTGTCTCAGCAGTCGAGATACGTTTTCCGGTCACATGCATTTCATTCATTCATCAACACCATTAAAGTAGAGAATTAATAAAGACAAAACAAGAAAGAAGATGATTCGAGATTTTAAATAAAGCGATTAATTTTTTACGGACATTTCACCTTTCTACTTGTCTTTTTCCTGAACATCGGCTTCTGTATGTTTCTCCCCCCTCCGCGTATCTTGATATTGTATTTGACTGCATCTCATTTAGCATTCGAGTTTTGTATTAACTGTGAACTGAAAGGGGAATGAGAGGGTGTAAAGTCCAATTAGGGAACTAATGAACGGAGGGAATAATAAGCGAGAATGAGTTAGCGACTCAAAGAAGCCTCAAGATCCCTCGATAAGCTCCCCTTCCAATCGCTGCAACTAGGGCTTTTTCATGACCATTTTTCAACTCCTTATTCGACTCGGACCCTCCTGAATTATTCAATAGATCGTTCACGTTTTTTTTAATCATTTCTGTCGTTCTATCCGCGAGAGTCTGTTTAATGATATGCAAATTAAGTCCGCCCTCTTCACTTGTGCTGACTTTGGATCTGCGGTGTACGTAGGGCCGTTTCGCTAATTGAACGTGTAATTACAATAAGAAATGTTACGATCGAATGTCATGGCATACCAAGCCGAACAGTAGGATTCTTTCATTAACTCTTGGCAGCCTCTCGTTGGATTTCGCTCAGTGACAGTACCCGTTTTTTCATTCCCATAAATCTAATCCTCCACAACGATAATATAACAACATCGGAAACGTCTAGTATTTATACTGCGTGTTAGTTATATTTCCACATTAATAACCAATGCAGAACTGCGGAAATACCCAGTGTTACAAGAAGAAAGAAAGCGCAGATACATTACAATATATTGTTATACCAATATGCTAGGTGGGATCGTTTACAATACTTAAATAATTATTTACATTTTAAATATAATATACGTTTAAAAGTTCCTCTTACAGAATGTATATGTCTATGCATATATAATTACATTATTACAGAGAGGACTGCATGAAACAAACGTTAACAGGAGGAACCCCCTTATCCATCATTCGACAATTGGATTCGATCGATGTTTCCCTCGTTGAGAATTTGAAAGGGATAGGCAAAAATGGATAAATTCTCGTCTACATTTGGCGATTATTGGTTCTGAGGTGCAAATTCCGAGTCGATGCGTGAACTACTCCTCGTTTGGAGTCCAAACCAGGACCAATCAGTGTCTTCATTTCAGTAGTAATTCAGTAATAGCACCAAAACTATGCCGCTAAAAATTTAAATTTTCTCCTTCAAATAGAATTCATCGACAAACGTATTTGGCATAACTTGATAACCTTACTATATAGCAATCGGTTGGATCTTGGGATCGGCTACAAGGGGTCAATCCTAATCGGTTTCGCTGGTCGATAATTCCAGGTCATCGCAGAACGCCTAGCAGCGCGTATTAGTTAGTTGGCGTTGATATCGGTTGTCGCGAGTGTTCCAAGTGTTCTCGGCGTTATGAGTTATTCGGCTTGGCTGATGGCGGTTCTCCTGCTGGCGGCTTCGGCCCACGTCAAAGGGGCTCCTATCCAATTTTGGATCCAAGTCCCAAATTTGGAGTACATTTGTAGTTGGATACCTTGTTCCCAACCCGTTGGCTTTGAGCTGTCTCTTCTCAGTCGCTTACCGCTAAGACCAATATACGGACGTTTCGGCCGCAAAAAATAACACGCACATTACTTCACATCTTGGAAAAATCCCTTGATAGCATATTAATAATCATTAATGTACACAT
This sequence comes from Lethocerus indicus, assembly GCA_019843655.1. Classification (NCBI taxonomy): domain Eukaryota; kingdom Metazoa; phylum Arthropoda; class Insecta; order Hemiptera; family Belostomatidae; genus Lethocerus; species Lethocerus indicus. The sequence continues at coordinate 24,847,976 of JACDQD010000003.1, read as the reverse complement.
TTCCTTTAACTTTTATTGTGCAGAATACGTAGTACGTAGAAAATGATTGTAAGGATTTTTCAAAACTTCAATCAAATACTATTTAATTACATATTAACATTAAATAATGATCTGTGCCACTTGCGAAATGAAATATAGGCAGAATGCCTGTGTTTGTTTACTCATATTTGAATTATAGAATGAGCCTTGTGTGTGAAATTTCGATTGTTCTTGTACATTTCTATATAAAAGAGGCATTGTACATTTAAAGTATACAAGTATTAATATTATATATATATATATATATATATATATATATATATATATATATATATATATATATATATAAATGCAGAGTGGAAATATATAATTATGTTTAATAATTGACTTTTTGTACTCTTCTGTTTACCTTTTTCTTTACAGTGCCCTTCATAAAACCCCGTTTCCCCTTCGGAACTTCACCACCTGTTCAAATAATTTGTAACACCCGGTTCTCCCGACTCAGGTTTCTTTTCATAATTTGTGCAATTGTTTTCCCATTGGCGTTTTGCAGCCCGCCAATGCTGAATCGGCCCCTCGGTATTTAACTACGTTGTATTATACGACCAGGCCTCAATCATAAAAGGATACGAGGCAATTGTTTCATATAATGCAATTAAATAAGTACGTTTATAAGTATGTGGACTCGCTAATTGTTGCCAAAGCTATGTTGTTGATAAGGCGACTATTTGTATAATTTATACGATTGGGTCTGAAACCGGGACTCCCGCGGATTCTGCGTCGGAGACACACAGTTGATGCGCGATTAATTTTTGATATTTTTTTTCTACTTTGAATTTAACGGCTCGAAGTTTATTATTTATTAATTGATATTTATATAAATTAATTTGTTTACGACAAGTATTTTCCGTTGATTTCTGAAATCGCGGACGATAAATAAAAACTCGGTCGAGTTGGAATTAATATTTCCCTTTCGCTAGGTCCAAAAATAGATGTTGATTTAAAACTTCGACCCAGTCTATTCACAGTTCCACGTTTACTATGCCCTTTCCCTGAACGGGGCACACTTTTCATCCGGTTGTCACTAAATTAATAATGATTTGGCATCTTCCGGTATCATCGCGTCGATAAGCCGTTGTTTATTCCAAAAAGAACGTGGTGATGGGCACAACATATGAAGTAGAATTATGGGGTAATTAAAATAACTCATTACCATTAACATGTTCAGTACAACGTTTCTACTAATCAACGTATGCATGCGACAATCGGGTTTTTCTGCTGAAAAAATGCATTATATAACATTTCTTTTCGAACATTTTTAATGACAGTATTCGATGGATTTCGTTCATAATTTTTGTTAGAATTGCGCTCTTTATTTTATTTCTTAGTGGCATAGGATAAAATTAAGAAATACTTATGGTGGTCTTATCGTGTAACGGGATCATACAGGTGTAGACATTTCCGGTCTGGGATTTCCTTCGTGAGTGCATCGCCAGCTCACTTCAGGCAGTTATACTGAAGACTTCTGTATATATATATATATATATATATATATATATATATATATATATATATATATATATATGTGTGTGTGTGTGTGTGTGTGTGTGTGTGTCTATGTGCATTATAATATTCATTTAATATTTGTACGAAGAAAATTAATTATATAATCGTGTACTTGTGTCTTATGACTCTAGTTCTTGATAAATGTTTACCTTCCTTAAATATTCGAATATTGTTGAACTTCGAAATGTCAATCCACCACCCCAGAACGGCCTCTTCATTCTCAAGTCAATGTACTTCCTGTGTACTTCTGAAACAAGAGAAGTACAAACTTCTGTCTTGTACTAAGACAAACTGGAAATTAGCGAACTCTACAATTGCGAAATAACAGGGTCGGTGCCTCGGATACAAAAAAGAAGGGAAAAAGGAGTGGGACGAACTACTCGAAGTTTCTTACCCAAGTGCTTTCGGTATTGTGAGCTCCCGTTTGCCAAGTGCCCTCTCGACCACTGCTCCACGTCGTATAGTTGTCGAGTAGTTTCCACTGGATTTTTTTTTCAGCGCAGAAAAAAGAATGTCTAAAAGCTTCAGATCCCCAAAAATAGAAGAGCCGCTGTCCTAATAGACTACTTGCAACAGAGAGTTTGAAAGTACCACTCGTCTTACTTGAGTCACCGGTTTTAATTTGCAAGGGACATTTCTCTTTACTTTATCTTCATTTTTAAAAATTTGACAATCGCCAACTCGGTCAAGCATTCCACGAGTTAATATGTTTTGTCTAGCCGGATGTGAGTCCAAGAGAATGGTGCATATTGTTAAGGATAATTGAAACGAGTTTTCTTATTTGTCACAATTTCTTTCAGATAGTGATTATCTAAAACAATAGAACCAATACAAACGATAACCATAATTTTACATTAATACATATATAAATAAATAAGGTTTTATACTTGCACTAAGTGATTCACGAATTTTATAATGTTTTGTCAAACTTGAGACGCATACCCTGTGGCATTACGAATGCTCAACATTTATTTTGAACATTCTGCATTCCGTGTGAAATGTACCGAACTTGTCACAGCTTCTTTTATAACGGACGGACGGATATTTGTTGAAAATTAATAATCTGGCGCAATCGTGACGTTATATATCTGGTGCCGGTACAAGGACAATTGGACGATCCCAAGTCGGGAGGAGTGAACTTCTCTCGGCCCCGGCCGGGAATTGAGGAAGTCCAAAATAGAATTCTCGAAGCACCTTTTATTTTAAGGTTCAAGGTCGGCGGCCTCGCTCTTCACGCACACAAACAAACGCACAACCCAATCGAAAGTGTCGATTCCTGATAATCGAGCGAAATTAATCTTTGGCGCTGTCGAGAAAAGTATACCAACGATGAGAATCGCAGCCTCGGATTTTCGTTTGAACGTAGGCGTATTTCTTGTTATTCTGAAAATCAATTCCTCTAATAGTCATAGTTTTAATTTTAGTCATATCTTGGCACTAACATATCTACGTACATTCCGGACGTACTTAAATGTAAAAAGTAAAAAGAATAAGCAAATATAAATAGTTCAACCTTCGCCTTCCTTAACAAAAATTAGTCGTATTAACAGCTTGAATTGTTCCTTAGTGTATATAAATATTGACACTCGGATGAATTTAAATATAGATGCCTATATCTATCCATTTTCGAAACAAGTTTATGTAATATTATAACATTCAGTTGTTTCACTCCGTATTCCTCATAATTATATTTATGTTTTCTGCGTTAATAGTGATTCGGTTTATATTTAAGATGTAGCTATATTTAGATGTAAGTATAATGTACACAGAATATCGGTGTTTAAACATCCTTAGCACTGAATTATGGTGGGCTTAAAACCCAGATTATGGTGGGGGTTTCAGGTGGGTCTGTTTGTTGTTCACCCCGCCAGGTGAACAGTTATATATTGTCGGGAGCAGTGTCGCAATTGAGGATGGCAACAGCAGACTTTGGCAAAGTCTCAACGGCAACCTCTCTGAAACGGCCGTCGCCTCACCGTTTACAATAGCTCCCCGCGGGATCTGTCCCTAGCAGGAAATATCGGCCTCAGCCACCATATCGAGGTCGGACTAATGAATTATTCAGTTAACAACCCGCAGTTATTGTAATAATTGCCAATTCCCGGACGTCTAACGTCTGGGCTCCGTCTCCGACCCGGTATCCGTGTACTACTGAAAGACAGGATATGTGCTTCCACAATAATTATATTAGAAAACATTCATATATACGTGTGTGTGTTTATGCAATGTATACAACTAACATCAGTCTGTGAATCCATAATAGTATATGCAGGAATATTCTGTTTGTGAGTGAACTTCATTCACTATTTCATAAGAATAGTTTAAGTGGCCAAAAATTTGAACATATTTTTTGGGGGAGGACGTTGTTACGCATGCACATGAAAGGTTTCACTAGCAAGTTCATGAACAGATTCTACGCAGATATGGTGTAGAAAACCACAATGTGACTGACATTGACATTATACTACGCCAGATTCGAGAATGAGGGGGTCGCAGAAGGATGGAATAGCCGCCAACAGATCTGCTAGAGGCCGAAGCGCTTGGAATTTTATTGTTAAAAATTATTATTAATATATGAAAAACCTTTTGTATATTTTCTCTTCTGTATATTACTGTTTCTCCTTCAACTAACCTTCTGAATATGTACAAGTACCAGTCTAATTACTAATGTTGCATCTTCTCACAGAATTAATAAGAATAATACAGACAACAGTTTTATTTATGTGAATAAATGAAAAAATATTGATATGTTGGTGATGGGATTGCATATGTGGAAGACGGTCTTCTGAATTCTCAATCGACGAGTAACCGTCGTCATTTACAGGGCTCTGGGCGATGTCTGAACACTATTAATAGTCTTTGGCAAATTTAACGAAAGCGGGGCTTCCAACTTCAGCGGCTCGAGGAAGTCATCAACTTCATTTGCCGAGTCAATTAAAACTCGCTCTCGTCAATTTGCCTCGGTTTAATTCCACAACTCCGTGTTGCACAAGATCTCGTTTATATTTCTAGATCGGACTTTTGATGATGAGGCTCGTTTTCAGAGATTGAAGAATTTGCCACACACACACAAAGTTCTTTGCGCTTACAGCAAACGCGATAAAACACGAACGTCAACACATTCCGTGTCACGATATTCCGATTTCATTTTGTGTGTTTTCTTTTGTATTTGATTTATTATACAAGGAATTTCGCTTATCGCCATCGTCAATAAAGTACCGAATTTTTATGCATTTCGGCCGCCAATGAAGCGCCTTTTATAATTAATGAAAATCACAATAATGGTATTAGTTCGATATCTGGTATAACCTCTCTGTATTATCATTCACACATACTTCATTCATAGCAAATGTGAAATAAAAGTAATAGCCGGTTTGTATTCCGGAGGTCACAGGATCGAAAACTGTCCACGGCAAGATTCTTTATCAGTCCGCAAATTTTTACTTGGAATTTATTACATACAGCTTTACATGATATTCATCTCAGTTTGTATTACATATAGACGATAGACCAGGAAATAATTACACTTTATAAGTTTGCGCCGGTGAACATTTAATATTCACCATTTGAACGATTATAATCGTTGTCTCATTTTATTTTCCGTCCATGATTTCTTGAGATATTTGGCTCGACGACTTAACGCGGACTTGACGCGGTTGGAATAAAAACTCGATTTCTCCAAGGACCCCTGGAAGCCATCACATCCGTCACAATACTCTCGTTAATAAGCGCCACACGGGAAATATGCTCTTGTACCGACACCGGAATAGACCTCTGTGAATGGCATGATCGGATAAGATTCCGATTGACAAATGCTCAGCCAAGAAATACACGAGCGGGGGAAATTGTTGCCGGAATTAATAAAAAAAACCCTTCCCCTTTCCGCGGTTCAGCCTCGAAAGTTGGGAATAACTTCAATGGCTCTATCTTGTACCGGGGCTTTAAATATAAGTCGCGGTTGGGCTTTGCATTTGGGTCTCTTATTTTAGAATGAACTCTGTCCGGTCTGCGGCAAAATTCCAGCTTGTTGACGGAAGGGATTCCTCCCGTCGAGGAGACAGTCAGCAGTATAAATTTAGCGCAAGCGATATGTGTGCGCGTGCCTGTATATATATATATATATATATATATATATATATATATATATATATATATATTGAAATAAAGATTTCGAACTAGATAACGTTGGAATTCCTGTGTCCGAGTCGAAGGCTGTTCGGGATAGGCAGAGTGAAATAGTGCAATACGTTAAAGCGAAATGAAACGGGCATAATAAATATGTAGATAAAATTTATCAGTATTTGTCAGTCAGACAGATTTTCACCAGTCGAAAACCACGAGGTTTATACATTAATAAATATTAGCATGTGTATATACAAACAATCGGATTAGTTGAAAAAAATGAGAATATTATGTGTATCCACTGTTGGGTTTAACCCACATCAGTTTCAGCATTTTGTCTATATAAACAGAAAGAATACCATTTATTATAGTTCCCTAATGAATTACTTAATTATTACGTAATATATAATATTCTATTATATTAATTTATATATATACATATAGATATGTAGTTTAATGTTAAATATACCACTGTACCGGTATTAATGTTTTCATTTCCATAATAGTACATTTGTAGTTAGTAGAGTCGACAATATCTTTGCCCTTACGCTGACATTTTAAAAGGTCCTATTCCAACGCTTTTAAGCTATCTGACAATCGGAGATCATTAAATTTTAAAAATATATCGACGTTTCGTAAGGGCTTTCATGCGAGACTTCTTGGCTCTAAAATTAGAGACCCATTTGACGTCAGTATTTTTTGATGAGGTCCCCCCCCCTCAGCAGTTTCACCATCACTAGCCGCACGCTATACAAATAATAGACCCTTATCGACTCACCGTGTTTTTCTATAATTCACTCAAAGTGTTTCAGTGAAGCCAATATGTAATCATTTACATATAATATGTGGGAATGATCAATACTTTCATGAGTGAACTAGTAAAAAAGAATTTTTCGAAATTTTCTACACCAGTCAGTTACAGAATGTTCAGTCGGTGAAATATTATTAATTTTAAATGATTTTTAATTATTAATACACCAATCGGTGTATAATCAATATTATTAGAATTATTCTTTATTTGCAAGAGAATTTAGAGAATAAATAAAGTTAATACCCTGCCAACTAGTTACAGGTGTCGAGTCATTGATCATCTTTCCCACCGTTGATCGTAAACGGGTGGATACGGTACATAATTAATAATAACGTTTATTTTCGTTCGCTACGACTATAATAAGGTGTTGAAACAAAGAGTTTTTCGAACCCTTAAAGAATCTGTGGTCGGACGCCAAAATCCCTGACCGTCAGGAGGATCAACAAACATGCCGACATAATACTTATCCTGTCCAATAATACTCGAATACAACTATATTAAACTCAATTACGTTTCACCGGTAAAAACGACGGAATGCCCTAGATACTCTGATACATATTTTTGATACACGGGAAACCATTTCCCCTCGGCAACTGAGCTTTCGTAAAAGCTTCTCCCGTAATCCCCAAATTCGGCTCTCGGTTCGCGGCGGAAAGAGAGGGCTTCGTCTCGCCCAAAAAGGGGGAGGGCTTCTTCTTACCCGAAAAATCCCCGACAACAATTGGTCCGATAACGAGCGGCGTCCCGCTCGGCCAATAAAAGGGACTTCCCCGCAGATTTTTTTCCAGGGAACTTTGTCCCGGCGGCTGAGTCGAGCTTTTATCAGCGGGGGGACAAAGCACGGGACCCACACCCGAAAACCCCTAAACCTAGCGCCTGCCGGTCTCCCTTCAGGGCGCGGGATATAAAATCCCTTCCTTTCCCTTTCACTCGACGTTCTCACACTTCACTTATACAAGGAGTGCGTTCGCGCGCTTATAAGTACTTGTCAAAAGACTGGCATGAGTATTGTGTAGCACGACTTGTAGAAGTCGACAGAGGTTGCTATTTATCGATTATATTTAGTATACTAGTTCGTATTGTACTAATAATGTTGGTATAATCAAAATAATTGAACGATTTTTGTAATTTATTTAGAATACTGCGTACGAATGTGCCAACAATATAGGCGACGTTGTAGGTCTGGCATGGGGGACCGGGTTGAAAATATCAATCGGGGGCTGAAAATAAACCACAATATTTTTTTTGTCGAATGGCGCCTGACTTCCACGTTCCAAATGCGCAAATGGCGTTGTCAGGAAGTAAGCCCGTCGAAAATAAATCCATTGTGCTCTGTCCGTCCATTTGGCCGAAGGAGGGTGTAGGGGTTGCGGCCGCGGATCCCGGGGCCACTGCAGGCCCAACCCCGATTCAACCAACACAAATATTAGTCCATTCTACGTTTTTATTTTTCGACTCAGACCCCTTCTGCAGATGACTCTCAAATTTTCGCCCACAGATATACATGTCCGACCTAATTTTAAGCGTCGGTCCGGTGAGAACGCTAGTTGCCTTTCGGACAGGACGTTTTGCGTATGGTCTTCCATTATTTAAGTTTCCTTCAGCTGTGTGGCCGTCTATTTATATTCACCTTCTCCTGTAAATTACCTCCAATGTAAACAGGACACTGGCAAAACAATTAACAGTTGTCGACGATTATCTTAGCTCGGTTTTTTCGCTGCGACTATCCCGAATGAAATTTAAATTTTCAAAGAAGAGACAAAAACAACGAGCCTAAAAATCTTGTACGGCCGTTACAGATACAAACTAGTGGCGTTCGTAAATCAACGTTTGCGTCAACAGCTGTTGCCAATGTTTCCTTTTTATACGTTCACTCACACGCATGTATACACATACACACACACACACAAACATAAGTATACATAAACACGTAATAAACGTCATCATAAATATCGAAATACACACAGCTGACCGGGAACCCCATAATAGAAACCAGAAGTTATTTTTTCATTGCCGTAAAACGATTAAACATATTTGAGAGCGAGTGTGGGAACAGGTATAAAGTGATGTAAAAACAACAAATAACGAGAAATGTACCATTAGCCAATTCATTTCATTTTCAGCTGTTTTTTAAACCACCGAATTAAATATGTTAAGGAAAGAGTACTAATAGGTACTATTTTATCTTTGGAATAACAATACTGACGATACTACTTACATATTTGTATTGCACGTCTATAATCTATTAATATATTTCTATAACCTAGATACATTTTTATATTCATCACTTCTACTCATATCGAGAAGAATAAATGATATTCGTACAACAAAATAAGTTTAATTTAAACCCCAGCAAGTAGTCAGTTATCTATTACTGATACTGACGATTGTATTTATATTTGCGTATAGCCTTTTTTTTATTATTAAGTGCTCTATTAAGTTACTAGTAACATTTTCTAAATTGATCTCATATTGACACGCGCCAACACCTTAAAAATAAATAACCTTCATACAAGGTGTAGTTGATTTATTGACTTAATTGTATTTAAAATGAACCAATTCATATTCCGATTTTTTAGTTCCGCGGTATCCACGGTCGGCACCATATATAGATTGATTCGGAGCGGTGAAACGTGGCGGCTAGCTAAAAATAAAACATCCTTGAAGATGAAAAAAATGAGTGGCACAACTATAGTATTCACTATGAAGGGGGAAGGAAGTTGGCAAGTGGTCCGGGTCGGGGTGCTCGAGCACCGGCATCACAGCACGCACACCAAAGTCCTCAATTTAATTTGAATTATGGCCTTATTTTCATTCCGTCCGCCCGTTTTAATATTAGAATTTCGCGAATTGTTTTTCAGCCTCCCTCTTCGGCGGGGGCAAAATAAACCCTAGCGCCCCGAGCATAAACACGAGCGTAAATCTGTATCGTGTTTCTGACCGCGGCTTTTATTTTTTTGCCGATCTGTTTCCGAAATCATATCGGCCGTGAAATCGCGCTTGTCCGCTGCCCGTTGAAACGCTTCCGGATTCGCAACGGACGCGGTACGAGCGGCGATATTATTTTTAGTAACCCTTCATTATTTTAGAACCCGACCCGACTATTTCGGTTCTTCGTCCGACTCGCGCCCATTCTGTCCACCCTCGGAAAGGTTTCGGTTTTTATGGCCGATGTTTTACGGAGCCGTCTACACGCTATTATTCATTATTTGTCTACTTCCTGTTGTTCCAACGAGGCAATAAATATTCATTCTGGAGAATGTTTCGGCGGGCATTGTGTACAAGAGAACTCCCTGTGTTGAGGAATGAAAGAAGACATGTTTCTGTGATTCCTATAAGTGGTCTATTTTGTACTGAATGACATTAGGTCTATTATTTTAGAGAGTATAAACTACAGCCGGTTTCGGCTTGCATGCCGATACCGCGAGAAGTTGAAATAACGAAGAACGGTGAGATGACAATTGATTCAACAGTTATAGTTTCCAATAAACATTTTCATTTATTAATCTATCATTTGTTCTATTCCCTGCAATACCCTATTGCGCAACTTCCTGTTATATATCTACGCTGTAATAAATAAGACTCTGAAAAATTGAGATATAAACTGAATTTACTCGAGAGCCTCTGAAATTTACCTGAGATCTTTACATATTTCAAGTTCTTAGATTTTGTTTCCACCGGAAAATGCTCGGCGGCAATAAATGAACGGAAGTGGAGTGACGGGGAGGGCGTATATCATATCTCGTTCTAGAAGGGGAGACCGTAATATTGCGGCGGCCCAAACCGATTTTGCATACATTTGCATTTGGGCTGCGCCACACCACCTCCCGCCCCTAGCCCACCGCTCGCTTTCCATATTTATAACAATACGCAGTAATAGCCTAGCCTGGGGATATGTTAATTGCTGGGGGAGGGGGCCGCGGTACCGGAGTGGTGGCGGTGGCGATGTTGGTGCGGTGGTATGATGTTCATCGCTTGTTCTACTGAGCGTGAACGAATTTGGTAGGTCCGTGGATTCCGCGGCCTAAAAATTAGCCCGTCCCCGCCCCTCCGAATGGTCATCATCTCAAATGAGGGAATGGTCGTCCTCCGCCTTTCATTCTACATCCTGTCCATTAATATCCTATTTCAACCAACTAGAAAAATATTATCCCGATATCATATTTCGTTTCATTATGATAAAATATGTCGTCTGAGATTGAATTGTTTATTAATTCAACGTTACAATATTTTCAAACACACTAAAAATTACCTATTGGAACAATCTATGACGAGCCGTAATGATGAATGTTTTGATACTATTTTAGAGTACCTTTTTCCTCTGTTATATCTGCATTTTGTTCGAGCAGGACAGGGTTAAAACTCAACTCGAGGATCCGGCTTTTAATTGTGCTCTTTTTTGCACTTAGTAATTAGGAAATGTTATTCGATATTAAACTCTTTCCTGGTGTAAAGGAAACAGAGTTCTCCCGTGAGAAGCGATGGCTGACATAAATAAATCCAGGAGCGTTTCATGTTTGCCCAAGGTCGACCGGTACAACTCGAAATCCAAGGTACCGACCTATATCGCAAGTACCTGTATTGTACCATCGGATAATAATATTTGTATGAGGCTGTATGCTAATAACGATTGCGGAATGTTATGCCAGGCAGATGGTTTAGTCCTTGAGAATTTCGGCAGGTGGGGGGAGCCGTCGGTTTCTCACGCCGCACGGGGTTTTAAATGATCTTTTGTCCAGAGAATGTTACAATCAACATATGTCCTAGTTATGTCACGGTCGGCTCAGAACCCCTCCCACGTTTGGGCTTAAGTTCTACCGGAAGTGACACGAACGCGTTTGGAACCGGATATTTGAAAATTCTATTGGACAATAAACGTGAATCGTCAACGCATAACTAATTTGAACTGAAAACATCTTAGTGTATTCTTAAGTATTTTTAAATATTTAATATAAGATCAGCGCGCAGCCGGCTTAACATTCGAAACCGGTAACACATTTGAACAAAAGATTAACGACAGTAAGTGGTATACGATGTGGCTCTAAAGTACCAGGAGAGCTTCCTACTGAGAACAAACCTTTTTAAATTGCAGAAGGAATTGAGTAAAGTGCTTCCTATGGACTTAGTCAAGGCCATACATTATGTAATTGTACTTCTGGGCTTCCTCTTTTCCCCCCTTCCCCAGGCACCCCTTCCCCTTGGGTACCAAACGCCAGTCACAAAACGTTGTAAAAATCATGAATTTTGAATTCAATCTAATAACGTAGAGAAGATTAAAAAATTAATTACAAAACCTTATGCGCTATTGTACTAATCTTTTTAGCATACTTGTAAACATTTTCTAAAAGCGGGTATCTGAAAAGTGAAGTTTCAGGATTTTTACGTTATCATTAGCGATTCAAACAATTTTTCTAATCTTCTGATTGGAAGCGTTGTTCATTCCTTATAATTTTTTCAAGTAAACTTTTCAAGAAAATAATTTTAACGTTATTGGGTCTGAATCTATGTAGAATGTATCAGAAATGGTGTTGTGGGAATCTGAAATGCATGCTTCACTATTTATCGGAATTCTATCGAACGTTGCGAGAAGTCGGACTAGCCTGGGCTCTAATAGCTGGGCGGAGAGGTAAGACCGCACGTGTGATACCATTTGTACCCATTTTTGGAATAACACCAGTCCATTGTTTAAGGGGGGGGGCTCCGCCATGGGAACGTCTAGTGTTCAGGAGGTTGTTAAAAAGTTAAAAAAAGAGATACAAGTATGCGTTAGGCCATGCGTAAAGGGAGCAGATGTTGGTGTGTTTGGCTCGCGGGGGGAGATACTAATGGAGGAAGTGGTCAACGCCACTCGATGTTCAGTGTGTGAAGGCCACTTGTTCTTACCCGGCTACTTGCGAGCCCGCCTCATCCACCGTCCTCCTCCTCTTCCTCCTCCAGAAGGCCACACTCCAAAATAATACACATCTTAAATGCACTTAAATTATGTCTCGGGACTTAAGTCTGAAAGGCCTATTTTCAGACCCGAAGGCCGACAGTCCCAAAAGGAATGCTGCGGTTCGTGTTGCCCGCAGAAATCGCGAAACACAACAGTTTTAGTCGAACATCTGCCAGAACAAGTTCGACTTCCTTTCCTCGTTATTATGTTTTTCTAAGACTCTATCGCTCTTATCGATTTAAAGCGGATATAAAATAGAATGAAGCCGGCGATACAGAAAATAGTATTACTTTTTAAAGATTACATTATGTATGATTACAGGTTAAAAAATAATTTCTTTTCTCCTTTCGGAAGTTATTTGCAATTTAGAATTATCCTGATAGATATATTAGGATTGCGATTAGCATATATTGCGGTGGAAGGGATGAGTCCTTTGATCTATGCCGCACTCGGTTTTTGCCTTCAGAGCTGCACCCGTACAAGGATGCATGACGTAAATAAGCCAGATGTCCTATAACACGATCCTGTACAAGTTGAGAGGCGAGTGAGGAAGAAGAATCGAAGGTCGAAACGAAACTGCACGAAAAAAGCAAACACATCGAGGGAGAGTTACGGTGGGACAACCGGTCGGTTTGTCTGAGACAGAGTTTCCGTAGAGTTAATGCGGCGAGAGAGCGGACGAGTGTGCCAGTGTACGAGTGGGAAAGAGAACAATGGGCGGTCTGGGTGTGACGTGCGAAACCGCGCCTGTATGCGTGTGGATGTGTGGACTGGAGTGCGTGCGTGAGCGTGTTCAGCATGCATGACGGTCAAGGCTGTTCCTATCCGAGCGCTCCTTCACCAAGACCACTTCTAATAGGAACAGCTGTGCCAGTACCCACTCGGCGAGAGTAGGTCTACTACCTTCCGGAACAATTATTCATGAATTATGTCCCCGTGACATAATTTCTTTTGTAATTAATTTTTTGTGCGCGGTATAAAGTGATCAGCTGTTCGTTTAAAAACGGACGTTGATCAACTTCAAAGACGATCATCCAATTTTTCCAGTAACAATTATCAATTAGTAACATAAAATATGCGGAACGAATGCATACATTCTGGGGTATCGGGCCAATATTTCAGCCTGATGAAAACAATTTATAAGTATTTATAAACAAAGTTTCAACTTACACTGAAACTTTGTACATAAACATTACTTTAATTTAGTAGATATCAGACCAATCCGCGCGATCTGACACCGAAAATCATGCCGGTGTCGTCACTTTATTTTTAGATTATTCGCAATGAATTCGACAATTCAAAACTCTAATCAAGAATCCTGGCTCTTGAATATAGAAATTTACACCAGCAAAAGAAGATAAACGGATATACTCGCAGCCGACCTATAGCATATAAATTATATAATATTCTACATTATAATTACACGTATATTCGTGTATGTTGGCGTGTGTGCGTTCGGTATATAAATGCGCGAGAGTAAATAAAGACCACCTCCGTGCATTAACATATAACTTCTTCACAGCTTGCAAACTTACGTTCAAGCAGAACATACTGGCTTTAATTACTTTACGCAACTAGTATCCTAACGAGTTTCCCGAGTTATTGGACCTCCACCGGCAATTTAATTCTAATTTCGCATAAAACGTACGACTCCGGTTTCTCACTATCGTCCCGCAAATGAAGAACCGATGGTGTTGCAGTCCCTTACACAAGAACGGGGAGACTTTCCAAGATTCGCTCTTTGTGAAATTTCAAGATTCTCATCTGATACACCAGTTATATATAATTCATCACCGGACTGTCCCATTAATGAAGCAACTACGAATCCGTGACAGGATTCTGTTTTTCTCAAGGCCCCTCGAGGGTTCGGATAGTTCTCCAACCGATAGATGATTTCACGAGCGGGCGAATTTGTTGAAGTGGAGAGAAAAAGGAAATGGGTGCGCGGGGGGGGGGGGGGAATTAATCGTCGGTGGGGAAAATTGGATTCCATTTTATATGAAAAAGAAAAACCTCGCGGCCGGTCAAGGTGACTGTACTGAAACTATGGCGAGAAGAGGCCCACCGCCCCGTGACGGTCAGGGCTACAGAAAACTAAGTCAGCACATCTATCAGCTGAGAGCAACATTACCATTTTAAACAACTGACCAGAGCCAGTCTCCTACCGCCTACACAGCCCGCCTATAATAATCTACACGCCTCACACTCGAACCGACTTCACGGAACCCAATATCATAAATACATTAACCTATACAACACAGTTTGCAAATGCGTACGGCAAGAAATTATAATAATATCACCTGTCAGAATTCAGTTCCTCAATGCAATCTGTATCAGTGTGGAAAAAACAGTCTTTACACAGAGTATATTAGTTTCATATGCCTTAGTAAAGAAACATTTTTAAGCGCTACTCTTGTCTAGTCGAAGAAACACCAGACCTTCCAGCAAGTTTTTTTTTCAATTTGGGTTGTTTCTATCCTGCTCACAATGTATTTGTTTTATTCCCAAGGTTAAATTAGCATTCCGAACCTAAATTCAAACCGCAAATCTTTCTGTCGTTCCACCAGAAATGTTTAGCAATCCTAATTCTGCACGGCCACAACAATAATTCATAGATTTAATCGTTTTAATTATGTTCGGGATTTAAATAGTGTCATAAATAAAGGTTAAACTGGAGTTTCTGATGACTCTATACCTGGGATATAAGGATAATAATACCTATTATTTGTGTCGACTGAATATAATCACACTACTTTTTGCTAGTTTTCGTATAATAATTATTATGTATAATTAATTATGAAGTGCATGGGAAGAATTTTGGTTCAAGAAAATAAGTATGGGTTGGAACAGATGATCTGTCCAATATTTGCAATTATTATAACGACTTATATCTCCCACAGAATAAGTGATTTACAATTGTTCGCCCCTATAGATCCAGGACTTGGGAAAGGGGTGTAGGTGTCCTTGAAAGCGGTAAAAATGAGACATAGTGTCTTCGTGTGCGTGACCTTGCGGTGCCCCCATGTCCTTGGTCCCGTCATCCCGGTCTCTGTTCCTTCCCCTATTCGCACAGGTACAGGAACACACACGGACAGAGAGACAGACACGGTCGCCTCCTCTCGAAAAAACAAAAAGGCCGGATATATCCGTCAGTCCTGTGGGACAATTAGCGTCACCGTGACTGCCCACCGGAGCGTACACGAAAAAACACGGATGCCGCGCCTCCACGCCCACCCCGCCCTCCTCCTCTTCACAACCCCATTACCGGATAATGCTATAGTTTAAACAACCCCCATCGTAATTTCTGCATAATATGCCTAACGATAGACGGAAACTGCGGGAGGGAAACCGGCGGAAGCCTACACGATGACAACCCCCCCCCCCATTTTGTTTGCTCATTTTTATACCCGCTCCTATTTCAATGTCCCCGACGTGATCTAGGTATATTAAGTGCGTTCGAATAAACTACATATTTATCTACAATTCCATGGCCGAACGAGCATAATTCAAAATTGATTGATCGCATAACCGAACCTACCTACTCCATTTCGCGCTTTATGTTTCGAAACCTTAGACTAGTTGGAAGATACCGAAGTAAATATCTGAGATAATCAGTTTCCGATTCGGCTTTATAGATCGTGCACACACACATACACCACTAAGCATGTATGGATTTCTGAGCGTGCACCGCCGTTGGATGGCAAAGGGCCCCGGAAATCCCCGGGACTCGTTTAATCTCAGTTTCGAGCTCTGTCCGTACACTAAATTATCATTTCCTTTTAACCCCGGTGCTCGGAAGCTGGCTAATAGCCGCCGGGAGCTTTTCAGGTAGTCCCGGACGATAATAACACGGCCTTCATTCGAATTTAATGCCCGGGGCCCACCGAAAATATTTTTTTTTCTCCGTCTCAACCTTTCTTCTCTCGCTTCTTCTTCCCCTCCTTCTTTCTGATCCCTCCTCCCCTCCTCCACCACCGCCACCACCAGAACCCCCGAAGCAGAGCGGAAAGGTGTAATTTAGTGGAGTTATAAATTAGACTGGGTCACGTAACGTTCGGTGCCGGCCCAATCTGAACCGGACCTGTTGATGTCTCGGGGCGGCTTTAACTTCCAAAACTCCCTGCTTTTCACCTCGCCTACCCCACTTACCGACCTTTTGTTTGTTTGTAATGATATACCGGCCAGTGCGGATATTATGGAAATCGACTACCATATTTGGCAAACCTTTCTTCAGTTCTCAGCGCTTCGAGTTATTGAAAATAGTAGGCGATGCTGAGAAACATGAAAGAAAAGTATCGTATATATCTAGACTAGGTAGCAGGAACCGCTAGTATTGTCCACAATATACTGAATGTGTATTCGGATGTGAACCGCGGTGAGACACCAACCGCCGATTCCACGATAAAAATTCACTGCGCTCAGCATTCTATATTCTTATAGGACTGCAAAAGTTGTTTGTGTCATATCATTGCAAGCCATCGTCTATTTTTATAGTCAAGTCGGAGAGCATGAAATAGGCACGTGAGATATCGTAAAATTATTATCGGAACGTCCTGGCGCCAGACTTTTCTCTTCACTTTTCTTCTACTGTTGTATTCTTTTGTCATTTTACATATTCTAGTTATCCGAAAAACTAAAATATATTGTTAATAATGTGTGTTTATACTTAAACATTAGATACACTCCTTGCGTACTTCATATTTTATTACAAAACTGCCATTGTAACTTCTAGGATCTTAGAAAAAGGTTGTAGCGGTTCTACAGCAAATTCTAATTATATAATTGATGTTGAATTTGTGAAACCGAGTTCCAATGTGTATTAATATATGTTGGTTATGTTCATAAGTTAGTTGTATGGGAGAGGGGGTACTGGATTGACAAAAGCGTGGGTAGGAACGGCACGTGCGATATGCTCTTAAAGTACGTTTATTACTGAGCCCCGGTCGTAAACTGAGGCCTGACGCCTATAGAGCGGGGTAGTAAAGATGGCAATTATATTTTCCCCACAACCCCCCAAATCCGCGGTGACGCGCCCCCTCATGGGTATTAAAGGCCGGGACCGAACGAAAGGGGGGAGTTTGAACTCAATAAATCAACTCTTAAATTGTATTTAGATTTCAGAAGTAAGAATTCACCTCCGAGGGTTATACTGTGTGACCTAGGAGATAGAACGGTGGTTTTCAGATTAAACAGTTTCTGAAATCTCGATCGGCGGCCGATTTTCACGCTCGAAGAGCGAAAGCTGGAGAAACCGCCAGAATGAATAGGGGATTTCATGATTTTTTTTACCATATCACTATGGCAACCTAAAGCCTAATACAACATAGTATAACAGTTCACCGTGACAGTGTTAGGGAACTATTGTATTAGGATTGTACACACATCTCAGCGAGTACCGAGCGAGTCTATCACGGATGTCCCGAACTGGGTTTGGGGCCACTAGAAATCTGCGCCACACGGAAGCCGCTGCGTTTCAAAATTGGTATTAAAGTTAAAATTAATGGGAACCAGTGTAACACGCGGTTCGAGAAAAGCCTCAAACGAGTGTGTCAAAGAAATCAAAGGGGTGACTGCTAATATCGCCAGAAGGAAGGAAATTATTGTTGAAACAAAATATATTTATCGCACCCCTTATAGTGAAGTAAAACGGGAATAAAGGCAGGTGCCTAGGGTCACAAAGGGGTGGGGCGTATGTGTGTGAGTCCATAAAACTATGGCTGGTCGTAAAATGAAGACTGACGCTCGGGGCTGTAAATATGGCAATTATATTGGGTAGGGGTCGGTGGAGGGTGAGGGCCCTTAATCTCCGATTCTATTAATCCCCCTCAGCTGTGTCCGCGTGTTTGTGCGTAAGCGCCCGAGGGTGCCAACTTCTATTTGGGAGGGGGCGAGGAGGAGCGTCGTAAACGCGAAATCGCGTCGTAAACCCCCCGAAAACCGGCACTGTAATAATCGTAAAATTTATCGCGGTCCCACTTACGGGGGGGGAGGGGGGAGGCCTCTCTTAACGCGCAACGCCGCTGGCTTCCCCCAGATAGGGCCGCTCTAATTCGCCGGTGAGTTTTTAGTGCTTTTCTTGTGCAGCGCCCGCACCCAGTACACTCTCGGCCCCCGGTACACTCCTCCCATAAAAACGAAGGCACTCGCTTGTTTCGGATGACTATGAAATTGTGTTGCCGAGCGCCCGGGGACGGGTTTATAGCGCCAATAGAAAAGGAATTTCGGCAACCTTTCTTCCGTGTTCCAAAACTAATACCGAACGGAGGGTGGGGTGTCTCGTGATGAGAGACGGCCAGACATGAGCCAGAAGATGACAATAAAGTGCTCGAATGTATTATTTGGAAAATATTTTACTCTGCATTCTCATTCGGGGAATTAAATTTGTACTCTTCTTAGATAATGTAACGCCGTACGAGTACAGCCATATTTATTCCTTTATCTGCCGCTTTATGATATACAAAAAAGTGTCACGAACAAGCTAAAATTTAAGGTTAAAATGTAT
Source organism: Lethocerus indicus (assembly GCA_019843655.1). NCBI lineage: Eukaryota > Metazoa > Arthropoda > Insecta > Hemiptera > Belostomatidae > Lethocerus > Lethocerus indicus. Next base: position 24,829,061 of record JACDQD010000003.1, on the reverse strand, counting down.
TCACGCGAGATTTCTGGAGTTAAACGAACTCAACTCGCGACCATTTAGAATCCCCCTTACGTACACGAACCTAAGATGCGAATGTATGATACTGCGCTGGAATGAAAAATCTGAAGTTCAATTTGAACCTTAAAAAAAACGTTCGTTGCTTTGATTTTATAGATTTCTGAGCAATAGAATCGTCCCGTTTAATCCGTTCAAAGAATATTGAAGGAAAAGTTGGTCCGCCTATGGGATTGGAGTCAAGGATCTTCAGCCTGGATTAGGGGGCCAAGGATAACATATTTTTTTTTGTTATGAAAGCTTCCTTTGATGAATAATTTAAATGTGAAATGGAAATGAATATTTTCTTAATTTTTCCCCATTAATCGTCACTTTGGCTTACATTTGGATTGTTGGAGCGGAAATTGGATAGTGGTAAATTCGCATTCTTCCTATCCCCGTTCAGTTTTAGGTTATTGAGCGTCCCCCAACCGTGGCAGGTTGATTTTCAGATTGTCCCCGTGTAATGAAGGAGGCCCGCAGAGAAGGGGAGGATTTAGAGTGGGGGAAGGGAGGTTGATATCCTCGGGCAGATTTTACTGGATGCCCCACACACCCCCTCGCCCGAAACTCACCCCCGCGCCCCGTTAGCTTTTACGACCGGGGCGGAGGCCCAAATGCAACTACCGGAATCGGATTAAGGCCGGCCCTAGAGAGAGAGAGAGAGAGAGTGAGAGTGGAGAGAGAGAGAGAGAGAGAGAGAGAGAGAGACAATATTCGCCCGCGGTCCCTGCCCCAGGGTCCGCCGCTTCGTTAACTAAAACTGTAATTTATAAACGGCATAAAAGTCCTAGGCCAGGCCGACCGTGGGTCGCTTAGAAACGGCGTTAAGTTAAGGCTTTTAGTTTATCAGTGGGGGAAGATGAAAATCGTGTTATTGTTAACGCGATAACCGTAGGCCTAACGGTTAAAGTCTGCGCTATCTTAGCTATAGCAAGAAAAATCAACGCTCGATTCGACGGTCGTTAAACCCCAAATGGTTCATTTTACTGTAAACTGCAGTGCGATTTCGTACGATTCAATTAAATTTGGTTCCCCTGTTTTTTCCTTAACTCGGGTTATTTTGTTCATGCAGGTAACGCCTACTATCCTCGTGGTAATAACCCTTACTGTATTAACAGCTGGGCTCTTAGTTAAAGTAAAGCCCAAGCCTTCTCATTGTTCCTACATCGTAATAATTTTTATAAAAATATGCAAAACTACCTCCATAATAGTTTATAAATCCATTAAATAATATAAAAGTATAATTATAGAAATAAGCGGTAATGCTTTAATTCTTCATTCGTTATAAGATCCGTGAAGAAACAGGTAGTTGAAAAAGTTAAAAACTATCGTTCCGTTGTGGGACGAAGGTTAGGACAGAATAATGTTTGCGGGAGCCAGGAGATAACGATGTTTGAACAAACTCTCAGGTACTTTCACAGTGTTTGGTCAAGCATTAACTCGGAAGGAAAACACAGGGCCGACTGGTCGGGCAGGTCTTGATCAAATAACTAAATGGCTTCCGAATCCTAAGATGTATTTACGATAATGTGAACCCGCAGGTGAAAATGTGCCACTTTTTCATTATTTCAGGCGGGCGGAAATGCTTACAGCAGTACACACACACACACACACACAAACACACTTTGTGCTATGTTAATGTTAAGAATTGGCTCATGTTGCAATGAGAGCTTGTAATAATGCCGGTGAAAGGAAAAATGACAAATCCAATTGATAGCGGAGGATAAATATTCTTTGGATAAATATTACATGCCGAAATTATAAACCGTGGAAATATTCATTTAAATACTCATAAAAATAAAATTACAATCTATAATTGAACAAACAGAATTTGCAAATAAATGAAACGATGGGAAGAAGATCCAGAATTATTGTAATAATATTTTGAATAAATATGTGGAGAACTCAAATAACTCTTATTAATTAATTTCCAATTTGTATTATTTATGTTTATTTTAAAGGGTTGAACTTCATTTATTATTTTTCATTATTTTTAACGAAAATGTAATTGTTTTAAATTAGTTTGGAATACCTGTTTTGTGGTCTGCCATGGGTTGGAATACCGAAGATTTCTCGTTCTTCTGTGTCCTCTCGCTGGTCTTTTGCTAGAGCGGTTGCTCCCCTTTTTCAGTATCAGTGTGCGTTACCTTGACATCTCTTTTAAAATAATAATTCTTCGTTTCGTACTATTTTGAAATATTATTGTCTATTGAATATAAGATTATTATTATGAATATTCAAATTTAAAGAAACGTAAGCTTTCATATTAACATGCTACATTAGTATACCATCTATACTTTTACGCGCGTTATGATTTATTTGTTCATTTCAATCTACATTCATTACCATTTTATTCCGGCCTATTCTCGGAATAAAAATTAACGTATTTTCCTAAACATGGCCGCCATTTCGTAGCGTTGGCAATGTTTTTCCCGGCCGGTTGATTTCTCACCGAAGGAAATTGCTTACCCAAGCTCAAACCGGGACGGAGAAAGACTTCCTCTTCACCGTTGAAATTGTTCCGAGTTTTTGATTTTCCGAAATTGTTTTAATTGTTCAACAATTACACCCTTCGAATAAAAAGTAAATTAGATTTCTGAAATGTAAAAAAATGAAACGAAAATTCCTTCGTTTTAAAATTCGAAATTAGCTTTTAACGCCTCGAGGCCGCAATTTAACGAGCTATAAATTTAGGGAATTACGGGAGATCGTTTTGATATCTTCTAATTATACATGCCGCGCAGTATCTTGGTTGAAGGAGCTTTAAGATAAATCTGAACACTCATTTCACGTCCTAATACTTTTACTGTTATTGGAGGAGCCCTCGATAAACTGGGTTGTTTGAGAAGAATGGTAATCCGTTATGAATGGACCACGTGCAATATATACCGCATCCTAAAGGCGGAATGTAATTTTATACATCTATAAAATTTATAAGACATCTATAAAATGAATGCGGTGTTGCATGACGTTAAATCCCTATATTGTTCGCACAAGAATTCGCGCGAATACAGATAAATATTAGACAATTGTCTGAAAATTAAAGTAATATTTCATACTAGTAAGCTAATGTATCAATATTTACAAAATACATAAACAACTTATATATACTTTTTGTATGGCCATTTATATATGTATGAATATATGTGTACTTATGTAGATATGTATAACTATATGTGAAACAATTCTCCACCAAATGCAATTCTCCATTTACATACACCTGCTATATTCAACAGAGGACATAAAATAGCGGACATACTATACAGTAGTCATGTTGATCATATGTTCTTGCATATTAATAAGTACAATAAGTAATTGTAGTGTACGTTCTTATTAATATTACATTAATGGGTAATGTATTTTTGTAGTTCCGAAATATTCGCTCTTCGGCTTGTTGAACAGATTGTTTCGATTTTGCGAGAACTGATTCTGAACACGGCGCTTATTACCAACTCGTACTTGAAGGCAAATTGAAAATTAATTGGCTCGCCGCAGGTTGTTTCGTGGACCTCTTGGGGAATACTAATTTTTAAGCCGAGCCCATCGCTCCTGTTAGGGCGGCTATTAAACCGGGCATTGTTAATTGTCCATTGGCGTGGTAGGCCGAAACGACTCCCAGAGGATTACCATTTACAGTGGCTAACAGCTGACAGCTTCCTCTATGAGTCCGATCGATGGTACATTCGTGTCGAATTATCAAATGCCCGAGCGACTAGTGTATACCATAGAAGACACTACTCTGTACATTAATTTCCTCAGTAATCTGTTATAATATGAAAGTGGGTTATATATATTGCTATTACTACATTTCACCGATAATTATTTTAAATATTTAGTACAAAATTCGCATAAATATAATATTTATTATTGAAAAGGATTAAAGCATTTTTAACTCCTTCCGTGCGGACTGTATTTATTCTGCAAATGTCGGTTCCCAGTAAATAAACAGTATAAAAATAATATAATCTGCCTGCATTCATTACCCCGAGTATTTATTTTGTCAGATTGGTTAGGTTTTATTCAACATACAACTTAGAGCTACTCGCTGTATTAATATACCGGAATAGTCTCCTGTTCCAAGGCCCATGGGCCATGACCAATACTGAGGAGGTGAAATAAAACTTCTATTACAGGAGGGAATTCGTCTCGAATAGGAAAATTAAAAAGTAACGAATATTCCGTCCGAGATTGGTATCGGATTCCGACATGAGCTTTTTCCGGAGCGGCCTCGAAATTTATCGGTCATGCATAAACGGGACCAAGAAGAAGAAATACGTTTTTGTACCTCAGAAGTATTCTCCGCCGCGCAATATCAACTTATAATACGCTCTGTTACCGCCGTTATTGTTATCGGGCAGGTTACAAGTTGAAATTCCAAAAACACGAAAGGCCGTGTTCTTGGCCGGCTGATAAGAGCGCGGGCCAACGACGAGTGCTGGGCGCAAACCTACCCAAACTCTTGTAACGCGTGACCGAGAATTTTTGTAATTAGCATACCGAAAGTTAATGATCCTAAAGTGCCAAACAACGACAGATTTGTCAACTCGATACTTCTCCAAATTCATTGCAATGTACTTAGAAATTTTAATTTTTAAAGTTTGGAGAATTTGAAACATATTTGATACATAAAGAGTTATTAAATTTCTATGGTTTTATATATTAATATCTATGGTTTCCGTGTATCTAACAATTCAGGTTAGTATAACGAAATGTAACATTCTAAGATAACCAAACTCAATAATTACTGACTGAATACAATGCTTTGTTTTCCACAATTACAGTAACACTGTTAGATTTTGTTGACTAAACTATTCTGGTTTTATTCTTAATGAACTAGAGTAGACAATTCGTTTCATTTAGGCATCGATAGACAAGCCACCTGTTTCAATTTTGTAATCCTTCAAGGTGAAGTAATTTACGTGGAGACAACGGGTTTCTCACTTATTCATGTAGCCCTCAACCGGGGACCTGTAATTGCCGGAGATTATCCAGTAATAGCAGTAATACGTCCCCGGTAGTCGATGCCAATTATATTTTGAATTGTAAATTGCAAACAGACTAATGACTGTCTTTGCGACCGCTAAACTTAAATGACCCAAATCGTACCGAAGGAGACAAATGCCAAATGTAATGTTTAATTGTATGCAGAACAGCTTTTTATGACTTACCCGGCTGGTAACTGGAATATTGCCCGCGGAATTGATTTTACAAATTAGGTTAAAGCCCCTTTTAAATAAACTTCAGTGATTCATATTTTTATAACGTCGGTAATCAAGTACTTTTCTTTCAATCAGTATGTCGTATTTAAATCATTACTTAACCCCAATCCTGATTTAAGTATGGTAGTAATTATATTTTTACAGTTGTGAGCCAAAAATCCATCTATCATCTTTTATTTCGATTGTGGGTAAATTATTTTTTATAAATAAACCCATTAACAAGATTGGTTTACTTCCCTTTTGTTTCTTCCGGTCATCTTAATCCACTGCCTGCTTTTATAGTGGATTCACTTAATCCATCTCGAAGTTAGTGTTGCTCTAATTTTCTTCACCACATTCACTGAATTGGTATTAAGAATATAGATAATTACAAACATAATTAAAAATAAATGTTTCAGTTGTAATTGTAATTGAAAGATAATTCGGCCCGCCAACGTGATTAGAAGCAGAACGCTGAGCCGCTTTAACAATTAGCTTTAGCAGACCCAAAACGCCGATGAGCTCGGAATTCCCCTTAAATTACTCCTTTTCTCAGAACCTGCTCTAATTGTACATAGGCATCTGACCGCTTAAATTTGGGAACAGCAGCGCTATAAACTCTCTTTTTGAGGGTAAGTATTTCCCCCGTCATTGGGCATTTTTAATCGAAGAAAAATTGAATCCCAGTTGCAGACCGAATTCCACTGATCAAATGAGAATAGCTCGTCATGAAATAAAGGTTGTTTAATCACAGTTTTGAAAGCAATGATCACGCTAACATCTTCATGCTAGGTTTTCAATTTTTGCGGACAAGCGGTTGCGATCCATCGAAGTCCGCATTCAGAACTTGGTTACTACTCTAAGCGCAATAGCTTCTCTTGATAACGGACTTACCAGGCATTACCAGGCCGTAATGGGCACTGGATCGGTGACTGATGCAACTAAGCTAAGTGTCTCTGGCATACAGGGTGGATTCCATTTCCATTCAAGCAAAGTCTTGAACAGTAGTGGTTATGTGCAACACTTTGATGGTGGGTGGGGGTACTAGAGCGTACGAAATTGCTATAGCCTGCATTAGATAGTAAGAGAGTGAGTGGCCGGTCGACTAGAGTGAAATAGTTGTCGGCAAATACTGATCGGTTGCTTTCACTTTTATTCAAAAATATTCAGGCTAGCACGCCTTTAACTGCTTACGTACTTAGAACCCCGCATTATAATGCCGTTGCATTAATCTCCGAATGCAGTAGAGATTCGAATAATAAAATGTCATTAATATAATGTAACCTGTATTAATTGGTATTTTGGTAAAATTAATTGCTTTATCTTCTCCTTCTCCCTTAATATGTGAGTACATATTCAGAATATGAATTATAGCGTATGTTTTACTATTAACTATAAAATTCCACTTTATATATAATAATACATACATATATGTGTGTACAAATGAATTCTATTACATTATTAGTTCCTTGAAACTATGAATTGTTCATAACGTCTGTTACACACTGATATTATTATTGTGTTAATATTATCATAATTATAGTAACGATTCGCTGTAATAGAACATTTTATAATTAACTTATTATTATTGTATTTTGTATGGAAATGTCTCGCCCAAACAGAAATAAATACAATAGGAAAACATTTCAGAAACGTGTGCGAAACGTTATGTCTGCATAGGACTGGCATGCATATATTTTGAAATGTTAAATACCAATTATTCCGTAGCCCGCTGTACATCGAAGTTTTCAAATGTTATATTGTTGTAATTTGAGGCTGAGTGAGATTGGAGCGTATTGGAGTTTAATGTTGGCATGAATGATCAACACGATTCAATGTATTTCATGAGGCCGGTTATCTGTATGTTTGGAAGGGAGGAGTGGCCACACTTTCATATTTGCGGCCGGGTTACAGGTTAGCGCCCCTAATCTCTGAATACATTACCGACCGAGAATTCCCTATTGCGCAACCCTCGGTTTCGCCCGGTTATCTCAGTCCGGCGATATGAGTTCATGCTTTACTTTAAGACCCGACAGGTACTTGACCTTTCGGTCATTAAGTGGGCGGCGGTAGGTCGGGGGTCAGTATACACTTGTAGGGAATTGTCTCCGGGTGAAAACAGAAACCGGTTTTATAACGCGGATCTATATTCAATTTACATCGTTCGAAATCAACCTTAAGTTACCCTGTTATTTAATCGGACGTTGGCCAACTTTTCAACGATAATATTGCACGACTGCCCGCTTAGCAATTCAGGCATTAGCACGGGTTAGCTACCAATAATATTACAATAATTTTGTTCTCTTTTTCCCCGAGCCTGCTGGTGTAATGCTTTGCATTTAACGATAACCTCGAGTAGTTATTTATCGATACCAAAGCTTACTTCAAGAATATCCTACCAACTTGGATTCAGTCCAAAATTCGACGATCACTCCTGAGATTTGTAAGCTTACTTAAAAGAAGTTACACAATAAATAATTGCCTCATCGTAACATAGAATTAAACAAAGTATGGTTAGTTTTAATTTTGTTGCCAATCGTTTCCAGTATTTCACATTGTACACATGTGAGCCGAATTTTGCATATTGTACCTTTGAATCGCGCATGTATCGTTTTAAGAAGTATAGCGACGGAATTATGAGAGAAGCTCCCTTCTCTAAACATCACCTTCCCGAATGAGGCCCGGAAGAAAATTGAGTTACCCGAGTAAATGCTCACGAACATAAAATGTTCACCGCCCCCCGGATGAATATATTCATACAATTCAGGAGGCCGTATCCGCAGTGGGGGCGTTCTGTATTCTGGGGAATGAAACTGTAGAATGATGGGTTGCAATCGTCGAAACTTTTTTTCCTGCCCGGGGGCTGGTTCGTTTGCCCCGTTAAGCGAAGGGACCCCCGCAGGAGATATAAATTCAAATTTGACCGCCGGCCGTAAATACGCAAACTTTCAACGTTTATCGCCACTCGACTTCTTCCAGGGGGTTGTGTCTTCCAACTCTACTTTGTCAGTTGGACCGTTGAAAGCCGCCTCTAAAAAAAGTGGAAGAGAGTTGCTCAAAATTTATTCCAACCCGGGCCGTTTTCTTCACCGTCTATGACATCCTATTATCTAAGATGAGGGTACGAAAGAGAAAGGAAATATTTAGTGCGTATACAATATTCAATTAATATAATCAATATCTGGGGACTCATCGGTCATGTTAATTGAAATAATTATATTTCAGCTTATTCTTATAGCTTTTCCGGGAAAGTTCGTGATGTTATTCTCAATTAAAATTACAGTGATATTTCGAAAAATCGACGAGGCAAAAGTAAAATATATTTACTATGGATTTATTTTTTAGTTCATTTTCTTTTCACGGTGGTTAAGTGCCAGGCGATTGTTTAACCTCACATTCTGAACTAATTTGGTTTTCTTTATCTTTGGCTCATTGTTGCCGTTGGTTTTCCCCCGCGATTCACCCTATCTCCGTCCCTAGATATTCATCAAGTCCATATTATAGAATTTCGACAACCAAGGATTACTTGGGGCGCGGATTGATTGAAAGCACTGAGATGTTTTCAATTTGTTTCCAACTGAAACAGGGTGCACCGAAATAGTTGGTCGCCCTGCGGCCGTACTTTTTGTTAACAGTCGGGACCGGAGGAATTGGGAGCAGGTTGATGATAGCGATCTCGGGGGGGTAAATGGGTTTGGCCGTGAGGGAGGAGGGTGAGTGAGTTCACCCCTTACTTAGGGCGCCTTCCCTCGTCTCGAACCGGCCGGAAGTAGTTTCAGACGGTGAAACTAACGTTCGGCGTCCGAGTCCATTTCTCTTCTCCGGAGCGCTGACGTCACCATGGAAATCGGGGTTTCGCGGAACCTGGAAAGAAACGGTCGATTTCCCCTTTCTTCCAGACGATGAGAAATCTCGACTCTGCCAGCATCAAAATTATAATTATTTACACTAACAGACCGATGCTGATTACTAAATAGATAATATTTTATAATCCAATTAGTATGAAACGGAAACGATTCACTGTCCTGTCGCCTCCAACTTTTTAGTTCATTTCCACCAGTTAAAACTGCTCCCGCATTGTTAAACTATTGAAAACATCTTTTAAATTGTATTAAAAGAATTGCAGAAATGATTTTTCTAAAATGAGGTTTAATATGAGAGGAGTCAAATATAAATTTTGTGCCAAGTTTACTTAATCAAAAAGTACAAATTACATATCATTAATACTGTGGCCCGATTTGAACATAATATATACGCGCTGAAAGTTACACACGAATTTGAATAATGTTCTCTGCTTTTCAAATGGAAAATATCGCTGGCGAGTTTCACTGTTAACGGAAGGTATATTCGTTTTGTCTGTGCCAACCTGGCCGTATGATGAAATATAATTTCATATTTACAGGAACATTCGTTATTATACCGGTAGTTTCTGAGCGACCTTTGTGTCAAGCCCGCCGCGCGGATACACGAAGCTCACGCAGCGACCCGCTCGGTCCGCCGACGAAGTTATTAGCGTAAAGTTTGATTAAAATCAGAAACCCCGACTCTCGGCCGGGGAAAATAATTGCGCAACCGGTCCGAAGCACTCTCGGCAAAATTGGGAAACTCGAACCGAACAAAAGGTTCGAGTCGCGGGGAGAATTTGCATTTAACCGCTGATTATTTCGCGGGCACGCGTGCCCACTCGACTGCCCGTTTGCCAATACATTTATGCTCGCACCGGGGAGAAGAATTCTTTTGTTTCCGGGCATGAATTTGAATCGGAAATAGGCAGGGCCGCACTCGAGCCCCGCTAACGACCTCTCCTGCGAGTGCAAGATTCCCGCCGCGTCGATTTCCATACGTGGAAAATTCCACCGGTACGAAATTATGACGCACTTGCGAAAGAGCTAATTAATCCAAGACATATTCGGTACTTCGTCGCCCTGAAGGCAAACCTTCAGGTAATAATAACACAGAAGAACCGAGCAAACGTTTCGTGACCGAGACGGTGGACCGAAATTTCATTCAAAGGCGAATTTAAATTCACCGCGAGTTCAGAATTCATTAACTGGAGTGAACCCGTCAGGAATTTCGTTCATAATTTGTGCCCAAACAACCGCTTCCTAAAAGGATACAAAGCCGTCACTTTCGTTATTAGCGGCGAACTGCCCATATATAATGCGACTTGGATCTGGATAGAAAGTAACTGAAGAGAAATTCCTTAGACCTAAGCCACAGGTGAAAGACCTCTTACATATAGCGTAATAAAAAAATGACAGTTATAACGACTATTGATTACAGGTATAACAGAAATAAAGAGTTCGATACCCCGGTAATAGTTAATTTGAATTGCGGAAGATGTACATTAACTGGAACGCAGATTATAAAGTAAATTTCATATCGATGTATTTGCTTTAGCATATTCTGTACGCACTGTCCCCTTCCTGTATCTCCATCCGTTTATGAATGTTTTCTTCGGACCCGAGAAATACCGACTGATAATTAATTTCTGTTACAAAGTCTTCTGAAGAGTGCACATGCTTCTGGATACATTTCAGTTTCATACATTGATGATACAATTGTGCACGACATAATGGCAGAAGAGACGATCTCTCATTTTTAAATAAGGGAAAACCCGGTGTAATTAATACGCGTACCGGTCACAAAATATAATTACAAAAATGTATAATGTAATTCTTAACCCCGTTTTTCTTGCATAAATTTCTCAGGGGCGCGCGCTCATTAATTAAACACTTATAGGAATTTCTCTGCGGAATTCAGAAGTACGCGAATAATGAATAAGTGAGTATAGAGAGGCGGCGGAAGGAAACTTTGGAAATTATTAATTTCCGAAACTTCGAAACCCTAAAAAAAAGTTGAAAGAAAGTACTCCGCCTCTAAATAGATTATAAGCCAAGTTTGAATTAATGGCCGCGACAACAAAAATATTGTAAGCGGAAGTTGAATAATTGAACTAGGGAGTACTTAATATTTCATTTAATTAGCGAAACTGTTGATTTTTATAATAATACCTCTGTAAAGCCAATGCGGCCTCATTCTTCCTTCTGTATCAAAACCATTAAAAATGCAGACACAGCACTGAGCGTACAATCTTGGGATTGATTTGGGTATGCAGTGAATGTAAGTTTTCGTGGATATATAGAGTTGCTGTATATATCAGTCCTCTACTTATCGGTCCCGAAAATATCATTCATCTCTTCGGACGTGTCCAAAAAAGACAGAGGGAGGAGTTTTTTTTTGTGGTGCGAACTGAGCTTAAAACAGGGCCAATAAGCTGTGACTGGCGTCCCATCTTCGGGCTGATGATGGGGCCCGCCTCCCGTTATCCGTGCCCAGATCTATACCGAAGCCGACACTAATTGGTGGTCGCCTCGGTCATCGAAAATAAATAGATAAAGGAAAAAAGAAAAGTAAACCGAGTTGACTTGATTTAGAATCCGAACCTATTAGATCTCAGGTTTTATGGGACGTCGTATTTTATTCTTTTATATTTATTTTTTTTTAAGGAGGAGAGAGAGAGGCCATTGTATCGAAAGTCTAGGCGCCAGCCGGGTAAGGCCCCGGCGCGTGGAAAGTTTAAAAACGAGTTTGGCCGAGGTTAAACATAAAATATACGCGGACCGTAATTTACGGTTTTTTGTTAATGTTAAGTATTGAAAATTACAATATTACTCGGTTTTAAATTGTTACGATTATACAAACGGGACACTATAGAAACGGGATATAAATATAGATTCAATTAACATATTGGGCAATCAGATCTTGAACCACTATTTACATCTTACAGATTAAATAAAAAATATGAAGGATTTGTTTCAAATGTATTTATATTATAACAATTTTTTGTTGGGAATTTACAAAGTAGTACTGAATTAAGTAATTAAGCATAAAGTTTACAAAACATTATGAAAGGAAAAAGTTATTTCTTTACATTTAAAAACCAGCTGAATTACTCCAATTGGAGTAAAAGCAACAACAAACGTTATCAAAGGGTTTGAAGGTAGAAAATATCAAAATAACGCTCAAAATTTTTTTGATCGCACTGTCATTTACACGATAATAATTCTGACTAGTCTTAATATCTTCTCTAGGTAGATAACTCACCTGAATATTTTTTAAAAAGCGAGCGATTATTATTGGTACGAGTACTATGGTACCATTTGTTAATTCGAATTTTCATCATTGAATTAAAGGTTTCGGCACCAGTTCCGCGCCAACTATTAAAGCCCATGATTTCCTTAAATCATTAACATGAACGTTCTTACAGTGCACAATAAGATGCAATTAAAATGACTTAAACCGCCCCTAAAGAAAGATGTCGCAAGAAATTTATAACCTCCATTTAAAAATTTCGTTAAATTATTTCGCCGCCAAGTCAACATTTTTCTGTACGATTTATTTCACCCGACATAAATTACGGAACAACTTCCGCTAATTAGTTTGCCTAAATTTAATGAACCGTGACAGGGCGTATATCAATATTGAAAGCTGTCGTCGCCGAGAATTAATAGGAGGAGGGACCGAAAAACCTGTTTTATAATTGGTAGAAGCTAGACGAGGAAATTATCTCGTTCTTAAGCATCCGATAAAGTTTTGTTTCAGAAAATTACCCTACGTTTCTTCCCAATTAGTCGGTAGAGGAACCTCTGTCGACCCGGAGCGCAGGCCAATTTGAGAATTGGATTTTGAATTCGAAAAAGACTTTCTTTTGGGTGAAACCGGTCTATTTTCGGACGAAAAATTAGACTCCTGGCGCCAGCCGGCGTCCCCGATTTGAATAAAGGCTTAGAAGGGAACCGTTACGAATGGACGAGACGATATCTCCACCCTGGGTTTCCTTGACTTCCTAAGTTTCGGATTTAATTTTTTTTTTGTGAAACCGGTTCTTCTCGCTCAAACCTGTTTCTGGGACGATTAGAAACCGAGAACGATTCAAGACAATGTGCAATTTCCTATTCAGGTATGATAAACCTGGATAGCCGTAGAACGTACAATTAAACAAACCGATTTAATTTATTGTCCAATATTTAATTATTAATAACCAAGAATAGCAGGGGACCGATTCAATTAGGATCTCTAATAAATTGAATCCGTTCCTTGGGAAATCAACTTTTTCATTATACGCTTTGAGACGGGGCCAACTCTGCGCTCTGAAGATTTTCAGGTTGGGGGACGAAAATCGTGACCCTCGAAATTTTCAAGGGACCCGCTCGCCCTCGGGCGGCTCGTTATTGTCGGCGATTCCCATGCGCATACTGTCCCACTCCCGGCCGGCTCCCTCTCATCCGCCCAGAACCACGTTTCCTCCACTCCGCACCGAGCGAGTCGACAGTTCCTTTAGGAATATGTCGAGGGAAGAGGAAAAAAAACGGGTAGAAACCTCACAAGTGGGTTCCTGGGCGGTGGGAGTAGAAACCATTATAAGAATGGGGTATGAACGGGTGGCCCAGGTTCGCAAGTTATGGCCTATGGGGTGGAGGCCCAAAGTAGCTCTGAATAGTAAAAGGGGGGGGACTCTCTTTGGGGCCTCGGGAAATTATGTATGTATATATATATATATATATATATATATATATATATATATATATATATATATGCGCAATAAGTACACTATCGTAAATTCGAGCGGGTGAATAGCCAGGAAAGGCGGAGTTTGTGCCGGATCGGGCCGCGATTTTCACGGCAGTCTTTTATTGAGAGGGGCTCCCTTCAATAGGGAACATAGAAAAGGGGCCCCGCATAAACTCCCCGCAAACAGGATTCGATACGCTCGTGAGGTTTATTGCAGACCGATTCCAGGGGGGGGGGGGGGAGGGGGGGGGGGGGGGGGGCGAGCATTTGAAAATTGCAGACCGGTTTCACCTCACAGAAGGCTGGTATTTTTCACCTCAATATAGGAACAGTTTACGGATACCTACAGATTTTATTTTCATTGGTAGTCCCTTATAAGGGTTCCTATAGGCTTGTTTAAAAGATGTCCTAGGAATCTGAACTTCTAGGGCACCCACGAGGGGTGTTTACCGACATAATTTCATGCCAGCTATACAATATGAATTCTACCGACTTTGTCATGTTAAGTATAGACGGCCGGGCGGTTGCGAACTCGGCGTAACATCGCGGGAAGGGCCCCACCGCAAGTTCCAATTAACTTGCGCTCAATCGGGCCCGAACGTTGGCTCAAACGCCAAAGTCTCTTTACTCGGGGTCGGTGGCGAAACTAATTCCACTTAATTGGGCACGGAGGGGCGGTGAAGTGGTGGCGGGGGCGATATTGTGCTATACCGCGGGCCGCCTATTGTCTGGCCGCGCCCGACTAATTTGGGGGTTACGTATTAGCTGGTGGCCGAGCCACAGCGGGGCCGGGGGCCGGCGTTATTGGAGCCTCTCCGGCATATTAATTATGTGCGAGGGTTGCCGCCTCCGCCCGGATGCTTGAGATGTTCGGCTCCAAATTAACCCGCCCTGAGATGCGCCCGCACGGCCCGGTATTTACTGCCACGGGGCCGCGTCCCCTAATTAAAACATTAAGATTTTCGCACCCCCATCCCTGCCCTACCCCCCATCCAAATGTTTTGTACGCACACTTACATAATTAAGGGTTGTAAAACGGGGAGACTTGAAATTTCAGCATATAATTTAACGAGACGCGTCAGACGGTTAAAAGTTTATTAATCTAGCCTCCGAATTGGCTGCATAATTAATTAACAGCTTTTCTGAGGATCGTCGAATCTTAAATAAAAGTACTTACAATTGTAGTACATAGTTCTACGTTACACCCGAGCACTGTTTTAACCCAGCTGATGTGTCTTCCGAGTTTTCTATATATCTTAGCTTTCCCCCGTACTGAAACCGGAGACACGGACGTATACATTTTGACTTTATAATAGGCGAAATTATAATTCGTAGTTATTTTGATTGAGTCAGCGTCAGGCGGGGGAGGAGTAGTATAGGTGGCAGTATCAGAGGAGGGAGGAAGGTAAACATTTCCCCGGCTCTGTGGTCGTCGTGTAAGAGGGCGATGTGAGGTGCGCTGAGCAGAGGTGAGCTCATTACAGTCGCCCAATCGGAAACGTCTGAGCCAAATCTGGCGGCTGCTTTGCCGGTCCCCTCGACAAACACGGCTCTGCCTAACATGTGAACCTCCCCTAATTGGGACCCCTTATTGCTTTCCCATATATCAAACTGCGAGTGAACCCAGTAAAGCAATTATTTATACGGATAAACATTAATACTAATATTAATTTTCGCAATTTCAGTTATTCGAAGAACAAATTCGAAACTGTACCTTAATTTTTCTAAATGCGAAAGTATGTTCGATAATTGTCCCTCCGGTGCTGCTATAAATGCTTTCTCTCACGTTCACATCAGCGTACATTTCCATTGTCATATCCGCGGGATCAATTATTAACTGCTGTCGGCGAGCTGTAGATTTGTTGGCTGTAGAGTGGAAGTGCTGGTCGGGATTTCTGGCTTAATTAAGCCCCGGGGTCGGTCACTGGGGCCCTCGGCGTGGGAGAGTTTCGCGCCCTCATCTCTAGTAGTGAGAGCGGTGACGGGGAGGGATATTTCCATTGTACCGGCAGACCACGTGGCCACGTGGGTACGGCCGTTGTTATTTTGTACCGACAATACGCGGGAGAAAGTGCGTACAAAAGGGTGACGGGGATATCGGATTGTGCCTGGAGGGGGAGAACTAACGGTGTACCCGGCTTTAAAGTGAGCTACGCGTGTCGTGGGCTATTCTCTATCCACCCTAGAATTAGGGGGTCTTGTACCGCCTAAAAGACAATAGTATCTCCGATGATGATTACGGTCAATCCCGAACTCTCCGCTCAGAGAGTTTTGTTAACTGTAAAATACATTAATAATTCTGTGTTTTCATTCTCGAGCTCTGGATATCGTCACTATACTATACTATGTACTATAGATTTTATTTAATAGTACAGTATTAATAATTGCAATATGATCTTTTTATTGTCCAATAACCTTTAATATCCCTCAAATATAAATTTCCCTGTAAATTGTCGTCTAAGCGGGTACTAATAAGAATGTGAAATTATTTCGATTAGGCGATTGGAAAAAGGCAGAATACAAATAGTGGGCTGAGTGTGGCAGCGAACAAAAGGTTCGGCTGTCGGTTCGTTTCCGTATGATTGAGAGTGTCTGGACGGAGACCTTTCTGTCCGTCGGAGGGGAAGAGAGCGGTCTAGACGGCAGGTGGGCTGACGCCTAGGGCCGGGCACCTCTGTGTCCCGTCCGAGGGGCGCTCTCCTCTCGCTCTCTCCTTTATGACCGTCGCCCAGTCGTTATGACTTGTTGTTCGGGACCGAGAATAGATTTATTTATCATCGGCCTCGGACAGCCACAACAGAAACCGCGTAACCAACAGTTGCATACGATTTATTTTGCGAGTGTGACAAATGGGGACCCATTTCATTTATGCACTTAACCGGATGATGTAAAATCTTTTTTTTCAATTGCCCCGATTGTAAAACCAGGGGATCTAGCTGTAATAGAACATTTCAGTGCATGCATTGGGTAATATCATAACAAATAAATTTTTTCCCGTAAACATAATAAATGAGCCGTTTATTTTGAAAGTGGCCTAACTCCATTTTTCAATTTTTTCCGGTTGTCATGGTTACATGCATAACTTTATGTTATTTATCAGTAAAGCATTTCAGTTTGCTTATACTCCGAGCAAATACGATAATTCTTAAGACATTAGTTTTCAGAGTTAGTTCAATAACCGAACAGTGCAGTTTGAAAGTGGCCTAACTCCATCCTTGATAAGAAAACGAATATTATTCGCTTAATAATTGCCACTATTTTAATAGGAACTATGAATTTAACACCCTTAGATACACTTAAGCAGTATGACACATTAGTATCCTATACGTATATTTTTAAATTCATCGAAACGCAAACCCTTAAATATCTCGATTTGAAGATAAATGGACTTAGGCCACTTTCAAAATAAACGGCTGAAATATTGAAATAAAAAATATGGATAAAAACTGCCGGCACGACCTTCCAACTCCTTTTATCAATGTTACGGTTTCTTGGTAGTAATTCTCCCGTTATTTACATGTATTTACATATTGTATACTGTATACGTACTCACAATATTAAACCATAATTTTTGTATAAAATGTTATAATAGGTCTATCTTTTAAAGCGTAATACCTCCGTTTGCTCCGCGGACAGATTTATAATGCAGTATGTAGACAATCAAGTGGGGAAACAGATGTAGGTAATGGATTCGGGCTCGAGTATCTGTTCCTGCTCTCGGCCGTGGGTGGGGCGGTTACACATCGCCGGGAAACAATTACCTAATTGTCTTGGACTTAATTGGTAAGCCGGTCTCTGGTGGAGGAGGATGCCCTTACCGGTGAGGGGAGCCGCCAAATGCAAGACCGCTGTCAGAGGAAGTCCTTCACTCTGTCCGGTACAGGTGAGTCGGCCTGCGCTCGCACTCCACTCTACACCCCGCCCTCGCTTCCTTTCATCTCCCAACTGATTAGGCCAGGACATGGGCTCCCTTTATTTGGCGCTAGGTCGGAACGCGGAGGGAACACGAGTGGTACCGACCGAGTGGCAACGACCGTTCGACAGGAGCCTCTTGTTCAGTAGGTCGAACCCCCAATAATAAAATGTTTGTTTAAAAGATCAAACGAGTTTCGATGAGCGACGGCTATAATGCTGCTATTTTCCAAACATAGTTGCCTGATAAATTTATTGAGTTCATTTATAGTAGAAACCGCATTGAAATGTAGTAGGTGCGTTTCAATTTTCAAGTAACATTAATCGTAGTTTTTAATTCGCGAATCGGTGTTTTACGTATTTGGGAATGACTCAATGAATGAATCAATTCCTGGGTTTGTTTCTTCGCAACTCTCGATAATCTCTTTCTGGGGTGAAGTTCTACTCATTGCTGAGTGTGATGTCACCTTCGGGGGAGCCTTCCTTCAGTCCCTCGCCTCATTGAATTACTTTCAACCATTACGATCGGTGGTGTACGAATGCAGAATGCAGAGTCATTCAAACAATTATCGCGGCTAATTATGTTTTAGATTGAAGTTTGGATTCAGCCGGCGGGCCCCTTTTGTTGCCTCTAATTTTAATAACGCGTCCCAGTTTAACTTTTTGGACTTTGCACGGTCGGTAGGTTGATTGGTCACGGTAACACAAAACTGGAGGCCGCTTCCGTTTTCAATTGCTGTTGTATTTCTCAAAGGGAGTGGTGAAAAAAAGGGGAAGAAAGGGAGGAGGGAGGTTTGAGTAAGTCCCATTGTCCATCCCGGGGCATTGTCCCGGGTCCGGTCCTCTCCCGACTCAAGTGGGGACCTTTGTGCCCAAGAGTTTGATAGCATTAAGCGGTCTGTACACGTTTCCTATACCACGTTTCTACTCACTCCAGTCAGTAATCTACGAGACCGGTAGAACGGTCTTCAACCTATTGCTAGGGTTGTTACGGTCCAACCCCACTACCGAATTCTCGAAATGAGCTCACGTTGAACAAGAATCAAAAGAAATAAGGAGTTGAAGAATTATATACAATTCGGTTACGCTAAATAATACTCTAGTTTGTAATTTCCTACATTTGTTTTCTTTTAACGCGAAACAAAAATCGGACCACCAAACATACACGTATAAAGCATATGATTAATATATATCGTTATCGTTGTACTATAAGTAGTAATTTTTCTGCACTCCGAATTGATCCCCCATAACCTCTCATAACTTTGATGCAAACCTTATTTTCTAATTCGCACAGTAAATGTCCAATGAATTGTTAATATATACAGGTATAGTCAAAGGTTGAATTCAATAACGCAAAGTTACTTGTGTAGAAAAAAATATAGAACATGAATTTATTTTACGAAACATTTAAAAATTTAATTTTATCGAATAATCCTATCTACGATAATAATTATGTTTTCCGAATCTATATGTTCGACCCTAAAATAAACGGCATAGAATATGTTAGTATAGCCGAGCGAATGGACAACTTATCAAGTATTTCGTGAAAGTCTATAATTATAGTGAACGATTGCCATTCTGAAATTCCTACGAATCATCACGGGAAATTAAATGAGAAATATTTATTAATCACGATGATGAATGTTAACATTAATTAGGCTTGATTATAGTTATATGGAAACTGAAAGAGAGAAATCCTTACTGAATTTCAAATCATTTATTTTGATTTAGGGTCAATACTTTGCCGGCCATTAAAAAACGACTTTTTTCTGAAATTTTGAAATCGAACTTCATTTTTTTTTAATTTCACCAGAAATGTTTATATTTATGTGAACATATGTTCACAGAAATTGCAGTGTATCATTAAGGAGCTCATCGGGAATAACAACTTTTGAAAAGGACATTATATATAGAATACGCCCTGGTAATTGAAAAGAAAGAGATATTTCTTCCGAAAGAGGTTGAGATTTACGATCGGGAAGGTATTAATTTTAGGTAATTACGGGTTCCATGCGAAAAAGGAAAAATAAGAAATTACGGTAGAAAGGATATTTGATTTCGGAAATATTGTAGTATTTTTATTTTAGGGATGGGAAAGTTCAAGCGGAATTATATTGGAAAATATCTGAGATAAAATTGTTTCCTCCACGTAGCATCCGTGACTCAGGAAAAAAACAATGTTTTTGGGATTGAACACAATATTTTTAATAAATCTTTTTAGGCTCGTCAATAATAGCATATTTTATATGAAAAATTAAACATTTTGTTTAAGCGACTTAGGCCCTATTGACAAATCTGAAGTATGAAGAAATTTAAAATTATTTTGCTCTAAGTTTTTTCTTCATTAGTTTCAATGTAATAATCAAACTCTAGTGAACCTCTCAAACGTAATCTTTCACTATCTCACAAATGAATCACGGCAATTTAGACTAGTGCTGTACAATTGTGTTTAAAATAAATAAGTTATCATATGGCGCTTTGGACTGTTAATGCCAGCCATAAAAGGATGGCTTTTTTCTTAGGGATTTAGGTCATAAAACCACTACTTCCATTAGACTCGGTCTGAAACTAGTATAAATATCGAGTACAATTATCATCGCAAGAGTTTTAAGTTTAATATAGGTAAACTGGGTTGCTCTATTCAAATATAAGGTGAAGATATTTTACCTAGAATAGAACAGAGGCTATCTTTAAAAGCGTTATCGGGTTTTGGAAATAGGCACACAGCCCTTTCGAAGTTAATTTGGGTCCGGTCAGTCTCAGACTCCTGGAATTTTCCAGTGTGAAGGGGTTAAAAAAAGGTGTAGTACATTCTCTAAAATTGGAATCCAATTTTGAAACCGTGCGGAAAATTGTTGGAGGGCTTTAGGGAAAAAGCGGTTTAATCCCTTGATGAAAAACGTTTCGGCTTTCCAATTCGCTTTCGCAAAAGCTGGGGGTTGAACAACCCTCGACCAGCTGATTCTCTCTCTTTCTATCTTTCTCTCTTTCCCTCTCTCACTCTCTGTCTGTGTGTATACTTGTATTTAAATGTGTATAACTTGAAATGAACAAACTCTGACACAAAATTAAACCGGAATTGGACACCGCTGAGAACGGTTTTTCACCGGTTACACGCCAAGGATTTGACCTAATTTCAATTTAATATATAGCAAGAGAGGAATTCCGTTATAACCTGTAAGCTGTCCCAATATTATGTATTTACAAATATCATAATTTCTATAAATTTACACAGTATTTCTGTATGTTAATAATAACTGTTTTCATGGAGCCCTAATCTGTCCATGTTTCCCCCCAAATGCAAATACGAATCAAATAACACACGAGTTCATACGTTTCTCTCTTAAAATACAGTCGGTCGAACTCAATTTAAAAAAAAATGTATATTCGTGACCAATCGGACCCGTGACATTTTTACTGATTGTAATTTGATTCAGTTAAAAACATCTTACTTTGCACAAAAGGATTCGGGGAGGGAAAAAAACAGTAGCGGCAAAAATAATTGTTGCCCTCGATTTTCCAGAGGGTTTTAAAGTTGAATAACCCCCGCTCGAAATGAGGAGCAGTAATAGCTCTATACAAACAGGAGTTTTATTACAAATTAAACTCGAATTTCTAATTGAAATTTTAGACTACCGGGAACCAATCCCCCGTCTCTCTCTCTCTCTCTCTCTCTCTCTCTCTCACCCAGGGATCCTCGATGTAGTTGTTTAGTCACTCACCAAGTTCAACAACCCCGTTGTAAAGGAAACGTCGGGTGTTTAAACAGCAATGATAAATACAGCTTCACTGAGTTGATGACGTTCATTTTCATTCTGAAAAGCTTGTAACGTCTGAGGTATCTCTCTCACTTTTGCTCAGATTACAAATTTCGGCTTCGGATTTATTCCGGCAATTAAAAGCCAAGTTATAATTGGGGCGGTCGGGTCACCGGTAACAGTAATTCGGCGCGAATCGGTTTCGAGTGGGCGCTCCGTAGTTTCGGTTTTCATTTTCCATCGGCGAAATTAATTCCCCCCGCGATTCCAAATATAGAAGACCGAGTTATCGAAAATTTCTCAATTAAAACAGACGGTAATCCGCTTCACTGCTCCCTCTTATTACATTTTAATATTACTTTTGAAAAGTCCTTGCCAGGTAAGCGGATACAGCCGTGAAAGTGTAAGTCCTACAGCCATACCTCAGATCATTCTGTAGTATATATCCCGAGCAATGAGAATTTAAAATTGTATGTAACGCGAACTGAGTTCAGGACCATAATCCATACATTATACTTTTCGTATCTATTTATGTTGAATGTATTTATCGAACATTATATTTTAAAATAGATTAATTTTTGATTTTCAAATTGTTGAAATTAAATACATACAGCCCTATTTCATTTATATCGGGGTCTCGTCACTTTTCCTTCATTTCGAATGGAGGTCGTTATTTTATTTTATTCTAACGGAATGATTAAAAAATACTTTCCCTTTGCCCGGATATGTGAAAAAGAGACGTGACAGGCATGTAGGCAGGCAGGCATTTCGGGCTCACCGGCTGAAACAATTTTCATACCGACATCTGGCTCGTTCTCGCGATTACTTTCTACAGGGGGCGGGTTCAGTGAGTATATCTGTATTAAAATCGGGCCGACGTCAAATGAGCCCCTCTACAATCCCTGTAATTATTTTCAGAGCCCCCGGCGGGGTCCCGTGGATAACCGGCTTTCGAAATTCGCGGTTTACTTTCGAAAAGAAATAACGAAAAAGTAAAACAAAAATCTGATATTCCGCGAAGGAATGACATCAGGGCAGTCCTTCCAACTGTCCGTTGACCCGATCTCGGTTTCTCAACGGTTTCGGCTCCGCTCACAATTCCCGTCATGGAAAAATAACAATTTTATGACGAGCTTACGAAACCACCTGCTGCAACACCTCTGAGTAAAATAATCCACACTTATATTAAATCAAGGTTAGGTTATGTTAGGTGTACAACCTAGCTCATATTGCTAACTAAAAAGCAGCAGTACATAAGAAGAGAAAAAAATAATAATTTCATGTGTGTTCAACAGCTTCTGCTCAAGCCTCAACGCACTGTATCGCTCGACCTAACAGCGAGTTAGTTCGTTGGGTAATACTCGGTCGCGGAAACCTTCCCTCAATCAGATTTCAAAACGATAAATTATGAACATTCATTTAAATTCTTACTGGTCTAATATTTATATATTTATGTTATACTTGTTGTGTTATATTTGTCTCAAGGAAAATTGCATCCTGTGAACTGAAACCGGGGGTCCACCGTCGTTTGAGATAAGCCCAAAAACTCGCGGAGAAGTGTACTGTGCGTGAAAAGTCCAAAGTCCTTTACTTATCTCGCGGAACATTCTAGAACAGAAAGATGCGGAGTGCTGAAAGTCATGTACCGGACGCGATACCGCGCTGCGAGAAAACGGAATAATTTTACTGAAGTGTCCGCAGTTACTTGTTATTTCTAGAATTGTTCCTTTTGGAATAATCAACTCAACGAGAACGGATGTATAAAACATAATTTATATGGTAATTGAAGGTAAAATTTGCATCATTATTCCTGTTACTCAGGAAGTATAACTTGGAATAAGTTCAATACTAATGCATTTGTTTACTGACTTTCATATTGAATAATACATATTTGCATTTCACACTGAAAACAGCATTCCGAATTATAGAAATATAATTTATACATACATCGGATTAATATTTTGCATTGAAACCGGTGTTTTATTTTATTTTTATACAATTGACGTAAATTTGTGTAAGATTCATTGTTCAAATGTTGACCAGACATTGATATTAATGGGATGCCGCCGTACATCCTGGGGCGGTATTAAATATTCTGTAAACAAGACAAACGCGATTTCGAAATTGTAAACCGGTCGTTTATTAATTCGATTAAGAATTTAACAAGCGCCTGTCTCTGGGCTGAAAGTTTTCTACACAATGCAATTGAATAGACGCCGTCGGGACCATTCATCTCAATAGACGTCGGTCTCCTACTGATTGGATTTCCGCATTAATTAAGAGAGAATACCACCGTCCCCCGTTCAACGATGCTACAATTGTGAACGAAAACCGGTTTCGGAGGTTACTAATAAACCGGGCTACCGGAGCAGCTTATAACGCAACCGGGGCCGGAGTTATAAAGAAGGAATTAATTCCGTTCGGATACGATCCGAATGACACACACACACACACACACACACACACACACACACACACACACACACACACACACACATATATATATATATATATATATATATATATATATATATATATATATATACGGGTCGGAGGGAGGTTTGAGGGGTGAAAGGGGAGGAAGATTAATGGTACCGCAGTTTAGCCAGAGCAACTTGTTTAGCTTTTTAGGTTTTATTTTATAGTTTAACGATTGCTTTTAATCTGAGGCGGAAGTTGTATATCAACTGCCCCTCGCCCAGAATAGGGCCGGTAGCTGCTCCAGTAATTAAGACCAGTGATGTGGATATTCCGTACCCAAAGAGCTCCGAGGGACGCGTGCTTCTGGTTTCGTTCTCATTAAACGGCATTTTCCATGCTATTCGCTACACATTAATTCCATACATTTCCTGTACTGCCATTTGGCAAATAACAAATTACACACTGGAATAAATATTTTGCGTTAATTTCCTACGGGCATTTTAAAATGCACAGTCTTGAAAATTAATAGCTCTGTAGAATTACTATCATTATGAATTTTTCACACATTTATTCTTTTCACTGCTCAAATCTTAACTCCGCTGCAATTGTTCAGGCCGTAGTGAAGAATTCCCAAAGATTCCCCGATAGGGATGAATGTATAATCAGCCATTAAAGATAGCTTCCTTTTGCAATTTACTACTACGTGGTTATTGTTAATGTAATGAAATTCACTAAACTGTACCATTTTAAATGTTTTGTTCCGTCAGCCACACACTAATATTTATTATAATCGAACACAACAAAAAACGCAGAAGGTGGAATAAATTTATACGATGCCTGGTACCCGAGTTTTTGGAATAATTTCAGTCTTTCGAACTTTCGTCTCCGCTCAGTGGTTTGGTCTTATGCATGAGAGGCTTCGACTTTTCACCATTTTCAGTAGGCACATCACAGTCTGTACTGAGACTACAATGTTTTTATCCGAAATATGCAATCCGAAAATGGTGGCAACAAAATAGGAATGACCGAGCATATAAAATGTATATGTTATGGTAGTTAAAAATAGTCTGTTCTGTATTCCGGGCCTTATGCCGTTTCATGACCCACTTCATAAATTTCGTGAAATTCAGAAGCCCGATTCGATTTCCCATTAACCCATTTTAAACGCTAGTCACGGACAATTATTAGAACCCCCATTAAAATAATTACACAGTAGGGAGCGTCCGACATGAAATGCGAGGGACCGTAAAACAAAAGTTCACGTTAAAGAAATTCATATTTAAAAATTAAACGAATCAGAAAATAATTAATTACAATTTCAAATTAAAATGAACTCAATGTGAACACGGTAAGACAGTGTTTCTGTAAGGCACACTGCAGAACAATGAAACAACATTTAATGAGATGGAAATTGTAATACCTGGCTCAAATTTGAAAAACCCTTACATAAATATCATTTTTTTCTTAAATAAAAATTCAATATTTTGAAGATATACCGAGTACACTTACCGACATATAGAACATTGAACAACACCTCTCCTAATTAGCAAAGCATTCAAGTAGGCCGAACTAATTCCTGTGAGAAGTTTATCCTATCCTTAAACTAAAATATATTCTATATTCATGTATGTATATATATATATATATATATATATATATACACATCAAATCATATCTTCAGACAACTTAAGTGATGTTCACTATTGGCATGTGAACATGCTTGTGTTCCTTTGTTGCTTTGTGTGTAAAGACTATAAGACCATTTGACATACCCGATTATAGTTCAGTTTCAACCGATGTAATGTAATTGCCCGAAGTCCAAAATCCTAGAATAGGAGTTTACAAAGCGACAAAAGTCCGAGAAGGCGTTTGATTGCTTGTGCTCCAGTAGAAAATTCCGTTTTCGGGGGTTTTGTCCCGGGGCCGTTGCCGATAAGAAGTTTTGTAGGGACAAAGGAGTGGGCGGGGTTGGCCCGGAATGGGCGAATAAGATTTGAAGCCGGGGGGACCCGGAATGCCGTCCGAAACTTTTGATGTGGCCCCCGGATTTTCGTCCGGAGAGTGTTCGGGGCGGATTATGTGGCGGGGGCGGCGATCTTGGCTGGGGTCCGGGACGATCGGAATCTCTAAGCAGCAGGCGGAGAGGAGGATAAGCGGGCTAACAATTGCCTACACTTGGGCGACTAGAAATGTGCAGCCAGCAGGTCTTTTTTCTCTCCCCTAGGAGGAACAAAATATCTGTAATTCCCTCTATACAGAGCATAGTCGAAGAAACTCAATTTTCCGTTATACTGTATCATTGGAAACCGACACTTTAGATCCTGCCGGGGCTTTTCTTGAACGCTCCGTCATGTTTTTTTTATCTCAAATATATATGTCATGCGCCATAAATCTGGGCACGCGGAAATGAAGACAAAGAAAAAAGAAAATTACACGAGTTTTGCGAGAATTGTGATAACGACTGCTAATGCTAATGACTGATTATATTTAAAATATTCCGTGCAAACAGCCTCGACGATATTGTTGCACCGTGTTCTTCCAGGTTTATCTGAATACTTTTAAATCAACAATCAACTAGACAAGGCGACGCGCGGGCGGAAAGCAAACATATAGACGTCCAAAACTACGATAAACAGCGTATGTGGCCGACCGTTTCGAACTCGATTATTTCAGCTGAAGATCCCACTTTTCAGTTCAAATTGATCAATAAAATCGTTTGATCGATAGGTTCAATATATTCAGGTAGTGTATCGAGTACTGATACTATTGTGGGTCCACAGTCTTAACTGAAAGAAAATTATAAGGATTATATTAAGGGATGCAGCGATAAGTTTATACAGCAATTTCTGTTCCTGGCCATTTTTATGACACGTGTTGACACGTTTATCTTGTATTTTTTAGTCGTTTTTCTTTTTTTTTTAAGGGTTACGAAATGAAATTTCCACTCGGGGTCGGCCACGAAATTAATATAGGTCCCTCATTGTAAGGGGTCCCTATGGTGGGGTTAAAAGTATGATTGAGGAGTGGGCTAAGGGTGGGCGGTGGGGCGGGGGCGTAACACGGGGGCCACAAAAACCGGTCGGGGCACTTTCTCCCAGCCCCGGGAGCTTCACCGCTCACCACACAGATATACTACAACACGCTCCTCCCTCAACTAAACTACCCCGTCCACTAAACCAGGAAACCTCTTAGGCGAAAACGCCCTAATCTTATCATCTACACACACACACACACAATACACTGTAAATTTATCTAGAATGTGTATTAACCACGAAATCACCCATAAATACGATATATATCTTCCAACTTTCAACAAATTATTTTTAAACAACTCAAAGTAAGAAATTAATTTAAAAACCTAGATTAAAATACCTGTTTTGTGGTCCGCGATGGGTTGGAATACCGTAGATTTCGTGTGTTTCTATCTCCTCACTGCACTGTCACTGTCACTTGTTCTGTTACAGTGTAGTGAGGATGCCCAAAAAACATGCAAAGTGACTAACACCGCTACTGAAGATGGCGAGCAGCCGAAACCGGTCTAGCAAAAGACCAAACCAGCGAGAGGAGATAGAAACACGAAATCTACGAAAAACCTAGATGTTCACAACCGATTGCTATCCACCATGACAGATATGCACATTTTTGGTAGAGTGGCCAGGATTTATTAGAAACTAGAAATTATAGTGTGATAAAAAAAGGAAAGTATCTGTAAAGCGAAAAAAAGTCAGTATAAATAAAGTAACGCGCAATATTTCTGAAAAAAAATAACTGTTGGATTATTCGCCTTTGCCCAGGGTGAGTAAACCTCGTGACAGCACTAATTCAAAGTGATTTAAACAGGTGTTAGTGTTAATAAGTAGGATATTTCAAAATTATTGTAGTATATATGTAGTTTGCAGTACACCCATATCTTTAAATGACTTCTGGCAGCTGTCGTGAGTTTCACCACGAAAAATGTTTTCGGACGAATCTTAGATTATAGTTAAAGGTTGGGATTCAAAATGCATAATTTAAAACTTTTGAAATTATTTGTTAAGTTCTGATTCCTTATGACCCAAAAGAATCAACTATAATCACCACAAATATTATTTTTCTTTCGATCAGTATCACACGAAAAACAGAGGCTTCAATGAACGGACGGTCTTAGCGAAGAAAAGGTTTACCGGCAACTACCGATACCTTGCGGACTTCTGGAGAACTATAGAACGTCCCGTTTCCCCACCGAAGACGTGTCCAAGAAGAGTTGAATAATTGTTCAATTTTTTAATAAAAAAATCACAATGAATTATTGTGAGGTGGCCAGTCGTCTTAGTTGTTTTTGTTGATACGATTGCGGAAATAATTTATGTTCAAACGATTCGTACATTATTTTTGGAGTCACTGAATAACTGACATTACAAACAATTTTAATTATATAAGCAAACATCTATAGCTATAATTTCTGGAATACTCTCGGGATATTCTTGAATCAAAGTAAGACATAACTGAAATTTAACACATTCAGACAGAATTTGACCGACAGTATATTGACAGATAATATTTCCAGCGTGGAAGTCTGCACCAAAAAAAATTGCCACAAAAGCGGGCACTCGTGGAGTCCTACGAAAATAGAATAAAAAACGGGGAATATAAAGTAAAGGCTGTTGGAAGAAAGGAGCGTAATCGAAATTCGAAAACTGTAGGCGCGAATGCCAGCGGTTTATCGTGTTTGTGAAACGTGACCTCGCAATTCTCTCTGGTCGAATGATCGAATGGCTTCTTTTAGATGGAACTGCTGGAGAATGAATTGGGCCAAAATATTGATTGGGGTGATTACGGCGGATTAATACCTACTAACTTACGAATATATTTACATATATGTAGGAAAATTGAAACATAAACTAGTCATTGGAGGTTGGATCTGTGTGTTCAATAACTATGCCTAATAGCAATTACTTACCATTGATAATCAATAAAATAATCATTCCAGTTTCGATTGTTGCAATATTGCATTTGAAAAGCGTTAGTATACCCGGTTCACAACCGGTATATGAAATAGACTACAATCCAGGTCGATTCAGCTACCGGTTTTTTTTTTCTAACGGTAATCGATTATCAAACGGTGGAGAAGCCAGGCACGTTTCACGATCCCGGAGCGAAACCGGGTTTTCATCGCACGCATTATTATTTCGGTACACCGGGAAATAACGAACCCAGCTGGGGACGGCCCGTACGAGAAAGCCCGCTCTCCAGAATGAGGGTGTCCCACCCTGTTCTCGACCGGAGCCTCCGCCTCCCCTGAGATTGGATCACGAATGATCACGGTCACAAGGGGTCGCCATAAAAATACGATTTACGACCGGTAATGACTGTATCATTTATATCATCCGGGCCGATTCGGCCGCGGCAGTTGATGCCGGTATGAGCCGGCATAAAAAAGAAATTTCCAATCCAATTACCGTCCGGTCGTCGTTCCGCCGTGGCCCGCTCGGTCTGATTAGAACCCCGGGGATCGTAGAGGACAGAAAATGTTTGTACGATATGAACTACGATCCATGCATATTTGTATGAAAGAATCAACTCAGGGATATGCTTCACATAAAACAAGAAGTTACATTCTTGGTTACATCGTTCTAAACGAATGAAGACACACCTTCTATAGTTAATCTACATCACATAATACATACACGATAATACAGGTACAGACAATTATTACTTTTATATTTGTTCACTGAGTTGTCAGAAAAAAGTCGTGATGTCATAAAATCCACTTTTATATACCATTTGGCTGAAAATAAGTTTGCAACTACAGAATGAACCATTTATATTGCTACTTAATCTATTTAATTAGAAAGAATTAAGTAATTAATTATCTTTTCTTGGTATTTATGTAGAGACACATTATCATAATTATGTCTCTCATTGTAGACTGATAACATATGAAGACACACTCCATAATTATTGAATTATACAGAATTAAGCCTTACTAGAAGAAACACCAAAGCAGGAGAATTCGTGATTTGAGCTCCTTGTCGTGTCTTACCCCCGTGGGCCCGGAGGAGAATTAAACTGTCCAAATTACTGCGGTAATTGCCTCCAACTGTAATAAATATGTCGGGGTGGGAGGAGGGAGGAGAAGTCATTAAAGGCTGTCGGACAGGGTTAGGCCCTAATGGTGCCCCTCCACTACATTACCATCATTACCTGGGTACTATTTCGTATTACGCCCCTCGTAAATGTACTACAATAATTTATTCAATGACAATACAACTAAGATAATGTATACAGCGATAAATGGCGAATATATTCGATCATCGAAATACGGGAGGAGGAGTCAACAAATTTAAAATGGAAACGAGAGTGGATTTGGTGAGATCGACATTTTTAATGAGTTGAAATTCAAAACTGAGTGAAACTCAGTTTTGGATTATTTCTTCCATAATAAATAAATTTATGCAAAAATAAAGGTCGACTGATTAATGATTGGAACTTACCGACTCCAGCGTGCTGAATAAGTTTCAGTTACTCGGTGTGTTCCTGAACAACTGCTTCCAAGGCAACGAGGCCGACGAGATACCAATTTGTAATCAGAGTAGGTTAGGGATAAGGAGTAATTGGAGGAAATTTCCTTTGTCTCTCCGAGATAGAGTTCCTATAGTTAAGTGGTTATAGTGATTTGATGTAAATGAATCGGACCCTGAGTCCCACTTTTCTAGATTAGAAATTTCATAAAGGTGTTGAAATCTAACACAAAGGAAATATTAAAAAAACGCCGTATAAAAATACAGTTTAGTAACATCATTAACAATTGATGAGGCACAACAGAGATCGATGATTTGTTGGAAATTTCATTCGTTTCTATTTTATTGCCTCTCCGACCTCAGTAACATATTGAGGTAAACGAAATGAGTTTTCAGTTAAATAATATTCTCGAAAGGTAATCTATTTTAGAAAATATGAAGAGAGAGAGAGAGAGATAAACGTTAGATATCGGTCATTAAGGACATTAAAGTCTGTCGGAGAGTGTTGGCCTAATGGAAGGCCCTATAAAGCTTCATCATTACCTCGACCCTGTCGTAACAGTTTATAACACTTCTGCTTAATTTCCACAGTAATATTTTCCGTCCTCCTTACAGATTTCTAGCCGAGCCATAAAGTAATATGTAAATCGTCAATAAAATATGACGATAACATTGGAACAGGCAGTGGGGAAACAAGGAACCAGCCTTGTACAGTACTGAAAATTAATGTCACTGTTGGGAAAAATAATCTATCGGATTTAAATTCAACGAGACAACACCGCATCGGGCTGTCGATTTTGGGCGTGTTCGGAAAGTTGGCGGCCTCGAGAGACCGTAGAGGAAGTGGAATCGACTTCGATTTATTAATTTGATCGATAACATTACCGGCGTTGTACCGGCATTGTTGGCAAAGTGCATTTCCACATTCAAAATTCAAATTCCCTATTTAAATCTATATGTATAAGTTTACAGAGAATATTAATTGCATTTATTTAATAATCCGGTTTAGTAGTGAAACGTGTGACGGAAGGTAAATTGGAACAAAATTGTCGTAGAAACCGGACGGACTCCCTTGATAATCCCCAGCGGTTGACCAGTTGAAAATTTCAATGCGTGGGACCACGGAGTGCAATGAGTAAAATTTAAATGAATTCAGCGCAGCGTGCACGGCACTGCCTCATTCCACCGCCAAGAATGTCCTACCGTCTCATTTAGCGCCATTCGCTTGCCTTCAATGAATCATTTCTGCTACCTTGGAGTGCACATTTAGACGTCCGAACGGCCCGGAATTCGTACCGACTTTCATGGAAGACTGCCACACTTGATTTAGAATTTATCCATTGATTTTCTATAAGCGGTCACGTATCTTTGATCATTGTTTTAATCCGTTTAAGGCATTTAGTTAATAATATTTTTGAACCGACAGGACATCGGCATTTTGGTTACATCGGCTACTGTCGTGCGTGAGTACGAAATCCTACTGAGTATGGCTAAAAGCTGAAACCCGATCGAATTACCGTTGAAATTACGTTATATTACATTTATATATTTTGTGATGCGCAATGAAAAACTTGATGGTAGCCTTATAGGATACAGTCGAAACAAAACCGAGACTAGAAGAAATATAGAGGCCGCCAAACAGGCATTTTCGATTAAAAGGTAATTAATTAGGCGCACCTGTGTGTTGCGCCACCCGCATTTCCTGCCTCTGCCAATTCTCGCTGTATCGCACTGCGGCCTAGAATTTATAAGTCCTCCCTTCTTTTTTTTACATAGTAAGTGGATGAAATTTCGTCGACGGCCATGAAGTTGTGGAAGTACTTGGGGGAACACCTGATGACCCAGTTACGCGGACGTGTAACTGCTACTTCCCGTTGTGCCGGCTGCATTAAGCCCCTTCTTCTTATCTGAGTTCCGCTTGCAAACAAAAACCGAAGGGCGGGACCTGTCCCGAGCACGTACAGATGGTCAGATGCACCTGGCTTGCATTTTAAAAACCTTGCAACCGAATGAAATACAAAAAAAAAGAACTGGTTCTTGCCCATTGCGGAAAACATTTATAACCGGGTGATATATCGACTGGAATCAATTTAATTAAATTGATGCAGTTCAAGCCTTTTTCAGAGCCCGCCTATTTCTATTATAATTTGCGCACGGTCGCGAAATTCTAAATGGGCGGCTTTCTAATTTTTTTAATTCTACGAAAATGTAAATCTCTAATTAATTTATACTGCCGGTATTAATTTTATACCGAAATATTGACGGGTTTAACGGCTCCTCAATTATGTTATTCTTTATATTCAAAGAAAGAAGAATACCCGTAGCAAGTTAGTAACATTTGGTCGATAATATAAGTGCTATAAATGTGAGACTTGCCTCAACACTTGAGAAATTGATTACATGTTGCTTTAATTGAGAATTAATATAAATCCAACGCAGCTTATTGCCTTTACCTACAGGATGCATATAATGTGATGTATCTGATTTCTCATATTGAAAATGAACAATAGACACGAAAATGAACAATGTGAACGATAAGAGTAATTTAATAATTAACTGATTTTCGAATAAATGTTCGATTATTTAGAAATGCAGTTCAAGCCTATTTCAGAGCCGGCCTATTTCTATTATAATATGGGCACGGTCGCGAAATTCTAAACGGGCGGCTTTCTAATTTTTTTACGGGTCCGCTATCAGATGCCGGGTTAAATGTTGGCGTTATCGGGCCTTCAGTATCTGTCGTGCATTCGTTGCACCGGTTTTGCAGCCGGCCAACTGCATCGCCCATTATGCAATTAACGCGCTGGAATAGTGTCGGGTATATCGCCCTCTCCGCATCTGCACGCCACACTTCCGACCGCCGAGAACGAATTCGCTCCAATTTACTAATGGAGGCTTTCGATGATTAACGACAGACACGGGCACACAGACACACATAAGTACGTACGTATACACCGCGCCTAACTATCTCCGGCAGTGAGTCATTTTAGCAATTTCGGTGAGTATTAAGGTTGGCGTTTAATTAGCAAATTATTTTACTCTTTGGGCTGGACAATATGACGCCGAGTTCTTATTAAGAGAAAGTATAGAATTGTATTATTACAAAGAACTCTCTGGAGAAGTAATCTTTCACGTGTATTTTGTATTTGCATGTAGTCTTATTTGAAAGAACATGCACTTAATTGTCTAATATACCATTGGATTAAATAATTCGGTACTTGGATGTTCTAATTTTTACATAACTCCTTTTGCTGCTGAATAGTTTTCAACATTATATAAATAAATCTGTAATGGATAACGGAACAATATAGTTCCCATAACAAAATAGAACTATCCATATTATCTTATTTGATCTTACGGTCGCACAAAGCATATGCAATGCACTTGGCAAATCACCGACATGCCGTTTGGCATGAGTCTGAAATAAAATTAAAACAGTCGAGTTTACAGAGCTAATAATTGCTTGTTTCATACGACTCAAGGCCAAAGGAAATAGTGTAATAACGGGTGAAGCTTCAGTGGAAATTTCTTCGGCTGAGTTCATGCGACTAGAGATGGGACACTTTTGTCCCGTGTTACACACAAATTATGTTACATCGGAGAGAACCACGTTCAGGGAATGTGTACGGTTTAGCAAACGGACGATAATTTCCCTCGGCGTCGTATAGCGCGGAGGAGAAAAAGAGAGAGGAGGCAGCAGGAAAAAAAAGAGGACTCCAGCGTCCCCCATAAGCTTCCGAGCGTTTGAATGGAGTTGGGGCGTTGCTCCAGTGGGACGATACATCGGTAGGGAAATGGTCCGGGACAGTTGGATTTATCGTTATTCCTCTCTGATTGTCCCGAGTATCCATTTATATTCAATTCAGTTGGAACTCCTTTATTGGGCTGCCTGCGGCGAGAGACGTCTCTTGTCGACTTGTCTGTCCCTGTTCCCAACGCTAAATCTCAAGACTTTCCTGTTGACCCTTGTTGCATTGACCGTAAGTACTATATTAACCAACCGGCGATTGCGCTCATTCCTCCGACTGCTTCGGACAAAACCACTCTAGTCTTATTGCACTTATTGTGCAATTTATATTACGCAACGTTTGGCTTCTGTATCGACGGATTGGCGAAACTGCAATACCACAGATGGCTCTAACCTCTCATCCGCATGTCCCGTTCCTAAAGACCATGCTATTATCAGATAATTGGGAAAATTCTCTTCCTATTCCTAGATTTCTACTTGTTACATCTCTTTAGACACATAAATATATAGTAATTTTGTCCGGGCCGAAATTTACAATCTATTAGTTACAGGAAAACATGTAATTCTTAACGTCATTACGTTAGAATTGTACAATGTTACAGTTTCTAATCGATTTCAATCTGTATTCAACTGTTTGTTGGACTAGAAATGTACTTAAATGATTGTGAAAATAATAACTGTCCTATCAAATTATTTACTGCATCATTTGTTCTTCTATTGTTTAAAGGGAGCTTTTTACAGACAGAATGCCTTTTCGCTATTGGAAAAATCTAACGGCCTATAACCACGAATCCCAGCGAAACACGATAAAAATATGTAATTTCCATTCGAACGATTGATAAAGCGTTGGGCTTTTCGGTCCACAAAATGAGAGTGCTCAATTTTTCGTTGTAGGCTATAAATCGGCCGGAAGCAGAAATAAAGAATCGGCAGCGGTGAAATACTAAATTGATTCCGCATTTAAAATATTCATGAAGCGAATGAACGGCACAATAAATCGCCGGGTAATGTTGGAGCGTTGAAAATTTGCGTTCGGATTTCAATAAATATGAAGTATCGGGCCACGTTGAGTTGGCCTACGACTGATTTTTACCTTGTTCTCCCAGCGGGCCAGATCTCGTGCCCCGTTCCAATGTTTTGATGTCGGAATAGAAAACAATTCTTTACCATTACAGGCCTTGGGACCTAATTTGATGGAAGTATCACGTGCTACCGGCCATAATGCTTTTACTCTTTTCCGAAAAGAGCTTCTGTCGTATTTCCGAGGAAGGTATCGCAGGATTGGGCGATCGGAAAATCAATTTTAATGACTTATTCCCTCCAATACAACGCAGCGATAACAACGTTTACGGATAAATTAGCCTTCTCGTATACCCTCAGTGCCCGTCTTAACCGATGGAATAAATTAATTTTTCTTTATTCTTATTATTATCGCATGTTATGGACAATAGCCTAGTTTGTAAGTTCACAAGCGACATTTCTTGCTTCACCATATAAACGGCCGTACCCGCCTATTAAATATATGTTCTCGAGAGTTTATTTTTTAACAAAATCAGCGAACCGTTCTCGAACACGCCAACGCTGCATATCATTGTTTCGTAAATTTCACACGGCACTGTTATTCACCTTCGCGGACGTGAACTCATTCGACGTCGACCTGATCCTAATCGATAATTGGATTTTCGTGAATAATTAGCGGGTGTTCCGTATTGGAATAAAAAAGAAACGGGCGGCCTATTCTTCATCCCATGCGGCCTATGTTCTAGAATCCATACAACCTGCATTATGGATCCAAATAAACATTAAACTTAGGGCAATCGCCTTTGGGGACTTTATGAATAGAAATTTATAGAATATATATTTGTCCGCGTCGCAAATTAATACAATTCAGAGAATGTGGGTCAAATAACACTATATTCTGTTTGCTATCGCTGTTTTTCGTTTGACCGAAAGGAGTGAATCCGTTGAAACTTGTGTGTTGGATTTATGCTCGGAGCGGAGATAGATTTCTGCCGGTGAACGGGGGAAGATATATAGATCCTATTATGCAGGTAGGTCCTAACACCGTCGTATTTTACTGGGAGGGCGCGTCCCCCATAAAGATTTCACCGCGAACAGACACACGAGGCCGCTTTTGGCGCTTGAGAAATGGCGGGTGGGGGGTCATGAAAACCCAGAGAGAAAGTTCTATTTCCAGTAGGCCGGCTAGTTTCCTCCGGCTTCGTTTTCAAATCCAATATATTCGAAACGTCGGGCTCGGATGAAAAATGGGACCTGTTGAGCGGGTGGGGTCGGGTTTCGGAATTTGGACGATTCCCGATACAATATTGGCGTCGAACAGTTGTAGAAACGGTACCTTTGAAATATTGGAACCATGCAGAGGGAAGGGTTTTTCGTTTGGCACAATTATTTATTTAGAGTATAACTTGTATACTCTTTCCTTTTAGACTATAAGGCTTGTTTCAGTCTGGAAACTGAATATTGTACTTCGTCTTTCGAAGAGATGAATGGTAGTACATCAAATCGTTGGTTCAAACCGTAACGTTATTTCCAATAAAGCCGTAGTTCGAAAATGCCGTAACATTCACTTTACGTTTAAAACGGCGACCGTCAATTTCCATTTACAACTATAATTTAATCCAAACGCTCTACCTTCATAGTTTTCTCATATTATCTGCACGTTTGACTCATTTCAGAAACGGTGAAAATTACAAAATTACTTATTTTTACGTCCGAGTCATTCGGAAGGGAAGTGTAAATATATTTTAGGTTTCGCAATTTAATTTATTTGGTACTTTTCCCCTTTCCCGACAGTCTGAATACTGCACAAATAAATGTTGCAATAAAGTCGACAACCGGCCGGGGGGAGGGCGTCAGCCTTATTATTTAGTATCGCGACGGACGGTAATTAACGTAAATAAGGCAAATTTTATAACTTACATTTTGTGTAAAATCTTTTCCCAGTCCATTGCATATACTTTATTAGGTGCTCCTAAATATACTGTGCACTTATTAGACAGCAGCCCGTTGGACGGATAAATTATATCCTGTGTAAAATTCAATGCGGCACTCACTCACTGTTAACGGCATTTTTTGTAAATAATACTTGATACATACCGAAAAGAAAGTTCATTTCGAATTTTTACAGTTCGAAAAAAAATATTTTTTTTCGGAATAGGGATATTTTGTATATATGAATTTAATTACTCAGATTAGACACTCTAGAGACAAAGTAGTAAAATTTATTTATAAAGTAGTTGTAATGAAATTCCACTGTTTATTGTCTGCAAATCAACAAATCTGCACCTGTTGGTCATATTATGAAATAAACGTTAGCAAAATAGAATAGAGCGGGATATTTGGACATAATTTCTAGTTTAGTCTAATCTCTAGTAGGGACGGCAGCGAGGAGTTCAGATGGACTATCTCCATGGGTCAATTAATCATCGGGCTTGGAACAATGGAGGAGGGGCAGTGGGGGTATTAACGGACGATAGAGCCGACAACAATGGTCTCCGGGGGGACAGCAATTAAAACAGATACTGTTTAAATACGGATCGGCAACTATTGTAATTAACAACGGAATGAAGGGGGGTTGGCTAACTGATTGGAAATTGTTCAACAAGGCGTAAATATTTGGTCATTTGTCGTAAAATGAATTCATAACGATCTTTTGCGCATGATAATTTCCCTAATACCGTAGATATCGCGTGTTTCTGTCTCCTCTCGCTGGTTTGGCGTTTTGCTGGACCGGTTTCGGCTGCTCGCCATTTTCAGTAGCGGTGTTAGTCACTTTGAATGCTTTTTGGGCTCACTGCACCGGCCATGTCACTTGTACTGTGGTGGTTGTGTGTACAAGTTGTTTGACAGTACAAGCGACAGTGACCGCTACTGAAGATGGCGAGCGGCCGAAACCGGTCCAGGAAAAGACTAAACCAGCGAGAGGAGACAGAAACACAGGAGGTCTACGGTACACAAAGTGCCGCTCGAGGGTTTCCGATTTTGGAAGCAGCCGGTAAGATTTTGTGTGGGAATAGGATAGCCCGAGTGGCCATTTAATAATGGGCTTATATTTATGTAGATTTTGAGGTGCGGGGGCCTATCGAGGCCCGGCGATCTCATTTTATTCCCCCTTCTCGTTCATTAAGCGACTTATCTGTAGTGAATAGTCGGACTCTGAAATTAGTCCGGGTCAGTGATTCTCGGGCGTTGTGGGCGCGTTGAAATATGCTGTCGGGTAGCTAACGGTAGCCCCAGCACCCCGGCAATTACCTCCTCCCCGCCCCCGGCTGGTAACTAACCACCCTTACCACCCCTTAGCCCACTTTCACGCCCGCCTCTAATTGTTCTAATTGGACACCCCCGCCCCGCCACAATCCAACCAAGTCTTATCTAGGAAATCGGTTTTGGATCCAGAAGCTGAGGAGGGCCCACATGGCTTAACACAGCTTTTGGTTTTCTCGGCCACCGGCCGCGTAGACACGCTCGCCGGATATTTTCTTACGCAAATATTTCATTGCCGA
The DNA here is from genome assembly GCA_019843655.1 of Lethocerus indicus. NCBI lineage: Eukaryota > Metazoa > Arthropoda > Insecta > Hemiptera > Belostomatidae > Lethocerus > Lethocerus indicus. The sequence goes on along the minus strand of JACDQD010000003.1, from coordinate 24,790,382 downwards.
AGGCCTGAAGTTCTTCAGATTAAAACCGCCCGTTAAAATTTACTACAATAGGCCGAACACTACTGACACAGCGACTGTGATAACGTCAAGACTTATTCAAATTCTCGCGGACCCATCAAACAGGTATCTTAAACAAAATACTGTCTTTCTTCTAGGGTCCGGAAAAGCCTCACAGTACAGAATGTAATTTTTTCATTGAAAAAGTTTCAATGTCAATTCTCTTGTCATCCAACTATTAGATGTACTAGCTACATCTAACTGACTTGACAATTTAATATTAAATTCTTCTGGTCTCCTACCTCAAATTCTGAGTTCTTAAAGATGCCCCATTGAAATGATACGAAACTAGGAACCGGTTCGTTTATATTTTCCTTCAGTTATAAGAGATCTTTTCTCATTATGTAGGAAATTCGAAAAAGAAAACCAACGCTATTCCATTGTTTAGGCCTCCTACTTAGTGCCTTATTAACAACAGGGCATTGAGATTAATTTCTTACGTGGAGCAATATAAGCGAGTTGCGTTCAATTCCCATGCAAATATAGAGAGTGTGGGAAACTGTTAGGCCTATTTCGGTTAGGACACGTAGGAATAAGGCCTGGCAATTGTTAAACAAACAACGAATTATTAGAGTTGGAACTGTCGGGCCGCTTGCAATTAGGTGTGCTGAACAAGTTGTGTCCCAGCTGAGCATTGTCCATTGTACAGGAGTATTATAAATATGCAGTAAGGCGGAGAATAAACGGACGAAACCTCTAATACAAAACCCACACTTCGACCAAGAATTATTGATTATAAATGATACGATATAATTATTTGAATTTACATAGTTAAATCTACGCTAAGCAAATTCAGACTCATTGACACAAAGAGGAGACATTAATTGACAGTAACAATTGTCACTGGCAGAATAATCAAAGGGACTAGTTGAAAATTGAAAGATGAAAGGTATGGCCAGGAAAGTGAGAAGTGACAATTGCCACTGCTCCCTTGTAGATGGAGTTATTCAACAGAATATTAGTCATGAAAGCGTCCGTGAGTTGTTCATACATTACTTCGAGAACAGGGCAAGAAATAATCCATTATATACTGCAGATTGAGGTACAATATATTCTATAAAACTGGAACGCGTGAGGACTTTCAATGCTGGAAGAATAAGCTAAGGCTGGGTGGAGGGGGATTGGAACCGAAATTGCTTTGAAATGATGCATAATTGAAATGACTTTTTATCCAGCACATTATACACCCACATAAGATTGGCGCTTGATGATATCACTCCTAATTGCTCTACTTGAACAGATGAAAGAGACTAATTTTAAACATTAAGCCCAATTTTACTGCGATCCAAAACATAGGCCACGAAATTTGCTAACACGAAAAAATGTAGAGGGCAATAATACCCAGTTCCACTTGATTAAAATCTGGCTTTGAGACTTACTTTAATGTATTTCATGCCAACAGCATGAATATACACAATATATAGACCAAATGGAGTAGGAAGGCGAAGAAATGTTAAATAGGAACTACTGGAAATGCTAGAAAGAAGTCCTGGATGTATTCACTAGGAAATACCAGTCGACCAAACACAACATCCGCATTAATCTTGTGTGCTATGGAAATGTAACATTCAACTCATACTGTTATTCATTTGTTAGCTGAAACAATATAGGGGCTGATTTATACTAATATAGTTATGGATCGTGTTATTCGTCCGCTCGAAGTGGAGAAATGGAAATGGAATTTGAGTTGGTAACTGTTGAATTGAAAACGTCGGTACAGTTTGTGTTTCGGAGATAGCAGTTTAGGGATTCTTCGACGCTGGTTAATCCTGCAGGCGATTGGAAGTAAGGTTAAACTTTTCGATGCTAAAAGGGTATGTTTCCACTAATTGCCAATTTGTCCGCTGTGGCTAATTGTACGGCCGGCGGTGCCTACCACATGCGGGGCCCACACGCTCAGCACGCACGACATGCATCAACTATTCCCGCAGTTTTCTGCCCCTCTCCCGTATCGTCTTTATCGGCGTTTTGTTTTACAGTAAAACTATATTTTTTCCCATAAAAAGAGAGCTGTACGATAACGAACAAAAGGACTTTGACTCGGGGCACCAGTGTGACACGCCGATAAGAAAGCCTGTTCTAGGTATTCAAACAAATGTTTGAACTTTTTAAGTCATTTTTTGAGTTTTTGAAGCTATAAGAATTTAAAATATAGTTTTTTTTTAATTAATATGTAATTTTTTCTTGAATATGTATTGCACTTGACTTTATACAATGCATTTATTCGCAAGTTTCCTCCGCACAGGAAAGGGAGTTTACTTGAAGAGACCGAAATAATTTTCGAATCCAGGACTGCTTCGTGGAATTTCTTTTTAATTAACAAAAATATTTATTGCTATCGAGGCACACTAGAAACGATTCCGCTGACAATATATCGTCCGCCCGAGCCGTAGTGACCTGATGGAGTGGATGGAGGATGGTATTTAAAAATTACCCCGGAATAATAAAATATTATAATGCAAACAAAACGTTTATTGCTTTGGGAAGCGGGCAAAGGCGGCGGCGTGTCACGCGAAAAAATGTTCATGCAAGACCGCCGAGCAACCCTCTCGAGCCCCAACGCAAATGATAATATGGCCTGGAGGTGGGGCGGTGGCGTTTCGGGTGGAAAAAAATTTACATTTTACGCAAAAACTTCGGCCCGAGACTACTTTAATGTGAATAAATTTTTGAAAAATGTTTAAAAAAAAGGAAGGAAGTAAGAGGAAAAAAAATTCTGCCGGCGCAACCGCCTCTTTTACGACCCCGTTTCCTCGCGGGGGAATATTCGGCCCGAGCGGGCGTCCCCTACCTGGCCTTTACGCGCTTCAAATATTCCATGAATAGCATACATGAAAATTGATTTCGCCCCGGCGGTCTGTTTGACGGCGGGAATTTGATTTCATGAAAATTTATTCATGTTGAGTTACTCGAATTATTGAAAAAAGGAGGAGTCGAGAAAATGTCGGAAACTCATAAATAAATCTGAATACGCGCTGCGTTATTACACGTTCAGGTTAATACTAGTGACGTTTCAAATACCTATTTATACAAATAAAGTTTCATGAATGCGAATAAAAAGTCAACCTTTAAACCATACAATTTTGTAATTGCAGAAAAATATATGCGAGTTTTCTTCCATCTTCAATAGACAACGCTATTGCCTCCGCAGATTCGTAGATAGCAACAAATAGTAGGAACAAGGAATGATACAAACTAATCGATGTAAGTTTAACACTTTCAGTTTTCGATCTGTTAACAGAAAGGTGTCGGGTTTTTCTTATTTTTGGTAGATTGAAGTTGAGTCCACTGGGGTTCTGAGAAAGTGCGTTTTGAATCCCACCGTTTATACCTGTTTGAATCGGGCCGTCCTGTATAATATATATTTAAATCGAAGTTGTCGGGCGAAACCGGAACACGGGAAAATGTGTCGCGGAAAAGGTCAGATAATGGAAAATTAGCATACGACTCTGATTGTACCCGCCGAGTATCAAGGCTTGTACTAGGCGGTGCTTGTACTTAATATCTTTGGGGATTTGTCAGAGAAACTTATTTGACAGGGAAAAGTACAGTACGTATAGTAAGGCAAAGATCGGAATTGGTCCTACGCGTTGGAGTCACGTGACGCGACAATAAACTAACCGGTCATGGAACTCGTTTCCATAGCCTAATCGTAAGGAGTGCGGACCCACTCTGCATACGCCATACATGAATTAAGAATTTTATTAAGAATATAATGTGAAATTTAACTAAATATCCTAAAATATTCGGTGAGCTTTAAAATGCAACTTAGCAACTTTCATTGACCAAGAGATTCGGGCAGCTGTGAATGAAAACGCGTATGAATTAAAAGTCTTGTCTAATTAATGGCAAGTATAAAACATCTTAATGAGCTGAACCAAAATGTCTGTAGATTTTCTCCTCTGTGTTTCACTGCTCAAAGCCACCTTGGCTATAAGACACAGGTGAAGTGTTTTATGCAGTTGTTGAGCTCTACGTAAATGCAATTTGATTCAAATTGCCTGGAAAGTAATGAAAATGAATTATTTTAATTAATGAATGACACAACAAAGATCTCGGGTATTATGGTAACAATTATAACTTGTTAGATAAATTGGTAAGTACCTTAGCACATAAAAATAGTCATTGTCATGACGATGGTAATCAGATCTTTGGAACACCCAAAAGGGATCGAAATGAAATTGATTGAACAAGATATAATATATTTTTGTCATTGTTATTAAATAATAAAAGTAACATAAGGAATGAACACGGAAGTTACTAGTAAAAAGACATGGGTGAGATGTATATGAAATCATTCAGGAAAATTACAAAGTTAGATTTGTACCGAATTACAAATTTGAGGAAACTAGTAACCATTACACGTGGCAAGGACGAACTCTGGTATGAAAACATTTCAAGTCCGGCACCGGTACCGGATACTGAATGCTGATGAGTAAATTTATATTCTGTTTTTCTCTCTGTTAATCTCTTTTACCGGCTCTTCGTGCCATAAATGTAATGGAGCAATTAATTATGCTACTTTTCGTGAGCACAAAAAGAGAAGTGTGTTCTTTTTTCTTTTTACTAGCGGAGGGCGATTCCGAAACTCGATATGTAAAAATAATCTCAGGGCCATCTCCTCAATAAATTCAGAAGGTTGCGCAACAGAATGGTAACGTTCACAACGGAACAGAATTTCGTATTCAGAGACTTAGCCGAGTGGTGGCCGGCTTATCATCATATTATTGCCATAACTCAAAGACCATACGGGGAGGGGACTATAAAGAATGTAACGTTTTAATTAGGGCCCCGAACGTTCTCCTATTGTATAATGCATGCACGACTTACACCCCGGCCATCCATCCACCCATGGGGAAATCTTTGCCAAGTTTCCATTGTTCGAAGGAATATCTGATGTGCCCGAAACTTAGTACTGGTTTCTTGCTTAGCTAATTGTTCGAAAAAGATGTGTATCATTTTCATTCCCCCATTTTTACTTCAAGGGACGCACCGAAGTGCGTCAGTTAAGTACATTTAGAGATTAGGTGCAAATAAGAATATATCAATCGAAAGGGTACAACAATTAATGCAGGTTTTCGGGATATCAATCATTGCAAACTAACTGATATTAGATATTTGGAAATTATAGTGTTCAGCGTTGACGATTTTCTAGACTTGTTTTACAAGGATCGTTTTTTATTTTTAGTCTCAGTGTGGTCTCCTGAAATCTGTACACGTTCAACCACCTGACTCTGGTGAGTTTCAACATAATAAAATTTGAAAAATATAATGCAATACTACTGTGGCTGCTGTTGACTTTTTTTGTTTGATTTTCTCTTCTGGTTTGTATATATAGAGTTCTGGTCTTAAGACTGCCTGGTGACTACTTCATTAACCTTCTTCCGGCGAATGAGAAACACTCCTCCTCGGTTCCTCGCAAAGCACCCGGATCGTCCACCGACGTCCACCGAGCGTGGAAACCTCGCAGAGGAAATTCCCTCCCCCCGCCACAATCATCCCGTCCGCAGAGCCTCGCCGCGAAACTCAATTTTTAATAGCGCTCATCCGATATTCAAAAAACGGTCGGTAATAATTATTTTGTTTCTCCCAAGTGGTAAACACCGGCCGGGGTTGTCCTTCACGGGCCGATCAACAGGCGTCCCGTGTACGAGCTCCACCGCGGGAGGCTTCTCCCACCCCCGCCCCGCGCCCCCTAAACGATAACACACAATCCATTCCTGATTGCTTCCTGTCTCCGGACTATTTATAGAACTATTGTCTGGAGTCGCGTCATTTTTTTTCTCTATCGCGCTTCTTGCTTATTTCAAGCATATTCTGCGCGGAATGCGCAGAACTGACCGCAGAAAATCCTGATAATCCGTCATGATTGTCACAATTTCGTTTGTTAGTACGTCACAGTCTACCATCTCTCGCAGTGGAACAGCATTCGCTATATCGGTGCTTGCAGGCGCCAAAGTTAAAAGTGAAAATTGAAATGTATATAACAGAGAAGGCGATGATTGGGCTAAAAATTGAACAATTATTCGCCCGATCGCATCCGTGATCCGCAGAACCATCAACGGCTAATATCGCCAACTCAATGTATTCCATTACGTTTTATATATGACAAGCGGGCATGCGGCGGTGAGGACAATTAAGCGTACTTCATTTCAAATTCAAATAGTGGGCGGAATTAAAATCTGCTCCGAAATTGAAGCCGCGTCGTTACAGATGTTTTAAAGTCTTAAAGTCTGCGGTGGTAATCCGGGGCGGGCCGCGGTCCGATTTCCCGGGTCGGCGGTGCCGGCAACCGCCCGACGAAAATTAAACCATTAGCATACAATGAATAATTCAGAGACGGGCGCTTTTCTTTTTTCGGGTGTTTTCATATCGTGGAGAAGAAGCCGTTCGTTCCGCACTTAAGCTTTCACGAAGGCCGTACGTATTGTCATTGAATGTACCTCCTCCTTTCTTTTTTTTGTTCTTTTTCAAGAAAAAAACCTCATTGTTTTCGGACGATTACTTTAATGGACGAGGTGGGAGTTTCGGTCTTGGAGAAATTGGAGTGGACTCCACTATCGGTTTTACCATACAATGAGAATACAGCTTTTACGACCAATTTATAAGCAAATTCTAGGAGCATTACCGAAATATTCAAATATCGAAAAAGCGACAATCGGTTACAGTTTCATTATTTCGATACGTATAAATTAGTTCTATTAATGTATAGACTGTTGGAATATTAGTTAAGCGATGTATATTAATAAATGCGCGCGGGATTTATGCCTTACGCTTCACTCGTATGGTAATTATTCGATGAATATTTCAACACTTTACCTATTACTTTAGGAGATGTATAACAAACGATTACAAGAAAATTTTAATCGGATAAATGATTGCGATAGTAATTTCCATCTTTATTAAATATTATTTATTATATAAGATTGAACTGGAATTGAGACCCTTAATAGTGTTCGGAGTTCTGGAAATAATCCGTGGGGAAATTCAGAGATCCCGCGGTTAGCGGAGCGACAAAGTACAATAAACTTGTGTAATTCATTCTATCCAATATTGCTTTTTTTGTTTTTTTAGGCTTGGGGGTGGAAAATGTCGACGGTAACTTTCCAGTGGGATTAGGAACCCTGGACGGCCGGAAGTGCGGACCTACATCCGCCGAATTAGCATAACAGGCTTCACTGGCTATTTACCCCGCTGGCCGTAATCGATTTATAAAATTCGCCCCTTATTTCCAGTCACTCCCCAGTGACCGTCGAAAGTCCAGATGGTTACGAGGGCAACGACGGAACGGATGGCCGATTTATATAAACACTATTTAAGGCGATAAAATTATTTTTACCTTCGTAACGATCCCGAAGGACGTGTTAAAGAAATAAATAATCTTTGTGATGCGTTAGTACTATTATAATACTTTATTGTCTTGATTGGCGATACCAATACATTCATCAGTATTGTGTTTCACTCATTACTTTGTTTGCCAAACGTTTATCTTAAAACGTATCTGTTTTGTTGAGTGGGGTATTTTGGTAAGCCTCCATTATTTCAGCCCGGCAATAATGAGGTAACGGAATGCAGGAAGAGTGAAGCATCTAGATCTAATTATGGCCGGACGATACAATCATAACTCATTGGGGTATAGTTATTCCAGTTCATAACGTACCACTATTTATTACTCTTAATCATTTCGGCATGCCAAGGCACTAACTCTAGAGTTCTGATAGTTTGGGGATGACAACTGTTGGCATCCGCAAAGAAAAATGAGTCCGCAAACACTCGGTTCAATTAGGCTTCACAATAGTTGTTAGGCTCACGCGACTCCAAACTGCAAATCGACCAAAAACCTCGTGCACAATAATACGAACAATTTATTTTCTAAAGGCTGGTATAAATTTAAACAGAAATGAACTTGTTTACGAAACTTTAACTGGGAATTGGCCTTTCTGGCTCTCGAATAAATTAAGCCCGGCCTCTGGGATGAAACTATAAATTCTCTTACACAACGGTACACTTCGCCCCTTCGTATTCGGGCCACACCGACGTGCGTTAAAAGCTCATCATAAAATAACTGTTTATCAAAATCGTATAGATGGCCGTTTGCGGGTTCCTTAGCATCGGGCCCTATTCGAACTACGTCCACGTAAAATATTTTATATATCTTGGTGCGTTTGTTGTACGTTCTGTAAATTCTGAGTGTAAATCCTGGCATTTATAATTGCCCGGGCAACGTATGTACCGGTAGAGTGATGACGACTTGCATTAGAAAAAGCAACAATCCTTAATTTTTGATTGATCTTCCTCGATGGGCGCGCAATATATAAATGAACACGTTCAGGAAATAATAAATTGGCTCTGAAAAACAGGTTTTCCATTGTACTGGCATTGAGATTCGTCCATACCCTTGCAAAGAAAAGGCGAATATTGGAGAACGAAGCGTCAAAAGAATTACTACAGTCCTGAATTTTGTAATTACCTAAAAGTGAAAGCTTTTAATTTTACTCTAAATATACATTACTCAAAGTAGTAAATTAAAATTTATACGATTAGACTTTATGCTCATAATTATTTTTTAATTGCACTACCGTCATATATGCTACCGAATATGATAACAGTGGATCACGTTATTTTGCAGAGGGTTGGAGTCATACCGGCATCTTTTAATAAATTTGCTATTGGTCCTGCACAAGTGTAATGATGAAAAATGTACAGTCATTACTGTTGAAATCTGCCCCCTCTTTAATCTCTTCAGATAAATGCATTCTTTCACGACTGTAATTGCTTCGAATTAATACGATACGGTCGTCAATAATTTGTACATTATTTGTACGCCTGCCCCTACAGTAATTCGGCGGCGGTACACAATCTCAGCGAGAAGAAAGATTTGGGCATTTAAGGCGGCTCTCCTTCTCGCTTTTAAAGCGTGTCTACCCACCCTCCTACAAATTCATATTTCAGAGGGCAGACGTCGGCCGTAACTCAGGGCCGGGTCGCAGTTAAAGAAACGACTTATGCGGCAATTCCGATGATAAACCTCCTTTTCTTTACGGGGCCTCCGCCGCAACTTCCCCGGTTTATTTAAAGCGAACAATATTTTAAACTCGTAATTTACTAGTTTATAGGCGTTATTTGGCCGCGGGTACGCGTGCACATAAGCTCCGTTGTAATGGCGCCAAACGGCCGTAAAAACGCGGATGATCCATTGCCCCGGGGACCCGGCCGGAAATTCGAATTACAGATTTTTATTTTGATAATGGCCGCACCGCGGGAAAAGGGAAACTTGTAAATTTCGGAATATTAGACCGAAGGAAAGACCATTGTGGAGTCCCGTCAGTCCATTGCATTACAGTAACCCCCTCCTACTCCAATTACTTGCTGGATCTCTCTCGTCAGAAGCCCGCACATTTGAAATATGTTATGGATGTTATTTTCAGGTATCCTTCTATCCTTTATTCTTCCTTTAATATCGTACGTCGTCATTAATTATAACGGAATTGCACTCATCTCCGAAATCCGGGATATAAATTATTTAATTACAAATTACACCTTAAGCTATATACATTTTTAAAAAACATAAACAGGTTTCCTCTGAAGAATGCGAAGCCAATCTTTGTATGTGATAACTTAAAACATAAGTGTATCGTATAACATAAAATTTTCAATGTTCAATACTGGTTTTGTTATCCTTAAAACACTACGAAAATTGAATGATACAGGAGCCGGAAAATGCCAGCCATTTCTCAGGGAGTAAACATGAGGTACGTATTCATCGCACGTATGTTCGAACTATGGCCACACCTGTCGCAGTATTCCTCCGGTCGGAATTTATCGGCCTTGCAGAAGGTATCGCCACCAGATAAAACTGTCCTCTACGCGACAGCTGCCGTCGGCGTTACCATTTTCAGAATGCCGGTCACTCGGCCCGTAATTCGGCTGGGCGTCTTATTAGCATAAGTCCGAAAGAAGTGCCGAAGGGGACTTCGAAAGTAGGAGAGACAAGAAGGAGCCGAACGTGAGATACCCATCTGCCGGCCATTAATGGGCCGGGGGCCTGCAGGACCGACGGACCTAAGCCCGAAACTGTTTCCTCGTCCGTTTTCCTTTCCCGTATTAAACGATAAAGAGAGATGTGGGGGAGGGAGTGAGAAATAGTGAAAAGAGAGATTAATATTCGCTGAGAGACCGTTGCCGTAATTTCGTTCACGGTCCGGTTGAAGGGTAATGGTCCGGTCGGTTTTGTCACGGAGACCTGCCTCTACCCACCACCCAACCACCCTACCCCTTCAACCCCTACCACAACCGCAGCACATCTCGACGCGGACATTTTCACTGCTTTCGCCGATCTCCTAAAGCGAAAAATGAATCGGAAAATCAGTTCGGGTTACTGAAGCCGAATACTCATCGAGGCGTTGGCCGTATCCTTCAGGTTTAAGGGATCAAAAAAGTTTGTTCGTATTTCTAATCATTATAAAATTTCTACCTAAAATCGAATACATTTATTGAGTGGTTTTTAACAAACAATATTCGCCCCTCAACATCCATTAGACGAGCCTCAATAATTGGCGCTAATTCATTTTTTCAACTGTTTGTCAATCAAAATTGGCCTACTTGGGATTAATGCGGTTAAATCAGACCGGGTTTAGACCCGACTGTCCCGGTGACATCATCAGCTCGGCGCGGGACTGAGACAATGGGGCGGTACCGAAAAAAAAACCCTCGGAGCCGAATCCATCGGTTTCGGCCGACTGCTCGAACTGAACGAGCCTGCACCCTTGACACAAATCGGCTGGTCCCTGGTGTTTGTGGGGGTCGTGGCGAAAGCATAATTGCAATAATATGTTCGCCCCGACCCCAACCCCGGGTATTATACCGTTTGCGGACACTTCCTGGTTTTTCCCAATGGAAAACCGCGGGGCGACTAGTAATTTTCTTCATTTTGGTTCCCTGCGGGCTTTTTTATTTGTCGAAAAATACAAATTGCCGGCTTTTGGCACGAGAAAACAGGAAAACAATCAACGAAACAACGGTTCGTTGTAAAAAGGACGCATAAATATATGTTATTGGCCTGAAGACTTTTAACTTTTCATGTGTAGACCCATAGAGGCGGACAAAATACAACTGAGCATTTCTAATTAACTTTGGATTATTTAAATTTAATTCCGGAGCGTATTCTAAAAGTAGTCCCTTAGCGGTTTTGTATTGGATTCAAATGGTTAAACATTAAAATGATACGAAATAGCGCAAAATATTATCGCGATCGAGCCATACAATGTCCAGCAAATAAATAGTTTACGCTGCAAACATTTCTGCTCGTAAATTCCGTATTTAGTGGATTAATTTATGGAGAGACAGATTGCACGGTCAACAGTTAAGGTAATTATAGGCAGAGAGAGCCCGGGGTCTCTCCGTTTCCTTGGACGAGGTTGACCCAGCCTTTTGTCTGAAACTTTCATATCTGCTCCACAGCGCCTTCCCTTTCCCTTCACCCCGGTGAACGTAACTCCGGTGGCAATTGTATCCCCGGTCTAATGTCGATCGGGGGCCCCCTCATTATAGCCTAGGTAAGAAAAAAACTAAATAAAACGAAAAAAAAGAACGGAAAGGTAACTGTCCGCCCTAACTTCGTGTGAAAGGGATATTAATCTTTCCGGCCAGACGCAGCGACCCTATCCCGGCGTGGACACAGAAAAAAAGGAGACCGAATAAAAATGACGGTTTAAAAAATCATAAAAAAAAATGGGCTCCCCGAGAGTGAGCTAGGCTCCTCCTCTCGCCCTTCGCCCATTATAATTAATGCGGAAAGGGTCGGATTATTCACTGTCAGGGAGCTACCGGGCTTACGCCTGCCTCGGTTTCAATCCCCGGCCCTGTTCAGAGCCCAAATCCTATAGGATATCATCCTCTTTCGGTTTATATTCTCCTCCACCTCGTGCATTTAGGGTGCACCTCACTCGGGTAGGAGTGATATCCGGGGGACATTTAAGGTCGAGTGTTTACTTCTCGATAAGCGAGATTTTTTGAAAAGCAGTCAGTTCTCCCTATTAACTGCACGTGTGAATTATTCAAACATTTAAAATCTAATTTATATCCCTTCAGCACACAGTTAATCAAAGATTTAGCCAAGTGTCAAACGAAAATGACCCTCAACTCTTATCCAATTCTCTCCTGATTTTATAACTGCATTAACAATTTCTTTCGTCCTTGATTGTCCACCCAGCGTTTTCAGCATAATACTGCTGGAATACCTATTCTTAGATTTCCTAATAGTTCCATTTACTGAGCTCGACAATAAAAAAATACTACTGGGCACTATCATCAATCTCCCTTCATTGGCCATGTGAACATATATCCCATTTCCATTTGGAGGTCGGTTCAGCCTTCACGGCCTGTGACTCGCTCATTCCCCTTTCCCGAATTAATAAAATAAATTATTCCAAACTCCTTTATTCTAATACTCGAATTTGTAACTGGTTTTAAACTGGTTACATATTAAAATACGGGCGGGAAATATAAATATATTATAGACCTTATAACTAGCTGATAGGCCACGGTACACAGAAATAGTTTCATATATTTTTTTAAATTATGCAACACTATGACCTGGTTTTCGCCTAACGTTCGTCGGAATGAATGCAACCTACCTTGCAATGATCGCAAATACAACTATCTATTTGACCTTACACGGTTTTAGTGGCACTAATGGTCCTTACAAGACTATAAAATATATAAAATAGCTATCGTAGAAGGTGAAATACGATGATAGTGTTTTGTTAAAGTAAATCTTTAGCCTGCGTTAACTGCCATTCATCGTATTAACTGCAGTTGAAATTGGAAATAACACATTATGATTACTTAGTTTTCTTGTTTCGGTACCGAGACTTAATTAAAATTCTCGCTTCAGAAATGTATATGTATATATACATATAAAACCAATAACTGACAGAAACTGTAGTATAATGATTAGGCGATTTGATTAGGTGTAGTAGCGATTATAATTACAGGAAGGCTTTATTTTTAAAGTGGGCCTTATTATGACCCCACTGGCGATAAATACGGAAGAAAACCCTATTCCGAATTTTACCATTGGTGGTGAATGCGAGGTCTGGCAACAGTAGGGTGAAATTTGCCTGCCAGCAGGGGCGGTTAAGTAGCCCGCGTTTGGAGCCGCTCCAAACAACCAGAGCGGCGGAGGCCGGAAATTTTATTAGCTCCTAAATGGGACTCGTAAAAATCGGCGGAGGGAACGGGCGAGCCAATGGGAAAAATGGGAAAACAAGCCTCCCCCAGCGGTCCACGGTTTTACAGAGCCGATTTTCACGGCCGTTTTACGGGCCCGATTTGAATAAGTCTCGGGCCGCCCATATGCCACTCCCAGCCGAGCTATCCCCGGCGCTCGATCCCTCGGCATTTATTCGGCATGCAGTCTCCGTTGACGCCGTTGTACTAGGAATTGAAACGAAAGTAGACAAAAATCTATCTTCCTTAGAGGGGAGAGTATTGTATTAAGTTAAAAAAGAAAAAGGTTAATCTTTGTTCAATCGGAAGTCACAATCAGATTTGTTTCATCATCCGACGCGACCTTCGGGCACGCGGTGAAGTGATAGTTCCTTATCGATTGTTCGATTAACCAATTTACTGCTTAAATGAAGTCATGACACGACTTTAATCCTCGGTGCAGAGCGTGATTTCCGTGAGGAAGACGATTTCCCCCCCGCCCCCGCCCATGGCCGCATGCAAAATCGTGAAAGCACTAAGCGCGGGCGAATATCATGTCCCGCTGAATGTTGACAGGTAAAACAACACCGCAGCACACCTGAGATGTATACTGATATGTAATTTCTTTGAGTTCATATTTTTTATATATATGCTGATATATAGTATATAATAGGTGATAAAATAGAACGATAAAGAGAAGTCACACATATGTGGCCTTACATGTGCACTACGTTTGAATTCAAAACATCATACCTGATATAGTTTGAAGTTCCATACTGAAGTTCCGAAATTAGGTTGATGAATTTCAATTGCGATAACAATGTATTCGAAAGCAAAGGGAGTACAAGAAGGGTAAATTATTTTTAGTAATTATAATATACAATACATATAATAGTTTTAACAAGCTTCGTGTTCGTGTTTGATTGATACGCAGAGATAATTCAATAAATGATTATTTCTCATTTTAAAACTTAACGACGTATTTCCGTGCAGCACATTCGCGTGTATAATTACTATTTATAATTAATGTCATCTGTTCGCATTCATTTTGATTTATATTCATTATCAATTTTCTCAACCAAAGAGCCGTTCGGTGTATTGTTCATTGTTTAAGCGCGAATTAAAATGATATGTAGGCTATAAAATATCGCCGGGTAGAAGTCACTTCCAATGGGCCCGAAAATGAGCGTCTATTATGGGCGACGGCCATTCTGGAGGGAATATAAGAAAGAGCGACCGTAAGGGAGGCCCTGTGTATATTTATATTAATTTAGGTTTTTATGAAGGGGAAAAATAGAAGAGAAATGATGAGTTAAGGGCAGTAAAAGTTGGGGGACGGCCCCGAAGGTGTTACAAGTCGTTAGCCCCCAGGTGTCTCACGGCGCGGTTCAGCCTCTCAGCCTCGGCAATAATTCACTTTTAATGCCCCGCGTTAAAAACTCAATAAATTTGCCCCCCTTTTCTTTTTATCGGTCGTTACTCGGACTCATCCCCGCGGCACCGCCACAATTAACCGGGATAATTAACGCCGTTTAAATGATTAGTAACCCAGCCGGAAAATCGCTCCCACATTCTTCTTTTATTTTATTCCACGCTTCTGCTTTTGAGCCTTAAAGCTGCTACGCTTTATTAGTTAACCTGAACCGGCATAGTGTACCGGAAAGAATAGAAATGCCGATAATTGTTTAATTACCGCTTTATTATTTCAACCTATCGTGTATTCTGTAAAGGAAAATTCGGTCCAAAAACGATATCACGAAATTTTATTTCAATTAAAACTTGTTCATTCACTTTGTATCCACCTTAAAATTTCAAACACTATTATAATAAATATAAAATAGACGGTGGTATAATTATATCATCACTGAACTAAATTCTGATAAATTGTTTAATTATCCAGCATCCTAGTGGAGGATATTATTCCACAAAAATGTGCCAGCATAATAAATCAGTCGTGTAATTCCAAACGAACCTGTCCTCGGGTTAGGAAGGAAACCAATTGTATTTCGAAATCGTCAACATTTATTCAGACGACATTTCATGTCTGTTTCTGACGGTATTAACCATCTAGGCATGCTTTGTGGAACAAACTCGAATATATGTAATTGAATTGCTATTCCGGTTAATCCAACCCAACAAGCACCTGATTTTCCCTTCACCTGCTATACCTGTAGACGATTTTACAATACAATTTCCTTTCTGACACGAGGACACTATCGGAAAGGGAAGGACAACGATATAATAGCACGTTTAATGGTATATCATTTTCTCAGTTAGTCTATCCTTGACGTACACGTACATCATAAGATTTTCCAGACACTTTTCATACTATATATATTTTCTCGTATAAAATTTCTATACCAGTTCAAATACTATTTCAAATATTCTACTATTACTACTTATGGGTTGATGTAACTGAGTAATGTAACGAAGGAATGAGAATAAAAGGAGTGTCTACAAAATAACAATTTTGTCATCCTTATTTTATGGGCCAGTTATTTCGAAATTTGTGAGGGAAGACAAGGTTGAAAAATGTTGTACACAGCTGACGAAACATGTTTTCCCGATGTTGCATTAAGGTTAACGACGCAATTCAGGCCGTGTAATTACACCATGTAAGGGGGAGCGGGGTACAAAATTCACGTTTCATCCGAAGTCGCTCGACATTAGCATTTATTTTTTTGCGGAGGCATTTTACTGCCGGCGCCCGAAATCGGGCGAATCCCGTAATTACAGTTTAAAATAGAGACAGACGGCCACCGCGTTTAAAATCTCGAACGGGGTTCTCGAAATGAATGCGGCAATTATCGTGAAAGGGCAACGGCTTTTGTGCCTCGGCCAGTGTTCACTTCCTCGGCGAGCTCATGACTCATGGCCAGCTGAGGACACAATGTCCCACATTTAAACGGCGTGGGTCGTGGCTGGAAAAGCGCGCAGGAGAGAGAAAAAAGAAAAGGAGAGTAATGAAAAAATCACCTGTGTACAGTAAAAAGTGTGAGTCATAAGACGGGAGGAAATGGACGTCTACCCTTGGCTATTACCTGCCTGCTACCTGCACCGACAATGAGTCCCTGGATAATTTACAGGATTGTGTTATTGAGTTCAGGGATACCTTAAAGTATGTTGAATTATTCTGCATGACAGCTCATAAAATGGTGCGGAACGCAAACTCAAAGTGTTCACGAATTAAAAGAAATTAGGACAATACTACTTGTGTCAACTTACTTAGTTTGATTCTTTATTATACAGACGCCCCCATTCTGACCAATTTGTGATTAAATGACGAAATATGTTCACAGAATGAATTAAGTTTTTATATTAAAATTGTGATAATCAAATTTACGATTAAATACGTAGGATCGATCGAGTGTATGAATGGCTGCTGCTCGAGCCGTCGATCCCGGTCGACTACATTAGACCGGTTTTACCTACGTCAGTGGATTTCCGTTATCGATACCTAAGTATTTATGATGACATTCTGTAATTATTTGATCAATATCTGGCTGTATTATTACTTAAGTGGAATATCGTATTGAATCAAATTTTCGTATCTCAAATATTGAGCTCATTACTGAATCTTGTTCTAAAATAAGTCGCGATCAGTTACAGAAATCCGGATCTTCGGGTCCCCAGAATGGTCCCATTTACAGCATGATCATTAAATACTAAAAACGGGGTCTATAAATTTGACTTGTCTTTGTATTTCTTTTAATGCAAATCGACCTGGTAGGGAGGGCACGGCTGTTGATTTAAACATAGACTCCGGCTATAGAGGATCATAGAGTTGTAAATTACGCGGGAATAAATCTATTCTCTGCTACCGTGCACTTACTCGACAAAAAATTGACCCCCCCCCTGGGCCAGGTTCATTTTCCTTACCGATTTTAATGTTATATATTTTTTTTGGTCGTCTCCGTACGTTCTTTATCTTACGTATCCCGGTGGCAATAAACATAAATTTCCATGTCCTCCCTCCTGCTCGGTTAATACGATGTTTGGGCCAGCGTACCCGGGTCGCCTGATGATAGGGTTGCCCCGAGGGACCCGCAGGTACCAAATCATGAGATCAGGTAGGCAAGGGTCGGACGGGTTTTTTGTTTTCCTAGTTTTACTTTTTTTGGGGGGCAGTGTGTACCTTTTATTCCCCGCTTAGTTTTTTCTTTTTTGTATACGATCCATTTCAGGTACAGGGCTGAGCACGGCTATAAAGTGGTTTGTCCGCCCAACAACGGTATTAAACTATTGAGGAAAATGTTTTCAAATCGTCTTTTGATTAGGAAGAGGGCGGTCTGACTACCCCAATAAAAAATTAGTGGTTATAGTCGCTATAGTTCGTCAGAAAAGCAAGATGGGATTCAACACAAAGTATAAAACTTCACGTTTACGATCCGCTATCAAATTTATTTTAAATTTTTATAGTGAGGATTTGAATATTAAACCTTGTCCATACTATCTGTCTAATTTTAAATATCTGAATATAGATATAATAATCAGAAGACGATAATAATGCGTGTCCATTACAGGACATTGTGTCATTATTACATCCAGTTGGTGATCTCATTCAGTCATTGAGATAGTTCCGATAACCCAGAAAGGCCGTTAAAATCATGTCTCTAGCCTGTAGCATAACACCGCGAGTGCATCTGGCTGCCTACACAGATCACATAAGCAGGCAAAACCGAAGGGCGAACGCTTGTATTTTGTTGTGCAAACTAATTATGAAGCTGTTGGCATTACTCAATTCACACAGTAGTGGAGTGAAAAGTTTATCCGCTTCACTGCTCCATTCTGCTTCCGAACTTTCTAAACAGCTTTACAAATGAAATTATCTTTCTACACTCTCTGCTAATATTGCTTCAATCGCCAGTAGAACAAAGGCGATCATTAATTTTTCAGAAAGATAATTATAAAGTGAGTTTAAAGTTCGTTTTAATTAGAAAATTATAACTTGAGCTTGGGTATAATTTGAATATGGGCCGTTATTTATTAATAAGAGCAAAGAACTCGTCAGATAAATGAAAATTTGAATATAACTTCCCTTATAATGCAGGCCAAATGTAATAAATTCGCCCAGAATATCGTTTCTTAATATTAGACATGGAGAAAGGAAGGAGCGAATGAAAGAAAATAATGGCGTTTAAGAATAAATTGAATTACAGTTTACCCGAGGTTTTTCCTTTATCGGCGGGTTATCTGGCGGTCGACTCTTCCTGGTTCCAGGCTCAGCCTTATCAACCTCTTTAGTCCTCCTCGCCTCCGAGAAGTTAAGAAACGCTTTTCGAGTCGAGAGAAATTCAATTATCTCCCCTCGGAGCCCCCGGAGCATCGAGAGCTTCATTTTTTACGGTCTCCCTTACATTTTCGGTTTTTTTTTCATCACGGCGTTATCAAGTTCGGCACTTAACCCTTAAACCCCCGGGACAGAGCAATCATGTCGGATAACCCCACTCACGCTGAAACGCCCGTACATTACTGCACGTTAAACTGTACACTATAAACTGTATATATATTATTGCAGTAAAAATTGTACAAGATATTCCGTGTACGTTTTCTATTTTCGCTTTGAAATACATCCGGTGCTTTATTATTCGGCTTATTATAACTCGAACACTTTCTGAATCCGCGAACTAGTAGTCGAAGAATATCTTCGCACGATGGTTCACTATAATTGAGCAAGTCAAAAAAGAATTTAAATTAAATTCTCAAGGTATTCGATAATACGAGACAAATATCGCGAAAGAGCTTTGCGAGGGAACAATGATTGGTTCGCATCATTGAACCAGAGAATAAAAAACAGATACATCGTTATTTGAAACAGTCTCTGGTATATTTCAACGTTTTGGCCACATTCAGTTGCGAAACCAGAAAAACCGAAATAATTATACGAAAAATACTACACGGGTGATAATAATTTAAACTAATAAAACTGTAGAAAATAGAGTATGCAATTGGGTCTCTTCCTCTACTAATACCCTGTACTGAAAAATAAATTATAAAAGTACAGAATGACTAAACTAAGCAATTAAGCTCACATATATATTAGGCATGTATAAGTATTTAAAGGAATGAGATTCAACGATTAAGGATCGCGGTTATTCGTCGACATATTTCGGAACAACAAACGGGGCGAGATTGCGGGATGACAATTAGGATGGGTCCCTAAATAACTAAGGGGCAGCCAGAAAGGAGGAAAATATTTATCCGAGGGTTAAAAAAAAAACCCCTCATACTACCGCTCTCCGCCGCGGGAGCAGTCGGAAAAACTTTCTTTGGAAATTCTAAACAAACGGAACACAGGGGCAGCGAAGCAGCGAGAAGGGGGGGGTGGTGGCGGACCAACTTTCGTCTAAAGGGCCGCCGGAGGCCTCAGAGCGGGGACAAAGTTTAGACCCGGCCGAGCCTCCCTTGTTTTTTCCCAAGTAGACCGACTCCGACAAAGGCAAGAAAATTTTCCAAGCGGAATTCTCAGGGCGCCCTTTGTTCCTGGACCCGGCTAAAAGTCAAACGCCCCGCCCGCCGGCTATTGGTCCGACGATGCGGCTGAAAACAAACTGTCTAATTTAAAATAAACAGATTTATATTAAGGCACCGCTCGCCCCCCCTCTCTCTCTCTCTCATACCGTGCTGTGTCTTGTAACAGCGCAGGACAAGAGTAACGTCGTGTTTACGACGGGCGCCGGTACAAGATCAGTTGGCAACGCCACTGGGCCCGATGCAAGCGATATTGATATTCTCGTAGTAACTTTAGGAAAACGAAAATAATGCAGTATTTCCATGTTGGCGCCATCCTGCATCAAATGTCACCATAAACACATTCAAACATTTTCCAAGAAAAACGGGCGTTTTTATAAGTATCTGACATTTCAACTAACTGTTAAATTATTCCTTCTTATTAAAAAATAAATATAATCTCTTATCCCGATGGTCTCACTATATTTACACGTAAAATATATCGGAGAATTCGTTATCAACACTTTGAACCGATAGAACCTACCAGACTTCAACTCACTTATCAACGTGTTTCTTTCAGAAGTGTTTATTTCATTTTACTAAATATTTAATATTGAAATAAAGACAGTTCTGTTTTTCAAACTTCAAAACATTAATAACAATTATCCCGACAGCAATTAAACAACAGGACGTCGTTTGATTAGCGGATTAAACGTTTCCCTTTACATATTGGCATCGAGCCTGAAGGAAAGCTTAGTTCGAAGCAACTTGTTGTGTAATGAAATACAGCAAAGAGTTGGGAAACGCATTAACATAATGATGATAATTATGCCTTTAATCTCCTTGTACACTGAACCTGTTTTATTAGACATGGAAGCGGGTCAAAGCAATTGCAGTTTACAGATCAATTTGCTGCAATGTTGTCATTTATTCTCATTATATTTATATGGGGTCCAGATTTCGGCTTTTCACCATCTTCAGTAGACTTCCTTAT
Organism: Lethocerus indicus; assembly: GCA_019843655.1. NCBI lineage: Eukaryota > Metazoa > Arthropoda > Insecta > Hemiptera > Belostomatidae > Lethocerus > Lethocerus indicus. The sequence goes on along the minus strand of JACDQD010000003.1, from coordinate 24,769,672 downwards.
GTAATATCTAATTAATTAATAATGTGCTAAACAGAAAAATACATTATTAGAAATTGTCATTGTTATTCAATTAAATTAAATGGGCGAAAGGATCCAGTCTGATTCCGACGGGCTTAAACAAAAATATGTTTACAAGTGCCAAATATCTTGGAAAAGTTCTGGACGGGGAATTCTCCGGGCCGTAGAGTCGTTGAGGCGGGAACAAAAATGCTTTTCTGTTAATGAAAACAACCCTCCGGAGCGGTGTCTCGTGGGGTAGGGGGAGGCTCTGAAATCTCCAAGTGGGATGACGGGGGGTGGAATGAAAGGGGCTGACTTTTCTGACAATGCCCGTCACACGCCAACCCCAATATCGCCCCATCGAGAAGTGCTCTTCTTCTTCTTCTTCTTTCTCCCTCTAGCCGCTCACTCCTTTTCCCGAAATTGATCACGGGGTGAGAGTTTAGGGGCGGGGGCGGTGGGGGCGGGCGCTGCACCGAGAGAAATATGACGCGGGAGGCGCCGATTCTTCCGGTCGAACTCTGAAAGCGCGCTAGGGGGGACTATGAAAAGCTATAGGTTTTGACAGTTTCACTTCTCCGAAAGTTCGCTTTGCGAAAAAAAAATGTGCCGTGGAAAATATTCTAGAACGATGTTCCAAGGCGAATAAACGTCAGAAAGTATTTAACTGAAACTGTACAAATGTCTTTATTCGATTCTATTTCGATATCGAACTCGTTCTGACATTTTAAAAATTATCCTCTCTCTTCCATTGTGATATTCTGGGGTATATTCTCTCGACTATCCTGACTTGTTTGTTCGTACTAATCAGTTCCTTGTGATAGTATTAAATTTTTTCGTACATTTTCTATTCTCAAATGTATAATGTTTTTAATACAAATTTTATTTTTATTTGATTTCAAATTATATTTAGGTGCTATAAAGGAGTTGGCGCGTCTACTTCCAACTCGTGTCTTTGTAGGACTCGGTGTCTTAAATACTGAATCCATACTCAATTGTCGATGGCATGTTATATTAGAAATACTAACCGAGATGATTGTGGAACCGAATTTGCTGTCCTCCCGTTCGTCCAGGCTGGTTCGTGGGCGTTGAAACTAATAAGTCGAATGGAAGTCAGGAGTGTGGAAACGTTCGAAAACCGATTCTAAAAGACGTCTATTCAGCGGAGCGTTTATGAAATATGTGTCAAGGAGGCTTGTGTCTTTGATCCCGGCCCGAGTGGCCTTTTGCCATCGGTTCCCAATTCCCAACCTTGGATGTGTTGTCTGACAGTGTGTGAGTGTGAGACCGTGTGCTAACAGGGTGGCCTGCGCCTGTGTTTGTGCGTGTAGCTGCGTGTGCGTGTGCGTGCGCGCGTCCCTCCTCCCGGCGCCAGATCACGAGCTAACGCACATTGAAAATAAATAACGAGTCGCACAATCGGGGATTTACGATCTTCAGGATGAATACATTTTCCGAACTTGGAATAGCATTAATCTTTAATGCGGCCTATTCACCTCCTGAACTTTTTTTTCTCCCGAAGGCCGGGGCTGTTTGCTACCCCCCTATTTTTACAAGCGGGACCGGCAAAACGGGATTTCGTGGACTGTAATTGTAATACGAACCATATACTGGACATAGCGAGACACGTAGCTTACGCAGAATGTGTATCCCTAACGAAGATTCAATTGGGAGAAACCAGCGACAAGAATGATCCCCCGGTGACTCTTCATAAATCAGTTCAGAGTAGGATAAAGAACCCGTTACCAGTAACAATACACAATATTGTGAGCTTCACTTTCACTGGCGCCACACATACATACGTGAGAATCAACTACCAGAAACAAAACTACTACCTGCAGAACACATGCTACTGGAAAAAATACCATTCCTACAATCTTGCGAACAGTCTTGTCACTCATTTAGTATTACAAGTGTTCCGCAAGTTAGTATGCAAAAACATATGTTCTAATTAGTGAGACAACTATATATTAACGCGTGAGTAAAGCACATGAGTGCTCCGTAAGGGAGTTTCGTTTTTAAGCAATTATCATTTTCAAGGTAGGCTGACTTTTGAAACCTTAACACATCAAGCGAACTGATAAGAATCTCGTATCCTGTGGTTCGAACCTGTTCTCATGCCGATCAATGGTAACGCATTGTTTTTTGTAATTTATTTATCCACCAAATTGACATAGTTTAACTCTAAGTTGACTTATGTGTAGGTGGTACTTTAAGTGGGTTTACATGTAAGTGTCAACAGGTGGAGACCATTACCAGTAGTTAGAATTATATGGTTCAACGCGTACTAAATAGAATATTCAACGTGTTATAATACGAAACACAAGATTGTATTAGCCCCCGCAACAGTTATGTTATTCTTGTTCCTAATAGCTTCTTTCATTTCTGTAATTCGTACTATTATATTCCACTATCCACTCGCTGATTTGGAGAGAATGAGACAGAGGGTTCAGAGAGAAGATGAAACAAAGAATGATGGAAACAAAGAATGAATTCTAATTTGTTTTAAGTATTTTTATAGGATTCAGGTATCGATGTTTTAATAATACGTCAGTCAATTTTGTTAGGGGTCGAATGAAAACATGTATTGCAGATAACAGTCGAATAAGCAGTTCTTGCCAGACTATATCGGACTCCATCAAACAGTTGTAAAAAAGGAGACAAACAATATGCAAGGGGATCGCCTATCGGTTGATAACAGAGCGGGGCATAAATTTGGGAATGCCAAAGACGCAGTGGGGTGGGTGGGGGCACTATTTTTTCGCATCGGATGTGCGCTGTGCGTTGCCCCAGAAGCCAATAAATCCGATCGTAAATCTCGGCCATCCCAGGGCCGAGGAGCCGGAAAAGCGGGCCGCTAGAGTTTTCTATTAATTTTCCTCCCCCAGACCGAACGCCCCCGCCCCCGCCACCGCCGAAGAAAAGCAAATGGGGATAAATAAAAACGATGAACAGACAAAACGTCTCCTACGGCGGCCCATTTTTCTTAAAGACCGCATATCGAATGCCCACCCAACCCCAGTGCCGATACATTTATTTATTTTCAACCGGGAAAATTTCAACGCATGAATGCCGAAGATATACGGCAGTTGGAAATTCCAACTGGGAAATACGAATAAAAAAGATTAATTTCCCATCCATACATTATTTACCCCAGTATCTTCCCAAAGGATAAACAGACCTCCCCTCGCACAGAATGGAAGGGGGGAAGGAAGAGTGTTGTATACAGAAACAGTTCAGAGCCAGTTTATACAATTCCTTAATACCGAATACATACAAATCATTGTTTTCACAGAAATCGAATGAATGGACAGAAAATCCGTCACATTGGTTTTTTTTGTTCCCCTGATTAGTTGCTTTGGGCTGCCCTTTACTAATCAGTTCAGACATTGCTATGATGACTGACTTGTAGAAAAGGGACGACATTCGTATATTTGAACTCGGGTTATATCAAATCCTCTCTTTTTAATTGACAACATCGTATAATAAGTCATGTTTTTAGAGAATAATGAAGGATTTATACGTGATACACGATTAGAATGGGAGACTTTTAAAAATTATTACTATAGAGTTAACTTTAATGCACTTTGCAGAATTCACATCGATGGTAGTAAGGTACTGGTATAATAAATCGGTCATTTCAGGTTATCATGTCATTTGAATAGATCACGGATAAGAAGCAATCGAGTTTTGTAGGTTTTGAGAGTTTTATGCCACGATTGTTAATAAATAGTAGTGCAAATCGTTAACTTATTACTTCATTCAAACACCAACCATTGCTTACTAATTCAAATATTTCAGCAGTAGTACCATTCGCTCCAAGGAAAAGTCGTAAAAAGAGAAGCAGTTATTTTATCCGAATACTATTTCGTTCTAGGTTGATTTATAGAGAGAAAGCCGGGAATACAGGACCTCAAAGCGACCTCAAAATTTATATTTCTAGTTGAATTCCCTTTGAATTATGTTATGGAGGCGGAAACTTTCTCTATGTTAGCTAAACCCAATAAACTAGGCCCTTAACGCCGTTTACTAATGAACCCCAGGGGCCCAAATATTAATTCAGCCCAGGTCCCGGGGCATCCTCCTCTCCCCTAATCCGATGCCGTAAAGAACACTACATTCACCCGACATTAGACTTAAACACAAATTCAACTTAGAACATTTTCATTTAAAGATTTTAATTCTTATTTACGCCCAAGAATCATAATCCCTTTTTATAGGATGGGGCCGAATTATAATTAGCTTAAGGGCAATTGGTTAAGTTTCATTTGTATTCATACAATTTCTCCTTTAAAATAGTTCAAGACTTATGAATAAATCCAGAGTAAGGGATTTGTTCCAATCATCCATTAATAAGTATATAATCGTACAATAAATTATAAATAAAAGTACAGTTATAATTTTGTATCCTCGCTTTTAGGCTGTCGCGAACTACCTAAGGGATTGGAGCAAGGGAAATAATCCTATGTAGTTGTTTATTATGTTTGTCTTCACATTTACCCGATTACGCACTTAGCGCACTGGAAATAATAAGTTTTATCGAACCTAATACCTTTTCGATATAAATAATCCGCCTCTCACGCCTCGCCCGGTTATTGGAACCGCTTTATAACTTGATATTGGAAAACTGGAGTGGAAAATTCCACGTTCGGGTGAGGGGAGGGGATTTTCCACTCGAAAGTCGGCGGGGTTACACCGACTATTCGTTTACTGCAGGACGTGGGGCTAATACGAGGCTGTATGCTCGACCATATAACATTAACAGCACTCCCCACCCCTTTAATCAATGCACAAACCACCCCCTCCCCATCAAACCCAACCCCCTATCCACCGCCTAACGTGTACCACCCGCAACATTCATTAACCATTCATCTGCATGTATATGAATCTCTTCAACGCGCCATCTTGCTGAAATTTACATGCACCTAATTTAAAGCGATTACGTTCCAACTGTGATATATTGCAGCGCGCGTTCAATTGGCCGTTTAATTACCCCAGTGAATGTTATAATCACATTTCTCTGCGAAATTCTTCACGACACTGGCCTTACCATTTCGTAAAGCCCGGATAAACTGGACATAAAAGGAATCTTTATTACTTCACAAACCTCTAATAAGTTAAAAATATCTTCCTCAAATATCTTTTAACAAAACTGTGTGGCTTAATAGGAAACGTACTAAAATCACTGTATTTTTTGTGATTACCTTCGGGAGCTTACCTTGTTCAGTCTTCCAAAAAGTTGGGTCGACGTTCCACATTCTCATCGGCCCTTTTTCTTATATACAACTCGTTTTTCTGCTTTATTTATTTTTTCCGAGCCAGCCTAACGTTTTAATACTGAAAACAAAAGGAAAATATTCCGGAGCATTTTATTTTGTCAGCGCGCAATCTTCTAATAATCCCGGTATCCCGGTTTAGGCGAACCGCGGAATGGGGGTTTGCTCAAGCGGGCGTGTGATATACGTTGTGCCAACATGGTAATGCAAACGGGAGGAGGAGGAGGAGGAGGGCTCTGGAGAGGGGTACAGGAAAAGTTTTCTTCCCGGGGGAACTGGCGGCCGGGGATGAAGCCGGCCAACCGTAATTGAAGTCCCGCCAAGAGCCCGGAGGGAGGACCAGCCACCGATGCTAATATCCCCTCCACCACCCTCAAACATTTCACTTGAATCAATACAATATTGTCCTTTCCCAACTCCGAGTAAACCCCAGACCCAACACCCACAGCCCAGATAACGTTGGCTAACTCTGATTAAATACATAATCGGAATTATTGAATGTATATCAACGGCTTACAAATCCGGCAGATACTTGTAAAACGCCTGGTATCATTTCTTTTATTTAATTCTGACCTTATACGCTCTACCAACTTTTTATAATACCTATGCATTATATAACAATGTCCAAAATCTTTACAGCAAAGTAATATAATATAGTTATGATGGCTGGTCACATGCATTCAATATTGACGCATTGCAGCCAAGATAAAAGTTTTATTAAAGAACATGCTGAGTCATGCGTATCCGCTCTAAAGATAAATTTTATTGTTGAATTGAAACCTAATTCTGAATTTTCTGTATAATATGTAAAAAGACAAACTTCGAATTGATAAAAAGGTTGGGTTTCAGTACTATGGTATTCGAGGTTTTAGATTTCCTGTTAGCCACTGTCCCCTGAGGTTTGGCGGTTAGACAAAAAAGTAGAACAAAAAACTACCCGACTTAATTAAACTTAATTTTAAACACACTCTATTAGGAGTTTATTCCACTTTTTTTTCTGAAGCTCTCTGGCAGACCCCGGAGGATTAAATTGTGGAGCGGAGAAAAAGAAATAAACTCGTTATTGTAGCAATTAAGACTTCAAGTTAATTCGAGGGTGTTGAGCGCTCGTTAATTGGACGATGTAAATGAAGTTCAAGCCGGACTCTTAATTATAAGATTTCGGCGCGAGGAAAATGCTGTAGATGGAAACGATATTTCACTAAGAGGCGGTGATTTGGTATTCAAACGTTGTATAGGAAACTGAACTGGTTTTAGGGTAATACGTATTTACGGCTAACACATGTAACACGTATGCAAAATGTTCGTAGATCAAGAATAACTGATAACAATATTCTCTCATGTTTTGTTCTACGGACGACCAAACCAGTCGGGGTTTATTCGGCGTAGGAAAATATAACTTTACTTGGAATATGGAGAAACCCCTAGTTGTGGGCAAAAAGTGTGAGGCGGCCCCTTTTCCAATTTCTGGAAGGTTTTTACCGGCCCGTAGGGCGTATTGTGTTATGAAGAATATGCAAACTGGCTCGGTTTCGCGGGCGTTCTTCTTCTTCATGGTTGGTTGGTTGACTGTGGGGTGGTAGGGGGTTGGTTTGGGGGTAGTGTGTGCACAGGGGCGCGTGTTCTGTACATCGATCATGTACATCATACATCATCGCCCTTTCCCGTGGGCCGATGGACGGCCCCAGAGCACACAGGGTCTCCGGAAAATAACTTACTTTACCTTGGGGCCACGCCCTGTTATTTTTTTAGGACAAAATCTATATGTTCTTCCCACATTATATAAATCGTATTCAGTAACAGTTCAAGATTGATTCCGTTAAAAATCCCTAAAGGTTTGAATATTACGGGCTCAATTATTTCTGTCAGAATCGAATATATCAAAAATTCAGAATCTTGGTAATGTATATTGTTAATGGATTGGAATATAATACCGTTGATTTTCTATCTTGATTAATCAAATTAGTTTTAGTGTGACGATACCCACATATTGCTTTAGAATATTTTAATTTGTCCAATAAAATGTAGAGATTTTATTCTCATACAAGGACGGGAATATATTTGATGATTCTCCTGAAACAGTCTAGCAACTCGAGAGGGATGCGGGCAGCCTAGGTGTGTGCATAGGATATGTGTAAGGACGGTTTCCTGTCTAAATATGCGGGCGATATTTTCTCATTCTACCGCCGGGTGTAAAATAACGCATTTTATTTGGTTTTAAGATTGCCCGACGGGAATTTCAATTGAAAAGGGGTCTGAAACGTTTCCTTTAAGGAGTTGACACTTTGGTATTGTATAGTGGACGGATTATCTTTCATTTGTTAGTTCCTGTTTTTTTTAACTAATGGCATTAACGGCTAATAAAACAATGTTGATACCATCAGAATAAATTTTCCATTCCTCGAAATGTGGACAGCTAATAAAATGAAGAGGGGAAGGCCATCAAGGGAAAGGAAAAACTCTCAATACTTTTAAGGTAAGTTTCTTGTATTTTATAATTTACAGTTTCTAATTTACAATTCGGTTGTCAGTTAGAATAAGTCGGTAATGACTGTGTCTTCACTCTCGGAGCTGTCTGAGCCGTGGGATGAACAGCTGGGAGAGGCCGGCTGAATATTCGGGTTTACCTCTGGCTGTGATAGATCATAAGGGGCGGGGTAGGACCGCGACCTCTTTGACTCGGAAGGTATTCGGGCACTCGTGTAGGCTGAAGAAGGCTCGGTGCTGGATAAACGGGGCGGTATTTGGAAAGAATTCGTACCCTCCGAACGGCCGGTAAGCGGACACGGAAGGCGGGGATCTTGAGGACCTAAGCTACCGAATGGGCCGTGGGCGTAGAGGGGGGAGCTTAATATTTTGTAATATTTCAACACTTGCAGTATGCCACATTTAGCGTCGGATTTCAGGTCTTCGGAAATCTTTTTCAAGTCGTTGACCAGCGACAGGGAAAACAAGGTGTCTGCATCTCGAGGTTCGCCTGTAAACTCAGTAGGCGTAGTATTAACTCCCTCTGGAATGAATCCTACCACTTCGTCTTCATTCCTTGCTTTTCTCTTGTTCCTTCCCGTTTTCTTTGTTACTGTCGTAGTGGCGACTTTATCGGGCGGCGCTATCTCGGAGGTTGACCCCTCCTCGGCCTCTTGTTTCTCCTGAAGACTAGAAGTCGTCTCCCTCTGAAGCGCTAGCGATTCCAGAAAGGACAGTTGATCGAAATACATATATTTTCTCTTCTTTAAAGCCGATTTTCCCGTCTCCACTTTCTTCAAATTTTTCAGCTCCCGGTTGTACGAATCCCTGAGACTTTTCCACCTCCTCTGAAGGCCCGTAGCTAGAAATGAAAAATATAACAGTGGCGTTTTTGTATTACCTAAAAGACAGGAATTTATCGATCAACTTACCGATTTCATTTTTATCGCTCGTGCATAATTCCTGGAAGTTGGGGTAAAAAACGCCGCAGATTTTCTCCCACGCTCTGGACTTTTCAATTCTGTTGCTGTACGCATCGCTCTTGTAGTTCCAAATGGACGGTTGTGCCTGTACTTGGGCGATGAACGCGTCCGTATCGAATGGCTCCAGCATGGGTACTGGGGGTGGCCGACGTGTGGCCGGGATGTGGCTGGGGTGTGGCCGGCGGTGGCTGGGGATGGCGCTGGCGTCGACCTCTGGTCAACAACGGGCCCACAAGTCGCCAGTCGGCCACCAGGCGCAAGTCACAAAGCAATCATTAAATTTATATTACCAGATTGTTATTATTATTATAGACACAATTCAAAATAAGTTATCATAATATCGTGAAATAATTAATTCTGCGTCCCAGAACACTTGGGTTAATGAATGTATTCATCCACCATCATTACCGCGATCTCCTGCACATATTCGCTCCTATACTAGACCGATTATGGCAATACTTATGCGTTGTACAACTTCCAAAGAAGAGTTTATGATTTTGGCTTTATAGTTGTATGAATTAGTATTTCAAACCGGCGTGAATTAAATAAAGATAACCTACCTGATTGAAGTTTGGCGAGGGGTTTTTAATAACCCAAACACTCCTGCCACATCTACTCGCTGGTTCGGACATATCGGCTTCTGACAATTGCCAGTAGAATTCTCTGTCGGTAATATAGAGAGGGTACATGTTTCTCAACGTACGTGAGAAGAACAAGTCGGAACTTGATATATTTCCGACAGAATTCGGTGGCATCTTTCGATCTGCCGTTCCCCGAAATCAAATTTGCGCAAACCGAATAATCGCTTCGACGGCGTTTCTTAGCCGGGGGTTTTTCGCCCCTTCCAATCAGAGTTTCCATCAGTGGTTCCAATTAAGCCGGTTCGGATTTCCGGTTTATAACTCGGCGACGTCGAGGGGGATTTTTACCAACCTCCCAATTGATATACGCCTAGAAACTGCGAGTCTCCTCCCGATCGGTCTTTCTCATTTCCCTTTCAATCACAGAAGGGTGAAACCGGTTTGGATTTCTGCCACTTCCTTATACCTTCACCCTTTTACGCTTCACGCTTATGCGTAAGAAAAATTTAAACTTCTCTTAAGAAATATAAAACTGTGCATAAAGGAATCCTGGTTCGATGCCCGGTAAGGTCCAATTTCTGAAACAATATTTGACAAGGTCTACATTTCGGCATTACCAAACAAACTATATTTATTATCTTTCAGTTAAAAGTTGTTTCATGTAATGTAATATACGTTTATTTATTTACTTTAATTTACAAGTGTATGTGCGTAAATAAACTATTACCGGATAAATGGATTTACCGATGTTTACTCCTGGACAACTCCCCACCCTCCCGTCCAGGACGGAGTCTTAAGGGAGGGGCTTGATCTTCGCAAGTCCTCCTGGGGGAGGCGGTGTGTGCTTGAGGAAGAGACGAGGGTAGTAGGCCTGAATACATTTACCGGCTTAGTCGAGAGGGGGGAGACTCCGAAAATGTTCAAACCACGATAAATAATACATGGCCTCGGTTCAGCTGGGGTAGAGTGTCGGCGAGTGAAGGCCTTGGGGTGTGGCGGGCCTTAGGGGGAGGAGTGGGGGCGTTAGGGATTTACATCACAATGCCTTCTGTATATAACCTTTGGTCACTAAAGGGCCCTCGCCGTGTGTAACAACTGTGACCATTACTGTACTCTCTGGTAGCTGTACCAAATTGCGTCACACATCGTGGAATATTGATAATAAAAATTTTAGAAAATATGGAAATGAGGAACCCCCCAACTTCAACGTCATTCTAGTTATTTATTATCTCAATATAGTCTGACATAAATGCCGAATAAATAAATAACAACCGGTTTAAAACATTCAGCGAGAAAACGACACACACTTTTAAAATTCACGGATATTCCGAAGAATTAGATTGACCCAAATGTGAGGCGTGGATTTCACCAATATTAAGTTCATCCGTTCGTAGAGAACAAATCTGAAAAGCGCAGTATCGGATCCGACATTCCCCTGTCCAGCATACGTCCCGTATTTGTCGTAAATTTGTAAATATTATTCTAAGTATATTCACTATTGGTAATTGTCCCACGGTTTATTATCAAGCTTGTCCCACCCATCCTCGTTTATCTACGTTAACCTTATTATTCGTTATGAAACTGCTAAATAAAGTCCCACCAGTCAGCGGATCAGTGACAAATGGTAATATTTAGCTAGATAACATCAGCTACTCTTCCGGATTTTATCCCAAGACTGGATTTAGTTAAGGTAAACCGACCATTAATATTTTAAGAATAAATAAAAGCTGAATTCTTCCAAACATCCGATCTTATAAGCGGATGTCCAATAGTACATTTCTTATATTTTTAACATTTATACGTATTAAACTACTCTGTTATAGTTTATTGGCCCGGTATCCCCAGACGTCTGGTTATTGTAACCCTCCTCGGGGATTATCACTAGAACAGAAAAAAAAACATTTAATCACAGCGATAAACGGGGCTAAAAGTGTGTGGCGCCATGGTTTTTCAGCGTCTCCCACGCTCATATTGACACCTGAATTGATAAACGTTATCAATAATAATTTAATACCGTAACGATTTAACCCGTGACAGATGGTCCCGCAGGACGCTATCGGAGAATCGGGGAGAAAAAATGAACGAGATTCGCTAATGCATATTAGCCCAGGGATGATCATTCAATGTCTCAACTTTTATATTAAATGAAATAGCGCTCCCAATCTAATTTATCGTTTTTACAACATTTTGCATGGAACTTATCACTCGAAAGACTCAAACATACGACTCAAAGTCGCAACGCGTACTGATACATATATCTGATAAATTATATATAAAAAAAAAATGTGTTGAACAATAAATAACCGAAACCTAGTAATTTGATTACTTGAATGAGTCAGAAATGATTCACAAAATATTTGCTGAATTGAAAGGTGTTCCTCTTCTGTACGGAATATTCACTTGCTCCACTGAATTCATAATGACTAAATTATACAATGATCATTTGAACTGGTTGATCATTTTCTACTCAATTAAAATAATTAACTTTCAAACCGCTCCAATTTCACAACATTACAATTGCCCAACACTGTGGAAAATGTTGGAAAACTAAATAATTGTAGTATTGAAAGCAATTGTTCATTATCTGACATTTCCGACGGCGACAGATGGCTTTCTATTGCAAAACTGATGGTTTGTCAAACACCTGACCGACTGATAGGGTTTATCTGTTGGGGGACAAGCTTGTACTTATTATTTTTTTTCCAACCATTATGCGGGAAACGACTATTTCTGTTTATCGTCGCGTTTAAGAATGTACTAAGCATCCAAAATATTTAACTAGTAGTGTATTTAAATTGTAATGTATTATAAATTGGTAGGATCGGAAAAATATAATTGTATCAAAACCAATTACAATTATGTTGTATTTACAACCATGGAGCGTGGGCTGTCATCTTATATACAAATTTGAATTATTAATGTATGCAATTAAAGTAACACATAATAAGAGTCAAATGCCTCACAATTTTCATAAAATTTGAGAATAATTAAAACATTATTAGGGCGTAATTACCTCGACTAATGTGCTGTACTCAGATCAGTAGGGCTTATTCACAAAAAAATTCTTACAGTTTCGCGAATTATTTTTTACAGGTGCAATGAATGACCTTATGGTGGTGATCGAATTCTCGCCTAGTATGCTAGTCTGGGCTATTGATTGCAAATTGTTATTTGCTGATTTGTTATTTGATGTGTTGTTCGATGTCTTCTGGTGGATGTTTCGCGGGGCAAATTTCGAGGCGGGCGTTGAGAACGGTTTCAGTTTTGAGTAACTCAGCTGGTTGGGGAAAGGTATCGTCGACCGGCGGGGCTTCACCTAGGGCCGGAAGAGCGTAAAGAAACCACTGGGCTTTCAAACCATTAATACCCTCCCCGCCCAGAACAACTTGTAAGTCATCCCTCTCTGTTCGGTGGTGCCTTCTCAGAAGAAAAGAAAAGGCTCGAAACTAAAACGTAGTGAAGTGAACGGCCGGGAGGTTGGATTGAGAATGCGGTGTGACTGCGGGCCCCCCCCACTGGAGGAGGTAGATAGACTTTCTGTTCTAGAGCGGATGGGCGGTGTTTTCCCTTTGAGCCGTGTTTCCTGCCCTTTTTCTCGTGGGCTCTGACCGCAAATTTTTACCTGATACTTAAAGGTCCTTTGAGAGACCGTCTACGACTTCCGTAGCGTGTTACTGGTCTCCCCCACCACTCGCCCCCAAAACAACTCCATCTTGATGAGTTCTCACGAAAAACCAGTTCCACCCACTGTTTCTGAACTGTACAAAAAAAATAAAAGGGATGTGGATCTGTATTCGGACTCGGTGGAAACTTTTAATACAATAGGATCCCGAAGGATTTACGCTTACATGACACCCGACGAATCGAAAAAACATATTTTCCGAATAACCCGAACCAAATATTTGAAAAGGACCTGAAACAAAGGATTTGATTATTTAAATAGAAATGGACTTCTTGGAAGTATTAAACGCGTTAGCTGAATTAAGACGCTGAGGTCGAGAATTAACCGCAACATTCTTCTACTTTGAAAAATAAAAACAAGAATCGGATTATTTAGGAGATATTTGAACAGGTTCCAATACTTATTGATGCTAACACAGTTAATATCTAATTACAAATTGGACAAACAACAGTGAAAACTGTTTATTATAAATGTAGTATCTACGGAATTATAACATTAGTAATTTGTAAATGAAGTCTAAATTGATGGGCACAAATGTCCACATAAACTGATCAAATCGATCGTTTGTTCAAATACCCTCCCAGCGATATCCCGAGTCGGGATAACGGTCAATTAAAACGGGACAGAAAAAGCGGAGTGGAGAAAATTGACATTATTAAAACTGTCCCATTAAAATCGAAGAATAAATGGATTTCATTATGGGGCCAGCCCGCCTCCACCAACCCGACCGCCCCCCCCCGGCCAACATCAACCCATCCTTTGAATAATTAATGACCAGCGTTTTTCTCCCGTTCGATTATCAATTTTGAAATGTTAACTCCCGGTAATAACAGGGGCGGTGGCGGACCGCCACCGGGAGACTCCGGCCGGGGGCTAATCGCCCGTTTAACATCGATACTCCGGGTGCGGGGCCAACGACTGACGTCTTAATCCGAGACAGACGCTTTCCTATATTTCTAGCCGGTATAATACGCACTATGGACAACCGACTAGGGGCAAACCATCGTCCCAGTACCATTGTCCCCTCACCCCACGACACAACTAAGCACTGCTTCACTACTTCATCACGAAGATGTGTACGTGGGAAATACATTATAATTCGTGACAATATGTGTCATGGATGCCATCAGTGAAAGGAACTTGTTTGATCTACAACGGCTTCTTACGGGGAGGCCTCTACCTTTATCACTAGTGACCGTTCGTCGCAGTACGTAATACAGTATCACTGAAATATCATGATATGATGGAATGGGTGATAAAATCAGGAAAGTTAGAGTAAGTAATATAGGACGGATAATGGGTCATAATGGGACTGGGACGGTAGCCCCGAGGGGCCCGTTCTGTTAGTACTCGTGTTATATGTTGTTGTTCTATATGTAGGGCACAGTACATGTGCTGTGTTGGAGCGTGGCGTAATGGAGAGAGTTACAGAGCGAGATATCTGTCAGTATATATTTAATAAAAAAACCGACTGATCCGTCCTATCTGGAAACAAGAATATTTGATTCAGTTCTGGTTTTTTTCGAAATCGGTCGGTATCTTGTAATTTTATGTGTTTGGCGATCTGCCAAACCATATAGAAATGGCATATTTTAGATCAATATTATTCGGTATTATAAATGAGGGCAGTATTGTGGAGGGCATGAAATCATAATCTGTTTGGGGAACAAAAAATCAAAGGGAGAGCATTTGGGCGGACGATTCTCAGAAGGTTCGCCCAACCGAAAAGGAAAGTAAGAAGTTACTGTTTTAGTTCTGTTTTTCTGTAATTTCATGCACTGGTGGCCCTCTGCTCCAAAAGAATGGGTAAGTTATACTGTGCGTCTACAAGTTTTCTAACCTGCACACAGTGGGACAAACAGCTGGTCTGGGAGTGCAAAATTAGAACATCAAACGTTAGATCTGCGTCAACGTTGTATACATCTGTGTCTGGGGGGAAGAAAATATACATTTCCCCTTTAAATAATCCTTATCCGACATAACTTCTGGTTAATACCGAGTCTGAAAGTGACCGCAATTTTGGTGGGTAATTATTTAGCAGGGCGCGAACTTGCTTCCATTCAATAAGCTCCGAACAGCTCCCGGCGATTCATCATCACTAATGAATCCCTCCCCCTGCCATCGTTCTCCTAGCCCGGTATCGGTACGCCCGGTTTTTATCTTTCAATTTCTGATAACACAGAAATGATTGTAGTATTTATACGGCGGTAAATTATAGCCCGAGCCCCACGACCAAGGACGGTAGGTGCGTCACCGGGTCCCGAGGGAAGTTTCAATTTTAAGCCGGGAACAACTTTTTATCAGAGCGCCCATCTATCCTTTCATGCTTTCGCCAACAACATGCCGCTCAGTAAACCCTATATTTAGTACCTTCGCGGCGATGAAATATTTAAATTAGCGGCGGAGGGAGGATATTTCTTCAATTTACCGCACTTTAATTCGAAGACCAGCTTAGATAAGGAAAATTTAGAGGGTACCAGAACTAAAATATCCAAGAAGTAGTACTGAATCTTCAAATATAAAATTGTCCACATATGTGGTCTGTCCGGATCTTTATTATCACTACTAAGTTGACCAAAATCACTCCTCTATTTGTTATTGAAACCATGCCAGCAAATATATTGTGAAATTGGAATTAGATGTGTCCAGCGTTTATCCCGTGAACATTAAATCTATTGCTGACCGAATTGATCATTCCTATACTGAATACTTAATTAGATAAACTTGAATTCAATAATTGACCTTCGCGTTGGGAAGTGGTATTGATAAACGTAAACTGGCATTATAATATATACATAATTGAACTTTTTTTTAATAAGTAATTCATCCCTACGATAATCTGACGTTATAATAAATTATACCTTCAGCCCTAATGTTAGCCAATCAAAACCTAAGGTTTTCACAGTTCCATTATGAAAATTCGGTGCCTGAGTTGACGTCGTTTGTTCAAGTGGGGCGCAATCTCGAAAGTCGGAGAGCAGCGGCCTAAGGACGTCTATGGTGGGCGGGTGCGAGATGAGTAATGGATAATGCGAGTTCAGACAATGGAGTTACCCTGGGGTGTGGAGGGCGAACCATATTAATGGAGCGGGAGGGGCTGCATGCTCGCACCCCCCCCCCACTCTACGCACACATACACATATACAGACACGATTAATGCCTGGAAATGAATCACGGAAGATGACGACCGGCCCGTGTGAGTGTGTGAGCGTGTGTGTGTACAGCCCACCCAGCCGGGACCGTAAAAAGGCCTATAAACATGTCGCGGAAAATCGAGGAGGTAATCTGCCCGGTTATAAACGACGGGCCGCATAATAGATGATCGGCGCCCCCTAATGATCATCGGTGAGCATCAATTATTAAAAATTTAGCTGTATTAGCGGAACTCGGAAAATTAAACTTCTCCATCACTTATATTTGAAAAAAGACTGTTATCCTACATTCACCCTACACTTTCCAATCGCCGGTATGATTCTAACATAAAAAGATTTGAATCAGCGACTGCTCGTTAGGACTAAAACGGAATAATTTGCTTAATTAATTAAATCTTATAATCATTATAAAATCTGATATGTCCAAACATAATATTAGGCAACCAGGATGATTCATCTCCCACTTTACACGCAATTACGCAATTATATGTGGCGCACGTCTAATATAGGATCGAATACACGAGTGGATTTTATAAAATTTGTATTCGTTCCTCTCCACATTGAATTAAAATTTTCTAGGTGTGGTAATATAATAGTAATATACACGGTGACATGATTCGTTATTGTGTATGTTACATGGCAGTGTTTAGCTTTCATATGATAACGTGGAATCGCCGGTATTAGAAGTCCGAGGGGAAAATGCCTCGAAGATTTTATGTGCTGATGATGATTCTTTTTCTTGGGGTCGAATGAAACGGCGTCATGAGTGACGATAATAAATTCTATCCGAGGAGGTTGCTGCCCCTCCCCCCGCATCGTTGGAGGGTGAAGATGGGCGTCTCGATGAGGGAAGGTGTCGGAAACGGCTGTGACTGTGAGCGCCGGCTTTCGCCCGATTGGGCATTTCGCTGAGAAAACGGGCCCCACCCACGCAGGAATTTACTGCCCGCCGACCAGAAGAGGAAAACCATTGTTAACAGTCCATTTGACGACGACTTATTGGGCACAGAAAACGACAATAATACACTGACCCCGGCACGCTCTATTAACTTTTATCTGAGCCGGTCAGCCGGACGTGGTGAGCGCCCGCTTCCCTTACCTTTGATTTTATGTACCGGTTTCATATCGGTTATATGTCGATGAACATACCTAGGAAGATCGTGAAATGAAATAGAATTTATTTTAAATTAAATAAGAAAAGTAGTTTTGGGAGGAGTGTAAGGAACATGGAAGGGTTATTTCAGCGTTTCTATTGTGCTTTGAGCCTTAATTTTTCATAACGTACAAATAGTCGCTCCATACTATTAGACATCATATAAATGAAACTGTATACTGCCAATCGCAAATATGATCGGACAATGACAAAAGCAGCCAATACCATTGTACTCCTACAACAATGGGGTAATTTAATCATCGTTCATTGTATTCGATTGTGTACTTCGGCCTATTTATTACCGTCCGTTACACGGCAAATGCTCCGTTCAAAAGATGTACAGCTATATGATATCTGCTTTCTGTAATTATCATGCTATCACCTCCATAGTGATTTCTTCAGTAATATGGTGCTTCATAAGGAGCTTAATCGGGGTCGACCCTGGTTTAATTACAATAAGACCATATTGGCGAGTGGGAAAGTAAAATTGCTATACTATAAACTTACCTATCAATTTTATGATGTCTAAAATTACTGTCTCGATGAGTGTTTGTCGATGAGCTGAGCCAATAAGTTTACAACTAACGGATCGTGTAATGTGCGCCACGGTTGTGTGGTGGTGGATATTGGGAGGGTTCAGATCGGAAGACGGTGCACACAACAAGCCTCGCTCATATTTTACGATTTGTCCCCCGTCCGTTCGGGGAGAAAAAGGTGGAAACCGAATGGAGGCGGATATATTATTAATGCCGGACCGTAAATCTACGTGCCCCGTCGGCACCCCCTTTCCCCGAACCCTAAATTGTATAAATTACGGTCACCTTCGATTTGATTTAACGCCGATATCCCAGGATTCCGTTGCCGGGAGAGATTTATTGCCGTTTTTCGACGGTCTCGTCGAAGGAGAATATCGGCCCCGGAAATGCCGATATTGAACCTGTCCCTTTCCTCCCCTTTCTTTTTTTTCAATCAGAGACACACGACCGACAATTTAGGAATTTGGCATGGAGAGATTATTTTCAAAAAGACAGCTAATATATATCTATAATAATATCTATATACTATATATATATATATATATATATATATATATATATATATATATATATATATATATATATCTGGAGAATTAGACGAATGAATGCAAATATATTTTAGCGCCATATAATAGCCGTACGGAATTAATATTTAGAAATTTTCGTTTGTCCTATTACGCCCGAACTCGCGCCTCCTTAGGTCTTGTTGGAAACTGACGTAACCGTCCATTAGAAAATCTCAATAATAACCGGGGGCAAACGGGGGCCACCGGTCGAAAGTACTCCAATTAATCAAAAGAAGAGAAATTGGAGCGATTGTGGCGCCCCGCGCATTTGACCCTGGCCGAGGCCGACCTTCCCACCTCGGGCCCCTAATAATAGCAGCTCGGTCCACAGAGCACGGCGGTACCCAATCGTGGGGACGGCCTAACTGTTTAAATTTTGTCAACTGAACTGACATCATCGTACCTTTTTTTAATTGCCGAGTTTCGAACCTCGGTCGGACACCGATGCGAGGTCGGCCGTCCAAGAGAGGTACGCCCATGCGAAAGGCGGATTAGCATAATTCCAACATTAGGCCCTTTCTTAAATTACCATACAGACGAGTCTTTCGTATTTTCGTATTTTTATTTAGTCAAGGCTACAGTGTGTGTGTGTGTGTGTGTGTGTGTGTCATGCAGTGCATTAATTGAGGCACGTCCCGGCGGCGGGGGCCTCCCATTGTTGGGCTCCGGCACATCTGGCCAGTTTCGTAAACGCTCGACGGGCCACGTGTAATTTGAAAAAGAGAATACGACGGATAAATTTAACCGGCGTTATGGGCGCGGAAACGATTTTTAAACCTTCAAGACGACTGGAAGTAGTGAAATCGCAGATGACGAGCGCATATGAAAACACTTCGGGCTGAATGAAATCGAGGATAAATTATTGCACTGTCGTTATTAACAATCTGTTGTCTGTAATTGGATTTTTCATAATAAATTACTTGTCCTATTTAGCAAAACAAACGTGAAATTTATGATTGCGAACATTCATTTTTAATCTTACGAATTTTCAGGAGTGGTCAAAAATATTTATTCCGGAACAGTGGGTGTTCGAAGAGAGAGAGACAGAGAGAGAGAGAGAGAGAGGGGGAGAGGCAGAGAGATGGGCACTGGAAATTACTGGGAAGCCGTTCGGAACAAATATTCGGGAAGGGCGACTAGGGCGGGCTAATTATATAGGGAACAGGGCCTAATGGGCGGAAACGTGCCCACCGCAAAGCGCACTGCCATATAAGGGCCCCGCTTTAAGGGCCTAAGGTAATTCACCCCCTGGATCACATGCATTCCCACTGAAGACCAAAACCCCGGCAATCCGCATCGGCCGGCAGCAACCTTAGAATCGTGAAATCACCTAAACGGTAGTAGTACGGTAGTAATTAAGAAATTATTTTGTATACATGGTGTATTAACATTCGGTTGTATTAAATCTCATCTTTTAAACGAAACTCGCGTCGTACAGTTTACCTTTTCAGCTGTTTACGATTTTCTCGGGTTTTTATTCCTATTATTTTACAATGCGTGGCAATACCAATAGTACAGGAATTTGGAATACCCTGAACGAATTATAGAATGAAACAGTGTGTTTAACATGCCTGCGCCTCCTCTAACCACTGTAACTAGTATCTGTGAAAGCGTGTATTTTGTTATTTATGTGTATTGCATCAATAGATGAGGACCGTTGCTTCATTCCCAATGACGGGTCAAGGCTCTAATTCAAAGCTATTGGCTATGATTCAGTCAACTCTACTTTGTTTCAATGACGAAATAGGATAAAATAAGGTAGGCAATCGGGAATATTCTCCGAATACAATATAACATTAATTTGCTACAGCGCGAGACATTTAAAATGCATATGTAAATGTGTGCATAGTAAGATAAATGTTTTGGCATAGTGACTTGGGGGGCAGCCATTCGTGATGTATAAAATAACCCAGCAACGATGGAATTAATTAATTTCATAGTATGTAGGATTGGTATGTGGTGGGTAAAGAATTATTCTTCGTGGAATACAAAATGTAAATGTTACATTCATAAACGGAACCAACTTGGAATCTTGTTGTAGGGTTGCGTCCATTAATAACCCTCTCAGCTTCTGCTGCATAGTTTACTTAGGGTTTCAGCAACAATATTAAACCGCAGTCGGATCGCATACTGCCTATGGGACCACCCGGGGCTTGTTTAAATGACACCTTAATCTGCGAATTAAACTAAAGGGAAACTAAGGCCGGCTTTAGTGCCCGGACGATATCTTCCCCGTATCTCGTTTTAGTTTAAGTAGAGTATAATCGGGCGGGATAATTAGCCGTATTACAGGGGGCAGTGGAGGGGTTCAATGGGGTAAAGTCGAAGGGGGTTGATGGGGCGGGGGTGCGTAACTGGGCGTTACGCGGAGGGCGGGAGGACCACAGCTTTGGGAGGAACAAAAGTACGCGAGGGTTGAACCGGGGAAAGGGTCCATCGTTGACAATGGTTAATTTTGAGCGCCTTCCTAGAACCCATTGTTCTAAGGCCCGTTGTAGGCATACGGGGCGTCATTAGGGCCCCGGAAAATAAGCGATTATTCACGAGGGATGGGGGACCAACTCCCTTCTTCTGTTCTCCATCGTACGGTCAAACTTCATACATCGGGGGAATGAGCCCGAGGGAGGGGTGGCTTTTAATACTTTATCACTCTCGTGATAACTGTCTCTCGCTTTGTCATCGGAAAGTGCCCTACCTGATTGTCCATTGTCGGTGGAAGAAATGCTGGAACTGATACGACTGCTCTAGCGCTTGAGTGCTCTGCAGAATATATTCTTCCCCTCAGATTTGGTGTCTAAACAGGGCCGTGTACAAGTATATTAGTTTCTTCTTGGTGATTAATTCTATTAAGATATTCAGAAATTTCTTTCCGAACCGGAAAGTATAAAGTAAGCTACTTTATATACTCCAAAATGTATCTCTTGTGAAGGTCAAGTAATCGACTCTGGCTAGAAAATACGAGCTGAAGCGACGGAATTCGGAAAGTGGGTACTATTTCGGGAAATGGTTCGCGGCCGTGGAAAGCATAAAGAAAAGTATTCCAGATATCGTATGAAAAAGAGATCACGTGGGCAGTCGGCGAAGAGCTTGCCAACATTGTTCGCGTAGCCCGACGCATTTAGATATTAGAGCACGCTTCCTGGTCCCAACACCGGCCCACACCCTTCCTGCCCCCAGCTCATATCCACTGTCTTATCACTTCACTTCCCCGTATCAGTTACTAAAACTAGAAATGAGGCATGTGTGGATGATGAATTAGAGATGGAAACAATTTGGAGGTTAACATCCCGGATTTAACGTCCGTCCGACACATTGGCCCACTGCAAGGGACCACGGATGGAATTATAAAACCTGTGTTCACGAAAAAGTATGGTAATAATCACAATTGCAGAATACTATCTGGAACGTATCTCTCTGATCTACTTTTGAAGATGGCGAGAAGCAGAAACCTTTTTAGCATTAGGCCGAATCAGCGAGTAGGAACAGAGAAGGATGTTATTCTAAACCCTGGTAGAGCTGCAGTAATGTATGATTAAGTCAATATACTCGTTGAGTAACTTCTATTTGAATTTCCCAGTTGTGTCAACAAATTATGTAGTTGTGCCATAAAAAATGAGCCAAAATATAAGGCCTCGTTTTCTACAAACAGTCCATTCCAAGTATTCTCGGCCTGTGTACTGATAGGAGGCTCTGTTCTCAATAAGCTCTTTGTTATAACAGGCTTTGAACTTGTTTTTTCGACAGCTGTTCAAATTTTACGGCTTCCGCTTGCTGGACATAACGTTCGTACATGACAAATCCGATCTGCTCTGGGTCAGCTTATTCCGTACGCACTGCGCACGACCTACTATTGTCATCCACCTTGTATGTTCTACAATTTCCTATTAAATGTACTAAAAATAAATGCGTTTATTGTAAAATAAATCCGTTGAACGAACCTTATTTAATTATTTTGATGTTTAACAGTAACTAGTTCTAATCAAACAAGAACCCAGCATAAGGCATTGAAATTCAATCCGTGGAAGAGGTACAATTATAGAGCATCGTTGAAAGATTAATTACCGTAATACCCGCAGTTGCAACGCATTGCGTAAATAGTCGATTTTGTGGTTCGCGATAAAAAAAAGGCCGCACAAAAAAATCTGCCAACTGCTGAAAAACAGCTGAAATAAAATAAATGCCCCCTCCTCCTCATCCTCCTCCAACTCCTCCTCCTCCCGCGTACTCCTGTGGGAATTTTTGGCGAGTCCCCAAGTTGGCAAGACTGCTGTAGGATTCCGATGCCTCCGTCGCAGGAAACAACACGCTTGTCGCTCTTCACGAACGTGTAAAAACTGAAGGGAATTCCCCCGTTTATTATTGGAAAGAGCACGGTTTATTACGCCCGGAGAATTGCTTCCAACCCGAGCATAGTTGCAGTCCAAGTTCAAAGTGGATGAATTTATATCGTCATTGGGATTCATTTTATTCTCCCTTCACTATTTTTGACGCATATATCTGTCAACGAAACAATTTTTCCACCACAATTAAGAGGCTAAAATATGCATACCAATCTATTGGAGATACCCATCTCAAAAGGGGGAAATCAAATTTGTTCGATTTAATAGGGTCGTAAAATTCAATATTTTATTTGAAATTAAAATTATACAAACCGATTTAATTTATTTTTAGATCCATATCTCAGAACAAGGATTTTCCTCACGTACATATATATGTTACAAATGTAGCAGAGTAGTCTGCCAGAATGTCGCACTGTTAATGTTCTTAAATTCTGATTTTATTACAGTATAATATATATTTTACTTTATTTATACAACAAACCCCCTAGTAATCTCGTTGTATACATACACTTGTGTATATATATGTACATACGATTATTCGTTTATAATTTACATAAATTAATAAAGAATTTATACTTGATATCTGTTACAGAGTTACATAAGTCATTATACAACCCTTGAGATTCTTTGAGAATAACATTTTTAATATTTACAAAAGGGAAGGGACTTTAATTCCTGAATGTAATTTGGGTTTGTGCACACATAATATTTTATGGAGATGATCAATCGGGGCAATTGAAACGCTCCTCGCTCCGGAGCGGGGACTCCTTTTGAAGTTTTCTATTTCTGTCCCGCTTTCATATCGAAGTAATTAATTTCTGAGATATCGAGTCGAAGAGGAAGCGGGGGGGGGGTTGTTAGGAGGGTGGAGAGGGAAAAAGGCAGGCAAAATACTGTAGAAAGTTATAAATACGGGCTGAGAGACGGAGTATTCATTTTGTCATGAATACAGCGCGGTGGAAGGGAGGGTGGGGGTGTCTTTTCGCCTTTGAAGTCGGTTGAAGTACGGTAAAATTGTCTGAAAGCTTAGACGTTGAGGGTTTTATTTATTTCTATCACCCCCACCCCCCCCTCGACACCCCCAGCAACCCTACATGTGGGGTTGAATTCTCATTCTTTGTTTGCCTACGACCGGGCAAGGAGGTTTCATCATTTCTGGATATAAGGAGCGAAAGGCAAAATATGAATTTCGCCCGGCCCTGGATCCGTCGAAATGTATAAACCTCCAGGAAATTGGAAAAGAAGAATTTCGTTCAGACGTCTTGCTTTAAGGTTCGTAATAAAGGCCAACAATAAGGAATACTGGTGAGGGGGGGCTTTGTATTCGGAAAAGAGATGATTTGTATTTCAATTACGAACGATAATATATTTACGGATATTTATTCTTCGCTGACACGATTGTTTAAGGTATATATTTTTTATTTATGAGAGTTACAAGTGTACAAAAAATTATTTACTACTCCCATTATTAGCTATACGAGTGCGGAATGTCTCGTTAGTAATATTGGCTCTGATGTGGCTGTCGCATCACTAGTACTGTCCCAATACTCAGATCCAGATATCATTAGCTCCAACTCACAGTCTCCAATCAACTGAGATGGACTCACCTCAAATGAGCATGGCCGAGAACTGAACCATTTCCCTCAACCCTCCCCCCACTCACTTCATCTATAAATTGCCCGGATGCTGGGGGTACTTGGTTGGATGCTCGGTGATTGGATACTCGCTGGCAGGCAGTCGGGCCTTGCCATGGTAATAGGAAAACAACAGTGGATAATATGCCCGATGGTCTAATATGCCCATGAACAGCATGTCAATGGCCGCTCAATATACGGTTACTTATCAGTCGACAGGCCGATAATTAGACCGTCCCAACGAATTCCAATAGTCGCTGTTTACGCCTCCAGGATTTCAGCGGTATCCGATTTCTGTTTGTTTCATACAATAATTTAATTTACTTTCGTATTATTTAATGGTCTCGCCGATTGAACCGTGAATATATTAAACCAGGCCTATACCAAATAGATAGATATTCAGTCGGAATAATCTCCCAGGAATTTTGTAATTGTTTCTTGGCGAATACTCACTTTTATTCCGTTCCACCTTGTCTTCCCTATGCGCATAAATCATTAATAAAATCCTTATTATATTTCCTTTGTAGTACTGGAGGGATGACAGCCCGAGGCCACTCCGAACAACTGGAGACGTCGAGTCCCATTTGGGCGGGACTTGGGAGAGCCGCTTCCCAATTAGGCGCTCCTCGACTACGTTTCCCACCCCACCCCCCGCCACTACCACCCCTTTTTCGGGAAAATCCTCCCGAAGGGAAGGAACACTTTCTAGCCCTTAAGCCTCCCCCTGGGAGTACTCGACTTTGGGCCCACCTGGGGCTACGCCAGTCGGCCCCGTCTTTCCTCCTGTCGCCCACCCATTACCTGCCACCGTAAGTCAGGCATTGGAACAAATATAGTCATAGTCGACCGCTAATTATTCCGTCTTAACAATTGAATTTGAAGACCCGTACTAGATTTTAATATAGATTACTATTTGTAACTCAGATTTTTCTATACCTCAAGGTGTTCAATCTGTTTTGTGTACCTACATTTCATACTTTTTGCAGAAGGGTGTCAGAGTCCAGCGATAGCTTCAAAATGACTATTGGATATACAATACAACTAATAACAACTAGAATGTATAATATCCCGGTCAATTTATTTTAACTTACGTCATATTTGCATTCCATACAATTTTCAAAAGTAGGAACTGACGCATTTAAAAAACGGAAATCAACTATCAATTTTCTTTACGAAACATAAAAGTGGTATATACCACTATCAAGGGTGAGTAACAAGGGAAACGAGTTTGCTGGCAGGTGGATTTATGAAACTGCAATCGTTTAACGGATCCCCCTCTTAAATACCTTTTCTTATAAGGTTTCACAATTTCACAAACTCTGATGATGACAGCTTTTTGTGTTTTCATATCCCAAGCCTTGTTACTAACGATACGCGGGCGTTTTTGTTGGCGGCATATTGTGATGAATAGACGGCGAGATTAGCGTGTAATTTAATGAAATTCATCTCTCGTCAAAATTTCCATTATGCCCAAAGGAAATTCTGTTTATCGACTCGACACAAACGCCGCGGCAGTTATTAAATCCGTTAAAAAAAATTCAAAATAACCCGGTAATAGAATGGGCCAGCTTGGGTAAAATGTCGGATGGGATCGCCGGGGGCCGCTTCGTTTAATCGAGAGTCCTTCATGCGGCTGTCGTTTTATTTGGCATGTGAAATGTGTCACGAACAAAACACGCCAAAGGCCTTTTTCATATAACGTTTTTCTCCTTTCTGCTTTCTCTCCCTCCCTCTCTCTCTGTCTCTCTCTCTCTCCTCTCTCTCTCTCCGGCGCTCCCATAACGAACTTTTATGTCATAAAGTCCCGGCCCAGGTCATTAAGCCGCGCAATTCCGAAGTGATTAACCCTGTTATTGTCAATTAAAAGTGGCTTAAAAAAATGATTCCCGGGCAAATGACAATTTACAGTCTTCGTGTCGGCTATTCCGGTAATCGCTCTTTCTGACCCAGCTCCATTTATTATATGAATTTTTTTTCACTGAGCGTATACCTAAGAGGGAGCGCTCATTAAAAGCTTAATTATTAGAGTATGTAACCAGTACATTGCTGTTATATTCAGCTATTTGAAGGTATGTATGTACAAATTTGTATATGAAAAAATGCTTCAAAAGTGCAGATTTACAGAAATGCTCAATACAACTGGAGAAAGATTACTAATTATGTACTGTAGGTAACAAATACTGTATTTATTTTATTGAAATGAGGATTTATGTACATTTCAAAATCATTGGGTCGAATGGTCGAAATAAAGTATATTTCAAAGTTAGATGGGGTGTAGTTTTAATTTGGACGGTCTCTTATAGAATTGAGAAACGTTGCCCACCCTCTGACTCACTCCCCTCTCTCCCTCTCTCTCTCTCTCTCTCTCTCTCTCTCTCTCACTCTCCCTCTGGCCCTCGCCCTTCAGCAGAACCCCCGGTTCAAATTGCGTGCTTGGCCCCAGGAGGCTCGGACTAATTAGTGTTCCGTCGCGGGCCTCTGTCGCCTGTCTCTTGACAAAGTCAAGAACCGACCGGAGGTATTCACCTTTCTCAAGATCAAGTCAGGAATCAACCTCCACTTCGCCACTCCTCGAGCAACTAGGGCCCTCCTCTCTCGATTTCCAAAAGTTAGCGAAACTTTACCTGAATTCGTCAGACGAGAAGTTTAGAATGATGTATGGAGTAATTTTTAAATTCACCGCCCTACTGTGTGTCGTCTATCGAGTCTGACATTTCATTTAGGTCATGTATATATAATTGTTTTTCATTTGCATAACTATTATTGCACCTTATATAAATTTAATCTATCTCTAAAGGGAGTTTTTCTTTTTTAACATATTATTTACCCAATTCCCAGGAACAGAGGGTTATAGGAATATAAGGTATACGAATTTACATTGGATGTAAACCTTTTTAGTTAAGTTCCCGACCATCGGTCAAAGATACCAATTTCCTTATAGTTTTTATTTTTTTCAAGTAGCAAGAAAATCAACATCTTTCGAGGGATGTTGTAAAACGAAGGATGAAAGAAACATTATCGAGGCGAGCTCCAGAGAATGAGCAGCGCCTTTTGAAGCTCCCAGCGTATAAATTCATACGGAAAAGTCGACAGAAGAGCACTCAAGTCGAAGGCGGCGCACTTCAAAGCCCGAATAGCGGTGCGGGGGCAGGGGATAAGGAAAAAGGAGGAAACAAATTTGATGAACACTTCCGCGGCCGGAAAGGAAGCCCGGCTCCTCTGGCGCCGGTATTTTCACAGCCCCTCCGGGAAAGCGAGAGTCGGGAAAACAAACAGTGCCGAGGGCCCGGGAGAATTTTCATAAGAGGGGCGAGCCCGTAAATCGGATGGTAAACATCCGCCGTAATATTCGATTTTGGTTTGTTTTGGGCCTCTGCAGAACCCCACCCCACGAAATAAGTGCAACAATGCTCCAACTTCGGAGTACTCGACTAGTGAGCTGAAATGTATGCAATCACACTTTTTTATGACAAGGATCATATTTCGTACGAATAATAATACAACTATATTCAACTCGGATAGCCACGAAGTCAGAAAATTTTGATTTTCGATTTTCTTACATCGGAATTTAAAATCCTAAATTTAAATACCTACAACTCGGTAATATATGATATAAACGTACGAGTTGCTAGCCTTAGTTATTGTGTGGTTGTTTAGTGTTTCATGTCGGCGTGTTATTATTCTGTATGTAGGGTGCAGTTAGTGTGACATGGGGCAGTTGGGTTGCTGGACCCAGTACCTCCCACCTTTTTTTTTTTTTGAACATCTACATTGGCAATAGAACTTTCCTAGTGAGAAATAAACGTCAAAATATTTGAAAATATAAGCATTAGTGAAAACTTAATACCAAATACTGAACATATATTTTTGATTCACTTAATAATAAGAGCTATATAAATTGTTGTCACGCCATTTTCACAACCAGGATTTTATTACCGGGAGCGCTCGAATTATAACCGCCAATCTTTGAATACCGGACTTTGCCAACTTTCTCTAGCAAATTGGAAATTTTTAAGTGATAGGCCTCCGCGCCACCGCCCTCTGCGCTTCAATTTCCCACTTAAAAGGACGCTTAAAAATCTGACCGATCGCCCCCCGGAGGCGGAGGTTCACGCTTTGGTTGCCGCAATTTTCTCGCTTTCACCGCCGGCCCGAAGTAATATCAGGCGGACAGGACCCGGCTTCCGATGGAGAAATTTCCACTAGAATTCTTTTGCAGCGGCCAAGAAAAAGCTTCAATTTAGGATAATAACAAAGATTACCGTATTGTAGCTTAAGATCTGGCCGAACCTGTTTGCCTACTCCATTATAAAGTTATCCGTAAGTAGGACATCCCCGTAATGACCAACTAACTGCAATATCGGGAGGCATAAATCCAATTTTCAATTTACTAAACGACATTTATTGATATATTAAAAATAATACTTCCATAATATAACTTTTTTAAATTGATATACCTGTTTTGTGGTCTGCGAGGGGTTGGAATACTGTAGGTTCGTGATGTTTCTGTCTCCTCTCGCTGGTTAAGTCTTTTGCTAGACCGGTTTCGGCTGCTCGCCATCTTCAGTAGCGGTGTTAGTCACTGTTAGCACTTTGGATTTGGGTGGGTGTGATCCTTTAAGAGGATTATAGGTGTAAATATCGCCTCACTCTGGGAATTAATTTTCTCATTTATAATGTTGTTTTCTTATGTTTGAAGATCTCCAGGTTTTCTATAATGTCTAAGTCTTTTCCTTTTTTACCTGGGTGTAATAATTTTAAAGATCTTTTGATGTTCATTGTTTCGTGCCCGGTGTTTATGATATGGTTGGCGAAATTGGAATCTGTTTTGTATTTTATGGCTTTTATATGTTCCTTGTATCTGTCTTCAATTTTTCGTCCGGTTTGGCCGATGTAAACTCCATCGCACGATCCGCATGTTATCTTGTATATCCCTTTGTTTGTGTTTATTTTGTTGTTGTGTGCTGATGTGTTTTCTAATTTATTGGTTGTTCTGTATGATATTTTGAATTTTAGTTTTTTAAGATGTTCGTGATTTTGTAGGTTTCGTGGCCAGTGTAAGTGAATGGGGCCAATTTTGGGGGTTCTTCTGGGTTTGTGAGGTTCGTTGTGGACTTTCTTTCTTTTTAATAGTTTCGTTAGTTGTATTGGAAGGATATCTCGTTGTTCTTTGCGACTTCGAGGATTGTTTTATGTTCTTTGTCATATTTTTCGCTGGATAAAGTGTTGTCTGTTAGGTAATTTTAGTGCCGCTAGTTTGTGTTGGTGTGGGTGGTTGGATTGTTGGTGGATGATGGTGTCTGTGGTGGTATCTTTCCTAAAATGTCAAATGTGAGTCTATCTTTTCTTTTTTATGGTAACGTCTAAGAAATTAATTTGGTCGTCTTTTCTTTCTCTATCGTGTATTGTATTTTTGGGTGGAGGTTGAAGTCGTTTAGTGTCAGGTTTGGTGGTCTGTGATTAGTAGTGTCGTCTACGTATCTGATATAGTGGCTGATGTTGTATTTCTTTTTAAGTGTCTCAATGTGTCTGTCCTCTAGGTCTTGGAGAAAGAGTTCGGATAGGATGGGGTTGCCCATTCCGAGTCCGTTATTACCCCGGTAATATTTATCGTTAAATTGGAAGTAGTTTTGACTAAGGTTTAGGGTTGTAAGTTTTATGAGTTCGTTTGTGAATTCTATTGTGTTATTCTTTGTCAGGTGTGATTTTAAGGGTTTAATCGTTTCTTTGATTGGTATAGACGTGTATTTTTTATGTCCAATGATATTAATTTTGTTTTTCTAGTTATTTTAGTTGTGTTTATGGAGTTTATTAGTTCTAATGTGTTTTTTGCTGTGTAATTGTTGTTGATAGTGATTTTTTCATTAATTATTTTCGCGATGCGTTTGGCTATTTTATATGTTGGGGCTGTGGTCTGGTTTAAGACCGGCCTAATAGGGACATCTTTTTTATGAATTTTTGGTAGTGCGTTTAATTTTGGTGTGCTGAGGGGTTCATATTTATGAATTTGTGGCTGTTTTTTATCTATAATATTTGTGCATACTTTCAGCGTGTTGGGAAGGTTGTTTTGGTATTTTTCGGTGGGGTCCGCGGTTAAGTTCTACGTAATTGTTTTCTTTGATAAATTGGGTGGTTTTTTTGTTGTATTCCGCGTTTGTCATGACTACTATGGTGTTGCCTTTGTCGGCTTTTTTAATTACGCACTGGTTTTCTTTAATTTTTTGTTGAATTTTTCGGGCTATCTGGTGTTCTCTGTTATGATAATTGTTTGGGTGGTGTTTTATGGTTTTTTCTAATTGGTTAGCGACCGGCGTGTCTGGTTTTTTCTTTTAGGGGTTCCGGGAGGTTACTGATATAGAGCTAGTTCCGCGTCAATGATTGTATTCCTATATAATATTGTATCGATTGTATTCCTAATTTCTTGGGTTTTAAGTTGTATTTCAGTCCTTTTTCTAGTAGCTGTTGTTCTGAGGGGGTGAATTTAACGTTGGTTGAGGTTTACGAATCTGGGGTGAAATTTTGTAGTGTTGGGTTGTTATAAAGTTTTGGTCAGTTTTGAGGATTTTTTGGTTTAGAGTGTATCTTTTTCCTAATGGCTCGTTTGGCGTTTGTATTGGTTTCTTCTATAAATTTAATAATTGTGTTTGTGGTAAGAATTTGGACATTTCTAAGTATAGTTTGTATGTGTGGTGCTGATTTTATCTTTTTTTATGTGTAGGGACCTAATAATTTCTGATTTTATCCATGTGGTTTCCGCGATTTGTTTTGCTTTCTGGGCGGGGAGGGAGTTAGTTTTGAAGTTAACGTTTACGTAAAAGTTGGGCGTGATTTTTAAGAGGAGGCACTAAACCAAATGTTCGCGATTATCTTGTGTAGTAGTAGTTTGTCAGTTTTGAATTGTGTATGCGTTTAGAATGTTAGCCTGTCTGGCTGTACTAATTTGATATACCTGGTTTGTGGTCTGCAAGAAACCATTGGGCCGCGCGCTGGACGCCTCTTTTAAAAGGCCAACGAGTGGTCATCCCGGTCACCGTGGGACGGACAACGGGACGCTCACTACACACTCCGAGAGGGAAACACGAGTGGTCGGTCAGGCCGACTCAACAAGTCTGTTCTCTCCCGGAGGCGGGGCTCCCGGCCGAACACATTGGGCCGCGCTGGACGCCTCTCGTAAAGGCCAACGAGTGGTCATCCCGTTACCGTGGGACGGACAACGGACGCTCACTACACACTCCGAGGGGAAACACGGTGGTCGGTCAGGCCGACTCAACAAGTCTGTTTCTCCCGAGTGCGGGGCTCCCCGGCCGAACACATTGGGCCGCGCGCTGGACGCCTCTCGTAAAGGCCAACGAGTGGTCATCCCGGCACCGTGGGACGGACAACGGGACGCTCACTACACACTCCGGGAGAAACACGAGTGGTCGGTCAGGCCGACTCAACAAGTCTGTTCTCTCCCGGAGGCGGGGCTCCGGCCGAACACATTGGGCCGCGCGCTGGACGCCTCTCGTAAAGGCCAACGGTGGTCATCCCGGCACCGTGGGACGGACAACGGGACGCTCACCACACTCCGGGAGGAAACACGAGTGGTCGGTCAGGCCGACTCAACAAGTCTGTTCTCTCCCGGGCGGGCTCCCGGCCGAACACATTGGGCCGCGCGCTGGACGCCTCTCGTAAAGGCCAACGAGTGGTCATCCCGGCACCGTGGGACGGACAACGGGACGCTCACTACACACTCGGGAGAAACACGAGTGGTCGGTCAGGCCGACTCAACAAGTCTGTTCTCTCCCGGGCAGGGCTCCCGAACACATTGGGCCGCGCGCTGGACGCCTCGTAAAGGCCAACGAGTGGTCATCCCGGGCACCGTGGGACGGACAACGGGACGCTCACTACACACTCCGGGAGGAACACGAGTGGTCGGTCAGGCCGACTCAACAAGTCTGTTCTCTCCAGGCGGGCTCCCGGCCGAACACATTGGGCCGCGCGCTGGACGCCTCTCGTAAAAGGCCAACGGTGGTCATCCCGGGCACCGTGGGACGGACAGGGACGCTCACTACACACTCCGGAGAAACACGAGTGGTCGGTCAGGCCGACTCAACAAGTCTGTTCTCTCGGAGGCGGGCTCCGCCGAACACATTGGGCCGCGCGCTGGACGCCTCTCGTAAAGGCCAACGAGTGGTCATCCCGGGCACCGTGGGACGGACAACAGGACGCTCACTACACACTCGGGAGAAACACGAGTGGTCGGTCAGGCCGACTCAACAAGTCTGTTCTCTCCGGAGGCAGGGCTCCCGGCCGAACACATTGGGCCGCGCTGGACGCCTCTCGTAAAAGGCCAACGAGTGGTCATCCCGGGCACCGTGGGACGGACAACGGGACGCTCACTACACACTCCGAGAGGGAAACACGAGTGGTCGGTCAGGCCGACTCAACAAGTCTGTTCTCTCCCGGAGGCGGGGCTCCCGGCCGAACACATTGGGCCGCGCGCTGGACGCCTCTCGTAAAAGGCCAACGAGTGGTCATCCCGGGCACCGTGGGACGGACAACGGGACGCTCTACACACTCGGGAGGAAACACGAGTGGTCGGTCAGGCCGACTCAAGTCTGTTCTCTCCCGGAGGCGGGGCTCCCGGCCGAACACATTGGGCCGCGCGCTGGACGCCTCTCGTAAAAGGCCAACGAGTGGTCATCCCGGGCACCGTGGGACGGACAACGGGACGCTCACTACACACTCCGAGAGGGAAACACGAGTGGTCGGTCAGGCCGACTCAACAAGTCTGTTCTCTCCCGGAGGCGGGCTCCCGGCCGAACACATTGGGCCGCGCGCTGGACGCCTCTCGTAAAAGGCCAACGAGTGGTCATCCCGGGCACCGTGGGACGGACAACGGGACGCTCACTACACACTCCGGGAGGGAAACACGAGTGGTCGGTCAGGCCGACTCAACAAGTCTGTTCTCTCCCGGAGGCGGGGCTCCCGGCCGAACACATTGGGCCGCGCGCTGGACGCCTCTCGTAAAAGGCCAACGAGTGGTCATCCCGGGCACCGTGGGACGGACAACGGGACGCTCACTACACTCCGGGAGAGACACGAGTGGTCGGTCAGGCCGACTCAACAAGTCTGTTCTCTCCCGGAGGCGGGGCTCCCGGCCGAACACATTGGGCCGCGCGCTGGACGCCTCTCGTAAAAGGCCAACGAGTGGTCATCCCGGGCACCGTGGGACGGACAACGGGACGCTCACTACACACTCCGGGAGGGAAACACGAGTGGTCGGTCAGGCCGACTCAACAAGTCTGTTCTCTCCCGGAGGCGGGGCTCCCGGCCGAACACATTGGGCCGCGCGCTGGACGCCTCTCGTAAAAGGCCAACGAGTGGTCATCCCGGGCACCGTGGGACGGACAACGGGACGCTCACTACACACTCCGAGAGGGAAACACGAGTGGTCGGTCAGGCCGACTCAACAAGTCTGTTCTCTCCCGGAGGCGGGGCTCCCGGCCGAACACATTGGGCCGCGCGCTGGACGCCTCTCGTAAAAGGCCAACGAGGTCATCCCGGCACCGTGGGACGGACAACGGACGCTCACTACACACCGGGAGGGAAACACGAGGGTCGGTCAGGCCGACTCAACAAGTCTGTTCTCTCCCGGAGGCGGGGCTCCCGGCCGAACACATTGGGCCGCGCGCTGGACGCCTCTCGTAAAAGGCCAACGAGTGGTCATCCCGGGCACCGTGGGACGGACAACAGGACGCTCACTACACACTCGGGAGGAAACACGAGTGGTCGGTCAGGCCGACTCAACAAGTCTGTTCTCTCCCGGAGGCGGGGCCCGGCCGAACACATTGGGCCGCGCGCTGGACGCCTCTCGTAAAGGCCAACAGTGGTCATCCCGGGCACCGTGGGACGGACAACAGGACGCTCACTACACACTCCGGAGAAACACGAGTGGTCGGTCAGGCCGACTCAACAAGTCTGTTCTCTCCCGGAGGCAGGGCTCCCGGCCGAACACATTGGGCCGCGCGCTGGACGCCTCTCGTAAAGGCCAACGAGTGGTCATCCCGGCACCGTGGGACGGACAACGGGACGCTCACTACACACTCCGGAGAAACACGAGTGTGGTCGGTCAGGCCGACTCAACAAGTCTGTTCTCTCCCGGAGGCGGGCTCCAGCCGAACACGTAAAAGGCGAGTGGTCATCCGGGCACCGTGGGACGGACAACAGGACGCTCACTACACACTCCGGAGAAACACGAGTGGTCGGTCAGGCCGACTCAACAAGTCTGTTCTCTCCCAGGCGGGGCCAGCCGAACACATTGGGCCGCGCGCTGGACGCCTCTCGTAAAGGCCAACGAGTGGTCATCCCGGCACCGTGGGACGGACAACGGGACGCTCACTACACACTCCAGGAGGAAACACGAGTGGTCGGTCAGGCCGACTCAGTCTGTTCTCTCCGGAGGCGGGGCTCCCGCCGAACACATTGGGCCGCGCGCTGGACGCCTCTCGTAAAGGCCAACGAGTGGTCATCCCGGGCACCGTGGGACGGACAACAGGACGCTCACTACACACTCCGGGAGGAAACACAGTGGTCGGTCAGGCCGACTCAACAAGTCTGTTCTCTCCCGGAGGCGGGCTCCCGGCCGAACACATTGGGCCGCGCGCTGGACGCCTCTCGTAAAAGCCAACGAGTGGTCATCCCGGGCACCGTGGGACGGACAACAGGACGCTCACTACACTCGGGAGAAACACGAGTGGTCGGTCAGGCCGACTCAACAAGTCTGTTCTCTCCCGGAGGCGGGGCTCCCGGCCGAACACATTGGGCCGCGCGCTGGACGCCTCTCGTAAAGGCCAACGAGTGGTCATCCCGGGCACCGTGGGACGGACAACGGGACGCTCACTACACACTCCGGGAGGGAAACACGAGTGGTCGGTCAGGCCGACTCAACAAGTCTGTTCTCTCCCGAGGCGGGGCTCCCGGCCGAACACATTGGGCCGCGCGCTGGACGCCTCTCGTAAAGGCCAACGAGTGGTCATCCCGGTGGGACGGACAACGGGACGCTCACTACACTCCGGGAGGGAAACACGAGTGGTCGGTCAGGCCGACTCAACAAGTCTGTTCTCTCCAGGCAGGGCAGGCCGAACACATTGGGCCGCGCGCTGGACGCCTCGTAAAGGCGAGTGGTCATCCCGGGCACCGTGGGACGGACAACGGGACGCTCACTACACACTCCGGGAGGGAAACGGAGTGGTCGGTCAGGCCGACTCAACAAGTCTGTTCTCTCCCGGAGCAGGGCTCGGCCGAACACATTGGGCCGCGCGCTGGACGCCTCTCGTAAAGGCCAACGAGTGGTCATCCCGGGCACCGTGGGACGGACAACGGGACGCTCTACACACTCCGGAGGAAACACGAGTGGTCGGTCAGGCCGACTCAACAAGTCTGTTCTCTCCCAGGCGGGGCTCCCGCCGAACACATTGGGCCGCGCGGACGCCTCTCGTAAAGGCCAACGAGTGGTCATCCCGGGCACCGTGGGACGGACAACAGGACGCTCACTACACTCCGGAGGGAAACACGAGTGGTCGGTCAGGCCGACTCAACAAGTCTGTTCTCTCCCGGAGGCGGGGCTCCCGGCCGAACACATTGGGCCGCGCGCTGGACGCCTCTCGTAAAGGCCAACGAGTGGTCATCCCGGGCACCGTGGGACGGACAACAGGACGCTCTACACACTCCGGGAAACACAGGTGGTCGGTCAGGCCGACTCAACAAGTCTGTTCTCTCCCGGGCAGGGCTCCCGGCCGAACACATTGGGCCGCGCGCTGGACGCCTCTCGTAAAGGCCAACGAGTGGTCATCCCGGGCACCGTGGGACGGACAACGGGACGCTCACTACACACTCCGGGAGAAACACGAGGTGGTCGGTCAGGCCGACTCAACAAGTCTGTTCTCTCCCGGAGGCGGGGCTCCCGGCCGAACACATTGGGCCGCGCGCTGGACGCCTCTCGTAAAGGCCAACGGTGGTCATCCCGGCACCGTGGGACGGACAACAGGACGCTCACTACACACTCCGGGAGAAACACGAGTGGTCGGTCAGGCCGACTCAAGCAAGTCTGTTCTCTCCCGGAGGCAGGGCTCCCGCCGAACACATTGGGCCGCGCTGGACGCCTCTCGTAAAGGCCAACGAGTGGTCATCCCGGGCACCGTGGGACGGACGGGACGCTCACTACACACTCCGAGAGGAAACACGAGTGGTCGGTCAGGCCGACTCAACAAGTCTGTTCTCTCCCGGAGGCGGGCTCCCGCCGAACACATTGGGCCGCGCGCTGGACGCCTCTCGTAAAAGGCCAACGAGGTCATCCCGGCACCGTGGGACGGACAACAGGACGCTCACTACACACTCCGGAGGGAAACACGAGTGGTCGGTCAGGCCGACTCAACAAGTCTGTTCTCTCCCGGAGCTCCGGCCGAACACATTGGGCCGCGCTGGACGCCTCGTAAAGGCCAACAGTGGTCATCCCGGGCACCGTGGGACGGACAACGGGACGCTCACTACACTCCGGGAGAAACACGAGTGGTCGGTCAGGCCGACTCAACAAGTCTGTTCTCTCCAGGCGGGGCTCCCAAGCCCGAACACATTGGGCCGCGCGCTGGACGCCTCTCGTAAAAGGCCAACGAGTGGTCATCCCGGGCACCGTGGGACGGACAACGGGACGCTCACTACACACTCGGGAGAAACACGAGTGGTCGGTCAGGCCGACTCAACAAGTCTGTTCTCTCCCGAGGCGGGGCCCGCCGAACACATTGGGCCGCGCTGGACGCCTCGTAAAGGCCAACGAGTGGTCATCCCGGCACCGTGGGACGGACAACAGGACGCTCACTACACACTCCGGAGAAACACGAGTGGTCGGTCAGGCCGACTCAACAAGTCTGTTCTCTCCCGGAGGCGGGGCTCCCGGCCGAACATTGGGCCGCGCTGGACGCCTCGTAAAGGCCAACGAGTGGTCATCCCGGGCACCGTGGGACGGACAACGGACGCTCACTACACACTCCGGAGAAACACGAGGTGGTCGGTCAGGCCGACTCAACAAGTCTGTTCTCTCCCGGAGGCGGGGCTCCCGGCCGAACACATTGGGCCGCGCGCTGGACGCCTCTCGTAAAAGGCCAACGAGTGGTCATCCCGGGCACCGTGGGACGGACAACGGGACGCTCACTACACACTCCGGGAGGGAAACACGAGTGGTCGGTCAGGCCGACTCAACAAGTCTGTTCTCTCCCGGAGGCGGGGCTCCCGGCCGAACACATTGGGCCGCGCGCTGGACGCCTCTCGTAAAAGGCCAACGAGTGGTCATCCCGGGCACCGTGGGACGGACATCGGGACGCTCACTACACACTCCGGGAGGGAAACACGAGTGGTCGGTCAGGCCGACTCAACAAGTCTGTTCTCTCCCGGAGGGGTGGCCGAACACATTGGGCCGCGCTGGACGCCTCTCGTAAAGGTCTACGAGTGGTCATCCCGGGCACCGTGGGACGGACAACGGGACGCTCACTACACACTCCGAGAGGGAAACACGAGTGGTCGGTCAGGCCGACTCAACAAGTCTGTTCTCTCCCGGAGGCGGGGCTCCCGGCCGAACACATTGGGCCGCGCGCTGGACGCCTCTCGTAAAAGGCCAACGAGTGGTCATCCCGGGCACCGTGGGACGGACAACGGGACGCTCACTACACACCGAGAGAAACACGAGTGGTCGGTCAGGCCGACTCAACAAGTCTGTTCTCTCCCGGAGGCGGGGCTCCCGGCCGAACACATTGGGCCGCGCGCTGGACGCCTCTCGTAAAAGGCCAACGAGTGGTCATCCCGGGCACCGTGGGACGGACAACGGGACGCTCACTACACACTCCGGGAGGGAAACACGAGTGGTCGGTCAGGCCGACTCAACAAGTCTGTTCTCTCCCGGAGGCGGGGCTCCCGGCCGAACACATTGGGCCGCGCGCTGGACGCCTCTCGTAAAAGGCCAACGAGTGGTCATCCCGGGCACCGTGGGACGGACATCGGGACGCTCACTACACACTCCGAGAGGGAAACACGAGTGGTCGGTCAGGCCGACTCAACAAGTCTGTTCTCTCCCGGAGGCGGGGCTCCCGGCCGAACACATTGGGCCGCGCGCTGGACGCCTCTCGTAAAAGGCCAACGAGTTGACATCCCGGGCACCGTGGGACGGACAACGGGACGCTCACTACACACTCCGGGAGGGAAACACGAGTGGTCGGTCAGGCCGACTCAACAAGTCTGTTCTCTCCCGGAGGCGGGGCTCCCGGCCGAACACATTGGGCCGCGCGCTGGACGCCTCTCGTAAAAGGCCAACGAGTGGTCATCCCGGGCACCGTGGGACGGACAACGGGACGCTCACTACACTCCGGGAGGAAACACGAGTGGTCAGTCAGGCCGACTCAACAAGTCTGTTCTCTCCGGAGGCAGGGCTCCGGCCGAACACATTGGGCCGCGCTGATGCCTCTCGTAAAAGGCAACGAGTGGTCATCCCGGGCACCGTGGGACGGACATCGGGACGCTCACTACACACTCCGAGAGAGAGCACGAGTGGTCGGTCAGGCCGACTCAGCAAGTCTGTTCTCTCCGGGAGGCAAATCCCCGGCCGAACACATTGGGCCACGCGCC